>CM035778.1:16833087-18083087 GCA_020466155.1 Pachypeltis micranthus
ATAAGTACGTTTTTCAAACTCCATCACACCGTCGTAAAAACTACCGCTTTTGGAATCAACCACTCGAAATTCTCTCCATCCCCAGTCAATAACCGTTCTGCAAACAGTGTTCATTAATCCTTTATAAATTGTTCATTTCAGCTTCTAAAAAGAAATCGACCTCCAGTGCGTAAACGATATTTGCTCTCCTCCGACCTCTCGACCTGACACAAATCGTGTTATGATCCTCATTCTCTTTCGTTAACTTCACCAGTAAACGCACTCCGATCAATTCGCACTAGTTGTTTTGGTACTCGCCATTTCTTCCTCCGCTATGGTGGACTGGGGGCATTTTGCACTCAAAACGAGTCTGCTCCAGCCCATTTTCTAGTAATGTGCAGCGTTTGTGGTTTCTGCATTATTAAGAATTGCTTTGTGTCATACAATAATGAGAACTCTTTTGAGTCACTTTCAAGGTCCACGCAGATTTTCACGCTCATTTGAAAACCAGTTTGAGCTAAACGTGTAGTAGTAAACGGAACGCTTGTAAATTTCTCTCTACGACGTGCGTGGTTAAGATTTTTTCGAGTTGCCAAGTTGAGTTTCCTTTGGTACGTATATCTTGTTTACAATGGTTCATCGCTTCGAAAACCGTTGCGGAAATTCCCATGATTTATAGTCGATCGCTATGGGAAATACTGGGTAAAAAGCAATTTTTCCTCTTCTTTGCCTCCCCTGAGGGAATTCTCGATGACTTTTATAAATAAAGGCTGAAGAGCTTCCTTTTTCCTCGGTTTTTCGGAAGAAGATCCCTGCGGGTTCTCAAGACCCCCGCGATATCCAAGAGGTACTGTGTACTCAACCGCACGTTACGATTTTCTTCTTTTTTTCCCCCTTCTTTGTTTATCTTCTTCGAATAACGTAACCTCTTGTTTTGGTCGAGAAATGATACTTTTGGATCGTGATACGAAGTTTGGGATAATCTTGAGTAACTTTCATCTGTTGTGTACCTTTTCAAAAATGACTCGTTTCTATTTGTTTGATCCGGTGACCGGAGTGCGTTATGAGTTGAGAACGTTTTTTGTTAGATCCCCATTCAATGTTTCACTTTTAAATTTTTGAAAAGAACGGAAGCAGTCATGCGAACGGTTAATTAATTAATTTTATATTGTAATGGGGCCAAATATAATAATATAAACGCCAATCTAATCACCGTAATTTGTTGTCTTTTTACGCGATCAACCTCATCTACCCTCAACTCTGAATCCTTAAAACCTGAACAGAATACAAACTCTACGGCAGCCTTACACAAACTTTTTTTTACGCTGCACCAATAAAACGCGTGACTTCTCTCATAAAAAAATGTTAATCGAAATAATTGCTCTGGTTTCCTCAACTAAGTCCAACAGCGTCCGGGGACAAGGCGAGAATCGAAAAGCGAAGAGCAATAATTAACAGTGGATGTCGACTAACAAATCAAAATCAACAACGTTCTGGATGGCGGTAAATTGGTTATCGTTTTTCCAGAAATATAAAAACTTCTGAAGCTTTCCGATGTTTCTTTCAAAAGCTTAAAAATTAGTTACTTACACAATCTCCAGTTCTTGTGAAGAAATAAGAAGGTTTTTACTCTCGTTCTTTCATTTTTACAGAATTTGAAACTTACTTTACTTAATTATTAATGAATGAGAGATGAAACTTCCGGTGCCTGGTTATTTCTTTATCCTTTCTTTCTCTCAAATTCTCCCATCCCTCAATGCAAATGCAGGGAGATAAAAGAAGGCTCGGTAACTGATGATTGCGAAAAAATTAATTACGAAAAATAAGACCCTTCAGTAAAAATTCCAATCGTAACGAAAGTTCCCATTTTTCCTTCCCTGTATCGTTCAGATTAGTTCGAAGCTGTAGCTCTTTCGTTGAAATTTCAGTTCCATCATCTTTTTAGCTTGTGCTTTCCACTCTTTTCGCCAAAACGTCAATTACCAGCCTTCCCAAGTTTACCTTATACTTTCAAGAGCGGCTTTTAAACTTCTTCCGCGGGATATAACTCTGGCTTCCATCAACTTCCTCCTTAATAGGCTTCTCAAATAACTTCCGGGTGATTAGGCCATCGGAAAAAGGCTTCTCCAATTTCGTTTAGAGCCCTCTGCCCACGACTCAGTCTTCTGTTGACGCCGACAACCGCCTCCCCTATGACTATTGATTGACGGTAATCGTGCTTGAATCCTTTACTGCTTGGAGTAATATCGATTTAGGAGTACTCGAATTCGACTTTTAGGCGGGACAGAACCAAGCGTTCACAATGCTGCGCGTAGAATTGGCCTTTACATTTCAAAAATATCTGGACCATGGCTACAAAACTCTTGGCAACGCTCTGCTATGTATACATTTCAACAAAAACTTGTATAAGAAACAAAACGTACGTTTTTCGTTAAAATTGAAAAAGAAACTTTACGTTTAGAGCGAATCTCAGTTTCCTATATGTCCCTTAAACGTCATAGAAACAGTTCCACGAAACTGAACAAAATGTGGTTATGGGTTGTTACAAATTCTATCAAGCTGGTCATGGATTCAGTTATGCATTTACTGTGGGCATTTCGAAGACGTTAAAAGCTGTTAACTGTCGGGGTTCGATGAAAATCGTTAAGGACATTTTTTAAAAAGCAAAAATCATTTTCGCTTCGTGGGTATTAACCGGATTTTCGTAGAGATACTTATGCAGAATATACGGGAGCTGATTGATAGAAGATAATTTGGAGGTTTAATGAAAACTGTTGAAGCCGTTTCCTGGGAAAATATCGGATTTTTGGCACAGTCGGGTTCTCTCTTGCAGTCTATGGTAATTTTAAGACAATTCGCCTGAATCCCACGAGCCTCTCAACATTTTGTCAGCATTTTCAAATTTTTGTGAATGTCTGCACGATATCTTCAGCGTGGCAAGCTCTACAAAATTTGATATTGTTAGTATACATCGGGTTAGAAAATCTCCGCCAACTATCAATCGTATACAATAAACCTCAAAGCTGATCACTGTGGAGTACCAACTTTGACCTTCTGCCGAGTAGACGACCGTGCATCAGGGCCATTGACAGACTGTTGTTGACCTGATGGATAGGAATCAAGCCAACTTCTCATTGCGGCAGTTACTACTATGGAACTGAGAATCACCATCATGATATCGCTCCGGATCATCTCCTCAAATTGACCAAAACGAGTATGGTAACCTTTCTCTGGTGTATTGTTGGTCGAACATTATCCAGATCTAGAAGAAGAAGAAGATAGCAGGGAGGCAGCTGTAGGCTATAGGACTCCTCCAGAGCAGCAGGACCAGTGGCCTCCGGCACCCATTGCCTCACCCCCCTGGGTTTGGAGGGGAGGTGCCCGGTCGGGGATCGAACCTGAGTCCGCTGGTTCTATCCCCCAACGAGGCCTAAGATCCACCTCGATGCTCAATCCTAATGGGTTTCCCGACTGTCGAGTGTCAAGGATTTCGTTCATTTCGCCTGTGTGTATGAGCTTAATTCACCATACACAATTTAATCAAGCATTTTCCCCAAAGTAAGGAAAATAAGCAATCAGCAATCTCTCTGAAATGCAGTTCATTAGAGCGTTTATTAATTCTCGAGAAAAATATACCAGCTGAGTTTTCGATCGCAATTGTTAATGCAATAATAAGAACATTAAGAACTAACTTCATTTAAATTTCAACTGGAAGCTGTTATCTCCCCTTAGCAACTCAATTGCCAAACACATCTGACAACAGGTGTCTTATTATAAAGATTGGGCTTGCCTTCCCAATAATGAGTAGGTTCTTCCCGGTACGCGTGCTTCCATAACGATGAGTAAACCCTCTTCGAAATCGGATAATTGTAAATATGCGTCAGATCGGGTAGGATGGGATTAGCCAATGGGAGAATTAGCTCCAAGGAAATCTCATCTTGATTTAATGGAAGGTAAAAGCTTTTTAACGAAATTTTCGGAGAGATTCCATTTTAAAAGCGCTGTAATCAGGATTTACCGCCATTTAACGCTTAGTTGTTCCGCTGGATGAAGGTGTATTGACAGTTTTACGTATGTATTTATTCAGATAGTTCAAACTCACTGGCGGACAGGAACATTGTGGTCCTGTTTGCTTCCGCTGATTCCAAGCCGCCTATTTATTTCCCAGAAGTCCTTCGGTAAAGCGAAGAGAGGGAGGAGGGAGAGAGATAAAATGAAGGAAACGCTCGTGATCTGGATCATCACCGTCCAAAAGCGCATATATATTGACGTATTTTTTTATCAAGAACGAATCTATTAATCTTGATCAAATTTTTTATATACCCAGAACGAAACGGTATGTAAACTTTTCTTTGGCGAGAAAATGAGGAGAGCAGCAAGATAAATTGTCAAAAATGTATACAACTGCAAGCATACGATATGAGACGGAACCTTATGAGGATGGAGAGGAAGGGCCTAAGGCAGATTGTGGGAATCATTTCGGGGCACTGCAAAATCAATAACCACACACAGACGTCACCCCTCGGTGCTGGTGGTGTGTCACAGATGAGGAGACTCTACCACGTTCTGGTCCAGTGCCGGAGACTGGAGAAGAAGCGATTTATGGTCTTCGGTGCTGCTTCTCCAAGGGTGGACAGCAAATAAAACTCTTGCAGAAAATACCTTGGGAAGCTAAAAATGGACCTGTGAGACTTAGGCTTCAGCCTTACGATGTATTTTTAGAGCGACATTGTGCTTCTTCTGCCTATTCAATGAGTGAAATTTGAAATAACGAGCGGTGCGTGGCAACACACAACTTTCCGCCAGTTCGAACACATTTATGCAGAACAAAATGTAAGGGACTAATTAGCTGAGCCTACTCCGTAAGTTTGATCGAAATCGTTAGAGCTGTTTTTGAGACAATTTGAATACCAATAAATTAATATTCGTCAAATCTCCTTTTCTGAGTTAACTTGACATATATCTCCGTCCAACAAATTGTGGAGTTACTCTTACTTAAGATTGTTCCACCCACTTCGACAGTGGTAGAAAAGAAAATAATTGAACCTCCACAAAAAAAAATAAAATACGCCACGGAGAAAAACAGGGGGTGGTCCTGTACAGGGCTTTCGAGGAAAATGGGCACTTAACACAATTTAAGGAGAAAACTAATTTATACTTCCAGGAAAATCAATACAAAAAAATAGGAAATCACTCACTGGGGGGGATGTGATGTTCTTCTCACGAGTCGTTGTCGCTTCAGCCTCTTCGTTTGCGTCCTAGCGCTCTAGTGACGCTCTTCGTCTGCCTCCTAGCGCTGTCCTGACGCGCCTCTTCGTTCCGCTCCGTCTTGGTGCGCCCTTCCTCGACCTTCTTTGTTGTGAGTGCGATTTATCGCTATCTAGCCGAATGCTCTTAAAACGATCCTCCACATTACCCCCCTCTCCAATTGGAAAGTTTGAGCCTGGCGAAAACTTGGATCTTGTACTTGGTGGCTGGTGCCCGTACTGCACGTCAGTCAGGCATGGTGGGTGGGTGAGGTTGCATGTAGCCTTACTGATGGCTGGAAGATCATGGACAACAGATCCGGCTTCTAAATTAGTGTGACGCTGTCGGGAGACATCAATGGTTGATTGCAGGTTCCATTCAGTGGGCAGGGATGGCGACGGCAGGATCGAGTTTCCCATCTCATTCTCCATTGAAGCTTTAGGGAAGCTCCTTGCCAGAGACACGCCGATTAGCTGAAACCAGAAACTAGTGCCAGTATACCAATATCATTATAGTCTCATTGGTTTTCAGCCTTCAAAGCCTTCTATCTACCCAGTGAGTGACCTTTACAATAGATTTTTCTATGTGGTTAGGTTGTATGGATTCTCACAAAACAAAGTATTAGACAAAAGGAGGACATAACAATTAATACTTATAGTGAGTCTAGCAATAATTTAAACAAACAACAAAAGATAGACTTATTATTATTATTTATATTTTCTTTGATTAAATATCTTCTTTTTTTTTCCTTTTTTTTTTTTACAATGAACTTATAACAGTAACTGAATGCTCTTCTCCACACTCTTGGCAGTGTCTCCAGGGAGTCCAAACGATTTCGCAAAGAGGGGAAGATAGGGCAAAAGATAGACACACATACTAAAAACATTCTTTTTTTTTTATTTTTTTTTTTTAGAACAAATTTTTTTTTTTTTTTAAATTTTTTTATAGATGATTTGTTTATTTATTTATTTTAAATGTACTATCTCGATGTTCGCGCATAGATGACTGCGGTCTCCAAGCTGGGAGAGCGAACAATAGGGAGGATTGAATCTTTTCAGGTTGGTGATATGATACACCCCTTTTACTTCATCAATAAGAGGATCAATAATTTTATAAGAGCCATTGCCAAATACGTGCAATACTCTGTAAGGACCACTGTACTTGGGCAAAAACTTGGCATAAACTCTTTTTTTGGATGACGATACAGCGAGAGATCTGACAAGGACAAGATCACCCACCTGAAAGGTGCAAAACGATCTCTGCTTTTTCTTGTCAAAACGTTGACTTCTTAAACAGGACTGTTGTTGACTTTTGCTTGTTGCTTGCTGAATTTGTTCATGTAATTGAGCGGGGGGTATATGATTTGTCTGGGCTGTAGAAGGGAGTGCCATGGACCAGGGACGCGTAATAAACCTTCCCAGGAACAATTGAGCGGGACTTATGCCCGTAGTAGAGTGAGGAGTTTCATTCAAAGAAATTTCTATAGCACTTATCATTCTGCACCATAACGTATGAGGTTCATTTATCAGTGCCACTCGCATGTACTGACCAATAGTGCTCATATAGCGCTCTGCCGGATTTGCTGAGGGATGGCGAATGGACGTGTGGATAGCTCGAATGCCACTTTGCCTCAATTTAGTGAGCCACAAGGAGCTAGTAAATTGCGTACCATTGTCTGATAGCAGTGATTTTATGTTGCCATAGTTAGGCACATAATTTAATAGTATGCAATCTAGGGCTGCAGCACCCGATGCGGCTAGCACTGGATAGAGGCGTACAAATTTGGTGGCAATGTCCACTACAACTAGAATAAATCGGAAGTTATGATCACTGGGCGGTAAAGGGCCATAAAAATCAACAGCTACGAGATCCCTTGGTTGAGATGCAGGTACTGAGAGCAATTTAGAATTGAGTGAGGGCGTATTTTTGGTCCTCTGACAAATCTCACAAGAACGAATGTAAAGGCGAGTGTTTTTACGCAATGATTTATGGTGGAACGTCTCCTTGAGAATCGATATGACTTTTCTAATACCACAGTGCAAATATTTAATGTGAACGTCTGCTATCATTTGATTGACGAGTACGGTTGGGAGTAGAATTTTCCAGGTCCCTCTCACCAATTGAAAAAGGACATCGGTGTCAATTTTGTAGTTTTGGTTGTTGAGATTATTTCGTTCAAGACGTTTGAAAATGTCGAAAAGGCGTGGATCTTGTCGTTGAAACCGGGAAATCAGTTACAGTAGTCTGCATGGGATTTAGAGGGTAATCGCCGCTATTGTGATGATGTTGGACTTCGGTGGGGAATGAGCGTTACAGTACCTACTCAGACAATCGGTAATCAAATTTTGGTGGACAGGGACGTATTCCATCTCGTAGTCGTACTCCTGTAGGGCTAACTTCATTCGGGTTAATCGAAGTGAGCTAGGGGCAGAGCAATCCAAATGCATCAATGCTCGATGGTCCGTTGTGACCAAACAGCTTGTGCCCAGTATGTAGTGCCTAAATTTTTTCTGAGCGTACGAGATAGCCAATAATTCTAATTCGGAAATAGAATACTTCTGCTCATGGTCGTTAAGCATTCGACTGCAGAAAGCTATTGGGTGATAGTCATCACCAACACCTTTCTGATATACGTGAGCCCCTATGCAAAAACCACTGGCGTCCGTGGAAACGTAAAACGGTTTACCCCCGACTGGAAAACACAGCAACACGTGGTCACCACACGAATTTTTTATTCTTTGAAATAAAGCCTGTAAAGTACTGATAGACATGTAATTGGAAGTAGAAGTGTGGGGTCTTTCAATTTGATATGCCCTGTCCATTGTTAATGCTATTGAGTTACTGGGCAGGGCACTCACTAGTTTAAAACCTCAATCCTACTTGAGTTATTTTTACGTGTTGGGTCTGCCTGCCCTTGAGGTTCAGTTACTAAGGATATTGAATGGATGGGCAAGGAATCCTGCTGAGTTCTGAAAGATGCTCCCTGTGGACAACGACCTTGGCTAGCTTTGTTCCTGTTTTCTCGTGAGTTATCCTCTGATTGTGCACCGTGAGTGCTCTGTTCAACTCCCAAATCTCGAGCATTTGGATTTTCAGAGGTTCGAGTTCTGCCATGAGTGCCACTGTGTGATGGGTTCCTTTGATTATTTCTATTATCATAGCTGCTGTACCGGAAACTGTTTTGATTATTTCTAGACAAAAATCTATGGTTGTTTGATTCCCTATTTGTATGGTCAATTTGGGTGTTTGGATTTCGATTCCTATTTTGGTCGTAAGTTCTGTCAAGCACTCTCAGCTTGCTGAATAGTGCGGCGTAAGAATTGATTTCGAACAGTAATAAGTCTCTTTGAGTCTGACTGTCAAAATGGCGAATGAGAATGTCTAAAACCACTGATTCGGGTAATGGATATTTTAGAAAAACAAGATCACACACCCAGCTCCTGGCATACGTTTCCATAGACCCTGACTGGAACCGACCATTGTACAGCCCTCCTATAAGATCTGACTGGCTCTGTGTTCCCCAATATTCATTTTCAAAATCCTGCTCGAAATCTTCGTATGTTTTGTATGAAAAACGTCGAGATCGAAACCATAAGGCTGAGTCGTCTTTCAAAGCCTGGTCGACGATTCTCATCTTGTCCCTAATATTCAAAAACGGAAAAGCACTGAAATAATCTCTTAGCTTTTGTATAAAAACCATTGGGTGGTCCATCGATGGGAATGTTGGAATGACTAGATGATTGTGAACGGTGTTTCGCATGAGGAACTGCACCATTGCGTTGGTTTGGCTAGTCGTTTGAACCACAGACTCGTCGAGCGTAAACGCATCGATGATATTAGCAAACTCATCGAGTTTCTGTTTTATTTTCTCTTGGTATTGCTCATTTTGCTCTAGAAAATGTTGATGGGACTGATCCTGATGCTTACTCATACTTTCCTTGAAAGCTCTCATCTCCGAATTTTGCCGATCTTGAAATCTCTCCCACTTAGAAACTAATTTTTGTTCGAGATCGTTTTCGACCCGCATTTCTACCGTTTTAAGTTTCTCTTGGAAATCTGCTTGAAGGGATTTTCGACTCAAAACCTCAGTAGACTCAACGTATTTCTGACACATACTAACGTGGTCAGTTATTTTTGACTGGGACTCTTTACGAGCGTTTTCCAACTCCGACCTAGCATCACTTATCAATTTATTCTGTTCCTGTACCTTAAGATTGCAATCCTGTTCATGCCTATTCAAATTTTGGTCCCATTTTTCGCCGATGGAATCTATTTTATTAATAACTTCCCTAATTGTTCTCATGAACAAATCATAACTAAGAGGCTGCTTCTCGACCACAGTATCAAGTGTTCTATAATCGCTGTCAAGGTCTGACTTATCCTGTCTGACCTCAACAAAGGATACATCACCTACCTCACAGCTTTGGATGCCGCTGTCACGACGCGATAAATCGTCGGTTGGTGCCCCTGGAGACGACTGGGCCAACAAAAATTCATTTTTAGTATAATGTGGATCCATTATGTTTAATACTCCGGACTCGATCGCGCTGAAAATTATTCTATTTTAAGAAAACGCCTAGAAGACAAAACAAATCGTAGCTAAATTCCTTAACAGTTCCTGAACAATAACAAAAAACACGATAAACTCAATAACATCACCAGAACGATCGAGCGGAAACAAGTTTATCGCAACCAGAGGTGCTTTGAAACGTATAATCCACTTTTCGGCAAAGGTCAGCTTTTGTTATTTCGGTGAATCCTTGAAAATGATTGCCGCTAACGCAATAAAATGGCTCAATGCCCTGGTTTAATGCCCAAAATTAGTGCCCCTCCTACTTTTCTTCGGGCCTTCACGTTGGGCGCCAAAATTGTGGTGTTACTCTTACTTTAGACTGTTCCACCCTCTTAAATAGTGGTAGAAAAGAAATGAATTGAACCTCCACAAAAAAAATAAAATACGCCACAAAGAAAAACAGGGGGTGGTCCTGTACAGGGCTTTCGAGGAAAATGGGCACTTAACAAAATTTAAGGAGAAAACTAATTTATACTTCCAGGAAAATCAATACAAAAAAATAGGAAATCACTCACTGGGGGGGATGTGATGTTCTTCTCACGAGTCGTTGTCGCTTCAGCCTCTTCGTTTGCGTCCTAGCGCTCTAGTGACGCACCTCTTCGTCTGCTTCCTAGCGCTGTCCTGACGCGCCTCTTCGTTCCGCTCCGTCTTGGTGCGCCCTTCCTCGACCTTCTTTGTTGTGAGTGCGATTTATCGCTATCTAGCCGAATGCTCTTAAAACGATCCTCCACAATATATATACAGAAATAATTATACAGCACGAAATGTGGGTATGGGTGACTGAAAGATACTCTGAACAATCAATGACATTTGGTGAAGCAGTAATCCCAGAATTTACGGAAATGTTCGAAAAAACGTTATTTTCGACACATTTTGATTTTTATCTCTGTTCAATGTACGGTCAGAGGAATATTTATTGAGAACAATATGTAGGTATTAACTATTCACAAACATCTTGAAAGTTTGGTGATAATCGTTGAAATCGTTTTGCCCAAAAGCTTAAAAAACCTATTTTTTCGAGAAAAATGCGAAAACCCCTAGTTTATGGAACATTTTCGTCCCCCACCCCCTCTTTCCATCGACCGAAGTCGCCCATAACCTTATTTTGGTCCCTACAAAAAATAACAAACAAAACAAAAAAAGAACCAGCTCAATCGGATCAGCCGTTCTCCCGCAAATCGAACTGCACAAGTAACCACGCGCCGAAATTAGGTTATTTAGACTCAGTAGGCCTCAAAACGTAAAGATCTGAAGAAAACCTAACTTTTTTTGATACGATTACTATATGTTCCTTTCCCTTTGGGGTAGCGGAAAGTAAAAATGAAGTGGGTGTTACGTTAATGTACTCGTATATTTTTTAAGCTTTTGATGTTATTAGAAGCGTTTGTCCCAAGTGATTATGTGGGCTGTACAACAGATAAGTAGGACGTTTTTTCGAGCACAGGTTTGGTGTAAGCTTCACAATATTCCCACGAGAAATGAACGTTGTTGGATGCATTGGTGACCTTCGTGAGCCAAGAGGAATGAGGATTTCGAAAAGGCTCTTAATTTCAGACGTCCCACTTCGAACTCACAGTATTATGTGTTGATAAGGGGGATTAGGATAATAAGATTTAGTTCGTCGGAATTTTCTCTAGTACGGAACGAGTTTCAGTACCGACGACCGTGGAAATACAGTCAATGCGAAGAAATCCACGGAATTCGAAGTGGGTGCAATAACCCGTGGGTTGAAGAGGAGTGGAGTTGACAAACTCCTCTTCAATACGATAGGAATTGGTTCCTAGATAATATTCCCACCTGTAGCTCTCCATGTCGCCGACCTTTTCAATAGAGAGGCTTCACCTCCACCTTCCCCCCTCATCTTTTCACCCCCTTCAACTCGATTATCGGCAGGACCCTTTCCCGAATCCCCGGCATAGAAGATGAGCTAGTGAATCGAAAGGGTGGAAAGAGGGAACGACGGCCTCTTTGGAAGGGACCGGTGTCGCTAATCAGCGAACTGCAGCTTGCAGCTGCTGCTTTTCTGAGGGCGGAGACTTCGGTTATTCCATAAATCTGGATCAGTGGAACAATAGCTTCGGGCGACAGATGCGTCGGCGAAACATATTGGCGTTTCACGAGTTCCCTCTACCGAGTTTCCTGTCGCCGATTCACTTTCAAATATGTGGAAATGGCATTCATATCGCAAAGTCTTTCGTCTTATGTTATTGAAAAGCGACTCCCGATTTCCTTTTAATTTTCTCTCTAGAAACTCTTTTGATTGATTTTTGAACCGGGTCTGTTTCCTTATCAATGTGACCGTCCCTGTACCCTCATCAGTCGTACCAGTCGATTGTGACCCAACGAAACATTTTACGGTTCGACTACGAAGTGATACGACAATTAGCTCACACCTCAGACTTCACAATCATAAATTCAGTGCAGTATCACATGTGAATTCACTTTCCGCTCTTGAAAGCTAAATCCTGATTCATTAGCGATCCATAGCCTAAAATTTAGTGTGTTTTCCACTATTTCATTTTATAACCTCTTTTGTAGTGTCTGTAATGGCTCTTGGCTGTAATGTTTGTCACAGCTGGTGTCGTATGAGTGGCTTTCAAGTGGGAAGCCACGCTAGGATGGGTTTGCGTCGAAATGCCCGGTTGTGCTGATTTTCTCATTTCCCCTCGTGCGAAAATGTCATATTATCATTAAGTCGCTTGCAGCTGTTCACAGCAAAACAAAAACGCAGAGAGGAATGTTTAGATAGCTATTGTTAATTTTGAATCAATGTTACTGTTATGGGCATAATTGGAACCCGCGGAATGGGACGAGCGTCTGGAACAGCTAAGTTGAAGTTGAAAGATAAAGCAGAGGAGAAGGTCAAGGCGGAAAAATGGCTGCCAGTTGTAATGGTTTCCGGCGGACTGCCGATGGTGGCAACACTGTTGCCGCCACTGTGCAGCTCGCCGCTGTTTATAAAAGTGGAGGAGCCACATTTTCGATACAACGGCTACCGACATCGCTTACGAATCTCTCCCATTTTTTAAGCCAGTGAACATATACTTCAAGTCCTTTTATATTGTGTGCTTATGTTTGTAAGCGATCAGAGCTTGGTGTTTCATTTTTCCCATTGCCCCTTTATTGTCATTTACTACAATCCGAGCATAGGTTATTTGTTTCATTCTAAAAGGAGTTCATTTCATTTCATTACTATTTTTTCCTTTTTAAATTCAAGTGGGTCCTAGTTGGTTTATAATTTCATTTCCCAGTACTTTCCTGAGAGGCATTATTTGTTTATTTTACATTAAGTGAGTATATTTAAGTTGTTCGTCTTTTGGGCCTGGACACGACTTTCACTCGTGTCCTGTACGCGGGTTATTCTGTAAAAGAATTCCCCAAGTACGCCACACAGTGAATCGGTCAAGGTGTTCAATCTGGTACAGGCTATTGAACTAAGCAGACCTTGCGTACAATACATCACTTATTCAAGGAAGCTGCATAATTCTATATCGACTGAGGAAGAATTCTGTCACATTGCCGCCCAAAGAACGGTTCTTTCGTCAATTTACAATAATTAGTCTTCTTTCCTTGAATAATTGCGATGTATTATATGCCATGGTCCGCTCTGCTCAATTGCCTGAACGAGATAAACTCAACTGGACCGATCCCGTTGCGAGGCATCAGCCTGTTTTCCACCGCGACCACCTCCTCTGCTTCATCTTCCGAAACAACTTTTGCGTCAACGTACTGGTAGACGTTCCATTGTCACTGTCAATCCTGCCTGTCAGCACACATACCTTACAACAAGGGCTTGGATCTAAACAAACAATCGAGGCCAAACATGCACTGAAATTAGAAGGGTTTTACTTACTTTTTTCCTATTGATGCTCGTGAAATCTCCTTTTAATGTATATGAGCGTAAAAAACCCTGCAAATTATTACACAATGGTTTATTATTGTCATGAACAGCTTGACCAAGTATTACTGCTCCCCCATCCCATTTGATTCAGCATCGAATACTAGTAAACCATACGAAACATGACCTGGCTACAATTGAACTACAGAAAGAAAACGTCTGATGATTTTGCCCCGTCGTGTCGGGGAAATTGGAACGGGGGCGCTTCGAGCGAACCCATTGCGAGTCGAAAGGGGAGTTGAGTGGGCGGTGTTGCAAGTCGAGCAGAGACGGGGGGAGGGAGGGAGGGAGTACGTTGACTTCCGCTGTAGTTCCCGCGTTGTACTGCGTTTCGTTAATTTTTTTAACCTTTTTTTGCCCATAACAATCATGGGCTTCGTCCAATCGGATTGCCGAGATGGTGGGCACAACTAGAAACCAAATGGGATTTTTGTGCGAAAGAACGAATTGTTTAGACCACGTTAAACGCAAAAAACGGCCCGGACGGCGGACGGTGGATGGATATTGCAAATTTGGAATCTCCATGTCTTGAAACGTAAAGTATCAAATTTGGAGGGGGGGTTGTAAAAAATTTTTCGTGGCCGAAAACATAGGGTCACCAGAATGAATAATAAACCAAAAGCTTGCAAAAGTAGCTGCTAAAATTTATTTATAAATTAATTAATTTCAAAGTTTAAAAATGTTTACAATACGCTTGTGTGAATAAATTTGCGTTTGTTTTGTACCTCAAAATTTGCTTTAAAACCCTCCTTTTTTTGTTGAATTGTTGGGAAAAACACGGAACATGCAAAAATCTGGAGAAAAAAAACAAAACATGGGAAACAAATTATTTCGGCGTTGCAAATGGCCTGAAAATTCGTAAAACGAACTACAGATATTCATAAAACACAGTTCGGATATTCACAGACATTTTTCGTGATTTATCATGCTGCTCCCGTCATTTTCCTCCGCATGCGCGTTGTAATTTACGGTAATAATCTGTAGACGTTGACACAAAAATTTATTCAAAAAATTTTATTTCGGTTTTTGAAAAATAAAATATTTAGTGATTTGACCACTATGTTAACGATAGTTTTTGAACAGTTTTGCTCATAACGTTATTTTGGCGTCTCATGTTGATGCGCATGTTAAATATCGAATTTGAGTTAATTGGGGGTATTCTCTCGCAATTGTGCTTATAAACCCACTAACCACAGGAATATGTACAAATACGTTTTGCGCTCTGAGTGGCTTGTAACGTTGAGGTCCGAAGGAAACTTCTTTCTTTTTATTTATTTAATAGAACCCATCACGTTGCTTCTTTCTTCGTAGGGCTCAGGAATGTTTTATGTTGTAGAAACCTTCGGAAAAAGCCTTCCAACCAACCGTTCAGAGAGCTGTTACATTAATGTACGAGAAAATGTATATTTGTAAACTCTTTTTTCTATGTTCCATCGCGTTTGCCCTCGCCGTGGAGGTCAGTGAGCCTACGCAATCTTTTTTTACTTACGTAGTTACTTGAAACCTCGACTGGACCTCACATCAGCTCATGTTTCCATGTTAAACCAGTTGTTTTAGCTGCTGAAGAAACAGTTGGCCCGCGTCTGGGAAAGGTCGTTCATGTTGCTGGGGAAGGCCCAGTTTTCGCGATACTTCCCTCTGCATAAACCTCCGGTCCAAAACGTTCTGAAAAAGGTGTTTCATCCTGGTAAGTGGTAGATGAACGTTAGTGTTGAAAATTTTGGATCAGTTCTGATTGTTTTAATGTTAGATCTCACTTTTTTTATGGAATTTCGTGACAATCTCCAGTTCTATTGCTGCCTGAATAAATGAAGCGCAGTTATGCAATTTAATTAATTTTCAAGTTTTCCGTGTGTTATCACCCGTTTTGAGGAAATATTAGATTAGAACAAGTGATGATCAGTTGATATCTGGTCAGAAACCATCGTTTGAATGAAACGTGGGGATTTCATAAAACACTGTGATAATTAATCCATTGATGGGCTTCAGTTGATTAACTAGTTAACTAAGTTGTTGTCCCTCCACGATTTGACAGACAGGCAATGATTTCATTCTTCACGCGTCAACACGTCATCAAGTTCGCCAACCCCTCGCTGTGAATCTAATTGATTGGACTGCCGCAGCCGTCAATGGAAACGAAAGGTTTCATTTCTAGCTGGAAGGAAGTCCGCTATTTGTGGCTTCGCTGTCCGGATCGAGAGAACCGGAGCGTGAAAAGAGAAGCCCCCTTTTTTTCTTCTATGTAGGATGACGTCACGGGATGGGCCCTCCTTTTCCTTCTTGATTTCCTTTCAAACCATCTTGATTTACAGGCGATATCTGCTCCGAGATAAGACTCCAGACCTCCCTCTGAGCGCCAGAAGACCCTCCAATTTGTCCGGAGCGGACAAGCACACGGCAAAAGCTTCCCCAAAGGAAAAATAGCAATTACCAACCCCCAAAGAGGGTTCTGCAACTCATGACTTGTCCCTATCTTGTTCGTAGATTCGTCCCACCGTGCTATCTGGTGGAAAATTCGCCACGGACTCCCGTAACTAAAGTCCCGACACCATTATGTTGTCGTAGATGGTGTTTTAATGTTAATGTGAAGGTTTTTATGATGCCCTTCAAACGCTAGCTGTAGCATTAGGGAGACAGTCCTGTATCTGTGACATCAAAACTGACGTATTATGTGAATTCACTTACTTTGCTGTGGCTTATTCAAATAATATCAATATCGAGTTTAATGCGTACATTTCAGAGACGTCCTTTTGGTGTATTATTCATTCTGAATATTCCTTATGTTTTTGGTCAACAACATTTTTTACAACCCCCCCCTCACTCACACCGTGTTTGGTATCGTTTTAAAGGTATTTTTAGATCCTGGGTCGAATGGAATGAGTATCAGACGTGTACCATTGCGTATAGTGAAATTACAGTACCAAAGTCTACTAATTGAAAGAACTCACGGGACATCAACTACAGCGAAACTAATCGTTTCATCGTTTTGTACTCCCTTTCTCCCGTCTCGTCAAAACCACCTGCCCGCTCGACTCGCCACGTCGTGTCAATTGCCTACATGCGCCTGGAATATTTAGTTTTCGTCGTTCTGTTCTAGTCAGGTCATGTTTCATATGTTTTACTGGTATTTTTCGATGCTGAATCGAATGGGATGGGCCTCGGAGCTGTCAGATTCCGTCAGGCTGTTCAAAAGAATGATAAACCGTGTGTAGTCTTTTGCAGCGTTTGTCAACTGGGAGTATGTTTATATGGGCGCTTGTTATCTCAGAGCGTAAGGTAAGGTTCCCCTGGGCCAGGCTCTCGCATTGAATGGCGAAGTCAGTGTTGTCTTCACTACTACCGTCAACAAACTCCTCTCGCCTTGTTCTCATTTCCTTGTGATTTGGCACGGAGTTTTCTCGTGATGGCGATTGAGTCCCAAAATATTTTAAAACCGCTCCAGTTTTTATTGCCCTGTAGCGTACTGCTTAAACGAAGCAGAATGGAATGAATAACAATATATTTTTACAAGGTTGCTCAGAAAAACTTAGTTATACGAGACATGATCCATAACTGAATGTGATGTCATAATTTGAAGCCTGATTTTCCGATAAATTGCTTTCAAACGTGAAGAACGCGAAGTGTGAGCGAGAACGATTACTTTTCTCGAAGATTTTCGACTTCTCCGCTTCTCAAACATTTCGTGAAGAGCCACTCGCGCGGCGGTCGATGGAGAGAGAAAGTGTGTACCTCCCAAGTTGCCTATAACTTCATTGAGGTCCGAGAGCTCGCTTTTGTTTGCTCGACAAGATTGATAAATTAAGACGTTAGTCCTTAACCCGGACGTCGACAGAGCGGATCTCGTAAAGTCAGTTGGACGCCTGTCTCTTTACTTAAAGGTTTCCTCGCCGAGCGGAGATCTATTTACCGACACAGGCCTCTGCGGCTGAGACAACCGACGTTCTCTTCGGTCGAGGCTCCTCATGATTGCGTTAGGGCGCAGCCCGTCATCAAGAGCTTATCTTCGCGGTGTTTACACTTGGGGCATCTGAACGTTGGATGAGTCTTCTCCCAAGTTCGCCATAATTTCGCTTCTACGGGTCTTCCAGACCCTTCAACCGCTGCTAATTGTGAAGCCAGATATTGGAGACAACTGACGAATAATTGCCGTCTGTCAACAGCCTGATCGCTTTTGACCGGGAAACACTACCGCTTCCACTCTTGACCTCTTGTGGGGCTAATTATTGACTTGACTCCCGTGTAGCATTTAGCGCGATGACACACGATGCATTATTAAATAGTAACGCTCGTACTTATGTACGATGGTTCATTATTTTATATCGAAATAACGTTGTCCATTAAAACTAAATATCTCTGGATACTATCTTGTTGACAGGACTACATTCGCAACATGATCCATATTTGCCGTTATTTCATAAAATACTGTTCTCACAATTTGAAGATTATTGGCATTCAATAGTGAACCGACTGACACTTGGCAGGTCACTTTTTTAGATGGTTTTTATTTTTTCTAGTTATTCGTGTTGATTTGTTATTACCAAGCAGAGGGCGAATAATGTACTGCATCGTACTAGTTTGTGTATGTAGAGCCGTTAGCCTGAATGTGAAAAGTAGTGTTTAATTACCTCATCTGTTCCAAGCTACTTCCCAATCAGAGTCGGATTGAAAGTCGTCGACCACAGTGTTCGGTTCAGTTCTACATTGCGTCGCTTCGTCGAACGTGCACCGAATCACCCAGTCTACCTGACTACTCCCTGATATTTCCAGGTTCCGCGGCTGAACGCAATTAGCGCCGCACAAAGCCTTTATTTACTTTTGAACTCCATTTTGCCTCTTTCGGTTGGTTTGTATTCTCCCCCCACGTCACAATAGTCACTTTGTGCGATCGCCCCATTGTGCTTATGAACCGTTTTGTTTGTGTCCGGCTTTCGGTGACGATCAACGGCAACTTCGTTCGTGAGCAGTCAATTCGTCCGAACCCATTGTCGCAGGTAGTTGACTTCAAATGCTGTTTCACTTTCGAATGGTTTGTTTGTTTTTTTGTCGAGAAGGCTTCGTAAAAAAGTGTTAAGGTTAAAATTGGACACCGAGTGAACACGTGAAGTAAAACGCTATTCGTTTTCACTGGCTGAACTGTAAGCGGTTAAAGTGGTAACTATATATTATAAAATATTTCTCTATTTGCTATCACAGTTATACTCATACCTATAGGGCATCCCACTCAGAAGTAGTTTCTATACAGATAAAAACGGTGAGGTTTCGGAAGTGGCATGAAAACGGGACACAAATAAGTCGACAATTAAATTATTGTAACGCCGTCGGTAGCTCACTTCTTAATATAAGTGGTGAGAAAACAGAGCGAGAAGTACAGTTATCTTAGCTCAAAACTGTTTTCGTAACGGGCTCAATATAAATGCGAAGACAGGAAGATAAATGACTGAACCTTTACTTCGGACGTATTGGGAAGGAAACATCTGGAGCGAAACACACAAGCACAAGCGTTGTGTGGAAACACCCAACTTTCCGAATTTTAGGGCTTGCTTAGGGGAATATTAGGGCTGCTCGTACTCATTCCCGAACGAGTACGAGCAGCGCAATAAATTCCGGAACTGTAAGCGTTACCGCTTCCTGCTGCCGTAAAGCGTTGTTTGACCAAGTTCAAATGAACTGAGTGATAAATTAATTGAGTAAGTGGAAAACGCCATGTACGCGAGTGAATTGACGTAGAGCTGAGGAAGGTTGTGTGTTGCAACGCACCGGCTATTTTTTTTTTTTTTAATTCTAGTAACATTTCAGTGGAGTTTAAAAGGAAAAACCGCGCTAAAACCGATTTTCGTGGAAAATCTTGATAATTTATTGTGCTGCTCTCGTCATTTTCCCACGAATGGGAATTTTATGGTATAACTGCCTTATTTAGAGCTATCAATATAAAAAATTTAATCGAAATCGATAGAGCGATAGAAAAAAATTGGTGTTTTGATCACTATGATAACTATAGTTAACTTTCGGTGGATTTTGTTCATATAATTATTTTGCCGTCCCATGGTAACCTGCGCACTAGATATCAAGTTTGAGGTTATTTAGTTCGGTCGTTTTCTTTAAAAATCACTCTAAAATCGATTACGACGAAAATTTTGGTAATTTATTGTGCTGCTCAAACTCAACAACTCGAAACTTTTTTTTCAGCCGATTACAAAACTCTTCTTTGTACTGTAGAGCCAAGGAAAGTAAAAATTACGTAGTCAGTGCCTTCAGATTTCATAAACTAGATTACTTTTAAGGTACTGCAATAATACTTTTAGTTTTAATTAATTATAAAATAATACTCTGCCTCAATAAAAATAGCATTTCTTCAATAAATACAATAATACAACAAAAACATTGAGTCATCTTCAGATTTATACGTTTCCAAAACTCCCGCGTCCCAAAATGCCGTTTGTGAAAGGAGTCTGTGCCTGTCGCGATTGGTAGGAAAAAACTGAACCAAATCGCCTCAAATTGTTCCCCAACAGCCTTCGCATCACCAAGGGAAGTCAAAATAAGAGTATGAACAAAATATGTTCACAACTAACTATAATTGTCATAGTGATCGAAATGCCTAATTTGCCTCAAAAACGGCTGTAACGATGTGGCGAAAGGAACACAATAAACTGTTGATTTTCGCTCAGTTTTTAAAAATTAATTCCGATAATATGAAAAAAGCATTGAAATACAAACCTAATGACAGTCCAATAAACTAAACGCACGATGAGGGTTTAATGTTGACCATAAGATAATTAGTGGCAACAGCAGGAATTCTGGACTTGAACTCGCTTAACTATCATTTCTCACAGTTTTCACCCGATTACTCCGAGACAGTAGTCACAATCCTTGTCAGGTAAATACTGTTGAGTCTCATGAATCGTCTGTACGCTCTCAAAATAGTCTTGGTATAAGTAACGTCGTGTGCAACTTAATAAACTCTCGAGTCGTGAGCTGCACCAGTTAATAGCAGAACGTTGAGCAGCGGATTTGAAGTTGCTAGAGTCATAAATATCTATGAATGCACGTGAGGCTGAGGAATTTTTTTGTTGAGTCGCATAGTTTTCCTTGCAAATTCAGGAATATAAAGATGCACATTTCCACGGAAATAAAATCTTAACGGTCTGATTAATTATCTATGAAATGATCATTTAGTGAAAAAATTGGCATAAATAGGGGACCAATCAATTCCGAAACTCATTATTTTCTGAGTAGTTCGTTGAGAACGTGGTGTTCTCCCAAGTTTATGAACGAAATGAAAAACGGATGGGGTCAGTGGCTGGAACGATAAAAGTCGCTGAATGTTCGTGAGGGCGAAGAAATGTCTGTGATTCGTCGCTGTAGTTAGAATAAGTCCATGTTTACTCATTTGCAACTTACTGACACGTTAAACCTCTTGTTACCTCTGATTTGGTCGTCAAAAGACTGAGTAACGTGAACAATCGAAGTAATTCGTCGTGAACTTGAAATGGCATTACCTGTAAATGTGATTTGCAAAAAGACAGTTTAAAATATGAATCCGTGTATGTTTTGTCTCGTTATAATCTCTGTGCACGATAATAGTTGACCATTTTTGCGTGCTTGGGTCGCCTAAATACACGTTTGAGCAGCTCTGGTTTGTGCGAAATCTTATGAGAGCATTTCACAATGTTGTTACTTGTCAACATTTACTTCTCGTTAAGGAGAAGGAAACTTCCGTGTAAAGAAAAATCCAATGTGCAAAGTGAATTGGCAAGATTTTAGCGTGTAACTTCTGAGTTCAGTCTCTTGAGCTTTCCACTATTGTGTTTACCGAAGCCTGCACGGCCACCTCAATAAGCGTATTGTATGTGAAATAGTAATTGGTTCTTGAATAGGATTTTTGGGAGGGTTGTAATTAGTTGATGTACTGAATTTGTAGCTCACCGCATTATATGCCCCAATTTCCTAAATTCTACCACATTCGCAGTGTCAAAACGTGCGCAAGTGATTCGTGGGTCTTATCACAAATGTTATTCATAACGCTTCTTTTTCGAATTGAATAAATTGTCAATTGTCACTAATCTCAATTGCATTACGGAGTTTTTGCTGCATCTGGCACCGGTTTAGCTTTGAACATTCCCCTTCACTTCACACCCTTTTTCGAAGTCTGCGGTAAATGAATCGACAATATTCTTCAAGGGCGAAACGGAAGATGTAAATAAGGCAGAAATTCGATTTGAGGGGGCGGCGGCGGGGGGTGTAGGGTTCAAATCACGTCATAAAAACCTTACGAGGCGGCCGCATAGTCATTTGTTCTTTTTCTGAAGGCTTTCAAACATTTTTACGACCTTTTTTTCCCCCCTCTCTGTAACCCTCCGACAAACCCCTTCACGATCAATGCCCATCATTCCAGGCAGTTTTGGGTTCCTTCAATAAAAATCTGTGGTTGCGCGGTCGAAGACCTTTTAGAAAACGTTAGGATATTTTGCTTTCTTACTATTGGAGATGAAGCATCGTATTGATGCAAGACGACACAGAAGTGTTTATCTTGAATTATTTTTTGCGTTTTGGGTTCCTTAACTTTCTGCAAAAAATTAATTTCTGTGTCTGTGGTTTTATCAAAACACTAAATTTTTTTCTCGAAAATAGCTTTAACGATTTAGATTGAATTTCTTTTATAGACAGCTTCAAATAGAATCCTCATTCGTAGGAAAATGACGAGAAGAGCGCAATTAACTACTAAACAATTCGACAAAAGTCGATTTCAGCGCAGTTTTTCCCTCTCCACTCCTCTCAAATGTTTTTAGAATTTTCAGAAAACTTCAGGTGGTTGTTCAATCAAGTAAATATACGACGAGTCTTTAATAAAGCTCATACATATAGGAGCTACTCCAGGATTTCTGGAATTTTAACCCCCGCCGGTTCACTTCTAAAAGTCTTTAACCGGTAACTCAGGAGAAGTGATTAATATCCTTCACAAAAAAATCTTCTCTGCAGCCTCATCAATCCCCTGTGTACCAATGGATCATTAATGGTCAGAGCGTTAGTATGAGCAGCACGATAAATTGCGGAACTGTAAGGGATACCGCTTTCTGCCACCATGAAGCGGTATTTGACCAAGTTTTAATGAACTGAGTGGATAATAAATAGAACAGCAGCAAAAACCTTGATACAAGTGAATTTACTTAGAATCGGAGAAAGTTGTGTGATGCGTCGCTTCTGATATTTTGTGTTGGGACGCTGGAGCTTGGGTCTGCATCTAGTGACACCGTGAATTTGCGTCTGTGTGTTGAGGGGACAACCTGGAACCATTTAGCGCATTTCAGATCGTCCTTCACGCCTGCAATGGTGGCTCTTCTTCGTCCTTCTCGCAAAGCCTGCATCGTGCCTCCATTCTCTGAAGACTGCGCGCTATTCAGAAGATTGGGAGGTTTGCGAGTGTTCTTCGCTCTTTGTGTACGTGGGATGCTGCTCCTGGTGTCATGGCGATTGGGCAACCCCTGGTTTACTTCGGACTCCAACATATTAGAGACGAGCGTATCTTGGGTGAGCAGTTCCTTTTCTTCCTCCACTGAGCGACCCAGCTCGGAAAGCTCGAGCTTGCAGGTTTGCCAATTCGGTGGAGGTTCGTTTCAAATGCACCATGTCCCACAGGGTTTGGTCGAGTTGGAAATCCAACTTACTGCCGTGTCGCCCGAGCCATAGACCATCTGCTGGAATCGGTGTGCTGTGTGCCACTTCCTAAAGGGTACCGTTACTTCCATTTAGTTGCCAGTACGTTAGTCGGATAACGCTCGCTATCACCTACACTGCATCTTAGTTTAATCGTCCACCATCACTAATTCGATTGATCCGTTTTACCGCATTAAATAAAATGTTCACCATACATAGCATATTTTTACTGAATTTTGTCGTCCAATAAGATAAGATCGCCTGTTACCAGCTCCTGAACCCTCGAAGAATAGACAGGGGAAAATGTTTATCAAACTCAAACAAGATCAGTAGACTTCTTTGTCTCCCCCTTACTCTGGCAATAATCTCGTGACCAGCCTGCAACTTCAAATGCATTATACACAACTCCCCACCCCCTGAAATGTGTGTGTACTGCCCCTTATGAGAAATATGATATCCTATTCCCTTAATATTCGACGTCTTTCATTCCACTTCATCTCCTTTCCCATTTCGAGTGAAATTCGAGCGTGAATGTTGGATTTAACACAACTTTTCCCACGTAAAATCGGTGAAATGGGCGCTAACTTGGACGATGTATTACAGGGTATTGCTGCTAACACAGTCGTCTCTGGGAAAATTCAAGAAAACAAGTTTGAATGTTTTTAGAATATCATGTTAAAGTTCCAAAATCTCTCATATCGAGAAAAAATGTAGATATTTGAAGACACAGAGTTACATCCAAATCTACCACATTTGAGAAAATTCGATGTTTAGCTCTGTTGTTAGCTTTCAGAGCAAAGCACATTCGTTTGTTCACATTGGCGATAACGCGCTTACACTTTCCTTTTTGAACTTCCAGTCCAATCTCCCTTTTCTTCGATAGTATTTCTGTCGCCCCCTCATAAATCATCCGCGCTAAAAGAAGAAAAAGGCGTTTTATGTTACAAAGTAACAGCATTCCAGTGCTGCAAGCCGCCAACTTGTCGACGGGAAATGAGCGCATCCCCCTTATTTTTCATTTATTTATTTATTTTTTCGTCTTTAGTTCATTCTCTCTTCCGTGTTTTAAATCATTCGATTTAAAGATTTCTTCGTGTTTCCATTGCAAGTGTTTTGTGAACTGCCCAAGGCCACAAATATAATTGGGGGCAAGAGAAAGGAAAGCCTCATTTTTTTAAGCTTGTTACAAACCGGCTCGTGCCTTTTTCAATAAACTACGCATTTTTCCTGAAAAATATGCACATCTTGTTTTCGATGAACTTTATGAAAGAAAATATGGACCCTTGTGTATGGCAGCTCTACCTTCGTATGTTAAACGGCCACACAGAGCAAAGCACATTCGTTTGTTCACATTGGCGATAACGCGCTTACACTTTCCTTTTTGAACTTCCAGTCCAATCTCCCTTTTCTTCGATAGTATTTCTGTCGCCCCCTCATAAAACACCTTTGTTTTGATTCAGCAGCTTTTGAATTATCTATAACCAACGACTATGAGAGAAGGGCTCCATCATCCAACCAACTCCAAGCCTTCCCACTTCCTTCCTTGAATAACAACCCTTTCACGCGGCAGTCCCACCGTCGAAAGAAATCGTGTTTATACGCACACATTTATGTGTTCGAAAAACCGAGTTTTCCGAGATATTTTTGTGTGTTTCGCCTCTAAATATGTTGTCAGGATAGTACGGTACTGATTTCATCGCCTTTTTCGAGCCCAAGTTTTCAAAACGTTAATAAGTTCTCTATTTGTGTTTTTGGTATAGTGGCCGATATTTTTACAAGAAGTTTCAGTACAGTTTGGACCTGCATGTGGCGTAAATTGTGTAGCCTGCATGTGGGCTACGCTCAATCTGACGCCTGTTTAAAAAAAAAGGAAAGAGAGAGAAAACTGAACCTGAAAAATGTGAGAAATGAATAAAGAAAAATTGAACGGCAAAATTAAAGGTAAAAGTAAACTGTATTGATACGAATGCGTAGTGGTATTATGGGCACTAAATAAAATGTAGTTAAGAGCTCTGTACAGACAAACGTAAAGAAAAAAGAATAATGCTCTCGGTTAATGTCGAATACGGGGTAAAATAAATTATTCAGGAACTAAAGAAAATAAAGACTGAATATTTTGACCAGGACTCCCGGTAGGAATGAAGCTGAGGGAGATCCTGTTTGTCTTCTCCTCGCTTTCGGGTGTTCCTGGAGGAATACGAACAAAGTATTCAATAGGGATCGAGCCGCGGATGGGAAGTGATATTACCGAAAGTGTCAGGGTTGAATGGCACATTACCTTGTTCAAAATGTCCAGTAATTTTGGCTATCCTGAGAAGCCTTCGGATCCAGAGACCGGGAATTAAAAGGAATGAGAACGGTTGAGGTACAGCTCACGTTGCCGATCGTAGGCCCAATCAAATCCGGCAATGTGGCTGTGGCTGTGGGGATGGGGCCAACGAGTTAGTGCGACTTGCACGTTGTTGGGGATTCGAGACCTTGAGGAGCTCAGTTGGGGTCGCCAAACAGTTGAACAGCTCTGGCGATATCCATTGGCGTCAACACCGCATGTATTTCTTCCCCAAAGGTTGGAACGGCCCATAATTAATTGGGCGCATACAAAATTGTGAGAAGGCAAGCACAATCAGTTCAGTCATTTTTCCGTAAATTTGAAGAAGCCATTCACCCACGACGCTACAATGTTAATATCACTTGGCGAAAAAATACCCACTACGACGCCCCACACAGCTTTCCTCGACCCCACGTACATTCGGCCATTTTCGTCGCTTACGCTACTTCTCGAGTTTATTTTTTCACTCGGTCCTTTTGAACTTGTTGAGACTCTAATTTCGCTTTTTACGTAGAAAGTAGCTCCGGGATTTCTCACTCATACTCATGCCACGACTAATGTCATGGGAAACACCGTGCACAAGGTGTTTCATGAAACTGTCATCATGATGTTTTTTCGAAATCTGTAGTCATTTCCCACCGTTTGGGATCTATCCGGTAGAACCTGTGAGAAATGGTTGAGCGGCCGTCGTTTTGAGTTCCCGCATTTGGCGGTACTCCTAATTGCCTTATGAGCGTTATTTAAATATCATCGTGCCGGTAGTTTAAAAGCCTAAAACACCAGCTTGTCTGGGGTTTACGAGGAAGAAACTGCGCTTAAGTCGATTTCCTTCGAAATGTTTGATGATTTACCGGGCTACTCTCGTCATTTTCATATTTTTGGTACTCCCGCGACATTCTGAACTGTCCAATCCACAATTCAATAAAAAATGTGTCAAGAGTGAGAAACGTTTGGCTTTTAGCGAATTGAAGTTATTTCTGGACCGATTTTGCTTGCACTCCTACGCTGTTCTGCCATTTTATCTCAATCGGTTTCTAAGACACACAGGCCATTTTCCCAATTGGCGTTTTTCATCAAACTCAGAAGCCCTTGATCTGGAGAAAAATTCAAGTTTATTACTGAATTTTCTTTTTTTCTACTTTCTCTACTTCACGAGGAGAGGAAAGTGAAAATTTCAAGTATAACCTTTTTCATTTACTTTAGAAATTAGTTTCGTTCTTGATGTGAATTATTCTTAAGGCATATTGCTTTGTTGTTCAATAGATTATTGAGATACGGCCCCCGTTAACTAATTAATTTTGTTTATGAAAAACGAATGAGTGAAGCGCTGGAACGCATTGCAGGTTGTTGATTCATTTCTCGTTCTAACCTCCGGGTGCTGAGAGAACAGTGATGATTCGATTTCAAATTCAAAGCCCTGTGTATAAACATCATCTTCCGTTATTTTGGTCACATTTTTGGGTCACTGCTTATGCTATCGGATTAGTTACGCAGACGTTGAGAGGGAAATTTTCAGTCAAAGGGTTGAGCGCGTTTCAAAGGTTTTTTGAGTGTCCGATTACTCTTTCAACTGCTCAACAATTCTATGCATATGTGAACCTGAGTTTCTAAAAAAAAAGGGTGGAAGGGGGGAGAAACATCCGTTTCTCTCGTGCGTTAGTGATTAATTTTTTGAACAGAAAAAAGCCCTCCCTTAATCCGCTTTCAGGGCCTCTCATCGGGAATCAATCAAGTGGACGTCCGAGACTATCAATCAATATTCACGGAGAAACAATACCTTCCCTGCACGGTTGAAAAAAAAAATTTTTTTTTTTCAACTTCGCCCTATTTCTATTCGGCATGTTTTCCGTCCTTTAATTCCTCCGTCGCTCTCTGAAAAAGTGAAGAGAATTTTACGTTACTGGCGAGAGATGACCCGAACGTTATATTTCTACGTAACGTTAGGTTTTTCGCTCAGTTAATGGATTTTTTGAGTTTCATCCACGCTCCGGCTCAAACGTAATTGAAGTTCCGAGGAACTTGATTTGTTAAGCTCTTCAGCCGAAGTGCATTTTCCAATACGGCTTGCAGAAATATATTCAACAGATGAGATTGAAGCTTTATTTTTAGAATAAGTCCGTAGTACATCGTAGATGTAAAGGTTGGTGGGCTCGTGTCCATGCTTCTCCCCGTCGCACGTCATATGAGCTCTATCAATGCGTGACGGCATAAATGAAAATATTTGATGAGATATATTTCATTTGTAGCGGGGTTATGAAAGTTATGAAAATGGGAATACTGCGAACCATTTCCGACGAGAAGACAGTAATTGGGTGATTTCTAAAACATTCACGAGGATATGAAGAACCAAACAGAGGAGTCTGCAGTGCTCCGATTCATTTCACCACCAATTTGTATGTGGCTGAGCCGCCCATAACGGTTTCGCAGTCTCAGAGTAGTTTTGGTCGATTATTCAATCTGAATTATATCTACGTTTTTGATCGGGCCATTTTTTTCACACACACTTCCTCTCACTCTCTCTCACGGAGTAGGAAGGCAATTCATGTGATTGACTAAACATTTTCTTAAAGAGTTTTCTTCATGTACGTTTGAAAGTCTCCTGAGTCCAAAAAAACATCGTTAGAAACAGCTGAACGAAATCGCCTCCAATTTTTGGTTTATTATTCATTCTGAATAATAACCCCATGTTTTCGGTCACGAAACATTTTTTACAACCCCCCCTCAAAATTTGATACTATACGTTTCAAGACTTGGAGATTCCAACTTTGACATGTCCGTCCGCTGTCCACCGTCCCCCATCCGCCGTCCAGGCCGTTTTGTGCCTTTAACGTGGTCTAAAAAATTCGTTCTTTCGCACAAAAATCCGATTTGGTATCTAGTTGTGCCTGCCATCTAGGCAATCCGATCGGACGAAGCCCGTGGTTGTAATGGGCAAAAAATGGTTAAAAAAAATTAACAAAACGCAGTACAACGCGGGAACTACAGTGGAAGTCAACGTTTCGTCGTTTGAAGTCCCTCCCTCCCGTCTCAATAAAAAACCACCCGCCTCGTCCTCGCTTCGCAACGCTGCCCGCCCGCACAACTCCCCTTTCGCCTCGCAACAGGTTCGCTCGAAGCGGCCCCGTTCCAATTTCCCCGACCCGATGGGGCAAAATCATCAGACGTTTTCTTTCCGTAGTTCCATTGTAACCAGGCGCATGGTTTACTAGTATTCGATGCTGAATCGAATGGGATGGGGGAGCACTAATACTAGGTCAAGCTGTTCATGAGAATAATAAACCATTGTGTAATAATTTGCAGGGTTTTTGTGTTTATTCGGCATATGAACATGGGACGCCAAAATAAGGGTCGATCATCGGTCGATAACAAACTATAATAATCGTAGTCATCATTAAACACATCAATTTTTTTCCTCCTAATGCCATCCTTAAATTTGTCGTGTGAAAAGTTATAAATCTGCAAATACAATGTTTTAAAATATTCCGAAGAATATCGTTTTAACGTAGCATTTAAAAAAATTAATCTAGCACATTTCAAATCATCGTTCTCAGACGAATCGGACTGATAGTTCAATAAACTATGTATACGGACGTTTAATACTTTATATAAAGTAACTAGGAGCAACCACAAAAATTCCGGAATTGATTCTTGCATTTCGACACAGTTTTCACCTAATAACTCCCTGACGGCATTTGTTTCCCTGTTGTGAAAACTTTGCATTTCAAGCTTGGTTTTTGCGTGTTTCCTGTTCCAAATTAAGAAGCCTCATCGTCCCATTCTCGGGGTTCAGTTGGTGGTTATGTCCAATTCAAGGCGTACAGTTTGGGACTGATTTGTAGAAAATAAATGGTGAAATTGTTGCATATGCCATTTAGTTTCGCACGGTGAAGTGTTGTTTCGATTAAACTGCGTTTTTACATGTAATTAGAAGTAACTGCATCGATAGTCATGGTATATATCTTAATTGTACGCCACCAGGGTTTTTCATAAGATAAGTTAATTTATTTTGAGCTACACAACGCTCTTATTCAATCCAGCCGTCGTAACTTTCACGTGCATCATGTTGAAGAATTATTTCAAGCAGCATCATACTACGGAAGGGCTTAAGCAGTTGTGGAACGGTGTCGTGACGGGAGGGGGGGGGAGCTTTGGAGAGAGAGAGGTTTTCCATTATCGGTAATTGCCTTAACGGAAAAACCGTTCCACCAAAAATAGCTTCCGACTGATTTATCGTTTATCCTGAAAGAATGACGCCTTGAAATGCCCGATATTACTGTTTAATATCTACCTGCCGTTATTACCTTGACCTGTCCGTGATTTATGGTGCTTAAAACTTCTGGCCCTTTTATAAGTTTTCTTCGTCTCGATCCCGCTTTCTTGTAGAAACGGTCAATTAATGTCTCTTTCGTCCCGTTTTCGTATTTTTCACGGCCCTCAGCCCCTAACTCGCTCTGTAGTTCATAAAATTGCGAGTTGGCAGATTATTATTTGCGGACGGTTTGTTGGATTATGGAAACGGGGAACTTAACGTTTCGTTAGTCAACTGCTCTCGATTGTTAAATCTTGTACGTGTAGTGCTGTTGATAAGATGGTGACGCTGCTTACTTCACCCTCTTTTTGATGTCCTCGATATTTAGGTATTTAGGGAGGACTTGGGGTTTGAACATATCGCTGCCGTTAAATAACGTTTACTCGACGTGCAGGCGTCAAAATGACGGAAGCTGTGTGGGTTATTGCTCAAGTGTCAAGTGCCAGTCCGGTTGCATTTCTGTAAAAATAATCGTGAGGGGGTTCCAAATTGTCTATACCTGGGTGTGTATTTAGACGAGGATTTGAAATGGGATGTGCAGATCAATGAATTGGTGACGGAATCATGTGAATTCATCCAAATCTTTTATAAACTGTAACACTGCTTGTTGGGTTTTTGCTACAATGAATCACGCTTTCCTTAAAAGTCCATATATTTTAAGAAAGGCAGATCGTGAATGTGAAAAATCCTCATGTATTCGGTGAAACTATATAAAAAACACTGGAAATTATTACACATTCTCTTGAACAGCTCGACCTGGTCTCACACGTCTGAGAATCATCCCATTCGACTCAGCATCGAAAAATACTAGGAAACCATCTGAAACATGACCTAACTACTACGCAACGACGAAAATTACCTGTGGGCGCCTGCACGCGTGTGAGTCGTTGAAACGAGTACTTCCGTTGTACTGTCCCGCTAGTTCTTTCAATTAGCAGACTTTGGATCACTATAATTACTGTCATTTCACTGTTTTCGATCTATTTGTGTACCTTTGATATTTATTCAATGCGACCCAGCATCTGAAAATACCTTGAAAACCATAACAAACACGACGTGGCTTATTTGCGTTAAAACTTCCAAAATCGTTTTTGTTAATTTTTTAACAAGTGTTTGCTCATAACAACCATCGGCTTCGCCCCATCCGATTGCCAAGCAGGGGGGCACAACTAAATACCAAAACGGATATTTCAGTGGAAGAACGGTTTTCTCTTCATATTAAGAGCATAAAACGGCCCGGACGGACATTGCAGATTAGAAATCCCGATGCCTTGAAACGTACGGTGTCATATTTTGAAGGAGGGGTGCAGTGTAAAAAAATTTCCATTTTCATTGTTTAGAAGAATAATCAGTTTAATTTGTTCGATTTAACAAATTGATGAGAAGAAATTAGCTACTATTATTGTAGGAATAAACTAATCAACTTAAATGTATGATATCAGATAGCTGTCATTTTTGTCATTATGGAGGAGTTACACTGTGCACATTCTCAACGCTGTGCGTTTTGGTTCTTTGAGGATGATAGTATCGGCCTGAATGACTGAAATGAAAGGAATTTCAGTAGTATTGATATTTTAGTTAATGTTTAGTTGTTACCTTTCCACAACATTAACTAAAATATCAATACTACTGAAATTCCTTTCATTTCAGTCAATGTTTAGTTGTTACCTTTCCACAACTGTGTTGCTGATGTTTTGCGTTCTGTAAGAATTTGGGTGTATAGTATTTTATTCATTCATTCAGTGGTCTTTCGTACTGAATAGTAATCACGGATAATACAGTTGATAAGGTTTGAGCGAGTTTATGACTCAATTTCCACTTCCGTTTTGCTCATCGTAGGGGTTCAAATCTTGGTGAACTTGTAGGGTTTTCTAATAGAAATGTTTTGACCATATAAAGTGAAGAAGAAGTCACAACATACGATAAAGGTTCGTACGAGTTCCTTACTGCTCGATATTTTCGTCTTGGTCAGTTTTCCGATCATAAATAAATACGGTCACCGGATAAGCCGTTTCGCGTGGCCTCTCGCCAAAATAAAGCTGGCGAGGTTGGATGAGAATGAAATGGGCAGATGTGAGGTTATGGCCTAATAGAGAAGATTGGAACGGGGAAACAACAATTCGGAGCAAAAACAATGAGGCTGGTCCGGGGCAATAGTGCAATAGTCATTGGGCGATAGGAACGAACTGGGAAGAGGGCGAGAGCTCATTGTTGGAGCGTTTTATCTGACCTGGACCGGGCAGTCAGGAGGCCGAGAGAATGAAGGGCGCAGAATGGCTGATATACCATAGCGATTTACTACCCGCACGTTGCGGCAAATCGAAGCGACCACGTCGTGCTGGACACTCACCACTTGATAAAAATTGTAATTTAAATCGGAAATGGCTGTACACGAATGTTCATCCAATTTGCACGAAGTGTGTTAAAACTCGTCTACCCAGATTGGTATCTGAGCATCGAATGGACCGCAGTGCTGAACATTCTGCAACCAGCAAATAACGGGACAAACGTCCTGTGTGGTGAGGTTAAAAGGTCCAGAGAACAGCCAACACAGTGAATTTCACGGAATTGATTTTGATGATTTAACCCAGCGCACTCTGAAGTTTCTGGAAACGTATAGTTAGCCAAACGCATGGGAAAACGCTGACTTCTGGAACTCCTTTTAATGTAATTCATCTCTTAATAGTGGGAATATTCGTATCCAACCCAAATTCTCCTTCTCTATTTCAATCATTCGACAGTTCCAATTTCACATCCGTCACGGCTAATGTCCGCTCCTAATTTTCTTAGTGCATTTTATAACGTAAACCGATACTTCCAAAGTCTCCAGGGCATCACAACAGATTTAACTGGAGCAACGCCGGAGGGGCTTTCGTTCTTCCTTAGAGATGCCTCTCTCCTTCTACACCACTGCCTTCAGGTGCTTCTGCGATCTGCATCATTGTTCGGCACACGAAGGCGGGAGGTTTTAACTGAGATATAAATGAGCATGAGTAAGGACTGTATTATACTTGACAGAATAGCGTTATCAGTTTGAGTGTGAGTGTATAAAAATTAGCAAGGGACTCTGAATAAACGTGAACTGGTTGTGAGACACTAAGTGGAGGGGAGGAGAGAGAGAGAGAGAGAGAGAGAGAGAGAGAGAGAGAGAGAGAGAGAGAGAGAGAGAGAGAGAGAGAGAGAGAGTTGTGAGTAGTGCGAGCTGAAAGATGGATCATTGAGAGAACTGGAAGACGACTGTCGTTCGTGAGTGCTGATGGATGACTGACTTGGGAAGAGCTGTTTGTTGAGGAGCGGAAAGTAAAAAGAGGGGTTAGAAAAGGATAGTCCAGGAAAGGGGGAAAACCGTGTGGAAATAACTGAGGAGCGGGACTTCCCACAGGTACAAACAAAGGGAGTCGGTGCTCGTGGAAAACATGACTTAGGATCAAGCAGTCGTTCGGAGGCCAAAAAAACCCAACAAATTCGGCCTGCCGAACAATCATGACAATTGACCTGACTGCTAGGGGTCTTTCTTAATATGTTTATTAGTCACGTCCACGATTGTTAATGTGTGGCGCACCGCATCACACAACAGTCCCACTTGCGTACGAATATTTTTGCCACTATGGCAACTAATAACATATGTATGTATTTGGTAGAACATAGCCCCTTCAAGAAGCTCGTGGTGTTTCATAGTTCGGAATTGATTGAGTTGCTCCTACTAGTATTAGAACCATTATTGATCAATCAGTAGTCAATCATAGGCGATTCTTCAGACTGGCAACCAATTATTTCTGAAAAGGATCGTGTTTACTGTTTTGGAATTATCTGGTAACAGCTGAGAAAAATGGTAGCAAGTAATACGCCTGTGGTTTGAGTTCTGTGATTTCGAGTGGTGCTTCTTATGAGCGTTATTAAATGTTTGTAGAATAAATAGTTTATTGATGAACACCCTCACCATATCGGGATTTATAAGAAAAATGGATTTCATGCGAAATTTTAGATAACTTATGGCTTTGCTCTCATAGAATCTGAAGGAAACTTTCAACCGATTTCGTACCTTTTGCTTTCTATAGTAGCTCTAAGAAAAGTAGAGGTAATGATTTATGTTTGCTTATTGACAAGTTTTAAAACAACATACTGTTCCAAAACACGCAATGTTGTCACCTGCAGAACTACTTGTCCTTTGATGGTTGACACATTGTGTTCAATGCAGCAAAAACAAACAAAAAAACGTCTCCACTTCTTCCAAGAAGACTAATACATTTTTGTTTTATTTTTATTATTACTTTTCCGTGTTTCCGCTGGTTTCTCTTCGTACTGAAACAAGCTATGTGGTACCGGCCATGGTACAGGGCAGAGTATTATTCCCCGTGAGCGTACGAAATGGGTAATTCCTTAGGGTTTTTTACGGTAATTAGAGACTATTTATTGGAATGTTTTCCAACCCGAATACGCTCAGAGATTTTCAAACGCTCTACCAGCTTGTTCAATCGGATTTCTCTCAGTTCCTGTGGGAAATTCGCTATTCGTTTGTCTTGAACTTACTTTTGCATTAGTTTACACTTACCTAACTATTCAGAAATTAAGTGAAGAGTATGCCTACAGTGATGCCACTATTGGTTCTTCTCTTCTACTGAAACTGGTTTGAATCTAGAAATACTCTTTCGAACGGAAGCTCAACCTACGCTGTACTAGTCGCTATCGGTAACAAAAATGACGAGGAAGAGCTTCAGAACTTCAAATATAACCTGAATAAAGGCGATCCACGACGCGTCTGACGAGGGTTAACCGACATCACTCGCCATAAGGATCGGACTCGTTATCAATAAGCCAAATTCCCATTTCGCTGGGAGATCCCGGGGCAAATCCGACTAAAATATATGCAAATCCTTGGTTCTAACTAGTTCGACTCTCGCGATCACCGGAGAGAAACTGCGGAACAGTTGATTGAGGTGGGTAACCACCCAAAACAGAATAATGACAAGTTGTTTCCGCAGCTGAAGCCGGAGGTTGGGGGAAAGTCAGATAGATATATTGCTCAGAGAGAAGTTGCAACATTAATTGGGTTCCCTGACGGGTTGAACTGTTGACTCGACAACGTGTATAGTTTACAAATTCAAATAACAAGTGTCACTAAATTTATTATCCTAATGAAATGTGGATGATGTTGAGACGCTTTGTCATTGACCAGTGATATATCGACGCCGGGAAAGTTTGTTAAACTTCCCATTATTTATTTAATATTTAAACAATCTAATTATGACCAATCTAGAGGACACGATAACGATTTGGCTCAAAGTATTGACGTTTTATGTTGTTCCTACTCACGTAACACTCTGACTTTCGATAAGACTTTGTAGCTTCACGTATTTATTAATTAGCTAATATTCATGAATTTTTATTGGTAAAAATTTGTTTCTTGGTATTTTTTGACGAATTCAGTTTTTTTTTCATTCAGAATTTTGGGTATACATGTTTATGTTCTGGATCAGTGAGGGGTTGCCTGGCAGATGTTAAGATTATGAGCGAGGGATTTGGACAGGTGCTGGTCTGGCGGGTGTGCTGGCGACCTTTTTCCATGTTTTTCATGATCTTTGATGTTGTGCGTGCAGCACCTCCTGCGCAAGGGCCTGAAACGGAAAAGGATATACATTATGTCGGACGGTCAGGCGTACTTAAGGTCCTTGCTTCCTATACCATCTCGTCGAGGCTGTGTGAAGGAAAACACAAAACAACTGTGTTGTGTGCCGGGTCATACAGAACGAACCTGAGCGTTTCGTAGGAACCGCCAAGAGCCATTTGATCAAGGAGAAGCGCAGGCGGGATGTGCTAGTCCAAAGGCAGCCAAGGTCCTTACTCTCCAGGATGGAACGTCTCTTTTTATGTATTAAAGTAATTGGGTTAGTCCCGCCAGTGGGTAAATCACTAATGTTAACGTACCTGTTTAGAGAGGCCATCTTCTCTGGCTGGTGAGATACTGTGAGCAAGCACTTTTGATGGAAAGACATCATCGTCTCGACGCTAAGTCAGTACTAAAGTCAGTTAGTTGGTTGTGGTCCTTATATAGAAAGGTTAACGGGATGTTGTAGGGTGGGTAGGGGGGAAAAGGTCATGCACCTCTAGGGAAACCTGCTAGAGGTGAAGGGAGAACAATGTAAGGTATGAACGATGTATGTTGGTTGTCGGTTCTAATACTTTTTTACATAGGGTGGTCTGTAAATCTGTCAGTTGGTTGTTTTCGTTTGTGTAGTGTCTTGACTGGTGTAAATATCGCATTTGTGTTGATTTGTTCATTTACGATGTGTCCATTGAAGTGTTTTTGCTAATAGGTTTCCATGTTTTCTGATATGTTCAGTTTTCGTTCCGTGTATTGTTTATGTAGTAAGGTGATGCAGTCCTGTATTTTGGTAGGTTCATGTCCAATTGTCTCGAGGTGGTTGGCAAAGTTTGAATCGTCTTTGTTTCTACTAAGAGATTTAATGTGTTCTGAATATCTGGTACATACTTTTCGTCCTGTTTGTCCTATGTACGCGTACAAGTTATATCATATACCTCTCTTGTTCGCGCCCTGGAGAGTGAAAGCATTTTGGTGGTATTTGGCCAGTTCACTGAACACTGTCCACTAAGATCAAGGTTGGAAAGTTGCAGGTACAAAGTCGCAGATTTTGCCAGGCGGAAGATGATTCAGCGGAGCATGTACTGTGTTCTAGTGAGAGGATGGCTGAGGTTCAGTTAAGCTAACTGCTAATTTAATTTGGGTCGCTGTAACAAAATTAATAATAATTCTTGAGTGAACATGTATCATAGATTTAATGAGGGTTGAGAAAGTTTTGTGTTGCTTCGCCCAGTGTCTTCATTTTTTATTCTAGAATTTCTTCTTTTTGGTTTCAATGAAAATGAAATATCAGGCTAAGGGTTTTGAGATAGCGATGGATGACTTGCAAACTAGTTAAGTCGAAAGTACATCGTCGGTTAGTGCGTTATAATCAAAACTCATCCTGAGGGAGCAAGCGGTGAGAAGATAGTTATAGAGAACAAATGAACCACGTTATTTTGGCACGTGCATCTAATAAATCGAGGGGCGGAGGAACACGGGGAGTTGAGAGGTTAGTAGCAGTTTCCTTGGAACCGCGACATAAGTAGCAAATTAACACAATTACGTGTGCGGTGGGCGAAGAGGTAAAGGGTAAAGTTGCACCCAACTAAGCTCTCCGGAGGATTGCGGTCCTCGAAACGTGGGAACACAACCCGTGCTTAAAACTTGCTTCAACAACGGTGCAGTAATGAGAGTCAGCAATCAAGCAGCAAGGAGCAATTTCCGCGAGAGGAGAAGATGGCGAGAAACGAAGTCCCAAGGATTTGAATAAGGCAGAACGCGTGAATCTGGTCGGCGCAAGTTTTGATAAGCGCCTTCCATAACAACAAGAGCGGCACTAACTTCTTCCAAGACCCTTTTCCAAAAGAGAGGGGAGGAAAAAAAAAACTTGTTCGTTATTTACATATTCACTCAAACGAAGTTTGGGCTTTACGGTAGACATATCAGAAGGGGGACTTGGGATCGGTAAGTAAACAACTTCATTTAACTCCCTTGAAGTCTAAAACTGGCAAATGCGAAACTCGGCAGTTGCTACTTCCTTTGAGGAATCCAGTGGTTGACTACTGCTTAGGTAAAACTGTTTGGCTACTAAAATAAAATCTGTGGGACGTGAAAATATCATTTGACGAATTTGTGAAAGTAAACAAAAGAAAAAAGTTAAGCGGAGACGGTACAAACCCCTAACTATTTAAAATCAGAACTGCGTGAGAGTTTACTTGGCCAATGTCTATATGTGGAGAGTAGGAAATTCAAAAAGAAATTCAGCTTCATCCCGAATGTTTGAGTAACGTTACTGTTTAAGAGCTGGGGCTTATGGTATGGTTGTAATCATCGAGAAGTATCTTGAACTACTTAAAAACCCCGAAGGCATCAGCCTTCGTCAGGACATAATATTCAAATACAATGTTTTGCTGAAGTTTACAGCCGTTTTTACGTATTCCTCCCTCCTCTTCGCCAATATTTCCTCACACCCCTCATTATGGACTTCCCATTCCCTGGCTTCCTCGACCCTCCGTGCCTTCAGCTCTAAAACATGATTTCGCTCCTATAACTGTAATTGTTAAGCAATCGGCAAGTTTTCAGAAATTTGTGATGTGTTTGGGGTTTTCCACCTTCGTAGGGAAGTTTGTGTCTGGACCCAATTGAATAAATCAGACAAAAGCCTTGAAACTCATCTTGAATCATAAGTAAGCAAAATAACATTTCTTTTTGGGGAGAAAATAAGGAAATGAGATTAAGAATGTAGTGAGCCCCGCTTTGAATTTAATCGAAAAGATATGATTGAAATGAATGGCATAGTGAATAGTTTCCCAGGCTTGGAATAGCTACGGAAACACGGCTTGGGCATTTGGCTATATTCAGATTTTTGGAAACCTCCACGGAGCTCGGCATACACTAGGAAATACACTTGCGACTAGAAGGAAGCCTATGAAAGAGCGAAAGCCGTCGGTTTCGGCCTCCTAAAGGAGTCAAACAAACCTCCATGCAAGTGGATCGAAAACTCTAGAGGGTACGGGCTCTGGGTCTCACTCCAACGGGTGTTCAATCAGAGATTATGTTTGTCGAGGCCATCATAATTCATGAAAAAGGCTAATGTATAAAACTATCAACATAATGCTGACAGTTAAGCGTCTTGTAAGGCGCTGAAGAATTACTGCACAACGTCAAAACTGGCGATGCGGCTCAACTACTTGGCAAACACAGACTTATCATTTATTGGATTCCCAAGCAAAAAGGGCATTTGAAATGAGAGGGCGGGCTTTCTGGCCAGACTTGGTTCGTACTGTACCCATAGGGCCACATCCCCATTGTAGGACTTCTCTAGCTCTAGTCAAGAGGACTGTGGGAGTATGTGTCAGACAGTCAGAAATGCTGCGGAAGTGAGGACCACTCGAAACGGCTTTATCTTAAGACAAACGCCTGAGATAATAATGGAGCTTTCTGAGGATGGAGAGAAGGGCCCAAGGCAGATCGTGGAGATCGTCGCGGGACATTGGTCAATGGACAAATACACGTATGTTATGGACATAGCCGACACTCCTCGATGTAGGGGATGTGGCTCACATGGGGAGGCTCTCTACTGCGTCCTGGTCCAGTGCCGTACACTTGATAGGGAGCGATTTCTGGTATTTGGCGCTAATTCTCCTTGGGTGGACAGCAAAGAAGACTCTTGCAGGAAATACCTGGCACTCCTTAGCAGGGTAGGCATGAGGCATGAGGCTAGGACTGGCACAATAGGTCTTCAGGCTGCAATGCTATTTCCAAAGTCGGGACAGCCAGAAAGCTATATAAGGCATTGACGAATAAGTGTGTATCCCTACATACAAAGGCTGTGTTTTGGTTTATACAGATCATTCATATTATAAGGTTTCCAAATGTGTACCATAGGATACAGAAGGTTTCGTTTATAATATTAAGTTTAATCTGTGGTAAGTTCATTTTAAAGATTCTAGACGTTTGGTGCAATGCTGCTATTAAACTGTACAAAAACCATCCAAGACATTCGTATACTGTCTCCACTCAACGATGAACACCTTTATCTTTTTCCTCTGGTTCTTTCCTCATCCTCCGACTTTGAAGCCCTCGTGACATAATCAACTCCATCTTCTGCCAGAAAATATGTCGTTCTTTATCTCACATTTTCTACCTTTCTGCGTTTTATACTTTTTCTGTTTCCTACTCAACGACGACTGAGCGTTCATCATATTTCTTTTGAACATCATCAATTCAAGACTCCTCGTATTTAATTTGTAGGGAAGTAAAATAGTGCACAGAGCGTCCAATCTCTTCTTCCTCGAACCGGTACCCGTTAACCAGTTGCGTTTTACAATTATCTCGGAACTTTTGTTCTTTGCGGAATCAGGCACAAGGCGTGTCTAGCTCACTGGTAATGATACATATTGGTACTTCCTTATTTAGATCCCTCGTTTCCATGGACTATAGTTTTCCGTCCATGCGTTTTCTTCTCGCCTTTTACCCTTGCAGTTGTATGCCCTCGAAATTACGGCATTATGATGGCAATACTGATGCTGATGGGCTGAACGATTTACCTGTAGAATGTTCGTAATTGAGTAGGCGTAGACCGCCATCGGTTGCCTAATTCCTAACAACGATGTACGACAAGTTGTGTCTGTGATCGCGTTTTTGTAAGTTTTCCTAGCAGGAAAAGAGCTTTCCCTCAAAGAGTTGTGGCCCAAGACTGCTGCTCATAATTATTTCTTTTGTAGTAGATTGTTGATTAAAGAGCAGTTGGCGAGATGAGAATCACTGCCGCAATGCAGATCTATGCTCTCAGTTCGTGAAACAAGAAAGAGAGCTCCAAAATGTATATTTTTCGGCGTCAAAGATACTGTTGGTGCGTTTTTCTTTATTTTCTTCCACTTATCAAAATTTACTGCCTCCACGCCATTTCGTATCTTTTTTTTCTCTCTGCCGATGAGGGTGCACCCTCGAAGCAGACTCAACAGCCTCGAGGAGTTTGGTAAAAGGAATAGCGCTAAATAGACTCAAGATGGGCCTTGGAAGGACCTTTCGCCCCTCTTTCCCACATTGAAAGCGCTCTTCTTTTGACTGTCCAGGCCTCTCCCACTTAGCGCGTGTAAACAAGTTAAGTGTACGGTCCTCGAGTTGCGTGCGTCTGATGGCTACGGCCTCTTTACAGAACTCGTTCTATCGGAGGGTCATTTGGTCTGAGGCTTCAGTCGCAAGAGGTTTCTTCTGAAATGATTCTGGTCGAGTGGCAAAGTGACGGTAGAGTCGAGTGTCGGCGAGTGACTCAGAGGACGAAGAGGCAGCTATTGTGTGCGCGTAGAATCAAATAGGGTCTCGACCAATTAGTCTATTAATTAGCTCACATTCCGACCTACGCCCGTTAGTGCTCGTATTTTGCAATATTTTTGTATGAATAGCGTTAGAAATGATGATAGCTTTGAGTAATCATAAAAATTATAAATATTTCCAGCTGTAAATCCACTGTTCTGACGGTTGTGGTTTGAGGAAAGTAAAAAAAAAATGTTTGTGCCATGTAATGAGGCGAATGACACATTGTTTGAACTTCATATAACAATATAGCGTACAGTCAACATTTATCCCTGACTTCACATGTATTGTAGCGTGAAATGGGCCCGCCAATCCATTAGACCAGCGTCAGCGCACTTGCAGTCTGAAATCAACTCGTGTTAATCTCTTCATTGAGCTTGTCTACTTCGTTACGTTCGTAGTATCCAAAAACTATTGTAGGGGCTTTCTAACCCCACAGTCACACCAGATGATACAGCTGTTGGCTGTTAGAAGTGACGTGTCTTTTTACTTCTGCCGAAAATCTTTTTGTTTGCGCTTTTACTAAATTCGATCCGTTTTACTCTGTCCGCGTTTAATACTTGAATGTAACGGGCCCGCGTTTAATACGTCGATGTCATTATCTATAATGCAAAATGAACAGTTTCCATTTATTGAACAAAAGGAACTGGAAACCAAATGTACCGTGTGTCCATCTTTTCTGGGGAGCTGTAGATATCATTCAGAGATGATGTGACAAGGAAGGACTCTTCATAAATCCAGCCAAGACCACCACGGTTTCTTTCACTAGACGAAGAAACCTTGACATAGTACCACCCATAATGTAAGGAACCAGGCTCTAGATAAAGACAGAGGTGAAATACCTCGGGGTGATACTGGACAAGCAGCTCCCATGGAACCCGCATGTGAAATATGCGCTGCACAAGGCAACTACAGCCCTGCAGGCATGTGCAGCAAATCTTGGGGCGTCACGTATGCACTGTGTGGTGGAAGGTGACAGGCTGGCTGACAGTATAGGGAAAAATCCAACAACTGCAGCGACAGGCGTGTCTTGCGATCACAGGGGCAATGGGTACCTTCCCTACTGCTGCAATGGAAGTCCTTTTGAACATCTCACCTCTCTAAATACACATCTAGAGGACTGCTTACCTGGGAGCAGTAATGCTTTTGCAGACAAGTAATATCTCCACCAGGGTCAAGGCAAGCCTCCAAGGAATAACTAGACAGTTTAAGCTAGAAGAGGCTCTTGCTACTGACGTTATGCCAGAGCGGAAGAACTTTCGTTCTGCCCTTCAGTGTTAGCCTCCACTCACGGGAACAATGGGAGAAGGAGGCGTTCCGGACCGAGGTGGGCGCCCTGCAGTGGTATACCGTTGGTTCAGTTATGGAAGGCAGAGATGGACTGAGCATTGTAGGGCGCAATTACAGTCTTCCTAAGCCGCTGGGAGAGTACGCCACGATATTTCAAGCGGAAATCCTAGCCATGAAGATCTGCGCGGAAGAGATCCTGAATAAAGGACTCAAAGGTAAGCGGATCTACATATTCTCAGACAGCCAGGCCGCCCTAAAGGCTATTGCTGCCTATAGTTTCAGGTCTAAGCTGGCATGGGAGTGCCCGTAACAGGCTCTCCCTCATCTGGGGGCCTGAGGGCAACAAAAAGGCTGACCCTGCGAAAAGGGGTACAGAATCCCTACCCATCGGGCCTGAACCATACGTGGGCATGACGAAGAGTCATCTGAACCGTCTGGTTGCTCGATGGGAGGCACAGGAAAACAGCGCCCATTGGCATCACCAGCCACGATTAAGACAAGCGAAAAGGCTCGTCACGCCTTCCTGTCAAAGAGCAAAGGCGATGCTGACACTCTCCAGGCAGGATCTGAGAGTTCTAATTAGCTTGCTCACTGGGCCCTGTCCACTCAGATATCACCTCAACAAGATGGGCATCTCAAAGGTGGTGAAATGCAGACTATGCCGCGAGTAGGATGAGACAAAAGAGCACATCCTATGTGCGTGCCCTGCCTTGGCAGCTAAACGCTTCGAATTTTTCGGTCAGGGGCCTATTGAACCCCAAATCATAGCGGAATCTGCGGTGAAGGACATACTAGGCTTCTTAAAGGAGACGGGTGTGTACGACGCCTTCGACTAAGAAAGGGTCAGTGTCACAATAGGCCGCAGTGACAAAGGGACTTGTCCCGCACGCCCTCGTGGTGGGGGGGGGGGTCACTTTGTGGAATACGCATCAGCCCCAATTGAGTCCGATTTTCTCACTCCGACTACCAGGAAAATATATCATACTCCTTGGCTTTACGATGTTGAAAGGAAAGTTATGTCATTGAAAAAAAATTTATTTTCAGATCTTCACGTTTCAGGGCCCTACTGAGTCCGAAAAACACTATTTGGGAAAACGGTATGTGTGAATGTGTGTCTGTGAACGCAATTGCCAACTCTGCTCAAACCTAATATCTAGCTTGCAGATCACCATGGGACGCCAATATAAGGGTATGAGCCGAATCCGCCCTATATCGAATCTGATAACTATAGTTATCGTAGTAATCAAAACACTACGTTTTTTTTTTTCTCTAAAACGGCTCTAACGGTTTTTATTAAATTATATATTTATGAACAGCAATCATTAAATTCCCATCCATGTAATAAATTACCGAACTTTTCGTCGACAGTCGATTTTAGCGCACTTTTTTCCTTATAGGTTCCGCTAAAATGGCACGAGAATCTTCAATAAAATTGGTGCGGTAGTACAATTAAATATCTATACGGTGAGCGTTTAAAAGAGCTCATAAGATGTATAGGAGCCACTCCAGAAATTCCGAAATTTCAACTACTGCCGTTTCATTTACTATCATTCCTAGATGTTTATACCCGATAACTGTGTTGGATTATTATCCTTTAAAAAAAAATAATTGTGTTTACAGCTCCATTAATTCGGTGTGTATCAATTGCTCAATAATGAACAGAGTGTAAGTACGAGCAGCACAATAAATTCTGAAACTGTAAGCGGTACTGCTTACTGCGAGCGTTCAAGACGATTTTCCTTGAACTCTAATTTTACTGTACCTCGATGATTCGCAGATTGAATATCACATTTGAAGTGATTCGGCCCAGCTGTTTCCAATCATTGGAAGCACTGACACGCCGTTTTCTCAAAGTGTGTTTTTTGAACTCAGAAGAAATCCGAAGAAAACTTAAAAGAAAAACCAGCTGATTGAATAACTTGTAGGGTTAGAGGAAGTAAAAAAGCTGGCTATTTTTTTGTCGAATGCTAACCGCCTAGCTTATTCATGCTGAAAGTATTAAGCTTAACAGCGGATATGGGTGATAAAAATTTAAGATTTGTTGGAGAATCTGGTACAAAGTTCTGGCTTTTTTGACACTATTACAGTAGCATTACTTTTCTAAAGCAACTTCACTAGGTTGAAAGAGTTTTAGATCGAATACTTCTGTCAGTATATCGTTAATACGTTGAATTTTCCGGCCGTTCCCTCATTTTCACAATTTATCGAACTCGAACTTTCGGTTGTTTCTCACGGCTCACGAAGAAAGTGGGGAAAATTTACGATCGGCAGTAAGAAACGAGGTCATTGTCTTATGATTTAAAGCCCGAAGTTTTACTGAGCGAGCGGGACGTGCGTCGAATACCCCTCCGTAACTGAATTATTATAGGTTCCAACAAGTTGGCGCGAAGTGAAAATTTGCCTCGTTCTCACCCTTGCAAGGTCGCGCCCGCGAACTCAATTTACTTCGTTGAGAGCCACGAATTATCGAGACGGTTTTCCCCCGGGCGGTAGCGCATTCCCTGTTGCTCGGGTGTTGCTTCGCGTCGTGGACCAAATTTGGCGTTGGCAGGAGGTATGGAACTAGAATAAATGCAAAATAAGCGATGATCAGAACCCCTGCTGCTAACCGAATATCTTGAGGAATGTGCCTAGATAATACCCACAAAATGGAATTACCAGTCGAAGCAGGCCCTGGGAAACACCGAGAGGGATTTTAAAGGCTGGGTATGTGCAGTTAGCTCTGGCTGGTTATCTACGAATTACCACTAGACAATTTGGATAACAGCGATTCCATTACCGATAGAATCTCGGCTAGCATAGGTTCCCCTGTATCGTCAGAGCCATTTGCAACCACAGTGTGTTCTAGATAGGGCTTTATATCCCCCTTTTATTATTTCTTTTCCCACCGTTGAGGTGTAAAAGAAGTGACTGCTGCATTTAGTACACCTTTTGTTGTATTCGTGAAAAGCTCTTCAAGACAAATCGCGCAGGACAAGTGACGCATATTACAAGTCCAAATGTCATTATGTAGTTTATTGGGGCTCCAAAAAATGTGAATAATAAGGAAAACGGTATTTAATTTACTGAATTGTTTAGTCATCCTCAGTGATTATTGACACCTGAACTGTGTACAAAATAAGCTACGAATGACAGCAATGACGTACTCTAGCCCAAGCCTGTGGGTTATGAATAAATAATGTTCGGCTTATCTCATTACTTTCCTTGGCTCTACAAAGTAGAAAGGAAAGTAATGTAGTCGGCTGAAAAAAAATTTTGAGTTTTCTTCAGATCTTTACGTTTCAGACCCTCCTGAGTCCGAAAAACACTATTTGGGAAAATGGTCTGTGAGTCTGTGTGTGTGTCTGTGAACGATTTTTAGAGAAAACCACCGTACCAAATCAGCTCAAACTTGATATCTCTGAAAATGAGGCTATGAACAAAATCCACCGAAAGTTAGCTATAGTTAGTGTTATAGTGATCAAAACACTAAATATTTTTCTTCTCAAAAACGGCTCTAACGATTTTGATTAAATTTTTTATATTGATAGCTCTCAATAAGGCAATTTTACCATACAATTCCCATTTGTGGGAAAATGACGAGAGCAGCACAATAAATTATCAAAATTTTCGACGAAAAGCGTTTTTAGCGCCGGTTTTCCTTATAAACTCCGCTGGAATGTTACTAGAATGTTTAACAAAATTGGTATTGTAGTCTATTCCAATACCTATAGGGTGAGTGTTGGAAAACGCTCATGAGAAACATAAAGGTCACTCCACAAATTCCTGAATTTCAATTACCGCTGTTTCGCTTACTACCAGTTCTAAAAGTTTTTACCCAATAACTCTGCAAAAGTAATCACCATCGCTCAATAATGGTCCTGCAATGGGTCCGAGCAGCACAATAAATTCCAGAACTGTAGGCGCTACCGCTTCCTGCTGCTGTGAAGTGTTGTTTGACGAAGTTCAAAGGGACTGAGTGATAAATGAATCGAATAAATAGAATTAGCCATGTAGAAAGTGAATTGACGTAGAGCTAAGGAAAGTTGTGTGTTGCAACGCACCAGATATTTTTAATATATGATTTGCCTCATGTTGTGAAAAATTTACTTATTATTTATGAGATACTCGACCTGATCAACGCTTTCGGCTGAACGAAAAGTTCAAAACCGCTTTCGGTTCATTTTATTGTAGTTCTCCTTCCCCTGCGAATTCCTAACGATCCATTACCCAATTTTTACGTTGTGCACGAACGAGGACTTAGCGGGCATTTACGATTTTTTTTTTGGAGCGCAGAGCTAGTGAAACTTTGTTATTGAGCTACAATTACATTCGTTTGAAACTCCCACATTTTCGTTTTTAACTTCGGATGTTTTTTTTGTTTCAGGTAATACTACACTGTTGTCATCATATATGAAGCCTCTGCTCTCGTTCAGGTTACGTGCATTCGTGTATTTGCTTTCTACTTTTATCAATGCTTGGAATGATGAGATATTAACTTCACGAAATATGTTTTCTTATAATCGCTTTTAGTTTGAATTTTTGGGGGTACGTTGTGTTGTAGTTCCTCTGCCTCTACCTACGAAGTTATTTACGCATAGCTCCGTAAAGAACTTCAGAGCTGCTCGTTGAATGTACTGACCATGTCATTCCATTTCATGATGAACTCAACACAGATTGTTTAACCGGTCCTGTTTTTTCGGTCACAAATGATTAAAACCGCTGTTTACGTTATTTTCTAGCTTATGGAAAACGAATACGATCTAATACAAAGGTAGTGTAAACCCGAATCATTTAGGCCATAAACAGTAGGAGCTCAACTCTCAACCAATTAGGGTAAGATCGTGTTTGAAAATTGTTAAACCCGCACTAATTCCGAATATAGATTTCCCTCAATATATTAGGAAAAAAAAGCAACAGGGGCTCGCTTTGAGGTGGAGAACTGTTGTTATCCGCTTATCCCAAATGTTACTTTGCATGTAGAGTAAGTTTGCGAGAGGGATAGCGGTGCTGGCCCTGATGGGGGTAGGGCGAAAAGAGCTTCCTTCCACCCTTATTTACCCCCTTGCCCCTCCAGTCCTATTTAATTGAGGATTACAAGACCGCATCTGAGCCTTTCGCTTTCCCCTTCCAATTTATCAAAGGTTTTGGTCATTAACATAACTTTCACGAACTCCTCCCCATCGCCATCATTCGATGCTCGTCAAGAGACTTTTTTCCTTTTTTAAAAAGAGAGAGAGAGAAAGAGTGGGACAGAAAAAAGGTTCGCTCTCCGTCCAATCCAACTTCAAAGTTCTGTTTCCAGCAATTATAATCTCGCGCGGTTTCGTTGGGTTATTAATTGGTGTCATTAGTCTCTGGTAAAACTTCAAATGCGATAATTGGTGTAACTGTCAATTTATTTCACATCAACGGCGCCCTACCCAAATATAATGGTTTGTAATTTACTAAATAGATCTTCAGCTCTCCTGTTTTAGGCGTTTGCATCATTTCCGTAAATTTTTTAAAGTTGTGAATTAAAAAAAAAGTTGTTTTCTGGGATTTCGTTTCCCATCATTACACCTCAGCGTTGATGTAGCTGCCAAGGCCAAAGGATGGTCTGAGAGAAGTTCTAGGAACGAAGAAATGAATTTTGATAGGCCAGTCATCCATGGATGTCTCTTTGTAGTATCTGTGGCGCGACGCCAATAACCTGAGAGGGAGTAATTCAATTAACTCTTCGTATAGTAGCAGCCATTGAAGTCCTGCGTGGTATTCCGGGCTCTACTTTTGTGGGCATGCGTCAGTAGCCCTCAGATGAATGGAGACACTTAGCAGGCTCAGGCTGTGGACGAGTGAAATTCTGAGGCTGGTTGATGGTCTGTCGAGGAGGGGTGTTTTCGGTTGACGACCTCGCAGCGTATATGTGGTGCATTTTCCAGAGAGTTGAGAACCAAACTCCTGTGAAGCCGTCGGTCTGGAATGCAGCAATAATGAAGCTTACTCTCGACAGTGACCAGGTTGCGGAATTCAAATATAGATTTCTGTCAGGCTCGAGAGAATGTTAACGGTAGGGACGAAGAGTTCATGAACTGGTTTTAAGATGATGAGGCGTTGTATTTGGAGGCCTTAACAATGTTAAGAAGCAAGTGGACGATAATGGCCTTTCGATGGAAATTATGATAGAGCTACAGATGTCGACCGCATCACGGTACTCTATTCATGACGAACGTCACATCCTGCGTCTTACCAGTGTGAACCACAAACGGCTCTATTGTTTCATTAACTTTAAGTGTCTTCGGCCATCGAACCGTTTAATCCATTTATTTAATCGTTTTTTACGCCGGTTGCATTCAATTTACAACGTGCATCTATTTCGGCAATTGGCCTAAAATAATCAAAGATTGCGAGGCAGATAAGGTGTTTATTTGTGCCGGTCGTAGACCAGAACCGAGAGCTCCACAAAAGTTGAACGAATTGATCATTGAACTAAATCAAATATCAGACAAAACTTATTCTGACTAGTCTTCGTCAATTCTGTATTGTGTTTCAAACCAATTCTTACGGGTTCATTTCCTTCAACTGACGCTTCTAATTTAACACTCCGCATCCCATAGGTGGTGATCAGAGAATGTCGTGGACGCTTATTCACGCAGTCGTTCTAAAGGTTCACACCTGAGCTTCGCTGCCTGCATGAAACGGTCGATAGAACGATTAATGTAAAACGGCCGGTTAGCACACGCTCGGCCTGAAAGCCTTCAAAATGACTTTGACGCTTCCCTGTAATTGTTATTACGTCCTACGTTTCGGACGTTTCCTGAGTACTGAAATTGGATGAGCTCGTCAAAGAGGGTTTGAGATGGAACTTTCGACGGTTGGAGGGGGGAGAGGAGAAGTGAAATGACTGTCCCCAGCCTCCCATATACATAACAATAAATCCAATCAGCTTAACTAAGAACCAACTAACGCCGTCACTCGTGCTGCTGCCTTGGCTCCCCTCTGCGTTCACCCTTCTTGCCACTGTCTGACTGTCTGAGCAGAACAAGCTACTCTTCCTCTGAGCCCTTCCCCGGTCCTTAGCGCCTTAGTCCCCCGTCTTCATTAGACTTGTAAAAACATGGGGACGTTTGACCCCCTCTTCGTCGAAGAGACACATTTTTGTTCTCAACAATTTCTCATCTAATAGCTCCCTTTTGCGACGCACTCTTTAAAATAATTAAGGGCCCACGTTCTGAGAATTCAGACTTACGAGTTCACTCTGAAAACGTTACCGAAAGGGTCTGAAAACGAATATAAAAGTCACGCAAGATTTACAAATTCAGCTTTTCTGTGCCACTAACCCAAATTTCCGACGTGTCGGTTATCCCTACGTGTAAGCCAGCAAAGCGTCTCCATGAAGCCAACAATAGCCGATGTACGGCTCTACAATAATATAATCTGTCAACTCGCATGAAAAACTGCTTCGTAGGCCTGTATTTACTCTTATTAATAGTGAAAGTATATTCTTGTGGTTGTTAACTACAAAGAGAGGATGCGTGTTCTATATTCCCGTGGAAATGGTAAAAAGTGAGATCTATGTCCCTAATTTCTTCTCGTGGATAAATAAATGAACCATATGGTGGTCCTCTCAATTACTACATATTGTCCTGCTTAAGTATTCCTTTGACAATCGATATTAAAGCCCACGACCAGCAGTCCCCCTGATTTCCATGGGGTTTTGCAAAACTTTCAAAATGCACGAATAACATGGTATCAAAAATTGTGAAAAAAGTACAACAAAAAACCTTAAAAACTTATTATGTCCTGAAGAGATCAACTGATTGATTTGTGGGCAGACTTATTTGATTCATTATTTAAAAAATTACACCAGAACAGACCACCCACTCAACATCTTGAGCCATGCCAAAGGTTTTTGAGTATTCGAATCAAAATTAGCCTAGGGAATAACAACAACTATTTTTATGCTAACTTTTAACCCACTAGCTCATTCATTCCTATGAAAGTTATCGAGCATAGTGCTTTCATACATTAATCCATGAGTGCGTTACACACATATAATAGTAATGTCTATACAAGTGTGCGGAATGTGTTTTTTCCTCGCAATAACCCACTAAACAACGACAGTTTGTGTATCGTTGGTTGCGCTAGTTGTTTTTTCGTTTTGTACGTTATAGTTTAAAGGATGGAAAAGTGGAGTAAGTTAAAAGATCATTTCCATTTGATGGAAGAGGGATAGTGTACTAAAACCGGAATTGCACAATAAGTGGCAGACGGTACATAATTGTTCGTGAGGTTACAACCCAAAAATCACACAGATGCTCCTCGCGATTGCTTCTGGATATTGTTAGTTTTCGATGTATTGGTCACATTGGTATCAAAGTGGTAGCCGTTCTGTACCTGAAATGAGTCTCGTTTGATGTACAGACGCTGAAAAACCACTAACCAACCCTGTTGTCAAATTCCTAGCTCATTTGAACACAGGGACTAGTATTTCTAGAACTAACGACGTACTTCCCCGCGTACAAGCTTTCTCAATCATTCAGTGAGTTGTCCTCTAACCCCTTCTTATTTCTCTTCTCAAAATTCGCTTTAACACCTTGTTGCTGGGACGGGGTTCCCCAAGAACACATTCACTCACTCCATGCTCCATCCAGTTCGGCTATCCAGAGGCCTAAACTCTATGTCTTAAGTGAACTCATAGTCTCTCGGTTACTTGTTACTCAAAGCTCTCTTGTGGATCTAACCAAACCGGTGTTTTGGCATTACCATACCTTACCACTCCTCCTCCCTTAACATTTATTGGTAAATCTCTAGTTGCACTCTGTAGTAACTGAACAGCAGAACTACTGAAGTTTGAGTTAGTGTTTTTCTTGCTTGCATCGTTGATCCAGGAAATATGGGGATTAACACAGAATTGAACATATCAAAATGAATTCTACCGTTGCTAATGTTAACGTACCTGTTTGGTGAGTCTGTCTCCTCTGGCTGGTGAGATACTGTGGGCGAGCGCTTTCGATGTAGAGACAACATCGTCTGGCCGTTAAGTCAGTACTAAAGTCAGTTAGTTGTACTATCGAATATTACTGACTTGAAGGCCAGACGATGATGTCTTTACATCGAAAGCGCTCGCCCACAGTATCTCACCAGCCAGAGGAGACGAGCCAACCAAACAGGTACGTTAACTCGAGTAATTTACCAACTGGCGGAACTAACCCAATTACTTTAATTCTACAGTTCGTTTGTGGCACTTACGATACATTCAACAAATCAGAACATAACATTTATCCTCTCTAAACATCTTTGTAAAAACCCTGCAAATTATTACACAACGGTTTATTATTCGGATAATCAGCTTGACCTAGCATTAATGCTCCTGTTCGATTCAGCATCAAAAAATATCATAATGAAACCCAAAAAAGGTCGAAAAGAACTGAATCGTAATATTAAAATAAACAAAAAAAAACGAAAGTATCTAGAAAAAAAAGAATTTTAATATGAAAACATGCACGCTAAATACTAATATCAAAATTTAACCAAAAATCTATGAAAAAAACCAAAATGAGAATGAAACGAAAGAATCTAAAAAAAAATTGAATCGTATTAAAACAAAAACGTCGGGGAAATTGGAACGGGGGCGCTCGAAGCGAAAGGCGAAAGTGGAGTTGAGCGGCGAGCGGGAGGCAGAGTCATTGGAAGGCAAGCGAGCCTCGAGCGCGGTAGCTTTTTTAATGAGACGGGCAGGGTTGGAGGGAGTTCAAACGACGAAACGCTGTAGCTCCCGCGTTATACTGCGTTTCGTTAATTTTTTTAACCGTTTTTTGCCCATTACAACCACGGGCTTCGTCCGATCGGATTGCCGAGATGGCGGGCACAACTAGATACCAAATCGGATTTTTGGGCGAAAGAACGAATTTTTTAGACCACGTTAAAGGCATAAAACGGCCCGGACGGCGGACGGACATTGCAAATTTGGAATCTCCATGTCTTGAAATGTAAAGTACCAAATTTTGAGGGGGGGTTGTAAAAAAGTTTTCGTGACCAAAAACATAGGGTTATTATTCAGAATGAATAATAAACCAAAACACCGTGATCGGGTATACAGGCCTAGATAGTAAGAAGCTTCTATTTTCACTTTTCGTACAGTCGGCATTACGGTTTTAGACTACTTTTCGCAGAGAGGCTTCAGCTTATCAACGTTTGCGTGCTATTCCCCACAGGTTTTGCGCCGACGTAGGATCGGATGAACACAAAGATAAGAAATATAACCTAAAATCATTATGTGGTGTTCATCAAGCCGACGGAGTATGTTCAACAACGTCTCTCTCCATTTTGTCGATCGCAATACAGCTCTGTCGGCAGGCGTTGGTTATATATACACCTAAACACCCCAAAAATTAGGATTCGTTGACATTTGAAATTGAGCCTCAAATATTATGTAAAATCAACGATTCAGAGAGCGATTTTCGCTAACTGATGTCTTCATTTTGTCCTGCTAACATAATTGACACATATGCTGACGCATTGAATGATAAGGTAGATGCTTCGATTATACTAGGGTGCGATGAAAATTTTGTTATGGGTATTTTTTCTCTAGCGTTATTCTAAAAGGAGACTACAAATTGTAAGGGGTTGAGGCCCCACTCCTTTCCCGAAATTTCGATAGCTCTGATTGTTTATGTCAGCGTGACAAGGCTATCAGAGGATGTTGCTAAACGGATAAGTACTGGCTCAGCGGTTCTTTCAAAATTGTGTTGTCTCGTAGCGGCGGGTGTTATAACGGCCTTTGTTGTGTCAAGTCCGGATCATTTTGAAGTGTGGCGGACTTATTCATGGTTTTGTGCTTCCGAATTTTCGTGCAGTAAATGTTTTTTCGACTTAAACTGCTTTAGCTTTGATGGGTTCCACTTTGTGTCATGTGACCAGATTTACCTTTCAGTCCGTCGCGTTTGAATAACTCAACCTTCGAGGAAATGCAAAAAAAAAAGTAGATTTGGTGGATAGAACTCTCTCTGTAAAATTTAATGGCCAAATACTAAACAGTTCACAGAGTTTGTCACGTTATGGACAAAAACAAACTAACAAAAAAGTGGTCGTGAACGAGAGAAAGTATTGGACGGAAAGAGGCAAATGAAGGCGAGGGATAATGCTCTCAACGATTCCCCGTGGCTTCGTTCATTTCAATGGGCCCGTCACGCATCGAAAAACACTTTGCGGGCCGCCGAAAACTCGTTTGCGAATATTTGAAAGACCTATTAGCGGGGCCGGAGGTCGAGACCGAAAAGGGAAAACAGGGGAAACGGTTTGAGAGGGTTTTGCGGGAAACGGTAAGTTGTATACGTGACTCTGCTCTTTGTGGAGGAGAATCCAAATATACGTAGGAAAAGTTGGAGAGGCGCGGGTGAGGTTCAAGTCGAAAATTGCTGAGGATCCTAACATTGGAAACAGGCGAATGATCGATTTGTGGAGAATTCGCTGTGACAACTGCGGAATTTATGACCCATTGTTTAGGTCGTTATAAAACTTAGTTGGATGATCTGAATCTCCCTTCGTGGGAAGTGAGAAGAAGTGCTCGTCCAAGCTTACTGGCTAAATGTTCTCGTGTCAAACCCACATTATTGGCTTGTATTTGTCTCAGAAAACGCTAATGATGTCTGTTAGTTTGAACTCTTTGTGACATCATTGAAATCTTCAGTGACTCCTGGGGACAGTCCCCAGTTCACAGGAATTAGCTGCGTTTTTTGACCTCCGAACTTTCACCCTTGGCCCTAAGTCATTGTTTCCCTGAGCACAGACCCCTTTTGTTTGTACCTGAGGGAAGTCCTACTCTTCAGTTGACTACAGATTTCCGCCTGTACTTTTCTCTCCTCCAAAACTCAGTTATCTATCAGCTCTCATGAACGACAGTCGTCTCCCAGTTCTCTCAATTCTCGACGCTCACAACTCAACTCTTTCTCCCTTTTTCCCCTTAGTTTCCCATGCAACCAGTTCACGTATATTTAGAGTCCTCTTATTTGCGTTTAAATAATCACACTCAAACTGATATCGCTATTCGGTCAAGTATAATACAGTTCCCACCCACGCTCACCCCGTTAATTCATTTTTCATCTCAAGCTTCCCGATTTGTGCACCCTATAGTGACCATTCGGTTCATTTTTGCGCACTTCGTTGCTGAGCCACTTTGCCACTACCTTAGAAGTCGACTGTTCCTATTGCACGCCTTGGAGTTGATTTGTTTTGTGAAAGGTGCTTTCAGATGTTGTTTCCTACTCGGTTCGAATAATTTTGAAGCACTCATTATAGGGCAGTTTAACTATATGGACATCAATAACTTTGTGGAGGATGCTACTCCTACATTTATGGCAACACCAACCAAATTAATAATTCGGTAAATGAATTTGAATTATTGTTATCCAACAGAAGGTGAGATTCTTTCGATGGTTTTATTTATAGTGTAACCAGTGGTTGACTGTTTTGTAATATATAAGTGGTTAACGTCTCCAGAGACGTTTCTGTCCAATTTCGGGGAACAAACAATGTAATTTGACGATCGGCGTCGATGGGGGACCGCCTCTCCCTTTCCCATTCCTCGCCCTATCCCCGATTCCTATCCGATTGTTCCCATTTATTCGTTTTTTTGCTCATTAGGATCTAACTTCCCTTTCCTTTTTGTCCCATTTTCTGTGTGTAAAGTTGCAACTGATTTTCTTGTTGTAAACCCTTCCTTGGTTGCTCCCACCATGTCTGCTCACGAACCACTGTGGCTTTTCCTAAAAGCTTTGGCATCCATCGAAGAGCTGGAGACTTGGATGAGAAATAACGACTACTCTCTCGTTCCCGTTTAATTTATTAGATCCAAGTTAAGTTTAGCTTACAATGTAACGTGACATTCTTCATTTTTCTTTTTTATCTATTGTAAGGCATCAGTATGAGGGAAGATTAAAACTTCGTAGCGTTGCCACTTTGTGCCATTATTGACTGAACTCCAACAAACAAAAAAACGTATCCTAGCAGTATATATATAAAATATCAAATAGGGAGGCTGACGTTTTGTTTAGGATTTAGATATTTATTAGTTTTACATTAATATAAGTTGATTTCATTTGAGTGTGACCAGATCGTGTGGTCTGGTTTTTAGACGTCATCTTGTCTTAGAGAAGGGAGTTTGTTGAATGTGATGACAACGGGCTCGTTTCGATATTTTAGCATGATCTTAGAAGGGAACCCATGAGACATCACTGGCCTCAGGAATATCCAGGTCTCTGTGAGAGAAGAGAGCGCCTGGATTCACTCAGAGTGCCCTATTATTAAATACTGTAATCCTTTTAACTTACGAGAATGTCCTGCTGTGTCATGTGAAGGGAAGAGGGGGCTTTGGAGGCTAAATGGTGATCTGTGTAGAAGGACAGACATTTGCGTCCAGTTTGCAGTAATGTTGCATATTCAGGCGGCCTGTGGAAGACAGTATGAGTCCTTTTTGTACGCTCGTATCAGTTAAGAGCTGTAACTTCGATTTAATCTTTCCACCAAACATCTAATTAATAATGTGGGCTGATTTATATCACTTTGCATTCGAACCTGTGAGGCTGAAACTAAAATACTTCGAACATTATTTCTTGAAACTAGAGCAATTTGTGATAGTTTCACCTGAAAAGCTTTTCAGCTCTTGATGAAAGCCCCTCATTTATTCTCTGTAGTTATCGCAGGGTTCTAAACAGTCAGGCGGCCGTTTCCATCCACTTTACTGATAAAACAATCTTGACATAAATTTATACTGTGATAGTAACGAAAAGCAATAAAGAAGTTGTAGAGTATTAAACAACTTCTGCAACGGCGGCAGCTTGACGTGCATTTGTGCTAATCTTCACTCGATGTTTGAGGCTTTACTCTGATACCCTTTGAGCTGTATGCTCTGCAAGGCTTTCTGAATCAATTGAGGTCGCAATTGGGCCGAAGCAAAGATGTTTACTCCCACTCCCGCTATGTTGATTACTTATTAATTGTCCAGGTTACACCGGAGGCTATTGGCTTTGGTAGGGGACAATGGCTTACTGTTTACTCACTATCACAATCAACTATGTCCCTGGAGGCTCACAGTCGCAGAGAATGGGCCTCAATTATTATTTCCGACGTGCGATTAAACGTCGGGATAGAAGGGAATCTAACGTGAACGGATTAATTGCGTCATCAGGTAATCGTAGTTAACATTTCAACGCGTCAATAATTTTTCTCGCCGTCAACCTACTAATTCCGCTTGTAATTCGGTGTTAGGGATAAAACGCACCATTTACGAGAAATCCGTATATTTCAGTTTCAGTGGCAGGTCTATTTTCCGTGTGATATATCGCCGTATGAATTCGCGCTTGTCAATTGGGCTATCGCGGCCGTTTCCGCCGAAACGTTTATTAGTTGTGTTATTAGCGCCTCATCGTTTCACTTCCTTCTGCCTGCCCTTCTTATACCGTCCCTGCTGCCCCCTTAGTGACGTGTTTTACGAAACACCAACGGTGAATAGCAATGCTCAACGTGTGCTCTGCAATAGCCGAACCGCAGAGTATTTAGGATTTTTCTCCCACTAAAAACCCGACTTCATCGACTGGGGAACTTCATTTCAGCATTTGGGCAGCAAAAATTCCCTCCGTGCTCTGCCATAAAATTGGTCGAGGTAGTTTACCTCACCATGTTTCCACTACACCCTTGGGCTATCTGTTTGGGTTCCACGTCTTTGATGTTTTTCCGACGATACCTTTCCCGAAGCCACCTCCCACGCCTCACGAATTCCCACACATTGTCGTCCCACAATTGAAGACACTGCCATGAGAGTAGTCTCCCTTCGCTGATCAGTATCTGCTTCGTCCACTAGTCCCAAATTACTCCATTTTATCGAAGTTCATTATCCACAAAGACTTCCAGGAGGGGGAAATAAACCAGGGCCTTTTTTTCGTAAAAGTTTACCTTACCCTGTTCAACATGTGTGTGCTATCCTTCCCTTCCTCCTTCTTTTACTCGTTCTGGCGTTTAACTATCCGTTTTTCTCTAGTACGTCTTGTTCGGTCTACGGCTGAAAGGTCGATGGGTGTGTCGGTTTCAACAAGCATACTTCATCTCACGGTGTCAGCGCAATGCGTTTAGTCCTGCTACTCTTGAGAGTTCCTTTTATCAGGATCGCTTTTGATCCATCCGCAGATGTATCTGCTGTTACTCGTAACCGAACTTACGACTACCTGAGGAAAGGTGTTAGATGTCTTATGTAACATTTCAGCGAGGGGTTATCCTGTCAAAATTTGGCGAGAAAGAAAGAAATTTGTATTCGTCAGGAAAAATGTTACAACAGGTACTGCTTAGCATGCCAATTTGAATAAATATTGCTCGTAGTAGGCGAACCAGTGGTGACGAGCAAGAGTTACCGTTGTATGCAGCGTATAAAAGTATTAAGTAAAGTGTAAAGAGGTACAGTAAGTATAAAAGTAAATACAGGAAATTTCCCCTGATACTGAAAATACACAAGTTTCGTCGAATCTATCTTATAGACGTGAGGGTATTCGAAAGAATTCGTACGTCACAGGTAAACACGTCTTTGTGAGGGATTCGTAGTCAAGATAACCTACTTCCATTGACCAGGTAAACCTAGCCGCTTGTAAGCATTTCTAGAGTGCTGAACTGGGATTCTCATGAGTGGGGGGGGGGAGTAAGTTGTAAACTATATGGAGCAGGATGTTTCTCGAAGGTGAGGATGTCGACATTTTTGGGGTAATCGCGTTGTGACGTAAAATGTATGTATATGTGGATGCGGGAACGATCTCACTCACGATCTCACTTACGATAATCCTTCAACAAGTTTTTGACGAACAGTAGGCGCAAGTTAAAGCTTTTTGCTTCTTTGTAGATAAGCTTACTGGGGTACCTTTTAACGATCCTCATTCGTTTGAAGGGAAATCCGGGTTTTTACACTCTTTGGAAAAACGGCTCCAACGAGTTACGTTTAACTCTCGGGTTGTCATTAACTAGTCAGTAACGACGTTCTCCATGAATATTCTTCTGACCGTCGTTAAACCGAAATAACAACCAAATCTTGTCGAAAAATCTGTTATTGAAAGAATTCTTGATTTCCTCAGTAAATACCAATTCTGTAACCATCCGTTCAACGCCAAGATATAACGGAAAAAGATTGCTGACCGTGATCGTCATCGAAATCATCGTTTTTCACACTCTCTCAAAAAACATATTTATCAAATTACGTGGCAATAGTTTGTTCACCAGTGTTTATGTAAGAACGTATTTATGGCAGCGCTCTTGTGTCTAGTATGTCGCCGCTCCTGCATTGCGAATATTGTCTGATGCTTCGCTTCAGATATGTTTTTGTCCCCCTTGAGTGGACAGTTGTCGCAACTGCAGAATAATGGGTAATAGGAGAATCGGCGTTGCCATTATTTTATGTTTGCTCCGTCAGATGGAACGGTTTGAGAGATGATTAACGAGTTTACTACGCTGTGTCTCATTTGAGGCTTAAGCCCTGTCACCCGATGTTGACTGGGACAATGATGGATCATTGCCACCTTCAACCTCAGAAGAAACGGAGACGTCACCTCTGCCTGCCTCTTCTTCCCATTGTATTGAATGGGCGTCTTTATTGCCTGACATTACTCTCCAAAGGCAATCCGTTGGATCCCTTATCTGCCTCCCTCATCAACCTTGTTTCACTTTTCCTCTTTCTCTCAGTCGATTTTTTTGTTTGCCGTGTGATTGCTAAATCGTGCTTTTCGTCGAAGACGCAAAATTGATTTTCGGGAAATCAATCGCGTATCTTTCGAAGCGGAGCTTATTCCAGTGTCTTGTAATGATTGATAGAGGCGAGGCTGTTGTTGGAAGTGCGTTGGGGGAGGTGCATTACTTAATTCTCCTTGGGAAGTAAGTGGACGAACAAGATACCCAAGGGACGTTGCATTCATTCTAAACCAATCAGGGATTGTTTGATTCTTGCCGAAGTAACGCCGCGCGGAATGCAACCACATTCAACTTAGGGCGCCGGAGGCTATTACAGCCATTCAAAACCTCATGAAAAGGGCGTCTCGTAAATATACAAGGTGATCATGAGGAAAGGTTACGATACACACCCTTTGCCGGGTTTGAATATTAATATTTACAGTGAGAAAATACCGTGGTAGGAGGGGGACTCCATTAGGTGTAATTATTAACGAGGTCGAAAATAGGAGGGGTTCACCAACCAGTGGGGAAGGGAATGTGTCCAGGGGTCGGGTCTGAGTTACGGCAATTGTCAATATGGAAGGGAGGAGTTTTAATGAGCCGTTCGTGAGGGTTCAGCTCGAAGGCCCACTCAGTTTCTCTTCGTTACTATGAAATTCTGGCTTTTGTCATCAGCCATACAGGCCCGCAGGGCTTCATACATTATAACGATTTGGTATTGGACGTCAAGCACTTTCCCCGTCTGTAAGCCAGGGACAATCTGCATCTACTATTCTGAGCATCGCATTTTCCTCTCTTCCTACGTTCCATCTTGACAGAATTGACAACTAGCACATGATAGTTCTTCCTCCGTCTTCATTTAAAATCGTCAACGAACCTACAATACTAACGCCTTAAGTTTCAGCCTCTAAACAAACAATTTTAAACCAGGAAATATACTCCTCAAAAAATCAAAAAGTAATTGAAAAAAACAATTACATTCCTCAGCGATTCCTATGGGTTGTAATTGCCTTTATTGGGCTATCAAAACTAGAAGCTAACTGTGAATCTGAACTTTCCCCTTGTCGTTCGCAAAACTATGTTTTCTCTCCGATATTTTTGCGATTGGGGCAGAGAGGTGTGGGAGTTACGAACTTAGCGTTCGAAAGATCATAACAGAACACGTGGAAGCTGTGTGAATACATGAATAAACGTGTGAAAACGTGTGAAAACGTGTTTTTTTCACATAGTTCGTTTGAACTTTATAACTTCTAATGAGAGGGGTAGCGCTTGAGGTTTCGAAATTTGTTGAGTGATTCTTACTTATGCCACACAGGTCTGTTTCCTTATTTGATGACTGTTCCTAAACTCTCGACGAGGGTTATGTCAGTCATAGAAGTTGCGGTTTTGCTAATGTGCAAGAGGCTGGCCCCTGCAGCATCCACCGAACTCAGATCTAGCCAGTCTCTCCCGGAGGAATCCCGTACTGTCTACTGTGAGAGGGGTTCTGAACCTGGTTTCTCACCTGATCTAACTATTTACTAGGGTGGCAAGTTTCAAGAGGACAGATCACGTTTCTTAGCAATCACCTTCTTCGTGAACTATGCAAAGTGGTTATGGTTATGTGGCTTTATCGACCATTTACTGCACAGGTAGACTTGTTCCATGCACGAATGGAATAGCTTGAATTGAGAAATAAATGAATGTGGTGAGCGTGAATGCGGACTGTATTACTCTTGACAGATGAGCGGTATCAATTTGAGTGTGTATTGAACGTGAACAAGGGGACTCTAAATACATGTGAACTGGTTGTGCAGGGAACTAAGCAGAGAGAAAGAGAGAGTTGAGTTGTAAGTAGGGCGAGACCTACAATACCAGTGCATCTTGGAAGAAGTGTGTGTTGTGGAGAGGAATGTAAATTGAGGGGTAGGAAAAGAATTAAAGAAATTGGGTTATATCCGCCAGTAGGCAAATTACTAAAGTTAACGTACCTGTTAGGTGAGTCCGTCTCCTCTGGCTTGTGAGTTACTGTGGGCAAGCGCTTTCGATGTAAAGACATCATCGTCTGGCCGTTAAGTCAGTACTGGAGTCAGTCAGTTGGTCGTGGTCTTTATATACAAAGAGAAAGACGCTGCACATTCACGTACACAGGACCACAAATATACGGAATAACTAATATCCTCCGAAAGGAAGGTATACAAATTGCATTACGTACGGACAACACACTTAGAACCAAACTAACTGCAAAGACTGAAAATACAGACCCACTCGACCAAAGTGGGGTGTATAAAATAACTTGTACTTGTAAAAACGCATACATAGGGCAGACAGGACGAAAAATACGGACCAGATACTCAGAACACATTAAATCTCTTAGTAGGAACAAAGACGATTCAAACTTTGCCAACCACCTCAAAACAACTGGACATGAACCCACCAAAATACAGGACTGTACCACCTTACTACACAAACAATACAAAGGACGAAAACTGAACATATTAGAAAACATGGAAATTTATAAACAAAAAAACTTCAATGGACAGATCATAAATGAACAAATCAACACAAAATGCGACACCATATTCACACCACTCAAAACACTACACAAACGAAAACAACCAACTGACGGATTTACAGACCACCCTACACAAAAAGACTTAAATTCCACAATTGACAGACCATCCAACACGTTCCATTTATCTCTAGGGGTTTCCCCTGAGCTACATGACCTCTCTCTCCCGCCCCTTCCCCGACGCTCCATCACCCCTTTCACCTTTCTCTTTGTATATAAAGACCACGACCAACTGACTGACTCCAGTACTGACTTAACGGCCAGACGATGATGTCTTTACATCGAAAGCGCTTGCCCACAGTAACTCACAAGCCAGAGGAGACGGACTCACCTAACAGGTACGTTAACTTTAGTAGGAAAAGAATATTTTGTAAAGTCAGAAAAAGAGGAAATCCGTTGTCACATGGAAATAACTGAAGAGCTGAACTTTCCCACAGCTACAAAACAAAAGGGATTGAGGTCAGAAAGGTGTACGGGGAAGGCCTGAGACAATGAGGCCCGTCAGGGCAAGTGCAAACGTTCAGACGTCAAGACCCAAGCTAATTCGACCTGTGCCGAACAAGACTGTCAACGGGGGTATTTTTTTGCTGTGTGTTTCGGAATTATTCGAATTGCATCATCTATGGGTTATTGGGAAAACTGTGACTGAAGGTAGTTTTGGTGCAATGGGATCCAACTTCTGAGGCTGATGCTGATTAGTTTGTTACCATTATCAAACTTCCATTATGTACGTAATTAATTAGACTTCTAATTGAAAAATACTACTATGATACGAGGGAGGTTTACAAGAAAAAAACTGCTCTAAAATGTTCATCAAAATCGTTGATAACTTATCGTGCTCCTCTGGTCATTTTCCGATGGAAGAAAATTTTATGTTATTGTCATATATAATACAACACAGTAGAAAATGTGATAGAAATCGTTAGAGCCGTTTTGGAGAAGCATGAAATTTAGTGTTTTGATAAGTATGATAACTGTAGTAAATTTTGGGCCAGTTTTTGGTATTTTCGTTACTTTGGGGTAGCACAGTGACCTGCAAGCCACCTATCTATGTATATCTGAGTCGATTTGCTCCAGCTTTTTTCTCTCAATCGATTCACAGACACACAGACCGTTTCCACTAATTGGTGTTGTCGCATAGTTAGTAAAAATCTCTTGAAAGGCAAAAATCTAAAGAGAACTCAAAATTGTTTTTTCAGCCGATTACATTACTTTCCTGTCTACTTAGTTGTGCCTAGGAAAATGAATTATACTCTATAAAAATTAAAGCTCTAAAATTACATGGTAATTGAATGTCAGTCAAATCGTAGAAATAAAACGAACGTTTAAATTAAATGTCGTCTCTTGGCTGAGGCGTTCTTGGAAAATACTCGTAAAATAGCGACTGACTCGAAGAAGAGATGGCCTTCCTTCTTCTTACAGTCCTACTTGCGTTCATACCATCGACTGTAATTTCGAGAGAATGAAAATCACAAATAAATGAAAAGGGGGAAAGGAACGCTTCGAGAAGAGACTGGATGAGCAGTAACGGGAACGGGAACTCGTGCGAGTCGCGAAAAAGCGAATCATACTAAACCTGATTTCCGAAGGTAGTGTTTTGTTATTTGACGTTCACAAGCATTCAACCAAACGGCTCAATCGACGCTCGTTCTTCCGATGCCTAAACCCCGAAACCGCATGTAGTGAATGTCACGTCACAACGATGATTGAGGTTTCTGCGGTGTCAACATTTATGAGCGAGAAAGTCTACGTCTGGATTCCAAAAACGACTGTTGGAGTTGGAGAAAACTGGAGAAACCATAGACTCAGGATTCCGGTAGATTCATAGTAGTCTAATGAAACGTGGTGTTTTTGACGGGGCAAACAAGCAGCCCATCCGATACTTGCATTTAATTATTTATTCTGTTTACGCCTAAGAGCAGTTTTTATTTGTTTACTTCCTTTTCTTTTCGTTTACTTACTGGTCAGCCTTGAACTTCCCCTCACATGTTCAATATTGTTGTTGCCTCCCTCCATCACCTGAATCGTCTCCACCGTTTTTCGCCTTCCATCTCCGCCATCATTCTCATTCTTGCTACCCATCGCATCGCCTTGGCTCAACCTCTTTTTATACATCAGTGGTCAGCAGCATCCACCGAAAATTTCTCTGTCTTCCTACGGTCCTCAGCATCCAAAGGAAACCAATATTTCCAAGAATTCGGATTTCAACGTCCAGCAGTACGAAGTTCCGCATTAACCGGTCAGAGACACGTTTTCTTTCTTTTCTCTCTCAATAAGTGTGAACAGTGAAGAAGTTTTATTTTCGTCCTTTAACCAATTTTTAATTATCTCGAAGAGACGTTTTGTTTTTTTTTCTTTTGCTGTTTTACTGCTAATTTTCATATACAAATTGATTTCCACAAGTGATTCGTTGTTCAGAGTTTGAAGCCCACCTCTAGCAATTTCTTCAAACATATTCTCATACTGTTCTGTTGGAAACATGCATATTTACGATGCTCCGCAGTCAGTTCTATCAGTTCTTAATCCACAACATAATAGGGAAGTAAGCATCATAAATATATAGAATCCATTCCGACCCATAACTACGTAACAGAATTTACCAAGGTGATTACTACTTGACTGGGCAGTTGATTGCAGTCATGTACCGAATGGTTCAGTTCGTAAACAACTGAAGTCGTCTCTTGTGGTTCTCGATTGAATGTTAATTTTTGCTCGGGAACTTCGAAACGTTACATTTTCTCACTCCCACCCTCGTTCGATCTATTGATTCATTATTATCCACCTTTTTTTGCGAGATTATACGCTCAGTCGTAGGGGTTGCCACGAGTATTTGCTGTACGAAAATTATTCTTAGCGAGGCAATAATTTATATAGCATCCGCGAAGCGTCCGCCTGTAGCATCAATTCACTGTAGAGTAGACCATATTTTCCCTTGTCCCATTGCTATTTTTTGAGCTCCATGGGACGGCACCACGCATCGGAGCATCCTTTCGTTAAGGTTAGTGTCGTGTTTTAGAATCCTTATTTTTAATCGTTTGTCGTCTGTATCGCTGCTCCCACGTTGAGCTATAAAATATACTGCATTGTTGGTGTATGAATTGCCATTATTATTAGGTAACTCTTTAATCATCGTTTGATTTCGATTTTTGTTGTCTTTTTTTTTGTTTATTGATGTGGTTAGACCAGTGGGGCGAGGGAGAAAATTAAAAAGCCGACCGTCAATACGTTTTGGCGACCACAGGCTCCTTCTTGAGAAGCAAGTCAAGTACTAAGGAGTCGCTATACGTTTAGGGTTTGCACAATAAGCCTAATTACGAGCAGTTAGCAAGGCCATTTGGCATGTGTGTTACTGTGACGCAATTTTCATGTTCAATGTCATTTACTTAGGCGTGATTGGCTAATGAAACCGTGTAGCAAACTCATAAACAATGAAAGGCAAATACCGGTCCTATCCTAGAGAGCTGCACTCCTGTGGATCACCAAGGCCTGCAAGACAGCATCCGCTGTAGTGTCCGCCAAGTGATCACTAGCCGGTTACCCGTTGACTTGGTCATTAAGGGCATGGTGGACAAGTGGATTTCAACCGCTCTGGTTCGAACTCTGCATATACCTATCCGAATGGGCATTAGATAAATGGCAAGCGAGATGGGAATCTTTGTCGAACGAACGTGGCACATACGAGTTTCTTCCAACACCTTCGAACTTCTTGAGAGAAAGCGGGTTGAGCCAGACCCCGGGACGAGCCAGTTCCTCCCAAAGACTACTTTAATGCGAGGCTCCACTTCTTTTCTCTTGTCAAAGACTGCGCCTCCAGTGCGGACGAAACAACAAACCACATGCTGTTCCACTGTAGCTCCTACAACATTGAGCGACGGTTGGTGGAAGAGCAGTCAAGCTCTCACGAACCGAGAGCTTTTAGTGCCACTTTCGAAGCTTATAACCTTTTAGGAGGTTATGACAAAAAAAACGTGGTCCCCCAAGGGGATATCTTTCCCTTTGAAACTTGCCACCCAAGTAAATAGTTAGGTCAGTTGGGAAACCAGATGAAGAACTCCTCCAGGATGTTACGGATTCCCCAGGAGCTTACCTCCTTATTGGGCAACAGCTCTCTACTGGGAAACTGGACAAATGACAGCCTGTCGGGCCGTCGGAGTTCTCGGTTCGTTAAACGCTGAACAAGTGCCCGTTCTCTCGCGCACTAGCTTTTCTCAGTGTTATGAAACTTTCATTTTGACAAGGAAACCACCTAATCTTGATAAATTTACGAATACCTATACCGTTAATCGGTAGAGTGTCCGTATAATTCAAATTCAAATGAACCCAATGGGTGATATGAGGTTTGAGTGTGTGACGGCAGAGCGAATCGGGCGAGGAAGCGTCATAAGTGGAAATTATCAGGTACAGAAAAGGAAATAAATTTTGAGAATTCGATTCGTTCATTATCGAGTATTCTTCAGAAAACATGGATTGTTTTAAGACGATAAGGTTAGTCTTATTTTTTCGGCTGGGCTGGTCACAGGGTCAGTTACGGTGGAAGGGTGTCAATCAGGACGAGCCATCAATATCCTTCCCTCAATTGTCGATGTAACAGTTTACGTGAAGTGTGGAATTTTGAATAGTTACTGTTACTAATGAAGTGTTCTGCGAGTAAACATTGCTCGTAATATGAAAAAGGAAAACGGACATTAAAGACAACCCGATGATCAACTTTACCCCAATCGAACTCAATTTTCGAAGTGAAGTTGTAGTATGAATAGTTGTCGAACTCCTATTGGATCGGTTCGCGATGATTGCGTTAAGGGGCTTTGAAGCTGAGACTCAACCCGCTGCCTGTTTGTTCAAATAGGATTGAAAGGGGTTGATTATTCAGAGACATCTGTAGTTCAGTAATTTACATCGACGCCCAGTTAATTCAGCTCTATCGATACATCCTCACCAAAGGACATTCGCGTCTATGTTCATTTCTATCGCTGTGTAGTAAAATCCTATTGAAGAGATCAAAATACTAATTTACAACTGGAGTACGTTTCATCATAGTTGTATTCTACTATTCGAATGAATTGGAAACTCGATGTCTTTCATCGTTGTAATGAGTTAAAGGGAAATCGCGGCTTGGCTTATTAGAAAATTCACAAAACGTGTGAGGTATCATGTTTTTATGAAGACCGTCGAAAATCGATGATGGATTAGATGCGCCTAAAAGCGTATTATCTATTGAATGTGTTCAGAACATGAGTGAAGTTGAGTGATGGGTGATCGCGAGTGTAGGGGAGAAAAGAATGAAGTGTTAGTATGAGCGGGTACTATAAAATATAGTACAGTATCACTCGCTGCTCTAACGGATCAGTTGGCTGAACTCACGCGAATTGGGCGTGTTCGACGCAAATCAAATCGGTTCTAGTCTGTTGATTTCGGACTTCCCCTGTCATCGTCTCCTTCTGATACCCCCTCGTACCTGCGGGAATTCCACCGCCGAGGTTGCGGTTATTTCTAACGACCACCGGATTTCCCTGGTTTCCCTTTCTTTATTTTCCCTCTCCTCAATTTCAGATTCCTCTCCACAAGAGACGACTCCTTCCAAAATTCATTTGATTCAGCTTCGAACTATCGCGGAAGACTCGTCTCCCTGTACCCAATTACAGCTCCCTCTCTCGTTCTAGTAGTTTCCCGCCAGTTCACGCATATTTCCTAGTCGTCCTCCTGTGTCGCCCTTTTGTTCACAAACGCTACTCACTTCATTGCATTTAATACAGTCCTCCTCACGCCCACTGAGTTCTTTCATTTTCGATCTACAACTCTCGCTTGTTTCGTGCGCCTGACAGGGCTGAGAATCGATAGCTTTGGGTAAAGTATTGTTTTTTTTATTTGACATCGGTGGTACCATACAGCCTGCAAAAGTACAGACATCGTGATTAATGTCATTGAATAAATTGTGTTGAATGTGCATGTTGTTGCTCCACAAATAATTGTGTAGTCGTTCGTAAATGATGGTTTGGTTGAGATGTTGAATTGACGCAGGATGGTGAGAGTGAGACTCGCTCGCAATACTTTTTTCACGGAAAATTTGTCTCACTCGAGTATTATCTAATTTAGATTTTTTGGCTGACTTTGACGCAGGTCGGTGGCTCTACCATTTCCGAAAGGATTTGTCTGCCAGTTTCCAGTTCTCATTGACTTTCAACTTGAATTATTTCAATGTTCAGTGGTTTCCTATTCTTTAAAATGTCGGAGGGACGTTACAACGTTTGTCGCCAACGTCAAATCGAACGGAATGAACGGGGACAATTCTGGATGCGATTTTCTCGGATTATCCCATTCTAATCCGAAAGGGTTTCGATTAGATGAGATCTCAACCTCGTTCAACGGTAGAAACTTACTTTTCCGATGTCTGAAAGATTTCGAGGGGTCACCTGTTGCTATTTATTTTCTTCTCCCTTTTAACCCTTCCGAGAAAACGGTTGTCTCCTTGTCTCGAGTCTCCTGCGCACTATTTTTCCCCGAACGTAATTACACTCGCCATTACACCTCGGTAATTGTGGCCTGATCTTCTTTCAACTGACACTTAATTAAATTTATTTTCGGGCGACGACTTGCTCGGAATTTATTCGGGATGACTTGCGGAGAGGTTAAAGGGAAAGCTAAGAAGGAACGAAGGCGAAGAAGAAGGGCAAATTAGTTGGAAAATAATTTTAAACGAAGTTTCCGTCTTGACGTGAAATTAAACGGTTAAAGCAGCTTTTCCCCGTTTTTCAACGAGTTCTAAGTGTTTCTTTAATCCGCCGAAGCAATTATTTTCGCCCCGTTCCGAGGTATTACTCGATAAGTTTGATCATAGAGATAACGATAGGGCGAATAAGTTTTCTAGATGCTTTCGTTACTTCTCTGGCAAGTATTTTGGAACGCTCGTTCACTCCTTCATATGTTACGTACGATCAAAACGCATTAACCTGATCCATCTACTTTCAAAAACAATTCAATTCAGTGGATACTTTTATATTGTGACATTAGTCATCATTTTCTAATTGAATCCAAAAAATATCTGCTGTGCCGCACCACACAACTTTCCAACTCAGCACCACTCAGTCTCATGTACTTTGAGCCCTGACCAGATCTAATCAAAATTGTTCATTCCATTCATTTGAGCTCGGTAAAACATAACTTAACGTTTTACGTTGAAAGTGGTAGCGCGTGAAGTTCCGGAATTTATTGCGATGCTCCTACTCTTTTCATAGGACTGCCAACACGAGTTTTTCCAGATGAATCGTGTTTACCGTTTTTCAAATATCCGGTAAAATCGATGATGAATGGTAATGAGTTAAACAACGAATTTTCGGGGTTACTCCTAACCGCCTTATGGGCGTTTGTAAACTATCATCGTATAGGTAATTTATTGGACGACTGTTTTGATTGTTCCGAGAAGTGCCATTTGAGCGAAATATATTCGGAAAAACCCGCGCTAAAATTGTTTTTCTTCCTAATATTTTATATTTAATTGTGCTGCTCACTATATTTTTTCGCAGATGAGACCTTTATGGTATTGTCGCGTTATTTGGTGCTATTTGTACAAGTTGATGAACGCCATTTTTCTGAAAAAGAATTTTTTTGAAAAAAAAGGACTTTTAGATTCAGTTCAGAAAAGTTCGAAGAAGTTCTACCGCGGAACTTTCTATTTTTTACCTCTTCTCTTCTCGTTCCGTAGCTGGCGTATAGGGAGAACCGTTCTCCCATCCCCACCCCGCCGATTTCTTTCTTTTAATGTATTTTCTTACAGATTGTCATCGTTTGTTTCGGTAAGAAACGTGAGAAGGAATAGAAGTGTTCGTGAGTTTTATCATCTCTTAGGGACCCTGGCTGAATTGATAGAACTCGTTCCTAGATATTTTCCTCAGTCATACGAAGTAAATAGGAAACTTACGAAATTTACCGATCGATTTTTATTGAGTTTCAATCAGATGTTAGGCTTAGACGTTGATATTGGCTACAACTCGTTTGAAAATTACGTTCTTCCAACACGGAAATTTTCTGAAAAATTACTCGTGCTCGTTGGGGTGCTTTTAACTATTCATTAAGAATTGCTCTTCCTCAAGGTTTCTGTTGAAATACGAGGCAATATACTGTCGCGTTGAATTTGTAAGGTTGAGAAAATGTGTGATACGTCACTCAGAATATCTTAGAAGTAATTTATTTCGTAATAACCTGAGAATTCCAGTAACCGTTCTTGAAAGTGATTTTCTCCGTTGATAAGAAGTGGTATTTTAAGTTTTCCCTCAAATTGCGGTTTTCATTGAAAGAGTTGTCGGGGATTGTTAATATTTATCTATATATATACCGCTTCAATTAAACGCACTGAACTAAGTTGCAGGAGCAGTAATCACAACGTATCATCGAGTTTACGATGAGCTGGAGGAAAGCTGACTGTGATAGGTAGGTAATTATCTGTTGGTGTCTGAATTTGATACCTTGTCAGTAACGAACAGCATATTCATCTGTCGGTCGTTCAACGGCTTCCTGAAGTAGAGTGAATTCGCAAGCAGACTTCGATGGTTGTATCGTACTTTGACGTAGACGCTGGATATGGAGTTTTAAATGGAATAAACGTGGTAATCGTATTATTGAAATTCCTTACTACAGTAAGGCACTTGTCCGGGATAGAGAGCTTCACAGTACCGAGCAAGCATCGAAGCCCGACGTTGAATAAATGCTGCGGAAAAGCTCTAAAAGCCAATTTCTTATCTTGTCGAGTTAAATTGATTCTTCCCCGCAAATGCGCTAGAGTTACTTTTCAGTCTGGGTTCTCCTTCGAGAAAGCTTATTAGCCAACCCCCCAATAGCCGCGTTGTTTTCTAACGACCTAATTACAACTACAAAGGCTGTTCGGTTATGCGGGAGAATGAGGGAGCTGTCCTGGCAAAACCCACTTGGAAGTGCTCCCCTGCAACGTTCTGTGGCGCTGATGCAGTATTAATATTAATGGGAAAGCTTTTGTAAAAGTTCAACTCTCGCCAGTAATATGAATTTTTTAATGACTGGAGGGGTAATAGAACCATAAAATTGTTGGGGGGTGAACGTACTCCTTTTTCTCCTTGTAAACTTCTCGCTGCGTAGTTTCCTTCGATTCACAAGTTTCACAACGAGAGACGGAGCGCTTTGATTGTGGAATAAAATATGCCACGCTCTTTGCGCGCGGTGTTTACGCCCAAGATCGGTTTTATTTGTTTCCTTTTTAAGGCGCTGGCGAGCCGTGAGTTTCACTTCAAGGAACAACTCCTTTTGTTGTTGCCTGTTGCTTCCCTCCATCACCTGAACCGCCTCCACCGTTTTTCGTCGTCCATCTCCGCCATCATCTCATTCTCGGTCTTCGCTCATTTTCTCTTTTTTAACACACACCGTGGTCATCAGCATCCATAGGAAACTAATTCTCGTCAAGAAGTCGGCTTCCGTCGACATTACCAAAAATGACCAAAACAAGTACCTAGCAGCAACGTCCTGCAGTACGAAGTTCCGCGTCAAATCGGCCAGAGACCCTTTTTTCAATTACTGTGAACTACCTCCAAGAAGTTTTATTTCAATTACCTTGCAGAGAACTTTTTTTTCTTTTGCTGAATTACTTCTTTTTTCCTTATTCATTTCTCAAAATATAGCTTATGTCTAGTTTACTTCTTCGTTCAAAGTTTGAAGCCCACCTCTGACAATTTCAAACTCGCGGATTTCGTGTTTGAGAATTGGAATCGATGTTAGAAAACGGCATTTTACATTGAACATGATGTAGACTTCTCTGAGCAATCGATGTTCCGTATAACGTGAAGGTTATACCCGGCCGGTGCATGGATAATCGTATGTAAATTGCGAAAAGGCAACAGTGTAGAAATACATCACGTTGCTTGATACGTCAGTCATTCGACCAAATAATGGATCAACTTTCGGAAACGAGCGTTGAAAACTCAACTCAACTTTGATGCTCGCGCTCGTTTACAACGGACTAGTTGCTCACTTAGCGGGGACGACTGTGTGTTCTGATCGTTCCCTATGAATTTACAAAATGAATTGAATTCGTCTTCGAGCTCTCGTGTTTTGCGTTTGATTCACGTTGGAAACCTTATCCACACACGGCGCAATCCCCCAATGGCTCAATAATTTATTCTTCCAAATGAGAATTGACAGAAATTGCAGGTTTGTGTGTATATTAGTTTGGTTGGTTCACCTCCTGCGGAGATGGGGAAGGAACATTTGAGTACTCGTTCCTCTCAATTGCAGCGTTTAAGTGCTTATAAGTCAGTGGGCGTGTAATTTATTTAGGTATGAATGGATATTACTGTTGTTTTTTTTTAACGAGTGTAATTTAGTAAAGTATAAATGGGAGTTGTTTCATTTTAAGATGAGAACTTTGTTACTTGAGTAATAAAGTATGTTGATCCCAAAGGAAATTGTAGATTCCCCTGGGGGATAAATGAACATTTCAAACTCCGACTCGCTTTCAGGCCGCGTCCAGACGAGCATGTAACCCCATATTACCGACGCCTTGGTTGACTAAAAATCAGGGAGAGAAAATTGCTTCAGATAGCTCCAACTGTATTCAAAATATTAAAAACGAAAAAGCCACTGTACGCGTATTTCAGTTTCTCGACATACTCAAGATCATTTGTGGTGCAACCATCCAAATTATACAATCGATATGTTTGACATGAGTGTAAAAGCGGGCAGTTTTAAAGAAAAATGAGCGGTGCGTAGCATTCCGCCACCCCCGTAAGTACACCAGCTACATGTGCGGGCGCTATATCTTCGTTCAACGCATTTCTACAGGAACATTTATGGAGAACAAAATGTAGGGAGTAGTTAGCTGAGAGTACTCCGTAAGTTCGATCAAAATCGTTAGAGCCGTTTTTGAGAAAATTGGAATACCGATAAATTAATATTCGACAAATCTCCTTTTCTGAGTTAACTTGGCTTATATCTCCGTTCAACATATATATACAGAAATAATTATAAAGAACGAAATGTGGGTATGGGTGACTACTAAAACACACCCTGTTAGATTGATCACATCTGGTGAAACAATTACCCTGGAATTACGGGAATGTTCGAAAAAACGTTATTTTCGACACATTTTGATTTTTATCTCTGTTCAATGGACTGTCACAGGATCATTTATTGAGAACAATATGTAGGTATTAACTATTCGGATACTCCTTGAAAATTTGGTGATAATCGTTGAAGCCCTTTTGCCAAAAATCGTGAAAAACCTATTTTTGATTCATAGGCCTATATCTCCGTTCACCGTATTTTCATGGAGATATGTATGGAGAAGAAAAGTTAGGTATTGATTAGCAGAAGATAATTTGAAAGTTTAATCAAGATCGTTAGAGCCGTTTTTGAGAAAAATGCGAAAAACCCTAGTTTCTGGTACATTTTTATCCCCCACCCCCCTTTCCCATCGGCCGAAATCGCTTATAACCTTATTTCGGTGTCTACAAAAAATAACGAACAAAACAAAAATATCTGGTGCGTAGCAACACACTACTTTCCGCCACCCCTTTAAGTTCGAACACCAGCTACATATGCGAGCGCTATATCTTCGTTCAACGCATTTCTACCGAAGCATTTATGGAGAACTAAATGTACGGAATAGTTAGCTGAGAGTACTCCGTTAGTTTGATCGAAATCGTTATAGCCGTTTTTGAGAAAATTGGAATTCCGATAAATTAATATTCGACAAATCTCCTTTTCTGAGTTAACATGGCTTATATCTCCGTTGAACATATATATACAGAAATACTTATACAGAACGAAATGTTGGTGTGGGTGACTATAAGTCCCTCCTGTAGGATTTATCACACCTGGTGAAGAAGTTACCCTGAAATTTACGGAAACTTTCGAAAAAACGTTAATTTCGACACATTTTGATTTTTATCTCTGTTCAATGGACTGTCAGAGGAACATTTATTGAGAACAATATGTAGGTATTAACTATTCAAAATCATCTTGAAAGTTTGGTGATAATCGTTGAAGCCGTTTTGCCAAAAAGCGTAAAAAACCTATTTTTGCTTCAGGGGCCTATATCTCCGTTCACCGTATTTTCATGGAGATATGTATGGAGAAGAAAAGTTAGGTATTGATTAGCAGAAGATAATTTGAAAGTTTAATCAAGATCGTTAGAGCCGTTTTTGAGAAAAATGCGAAAAACCCTAGTTTCTGGTACATTTTTATCCCCCACCCCCCTTTCCCATCGGCCGAAATCGCCTATAACCTTATTTCGGTGTCTACAAAAAATAACGAACAAAACAAAAAAAGAACCAGCTCAATAGGATCAGCCGTTCTCCCCGCAAATCGAACTACAGACACACACGGACCACGCACCGAAATTAGGTTTTTTTTACATTGTAGACCTCAAAACGTAAAGATCTGAAGAAAACAAATTTTTTTTTTACACGATTTCTATACTATCCTTTCACTTTGGGGTAGCGGAATGTAATTAAAAGAAATGTTAATCAAATAATATTGAAGAATTGTATGTAGAAAAAAATTGTTTTAATGAAACTGAAATGAACATTTGTGAAGTTGTTGGGGGAGCGAGGACCCAGTGGCTCTAATCATCCCTGATTGTTAAATTAAAGCTTCCAATATCTCTCTCTCCCCCTCCATCGTGCCTAACGGTGGTGTTCCATGTTAGTGAGTAGCGATCGACGTTATTCCAAAAATTATTGCAGTCGATTGTTGCCAATGAGGAAACGTTGAAGGCGTAGTGAGTTAGGCAATAACCTGCCTGACTTCGCCGTCTTGCGTTTCACATTTTGTTTACCTTGCGCTACTTCTTTCAACTCGTAAAATCGAACGGAAATATTCAGCAAAGCCGATCCATCAACGAGCCAGACGGCATTCTCTCTCAGCGGAATCGGCGATTGGGTATTATTCGCGCCCATTCGTCATTTAGTGAAAATAGATCGACTGAAATCACTGCGTTTCCCCGCGTTACGTTCTTTTAAACTATCATCCGACCCATCCTGTACCATCGTTCGACGATATTCTGAAAACACTTTCTCACGACGTGCTTGACAGGAAAAAAAAAACGCAAGCGTACGTATCGTCGTGTTTTTTTTAGGGGGACGGTCGCAATAAATGAACGATTTTTCCAGGCGGACGCTTGGCTTAATTCATCTCGCTTTACCCCATGCGTTAGCTGTTATTGCCAATTCTACCTTTTTAAGTGCTTAATGTCTTGAATAAACTGACGGTGCAATGATAGCACATACAAAATGTGCTTTAATTCATCCTAGTTTCTAGTTATGTCGATTAAGTTCTTCCGGTGCCAATGGTTACTTCTTCCAGTTTATTTTACAACCTCGCACACGGTTATTTTTGACCTGTGACTCTCTTGCGTGATACGCCCCGCGTTATGACTACTAGACCAGTCTGAATGTCTCACTGGACCGTACTCAGCTTTCTGAGGAATGCCATGTAACGCCAGCAAGAATCTCCTTTGCTTGATGTTTACCCTCGGAGAAGTTGTACCAAAGAAAGATCTGTATCAAGTTTGTGGGTCTGGCCCTGGGCATGATAGGGACCACGTGCTACGGGAGGTGTTGCTTATGCCCATAACATCATCTGTTCTCTCTCGTCAGTCATTGCTTGTCATCGTGTGTTGGTCTTGAAGTGCCTCATTCCAGCAAAGTTCCTAACTGCTTGGTGTAACCTCCTAGCATTTTCTCTCATTATCGTTTTAAGCATGTAGCCTTAGGTTCATTCTTATAGATGTTGATGCCATTATGAGGCCGAAACTAGTTGTTCCATGAGCTTCCTTCTGATTGCACTTTATGAAATCCTCCAATCGAATTCATACAAGGGCACCTCCTACAGGCCTCCTAACACATCCAATTATTCATATCAGCTCGTGAGTATTGCTTGGGCATTCCACTTCCGTTTTTAGGTGCACTCGTACTGATCAGTTCACTATTTTGCTGTTAAAAAATGTGGTAATAGTGATTGATTTATTAGTAGGTGATTTATACGTTACTATCAATTATAATCCTGCGTTGTTAGTTTTTTGGCTGATGAAGCTTCATAAATTGAGAGAAACTTCCGCCAGGAGAAATGTTTTGTTTATTATGACTGAATAAACTTCTACGCTAGGATATATAGTACATGTAATGGTTTGCGGCGGGCTGCCGATGGTGGCAACACTGCTGCGGCAACCCGTGCAGTTCGCCGCTGTTTATATTAGCGGAGGAGCCACATTTTCGTCAGAACGGCTGCCGACATCGCCGACGAATCTCTCCCTTTTTACTTTCCTTGGCTCTACGAAAGGAAAGTTATGTAATCGGCTGAAAAAAAAATATTTTGAGTTTTCTTCAGATCTTTACGTTTCAGACCCTCCTGAGTCCGAAAAACACTATTTGGGAAAATGGTCTGTGTATATGTGTGTCTGAGAACGATTTTTAGAGAAAACCACCGTACCAAATCAGCTCAAACTTGATATCTCGTCCGCAGGTCACCATGGGACGCCAAAATAAGAGTTTGAACAAAATCCACCGAAAGCTGATTATAGTTGACATAGTGATCAAAACACCAAATATTATTTTTATCAAAAACGGCTCTAACGATATTGATTTAACAATATTGGTAGCTCTCAATACGGCAATTATACCATAAAATTCCCATTTGTGGGAAAATAACGAGAGCAGCACAATAAATTACCAAAACTTTCGACAAAATCGATTTTAGCGCAGTTTTTAGAGAAACCCCCGTACCAAATCAGCTGAAACTTGATGTCAAGCCTACAGGTTACCATGGGACGCAAAATGAGGGCATGGGCAGAATCCACCGAAAGTTAACCATAGTTATCATAGTGATCAAAACACCAAATTTTTTTTTCTCGAAACCAGCTCTAACGATTTTGATTAAATTTTTATATTGATAGCTCTCAATAAGGCTATCACACCATAAAATTCCCATATGTGGGAAATGACGAGAGCAGCACAATAAATTACCAAAAATTTTTTTTCAGTGCAAGTACTTCAAGTCCCCTTATATCGTGTGAAGTAAGGTAAGCGATCAGGGCTTGGTGTTTCATTTTCCCCATTGCCCCTTTATTGTCATTTACTACAATCCGGGCATAGGTTATTTGTTTCATTCTAAAAGGAGTTCATTTAATTTCATTTCTATTTTTTCCTGATAAAATTCAAGTGGCTCCTAGTTGGTTTACAATTTCATTTCCCTGTACGTTCCTGAGGGGTATTATTTTGTTTATTTTACATCAAGTGAGTATATTTAACTTGTTCATTGTCTGTAAAATAATTCCCCAGTACGTCACATACAGCATTCATACAAGCGCACACGTATATGTGTTCTTCCAAGTATACGTATTCATCCCTCTTTCCCAACTTTAACACAAAATTCAATCAGCGTTTCGATGGATCTGAGTTATGATAACGTGGTAGATCTTGTAAGTTTCGTGTTCTCTTAATGTTTTTATTTCCTTTGTTCAGTATTGTGTCTATATGTATATAAGTTGGATTGGTCTTGTCTTCCATTTCGATTAAATTAGTCCCATTTGTTGCCTCAATTTGACTTTAATTAAAGATGAAGTAGTTAAGATAAAATTTCAATTTGCTTTTAGTCGGAGAAAATTCTAGGGTGGCTTAAGCGATACGGAAATCCTGGTGTTGCTTTTTACTGTTCAACTATGCAAATACCATCATGAACGATCTTGTTCGAAAGTTTATTTCCATCCCTGCGTGCCTCGATTGTTTCTTCTTCCCAGACCTATACTCCACAGTATGCATTCCCCTTCTAATATCCACGTATTAGCCCCTTCCACCCGAGTTATCACGTATAACAATAACCGTAAGGTTTCCAAGCCTTTCACCGTGTTATTACTTAGCAACGCCAAAGAGACGGGACCGTGTGGGCGGGTTGAGCGGCGTTTAGGCTCAGAGCCTCTCAAGCTACTCGGTTTTCAACGTTTAATGGCCCTTGAGCCGTTTTGAGCGAAGGAAAAGGACCTTCTTGCTCCCTCTCCGTCTGTATTCTTTTTCCGCTTTTGCTTCGGTTGAACGTCGTGTTCTCCGCTTCGCCCCCCCTCTTTCATCCATTTTCAGGATCCGAAGAGCTTTGTGTCAGACGAGTACGGTGAACGCGGCTGCTGCAGAATAATGAACTTAAATGCCTCGTCAAAACTTATGTTCACCTCCGTGGAATCCTTAGATTCCCTTCCTCCGGAATCCACCAAACAATCGACGTTTTCAGTTCGAACATTCGATGCTGTGAGTTGTTCGTGTTGGAAGAAACTGGGCTCCCTTGATCTTGAAGTTGCGTTAGAAGAACGTTCACGTGCTTGGTTTTTCATTATCCAACGCCTTCGCTAGGCAAGAGGGCCTACCAGTGTAGACATGTTCCGATTTATGACATTGAGAAGAACTGAGGAATTCCTTTCCATCCGCCATTCCTGGCACGGAGAACAGTTATCGTTATCGGCTGTTGTAATGCGCCGATGGTGGGCTTGCAGTTAGTCTTACCTCATAAGATGCTTGAATTCAGCTATGAAAGAAGCGCTGGCTGATTGAGCTCGTTCTTTCCTTATTTTAAGTGGAGGAAAGAAATGAGCAATTCGCATCGACTCTAAGGGTGAGAGGTGAGAGACAGACAAATGTACCAAATATGAAGAACCTTTTACCTCAGACATGAACAATATAAATATGTCTTAAATACATGAATTGTACGAGAGGCAGTGTAAAAAAGTAATAAAATAGCTGAAAGGCTCTTCAACTGAAATTACGTAGAAAAAAATAATCAATTTGTGAGGGAAAAAAGAGTCTCTGACCATGTTTCAGGAAATTGAAGTACGCGTCGGACGTCTATCCTGCACAGTGCCCAAGGATCTGTCTGAATTGCATCCAACATTGTACCGAATGTTCCCAAGCACCACAAGAGCAGCAACTCACATAAGTAACGGCAGATGGGTGCCTTGCCGTTTAACGTCCGCTGGAAGCATCCCGTTAAAAATAAAAAATAAAAATCTGGTGCGACGCGTCACACATCTTTCCTTGGTCTCAAACACATTCAGCGATTCGCTTGCATCTAATCAAATCTGTTTTTCATGCTGGTTATTACGACGTTCTATGTGAGAGTGGGAGGTGCTCATAGTTCGGTGCTTTACGTGACTGCCTAGGTGACTTCTTTTTTTTCAAGTAGGATCGCGTTCAGTTTTTGAATAGTCGAGTAAAAACTATGAGAAACCGTGGAGGTTGAAATTATGGATGAACTCCTAACTATCTTCTATGCTCTAAGCGTATGGGGGGAGTTGGATGGAGTACCCCGTAATTTTATCTGATAATCCTAGTCACATTTGAGCAGTTTATAAGGAAAAAACTGCGGTGAAATCGATTTTCGTTCAATTGTTTGGTAATTTATTGCGCTGCTCTCGTCATTTTTCCACAAACGAGAATTTTACAGTATACATGTGTCATTTGGAGCTGTCTATACAAAACGTTTGATCAAAATCATTGAAGCCGTTTTTGAGAAAAACAAAATTGAGTATTTTTATTTTTGCATCCCATGGTAACCTACTGGCTAGTTATCAAGGTTTGAGTTGATCTAGTTCTGCCGTTTTTGATCAGACGCGTTCACAGACTCACACAGACCTCCTTCCCAAATAGTGTGTTTCGGACTCATTGGGGTCTGAAACGCGGAGATCTGAAGAGAACTCAAAATTTTCATTTTTCCGCTTATTGCGTAACTTCCCTTTCTACTTCATAGAGGCGAGAAACGAATTGCAGTTGAGACGAGATGGCTTGAAGCGTGTTGAGGAGCAGAATGATGATGGAAGGAGACACGAAGTAACGACAATCGTAGTACAATAAGGTTCCATACCTAAGGTGAGGTTCATGGCGCTCCTTTCTCTTGACTCTACTTAGCTACAGGTTAACTTGCTAATCACCAAAGTGAGAAATAAATAAATAAAAACTTAACTTCAGGTGTAAACACGTGTGTGTAACTAGCTGCTGTCTCCTACGGGTCTCATTTATCAAAGTTGGCTAATGCTCGCTCCTCCAAATGATTTTTGCTTATCGAGCTTAGACTACCGAAGCAATCAAAGTGAAAACAATTAAGCGTGCCGCTATGATTCCGATATTTATCAGTTCTTACGTCGTACAAGTCGTAAGAGGAATCTTAATTGGGGATTGTTCCCCTTGAGCCCGTTAATGGGAATCGTTTAGCACCACCGATCTGTCAGTGACTACGAATCACCTCTAATTTAGTGGTTCCCTTCCAGCTCTATTGCGTGTAAAAGTGTATATCAAGGGGAATGGGCTGCAAATGAAATCAAGTCGTCCGACGTTGCGTCGATTAATTACCAGATGTCGTGCTCGGAGACATTCCGAGGAAACCAATAAAGGGGAGGGTCAGCCCTTCATTTCAACGATTTAACATTATGGACTTACATTCCCCCCACCTCACTCCGATCACTCGATCGACCTCTTGATTTTCTAAGAACGGAACGAACGAAAACACCGGTTTTCCCAATAATTTCTGGCCTCTTTTTTTTCGTGTTGGTCCGTCTCGAAATATTCTGTCCAGTTGCTCTTGACGTCTTTTCGCGCTTTTTTCCCCCGGAGCTTATTGCCTCTTTTATTGGGTCGGCTTTGCAAATCGGGGAGGGTCTTCTCTTCCCTTCCTCCGCCCTTTTCACGATATCACCGACTTTACAGTTGGTTTGAAAGGCTTCAGCATTCGGATAAGGCCGTTATTTGACGTTCCGAGTTATTGCCGACCTTGCAAGATTTCTCAAACGCCCTGTCGTTCTGTTCTGAGAACGCTCCCAGTTTTCAACAGAGAAAATAGGTCGATAGATGTTCAGCTATCTACCCTTACCACTTGAGTTGTATGACTTCCTTTCAAGCAGAATGAGCTTTCGGAGAAACCTTTTCTGTTTTTCCCTATGTTCAACGATACTACCATTTTTCTACTCTTTCATTCCCTATTTATTCTCCCGTTTGACTGTCTCAAACGCCTACTACACTGTCTCTGACCTCAAATTTTAAACGATGGTCATCGTTTCTTTTAAGCCCTCCACTATAAAACGTAATATTCTGTACTACGTGCCGAGTGAATAAATAATACCTAAATGTATCAGTTGTTTTTCTTCTAAACACGACTATCAAACCAGAATTACCCGGTGAGGCGTATCGCAGTCCTTAATAAACTCTTGATTGGCTGTTTGAGCACTGTGCCTCCGTTCTACCCTGTTCTACGTCGTTTAGTGAAAATCCGACGCAACGCGTTTATTTAGCAATCAGTGCACTGCCGGTTCATGAAACTGTCAACTCGATTTTTTTTCGAGAAGGATCATCTGTTTTGAATTATCGGGTACAGACTGTAGTAAGTGGAAAGGAAGTGCCTTATGAGCGTTATTAAAGTTTCATCGTACTGGTAATGTATTGGACTATCACCGTGATTTTTCGGAAAATATTAGTTTCAGTTGAGCGGAAAGTATGAGGAAACATTTAATGATTTGAGTAATTTAAACATTATGTCGCGTTATTTGTTCAACATCGTTCGAGCCACTAATGCTGACACAAATATTGCATGTTTTGATCACTATGTTACCAAAATCAATTTCGGGCCAATTACGCTCCCATATTTTGAGATTTCTTGGTCCTGATTTCTAAATGTTTGCCGATTTGGTTCCGCCATTTTCTCTGAATCGCGTTCACAGACTGGTTTCGAAAATTACAACAACAATCTAATGGTGTAATTGCCACGGATTGTTGCTATTCTTGGAGGCTAGACGATACATCGCAAGATGGGGCCGTCCCAAGCCCTCCACACACGATTGGAGAGGTAAAATGAAGGTACAAACGCCGTCAAAATACTAAGCGATGACAAAAAATTTTTCGAACAATTTTAATTTCTCCAGCGAAGAGACGTATAATTTTCTCAATTACGTATATAAAAACAAAATAAGTGAAGAAAACTGAAAACTTTTTCCCTGCCGATCAGACAACTTTCCTTATAACTGCGTAGGGCTAGGCACTAGAAGTTGTGATGTAGTTGCCAGAGAAGGACGACGAGGGCGCAAGTAAAAACTGGAAAAGGTGGTATCGTGTCGGAATTTCCGTGTTGAAAAACCTAGTGCCGGGTTATTGGAAACTGATTTATTTGCGTCCCCAAAGACACTTTTTTTTTCTTTTTTTTTTTTTTTTTGGCATTTATTGACAAAAATTATACACTTACACTCGTTTATAAATTATACCCCTCTAAGAACTTGTGTAGGGGTTAGAGTAGAATTTAAAAAAAATTATACAAAAACCCTAAAGAAGTAGAATTAAAAAAAAAAATTATACAAAAACCCTAAAGAAGTAGAATTAAAAAAAAAAATTATACAAAAACCCTAAAGAAAACGAATAAAAACAAAACTAATTATAAGATCGCTGCGTTAATGTATACAAAGTTTGCATACCTTAATCAGAAAAGTCCTTGAGTTTTTATTTATTACCTTAAAATATCTAATTTTTCTGTTTAATTCTAATCTGAACCTCTTCAAGCTAATTAACGGTACCTGGTCTACAAACTTTTGATCATTAAAAATAGTTTTGCCCCAATAGTCGAAACTTCTAAGACCTGCTGTTGTCATCCTTCTAGGAATCTCCGCTTGTATTGTTTCTGCCAATCTGGTAATACTTTTATTTCTTTTAATTTTTCCTGCTAGCAGTTGTTTAGAAATAATAGCGTTTGTAGATTTTTCTAACAGTTTATTTTAGTTTCCTTAAATAAATCTTTTGATGGATACCTTTGAGGTTTATTAAATAAAATGTTTATTAATAATTTTTGTGTGGTCTGTACACTCTTTATTTTATTAGAGTATGCGTTACCCCACGCTACAATTCCGTTTTTTAACTGAGATTGCACCAAAGCGTTGTAAACCATTATTTTTGTTTTATTGTTCATGATGTTTCTAATTTCAAAAAAGGTAAAATGGTTTGGTCCATTTGAACTCCTAGGTATCTGATGCTATTAGTTTGATGGATCACTGGGCAATCACAATTCGGGTTATAATCAATTTTGTTATGACAAACCAATCCGTCGATTGTGGGAATATTTAGTTTTGTCATGATTCAGTATTAGATTTGGTTTACTGAAATTTAAATTTAGCTTTTTCAAGTCCTTTCATGCATTCTTTACGACATCCACCTAGGAGTTACCGGTAATTTACAAGGCGGTATCATCACCGTACGACACCAACTCTCCCCCAATTTGAACGTCTAAATTGTCCTTCGCATAAATTATGAACAACAACGGGCTGATAATTGTTCCCTGTGGAACACCACAGGTCAGCTGGCAGTAGTCATTTAACATGTCTTCAACTCTAACCTGTTGTTTTCTGCCATTTAGATAACTCTGAATCCGAATCTGAAGTGGCGTGAAATTTATGCTTGTTCAATTAGATGAATAGAAAAAGGACTAGACTACAATTTCTTTAGATTCAAGACTTTTTTATATTTTACCGTTCAAGCGTTGGTTGTATGTTGCTATTGTCTTTCTTGCGGTTAGTCAGTTATTATCCGATCCTACTTGAAAACGGTGCAATACATAGAACTCCGCATTACCTGATAATGAACATGACATCTATCTCATTGATGGTTGGATGGTTTTGGATTCCAAGGTCTACACATTCTAAAGGTGTATTTTGTTTAATCAGTTGCGTATTGATACACATATTTGGGCTTAGAACCTTCTAGAATATTCAGAACGTTAAGACTCACAGTTTCGTATGGACTTACCGATCGGTTCTTGACTTCATCGGGCTGCTTCAGTCTAATCAACGATGCTCTCGCTGTGGAGCCGATTTCCTCCTCAATACGTTAATAATTACGCGCCACCAGTATTCTCCGCGTAAACCTCAATTATCACAGTTTATATAATCTTCTTTTGTTGGCTTATCTCGAGCGATTACACAAATACTAGCGGGTGGAAACTAGGGCGCAGGAACGTTGAAGAGATTTATAGTGGTGGTCTACAGCTTTGGAGGTTTGCCAATTCCGTTTTCCGGAGAAACCAGAAAGGTCAAGGTCGTTACTACGCGTGTTTTTTGTGCTTTTCTGATTTACTTAACCCCAGTACATTTTCATTAATAGAGAACTGTTTATTCATTGAGGAGTAGCTTCATCGGCACTGGTCGTTGCTTTTTTGCGCTGAGCTAAGTTGTTTCTATCTTATTTATGCCCTCATTTACGTTTTCGGCTACATTGAAAATTCAACATATTTTTTAGCAACCTGTTAGACATTTTTCGTACATTTGACGCCATGAATTAGTTGTCTGCTCAGCTTCTTCTACTACTTCACGGTTTACATTGATAGCGGTAACGCCTACAGTTCTGGAATTTATTGAGGTGCTTCTATTTATGTAACGATCATTATTCAGTAATCATTTCCCAGTTGTGTACTGAGGTAGTTTGGAGATGCTTCAAAGAGCTGCTGACTCAGGCAAAAATTACGGCAATCGCGCCGGAGCTCCGATCCACAATTCCCAACTATCGTCGAGAATTATGAACCAATGTCTTAACCGCTAGACCACGATCGCCCGGTGCATTTAAAGGGAGTCAGTCAATACAGTTGGTTCATAAGACTGACCTTTTTTTTAAATAATCGTTTTTACTGTTTTGGAACTATCGTGTAAAGCTGTGAGTGTAATCACAGTGGTCTGTGATTTCTGTAATATCTAGGGTTGCTACTAATTATCTTATGAGCCTCATAAAATTGAACTATCGTTCTGATTTTTCTTAGAATGCTAATATCATATACGCGGATGTAACTTATGACGAAAAAGCTGCGCTAAAATAGATTTCTTCGAACTTTTTGAGCATATATTGTGCTCAATCCTTGGTTTGAGGAAAACTCTGCGGTCTTGATCGCGTTGATAACTGCATTTAGTTTTGTACAAATTTTACTCTTACTCTCATTTTATTTCTCTTTTCTTTGTAATTGCGATCGTCTGTATAAATTTGAGCCGACTTAGTAAATCACTATTCCTCCCTTTTGCCGTTTGATTCATCTTTAGTTTCGAGAATGATCAACTACGCTCCCCCCATTAACTCGTATGTTCCATTGCTTAACGTAAAGCATAATCCAAAATTGTAGCTTCTTCTAGAATGGCAAGAAACCCTGTGGTGTAAAACGGATCGTAAACTCTAGTACGGTACTTGATTCACGATCTCACTGGCCTGACTAGTCAACCTAACGTTTCAGAGTAGCCACACACAGCCTACGCTAAGCTCAAATTATTTTTTTAATTGCTCCATCTGGCCTCTCTCGATCACTGCGCGCAATAGCAAACTACAAAACGAGACAGTCGCTAATATTACCACCATGAAGTATTTTAATTAGCGAGTTTAGTTTTTCGACGTTATAAAAGTTTCTTGTTCGGTGACGCGGAACGAAGCTTTGAAACAGCAGCTGCCGTTCTGTTTCATTCGGTGACTATTCAAACGAAAAGATGAACTTCCCTGAAATTCGATGAAGTACCGGATCATTTGCAGTAGTTGCGCAATTGTTGACGGTTGTATAAAGTGAATTGAATCGAGCAATTATTAGAAATATCGTTGTCGCATCTCTACATTTCTATCCCAATGTTAACTTCGTTGTTATTGTCGGCGTTTGAACCGTTCCCAAGTAAACCTGTTTTCGCGTCAAAAATCGCGTTCGTTACTTCTTCCACGAGGAAACGCCAGCCTCTTGTACAGTCAAGAATCTACGGATTCTTCGGAAGTTCCTGAATCGCGGAAGAGGATTGCGTTTTCAATATCTTCCTGACGAGATCTATATCCTTTTGTAAGAAGCCAATTATCTTACCTGTCCCGCGGGAAGCCGGCTTTCTCGTCTGATGGGTTTTCTCGTATTTAACCCGAAAAAGGATGGTTGGTATCGATTTAGGTTAACCCTTTTTAATGCACTGAATGGCCAGCAGTCTTTTCTCATTGCTCCAGTTGCTGAAAATCATATTCACCCTACAGACAACGCCGAGTATTTATTGATGTTCTCAACGTTCAAGAAAAAGAAACGGGAATTCGTTTGTCCTATTGTTTCCTATCTTTGCAGTTTATCATCGCCACACAGAGCGTGGTATAGCAATAAATAGTAGCGGAAAATAATTAAACAATACACTCAGCGGTAATGAAGATCAAGATAGGTGATGAAGGTTATATTGACGCTAAGGAAATAAAAATTATAATGCCAAATACGATACGTTCACGTCTGAGTGTGTAAATGATGATTACACTTTTTTTGTAATTGTTGAATCTATACACCGTTGAAGTACATTAAACATACCTCAATGAAAATCATAAATCACCTCAGTGGAGGTAGTTCTTATGTGAAGATTTGGGTGTAACAACTCTTAATTCTGTCTGTAGTTAGAACTCCGCTTGATCAGAAACGCACTACTATGTGATCATGTTCTTGATGTGACAAGGTCGCTCTAACTCGCCGTTCTTCCACGTCGAGGGGGTTGAAATGGTCTTCGTTGCGTTGCACAAAGATGTTCAGGTTTGTGGTGAGGATTTGGCGAGGGAGTGTCGGATACGGCGTCTCATTCTTGGGGACGTATGCACTTTACGACATTGGAGTATGGAATGTTGTTATTGCTACAGTCTCCTGAATTGTGAGGGTGAGCGGGTTCCCCATGTATTGATGGCCTACGTTCTAATTGGTATATATTACGCTAACGATTAAAATCATTCGTGATAATGTACAAATTAAATTAGTCTGCAAATTCACGCAGATCACGATGCGCAACGCACGACACCGTCATCATCCAGAAGACAAAGAAAACTCAGAGCACAACTTCTCGCAGGAGCCATAGAAAATAAATTATTTCTTCTCTTAGTCAATTTTAAAGCTATGTAGTAACACTTCTACAGAATCACAAAATATCCGGTATTTTCAAATAATTGGTTTCATTCTAAAAACCCTGCAAATTATTACACAATGGTTTATTACTCTCATGAACAGCTTGACCTAGTATTACTACTCCGAGACCCATCCCATTCAATTCAGCATCGAATACTAGTAAACCATACGAAACATGACCTGACTACAATGGGACTACGGAAACTAAATATTCCCCCGGCGCCTGGCGCCGTAAACGTCTGTAGGCATTTATGCTGGATTTATGATGGAGGGGTGTGCGGAGGAAGTGGCCTTGGCGCCCCGTCGGGCAAAAAGAGTCGGGGACATTGAGACGGGGGCTTCCAGTGAACCCGTTGCGAGTCAAAAGGGCGTTGCGAGTTGAGCGAGTGGGTGATTGAGTTTGATATGACGGGAGGGAGGGAGTACTAACGACGAAACGTTGACTTCCGCTGTAGTTAGCTGATTTGGTGTGACGTATCTCAAAAATATTCACACCCTTCGATGTTACGTATGCAAGCTGTAACGCTTCGTTCAACGCATTTCTACCGAAGCGCTTATGGAGAACAAAATGTAGATTTCGGTTCGGCTGGCTGGAGAAAAATTGTTTGAATTGTTTTTAAGTGCAACAAACTTTTGGTGTTCGGGGAATCTCATTTCCGGATGTATTTTGTCCTTGTTCCAAAATGGGGGGAAGTGGCTGTTCTCATTTTAGATAGGATCACACATAAGGTGGCTAATTATGAGAAAAAAAGTGTTTTACATTATTTTCTTAGATCAAGGAAAATATTTTGTTTTATCCCTATTCTCTTTTCTTGTTATTATCACCGATCAATTCGGCGCGGGATGTGGTCTTGTAGGTCCGTCGATTGCCTAGACTCGCCCGCTGCTGACGAAAACCAGCCAGAGGGGAAACCTTCCTTTTTGTTTGGGTTATCATTGTCACATTGTTGTCATTGTGTCGTTTCTCTCCATTTCTTCAGCACCTGGCTCATTCGCATAATTAGGTAAAAGTACTGGTTCGTATGTTGTTCGTGAGTGAAAGAGGTGCATCGTCTAACCAACTCATCTCCAAGCAACATTTTATTTTATTAATTTATATAGTGTCGGGAGATCAGACTGTTTATTTATTCTATTCGATTATACTTACGTTTCACTAAAAGCCATATCTTTCTTTATGTTGATTAAAATTTTTCATTTAGAGCGGTATATTGAAAGTAGCCGCTTCTTATCCTGTACAAGCCGGTTTCATTTCATTATGAATGTAGCTCACACCTCCGATAAGAATCAACCTGCCCGTGTGGTCCAATATCGAGAATCTCCGACCTCCCACAACAAACCTTCGCATGAGCTGAGTGAATTGGAATTCTGAAAAGTGGTCCGTTGAAGACAATAGGTAAAATGTATAAACGGCGAGAGAAAGGTCGCAGTGTTGACGTCAACGCAAGAAAAGCGTGTGGCAGGATCTGCGAAATCCTAGCTATTTCGACGCAAATCTGCCGTGTGTTGACGTTTAGGCTTTGAAATAGATAGTGGCGTGTGCAGAATTGTTGTTAGACGAAGCTCCTGCATCATCAACTCTCAAAGACACTTCAAAATCCATTTATTTCGGTTCCTGCTGATGAATTTGCCGAATCGATCGACTTCTTCCGACGTTACCTCTCGTGAATTGGCTTTCTAACCCTCTTGACAATCCTCATCACCGTTCAATGGTCATTTCCGGAAGCCTGTCACGAGGGGCTCCCAATGCCCCCTCCCCCATTCCAATCATTGATTTTGGCCAGCGGGCGATTTAAATAAGTGTTTTTTGACCTGCCTTATCAGAGGACGGTCAGTCGCTTCTCAAGCAACCCTTTTTTTCGATTTCCTAACATCCCCCTCCAATGGACATCAAATTAAAAACATTTATTCTGAATTCATCGTGAGGGGAAACTCGGTTGCGGTCCTCCCCTTCATTTCTCGTACTCAGCGCCAAACAATTGATTGCTTCAAAGCACTTCCTGGTTCTCTTGTGTTACTTACACTCCCGAAAACTCCGTATTTGTCGTTTTTTTTTCATTTCCCTCAACGGAGTGAACTTTTCTGCTTGGGGTAAAAAAAAAAGAAAAAAAGTCTCTTTACTTTTCAACGAACATCAAACGATTTTTTGCTCTTCGTGATGCGGGTTGAAAGTAACTAACTGAATATGTGAAAACGAACCCTTTTTCTATTTTTAATACGCCTCCATCCCACGACTACCTTCCCAACTGAAAAATGGAGAGGACTATAAACATTCATCACTCGACAAACGCCATTAATTTTATGGGCTCTTGGTTCGATAGTAATTAATTATCTGCGTTTTGCTTCCTCAAAGTGAATCTCCCACTCACCGGACCGGGGCTTTTGATGCATAGCAAAACGACGTTTTGCTATTAAGCTAATTATTACTAAATGCTGTCGCCTATACTATATTAGCGTATATCGGAGCTAATGGCAGATCGAAATCCGCCAATAAGTGGATGAATAATCAACAATTAAATTAGTACTATTGCTCCAATAAACGCTGACAAGTTACGACGGAATGACGATGGTAAGCATTGCCCCACATTGTCGTGGATATACATCGTGTGTCGAGAGCGTGGAGAATTCATAACAGGTCAGATTAGTATGCTCCTGCTTGATTCATTGTAAGTCAGATGTGTTGACGCGCACATCGCTCGGTATTCAAGCATTTGATCGAGCATTTGCAGAAAATGCAAGGGGTAGACGATGTGTCTGCTGGCATCATCCAACATACGCGCTCTCACTGATGAATAATTTGTGGGGGTCATAAATATGTGGCTCATAGTTTAATTTCTGTCCCCGCAGTTGCACATAAGAGACTCTCTCTGGACGAGCCGATGAGGGTATGCTTCTCATAACCCATGATTTGAACGGACTCGGGCATTTACTAAGATTGGCCTTATTCCAGATGGTCTCCCAGATGGAATCTTGACCATAAGGTCACCATAAGGTGGACTCCTTACGAGGATTTTCTTTGCAGTACTGAATACCAACCTGCTGTTCCGGGGTGGGGGGGGAGGCGGTTGCATCTAGGCCTCGTACGTGGCCCATAACAACCCATCAGCACCTCAGTGGCCTCATCCGCATTTTCTCATCCTTTCCTCATTTAGGTTGCCCTTTACAGTGACGTGCCTTCCGGCACGCCTGGGAAACAGAAGGTCCCCCTGCCCTCTTCATATGTCCAGGCTAGACCTCGTGGCGGCGTCAGGATTTTGGATGGCTGGGACGGAGATTCTTCGGTCTTTTCTTATTTATTTTCGTTTCTCCGGGCAGGGGTGGAGATCTCAGCACACAGTCCCTCGGGCTAGGTACTCTTTCTCCTGAATACTAACCAGTGGAGTGTTGTGACGTACTTTCCAGTCATGTTTCAACCTTCTTCGAGCCTGTATATAAAGGTCGGCGTATGGACCACATCCTACTGAGATTTGTCATGGAATGAGCAATTACGTTGCCTCCTATTCCTACATGGGCCCTGCTTCATACGAATTCAATGCATCGGCCAGTTGAGGACATGAGGTAGACTTCGTTTATTATGTCCATCGAAAAATGTTTGAAGTTGGAGATGAAGATGTAATTCGACAGTTTCACTAAGACGCTGTGGCTATCACTTACTACCACAATCAAATATCCTAGTAATGAGGCAGCAAACAGCTTCTTTAATTGCTACTGACTCGTATCTGAATATTAATGGCTGCTTGGGCAACTTGTAACACTTGCCACCCTTTGTCTGAGAATCATCAGGGGACGGAAATCCAGATGCGCGGCGAATGAGCCCCTGAGCAGTGGGCGGAAGCTTGGGGGATCTCTGCCGCGGCTTACTGGGATTCTTCCGAACCTCAGGGAGGGCAGTAAGCCCAAACTGCCTTGCCCTGAGAGGAGGAGAAGCCGTTAGTGCCATCGAAAGATGGGTAGGGCCAGCGACCATTCTGGCCTTAGGGTTATTGGACCCAAACATAGTACCACGGGAAAGCACAGCCCACTCCTTGCTCTGCGGGCATCGTGGGGTCGCTGGAGGGTAGTTTCCCCATCCAAAATTTTGATTCTGAACTGCAGGGCCTGAGGGAGATGGGGGCCACCCGGCCTACATCCCCAAATGCAGAATTGTAACTGTCTGAGAATTATAAAAAGCACAACCACAACTATGCCTCATATAGGGTATCCGTAGTGGATACTTTCAATGAATGAAGCAGCACCCAAGCAACCTCCCAAGTCCATTTCATAAGAGAAGTGCAATATATGGTTAGTCAGACAGATGCTATATTCATCCCCCCTGTACATTCCGTCATTGCAGCAAAACTAGACGCGAGTGGACCTTTACTTGTGCAACGACGTTAATACTAAATAATAAAGTTAACGTACCTGTTAGGTGAGTCCGTCTCCTCTGGCTTGTGAGTTACTGTGGGCAAGCGCTTTCGATGTAAAGACATCATCGTCTGGCCGTTTAGTCAGTACTGGAGTCAGTCAGTTGGTCGTGGTCTTTATATACAAAGAGAACCCAATTTCTTTAATACTTAATACTAAATCATCCTCGTTGATTCGGCGAATCGCTTTTAGTAGATTGCCGGGGATAACCATCACAGGATCTATCTGACAGCAAATACTGTGGGGGTTCGTTGTGCAAATATAACTACATTGAGCGTTAACTGAAAAAAAAAAATCCCCTAGCGTAAGCATTTTGCCTGTATGCTATCTAGTATCGACAGGGGGTCTCTGTGGACGGCTATAACCTAAAATTTCACGCACTCATATACGTCACACTCCTAAAACATACACCTTATCGATATACCCGTCGTATGCCCTAATGATATTTGGAATATTTCAAGAACCCCATAATCCGGTACGCGGTATTCTCTTACGAACACATTCAGGGATTTGTATAAACATTATTGTAAGCTGGTGGGGACTACAACTATTTTGATCGCCCTTGCAGGGTACATGGAGCTAAATCGTCACTGCAAGTACCGTAAGCATTGCTGAGGTAATTAGTTGAAGGAAGGTTGTACCAGGGTGTAGAGTATCGTGTTATTTTCACGTTTGAACGGTTGTGGCTATTTAACCACTCTCAATGTGAAGGAAACCTCACATTGTCGCAAATATCCCACTCAGCTAGTTTAGTTGAAAAATGTACGTGTTATTTATTCTTGCGAAGGACGTGAGCGGACTAGAACAAAGTGGTAATGCAAGAAACCGAAAAAACAATGAAACCTGATGCTATTGAACGCGATTGAGAGGGAATTGACGAAGATCTATTAATGTACGTGGGGCGAGGAACGTTGTGTGTTACATCGTATTATTTACTTGGATTCTATAAATTTAATCCGGGATTTATACTAATTTACAAAGATTTCTCAGCAAATCACTAGGTACCAACTTTGTTTGGCCCGTCGCCAACACGAGCTGTTCCCTTGAGACTATGAATGAGGGAGACCGACAATTAATTAGAACTGAAAAGGCCTGCGTCGCAAAAAGGAGAATTTAAAAAAAAATCACTAATAATGAACAGTCCACGGAATTAGAGCGGGGCGGAGAAAGAGTTACGATGAAGTTTTCGTTCGTTAACGATAGCAGTGAAATCGCTTTAGAGAAGGGAATAGCGAGAGACCAAGAAGACAATGGGAAGTTCTTGAGTTATGGTCGTGGAACGAACAGCCCTATTGGAAGATTAAATTGAAAGTCGAGCTGTGGTAGTGGGTTGACTGTGATGGCGGAGAGGTAAACGTCGTCAGACGAATAATAGAAAAGTTTCATCTTTTCCTCGGGTCTCACAATAACGTCAACCTATGGATACCTGCGTGTCATGAACTGACCGCAATATTAAAGGAGAGAGGTTTTTTGTGGATGTCAGCCAGGTATTATGAAAGTTCAAGAACTTTTTATTAGGGACCAGTCGTTCAAAAAAAAAAAACCGGTACCCTCCGACATTTGAATATTACACTTGGCAGATTGAGAGCAGTTGAAACTCTGAAAAGCGTTCTACGAGAGAGAAAGAACGGGGTTTTCTCGCTGATATAATGTTTACTGCCACGCAGTGAGAAGGACATCAACCTTGACAGTTTTTAGCGTTTCCTCTTCTGCTGTTAAAAAAAACTGTTTAATTACAACGCATTCAAACACAGGACGTAACGCACTTCCTGACGTTTCAGTCCGCGTGAAAAGAGAATAGCTATGCATCACGTTTTATATTTTAGCCTCGCTTTCCATTGAATCTCATCATTCGTTCAGTGAAGGAGAGCTTTTTCGAGTATTAGTAATCAATCCCTCCCTTAGGAATAAGAACGTACAAGAAAGTGAGCCTGTTGGCTAAACCTGAGCTTTGTTCATTTAGCTTTTGAATTTCCTTGCTGAAGGACGGAGAAACCAACGAAGAAGTCTAACGAAGAAGGACACACATGTATAAAACTAAAAATTAAAAAATAGAAAAAGGTTAATGCTTAGAACGAACTCTCGGGCAGTTTAGAGTTAGGAGTGAATTTGTATTCATAAGTGTACGAGTAAAAAGTAAATATGTACAGAATAGAAGTCAGCGGAAAGCATTGAGGTCTGAAGGGATGAAGTAATACCTCAAGCATTCGTCAGAGGTAACTCCATGTCGATAAGCGTGCACGAGTTACGAGGGGTTTGGAAATGTTTGGTGGCCGAGGCAAAAATGACAGCGATCACGAGCACCGATCCAATGCCCAACTTTCGCCGGATTATGAATCTTCGTCTGTAACCACTAGACTACGATCACTGTGGTGCCTACAATGGGATTCAGGCGGTACATATCCCTCCTTATCCTTAGCTGCTGCTCCTGGAGCGGACGAATTTAATGAATCCCCGGGAAATCTGATCACAGATCCAAAGAACGAGGGAGGCGACAAGGGAAGGGCGCCTACTTTTGTTTCACGCTGTAATAGGCGGGCTAAAGGCGTGCACAGCAGTTTATATGCATTGCCGGCCGACCCAGGCGGAAAAATCTATTTCCTTCAACCGTGGAACACGTCGTACACCTAGGGCTGCGCGCCTATATGTAGGCTGGACTCTCCCATCCACGTATTCACACCTAGACCTGTGTCGTACTTGCAGTTCAAAGGCACGGTTCAGATCCCTTATCATTTACAGTGTCGCGTGCAGTAACGAAGTTTTATCCTATTTTCTTGATGCACATTGCGTATTACCTTTGCTTGAGTAAGAATACACAACATGTACTAGATTGTAGTGCATATCTATATTCATCGTTTGTATCGGTCAGATGTAGCCAAATGAGGTTGTTCAAGTATGCAACCTGAGGAACTTACATTTCACTCTCTTGGAGGCTGATAGAATTTACGTTGGAAGGAAAGTGACAGTTTTTCTACCCTCTTTTACACAACCCACATCCACTCTCCATGCTTTCGTCACTGTCAACTGCTGCCCTCAAAAATGATTTTCGTACACGAATAAGTGTTTCAAATATTTGGGGACTTCCGAATTAACGAATTGCCGTACTGTCGACATTTTCAAAACACATTATATCAAAAGGAATCGTTCAACCCCTTGTTTTTACCCAATAGCCAACATTTAACTTCAAACTCTGCAAAAAGAAAAGCGAACTCAGCAAGAAAAATTAATAAAGATAAGTTGCCTTGTATTACGAGAAATGAAAAAAAAAAAAACAGCCCGGTATGGATTCAGGAAATATTTTCCGCAGTCGCCGAGCAAAAGTAGCTTACAAGCGAACGTAGATGGGCATAAATCCCCGAGGATGAAGACCTCTCTCAATCACCAGGTTTCCCACAACTTACGGCCCTTTTCACCGCTGAGCCTCAATTCAGAGGATTTCGGAAACTTATTGAGCGTCCGAAAAGAACGGACTTCAGCCCAGAAAGTTCTTCTTGTGTTTCGTACAACGACGATCGAATGGGTGATTTGTGCAGTTGGAAATAAGAGTAAGTACAACTGCAGTTGTATTGATCGGTGCTTTGCGGGTTAAGAGTCGGTACGAATTGTGTGATTTTTTGTTCTCTTTAAATTGTATTTATTTTATTAATATACATAACATCACAATAGATAACATAATATGTACAAATGCTTCAGTTCCCTTGAAGAAGATTCTTGTGCTGGGAACTGGAGCGTCTAAACAGCCTGCCAGCTAAAATGTTCAAACGAGGCTCCTTCAGAGGTGAATGAGACTGTCATTCTGATTCAAGCCGAGTCAAAATACTCTAAATATTCATAGTACTCTTACCAGTTCGAAGTTCTTTTATTGATAATAAAAGGTTTTAAGTCAATCAAACACAACGAGAAATAAAGAAATATCACTCTGTACTCGTTGTAAGAAAAATCAATTTTCGATACGACGCAATACCTAAACGGAAGCTTCGCCTCGTCACCATCGGGAACCGAACCATCTGAACATGTGAGTCAAGTTGTATATCCGAAATATATCACTCACCACACCAATCAACAAACATTCATGGTCAATTATTCGAACGAGCGAATTGTACTCCAACGCAAAAGAGCCAATAGGCTCAAAGTACTAATCACTCGGATCGACTGAATAACATCCCCGATGGTTGTCAAAATTTGGACTAAGCCTCACTTTGAGGATCTTATTCCGACACAGCCATTAAATTGCTAATTAGTAAAAAACAGACACAAGCTAACTCAATTTCTTATTAATTTTCACGTTAAAATATCTTCTTATTCGTGCCCATACGCCTACTTCCCAAAATGATATCGTCTCTCTGGTAATACTTGAAGTATTTTTACTTTGTTAAAAAACATTATTTTACTTTTGTTAAAGTGTATTATTTATTTCATTATTGTCCTAAGTTCTATTTTATTTATCACTTACTTTAATAATGTTCCTGTTTGAGTCAGAAAATTTACCCCACACTTCCCTTAATATCTCCTGTCCCTCCTTTCCGTTTACCAATTATTTATTCCCTATTGAGTTGGAGTCGGACACAGAGATGGCAAGGATAGTGCCCCGGGAAGAGCCTCTGCTGTCTTCTCACCTGAGATCTCTTACCGCCTTTTTTACTTTAATCGATATCACAATCCACTTATCACAATTATTATTATCCGCGGTTTTTACTATCACCAACCACCTGTCCCTGTTTGTATACCAAAATCCTTACTATTTTCGGCTTTTCTGCGCGTTTTTTTTTCGTGTACGCGAGTACTGTGCGCACACGAACTTTATTTTTCTTCAGTGCGGTGCATAAACGGGTTTGTGCTGGAATCATCGCACCCCCCCACCCCCCGGCCAGGAGCATCCAACGACAACGCCAACTCAGGTACCACCACCATCTCTATTCACCGCACTCCAATTCAACACCGCCTCCCTTTCTTTCCTTCCCTTCCTCCTTGCAAATCCAAACAAAACTGTGGTCCTCTGGGACGGATTTGTATCAGAACCTGGGGAAATTATAATACAGTCCACTTCGATAAACAACTTCGTTCTATTTTATTTATTTTAATTACCCTTAAAATACTTGAATAATGTTCCAGTGCCTACATCATATGAATACCCTGTTTTCAACCTGCTGAAGATTCATGTAGAGGTCTTTAATTTTCAATTTGAATGGACTTATTAAGTTGAGTGGAAGGTTATTGTAAATATTCGCTCCATTATACGAATGCAGTTTTTGTGCACATTTGGTCTTTGCGCGGTCAATTTTTAATGTAGTTTCGTTTGCGCCCAAATTAACTCTTTCAATTTTCCGTTCTAGGTATTCTTTATGAACACGAATTAACGTGATTTCTTCATTAAGTAAATCTAGAACGTTGAATTTTGCAAATAATTGTACAGTGGGGAATTTCCAATGTTATTTCAATAAGACTTTAAGTAAGAGTTTCTGGGATACCGTTATGCCCTGTAATTTACTTTCATGCGTTACTTCCCACGCTGGTAGTGCAAAGACAGTCAATGATTGAATCATAGCAATGTAAAACTGTTTTTAAGCTTATTATTCATGAGGTTTCTTCACTTCCCTGCACGTTAGCCCATCAAAATATCTACATTAAGGTCCTAGCTTAGCACCTAAATATTTCATTGTTGTGACTTGGCTAATAGCTTCGCACTCGTATGTATCACTACAATGCTGTGTCTGTTTCATTCCTAATTTTGTGTCCCCTTTACTACTATATTAATTTCTCGCGACTGGACATATCAAAACATTTATGTATAATTACTGCTCTTAGTCCTACGTGGACTGAAAATTGGAAAAAAGAAGAAGACCAACGTTTTAAATCATTCATGCATTTTGCACTGACGGTGTGTGGGTCCCCAGCAGTTGGCGACTTTTTAATAGCTTAGTCGGGAGATTGAACGTGTTCACCGTGGCTATATACTCGTGCCTGCAAACTTCATATCTACAGGTAGACCCACTATTAAAGCTGCTCACGAGACTCCTTTTCACTTTCTGCTACCCCAAAGGGAAAGGAAACTATAGTAATCGCGTAAAAAAAAAATTTGGGTTTTCTTCAGATATTTACGTTTTGAGGCCTACTGAGTCTAAAAAACCTAATTGCGGCGCGTGGTCCGTGTGTGTGTGTGTAGTTCGATTTGTGGGAGAACGCCTGATCCGATTCAGCTGGTTTTTTTGTTTTGTTTGTTTATTTTTTGTAGACACCAAAATAAGGTTATGGGCGATTTCAGTCGAAGGGAAGGGGGGTGGGAGACGAAAATGTACCAAAAACTAGGGTGTTTCGCATTTTTCTCAAAAATGGCTCTAACGACTTTGATTAAACTTTCAAATTATCATCCACTAATCAATACTTAACTTTTCTTCTCCATACATATCTCCATGAAAATACGGCCAACGGAGATATAAGCCTATGAAGCTAAAATATGGTTTTTCACGATTTTTGGCAAAACGGCTTGAACGATTATCACCAAACTTTCAAGATGTATCCGAATAGTTAATACCTACATATTGTTCTCTATAAGTGTTCCTCTGCGAGTCCATTGAACAGAGATAAAAATCAAAATGTGTCGAAAATAACGTTTTTTTCAAACATTTCCGTAAATTCCAAGGTAACTGCTTCACCAGATGTGATAAATCCTAACAGAATGTCTGTTAGCCACCCATACCCACATTTCGTTCTCCATAATTATTTCTGTATATATATGTTGGACGGAGATATAAGCCAAGTTAACTCAGAAAAAGAGATTTGACGAATATTAATTTATCGGTATTCCAATTTTCTCAATAACGGCTCAGACGATTTCGATCAAAGTTACGAATGACTATCAACTAACTTGGCCCTACATTTTGTTCTATATAAATGTTCCTGTAAAAATACGTTGAACGAAGATATAGCGCCCGCATATGTAGGTGGTGTTCGAACTTACGGGGATTGCGGAAAGTTTTGTGTTGCTACGCACCGTTCGTTTCCAATGAAAACCACGAAGATGTTCTATATTTTTAGCCGTTATGCGAACGTTTTAAACTACGTAATGAGTGCCTTCAGGCGTCAACAGTTGATTTAGCGTGATTCCAGATCGTACTGGCAAAATGGCGTCGTGCCAAGTAGGTAGTTTTGCTGCGTTCACTGGCATTTTGACTACTCCTTCGCGTGTTCAAGAATTACGGATCTGAGGTGTAATTGACATTATTTTGCAACTAGTGCGTCGAAGGATGAGATTTTCAAGTTGAGGGCCGGGCAGTTCTTTCAATAATTTACCTCTGCCTTCGTCAATTGTTAATTCAAGTTTTGTTATCGGTGTTTGTCATTTTTGCTGAATCCCCTGTGAAAACTGAAAAGATGGCGTGATTTGTATGCTTCGTCTAGTTTTATACTGTACGTTATGCGAAACGATAGACAGTTCTCATTCATTGAGTTCTCTGGAGAGTTTAGTTTAAATATTAGTTGATTGAGGGAACTGAAGTAATTTCTGATTCTCTCGTTTTTCCCCTTAGAACGTTAGCTTCGTTTCTCTCCTGGGCGTAATATTTGGGAATATATTACCTGCACTCTCGCCATCGGCCTTACAACCCGATTTTTACGGGTAATACTTTCGCCTCTTTCACCTTTTGATCGTTTATTCACTTTTCGGTCCGTCCATTTACTAGCCTCGCGGGTTGAAAAAGGAACGCTCGTTCAGTACCTCCCTATTGTGTTGATGTTGAGTGGCTATGTGCGGCTCGAACCCGGCAAATCGCGCTCTCCCCTTTTTACTCTCCGTAACCGTTGGCAACTGTTGGTTGGAATTTGCCAACGCAGGCCCCATAATAACCTGTCAAATGTGCAAGGGTCGAAGGAACGGAATCAGAGCCGAATATCACTATTCCTCGCCTTCTCTTTTCTTTCCCCCTCCCGAGGGTAAGGTTCAACCGAGCGAAAATAAAGCGGGAAGAGGGCGCTTGAATTTCGAACTAATTGGATTACTCTCTATTCAAGACGTTTTCGAAGCAAACTTTCGTCTGTCGAGTTGACATCACGTTCACAAACGGCGTCGGCGCTGCCTGTGTTAGAAGCTCTTTGATTAAGATTAGGTCGGTTAATCAGCGAATATCCCTAAAGCGTGTCGAACAAAGAAGCGATTCGGAGGAGGCCCCTTTCCTTCAATTTCTATCCGCGTATTATTAACGTGTATGGAAGCTTTTAATCGGCAACTTGGGGGTTGAATCCTTCGTTCCAGATATCCGATTTTACACCCCCTCCCCACTGCTTGTACGGTTGTTTGTATTGCACAATCTGGTTTAATCGTTCATCACATTTTTGTCAAATTGTCAAACCACCTGGTCGCCTGAGATCACTCTGTGTAAAGGCAAACTACTTTGCCCAATGAGTTGACTGCAGAATTGAATGTAATGAACTTGTGTTGAGAATACGAAGAGAAGGAAGAAAAATTAGAGCCCTGAAGCAAGTTATGTCATTTCAGAAAAGTAGAAAGAAAAAGAGCGGTTCCCCAATCTTGGCTGTTTCCGAAGTCTTTAAGTTTGTAATCTGGAAATCAGGAGTTTCAACATTAAAAAATATCTGGGGTGACGCATTACATAAGCATTCTTCGGTTTTACAGCGGCTTTCATGGCTACTAGTAGTATATCTTTGTCAATAGTACACTTTATCGGAGCGTTTACGTAGAAATCGCTTCAAGTTCCGGATTTTATTGAAGCGCTCCCACTTCTGCCGTGATCATCACTGAGAAATCAACGCACAAGTAATTTGTGAGACTGTCAACGCAATTTTTCTGAGAAACATCGTGTCGGTTGGTATGGAATGGTTGAGGAAAACTACGAGAAATAGCAGTAAAACGGTGGCGGTTTGAATTCCGAAATTTCTGGGGTTACTCCTATCTTATGAGCCCTATTTAACTACCACCTTATTATAAAATCGATTTTTTCAAAATTTTTGATGGTTTACTGTCTCGTCATTTCCCCACCAATGAGAATTTTATTGTACTGTTGTGTCATTTCGAAATGTTTACGCAAAAAATTGAATTAAAATCATTCGTGTCTTTTCAGAGAGGAGTTGGCGTTTTTATCCCTTTGAGCGATTTTGCTCATAACCTTATTTTGGCATGGTGATTTGCAGGCTATCAAATTTAAAGCAATTCGGTTCAGCCTGAAGAAAACTGTAATTTTCCTTGCTCTTGTGTAGGAAGGCCGAGGAGAGTAAAAATGAAGACGGGAAAAGGAATAAGATTACGACATAGACCTTTAAACTATAACATAAATTGACGTACATTCCAACAAGCTGTGGCAAACGGAAGGTTAGTGTAGGTGTGCAAGAAGCATTATTCACATTATTTATCTCTTACTCAAGGCTAAAGCTAACAATAGTGAGAAACAACGTTGTCCGTAATATGGTTTATAGTCGAGTTACAATATATTAGAAAAGTTCATCAGCGCGTCAGCCTTCTCTCTCTAGTTTTCATTGTGGACGTTTGTTCAAGACGTTTATACTGGACGCGTCAACTTGCCGTCTTGACTTCCGTATTTACTGCTTCTGCTTCTCAAGGCGTACATCTTCGAGCACGCATGCACAATAACACTACGCCCGCGAGTATGTGTGAACTGGTTCCTTCAACTTTGCTTGTGCTTCCCTCTGAATGCCCCGCACTCAAACTCTCCACGTGTCTGCCATTCTGCTTTCCCAACTTACGTCGGCGGAAACCCAGCCCCCTAGTTTCGCCAATATTGCCTCTCTGTTCTCTCTATCCATTAAACTCGAGAGCTATTTCCTTCCTTTGTCTAACTTTCAAGAGAGCTCATTGGTTTCCCTTTCTTGACAATAGTGGCTTTCTGAGATTCCTTTCGCTGCATCAAGTTGGCCTATTACTTTTGTTATCGCACATCAAAGATAAGCAACCATTTATTTGGGCATCATTTTTGTTTTGCCTCAGGTAGCCGTGAGGACCTTGATGTGTGATGTGCATTTCGATAAGGATTTAATAGACCCGATTTAAATTTCTATATTATCATTCCCTCGGGCAGATTCATTTAAAGGACTCATAACGCACTCATTACCTCCATGTTTGCCTGTGAATTACTAGCCATTACTCGCATAAATTAACCAACTAGCTAAGCACTTCGGCTCAATGTAAAGTTTATTTGTCGCAATCTAGTTTCTGCCGGGTGAAAATATGTTATTTTACTATTTGTTAAATACGTGTTAACTTCTATTACGATGATAAAAATCATGAATAAAATATCGACAAATACGGTTAAAACGAAAGTTGGTAAAATTGAGGAAAGATGGAACGAGGTGTTTATTTCCATAAAATGTTTTACTGTTTATAATCCCATTCGTACTTTTGATGTGCCATAATTTTACATTACAATTTTGATGTGGAGTATTTACAGCCAACGAAACGTCCAACTTTTATGTTTGGAGCTACTCTGAAGAGCATGAAAAACTTGGCGTGGGCGAAGAACGGGATCATTAAATAAAATTGAGAAAACGAACACTAACTTGGTGAGAGCATCGAATAAAAATGTGTAGAATGGAAATGTTCTGAAATGAACTGAACTTGTCGACTTGTTGCGGGGCAAGTATGGAAAGATATTGTGTATTGGCAAGGAATATAACTGTAGCGTGCGTTTTGAGCGACCAGGAATGTCAAAGATGTAAGCGTTGGTTTTCAAATTGGGGCCAGTGAACATTTTGCGGTGTGAAGGGCGATCTAGATGTTTCCTAGAACAATAAAATTATTGTTAATAACAGCAGCTGTGTTTGAGGAGCTCAGTCAATCAAGGACAAGTAGTAGCTAGTCTTCGAGATTTTACATTATCGAACTCTGTGGTCAGTAGAGTAGAGAATAGACCCTCGCTGCTTAGATGATTCAAAGCTATACAAATTTTCACCACGTAGTGACCGTTGCTGCTTGAAAACCTCAAAATCATTAGTAATTTGTTGTTTGAAGAGACAACTTGAATGTTATAGTTGAGAATATGTCTTCTGCATTCCGAGTTGAACGTTAATAATACGATCTAAATTCATTAAAAGTTTACGTTGTAGTGTCGCATAAGTCCAAACAATGCCTTTTTTTTGCTAATCGTTTACTCTACGAGTGAGGCATGTGGTGGGGGGGGGGGGGGGTTGTGGCTGGTTGTCGTTTCCTGATTCTTTGTGCAGTCCGTGTCAATTTTTTCTAGGTTGATCCTGGATCCTCGCTGCGCAGTGTGCTCGTCTCTACCTCTGGTGCACCGCTGTGCCATTTTATTTATTCATTTAATTTGATGTACGTATATTTTTCTGTTTCAATGCCGCATCCCTTGTGTGTTTTTTCATACCATCAAGCACAGCGAGGTGGAATAGATGAGGTTCCGAATGAAAATTGAAAATATGTGCCACCTTTCCGTTGGCTGAACCCAGCCTGTGGATTCACGTGGTCAATGAGTCAGCAAGGGGTAGCAGTTGACGGGGGAGTTTTCTCAATACGTGGCATTTGTGTGTTCAATCTTACGAGTATCATCTGCTTCGACTATGTAACTATGACCCCCCCCCCCCTCCACAATGACATTGATCAAAGATTAGTCACGATGATTTAATTAGATTGTTATCATTGTTGTTGAGCACCTTATAGGTTTTGAACTCTAAAACGTAGAAAATTGTATGACATTATTAGTTTAATAGTTCTCAACAGATTCGAGCTGCCTCCGCCGTTTAAACAATCTAACACTGATGAAAGTAAACGTATCGTATTATCTTTTTGACGCTTCATCTTCAGTAAGCAGCTAACGTTATTTTCAACGTTCTCTGTTGGCTCATTAGCCAATCGAAACCCTTCGTTAACGTTATCGTTTTGACGTTGTTCTTCCTTCGCTCGAGCCCCATAGCGATGAATATTTGGAGCTAACTACATGCCTTGATGAATACGTATTTTTTCAATCCAATCGAATAACCTCTCGAGGGTGGTTCATAAATTTTCATCTTCGATCCTTTATTTCTTAATTTTTTTTTCTATTCAGCCCCAATTCTCGGTGACTCATAAAATACAGGCATTTGGCTTCCCTCCTTGTTCATTTAGAGTTGTGATTTTGTGGTTTTTTAAAGGACGTTGTGATGTTTTTATTGTTTCGAATGAATGAAAGAGTTTATCCTTATAATTCAAGTTCATATGTTATTTTCGATTGCAATCTCTTCTAAAAAGGTGGACTTGCGAGTCAACAAAAAACGATTAGGCCAGAATAGTTCACATTTGGTTTTAAAGTTTCCAAAAATTTGTTTTTGTAATTGGACTTTGTCCGGGGTTTCTCTGAAAGAATTTTTCTTTTGCCGCATCTTGAAGGTCGACAAGTACAGAATTCCCCTCATCATGCCTGGATCTTCATGAGCAACAACGCGTCAATTGTCAGAAGACCTACCGATTACCGTGCGTGGCTTTTTCCCTCCGTATAACCAGGAGCCTAGTACTTGCTCGATTATGTCGCTCCCCTGGATATAAATATTGTTCTTGGATTCTTACAATTAATGACCTCATTCTACGCTTAATTTTGTCTATTTTGTCCTTTCGTGAAAATCCACTGTGGCTATACTCCGATGCAATCAGGTTTTTAGTTCGGATAGGCGTTCCTTTTATCTTCACCCGTTAACCTTCAGTAACTAAATATTCTCTCGATGTACATTTTCACTCAAGCCAATGCAATTCCCATCTGTTTTTTTTAATGTAAGTTGTACAAATTGTTATATCTTGGTCTTATGACTATTAGTGTACCTGTAATTTACTTTCACTCAGATTTCTCTTAGAAAATTTTTTATTTGAGAAAATGACGAATCTCAGAGCGTCTACTGCGGCTCGTTCAGCTCTGAGTCATGAAAATGGGAGGACTGCGTGGCTGAAACGTTTTGTTTCAAATTAGCTCCATTAAAAATATTTGTAATTTATTTTATGAAAGCAAAAATAATGTTTTCTTTGCATTAGATGCCAATAAAAATTTCAAGTCTTCAAGCTCCAGAGTTCCCCATTCGGCTCTGCCTGTACTGTTCATTGAGTAGGTCAAGGCGAGAATTTCGGGAAATGAGCGGGTCCCACTTATTCTCATTTTAATACTAAGTTTAATATCCTTAGTGTATGTAAAAATCCTCCTTTATCCCGTCTTCAGAATTTTTTAAGGGATATAACAAAGCGGCAATAAAAAGCGAACCAGTTAAGCGCAGCTGGCGCAGATATTCGAGCCGTTAAGTTTCTGAGGGTCCTCTCTTAACGAGGTTTATGGGCTCGGAGCTCCCTGGCCATTTAGTCAGAAATGAGTTTAGTCGTAATACTCGCTACGCATTTACGGCTGTGTCAACAAGAGCGTGGAAAACGTTGAGAGCCGCCATAAATTTAATTAAAATAGAATAAATTCATGATTCTGCTTCTGAGATGTAGCCTCAAACACGGGGCTTTTCTTTATAACGTCGTGAAGAATGATAAGGATGTTGAACCAACCAATTGTTTCTGAGGGTTAACATACGACGCTCTGCGGTCGCAAAGTCAAAGTTCAAAACTTCAGATTGAGTGTAACGGTGTTTCTAATGAATGTATCGCAATAATGACTGATTGGAGGATAGAATTTCTGTTTCTAGTGATATGTTGGTAGTGGTACTATATACCGTTGCTGGTTGGTACCAGGTGGTTTCCCGTACCCACCCAACCCAATCGACACCTGCAACCCCTCCCCCCAGCCCGTCACCTTTAGGCCTTTCAGGGATGAGCTTCACATCAAGGCCTACTACTACTTGAAGTCTCAAGACTCGGATCCTTGTAAAGACGTGGGGTACACTGAATAAGTCTAACCCAAAGAGTGCAACGTAGAACTAAGGGCGCAGTCAATGCATGCTCAATATTGTATTCTCAACAAGCCCACTTGGCCGTGCTCCGAGTTGAAGTCTTGCTGGTAAATCGCTCGATGATTAGGCTTTGCTGAAGTAGAGTTGTTAACGTGGCACCTATGTGCCTCCTCCTCATCCTGCTCAGGTCTGCAGAGCATATAGTGGGAAAACAATAATGATTCTCTCAGCGATGTGGCTGGATGCTCTCATTACTGCTCTCAAAGTTCCACTATCTCCTGAATAGTGGCTTAACATCACTAATCCTTGAGCTTCCACGGTTTTGATATTTCCGTTCACCACAATTCAGGGGGCTGATTCGAGAAACCTCAGGTCTGCGCCCTGATTCTCAAACGCAGTGATTTATTGAATGCCAACACGTGGAGCAACTTACCTAACCGGATTCATTCGTTAATTGTCTGAGTAAAACTCTTAGAACTCGAGACCGTTCATAGAACGATTTTTACGACGAGGGTCAGTGTGATTGAACTTCTCTTTGTGTTTCTAGTTACAATCAAACATCTTTGGTGAATGCTGAGCTGAAGATAGCAACAATTAATATAGTTTCGCCACTTGTTGATTGGTTTACGTGTTTACTTTTGACCAGTGGGCTCTTAAAACAAAAATTGCATCGCGTTGACTTCTGCAGTGGCCTGTTCTTTATAGGCTCCGATCAGATTATGTAATAGATGCTTCATCGATGCATTTAACCGATTCCTCTTAAAATAGACGAGGGAAACCTTCTGAGAATCAGTTGTCAGATGCAGCCGACGAAAACCAATCGGAAAGAATGCACGATATCGGCGTTTCATGAATAGAATATCCGTATTTGTGGAAGGGAGCAACCCCCTCAACAAAAGGGCCGTTTCCCTGTTGTCGACAGATGACTGTTGTCCCCTTGTCATCTCTCTTCCCCCTCGCCCATAAGAAAAATAAATTGTGAGTAAACGCATATGAATTTGAATGGACCGTTCGTAGGGAATTTTTCCCAATATGAATATGGGGTGAAGGAGGACATGTCAAATGGGTCTTGGGAGCTCACCGAAACGAAAACTGGACAAAAGGTTTTTATTCGTGAGCCTGCGGGTAGCTAATGAGCCTTGAACATTGTTTTTCGCCCCCTTCGCACCGCACCGTTTGCGGCGAACTGCACTCGAGCTGTTTTAGCCCTCAGATCACGTCTTTCGAGCTCATTTGACCGTTTAGGAAGGACGGTGTGCGGCAGGACAGGGGGCTGAAGTGGGTAATTCCAGCCCTGAAGGTTTCTGTTGAACTTTTTCCGTAAATTTCCGCTCTGTTTCGGTTTCTGGGGAATGAGAACAAAACGAGTTTCGGAACCTCGCGATCGGAAAGCAATTACCTTCTGAAACTTTCCGTAATTCTGTACGTTCTTCGTTCGTACCTTTACGGTGTAACAGATTGCGACTCCTTTGGAGGACCTTCCTTTTTCTCTTCTGCCGATGTTTGTGGCAGTCTGGTTCTTTTTCACGTCTTCTTTTCCCGATAATTGCTCTTTTCTGTCTATCTGAGATGTAACAACTACATCGCACGTTGACAACTTGTTATCGTAAGAATCTTCACACAATTGTTCCTGGAATAAATAAACATGATCAATTCGTTCGCTGTTTGAAGTCCTCACTTGCAGCCGACCTGTCTTTCAATTCTGTCTGCCCACATTCAGAACAGAATAAGTGGTCCTTAACTTAGTACGTCTTCCAGATTATTAACAACTAGAACGGCTGATTATGAGATATTTTATTTGCTAACGTATTGAACATATTCCGCTCCAAAATTCACCTTGCTTGCGAACCAAATCTCCTATCTGCAGCTTCCAAGGTTTTACTCTGTGGTAAGGGCTCAGTAATCTGATTCCACATTAGGTATCAGGAAACCTGAACATCCGGCACACCCGTCTCCCACTCGAACTTGGCCTGCTGGACAGCGAGGGTCTTCTGGATCTCCTCATTGCCGCCGGAAGCTATCTGTCTCTTCAGGTGAATTCTCGAGGACCTGTGCCTTTTGAAGTCGCCCGAGAAATTGAACAAACGCGAAAGAAGTAGGATTGGGGTTGGAATTTGAAGCGGGAATCCAACAGGTGGGACGTCGTGAATTGTGAAGTAGAACTTGAAGGATCTGCTCAGTGCACCATTTCACTTTCTGAAAAGGACGAGCGTTCTCAATTTTGGAGCAAGCGCAAAATTACCATTCTTGCATTTTCTTAGTCCCACCAAGTAGGAAGGAAAGCCGTGTGTTCGGTTAACGAAACCATTCTCATCTCAACGTTTCATTAGGCGCCTCTATATCCGAAAAATATCATCTGAGAGAAAATAATGTCTGTATACGCAATTGACGGAAAATAGCTGAATCATATCAGCACAATCATAGCACCTCACAGGTCACTTTGTTTATTTTCTCTGTAAATGTGACTCAAATCTTCCGCGTAGAAAGACCGTATTCGTGAGAGAAACGCAAATTATTATTCGATATCAAAAGAAATCTGCTTTTTATAATTCAAGTCCATCAACTGCTAAGTTAGTTGATGTTTTATTTATGATCGAAGTGACATCAGTAATCCATTCGCCAGTTCACTCCAACTGTTCGATATTCGTTTTGCGTTTTGAAGCTTCAAAACTCGCCAATTATACGAAATGACACTACGTTTGTCAATTTCGAAGCTCAACTATTGATAATGTAGTGAAAATAAACTAAAAGCTGAAGTATACGAAATTATTAGGTCGAAGCCGGGAAATAGTTCAAAGTTCACTGGATCGGGTGACCTTTTGTGCAATGATGTGCATTCACCCGTTCTCGAACGATGTCCTTACGTTCCAACGAAGAGACAAATTAGTTTGGAAAGTTATGTTGGGGAATTGTTCGTCTTATTTTAGTAGTGTTCTCAGTAGAATTTGTTGAAACGTTTGGGTTTGGCCAGTGTGGGGCTAGTTTTGCTCACATTCACACAAATTCAAGGTGGCGATGATAATTTGTTGTGCCACGCTGACCATTCTAATCTCTCAACGTCAGCCTAGTTAATTTCTGTTAGCTCAATCCTGTTTATTGATGCAACTAGCCCTGCAATACTTGCGATAATCCAATAAATGATCGAGATCGTGAGTGGTTTCGTTGAATTCTCATTCCAGCGCCTACTGCTGACAGTGACACGTTCGCGTTCATTCGATTTTCACTATTGTCATCATTTCAGCGGTGAGACGTTAAACCACGTCGTGTAACGTACACCTAATGCTAACATTCGAAAGCTGAACCAGCTGAACCGTATCAGTTTTTAACAATGAAAAAAAAGGAAGAGACGAAGAAGCGAGTTCGGTCATTTGGCGGTCGGCAGTTTTAGAGAGAGCGCTTATTAGGGATGCGAGTCCCTGATTTAAAAAGCAGTTCCCTGCTCGTGAACAGCGCTGTCAGGAACAGAGACCCCTGTGTCCGAACCTTCTGTATTTACTTCCCTGGGGGATTTTCGAGGGTCCGGCAGGAAATGCAGGGAAAAAAATCGGCACTTTTAGAACAAAAAAAAAGTTGAGCGGGGCGCAAACGTAAAAATGGATGTGTGTGATGGTTGAAGGATGGGAAAAGGGTGAGGGGGTATGGCGGGGAAAACAGGGGAAAGAGCCGACTTACCAATCGAGTTATTGAATCAATTAGAATCGACTAGAGGGGGATTGAATAACAAAGCGGATGTACGTCGCGATATTATTTCTTTTCAACTTCCCAGTATCTCTGGCGTAGTAGGACGTCACTCTGAGCTACACGTATTAGTAAGGCTTCGTCTATAATACGAACGCCCTCATAGGAGTTATCCGGGGGTGAGACACCCTATAGCTGAAAGACAAAAATTAAAATTCATTTCAAACCTCTCTGAAACGGAATTTGTGATAAAAGCCCGTGAGCAGACGTTTGTGTTTTATTTAACGGCTCATTACCTGCCTTTCCTCGCTTATGGTTACAGTCATTTAGTTAACAGTAATATCGCATTTACGCAAAACAAATAGCAGCAACGTTCAAAGACTTATCAAATAAGAAAATGTCAAACGTCACCACAAACATCCCAAGTTTAAGGAATTTACGAAAATACTCAGTTCAGTGCTTCCAATCGGTCCCACGATCCCTAGGTCGCATTCATCAATCGATGTCGATGATTATAACTTTATCTTGGATTGAGTTTTTGGTATACTCATGCCAAAAACCTCAGGAATACCAAAACCCATCAATGGAGGAAATAAATACACACTATTTTCACACTTTTCAATTAATCCTCATAATTCTTGTTTTCGATCTATTCATATTTTTGTCAAATGAGCAACGAACATACGGGAATGTTGTTTCATTACGCGTGGGGGCAAATAAGGTAAATTCGTAATGTTTCCTTAATTATCAACCGGTTCTCTTTTTTTTCCGTTCGACACGTGTGTTGTAGTGGAACGCTGAGATGAAAATTTTTGTTCATTTACTGTGTTGCTCTCGTCATCTTCCAACGAATGAAATTTTTATGGTGCTGCCGGGTTAGTTACAGCTGCCCATACAAAGAATTAAATTGAAGTCGTTACTGCCGTTTTTGAGAGAAAAAAAATAGTGTTCTGATCGCTATAGTCAACTTTGGGCAGATCGTTAGCATACCCTTTTTTTGGCGCCCTACTATCGCGTTCAGAGACACACACAGACCATTTTCTCGAATAGTGTTGTTCGGTCTCAGATGTCTCTTTTAGCTGATTAAATAACGTACCCTTTCTACTTCGTAGAGCCGTGGAAAGTAAAAAGTCTTGGCAAAGTCGTGTTTCAATGGGACACGATGGAACTCCCTTCAGTCTCTCACTTGTGCTCTTCCATGAGTTTGCTTGGCACTAAGTGATTTAAGATCAGCGAAACGTTTATTTTGTACTAACGCGGTTGTAGTTTATAAGCCAATAACACCCGCACACTGAGAAATAGTGTCCGCACGACGCTATAAACCGTCACAAATTTTATTTTCCGCCAAGACTGCAGTGTAACTAAGAATGGCCTATGTTATCCATTCCTGACTATTGGGTAGAATGTTGTTACAATCTACATTACTTCTGTCGCGTATCTATGTTTTGAAGACGGTAAATTACCTAACGAAAACACCAGTCAGCTGATCAATGTTGGTTTTTGGTTTATTATTCATTCTGAATAATAACCCTATGTTTTCGGTCACGAACAATTTTTTAAACCCCCCCCCCTCCCTCAAAATTTGATACTTTACGTTTCAAGACATGGAGATTCCAAATTTGCAATGTCCGTCCCCCGTCCGCCGTCTGGGCCGTTTTGTGCCTTTAACATGGTCTAAAAAATTCGTTCTTTCGCCCAAAAATCCGATTTGGTATCTAGTTGTGCCCGCCATCTCGGCAATTCGATCGGATGAAGCCCGTGGTTGTAATGGGCAAAAAACGGTTAAAAAAAAATTAACGAAACGCAGTACAACGCGGGAGCTACAGCGTTTCGTCGTTTGAACTCCCTCCCGCCCCGCCCGTCTCATGAAAAAAGCAACCACGCTTGAGGCAAGCGAGCGGGAGGCACCCAACGACGCCGCCACTCCACTTCCCTTCCGCCTTTCGCTTCGAGCGCCCCTGTTCCAATTTCCCCTGACGTTTTGGTTTTGATACGATTCAATTTTTTTAGATTCTTTCGTTTCATTCTCATTTTGGTTTTTTTCATAGATTTTTGGTTAAATTTTGATATTAGTATTTAGCGTGCATTTTTTCATATTAAAATTCAGTTTTTTCTAGATACTTTCGTTTTTTTATTTTTTTATTTTAATATTACGATTCAGTTCTATTCGACCTTTTTTTGGGTTTCATCATGATATTTTTCGATACTGAATCGAAAAGGATGAGTCTCGGAGCATTAATGCTAGGTCAAGCTGATTATCCGAATAATAAACCGTTGTGTAATAATTTGCAGGGTTTTAGGTTCAGGCCGCCAGAGCGGTCATTAATTTAATCATTCAGACTGTGTTAACGGCTTAATTTCGCTCTTCAATAATTTCAATCGGTATCCCTCAATTATTCAAAGCCTTGCCATGAAATCGTTCAATCGCTTTGTGGTTGTTGACATCAAAGAGGGCTCGAATGGAAAAGTATTATTGAGCAAGCTTTTCGTCGGGATTCAAAGGAGAATTTTACTGGAGATATTTTAAGTGGATGGTATTTTTCTTGTATCGTTTTTGGGTGCAGCTAACCGAAAAGGAAACAAACAACCGATCGTAAATATATGAGATGGATACCCTTTGGCTCCTGTTTACCCTTATCGCTTGTGAGGTCTTGTGTAATGAGCCGGAAAAAGTTTTTCCTTCTTTTTTTTTCGCTCGACGTTTTTCGGAGAAAACTTTACCTCTCGCTTCTCTTCGATTAGGAGAAAAATTATAGCGGGACTAAAATAATATCCGACCCTTCCTTTTTCTCTCTTGTCAGCATTTCGGTCGTCTCGCTCTCTCGGATTTTCGGTCTATTTGAAGAATCGCGCTATTCCGCCGATCGCCTAGTCGCGTAGATTTAAGGAGCTTGGTTTGCGTGGCGCTCATTTTCTAGGTTTTTGTTAATGGGGGTCATCATTGACTGCCAAATACCAGAATTTACTGGTATTGCCGAGCAATAACGATAGAAGAAATGCGACTTAAATCTAGACTGGGAAGTTGGAAATTATTTCTCATCTCTTCTCTCTTCTATTATATAGACACTGGTCTATTTCGAACGTAATAAGAATCTTACCATTTTTAGCCCACCTGTATATGACAATCGAAGTTAAAATGCCTGAATTGAATTGAACGTTTGTTTAGGCTTTTGGAGACTTATACCTTGTGATCTTCCACGTTATGAAAGTTCGTTCAACAGTCGCGAAACGGCTTCTAGTATCGCCAAGTTTAAGAAAGCCGTTTTCTACTTTTCCTTACACCTGCGGAGTAGAAAGGAAAGTTGAATATCTGGTGCGTTCAACACACAACTTTCCTTAGCTCTACGTCAATTTACTCATGTACATGGCTTTGTCCACTTACTCAATTCATTTATCACTCAGTTCATTTGAACTTGGTCAAACAACGCTTTACGGCAGCAGGAACCGATAGCGCTTACAGTTCCGGAATTTATTGTGCTGCTCGTACTCTTTACCAGAGCCGTTTAACTGATCACCATTTTCCGCAGTTTTCAGCGGATAATGGTAGTACACACGATCCTTCTCCAAAAAAGTTCGTTAACAGTTCCATAAATCGACTGTGCACTAATCGCTTGATCGATTTCGTGGCATTAGTTGGAGCACCTCAATAATATTCGGTAAGAAGTACCTATTTCTGCGTGGACAGTTAATCTTATTTCTTACCTGGCTCGTATGAACTGAGTGGAAAATAGGTTCGATTAATTGCCGTGTACTTTGGGCTGAGGAATGTTGAGTGGTATGCCGAGATATTTTTAAAACGTCTAATTAGATGTAAGTTACGACTGCCCACGTTGCGAATATGATGATTCTGCTACGGTGGGGTATGTTTATAGTTTGGTTGAGAAGTATGTCACCAAACTTCAGAATGTGAACGCTATTCTACATGAGTTGGTTCCATTGTACGACCAAGTTGTTTAAATCACGTTTCGCTCATTTCATTTTGCTTCTACGACCTGTCAGCTCAAAATTTTAACGGAATTAATTTCTCAATTTTCAGGCGTACTGTCTCAAGATCCAGAACTGCTCATCTTACCTTCTACGGCGACGTTGACGAAGCCGATTGGTCATCAAACGCTGATCACATGTCGACCAGCCGTTGGCGACACTTCGCTTATCAGCAACATCCGGTGGTTGGACACTAAGAATCGAACTATTCAACAAACGAAATCGTTAGTATCTCTCAATTCTTTCGTCTGAGCTTTAAATGATTGTGAACATTCTAGTAATATAGTTACGAATTTTAGTAAACATCGATCCGCGGATGGACAGACATATCCCTCCCTTCCGCTCTTCCACTGTAGCCCTTATCGCACGTGTACGGGATTGGGGATTTAGCTTATGCACTCTGCTTCCTCCAATGTACAGCTACCCTGCTCATCTCTGGCTGCACCACTGATCCATCCTCCAAGTTCCTTTTCACACTCAGCCCATGGTCGCTCAAGGCCCTCCCCAAACTTCACTGGCACTCATTTTGGTGCTCTTCGTCAATTTTCTACTGCTTCTCGTGCTTTTTTTAAATTTCATTTTGTTTCCGGAAAAATGTGGAAATTCCTGTTTTCAGGACACCGGAAGAAAGCTCCGGTTTTATCTCATCGATTACAATACTTCCCTTGCGTTCGGGCAGATGAAAGTAAAAAGCCAGGTGTAATAAGTAGTCGTAGGTGGGCGTTTCTATTTGAAAAAATTTTAAGTCGATTCGAAGGTGAAGAACCGCATTTTCGGAGAGATACAAACCAAAGAACATTCAATTTTCAAATATGCTACAGTAATAGCGATAAAATCAAGCCATGAAAACGTAAAGTCAAAGTTAGGCTTACTGCCTTTCGAAAATTATATTTTGTTCATCGCCGGTTAAGTAATAAAGCTCTGAGCACCCAAAAAGACGACCCTTTAACCAAGTGGGCCTTCTACGGACTAAAATTCACAAATCCACCTTTGGATCTGAACTTCTGAGACGTTATTTCTACTCTTCGGCCATTCTCCTTCTGACCTTCCTACTCAGAAGTCATGCGGCGTATCCCATTGTGTAAGTATTGTCAGAGCTATAGTGTGTGGCAGACGACGTGTTTTTTTTTTTGTTTTTTTCCCCCGAGGGCATAGAGGACGGACCCTTTGTCACTGCAGCCACACATGGGTCTATTGTGACTCTATTCCTTACTTAATAGAAGACGTCGTACATATCAGCTCCCCCTAAGAAAGCCGAGTATGTTCTTCGCCACAGACTCCGTTATGGTTTGGGGTTCCAAGAGCCTTTGAGAAAAGTATTCAAAGCGTCTTGGTGCCAAGGCAGAGCAGTCGCATAGAATGTGCTCTGCCGTTTCGTCCTCCTTCCCGCACAATCTGCACTCCACCACCTCTGAGACGCTCATCTTATTGAAGCGGTACCTAAGTGGGCATTGTCCAGTGAGGAAGCTAATTAGAACTCTCACATACTGTCTGGAGAGTGTCAGCATTGCCTTCTTCCATAGACAAGAAAGCGTAATGAGCCTTTTCACCTGATAGTGGCTGGCGATACCAATGGGCACTACTTTCCAGTGTCTCCCATTGGGTCACCTTACGATTCAAGTAACTTTTCGTAACTCAGGGCTCAGGCTCGATGGGCAGGGATTTCGTATCCCTTTTTGCAAGGCAGTCAGTCTTTCCGTTGCCCTCATGCCCCCTATGAGCCGGCACACAGATAAGGGAAAGCCTATAATGTGCAGATCTTTATGGGCAGAATTTCCGACTTCCGTACTCTCCCAGTGGCTTAGCAAGACTTAGCATCACAGAACCGTCATTGTACTCGTACCACTGCAGAGCACTCACCTCCGTCTGGAATGACTACTGTTCCCGTGAGTGGACACTAACGCTGAATGGCTGATGAAAGTTCTTTCGCTCTGGCATAACGTCAGTAGCAAGAACTACTGCCTCTTCTAACTTGAACTGTCTAGTCGATCCTTGTCATGGTGGAAACATTTCCAGCCTGCAAAAGCCTTACCGCTCTCAGATATGTGGTCCTCTGAATGTGTATGTTAAGAGGTTGGATAGATGTTCAACAGGACTTCCATTGCAGCAGTGGACTAGGTACTCATTGCCTCTGTAATAGGGAAACATTACTTGAGTTTCCCCTGAACCACACAGTGGAGGCATATGTGAGGCCGGGTCGTCTCATCCCCTTGTAGAGCCACTCCCGCATTTTTAGAGTGATGTCCCAGTCTTGTACATGTCCACATAGCTGTAGTTACTTTGTGCAGCTTATTTAATATCACCCCGAGGTATTTCACCTCTGTCATCTGCTGGAGTCTCGCTCCTTCCATAATGGGCGGTACTATTTCTAGGTTTCTTCGTTTTGTTTCGTCCTTAATGACAACCCTGCAGTACAGAATGGGCTTCTCTCCTTACCGTTCAGTGCAAATAGATCTGGACGCAACTGTTGAGAACCTTCCGCCATTAGGTTGATGACAAAACGATCATGATAGCTCCGAGGTAGCACGATATTCGTAATCCTTTATTTTGATGAACCGAGAAATCACGTATTTAGATAACTGGAAAACCACTCTAAGAAAAATTGAACTTATACACAAAAAATCCGACGTATCGGAAAATCGTCCAAATATTATTATTTCTTATGATATTGTTTACTCTGTTAATATTTAGTGTCCATTGCGTGCTAGTTTTGTTCACATTGGGCTCTCAGAGCACCTGTAATCTTCGTTCTCTCCCAAGTTATTCACGTTTAGCCTTCAGAAATGCCCGTCAGAGCTCCTCTTCGAGACAAGTCTGAAGGAAGAGTAACAACTGTTGTTGACATATATTATGTATGTAGATTTGAATGTGTAGTTGGAATCTTCCGTCGCCCTGTGTGTCTCTCCTCCCAGCCTTTCTACAGTTATCGCCCTCCCAAGTTCCATTCACTTCATGTCATCAATTTTCAATACGCACTCACGTGTGTGTGTTTTTTTTCTGTGTCCCTTTCCAACTCCTGACGCCTCTTCCATCAACAACATTTCAGTTTATACGAAGTGGCTTTCCCATGTTATTACGGAGTCCTCCCAGTCTTTTCTGTCGAGCGCTGAGCTCGAGTACCGTGTTCCTTTGTTATTTAAATACTGAGAGGAAGTTATTTTCTTTTAATCGTTAGCCTGGCTTCTGCCCAACCCAAGATGCTGGTTACTTTTCTCTTGTTAGAGAATTCATGCTATTTCGTGCCTCTTTTCCAAAAAGACGTGCTTCTGTAAACTCATCTCGTGTGATTCTGACAAATTTGATAAACTGTTCATTTGTTGACTATGAGCCAATATGTACGAATTTTTTTTCTCGAAATTGCCGCTCTACCTTGGAGATGGGTTCTGTCGTTTGTGATCGCAAAAGGTAGCTGAAGAAATACGCACAGCCTTGTCTAAAAACTTAGGCCAGAATAGAGTGGAATGTCAACAGAGTAATTTGCTCAATTAGCAACGTTAATCATTGTTTTTACAGTGACTAAATGAGTCTAACGCCTACTGAGATAACAATTTTTGGCTTTCTAGTTGCTGTACTTAAAGAAACGGGATACTCGCTAAAGATAACGGAAGTTACCTGTTCCTGAATATTTTACATTTGAAATTTTGAATTTACATCCTGAAGTTCACGATTTTCGTAATCAAATTAATTTATTAACGTTTCGGCGCGAGCAGTTTCCATATTAAATGAGGTGGTTTCTTATTCCGGATCAGCTTTCGTTTATTGGTTACAGTCTTGTTTTTAAATGCTCCTTTTAAATATTTTTTGTCCTCACAATTACTATCTATTTGGGCCAGGCCCTGGAATCTTGAGCTTCGGCCTTTCCTAGGTGCGTTCAATCCAACTATTCCTGACCTGGACACTTTCATGTTAGCCGTTGTTAAGTCCGAATTGCCTGTTCAGACACGTCTCGTCTAGACAAAGGGATTAAGTTCGGTTTGAGTTCTGAAGCAACAACGGGTTTCCCCGTTGTGGACTTTCCAAAATATCCTTTACCTCCTTCTTCACAACCCATTCGTCTCCCAGTGCTCACTATAAACACTCTTTTATCAACTCTCCGGTCCCTCGTGTCACGCTTGTATACTCACCTTCAGGCTCATGTCGTGTATTCGTTTAAAGTGAAATACAATCCTTCCCTCACGCTCAACGAGTGCCCTTTTTATTTATCAACTCCTTTCTGAAGCTCCCTCTTGTGCGCCCAACACTATTTTGAGTATCAATTTTCTCGGTCATGTACTGTTCTCGGTCCGGTTTTTTTACTACAATTAATTCGCTGTATAGAATACAATCATGGAAAGATGTAATCGAATAGACGACAAGAACAGCTGAACTAGACCCACTCGTCATTTTCTGTACTCATATGCCCGTATTTCATCGACGAAAGCAACACGCTTAAGTATCATAAATTTCGGCAAAAATGGTTCCTAATGCTATTTATTCCCTACAAAAACCACTTGTATAGTATATCATGGTTTTTGGCGGGCTGCCGATCGTGGCAACCCTGTTGCTGCCACCCGTGCAGTTCGCTGCTGTTTATAAAAGCGGAGGTGCCACATTTTCAGCATAATGGCTAATGGCATTGCTCACGAATTTCTCCCATTTTTAAGCCAGTGAATAAGTACTTAAAGCCCCTTTTATATTGTGTGAAGTAAGGTAAGCGATTAGAGCTTGGTGTTTCATTTTCCCCATTGCCCCTTTATTGTCATTTACTACAATCCGAGCATTTATTTCATTCTAAAAGGAGTTCATCTCATTTCATTTCTATTTTTTCCTGATTAAATTCCAGTGGGTCCTGGTTGGTTTATAATTTCATTTCCCAGTACGTTCCTGAGAGGTATTATTTTGTTCATTTTACATCAAGTGAGTATATTCGAATACGCACTAGCTAACTTGTTTTTGGGGCCTTGTCACGACTTTCACTCGTGTCCTGTCCGCGGGTAATCCAGTAAAAGAATTCCGCAAGTACGTCACAAGTATTAGAGTAAGAAACGGCTTTGTTAGTTAAATACTTTATCCACATAATGGTAGTTTAATATCGGTTATTAAATAATCAGGAACATCTCAAGAAATTTCGGTACTCAAAGAACAGAACGTTGAGTTAACAGTAAGTTCTAGTAAGTTGATATAAACTAGAGAGAGAAAAAAAGAGTCTAGTTGCTAGAGAGATAAAAAAACGCTGAATGCGCATAAGGCCGAGGAAAGTTGTTTGATGCGTCGCGCTAGCTATTTGTCTATACACGACCTACGTCGGCAGTATTTCTTGCATCTCTCGAGGAAAATATTGCAGAATATCACGACACTGGACTAAAGCGTAATCTTTCACGTTCTTTTTATATCTTCGTGACAGTTTCAGTTTTTTGAAGCTGTTGCGTGTAACTCTTCGCGGAACATTATTATTCACTCTCCATAAAAACAGGCTCGACGTAGCCCACTCAACGATCTCAAAATGCCGGGACGCTTTTCCATATTTCTTTTCTTCGAAGTCTTCCCCCCCGTTTAAAAACTCCTTCAAGTCCCATTTTATTCCATTAAATCATTGGCGAAATGACTGAAATTTTACTCTCCCTTTCTTCTCGGATGATTTATATGTAAAAAGTGCTCCGAAATTCTCTCCGTTCTGAAGGGAGGAAGTTGATAAAGTTACGATCCTTCCTATTATCTCAAGTGATACTCCTCTCTCCATCTTCAAAGTAATTTTATACTTTTTTTTTGCCCAATTTTTTACTTTTTCATAAAATCGTCGCTCTTGATTGTCATAGCCTGCAGTTCAACACCTTTCGTCCGGCAGAACAGCTACGTAAAATCACAGCTTGTGTGTTACTTCCCTCTTCTACATTCGGAATGTAACCAAACTGGAGCATAATAATTTTTACTCACCTTGGCTCTACAAAGTAGAAAGGAAAGTTATGTAATCGGCTGAACAAAAAATTTTGATTTTTCTTCAGATCTTTACGTTTCAGACCCTCCTGAGTCCGAAAAACACTATTTGGGAAAATGGTCTGTGTGTCTGTGAACGATTTTTAGAGAAAACCACCGTACCAAATCAGCTCAATTGTCATATCTCGCCCGCAGGTTACCATGGGACGCCAAAATAAGGGTATGAGTGAAATCCACCGAAAGTAAACTAGTTATCATAGTGGTCAAAAACCAATTTTTTCCTCAAAAACGGCTCTAACGATTTTGATTACATTTTTTATATTGATAGCTCTCAATAAGGCAACTATACCATAAAATTCCCATTCATGGGAAAATGGCGAAAGCAGCACAATAAATTATCAACATTTTCGACGAAAAGCGTTTTTAGCGCGGTTTTTCCTCATAAACTCCGCTAAAATGTTACTAAAATGTTTTTTTTAAAATGTTATTGTAGTCCAATTCAATACATAGAGGGCGAGGTGTTTAAAACTGCTCATGAGATAGATGGGGCTCACTCGAGAAATTCTTGAATTTCAACTACCGCCGTTTCGCTTACTACCAGTTCTAGCGGTTTTATTCGATAACTCTGCAACAATGATTATTATCCTCTTCAAAACAATCGTGTTCCCAGCTTCATTAATCCTCTATGCACTAATTGCTCAGTAACGGTTCTGGAATGAGTACGAGCAGCACAATAAATTCTGGAACTGTAACCGCTTTCTCCTGCCGTGAAGTGTTGTTTGACCAAGTTCAAATGAACTGAGTGGTAAATGAATTGATTAAGTGGACAATGCCATGTAAAAAGTGAATTGACGTAGAGCTAAGGAAAGTTGTGTTGCAACGCACCAGATATTTTTAGTTGATTGAAATTAGGTGTGTAGTTAGAATTTGTGCTGTTGAAGTGTAACCGGAATAAAAGTCAGCAAAAGGATTTTAGAACCTACCCCCTAAATTAACTATACGAACTAATTGAAGAAGTTTTAGACATCGCAACTGTGTGGCAGCGAACTGTAGTTACGAGTAATCTTCGTTTAACACTATTGGGGATACAAAACTTGGTTAGCAGGGAATGTCATTTTATGAGTTTACTGCTGACATTTTCTGGAGAAGCGATAATAATTATTAGCACAATGAAGAGTGGCGTTGTAGTCGCTAATTGATTTATTATTAATTCTTTCATTTGCACAACCACATGTAAGTTAAGGCCTTCTCTTACTCCGCCCGGAACGAAACACGATAACAACTTACGAACAAAATCAATTCATCAAAATATAAGTTTACTGCTTACCGTTTCATTCCCTCAATACTTAGCCCAATCAAAGAAAAATTATGTAATCGAGCGGAAAAAAACGTTCTCAACTTTCTAAAGGCATTGCAGTCCAAAAAACATGATTTCTTAAAACGGTCCTCGTGCGTCTGTTAACGCGACTGAACAATAGCCCTAAATTTTGCCAAATGTTGCCCGCCGATGATCCTTGAGCGCTGATGTAAATCCATGCAGAACTAACTACAGTTATCATATTAATTGAAGCAACAATTTTTTTTTCTTCCAAAACGGCTCTTACTAACGTAAAATTTTCGTTCGTGGGAAAATGACGAGAGCAGCACAATAAAATTAGCAAAAGGTTCGACGAAAATCAGTTTTAGTGCGGATCGCAATGAGTTTTCTTGTATGGAAAACACTACGTACGACTTAGACTAAATTTTTCTATCGTGGTTGGGTACGCTCGTACACAAATATTCGTGACGGCGTACAAAATTAGTAACTCGTCGATTTAAGACACTGCCCGCTGATAATCGGCTGGTTGGTTTGTGGTTTTAGTTTGAATCGGTGATACGCGGCATCGAGGTTTAGCAACTAAATTTTCCAATAATTAATTGAAAACGGTTTTGTAACGTGTCTTCTCTTGATTCGTTAGTCTTGTGATGGCATTAGCGCGAAGAGTCAATGGCACGATGAAAGGTGGTGTCCCTGGAGGGCTATGTGCCTCTTTTGTTCCTTCGCGGGAGCGTTCTGTATTGTAACGCTCGAAAGATGTAATACGCCCGATCACCTTTTTGGGAATTTCACTAGAAATCCGGCCATTTTATCGTATATCTTCAACGAAGCATGAGAAGCCCTTGGGGAGAATGAGCTAGTGAACTTGCAAATGAGCCGACGTATGGCACTTCAGGCTGTAAAGGTTTCAGTTTTTTTAATTGCTTCCACCTTATGAGCATTTCGAGGGCTACGTGCGCCTTTTGAAGTGTTAAACTGCCACTTCCCATTGGCTACTTTAAAGGGGCGCGAGAGACGCCGCGCAACACCAAAGGCTTCCCTGACGAGATGCTAACGTAGAGATGAGAAGTTTGCGAACTTCAATAAAACTGTCAGCTGTCGGCTGATGACAAAAACTGGTCAAATCCGTGTTAGTTAATCGAAGGAATATGATTGACAGGAATTGATAGAAAGGTGCCCTTGCAAGTGACGGGAACGTCACCCTTTGTCGAACAGTGTATCCATCTAGTGGCTCATCGCAAATAACTCAGAATATAGGCCCATACGGCCACGAACTCTTCGTATTCAATTCATATAACACGTTGTCTCTTTTTGTGCGTTACTTAACCAATCACTTTGATACGCAACCATGTTTTGGCATAAAACAAAACCTACAGAGGATCTCCCTCTAGCGCATTATTTAGACGTGTGCTAATCCACAAGGTCACGCAATATCTTCTATCTTCAAGTTTTTTTCGTGAGAAATTAATTTAGGCTCAATAATATATGCGTTGTTGTGATTTCAGGGAAACGAAAGCGAGGATATCTGTCGAAGACATGCCTCCCGATTCTTTAGCCCTCATAATATCATCTCTTCAAGAAAACGATGCTGGAACGTACACATGCGTAGCTTCCTACGCTGGCAGTCAAATCCTATCAAAATCAGTCGAAATTCGCACTATCGGTTGGTACTACTTTCATTTCTATGAACACAAATTCAACCTTGCTCGCTAATCTGATTTCACCGTTTCATTGCATTTGCTTCATTTTGTTCCCAGTGGCGGTGACTTGGGTGGACGCTCCTACGGAACAATACCCGGAGCTGGGCAAGGATTACAAAGTGAGGTGCAAAGTGAGCGGAAAACCTTCGCCCAGAGTGGAGTGGAGAGTCAATGGACAAACGTTGAGCACCGGCGGTGGAAGATTTATCGGTGAAACCGATGGTCTGTTGATTCAAAACGTTCAAGTGACTGACGACGGCACCTACACGTGTAGAGCTTTTGTTTTCGACACCGGCGAGCTGGCTGAAAGACACATTAAAGTTGAAGTAAGCGAAAGGCTTTTAGAATAGGTTTTCCCGCAAATATTGTAAATTTGCAATTCATTTTGTCGCAAATCCCCATCTGAAAGAGGCATCTAAAATTATACATGCAATGAGAGTGAAATGGAATTAGCACATCAAACGCAGGACTCACCTACGACAGTTGAAAATTTATTTTTAATTATTTATTATTTAATGTTATTACCACAATAAATGATAGAATACTATATTATTCATAATAAGGGTTAGTAAGAAAGAAATTAGACGATGGAGGAACAAAGAAGACACGAATCGCTGAATACCATGATGTTCAAATGCCTTCAATAAATATCGACTACCACAAATAACTGTAACGGGACGAACCAAACCCTTCCATTCAGCTGAGTCTCGTTCGGGGCATTTATGCTGACTGGGCACCTCTAATGCCTCGATTCGCTCGAGACTTCGCTGCCGTCAGTTGTGACCGACCTGGTTACCTCGTCGCCGTTTCATCCTTGCTTGCGTTCGCTTCCACCCAGTTCCCGGCTTGTGGTGGTAAAACTTCCTGGAATGTAAATCGAGAATAAAACTCTGTTCGAATTGCATTCGGCTTAATATCGTACTAACTTCCCGATTCTCTTAGTGCGATATTGCTTCAATATTAATCCCCCCGTAACATAACAGTTTGAGTCTGACGAACTGTATACCTTCCCAAGTGTTTTTTGGGGCGCTAAATATGATGCCACTGTTGGTTTTCCCCGTACACATCAAGATTTCTTGCTTTTTTGGGAATTTCCAGTCTCAGGTTGGTAAAGTGTCGGTGTTCTGCACAGGCGGCTCTTCAAATTGAGCCTTTTCCCAGGTGTGTTCGGCCCAAAGGTTTCGGATCCTTTTTCATTTTACGCCAGGAGAAGTTCGAGAACTGCTCGTTCAGTCGGCTTCTCCTCCGGACAAAGGGATTAAGTTTGGTTTAACTTCCAACGACAAAAGATTTTCCCTTTTTGTCTTTCCAGAATGTCCTTCACTCCCTCGACTTACCTCCTTCTCCAACACACACAGCTGCCCAAACCTTCTCGCCTCCCACTGCACACTACATTCCTCTATCTACTCTCAGGCCAGTCACATCTCTTTCACTCTCTCTTCAATCTAGTTTCCCGCGCCAGCTCACGCGTATTCCAAGTCATTGTGTCGCCCTCATATACTCAAACTCATATCAATATTTTATTTAAGCTCCCCCCCCCCCCTAATGCTGCCAACAGTGGGTAAGGTATATACTGGAATGAAGGGCACTATTTCTCTGTTTTTGTTGAAGTGCGGAATACGGTGCCTGTGCTCGTCTGGGCTTCCCGCTATTCTGTGAATTTCTGGTTCCCTGGTTGGGAAATCGCAGGAAACGTATAAATTGGGATGAAGGGCTCTATTCTCCAGTTTTTAGAGCGCTGAATACGATGGCACTGTCGGTTTTCCCTGGTCACGTCGGGATTCCCCGCTTTCCGTAAGAAACGTAGACGCTGGGATGAAGGGAACTACTCCTACGTTTTTTGGGGCGCTGAATGCAATGTAATGAACTCGGGACGCTATGAACGCAGAACCATGTCTTCCGATCCAACAGTCTAATTCAACCGAACATAATTGGCCATGATCCCATACAATCTTAATCAACATAACTTCCCTCAATTCTACCTAACAAACCAACCAAATGCAGATAACCCAGTCGGATCTGAACCAATAAAGCAACTTCCAACTCGACGTACTTCTACCGAGTCCAACACGAGAAAACAATACAGCAAACCAATATAATTATCGCGAATGGGAATCAACCCGGGAACCGTAAATCCCCTGAAAAGGGGTAAGTCCGGCCGTGTACAGGGTAAACCGACTGTGACGTCGTATCCAGCACTCCCTATGAGTGGGGGGGTCGCAGTTTTTCGGGCTTCTTTTTTTTTGTGGCTGCGTAATTCGTGTCCTCCAGTCGAATTTTGTCCTCCTTCTCGTTTTAGATCACTATCCCATCATTGGTGAACCTTTTTGTACATATTTGGAGGAGTTTTTAGGTTGGCACGTGACAATTTTGGTTTTTGAGCCATCGTTTCAAAAAATGTATTCATCCATAAACAGAAAATCACGGTTAACATCAGTCAGATAGTTGTAATGTAGCCAAAGTCAGTGCCCTAACTCTCACCCTGACATTTAAAATTGGCAATTGCCCAAAAATATATGTATGTTCAAAAATCGGAAATAAAAAAGAATCAGCCGATACTTTATTTTCTACCATGTAGAGCCAAGGGAAGTAAAAGATATGGTGAGTAGCACCCACACACAACTTTCGGCAACCCCGTTAATTCGATGGTTAACCCTTATGCAGTACGAAATGTAGTTACCAGTTTGCTGTAAATGCTCCGTACATTTGATAATAGTCCTTGGAGCCGTTTTTAAAGAGATCGGAAAAACGATCGTTTAATATTCAGTAAATCTCATATTTCCTATTATCTCCACCAAGTAGGTACATATTGGCTCACATATCGGTTCAACGGTGTAACGTGAAATTAAAGGATCAGGACGAATGCGCGGTTCGGCGGGCAGCAGATCGCTAGCGTCGGAGAGCGTCTTGGAGCTATCAGTCGTCCCTTCAAAACCGACCAAACTATTTGCCGCGAAACCGGGCGATACGATATCGTCTTTTTTTTTTTATTCTGCTCTCGTCCGTCGTCCGGGAACAAATAGTATATATAACGAATAGAGTTATATTATTTTTTTCTTTAATTAAATTAGCTTAATTTATTTTATTAACCCGTATAGTTATTATTTGTTGGAATTTACCAAGGCTCATGAGTTCCTCCCCGCGAGGGTAATGAACTCGTACCTTCACGGCACAAAAGCCGCCTAGGTGCCTTGACCTAGTTGCAAAAATAGATTTGGGGAACGAAATGTATAAGGTGCGAGAAGTTACTGCATCTGGTTGATCAAATCCAGTCGTGCCTTTACTGTGGAAAATTCGAAAACGTTTATTTTTTTGTACATTTTCGTTGTTTGCTCCGTTCAATGGAGCAACATTCATGGAGAACAATATATAGGCATTGATTATCTCAGAATGTCCCCTGTGTTTGGTTTTCAAACATTCGGTATTTATTAGTAAGCGATAATTTTAACGTTTATTCGAAGCCGTCGGAGCCGCTTTCAAATTCGAAAAACCCTAATTTTTGGAACATTCTGGTCCACCCAATTCTTACCCGTCGATGGGAATCGTTCTGCACGTAATTTCAGAAAAATTCTGCCAAATAACATCATGAACAAAACATGAAACCGCCTTTTCAATTGCTCCAGTCATTCTCCCACAAATCGAACTACAAACACAAGCACCCATCAAGTGCAGAAAGTGTTATTGGTTTTTTAAATAAAATTGTCTCTCAAAACGTGATGATTTGAAGGACTCGACTTTTTTTAGTACGATCCCAATACATCTCATACCCTTGGACGGCGAAATGTTAAATAAATAAACGTTAAAATATGTGTTAAATATGTGATCGTTAAATATGTGCTCCTTGTACCCTCCTCAAAAATAAATGTTTTACCTAAATTGCGTAGAATTTATCTGAAGATGGTTATGAAGCGGGTTAATGCAAATAATTTGCGTTAGCTGCATCGTCAGACGTTTAAATTGAGAATTTAGTGTGAAAACAAAAACAAGGAAAAGTATCTGTTGAGCCATTCTACTGGGTGGTAGTCGTTCTGCACTAATGCTGCTTTTGGTTCGATCAAAAGACTTCGTTATTTTCCTCGACGTTCATGTTAGGCTCAATGATATATGAGCCTACACAACGTACACTATACATAAAGTATTCTGATATGTCAAAACACGAATGGTCCTGGAATTGTTCAATTAGACCACACAAACGTTTCATTTCTCTAAAGTGGTAACAATATTGTCGCTGTTCGTCAGATACCTTCGTCGTACCTCGGCACAAATTCTAGAAAGTTCATTATAAAAGTCAAAACGCCCCATTTACGAGAATGTGTGTACGGCAATACGTTAGATAGGAGAAGAGCCGGTAAAGAAGGTGTCGTTGATGGAGCAGTGGTTTGCGTGATGGACTGCGAAGGTTATCTCGAGGACCAGCGAGGAGTTTTTCCACAATGAATTCTTGGACCAGACAAGGTTGGCAGTCACACAATGACCATCAATATCTCCTCGGAAGATAGGAGTGGCCGGGGTGGTGGGGGTGGGGGGGGGCAGAGGGTCTATTGATCTGACTTTAGTATTCTGACGTAGCATTCGACTGAAGATGCGAAAATCAATTTCACACAGAGGACCCGAAGCCCATCGGTCGGGCATCCTGACATTCAGGTTTGTGCTCAATATGCTGGTGGTAAACGAAAACGATGTACCCGTACTTACACGGCCCACTGTAGTTACGGAATTTCTCTTCGCTTGAATAATTAATTCAAATTGAATTTGTTCCTGAAGCTAAATCTTATTTTGATAAATATCTCATTCGACGCATCTCAGCTTCCCTCAAAATGAATTGAGCGGTTCACTAGTAACTAATCCAACAGCTCATAAAAAGTTGGTAGAATTTAATTAATAAAGTTCTACATGGAAGCTGGTAGTGCTTACCGTCCCGGAATTTATTGAGTTATCGGTAATTTACGGCACAATCTTAATGTTTTTTTTTTTGTTGGAAACTTTCGTGTTCCTACTTCAGGAATTACGATGAAAACACCCCGAAAGTTATTCGAAGAAACGAATGGGTCAGTAGTTCGGAATGCGGAATTTCGAAGGAGACTCCGATTATATGACCGTTATTGAACTATCGGCGTGTAACTTATTGGGCAACCAACACCGTTTTTGTCAGAACGCTTGTGCGTTATAAAATGGATTAGTGAGAGAAACGCTGCGCTGAAATCATCAAAATGTTGTATAATTTATTTTCGATGCTTTCGTAATTAAACCGCAAATGAAAATTTCGTATTACTGCTTAGGAATGAAAACTGTCATTTCTTGGACTAACTTTTTTCAGTTTGTTTTTCGCGTAATTCCGTGCGAGTCATCCTTAAACATGAACCTTCTCGAACAATTAGGTTGAAGGCATTGACCATAGATTGGGCAACCCAAGGAATTCACAGTTCTTTCAGTTACTAAGTGAAAGGTAATTTCTTATGAACTCGCGTGAGCTGAATTAAAAATATGCGGGGCTATACCTTCGTTAAACGCATTTATACCGATAAATTCTTAGAGAACAAAATGTTAGTTAGTTGAGAGTCTTTCATAAGTTTGGTCAAAATCGTTAGAACCGTTTTTGAGAGAATTGGAATACCGTTAAATTAATATTCGACAAATCTCCTTTTCCGGGTTAACCTGGCTTATATCTCCGTTAAACATATATATATTCAGAAAAATGTGGGTATGGGTGGCTAAAAGACACTCTGTAAGATTGATCACATTTGGTGAAGCAGTTGACCCAGAATTACGGAAATGTTCGGGAAAAAAAAGTATTTTCGACACATTTTGATTTTTATCCCTGTTCAATGGACTATCAGAGGAACATTTATCGAGAAGAATATATAGGAATTAACTATTCGAAAACATCCTGTGAGTTTGGTGAAAATCGTTGAAGCCGTTTTGCCAAAAAGCATTAAAAATCTATTTTTCCTTCTTCCGTATTTTCATGAAGATATGTGTGGAGAGGAAAAGTTTGGTACAAACTAGTAGAAGATAATTTGAACGTTTAATCGAAATCGTTTGAGCCGTTTTCGAGAAAAATGCGAAAACCCCTAATTTTTGGTACATTTTTGTCCCCCAAACCCCTTTCCCGTCGACCGAAATCGCCCATGACCTTATTTTGGTGTCTACAAAAAATAACAAACAAAACAAAAAAGAACCAGCTCAATCGGTTCAGCCGTTCTCCCGCAAATGGGACTACAGTCACACACACACACACACACGCACGGACCACGCGCGGAAATTAGGTTTTTTAGACTCAGTAGGCCTCAAAACGTAAAGCTCTGAAGAAAACCCAACTTTTTTTCTTTGGATACCGGAAATTAAATGATTGTAAGTAGTGCGATGCAGCTCGTGAGGTATTTCACAGTTGCCGTTTAATTCCAGAACAGTAAGCACACCCTTTTATCAAGCAAAGAAAACTCGCGTAGGTTATTTAGGTACTTTCTGTTTCTTATGTATGGTATTGTCTGTGATAGAATTGATCCTGTTGATCCCTTCAATGTGTGGCAAGGGAAAAGGAAAATTCTGATGAATTACTTTCAGAGACTATTCGATTAACTTCTATACGCTGCTACACTTGGTCTGTTTCGATCAATGTCGTACATGTTTTACTTGCAGAATTTGGTAACGCGGCCTTTCTTCTGCAGATATTACATTTATTGTCCACTGCTGGACATTCTTTGACAGATCCATGTCATAGATTACCGCATGTTAAGTATTTCCTGCTTGCTTGGCTAAATACTTCTTCAACCGTCCGAGACTATTTTGCTTCTTCCCGTTAGCCATCTGTACATACGCGCAGTCGTGGGATGTCAATCTCATCAGTTGAGTCTGGTAGAGCTCTGCTTTTTGTCCTCCACGTCTTCATCCTTAATGCTTTCAATCATATTGTCTGCAAGGCGTTGTTCATAGCAATGATGATATAGGTTAGCTAATTTAAACAGATTCTATTTCACTCGATAGAACGACGTGAAATTTTCGTTTTCCTCTTGTCGCCAGTTGGTGAATCGTTTTCTCAGAACCTTCCCATTATCCTTCTCACGGTTATAGGTCCCTAATGTATCGAGCACACCTTCCTCGTCACTTCCATGATTATTATGAAGATGATCTTCAACCGCCAGAAATCTCTTGACCCCAAGAACAAGAATAGAACCGTATCAGCTTGCTCTATGATTTCCATGGGCCTTAACATAATTCTCGTACCTTCGTCTCCATTCTTGAAATTGAGAAAAGGAATGTGTTTCCTCAAATAGTTCGGTTTCGGAATACCCGGCAACTGTTTCATTTACGGTTTTACCCAGGGTGGCAAAACTGGATGAAGCAGATATGCGGCGTCGCCAATTTGGGTCATGGCAATGACTCGCTCTGAAATAGCTGATTTCCCAGTGACGCAATTCTCCTCTCCACCTCTACCGACTCGCTATCTTCCTCTTCTATTTAGCCACGTTGGATGTAACTAGTCGACTGCTCATGTTATGATACATTTAAGCTGGAAATGATAATAGCTCGTAAAATCATGAATAACCAGCTGAATTTAATTGTTTGTAACTCAAACGTCTATGATAGTGTTGATGATTCCATAAAGTGCCTAGACGTAGATTGCTGAATAAAGATTGGACAGAAGTATAAATGATTTAAGAAGTTTCCAATACGTTGCTACACATTGAGCGCGACCAGTTTCCGTACAGAATTTTTCACCAGTTTTGAGTAAAATTACCCAAAAGTGCAATGGCTGAATGTGAGTGAGACGAGGAATTTGGGTGGTTCGTTTGCAGCAGTTAGTTTAGGGCACTATGTCCAAACCTATCTGTGTACCACTACGTTGTTGTGGAATTTGACTTTATAACTGTTACATATGTTAGGCTAAAGGAAAGCTGGGATTGAGTGTTTGATATTTGTTTAGTCAGTAAACGAAAATTTAGACTCGGGCTAGTAGTTGGATGACCAGAGGCGTATGAGGTTCAGAACCGAGAATTCGAATCACGCCAAACGTAGGTCCCCTCCGATTTTTTTAACGGATTTTTCAGTAAAACCTACCTCGCCAATAATGATCGGAATTACGGGATTTCGCGCTTATTCCCCCGCGTAAAGCGAATTTTTCCAATACCGAAATCATCATACGCACCCCCGTAAACGAATTGGTTTCCGATGAACTTCTAGCCGGGCCCCTCTCTCACTTTTCACTGCTCGAAGCGTCTACTCGGAAGGCCGTAGATTCGAAATCCCATATGCAGTAAACCCTCCAGTGATGAGCTCCAATGACGGGGAGTACGAGCAAAGTAAACAATCCTGCTTCGTTGTTGAATTTGAGTTCGGCTTCAGCCCGAGCGGGGTTTGCGATTTCAATAAATTATTCTCCCCTCCAGCGAATTGACCCTCTCCTCTTCGATCCAACGGGTATAACTATTTCTCCGGAGAGAGCGAATGCGGCTTCAAAGTTATAATTATCCTCAGCCTTGTTGCTAAACTAAGTAATTATAGTACCGCTCTTAGATTTGTACACGCAGAAAGTCTTCGTGCTGTTCTAAGCAATTTTGGTATTCTGGCTGCCGATGTATCAATTTCTTTACTTTTCCCCTAGGATATAAATGAAAGTTATGTGATCGGGTGGAGTTTTTTCCTCATTTTAGTTTTCTTCGTATATTTTCGTTTTGAAGACCGGAAACATTATTTGATTCAATTTCAATTCATTCATTTCAATTTTGTATTGTACTTGGGTACGTGAGCCTGTGAAAGATTGAGAATGAACTGCCGAAACAAATCAACTAGAATTTGATATTTAACCCACAGAGCGACTTGGGCGCTGAAAGAAGGGTATGCGCGAAACCCGCCCAAAATCAACTATAATTGTCATTCTGACCAGAACCCCGAATATTTTTCAACTCACAAACTGGCTCAACGATATTGATTAAAATTTTCGTGTCGATAGTTTCAAACCGTCGGAAGGTTATGTGACGTTTTCGTTTGTGGTAAATTACGAGAGCAGCGCATTATCAAATATTCCGACAAATATCGATTTTAGTTCAGTTTTTGCCTCACGTGAAGTCGGCATTCGCACAAAAATCGTGTTGGTAGTTCAATAAGTTGCCCAATAGTAATTGAATAGAATAATTAGGAACCCCCCCCCCCAACGGCAAGTTATTCAAACTACAACTGTTTTTATAATAACTTTTTTCCCGGTGTTTTCCCTGTTTACGCGCAAAACATCGTTTCGATAGCGTCATAAATGATCTATGCAAATCTCACTGAACAAAAATATGACATAAACCCTAATTAATAATAACAATAATAATTCTGGGCTTTCCGGGGGTCCACATCTGGTTACTGTGGTTTCCCTACAACTCCAGAACGGTAAACTCAGACCGTCCCAAAAACAGCAAGTATGATTACAGTCCTATGCAACTAAGCAACTTCAGATAATTTTGGCGTGTGGGTATTCTAGATTCACTCGCTGAACAAGTGAACTGTGAGATATGAATTATGGTTTCTGCATGCTCATTCAAAGGTGCCCACAGTGTTTGCAAAACTTCAGAAGAGGTTCCGTAATAAAGCGTGCAGTTATACGATAAATTGGGCTATTTGCTATCACACAATAGTAGCGGTGTTGCAAACTGTTGCATTTTCATTTGCAAGTATTCATAGAAAATCTTACCTCCGCTCTTGATTTGAAATTCATCTCCTTGAAATGTCGTTATTTTCAATCCGTAGGTGCACATTCCTCCGAAAATAAACGAAGCTGAAATGCCCGGATCTATGGAGTTCGTGGAAGGAGAGCCTGCGAGCATAACTTGCAAAGCCGACGGAAAACCTTTGCCGACCTACAAATGGATTAGATCCTCGACCAAAGAGAATTTGGGAGTCTCAAGCGACAGGTTCGTTCGTATTTTGGTACCAGTAGATTTAAGTGTATTGAGCAAAATGCGTTCGTTTAGTTACGTAAATACGTATTTTCGCTGTAAATACGGATAAATTAAATTTGCATTCTCAATTGTTTCACTAGGCGAACTGAAGAAATCTGCTCTTAGAATAACACAACTTCACATTCAACCGAAATATATTGTCAAAATTAGTATGGGAGATTGAATTAACAAAATTGTCATTCCGCATTTGTTGGCATTTTAAAACAAAAATACGATTGCACGATTTGTTGACTAAAAGCTGTAATCGCTCTTTCACAAGTCCGAAACAATACATTTTTTGAACGTATGACAAGGTGGTTAAGGAAAATAGAATCAATAAAATTAATAAAATGATACAACAACTGCCTTACCTCCTATCGCATTCTCATCCCTCCGATACAATTCATGTTTCGAATTTTTCGCAGATTTTCCGTTAATGAAAACACCGGAGTTCTGCAGATCAACAGAGTTACTCGGGACGACAACGGGGATTTCGTTTGTTTCGCCAGCAACGGAGCCGGAAGCGACGAGCGAAACGTGCGCGTCACTGTCATAATCAAACCTCACGTTCATGAAATCAAGAACATATCGGTCGCTACTGGTCGAGAAGCCATACTCGAATGTCGAGCGACTGGTAACCCGTTGCCAGCTGTGACTTTCAGGTAATTGATTCAAACTGTTTTCGCCGATTTCTGTGGAAAATGGGTAGAAAGCGATTTAAGCGCTTATTAGCGCCCCGTGATTTTAACTTTATTGGATAAGTATATACGCTTGTCACTGTCTGGTTTCAGTTTGTTGCGAACCACTAAATAGGTTTAAAAAAAACAAATTCGTTAAAAATACGTAGAAGAGAAACTCTCGACAGAACGTTCGAATTTCTTTCTTCGGCTCTTTGAAACGAAGCGGAGGGTGTAAAGATGAAAAATTTGATTGGATAGGTCAGGAAGGAGGTAGAGAATAAAAGAAATAACGTGAGGATATCACCAGAAAGTAAAGTAATTAACGATAACAATATATGGAGAGTCAAAGACGTATTAAAGCAACGGAATGGGTGAAATTATATAAATCTTGAGTGCGATGAAGTGGGGGGGGGGGGTGAATCCCCAAGTGAGGAGCAATTGTCTGAGATGTTACACGACTTCGCTATTCCGCAAACTCCTCACCCGAGCCGTTTATTCATTTTATTAAAAACTGGACGTTCGGTTAATGGCTTTCCTTAGCTCTATGGAGTAGAAAGGGAAGTCTTGTGAGAGGCTGAAAAAATCTGTTTCAAAACTAACCTACTCTAATGATATGTAATGACTATGACGATATATAATGATCAAAACGACAAATATTTGTTCTCATTGGAGTCTGACGATTATGATTTTATTTGACATGACGGTATATCTGTGGGAAAAAGACAAGAGCTACGGATACGATGCAAATTTAATAATGATCGTAAGAAAATCTGGGACACCCTCCAAAATTCCTAAATTCAGACCTACGTCTTTTTTTTTCGTGGTTCCACGGTTGGAGAACTGTGTCCACGAATATTTCTAGAAAAATCGTGTTAATTAATTAATTAGTTAATTTCCCATTAATTATCTACACTTTGGTTCTTAAATGAATGTCGTGGATTAAGCAGCAGCAGCAGCAGAATAAATACCGAAATGTTGCAAAGCGAATGAAAAACATATTGGAATAGTTTCTTGAGCGGTGATTATCGTGAAATGTACAACCGTGTTGATACCCAAAAGAGCGGTACGTAGCAACACACAACTTTCCGCCACCCCCGTAATTTCGAACACCATCTACATTAGCCGGTTTCTATATCTTTGTTCAACGCATTTATACAGAAACATTTATAGAGAACAAAATGTAGGGACAAGTTACCTGAGAGTACTCCGTAAGTTTGATCGAAATTAGAGTCGTTTTTGAGAAAATTGGAATACCGATAAATTAATATTCGACAAATCTCATTTTCTGAGTTAACTTGGCTTATATTTCCGTTCAACAGAAATAATTATGGAGAACGAAATGTGGGTATGGGTGACTAAAACACACTCTGTAAGATCTATCACATTTGGTGAAGCAGTTACCCTGGAATTTACGGAAATGTTCGAAAAAACGTTATTTTCGACTCATTTTAATTTTTATCTCTTCAATGGACTGTCAGAGGAACATTCATTAAGAACAATATGTAGGTATTAATTATTTGAAAACACCTTGAAAATTTGGTGATAATCGTTGGAGACGTTTTGCCAAAAAGCGTAAAAAACGTATTTTTGCTTCATAGGCCTTTATCTTTGTTCACCGTATTTTCATGGAGATATGAAGAAAAGTTAGGTATTGATTAGTAGAAGATAATTTGAATGTTTAATCAAAATTGTTAAAGCCGTTTTCGAGAAAAAGGCGAAAACCCCCTAGTTCTTGGTATATTTTCGTCACCCACCCCCTTTCCCATCTACCAAAATCGCCCATAACCTTATTTTGGTATTTACAAAAAATAACGAATGAAACAAAAAAGAACGAGCTCAATCGGATCTGCCGTTCTCCCGCAAATCGAACTCCACACACACACGCGCGCGCGCGCGCCGAAATTAGGTTTTTAGACTCAGTAGACTTCAAAACATAAAGATCTGAAGAAAACCCAATTTTTTTTTTTTTTGACACGATTACTATACTTTTCTCCCCCTTTGGGGTAGCGGAAAGTATGTAAAACAGGCGTACGCGTTGAAAGTTTAATGAAGATTGTCAAATAATTAGGAGCAACCCACAAAACCCGGGACATGCATTACTGCTGCTCCCTTGCCTATTCAGGTTTTCTCTCCAGAAATCCAGTACGGTTGTGACGATTCTTACTAAAACAGTCGCGTTTGCAGTCCTATAAATAGTGGGAACAACCCTCCAACCTCTAAAACGTCGAGCGTTACACGCTGGGACGTTACGCCCTTCACGAGAGCTGAGTGAAAAAAAGGATTAGTAGCACAACCTCACACAACACGCTACTCTCGTTGTAAATTGTATGGCGTGGTATATGCACGGGTTGGATCTTGGACACATTTCTGCGAGTGTGTACCGACAAAATGTAGGTACTTGTTAGCTAAATGTTTCGTGCGGGTTTGATGTGCGTTGAAGCGGTTTTTGGGAAGAACATAGTGTTCTTTAAAGTAAGTTTTGAACCGATTGCATTCGTAACCTTATTTTGACGATCTTTTCTCCCATAGTGAAACGCAGCAAATATTAAAAACCATCGTTTAATTACGCTTAAACGTCCTTTTGACGGATGGTTAAAGGAGCCGCGATGAGAACAAAACGTGGGCATAGGTTGATAAAAGCCGCTCCATCGCGTTCATTGCTGTGGGAAATTCGGAAACGTCGGAAAATTCGTTTTGGCGCGTTGGGTTTTGCCGAGGTATTGATTTTTCAGGGAACGGTTTGATTCAGGGGCGTCGTGCAACAAATTTTACGGCCGAGCGGGGAAGTTGGTAAAACAAAAGGTAATGCAGGGATGATGGTTGGCAAAGTTAGTTTTATAACGTTCGACTACAGACCCCGCGCCGCTCCATTACCCGCTCAAAAGTTTTGCACTCCCGAAAATCAGATGAAGTTGGACACCGGTCGGCTCCCTTCGCGAACAGCTTTTTGCTGTAAACGCCCGTTCTCCTGTCGCGGTGAAGGGAAAATGTCCCAATGTATTCACCGCAACGGAGGAATGCGGTCGTACGGCGAGGTCGTTCAAAACGTAAATCACGGTGTTGCCGATTTGAGTAAATACCGATAAACGAGTCTATAACAGGTATTCGTTCAATAATTTCCTTCGTTCCGCGCCATCAAGCTTAAATACTCAGTTTTGAACTGAAAACACCTCACCAGTTTAAACGATTTAGTCTTCTTTCCGTTCTCCTAACTAAATCGTTAAATACTTCATATACACTACAAGGGTTGTAAGAGTTTGTTCAACATTGTTAAAGCTGTTTTTGAGTTAACAAATATTCAGCCAATCGCATTTCCCTGAAATATCTTAGCTCATGTCTCCTATCACCAGATGGTTTTTGTCACGTAGGTTAAATTCAGACTTTCTCTTACCCAATGGAGGAACGAGCCAGGCCTTTGCAGGCCTGCCAGCTCGTTATCCACGATAATACTGCGGCGCCGGAAGTAGTGCAGCCACTCATTGAATGCTCCGTGGCCTGAGAGCAGCTGCACCACTGCAAAGGATGGGCACCACCAGCTCACACAGGGCCTATCCTCGACCGAGGGGAGGATAGTGTGGAGGTGTCGCGCGGTGGGTCCGCTGTCCAACGTGCTCATGATCGCCTGTTGGGCGAGTGCAAGACGCTGCTCAACTGTCTCCTCTTGCAGTAGTGCGGGAAGTAGGGCCTGGAGAGGTCCGCGGTAGTCGACTAGGCGTTCCCACCTGATACTAGACTGTAGTCCGGCCAGCTCAAGGACGAGGTCAAGCGGCGCCCCGCACCAGCGAGCACCTGGAGAGTGAGATGTGACGTAGTGTGGTACGCTGGCAAAATGGCCAGCAGGATATCCCGCTGGTGTGTGAGTGCGAGCCGCCTGTCGTGGCCTGTGGGGGCGACCCACCATATCGCCGCAGCATACTGCACCACTGGGATGAATACTGCTCGGTAGTATTGGTACTGGGTGTGGGACGATGCTCCCCAGGTGGACCCGGAGGACTTACCAGGAAAAACTCGTATTGGTCCATTATGTCCAAGCACCCACCGCAGAGCGAACCATTCAATTTAGCCTTATTAGCCACTTGACTGCCAACCTCCTGCAAACTAGCCTATAGGTCAGCATTGCGAGAAAATACGTTCTGAGGAGGCGTAACATTTGCTGCTGCTTCAGTGAGACCTTGGAAATTGTCAAAAGCCAGTCACCAAGGTCCTCACTGCTTCCAGCTGATAAGATTGACTGAATCATCCAATGGCAAAAGTCGCATCCACGACTTGCGAGTTGTAACCTCGATAAAGCGGCACCAAGACACACATGCCAGACAGGTTGAGCTCAGTACAGACAAATAGGCTACAAGCAGATGACCTGACTAAGTAGAGGATACTCAGGCTATGAACGATCGCCAGGGGCTTCTCAATCCAACTTGATCATTGTCGATTTTGGAAATGTCCATTTTCCAGTAGGCCCTCTCACCGTGATACCTAGGCCTCATTGTAGTATTCACTCAGTCCCCGTGTTTCAACCGCAAGTCTGGAGGCGATAACCTCAGTCGATGAACTCTTACTTCACTCCATGTTAACCCATATTTAGATATTTAAAACAGCCCATTTTGCTTTCATCCACTTCATAACTTTCCTTAGTGCGCACTTCAATTTCTCTAGCTCTCTTGCACCGAGCTGAAAGCGGTTTAGTGTCGAACTTTCCTCAAGATTATTATTATTTATTTTATTTTTTTACGTTGTTAGTTTCTCAGCTTACGGAAATAGCAAAACTTAACACTACAAGCAGCGCAAACTACATTTCACCCCAGTATTAGACGTACTGATGAGCCTTATTAACCTTGCCATAAGCATGTGCTCTAGTAGGCTAAACCGTTGGTTGGATCCAGCTTTGCTGGTGGTGGAGGAGATTTATTGGGGCCTACTAGTCGATCTTAGATGTAGATTGCCATGTTTGAAACCTACGTACAGGTAATATATTTTGGGCTACAAATCCGGCTGTTAATCGAATCATTCGTCGAATAATGATTTCTGGACACGCGGGATTTTTAAATTGACAATGTAGTTGAACAAACGCAACATGCAAATACTCGAACGGTCATTCGGTCGTATAATTCTGTCCCAAATGCTCTTAGTACTAACTGAAAGTGTTTGGAACTGTCATTCCGTCCTTGTGAAATTATCCGGCAAATGTTAGCTAAATCCAAAATCTTCATTTTCGATGTTTCTCGACGTTCTCTCCATTAAAGCGTTTCGTGGCTGGGCCACAAAGTCGTTTCGAGACGATTCCCGTTGATTTGCATGACAACGCCGCTTTTATGATGCGGCGGGTGATTGATGGGCGATGGGAAAAGATATTCTATCGCTAGTGCCGTTCATCCAAATAGCATTCAGGACGTTTCTCCCTCGAACATCAATGTCGGTAGACAAACAGGGTAAAAATCCCGCCGCCGGTTGAGTCAGGGCTGCTTCATCATTTTCAATCATTCTGACGAGTGACAAGGCAACGCCTGCACTCGCATTGTCGAAACAAAGCTGGAGGCCTCTTACCTCGAAGCTGTCGTTCGACTTTTCGCCCTGACAATTGAAGTCCTCTCCCTCGTCTCGCCCCATCCCCTTCGCCTCTTTTTCTTATTTTTCTTCGTTAACCTCGAAAAGGCGACCTCATCCAACTTGGAAAATTGACGTTGAAAACTCCGCCTATTGCCACCGATTAGCCTCATACGAGCTGAAATTGAAGTGGAGCTGTCGCTTATCTCTCAAATTATAAGCCCCTTGCGTGACGCTGAACTACAATAGAAACTCAACTTGGCCCTTAAATTGCCTCCAGTTCAAGCTGAGCGGCCCAGAAATGAACGCTGACTCTTAATAATTGCCGCCATTTGTGCACTTGGGGCGCTAATTTCTGTCGGTTTGTTTGGTGTGACGCGGTGTTCTCAAGTGGACTTTCTGCAGACATGCATCAAACCTGATACGTGCATTAACACTTCATCTAGTTCATACACAGTTTTTCTACTTACCAGAAATGTAAGCCATTTTATGGGAGGAAGCTTTACACGACGGAGCAGCATCTCTTGAGAACGCTATGGCTTTGTCAAAATTGCCAAGCATCGCTGTAATTGCTTCCCCTGTAAAGCCTTCGCTATGCTATGTGTATCTTCGTTCTACTCATTACTTTCGTTGCTCTACGAAGTAGAAAAAAAAGTTATGTAATCGGCTGATAAAAATTTTTGAGTTTTCTTCAGATCTTTACGTTTCAGACCCTGCTGAGTCCGAAAAACACTATTTGGGAAAATGGTCTGTGTGTGTATGTGTCTGTGAACGATTTTTAGAGAAAACTACCGTACCAAATCAGCTCAAACTTCATATCTCGCCCGTAGGTTACCACAGGACGCCAAGATAAGGGTATGAACAAAATCCACCGAAAGTTAACTATAATTGTCATAGTGATCAAAACACCAAATTTTTTTTTCTCAAAAACGGCTCAAACGATTTTGATTAAGTTTTGTATATTGGTAGCTCCCAATAAGGCAACTATACCATAAAATTCCCATTTATGGGAAAATGACGAGAGCAACACAATAAATTACCAAAACTTCCGACGAAATCGATTTTAGCGCGGTTTTTGAGAAAACAACCGAACCAAATCCCCTTAAACTTGATATCTAGCCCGCAGGTTACCATGGGACGCCAAAATAAGGGTATGAGAAAAATCCACTGAAAGTTAACTATAGTTATCATAGTGATCAGAAAACCAATTTTTTCTCTCAAAAACGGCAGTAACGATTTTGATTAAATTTTTTATATTGGTAGCTCCCAATATGACAATTATACTATAAAATTCCCATTCGTGGGAAAATGACGAGAGCAGCACAATTAATTATCAACATTTTCGACGAAAAGCGTTTTTAGCGCAGTTTTTTCTTTATAAACTCCGCCGGAATGTTGGTAGAATGTTAAAAAAAAATTGGTATTGTAGTCCAATCCAATACCTAAAGGGTGAGTGTTTAAAAACGCTCATGAGGTACATGGGGCTCACTCCAGAAATTCCTGAATTTCAACTACTGCCGTTTCACTTACTACCAGCTCAAAACGTTTTTACCCAATAACTCGGCAAAAGTAATTACTATCCTCCTTCAAAAAATTTGTGTTTACACCTCATTAATTACCTGTGTACCAGTTGCGCATTAATGGTCCTGGAATGAGTACGAGCAGCACAATAAATCCTGGAGCTGTAAGCGCTGCCGCTTCCTGCTGCCACAAAGCGTTCTTTGACCAAGTTCAAATGAACTGAGTGATAAATGAATTGATTAAGTGGACAAAGCCATGTAGAAAGTGAATTGACGTAGAGCTAAGGAAAGTTGTGTGTGGCAACGCACCAGACATTTTTTATCAGAATCAAGATGAATGAAGAACAAATGTTTAGTTCAGAAAATCTCTTTTTCTGATATTTCTTTGCTATTACCAGTACCAAACAAGGGTCAACAGATGGTTACAAAATAGCATTAGGGACACGCGAGCCACCAATTCTGTAATTTCGGAGAATCCAGTCTTTCCGTGGAATGCATGTTGCTCTAATTTCAGCCGTGTTATGTGGGGGCTTTATAAACTGGTAATTTCACCCGCAAAGTGATCCTGAGACGAGTTTCGTTACGTTTTGAACGGAACGGAAGGTCGACTAGCTTTGAATATATCGGAGAAAACAATTTGAATAGTAGGAAGCTTTTCACATGATATGAATATGTATGGGTGCTGTATCTTCTTTCACAGCGTTCACAAGTTTATTTTTACTCATTTCTCTATTTTTTTCTCTATTTCCACTGATTTTTATTGGCTGCCCTTTATTTTCAACGATTTGTATACAGTTGTCATCTCTCGCTAATTGTAACTAGTGTAGTTGTCATAACTCGCCGAAGTATGATATTGTAAAAATTACACTCTGGATCATTGGGGTGAAAGCAGAAGTGTTCTTTCTTGACGACGTCCACGTTAAACGTATTATTCGCCTTTTTTCGCAGGAAGCTGTCGTCCTCTACTCCTATGATTGCGGGGCTTCAACCCAACGACGAGAGAATTGTAGTTCAACAGAGGGAAGACAGCGACAAACAACAAGCTATTGGGACGCTGGTTATTTCATCTTTACAAACGAGCGACGATGGATTGTACGCCTGCATTGCTACAAATAAGGCGAGTGATTTTATAGCAGGAATTGCAAGAATTACAACGATACAAGCTTGTTGACGAGTTGACACGCTGCACGAATTTAAGCGTCGAGTAACTTATTTTTCTAGGTGTATAATTTGATTGTCACGCGTTGAGAATTAATGATAAAATTACCGTTCTTCCAGGGAGGTCAAGCCATTAGTAACGGACACTTGACAGTTGAATTTCCTCCCTCCTTCGCCCATTCGCCGATGAACGTTTCGTGGTCGTGGGACCGCCGCCCCGTCAATCTCACCTGCATCGCGGAATCGATACCCAACGCGACTATCACATGGTTCCTGAACGAAAGACCTCTAGAAAGAGATCCGAATTTCTACTTTTACGGAACAGGGCCCCAGAGCACGATTTTGGTAAGTAGTTTTGCCGCGCATCCTCCGGATACTTTCGAACACGAGAAATATTTGTTCGTTTTGCCGTGATTACTGGAAGAATTATTCGCTTTTGAGTGAGACTAGCCTTACCTCACTGTTGAATTACTGCTGCAACAGCCTGTTTAATCAGCAACATGCAACTCTTTGGTTGCTAAACATAACGATGATAGTTTTAAATAGCTAATCCGTTCAAAGATCTATTTTATTCATTTTAGTGAATTTTCATAAATAATCCTGTTAAAATTGAATTTTTTTAAAGTTTCAACGAAAGTCAACGTTTTTAAAGGTAAAAAATGTATTGTATAATATATTCCGTATCTTAAATATTAGATAATGCTAACCACTCATTCGAATTACCATCCTTTCTTCTCAACTGTTGAAGGAAAAAAACCGTTGCAAATTATTAAACAACTATTTATTATTCTCTTACACGACATGACTGTGGCCTATCGTATTCAATCCATCGTCGTAAAATACTTGTAAACGATACAAATCTACCCCAAGGAACGACGTTATCGATAGGAAGAATTGTTCCATAGCATTCACCCCCTTGCTATCGTCTCTCCTCCTTTCCTCCGGCTCAAGAACCGAGTTAGAGGTGGTGAGTGGCCCAAATATGGAGTATGCCGAAACGAGAGTGCTGGCTCGGCAGAGGACACGATCGCTGAGTCTTCCTCCGAAACCCGAGGTCTCCTTCCATTTCCGTGAGTTGAGGAAGCAGGTTGCCCTTTCGTAACTCCTTAGTACACAAGTATTTTTTTAGTCTCTGGAGTTATTTTTTCCGTCTCCTAGCACTTTTCGTTCTCTTCTCTACCATCTTTTCAATTCACACCTTCCCTGATCCTCTAGTATTACTATTAATCCTCCGACCTCTCAGTTTTGGCCGTGTCGGAGCATCACACAAAACATAACCTGACTGCAACAGAACGGCGAGAATGCATAGTCTCTGGGCGATGCTGGACAATTAGCACGATTTCACAGGTGAGCTAGGCCCCCAAAAGGAAACGATAACTCCTGCTACATTGTCTCGCTATTTCCTTCGTATAGTAGCAATTGTCCCACTATATATACTGTAACTTCACTGTTTTCCATCTAGACGCAGTCCTACATCTCCGAGACCTTTGCTATTCGATACCAAAAGAACTTATTTTTCAGTCCACGTTATATGGCTGGGGGGACTATGGTTTCCTGCTCATCGGTACGAAACAGTTTGCAGATCGCCCTTGTCAGTTTTATAAAGCAGCTTGGGAGTGGATCCATTGAAGTTGTGCTCAGTCTTCTTGGTGCCATTCTGTCGAGGTTGCTGCATCCAAGTCGTTGGTGTGAGTTTTCTCAATGACAAATTCTACGTCACAGCTACCTTGATGTGGTCGAGTTGCTAACTCCTCAGCTGGAAGCCACGTGGACCTTGGTGATTGTCTTCGGGGAAAATTCCAAGGCACCAGGGAAGCTGAAACAAAAGTTACTAACGCACTTGCTTCCAAAGCTGGCCTATGGACTAATTTTTATTTTTTTAAGACGAAGTCAACACGCTGGGAAAAGTTGCTGATATTTACCACATTATGTTACCAATTTATAATGTGCTGCCCGCCGTCGAAGATGTCACTTACTGAGTGGCTGGTCTTGGTTTTATTCAGGGTTAGCTGTCTGGATGTGACATGGCAACTTCATCTGCCCCTTAACCCTTTAAACTGTCGGAGTTAGCCGATGTTCTGCATGGTACAGGTCAACCAACACGTTGACACGTGTTTGTAGGGTGTCATTATATGATCAGAGACCATTTGAATGAATAGTAGTTCTAGTGCAACACAATCTACAAAACCCTGCAAATTATTACACAACGATTTATTATTCGGATAATCAGCTTGACCTAGCATTAATGCTCCGAGACCCATCCTGTTCGATTCAGCATCGAAAAATATCATAATGAAACCCAAAAAAAGGTCGAAAAGAACTGAATCGTAATATTAAAATAAACAAAAAAAACGAAAGTATCTAGAAAAAACTGAATTTTAATATGAAAACATGCACGCTAAATACTAATATCAAAATTTAACCAAAAATCTATGAAAAAACCCAAAATGAGAATGAAACGAAAGAATCTAAAAAAATTGAATCGTATTAAAACCAAAACGTCGGGGAAATTGGAACGGGGGCGCTCGAAGCGAAAGGCGAAAGGGGAGTTGAGTGGCGGCGTCGTTGGGAGGCGCGCTCGCTCGCCTCGAGCGCGGTTGCTTTTTTAATGAGACGGGCGGGAGGGAGGGAGTTCAAACGACGAAACGCTGTAGCTCCCACGTTGTACTGCGTTTCGTTAATTTTTGTAACCGTTTTTTGCCCATTACAACCACGGACTTCGTCCGATCGGATTGCCGAGATGGTGGGCACAACTAGATACCAAATCGGATTTTTGGGCGAAAGAACGAATTTTTTAGACCACGTTAAAGGTACAAAACGGCCCGGACGGCGGACGGACATTGCAAATTTGGAATCTCCAAGTCTTGAAACGTAAAGAATCAAATTTTGAGGGGGGGTTGTTAAAAAGTTTTCGTGACCGAAAACATAGGGTTATTATTCAGAATGAATAATAAACCAAAATTGGGTATAGGTTCGTAGTAAATTTTCATAATTTACTCCTTCAATTAATTTATCGGTGTTTATTAGGTGACGCCTACTGACAGGAAGTTCTATGGCTCGTATAGCTGCGTCGCCAGAAACATTCACGGAACAGTTCGACATGACATCAAACTGATGGAAGCCCACCCACCTTCGGAAGTGCAGCAATCGAAGTTTGAAGTCATCACTGGTAACTTTTGTTTCTTACATTTGTTTAAAAAACACGAAGTAACTTTTGTAATTACTGAGTACGTAACTTGAGCCTTGTATTGGCTTTAGATTCGTTATCATGAAATTAAGTGAATGCCTATGATTTTTCTTGCGTATGAAACTATCGAAAATAGCATTGGGCGTGTTATTTTCCGCAAATTTGGCGTTAGAGCTCATTTTACTTGTCCTATACCTCTAATTGTCCTGCCCCTGCATTGAACTTGCGTCGCCAACTTCTAAACCCCTACGAAAAACTGTGATCGTGAAAATTATCAATTATTGTTCATGCGCGAAGAACGGAGCTACTCTGATAAGAGAAGGGGTTCAATGGACTTCTTCACCGAGAAGAATGTCGTTGTTTTGTCTTGAAAGTTTTTGCACTGTGGCAGATCCAGAGGGTAAACAAATGTGTAGCTAGTTTATTAGCTTTTTCATATTAGAAAATAAAGATTGATTACCCTTTTTTTCAATTTTCCCTCGAAACTTTCGTTTACTGGTTGCATCTATAACGATACAGAAAAATAAATAAAATAAAAAATAATCATTTATCACCCCCACAACCAATCCTCAGAATCCGCTAGTGCTTTTGCATTGTTCTGGCGTTTCTTCTTATGTCGGCTGATGTTTTCAGGGATGATGGAAGAGAGGACGCTGTGGTCCTTGTACAAATGAACTCGCTCATCTCTTTCTCCCACTATGTCATTCGCACCGGTGTTTACCAATCGAAAATATTTATTTTCACGAGTTGCGGCGATGCCTTTTATTAGTCCTTTGAATGAGTAGTTATTCCTTCGGCTTCCCGTAACTTTTCGCCCTCCAATTACAGTTTAATTTTTTTGCGTTATTAATTGTTTACTAAATTGTTCTCACGTTACAGCCACGACCGTCAAAATGTCCTTCGTCGAACCTCGCACGAACGGAGGGCGACCCATCAAAGCTTACATTGCTCAGTACAAGTTGGAAAACCAGAACTGGATGGAAGCTCAAAACAAGACCTGGCCAATTGGTAAACGCCGTTTTTATTCGTTGTAGAATCGAAAAGCTATCAGCTTGTTGTACTGCACTTGACACAAAAACATGCGGCATTGCCAAGAACTATTTTCCCTTAACCGTTTCACTACTTGGCTCATTGATGGGGTAACTGGAATTATTATTTTTGACGTTTGATTGTGGTTTGGCAAGACGATAGCTATGATTTCTGGATATTACCACTGCAAATATTGCTGCAATCATTCACCACTGCGGTGGATCGTAAAAACAGGCGAGCCAACTACACGTACAATAATGTGTTACTCATATTTTTTTCATTTATTTCTTGCTTAGGTCAACGGAGTAGGAAGGAATGTTATCGGCCCGAAAACGGTTTCTAGTTTTTTAAAGATTTTTTACGTTTTAGCGGCTCCTGAGTCTGAAAATACGCCGTACGAGAAAATGATTTGTGTGCGTTTGTTAACGCGATTGAGAGAAATGAATCGGGCCACGCCGAACCGTTTCAAATTTGTTACTTACCTGCGCATCAACGTGGTACGCCATGATAAGTGTGTGAGCGAAGTCCGTAGAAGCGTTCAAAGCACCAAATAGTTTTCTCTCCTTAAACGGCTTTTACGATTTTGTTTAAATGTCTTGTGTGACCGCCAACAACTTTCACAGTAACACAATTTTCTTTGTTTCTTGATGAATACTGTTTATATGACACTAGAGTTTTGAAGAAAAAATCTTCTTGGGAGTACAAGTTACACTTACGGTAGATGCTCAATAACTGATTTAGAAAATTGGGAGCAACGTCAGAAATTCACGGTTTTAAACTAAGGTCGTTTTTTTGGCTAATTGCAATGTTTCCTCAGAAATTGCCCAGAGAAATCGTGTTGATATAATTCTGATTTAAATCTTCACTCTATTCAATAATTAATATATTTAGAGCATTTTAGATAGCATCGCAAACGCTCAACAAGTTTTTAATTTCGGGACCGTTGCAGATGCGGCTTACATAATTGAGCAGTTGACTCCTCAAGCGTCGTACAACTTTAGATTCTCAGCTATCAACGAAGTAGGAGCCAGTCCTTGGGCAGCTCCCAACCACGCCATGATGCCTCGACGCTCCAACCCCGAAGAGCCGGCAATTTTGAATCCCGTGACGCCACCTCATAGATACGCAGAGAGCCCTTACGACGACAGGTATGAAATCCGGTGGAAAAAACCTGCGGATAATGGGGAGTACATCGACCGTTACGATCTCGAGTATTGCATTGTGAGTATTGCCGCTCCCGTCAAATTTATGTAACGTACAAGACTTCCGAATGTTCTTGTGTTATTCATTTATGTCGTTTACTTTCGCAAATATTTTAGGGACTGTTTGGAAACATCAACATTTATCTCATGAATGAACTTGCAATTTTTGATTTATTTGTTATCGTAACACTTGTTTTGTTATTTTCAGTTTATCGGCGCAGTGAGTGAGGTAAGCTTTTTTTGTTATTTCTGAATTTTACGTAACACTACAATGTTATGTCCTACATGTCCTCGTAATACTGTCCTACACTGTCAGATTCTGTCTACTGGAAGTGGACACATACGTCAGAAAATACTTTTCATTCCAAACAGGGTCTGTACGCGTTGGTCTTTCAGGTACAAAAAGATCTCTATAGCTCAACCATAAAATGTGAAGGGGTATTACTTATTTTGCAGTTTTACACTCGAGTTTTTTCTTCTATCTCATACCATCCCCATTTGTACAACATGCTAATAACAAATGAGAAAGTTGGGCTTTACCTGGACTTTCTGGATCATCATTATTCGGCTCAGCCCTGGCTGAATCAGTTTGTTGCCCTTGGCCCTAATAGGAGCATGAGCTTCCTCCTTACCTGATTGGCGTTCAATTAGCCTCTCTAGCTAACAAAAGGCTTTAAGGATTTTTTCTAAAGTTAACAACAGATTTTACCCCTGGAGTTTCCAAAATGTTCACCCCTACCTAACCAAGTCTCCTTAGGCATTTTACTCGCAGCCCCCTGAGGCTACTGACAGCTCATTCAAAACATTATCGTGCTAATCAAGTGACCATCTAAACCCATTGTATCAATTCAGTTTCTCGCTGCATCTTGCACCCAACAATCATCGTTGTCGTTTTGGGCATCCCCGTCTGCACCTATATTTTTGTAGAGGGCTCTAGGAATGTAGCTACGCAGCCCTGGTCATCTCGAGCACTCAGATATGTATATGTACCTTAGGTATAGAAATAGATGCCTTGGCCACCTCCTTGGGGCTTGAAATCCTCTTGCCAAGCAAGAAAATTGGACTGTGAGACAAAAATCACTGGGAGATATGCCTCGATGCATCAAGAGATGCATACACTCGAGCTGATACAAAGTAGTGGAGCCAAGTTGACTCTTTGTGCCAGCGGATCTGCCTCCTTGTTCCCTTGATATCCACCATCAGCATGCTTTTTGATCAGATTCTTTGCAAAGATCTTCATTTCCTCACGCATCGACAATTTAAACTGACATAAGGTTGTGAAAAAGAACAGATGATGTTTTCATCACTCACACTTGAACTGTGCTTATCATGAAACACAGAGCTCAATTATGAAAGAAAATTGCTCATCTAGCTTGGATTAGTATTGAAATGTCAGAGATATGTATTCAGTATTCATGACATAACTGTTACAGGTCAAGCGAAGTGGAGGAGAGTCGTTTAAAGAAAATGCGTCATACAAGGTAAGCATTATAACCTAGTTGACCTTACCACCGTGTGCTTAATGATGCCCTCTTACATATTCAATATTAGATTGGCAATTTTTGTTAAATTACTTATTAATAATTATGAAATATGAACGCTTCTCATCATGCCTATGATATCATTCTTGATTGTTCAATGCGTAAGGTTAAGTGTATAGGTGAGAAACCTGTCCCAGAGTTTGTTGTCGTTCTATGACCTTCTTCTGAATGTATGTGCTATACAGCTAATGAATTATACTTTACAGAAGGAAGTGACTAAAGGTAAATGTTATTATGGCAGTGTAGTAACCCTCCTCATATCTGTGAAGGATATAGCCTCTGATTTGGCATGTTCTCCTTCTTTTGCGCTCTCTGCCATTCAGGGGGAGGGGCAAGTGGCTTGCGCTCCATTTTTCATTCTGATTCTCCACGCACCCTGCAACATACCAATCAGCCAGGGAGGGTCAGTGTTTTCCTCTCTTGCTTGAATATTGTTGCCCTCCACTCTTGTTTCTGCGTGTGATTATGGTCTATCGTTCGTACGACCAGCCTTTAAATTCTGATCCTGAACCGAAGCAGATATTTGTGTAAAAAGTGTACTGCCATTTGAGCGAGAGTGGTCGTATAAAATAAAACGCTGCAAAGTTTTACACAATTGTTTATATGATTGTGGCCTACCCTATCATCTTAGAACTAGTTAAGAAACACGACCTAACTACAACAGAACGACGAAAATTGATAATTCATAGGCACAATGTGATTAGTGAATGGTGATGACTCTCGCCATATTGTTTGTTTTCCGAAGGCATACGGGACAAAGTCCCTTTGTCACTGCAGCCACGCATGGGCCTATTGTGACACTGGCTCTTTCTCAATAGAAGTTGTTGTACATACCCGCTCCCCTTAGGAAGCTGAGTATGTCCTTTGCCGTAGGCGCTGCTACGATTTGGGGTTCAAAGGGTTTGACTGCCAAGGCAGGACTTTCACATGGTATGTGCTCTGCCATCTCGTCCTCCTCACTGCAAAGTTTGCATTCCACTGCCTCTGAGATGCCCATCTTAATGAGGTGATATCTGAGTGGGCCATGTCCAGTGAGGAAGCTAATCAGAACTCTCAGATCCTGTCTGGAGAGTGTCAGCAGCGCCTTCGTCCTTGGACAGGAACGTGTAACAAGCCTTTTCACCTGTCTTAATTGTGGCTGGTGATACCAATGGGCGCTGCTTTACTGTGTCTCCCATATTGTTGCTTCAAGTGGTATAATTTTTCTCACTATATTTACTGTGATTTCACTGTTTTCTATATAGATGCAGTCTTAGATAGTCAGACAGACCCGTTCAATTCAACCCAGCATGGAAAAATACCTAGGGTAGAATACTTAACCCGACATCATTGCAATTAAACTGCCAAAATGTTAATTTTTACTTTCCTTGGCTCTACGAAGTAGAAAGGAAAGTTATGTAATCGGCTGAAAATTTTTTTTTGAGTTCTCTTCAGATCTTTACATTTCAGACCCCCCTGAGTCCGAAAAACACAATTTGGAAAAATGGTCTGTGTGTCTGTGAACGATTTTTAGAGAAAACCACCGTACCAAATCAGCTGAAACTTGATGTCTAGCCTACAGGTTACCATGGGATGCCAAAATAAGGATATCAACAAAATCCACCGAAAGTTAACTATAGTCATCATAGTGAAAACACCGAATATTTTTTTTCTCAAAAACGGCTCTAACGATTTTGATTAAATTTTTTATATCGATAGCTCTCAATAAGGCAACTATACCATAAAATTTTCATCCGTGGGAAAATGACGAGAGCAGCACAATAAATTATCATAATTTTCGACGAAAAGCGTTTTTAGCGCGGTTTTTTCCTTATTAACTCCGCTGGAATGTTAGAAAGTGAATTGACGTAGAGCTAAGGAAAGTTGTGTGTTGCAACGCACCATATATTTTAGAGTATCACGCGGACGGTGGATGAACATTGCATGTTTGGACTCCTATTGCCTTGTAACTTGAGTGTCAATTTTTTAGGAGGGGTTGTGAAAAAATGTTCCTGACCGAAAACATAGGTGTTTTATTCAGAATTAATAATAAACCAAAATGTACTACCTCATAATGCTCAAGACTATGTTAATTTTTTATTCCAACACCTACGATCTGCGATAGCAAATGCAGATAAAATTGACACAGTGTTGAACTGTTGGTAGAACACTTAATATTCGTGTTCCATCCCTAATCTGTAGTGTGTATCTCAACTGATCTCTTATCAATTTCGTCATTTCGCTTTACAGACTGCGAGGATAAACGAAGTTTCCGACGAAGTCAAAGACTGTAAAACGCTAGAAGTGAAAAATATGGAACAAACCTCTCACATTGTGGACGGCCTTCAATCGAACACTTTGTACAAAATCGAGCTTCGCGCTCACAACTCGATCGGTTTTAGCACTCCAGGGCAAATCGTGTTCCGGACAGCTCGAGGTAAGTTTTGCGCCTTTTGTCGATTTCGTTCAGCTCTTCGCTCATTAGAATTTTCCGTTTTGCTATGCTATGTTTTGTGTGAGGCTCTCAGCGTTTTTTGTGTTATACTTTTTGCATATCGAAAATTTGTCAGTTTCGTAGTGGCGTTGTACCATTTCTATGAAGTGGTAATTTTGTTGTTTTTCTTGAAGCCCGCTTCTCTCGTCTTTCCGATGAAATTTTTACGTTTCTCAAAACTACTTGAAACTTTCGCTCGGTTGATATTTGGGAATACTAGCCAAATTATTACCGTGGGCTTTGGATGCATAACATTACAACTAATAATTTTATATTTTAATGCCTTTTCACGAAATAGATCTTTTGGTTTTGGTGAGGCATGCCTTGACATGTTGGGCCACACTTTGCACTCGCCGTTATGATTTATTTTTATTAAGCACATTTCGGTGTGGATCAAAATCACGTAACAATCTCTGAAATATTTTCCCTTCGATTCAGGATGAAGTTCATTCTTTTCCTCCTTCTCGCTAACTTGGACTTTCGATTCGATTGCGGGGGACAAACATTTTTTTAGTGCAACGTAGTTAATTTCAGTGGATCCATCCAGAAATGCTCAATCAAGTTACAATGAATTCGAGGTGTGCGATACTTCCCTTCCCACTAGACAAATCTCGGATGGCCGTCCATTATTTCTGGGCTTGACTGCAGTCTCGAAATATTGATTTCTGGCAAATGATCAATTTCTGGTGGAACTATTAAGTCAGTCGCTTGGAGTATGGAGTAACAAGGCAAATCAGGCCTCAAAAGTTGAAGGTTATTCGTTCATTGCCTCTGTTAGCTGTGAAAAATTGAGAATTCTGAGTGGTTTCATATTTCTTGAGTTTCAGGCTGTTTGAGAGATGTTGGGAAAACGTGACGATGCCTGTCGTTTTTCTGATCTCCGTTACGGTAAAAATATTAAAAAAAGTATTCATTATTTTTGTCAATGGCGAAGTCCCAACGTTTTTCCAATTGTCAAAAGTTCAAGAAAACAATAAACTGCCATCAACTAGGTTGACAAGTGTGGAGGCCTATCTGCAGCTAGATGCACCGTGTCCTCCAAATCGTACTGCATGTCGATATAGATGTTTCATTTATCGACACAGTCACATCATGCGGAAGAGTTAATGCCACTACTCCCTGCTAGAGGATGCAAACGTGTGCATAAAAAGACGTGACACTATACCATTCCATATCAGCAGTATTTTTCACAGCTGCCAGCAACTGTCTTATGTCAGAAAGGAAGTATGAGCGACCAACGTGGTTGATTGTCCTGTACCTACACAGCATCATTGCTCGTGCATAGTTTGTGTCGTGTGTCAACTCATGACCACGTCGGGTAAAGAACAAGCTCCACTTCTTTTTTTTCAAGCCTCAAGCGAATGAAACAAGAGACCAAGTGGTGCTCTAGTACAGTGAGCGACAGTTGTTGGAAGAGCAGCCAAACCTTCCAGCTTTGACTAATAACTGTGATGTGGGGTCGTTCTTGACTGTAGTAGTTTACTCTGGTGTGAGTTCTTGAGAGCCAGTCAGGATGAATGAAAAAAACTTTCTCTAGGCTGTCGTTTCGCTTAATTTATTGAGCATCATCAGGGGTATAGGGTATCACAGCAGACGATTAGGTTACAGTAAATTATAAGAAAATTATAGAAAAACATTGATCTGAATTAATTTTGAAAATAACATGCCTCGGAAAATTGCTACTAATTTCTTAAAATACTAACATTCGGGGAAACAAACAAAATCAAAACAGACCTTGATGGTAAATAACAGATTGGACTAGCGTGGAAGGATTTAACGAGGTTATGAGTAAACAGGAACATAGTGAAGAGATCAGGGGGGAAAAAAGTCGGCCTAGAGAAAATGTTGTTTCATTCATCCTGACTGGCTCTCAAGAATTCACACCAGAGCAAGCTTATAACCATTTCACCAAGTTTGTGAACAAGGTTATAACAGAAAAACGTGGTCACAGTTGATCCTTTTGAAACTTGCCACCCTAGTAATAGAGGAAATGGGAAAAAAAGATTAAGAACTCCCCCCGAATGGTATGGATTCCTTAGGGTCATCCCTTTGTGTGGTAACACAAAGGCAATAGCTCTTCACCATAACACCGGCAAAATTACAACCTGCTGTACACAGGTCTGGGTTCGGTGGATACTGAGTGAGTGGTGAGGCTCTCGTACAATAACGAAATTGCAACCTTCATCACTTTCAACTGATACAGTTCTCTAATGAGTGTTAAGGAACCGTCATTTTGATAAGGAAACAGACCTGTTGTACCACGAACGCGTCTCATATCCGTTTCTCTTCTCGTCCCCTCACTCCCTATAGCTATTTTTGGAGAGCCTTGGCATCCTCCTTCTTTTTTCGTTTATTACGTTTTTCGAAGCAGGGCTTTGGTCTTGTGTACACCAAGTTTTGGTAAACTAAGAAAAATTATACCTAGTCAACTTGTGAGAGTCTGACAGACTGAAATTTTGTGTTTGGCGAGTTTTTATAAGAAATGAAGCCATCACAGTCACATAAAACAAGTTGGAGGGCGAATTTTTGGAAGGTGGAATCGTACTGAAGTTCGTTTTATGCCATACCATTACCAACCCCCTGATTTTGGTTTATGATTCATTCTGAATAATAACCCTATGTTTTCGGTCATGAAAAATTATTTACAACCCCCCCTCAAAATTTGATACTTTACGTTTCAAGACATGGAGATTCCAAATTTGCAATGTCCGTCCGCTGTCCGGGCCGTTTTGTGCCTTTAACGTGGTCTAAAAAATTCATTCGTTCGCACAAAAATCCCATTTGGTATCTAGTTGTGCCCCCCATCTCGGCAATCCGATCGGACGAAGCCCATGATTGTTATGGGCAAAAAACTGTTAAAAAAATTAACGAAACGCAGTACAACGCGGGAACTACAGCTGAAGTCAACGTTTCGTCGTTTGAAGTCCCTACCTCCCTCCCGTCTCAATAAAAAACCACCCGCCTCGTCCTCGCGTCCCAATGACGCCGCCACTCAACTCCCCTTTCGACTCACAATGGGTTCGCAATATTCAACAGATGAGATTGAAGCTCTATTTTTAGAATAAGTCCGTAGTACATCATAGATGTAAAAGTTGGCGGGCTCGTGTCCACACTTCTCCCCGTCGCACGTCATATGAAATCTATCAGTGCGTGACCGCGTAAATGAAAATATTTGATGAGATATATTTCATTTGTAGCGGGGTTATGAAAATTATTAAAATGGGAATACTGCGAACCATTTCCGACGAGAAGACAGTAATTGGGTGATTTCCAAAACATTCACGAGGATATGAAGAACCAAACAGAGGAGTCTGCAGTGCTCCGATTCATTTCACCACCAATTTGTATGTGGCTGAGCCGTCCATAACGGTTCGCAGTCTCAGAGCAGTTTTGGTCGATTATTCAATCTGAATTATATCTACGTTTTCGATTGGGCCATTTTTTTCACACACCCTTCCTGTCACTCTCTCTCACGGAGTAGGAAGGCAATTCATGTGATTGACTATACATTTTCTTAAAGCATTTTCTTCATGTACGTTTAAAAGTCTCCTGAGTGCAAAAAAACATCGTTAGAAACAGCTGAACGAAGTCGGCTCCTATTTTTGGTTTATTATTCATTCTGAATAATAACCCAATGTTTTCGGTCACGAAAAATTTTTTACAACCCCCCCTCAAAATTTGATACTATACGTTTCAAGACTTGGAGATTCCAAATATGCAATGTCCATCCGCCATCCCTCGTCCGCAGTCCGGGCCATTTTGTGCCTTTAACGTGGTCTAAAAAATTCGTTCTTTCGCACAAAACTCCGATTTGGTATCTATTAGTGCCCACCATCTTGGCAATCCGATCGGACGAAGCCCGTGGTTGTAATGGGCAAAAAATGGTTAAAAAAATTAACGAAACGCAGTACAACGCGGGAACTACAGTGGAAGTCAACGTTTCGTCGTTTTTACTCCCTCCCTCCCCGCCCGTCTCATTAAAAAACCACCCGCGCTTGCTCGCCTCCCAATGACGCCACCACTCAACTCCCCTTTCGACTCACAACGGGTTCGCTCGAAGCGCCCCCGTTCCAATTTCTCCGACCCGACGGGGCAAAATCATCAGACGTTTTGTTTCCGTAGTTCCATTGTAGTCAGGTCATGTTTCGTATGGTTTACTAGTATTCGATGCTGAATCGAATGGGATGGGGGAGCACTAATACTAGGTCAAGCTGTCAATGAGAATAATAAACCATTGTGTAATAACTTGCAGGGGTTTTTTTTTTTGTGAAGGTATCCGAACTTTTTCTGGTGCTATTCTGTATGTGCCATCAGGTTGGTGCAACCCTTCGTGGTAGTCCCCCAGCGATTGATGAATACACCTATTCTCTTATAGAAGTAGTCGTAGAGCTCGTTTTAATTTCCTAAGACCTACTAAGTAGGGTGTCCCATCGTGAGAAAAATGGTCTGTTGAACGCAGTTACACACAAGGTGCAGATACAACTACTTACTTCAGTAACTCAAGGGGCACCTATGAGCTGCTGACAGTCCAACTATCCGAGCGTAGGGCGCAGCTGGTCAAAAAGAACTATGTGCAGTGTGTCCCTCGACAATGCGAACGATTCTAATAAGCTCCTTGGGGGACCATTTCAAATCATCTCATGAAGGACTGTTGCCAGAGCCAAGGGGGTGATCTGGTGCACTTCTCAATGCTTCGTCTCACCCACTCTCGATCAAAACCCGTGTCGAAGGATACCAGACTACTCTTTTAAGCGAAAGTGTCTTGCAGCACTCAAGAGTAGGGTCGGAATTCCTTCAGAGAGGCCGTAACGAATTGTTACGGAAATGTCAAAAAAACATCTCTTAGTTAAGGCTCAGCATTGGACAAAAACACTTATCGATTCCTGACAGAAAGCTTAAAATTAAAAATTGTTTATTGAACGTAGTGAGCTCTCGTGATGTTCAAGTAAAGGAAGAGAAACTACATGTTTGGTATAAAAAATAAAGTAAGAAGGTATTTAGAAAATTCTGAAGAGAAAAGAAAAACAGCGTGGAATAAGGTGGGTTTGAAAGTACAAATTAAGAAGCAACGAGTCAAAAATTGGATTAATAGTCATTTACGTCGGTCCTCGCAGTATCTGTCAACTTAATCATTCGGAAAAGCGTACTATCCCAACTCAACCACCGTTCCTTTTACCGTGACAAAAAACTCGAAAATCGATTGGTAATTAAGAAACAAGTGGAAATTAAGTAAACGCTCGTGGACCGTAGGAGATGGCTAGACTAACTGTTGAACTTTTCCCACTTCGTGAGCTAGTTAAGTTAATGGGTTTTAAGTACGTCCCCTTTAAAACTTTTTCTAAATGAGGGTTTCCTGCACAATATTCATTGAAGTAACTTTACTGAGCCGTTCTGGAAAAGACTTTGCTTCTCGTTTGAGTATGTACTACCGTCGCTACTTCGTAGAAATTCTTATCTTTTCTTGCGCTCATCGTTCGCCTTCAAACTCTTACGCTTACCCTCTTGTGTCTGAACTTTGCGGTTGGGAACAACTTTATTTTCTCCCGCTTAGGCTTTTCATTTCTTCCTCTCGTGGTAGTCGATAAAACTTTGATATCCCAGGCGCCTGTCTGCATTTTCCGTCTTCAAGGTGTTGCGTTTTAAAGGGCTCCCTTTTTTTTTACGGCACGAAAATCCGTCAAATTTGAATTTTGATGGTCTGAAATATTGGATTTAATGTTGATAGGGTTAGCCATAAATTTTACCATGTGTATTGTAATTCTTAGATGGGACATATCCAGCTGGAAGTGAGCAATGGCAGCCATCCGCCTCGTCTTCAATTCACTTGTCACTTTTAAGTTTAATACTTTCAATTTCGTTTTATGTTGTAGTTTGATCCAATTCAAAATTAGGACGAAAAGAAAAATTATATTTTTTACGAAAACCCAAAGTTTTTGGAATTTTGAACTTGTAAATATGTAAATTGTTAGGTAGTAGTCGTTTGTCCTGATTTTTTCGTATCTTGCAAAAATTCTCATCAAGATTGTAAGATATTCGAAGTAAAAATTTCAGTTTAAAACTAAAAGTTTCGGCCCTAAGTTGATTTTTTTTTCTCAAATGGCATCACATTATTGGTTGCATTACTTATTGTTGTTATAATGAATGGATCTGATGAGTTGGTTGTATTTTTTTAAGATCTGAACGGTTTCGTACGTATTGCCTGTTTTGAGTAGCCGACTCGTACTGCATGCCCTCCTTCTGTTCTTTGTTGTAAGCGATAAATGTACTTTTTGCGAATTAACTTGAGTAAGTGCCGTTGGCCTCATTAAACGATGGCGGTTCAAGTCAAATTTAACGTGCCAACTTTCAAGTATCTTAATGTTGTAGACTAACATTTGTACGTTTTCAACAACCATCCTTCTGCATCTTCTCAAACTACTTTCACCGAGTCCCTTGATAACTGACGTCAAACGATGCCGATACGATTCGACGCGAAGGTTTTTTATTATTTATTCGCGAGAAGTGGTTCGTTTTTAATTGATTAAACTAGTTCTGGGGAATATAATGACGAACTGCTGCCGAACGATCATTCCTCCTCTACCCAACCCCCTGATACTGAGTAGGAGTTTTGGAGTGCACAATAGTTGACATTAGCACCGTTGCTTAGTGTTTAGAGTACATGTGGAACATCATAATCGAATTTCGCCTACTGGCTGCTGGCAATTTTTTTTTTTTTTTTAACCCGAGGGCGTGTGGGACAAGTCCCTTTGTCACTGCGGCCGCTTTTTATATGGGCCTATTGTGACGCTGGCCCTTTCTTAGTAGAAGGCGTCGTACATACCTGCCCCCCTTAGGAAGCCGAGTATGTCCTTCACCGCAGAGTCCGCTACGGTTTGGAGTTCAGTGATCCCCTGACCGAAGTATTCAAAGCGGTTTGCTGCCAAAGCAGGGCATTCACATAGGATATACTCTGCTGTCTCATCCTCCTCACCGCAGAGTCTGCATTCCACCGCCTCTGAGATGCCCATCTTGTTGAGGTGATATCTGAATGGGCAGTGCCCGGTGAGGAAGCTTATCAGTACTCTCAGATCTTGTCTAGAGAGTGTCAGCATTTCCTTCGCTCTTTGACATGAAGGCGTGACAAGCCTTTTTGCCAGGGCGCCATTTTCCTGTATCTCCCATCGAGCAACCAGACGGTTTAGGTGACTTTTCGTCAGACCCACGTGTGGCTCAGGCCCGATGGGTAGGGTTTCTGTACCCCTTTTCGCGAGGCGGTCAGCCTTTTCATTGCCCTCATGCCCCCTGTGAGCCGGCATCCAGATGAGGGAGAGCCTGTTACAGGCGCTGAGCTGCTTGAGCGCATGGAGGCATTCCCATGCCAGCTTAGACCTAAAACTATAGGCTGCAATGGCCTTTAAGGCGGCCTGGCTGTCTGAGAAAATGTAGATCCGCTTGCCCTTGAGCCCTTTGTTCAGGATCTCTTCTGTGCAGATCTTTATGGCTAGGATTTCCGCTTGGAATATCGTGGCGTACTCCCCCAGCGGCTTTGCAAGACTGTAGTTGGGCCCTACAATGCCCAGTCCTGCTCGGCCTTCCTTAACTGAACCATCGGTATACCACTGCAGCGCGCCCACCTCGGTCCGGAATGTCGCCTTCTCCCACCGTTCCCGCGAGTGGACGCTGACGCTGAATGGCAGCCGAAAATTCTTCTGCTCTGGCATGACGTCAGTAGCAAGGACTGCTGCCTCTTCTATCTTAAACTGTCTGATTATTCAGTGGAGGCTCGCCTTAGCCCTGGTGGAAATTTTACCTGTCTGCAAAAGCCTTGCGGCTCCCAGGTAAGTGGTCCTCTGGATGTGTATATGTAGAGGTGAGATGTTCAGGACTTCCATTGCAGCAGTAGGGCATGTACCCATGGCCCCTGTGGCAAAAATAGTTGCCCAGTTACTAATTTTTTTACAATCTTATTGGTTTTCAGCGATTGTGTGACTTCACGTTGAAAGTTGTCCTTTTTATTCTAACCAATCATCACAATGCGTCTTTCGGGGACAGTTTTATTTAACCAAAACACCTCAAGCCCTACATACAGAATGATCAAACTGGTCTCACAGCTCACTCTCGGAGAAAAGTTTCAACATTTAAAAAATTCGATTACCTATAATCCAATCGCCGAAGTTGTTGATTGTACTGTGGTCGAACAGTGGTACGAATTTCATTTACGCATTGCGACTCAAGTATTTTAACTTCTCTGAAGACATACTGGCAAGTAAAAAATGGCAAAATATTGATTGAGTTGGACATACAACCACTCAATAAAACTACGGATTTCTTTTTTGACGTAGGAGGGTCTGCTCCTAGTAGCCCTCTGAATTTATACTGAGTATTGAGAACCAACCCGGAACCAATTAGCATGTTGCTTCAGGTTGGCTCTCACGCCTCACTGTGATGGCAGCTCTTCTTTCTTGCGGAATTTTGCAGCGTGCCGCCTTTCTCATACATCCTCTCGTACTGCCCAAAAAAAGGAGGTTCGATCTTTTATCCATGTGTTCTTTCTTCATCCGGCATCAGCAATCTACATCCTCTGCTCCGCCCTTTTGAGTTCTGTACTCCTCACACAAGGGTCCTAGCATTAAAATCGCCGCAAACCAGGACCCACTCCCCCACTGCTCTTATGGCATCCTCCAGCTTCCCCAATTTCCCCTCAAAGGTTCTGATTAGGTCTCTAGGAGCTCCGAAGCTATCGCTGTTTACTCATACATAGCCTTGGCCCACCCATGCTCGGTCAGGGAGACCTGACTTTGCCAGGCTACCCAGATTGCATCAGCCCACAGCTCGTCCTTGAAGGAGTGGGCGCCCTCATTATGGTGCAATTTGCTCAAGAGCAGCATATCGACCTTTTTCTCCCACTGAAATTGCTGGAAAAGCCACGGCGCGTGCAGTTGTAATCCGGTGGAGGTTCTCCTAGAGGATACGAACCATCATCAGCCACGACGACCAGCCTCCCCTATGTTTTCACTAACGCCGTACACTTTCATCAAGCACATGGGACACCTAATCTCCTGTGACCCCCTGCTGAGCCTTCACTTTGCGTGTCCTGTGCACCCCTTCTTCTTGTGACCTCGTTCCCTGCAGCAGTTGCAGAGAAGAGGGCCATCATCTCCTTTACAGTGTCCATAGTCTAGGCATTGGAAACATCTCAGCACGTCCACTTGAAGGGCAGACTCTACAGCTGACCCATCATATTCTTGCTCTATCCCGTTCTCAAGAAGAAAGCAGCCACAATTTGTCTTTAAATGGCCTGAAAGCACAATTTGTTTTTAAATGAAGGGGTGCACTGTGAAATATGGTCTATTGTGGTTCACCTTCCAGTTGAAGTTCCTTCTGATTTATCTCTGGATGTTTTTGCACTAAACCCATTGCGGTAGTGCTCCAATGTAGTAATTCTTTGTTTGAAGTGCTGGTACCCTTGGTTTCAGTAATTTCCAACAGTTTTGTCTATCGATTTGTTTACGTTAAAAATTGCAACGTCATCAAAGCCGCTCTACAGCACCCACTGTCAGCTCCATTGGCTCCGTTATTGGGAGGCAATGAGAAACTTTGTTTGAGAGGGGCTGTGAGCGCCTTCTCCGTGCCATTTTCTGTTATGACCCGTGTCATCATATTTAACACCAGGTAGCAAGAATATTTACGAAGGGATAAGACGTTGGAACTTGAACACCGAAAGCAGAAAACATTACCTGGACTCATCAGTTCTAGCTTTCAACAAAATAAACTCAATTTGAACTCACTCAAATTTAATTTTAATCACTAAAACAACGATCGTGGGCTCGATGACCATTCAGAGTTTGGAAGTGCGTTATGAGAGTAAAGAAGTGTGCCTCCTTTGCTCCTTTCAGTTAACCTCTCGCGCGATTCTCGCCTATTTTTGCCCATTTAAACAAATAATTGTAGTGATAGTCTGGAAAGGATCTCAAAAGGTTCATTTGCAGATGTTAATGCGAACCACTTGGATTAAAAAAAAAAAAACACGTACCTAAGTTTATCCATTCGAACTTGAACGCAATGAGGAAAAATGGACTCTGAGAAAATGTCCAGGTTGTCGGAATGCATCTAAGGCGTTTAATAATGTACATGACCAAGAATTATTAGATTTATTACGATAATTGTTATGACCCATAGTTATATTAGGGTTGTGCCTCGAGTTAGTAGTTGCGCCCAAACAACGCGCAATGATTACAAAACTAAATGACTCGCGATCGCGACAATATTCGATTTTCATTTCCATCTCACTCGAACCTCATAAGTATTTGTGCTGTAAACGTAGTATGGTCTATTATTAACGGGTTTTGTGAATTTAGAATTATTGAGAAAGGTTTAGGCGTTTATTGTTGAATGAGACGATTTGTAAACTGTACTTTTCAAAATCTTCATCAGCGTAAAACGTAATCCCCATTATTATTATGTACGATCCAACGTAAACTGTTGAATTGCATGTTTTTACAATGTGTACTTACCGTATTCAAACATTTGTGTACTTGCGCTTGTTGGTTCTTAAGTTTGTACTCGACGCCCCTTAAGTATAAGTTTAAATTGGCTGAATTTACGTTTGCATGAATTGAATTTTTGGCTCTGTCGATGGCTTGAGCAGCTGCACTTTAAACGGAGAGCGGCTTGACTACTTTTTTTTGATCAATTGGTCGAATCTCATTTTTATTATTTAATTTTTTTTGTCAGTCGGTTTTCTTGAGTTGCCGTTTGTTAATTATCAGTCAGCGCAGAGCCGTTTTCACCATAATTAGATTAATGGTAGCATCTAAGGGAAATATTAGTGGATTTTTGTGAACCGAGACCAATATATCGTCATCACGTTGTGTTATGTACAGTAAGGTTAATACTACGAAATATACTCTGAAAGTTTTTAACCCATTGTACTGTTTCCTTTTCCTGCCTCTTGTAAACAAAATTGGCTGTTTGCGCATAGGTGGGGTGCGTTCTAATTTTAACCAAACGAGATTAAGAGAAAAGGAAAAAAATCGACATTGGTTTTCTGTCGTAGAAAAAAAACAGTTGTATATGCGTGAAACTAAAATGAACAAAATACATTGGCTATTTTCGAAATATAAATGAACGAATAAATGGAGGGCTCAATGTTCGTAACTTGTGGCAAGATGATTCAGTGTCAATTAGATGAAAAAGGAGGTTCTCGAAGAGTGGAAGGAGGGATTATCTCGAAAAGGAAAACGCCGAAAAGTCACGTGGCGGAAAATTCGGAGAGAGACGGTGAAGGAGGTGAGAGAAGATGGTGGACTGGCGAGATTAGATCGGACGAGAAAAAACTGTAACTATGTCTGAATGATGACAGGACTCGTCCTGAAAGATTGGGGTAGGTCAAGTTTGTCTCAGGTGTTTGGGGATGCTTACTACGAAACTGCTTCTGTGTTGGAACGTAAAACCTAAGGGCGATTAGTTTGTAGACACGCTGTCTTTTTCTCAACCGACTTACATTCAGATATGATATTTTACTATTTTTATTTATTTTTCCTATTATTTTCTTTTGTCTTCGAGAATTATAATCATTGGTCACTGATACAAATTGACTGGGCTATAATTTGGCATTAATCCAAACGGTTATTATTTCGTGTTATTCTCTCTGGCTCCACTGAAAATGGAACGTTTTGCTGACTTGCAGTCTTTTTCACTAAAACGAATTAATAACTTTCTTTCACAGTACTTACTAATCACAATGAATATTGATAAAAATGACGGTATGATAAGAGTAGATCGGAAGAGTTGCAAAATCGAACGATTCAAATTGGCAATCAATGAAAATAAATTAATGTGCCTACTAGACATTGTTGACAGAACAATTACTACTCATATTACATATAAATGCCACTATGGTTCTAATAATAGCTAGTGACACCAGTTTTATAATTACAGACTCTATATCCAATTACCGAAGAATTCGTTTCCCAAATAAATTCCAGAATTCAACACGAACTTTCTCTAGCGGAATTATGGATTGATACCTAACTGAAGACATGCATCATATCTACGCCCAGGCCGAGACAAAGAGGTTGTCGAATAGTGCAAATTACTACTGACTTAACTGGAGGGGTGAATATTTGCACGCACAAATGAATCATTTTTAAGGGGACGTTCTTATTTCCAAAAAAGGGTGTCGGGGTAGCGTCTCATTCTGCTGTTCCAACATTGGGAGTAAGCTGTCGAATAAAATAAAAGTTATCGGAATGAAAGTTCTTAATTGCGAAATGTTTCAATGCCTCGTCCTACAATTTTACTCCAATTTGGGTTTAGTCAGTAAAGTTGTATTTGTAGCAACAATTTCATTATTGTTACTTTCCTTGGCTCTACGAAGTGGAAAGGAAAGTTAGGCAATCGGCCGAGGGCAACAAAATTGAGTTCCCTTCAGATCTTTACGTTGTTGACCGAAAAACACAATTTGGGAAGCTGGTCTGTGCGATTGAGAGAAAACGGCTGTACGAGATAAACTCTTAACTTAATTAGGTTATGAGCCAAATCCGCCCAAAAATAACTATAGTTATCATAGTGATCAAAACACCAAATTTTTTTTCTCAAAAACAGCCCTAACTATTTTGATTAGATTTTTTGGATAGACAGCTAATGATGAGGTAACAATACGATCAAAAACCCCATATGTGGACAACATAGCACAAGAAATTACCAAACATTTCGACGAAAATCGAGTTTAGCGCAGTTTTTTTCAATAAACTTTGCTCAAATGTTATTAAAATCTTCAGAAAAATTCGTGCGGTAGCGTAATCAAGTATATACGTTCGCTCAATATATACGATGAGTCTTTAATAATGCTTATAAGTTATAAAATGACTACTCCGGAAATTTCGGAATTTCATCCACCGCTGTATGACTTCCTATCATTTTTTAAAGTGCTATTTAAGTGAATGTGCGTAGAGCTAAGGAAAGTTGTGCGATGTGCGTCGCACCAAATATTTCTTTTGGATGTAATTTAGTGTTGTTAATGATTGAAATTGAATAACTGGAGTTTACGTTTTTGAATGTAAGTCTATCGGCTCGTGTTGATGAACTTGTACAGTTAATATTTAGTTGCTTCTTTTTTTTCTCGAGATATGTTCCTATCACTCGTTATTACCGGATTGAGTTTGTTTCGCATACTATTACTAACTGATCGCTCTCAGTCCTCAGGATAATATTAATCGACAGACAGAAATCGTTGGGTAAATAGGTACGTCTTCCCACAATTTGTCAGTCATGGCCCAATGTTAACATTTTCGTTTTCGTCCGCTAACCCCCTTTACAATGGTTATTGTACGCACCAGCAATATTGCGTTTATTCGTTCTGTTGCGATTTTTGTATAGCTTTGCACGCTTCAATACTTTGTTCTGTGTTATTATCTAGTACGCATGAATAAGTAAACATATTGGCTTTGTTCGCATGTCATCTTGAGCTTATACGTTGTTATTTGGCTTATTTCTGTTAATTCACGTAGAAAACGCTGCTTGTCTTCATGTTTTGTTCATCATTTTGTGATTATGTCGAGGGTACAGTTTGCGTTTTTATCTGTTTTTGATAATGGCTTGCCACAATTTCTCCGCAAATGATGTAAATCGTGTTTGACGTTATTGTTCCACAGTTGCTGCTATTCTAGTTTTGTAGAGGGTCAGAGTGGGAAGGTTCTTACTTTTATTTTATTGTGTTTGAATATGAGCTTGAGTAAGTTCGATGGAGACTCTATTGGAGGGTTTCTTTTTCATTTCGTACTTCAGGCGTGATGAGGGCAACATGCTGCAGAACACGCGCTTTTCTAGAATGCGAAATTATAAACATGAAATGTCGTGTGTAAATTGCAATATGGTGTTCATCTGTACATTACAGTAATTGATAACTGGCAACAACACTCATATCTACAGAGTTTGCAACGGGTTGCGGTAGTTAACAGGGGTTTTTACTTTCCTTGGCTCTACGAAGTAGAAAGGAAAGTTATGTAATCGGCTGAAATTTTTTTTTTTGAGTTTTCTTCAGATCTTTACGTTTCAGACCCTCCTGAGTCCGAAAAACACTATTTGGGAAAATGGTCTGTGTGTATGTGTGTGTGTATGTGTGTCTGTATACGATTTTTAGAGAACACCACCGTATCAAATCACCTCAAACTTGATATCTCGCCCGCAGGTATGTAAGTAAATAAGGGTATGAATGTAAGGTAAATAAGGGTATGAACAAAATTCACCGAAAGTTAACTATAGTTATCATAGTGATCAAAACAACAAGTATTTTTTTTCTCAAAAACCGCTCTAACGATTTTGATTACATTTTTAATATTGGCAGCTCTTAACATGATAATTATACCATAAAATTCCCATTTGTGGGAAAATGACGAGAGCAGCACAATAAATTATCAAAATTTTCGACGAAAAGCGTTTTTGCCGTGGTTTTTTCCTTTTAAACTCCGCTGGAATGTTAGTAGAATGTTAAAGAAAATTGGTACTGTAGTCCAATCCAATACCTATAGGGTGAGTATTTTAAAAACGATCATGAGATACATGGGGCTCACTCCAGAAATTCCTCAATTTCAACTACCGCCGTTTTGCTTAATACCAGTTCTAACAATTATTACCCAATAACTCTGCAAAAGTGATTACTATCCTCCTTCAAAAAGTCCGTGTTTACAGCCTCATTAATTTTCGGGGTACCATTTGCTCAATAATGGTCCTGGAATGAGTACGAGCAGCACAATGAATTCTTTAACTGTAATCGCTGCCGCTTCATGCTGCCGTAAAGCGTTGTTTGACCAAGTTCAAAGGGGCTGAGTGATAAATGAATTGATTAAATAGAATTAGCCATGTACAAAGTGAATTGTTGTAGAGTTAAAGAAAGTTGTGTGTTGCAATGCACCAGATATTTTCTTATACTTTTTACATTGTCACACATGTATGCATGTACATTTGCATACTTTCCTTCCTACATTTTGTATTTTTATACATCTAGACATCGTATACATATTGATTCATGCACACTTTTTTCATTTGTCCCTTGTAAATTTTTATCGTTTTCATCATACAATGAGCGTTAGGTGAGTTTTATTTTAAGCTGACCATTCATTAGGTCAGTGAGTTTCAGGAATCTGGGGTGTGTCGGCTTTGGGGTAGGCAGCCAGTTAGGTAGTGAAAATCGGGCGCATAAAACTAGATGTCTCGTCTGACCTCCGACCTCTTAAGAAGGTATGGGAAGAGCAGGTCTATTTCGCTCACACAGAAGCCTTCAACAGACGGCCATCTGCAGAGGGCTGATGATGGATGTCTGACCAGCTGCCTGTTATCAATTTTGCAAGGATATTGCCGTAGCATACCATCAATACGCACAAATAACTTACCTTTGGGGAATTCCATTGAAATTGTATAGGTGATTAATGGGATACAGCCCCCCCCCCTTCAACACTATTCTTCTCACCCCTTCTCATCCATCAGGATACTTTTTACTGAAATAGATATCTTTTTAGTCATCACAGGCTTTACGCTCGCATTATTCAAAGAATACCATCACAAAAACGCAAAACCTTTTTACTTTCCTTGTTCTACAAAGTAGAAAGGAAAGTTATGTAATCGGCTGAAAAAAAAAATTTTGAGTTTTCTTCAGATCTTTACCTTTCCGACCCCCCTGAGTCCGAAAAACACTATTTGGGAAAATGGTCTGTGTGTATGAGTGTCTGTATACGATTTTTAGAGAAAACCACCGTACCAAATCAGCTCAAACTTGATATCTCGCCCACAGGTTACCATGGGACGCCAAAATAAGGGTATGAACAAAATCCACCGAAAGTTAACTATAGTCATCATAGTGATCAAAACACCAAATATTTTTTTTCTCAAAAACGGCTCTAACGATTTTCATTAAATTTTTTATATTGGTTGCTCTTAATAAGATAATTATAGCATCAAATTCCCATTTGTGGGAAAATGACGAGAGCAGCACAATAAATTACCGAAACTATCGACGAAATCGACTTTACCGCGCTTTTTAGAGAAAACTACCGTATGAAATCACCTCAAACTTGATATCATGCCCGCAGGTTACCATGGAATGCAAAAATCAGCGTATAAACAAAATCCACCGAAAGTTAACTATAGTTGTCATAGTGATCAAAACACCAATTTTTTTTCTCAAAAACAGCTCCAACGATTTTGATTAAATTTTTTACATTGATAGCTCTCAATAAGGCAACTATACCATAAAATTCTCATTCGTGGGAAAATGACGAGAGCAGCACAATAAATTATCAAAATTGTCGACGAAAAGCGTTTTTAGCGCGGTTTTTCCTTATAAACTCTGCTGGAATGTTACTAGAATGTTTGAAAAAATTGGTATTGTAATCCAATCCAATACCTATAGGGTGAGTGCTTAAAAACGCTAATGAGATACATGGGGCTCACTCCAGAAATTCCTGAATTTCAACTACCGCCATTTCGCCTACTACCAGTTCTAACGGTTTTACCCAATAAATCTGCAAAAGTGATTACTATCCTTCTTCAAAAAATTCGTGTTTACAGCCTCATCAATTATCTGTGTACCAATTGCTCAATAATGGTCCTGAAATGTGTACGAGCAGCACAATAAATTCTGGAACTGTAAGCGCTACCGCTTCCTGCTGCCTTAAAGCGTTGTTTGACCAAGTTCAAATTAACTGAGTGATAAATGAATTGAGTAAGTGCACAAAGCCATATAGAAAGTGAATTGTTGTAGAGCTAAGGAAAGTTGTGTGTTGCAACGCACCAGATATTTTTACTTAACCCATTCGGGACGAGCGCAAAAATCCAGATTTTCGTGCCAGCCGAACGTTTTTGTTGGCCCAAATTTCACATTAGCAGCTTGTTTTTTTATTCTTCAAAATGTATTTTTTTGGTAATAAACTTTTTTGTGTGGTGTCTTTTAGGTTTTTACATATGACGTCATATGATATCATCTGGTCGACAAATTGGAATGATTATGCAAAACCCGCAATACTCTTGTAGTTTCATACCAGGCCAATGAGATCATATGATGTCACACATGAAGCATATGGTTTAGGGTTGATGAAAGAACATATCATATTTCAATCATAAAATCTATCGATATAATTTGGTGTAACTTCATATAATACGTAAAAATAACAATCACAGTTCATACATCAAAGTCAAAAAAGTCAATATGCCCTATCAGTCAATTTTAGCAAACAAGTGTTACACCTAATTCTTCTTTGCAGGATCAATTATATCGTTGATGCAATCATGAAAATAAGCAATTAGTGGCCTAAGTTTTTGAAGTGGATCGTTTGAAGGATCAGACGGGGCAAAATGAAGGCTTTCCAATATTCCAAACCATTATCACGAGTCATATGTCCCCTGAAAAAACGGAAATCGAATTTCTCGTTTGCATTCCAGTACTCCTTCAAACGATCCAGCTTTACAATTCCCATCAGTAAATGTAAACCGAATCATTTTTTTAAATTCTGGGACAGATACATTTTCCCATTTGAGAATGCTTGGGTTTTTGATTTGATCCTCCTTCCAAATCCAGACGTAACTGAATAGTGGATTCGTCCAAATCACTCAGAAGGAAGCGATCTGATTTGTTTGAGCGTTTTGGTGGAGTGACCAAAAACTCATTGTTGCTTTCATCGCCTGAAGAGAAGACGAAAAAAATGTGGTAAACAATTATAGAAAACTCCCTGGGAAAATGGAGGGCTAAGAAAATGCGAAGAAATGAAAGAAAGTAGTGCCTACCATGGGCTGATGAAGGGGTTTTTCGTTCTCTCTGCATACCGTGCAAGCTAGTTTTTTCTCCACAAGAAAAGAAAAAATATCTAGAAGGAAAGATTAAAATAAAATAAGTTGGATAATGGAAACCATGAACTTTTCTTACAAATTTTTCATCAAATTTTCGTGCTTAGGATTTCTTTCTGTATAAAAACGAAAACTATATTGCTACGATGAAAAGAAAAGCGAGGTAAGAGAAGAAATTGCGAAAAAATGCTTAATGGTTGGCAAAAAAGACGCTTACCTGAGTTTGTGATATAAGGCATTAACGACGGCTGACGCAGACAGACGAACCTTTCCTCACAATAGTTCACATCCAACTGAAGTCATTTCTACCTGGCAAAAGGTTTCCCCACAGTTCGTCGTGGTGGGCAAACCGTTCGAGTCTGCCTCTCATCTACTTACAAGCTTGGCATCATATGATACCACGAGGCCGGGACGGGAGCCTCTCATGATATCATATGATACCACCCGTCCCGAATGGGTTAACTAAGCTCGAAGAAGTAGGATTCAGTGTCTATAACATGTCATGATAGGAAGAACGGCGGCACCAAATCAGCTCAAATTTGTTGTCTAACCGGTGAATCGACATGGGGCGCCGAAATGAGGGTTTGAACCAAATTGGTCGAAAACTAGCTATAATTATTACACAACACAAAACGTATTTCGTCCAACAACTAATAACGGTAATAAAATAATGTTCATTCATGGAAAAATGGGAGGGAAAAAGTAAATAATCAAGGATGTTTCGATATTAGTGAAGTTTTCTTTTTATAAATTCTTCTTTTAGAGTCATTTTAAAATAAGTTATCTACACAAAGATATTTTAATATCGTTATGCTGGCAAATTCGAGTCACGTCAATCAAACAAACGTTGAAATCCTTCAATACTCTGTCACCTACTTCATTAGCGTTTTCACTGTTCAACTGCTACAGTATCAGGAAGATGTATATGTGGAGGAGGGTGGGGAGGTTCATAAGATGGAGGAATAGGGCAGTGGGCTCATCAAATATCTACTAACCTATTCAAGTAGTGCTAAGTTTTATTAGTATATGAAGCTTGAAAGTAGAGATAATTATGTGTGCCCGACCTATGGAGCTTGGTACCACACTCATACCAGAAAAGTGTGAGAGATGATTTAGAAAAGGTAATAATTAACGCTGTACTTTTAGTACTTCCATTTGAAATGAAAACGTCGTCAGAATGAATTTACGTATTCTGAATGATGGTGTGACATCTTCTGTGTTGGAACAGTCTGAACAATGGTAAATTTACAGTTACTGGTCATCTCGGCATGCAGCTCACCATTTGCACGGAATCGCATCTGCATTCAAATCACGACTCGCGCCCAAAGCAGTCTTACGCGATGACGCTGGGAGCGTTCCATACTTAGTCCGTTCTGCTTGTTGATAACCAAAACGCTAATTTTTTGCACGAATTTGAACCATGTAAATATCAGCTAGACAGAATCAGGTAGCTTTGAGAATAATCCTCGTTTGTTAACAGAGGACATAAGGCACATTACGTGTTAAATACGTCGTTCGATTACATGAACTTGATTTTTAAAGTGGTCTCCTTTCTGATGTAAAGCTTCAAGTTGGATTGAAAAACGTCCTTCACAACCTCAAGTTTTTTTTAAAGAACTACTTTGTACAGTTCCACACACTTCACCCAAATTGTACGTATCTCATTTGTGAAAAAGCTGAATTTTGCCTTGTGGGATTCAGTGTTACGGGAATACTAGCGTCACATCCTTGAGCACCTCCTGACATAAGACTCTTTTATTGGCCATGGTCTATGGGAGAAACACGAAGAGTAATATTGAGCTGATAACAGTGAACACTGGTTCATAGCTCAGGTTAGCTGCATTTTGTGCCAAACTCCATTTCCTTGTTTCAAATGACGTCTTAAAATCTTGAACTGCAAAACTCTCACATTCAAACGAACAAAAGAGAAGCAAATACCAAAGTTAGGTAACGTGGTTCCTCTTTGTTTTAGCGCCTCCTTTAGCTGACCGGTTCCATTACTCATTTGAGTACTCATTTATTATCCTTGACGTCTCAAAATAAATACATCCCAGTATACAGAAAGACAGTGCCTGACTCATATTTCAGGCCCTGACAGGGGTCTCTTGCAGGTTAGCTTGAAGGTTTTAGAAGATAACAATAACCCTGGTTCACAGCCCGAGGTTACACTTTTCATGATGCTTTCGTCGGCTCTACGAAGTAGAAAGGAAAGTTATGTAACTGACTAAAAAATAAACGTTTTTAGTTCTCTTCGGATCTTTACATTTCAAGGCCGACCGAGTTCAAATCGCACTGTTTCGGAACGCAACTGAGCCAAAATAAGGGTATGCACAGAATCCAGCCAAAACTAACTATAGTTATCGTAGTGATCAGAACACTAAATTGTTTTTCTCTCAAAAACCGCTGTAACAATTTTGGTTAACTTATTTGTATGGATAGCTCTAAATAACACCGTACAGTTCCCATCAGTGGAAAAATGGCGAGAGCAGCACAATAAACACCTAACATTTCGACGATAGTCGATTTTAGCTTAGTTTTTTTTCCTTATAAACTTTGCTCAAATGTTACCAGAATCTTCATAAAAGTTGAGGTGGTAGTCCAATTAGGTGGCTATGCTATGGTTTAATAACGCTCATGAGATATGAGTATAGGAGATACTTTAGATATGCCAGGATTTCAACCCCCCACCATTTAGCTACCGTTTCTATTCTTTAAAAAAAAATTTGAGTACAACCTCATTAATTCTCTCTTAACAAATGGCACAATAATGGTCTCGGCACAGGAAGGAGCATCACAATAAATTGTGAAGGTATAGGCGCTATCACTTTCTACCACTGTGAAGTCAAGTTTGGCCAAATTCTAATGAACTGAGTGAAAAATTGAATAAGTAGCAAAAGCCATGAAAACCTGCGACTTTGTTGAAGGAAAGTTGTGTGATGCGTCGCGCCTCGTTTTTTTTCTTTTCGATGCGGCGATGCTTCATCTTCGCTCAGACTCGTATGTCAGCAGCTTCCCAATAATGCAACCCCATTGTATAAACACGATCCTCCTCAAAGAATATACTTTTTTTTATTAACTGGTTTCACTTCTATGAACAATGCCATGCGCTCTCAGAACACACTTTGATTATCTGGTGGTGGAAACAAGTTCAGGCTGACTGACTTCTCGGTTGGTTTTTCGTACAATTTATAGTTTTTTGATTAGCTTCGTTAAAATCTGGAAGGGTGGCTAGACATATTTTGTCAATAAACGTGGTTTGTTGGTTTTGTACATAAGGTTCGTTTTCGATACTCTCTTTTATGCAATTTCCATTTTTGTGAAAACAGTTTACATGTGTTAACCTGTCATTTTTAGGCGATCCAGCGTCCAAATATCGCTCGGAATCTCCCATCACGAGCACGATGCTGATAGCAGTTGTGGTTGCCGCTCTGCTCGTCATTTTGTTCATTGTGGACATTTCTTGTTTCTTCGTCAACGACACAGGTAATTTACGTGAAAGGTTAATAAGGAACAGGTTTACAAGCGTAAGTTTTGATTCCCATTCTCGCTTATGAAATAATCGTTCTGTGAAGCGCCTGTGTACAACGTCACACGGGGAATTGCCCTTCAAAATGACCCATCAAGAGCTTCGTTAGTGTGGGCTGTGAGTAGAGTGTCGGTTTGGAACTGCTGCTCGACTTCGTGTCATCCCTACTTCAGTGGTCAAAGGAATGAATTTTGGCCTTGGGTTCGCTGGAAGATTAATGTGACTCGTACCAATGTTATAACCAAGGAATATTAGGAATACGGATATAGATATTTATACTGACAACCAATCTGTGGTAAAAACACTGGGTAACCCAATAGTCAGGAGCTACCTCATAGAAGAAACAAAGCACAAGAATGGGTAACTCCAACAACTAGGGAACACAATCACGCTAAAATGGATACCCGGACATAAGGGATATGCAGGGAATGAGAGAGCGGACGAACTAGCCAATGCAGGAGCCAGGGGACACTTTCGTGGACCAGAACCGTTCTCGGCTATTACAATGCAACAATTGAAAGTAAAAATAAATGAGAAAATGTGGAGTAACGTCAGTGACGAAATAAACAACCATGAAGGGTACCAACATTCCAAAATTATGGGCATAACTAGTTATAACCTGCAAAGAACCAATCGGGTACTGGGCTTAAGTAAGGTAAGACTATGAAGAACAACTGGAATGCTATCTGGGCTCTACGCAGTGGGTAAGACTCTCAACAGGATCAATCCCAACATCAACGCTAGGTGCCCGTGTGGAGAAATAGAAACAGTAGATCACTATCTTAGGGAATGCCCGTTATGGTTTGATACTAGACTCAATATGTTGGGGGAGAGAATACTAAACAGCACTAGTTTGAGAGAAACCGAGTGGAAAAAGATCCTAGAATTCGTAGAGGGGACTGGTAGATTCCGAAACCCCTTTTAAAGAAGCCAAGCCAACTCCCAATAACTCTGGGGAGATGGGAAATGGGCCTGAATGGCCGCGGCTTCTTCTTGGGGTGTCTCAGCTGTAGCCTGATGAAGTTGTAGGGATGGATCTCAAGGTTGCATTGCATTTTTTACGAAAATGGCGAGGGCGTTCGCATCAAGGAACACCAGCTCCATGCCTGGGGGTGGAACTGAAAGGAGGAGGCTGGTCATGGACGCCACACTATAGACCCCTGAGATCTAAGGTCGCAGTCTCAGTTGCCACCATTATTGCAGCATACGACTCCGTGTTTGGCGTACTCTTACTCTTAACCTTGAAAGGCATAGATTGATGTTGCGTAATTCGTGCATTTTTCTGAAGATTTATCATTGTAGTGTCAAATCAACTTTGTTTCAGGTTTGCTTTGGCTTATGTGTGGAAAAAAGGGCTCTCGCGCCCCAAGGGACGAGGATACTAAACTTGGAAGGTAATCACAGAAACAGTAGTCATTTTTCTCCTAATGTCCTCCTGTGTGTGCTTACAAAACATGAATACTCAATTATTGCGTATACTCGTATACGAATAGTTTCTGGGCAACGTAGTTGTATTGAATTATTAACATAATACATGTTACTATACATCACTAAAATAGCTACTGGTGTGCAAAAATAATAGAAAAAAGCGCCACAGAAAGAGTAATGATTGCTGCAACAACATTATGTGGGGTAGAGCGTAACAGAGGTATTACTGAATAAATAAAAGTTATCAAGGGAACTTAGAGGAGGTGGAGAGAGAATGTAAGAGATAGAGATTTAAGGCCTCAATCCTCGTTGAAGTTAGCCTTATAATATTTGTAACCAAAACCCTATTGTTCGCTTCGTTAACCCACATTTTTCCTTTTCCTTTAAAAGAAACCGATCTCCCCCATCAACCTATTGTTCTTGAAGGACCTCGTTGAGATAGCACAACTTCAATGTTGGCTAAAGCAAAACTGAGCCTTCAGTTGACTCGCCTGTATGATAGTACAATTTACACGAAATACTCAGTTATACGTTTCTTGAAAGTATGTGGTGTATAACTTGACGTGGAGTATTGCTATCGTGAACACCTAAGGGTGGCAATTATAGAACAGTTGGATGGTCCCACAATCCAATCTGCTGCCTGCAGCTGGATGGAATCAGTTCTTCTTTTGCCTCAATGGCGGTTGTCTTATTGGTTGTAACATCTATAACCTTTCGTGACAACATTACTCGCTCCTATGTACGATAAACATTAGTGTTGTGCCATATGTAATGCCTTGCTGCACACTACAACTGCATGGATGAGAATTGGTACTATGGCTCCTGAATTAATTGTTCTCATAGCTTCAGGTCACAGTGCATCGTTGCTGACCACCACAGATGGTGATGAGTTCACCCTCCAGCGAAAAAGTAACATAAACAACAGGTCTGTTTCCTTATTTGATGACTGTTCCTAAACCTTCGACGAGGGTTATATCAGTTGCGGTTTCGCTAATATGCAAGAGGCCGGCCTCTGCAGCATCCACCGAACTGAGACCTGTGGAGGTACAGCAGGTATTTGGTCGTTAGCCAGTCTCCTGGTAGAGAGCTGTTGCCCGTGTGTTACTGCGCGGAGGTGACCACCTGAGGAATCCCGTACCGAAAGGGAGGAGTTCTTGATGTGGCTTCCCACATGATCCAACTAATTACTTAAGTGGCAAGTTTCAAAAGGACAGAACATGACCACGTTTCTTAGCCATCACCTTCTTCGAGAAATCTGCAAAATGGGTATAGGCTTGCTTTGTAGCTGTCAATGCTGCTAAGTTCGTTTGCCCTCCCAACAACCATCGCTCACTGTTGTAGAAACTAGAGCACGTGGTTTCTTGTTTCCTCCACACTGGAAGCGCAAGATGTGCATGACAGAGACTCGTCGATAGAAACGAAGTGGAGCCACGCATTGAAGTCACCATGTCCCGTGAAGAAATGGCTCGTCCAGTGGTCTGGCTCAACCCATTTTCTTGAAAGGCGTTCACGGATGTTGGGAAAGAACTCATACGTATCACGTCCCGTTGACGAGGATTCCCATCTCGCTTGCCATTTCTCTACCGCCCATTCGTCGATGGCGGCAAGTTTCCGTTATGTGGTGAGATCCGCACGGAGTTCAGCACATCACATTGGTTGCTCTGAGTGACTTCGTAGATTTTCTGATGCGTCATCAGTTCATGAGTGCCTGTCGCTTTTTCAGTGGTTAAGTGACGAGTTTTGGTGATCCTCAAGGACAGCCTACTTTCACAAACACTTGCACACATCGGACCGCCCTATCATAAACAACACTCCCAGCTACTCAATGAACTGCAGTTTTTGGCTCAATAGGTCCCATTCCATTCCATTCCAGTTTTTGGCCCATTCCATATTCCCCCTTGCTATAAGCAAGGCCTGTGTGTGTGTGTTCGAAATTATTTTCCCATACTCATCCCCTCATCTCTTACCCTTTATCCACCCCAGGAGTGTATGTGTGTAGTCACTCGATTGACTCAATGTGCAAATCAACGAGGGACGTCGACATAAAATTATGAGCGAAATCGGTTCTAATATTTTTATTTGATCACACTCGTATTCAGCATTTTGTGTATAGAACTGTACCAAGATGAACCGAATTCTTCGATTTAGCGAAGGCTCATCCAGGGCATTTGTGCTGACTAGGCACCTCGAACGTCAAGATTTACTCAAAACTTTGATGTCAGGAGTCTGAATGGAGCGGTCATCTCGTCGAGGTGTCGTCCTGTCACCTGCCCTCTCGTTCTTTCCCTCCCAGTTCCCGGTTTTTAGGGGTAAATTGTGTATAAAACTCCGCTTTTCAATTACGGTCGTTATCGCACATACTCCCTTCCCACACTTATTACAAATCCGTAACAGAACGTTTCTACCGGGTTCATGTTGATTGAATGAAAACCCAATCGTATTAGTTGTAGAGCGACAAATATCACTGAGTGGGCGTGGGGCTCAGGAAAGTTGTGATGCATCGCACCAGATATTTTTGCATAAACACTCGAACGAGACCAGCTCTGCCTATACAGTTCTGGAGATAATGTCAGTTTTACTTTGTTTTTGTGTATTCCTCACCATTTTCAAATATTATGATAAGGGTTATCTATGCTGGTTTGCCGTTGATCTGTGAGAACTGGCTCGTAAGGGCAGTTCCCCCTGAAACTTATTTATAAATATTTAACGTGAACGAATTGGTCAGTAGTTTAAATTCATTTCGTCGACTATTTAATTAAATATTTTTATATGTAGTGGCGACCTTGATGACAATTGATGTGAATACAGGATGTATCCCACTGAATAACAGCCGTTCAACTAAGTGCTACATCTCATCTGCCTTTTTGTAACAACTCTTTATTCTGTATTCAACAAATATGTCGACTCACCCAACTTTGTGCTTACTTTTCATTATCCCGCCGTTGAAACCTCTCAAAAACCGAAACCCCCTGATTTTTCAGCCTCTATAGCTGGCGGTTCCCTTTGCCATATTGCAGCAATAAAGATTCTTCGTCGAATGAGGGAGGTAGCCCGGGAAACAATTCAACAAGCGATGCCGTCAAAGTTCCTCTTCCGGACATGAATTTTGTATTGTAAGGCCCCTGATTAGAATATTTAAGAGTTGCCAGTTTTCGTTTTGGTGTTGTCTTATGCTTAACTTTGGAGCTTGCCCATCGCATGTAGGATTTTGGACGCTTCCTTGTAAATTAAAGCGCCCAATTAGCCTTTTTTTTCTTGATTTTCTATTAAAAACTACTTTTACATTTATTTTATTGGTTGTTATTTACATTCTTTCAATCTTGATTAGCTGCGCATTAGCATTGGTGATTCTAAACCCGTTTTAGACTATGGAAAGTACTATCATAGATGTGCAGCTTTCACAACTTGCATTTTGATTCACAAGTTTTTGAAGCTTCCTAGTTACTTCGAAGGAAGTTATTTTTATCGAGTTGTGGGTTTCTTTATGAAAATGTGTATTTGATTTGGAACTTTCACGACTTTGGTTAACGTGGCCTTCAATTTTTACAGTAAAATGAGGTTGCTTCCCAGTAGTTCATGAACTTGGCTCAAATTGTATTGGCAACCCACTGAAGTGATTATTTACACAGTACTCTTGGTATACAGCATGAGGAAACATCCGTGATGTTTTCGAGAAGAACTGGATGTGCGGCTCAACTTCTTTTCTTTCAAAATCTCTTCATCCTGTACATCATGCTCCTCCAGTGAGGAGGAAACAAGGAACCACGTGCTGCTCTACAGTAATTCCAACAACACTACAGTTGTCGAAAGAGCGGCCAAACCTTCCAGTTTGCTAGTAAGCTGGTGTACAACCACTTTGCCCAGTTTGCGAAGCAGATTATGTGCAATAAAAGCATGGTCTTATGAGTGTTGAGGAACAGACTGTCCTCAACCGTCTGAACAAGTCATGCTGCAGGCCCCCAGATTGCTTCAGACCTTTTTCCCTTGTTCAATTCTCTATTGACATCTTCCTATCCAGTTGTTTGGCATCTGCCTTGCTCGGGTCATGTTTTGTTCGACTGAGGACCCTCCAGTTCTGAGCAAAGCCTCTTGTCTAAGTGTTCGGGATCTGTTCAGAACTGGCACCCTACACTCCTTACGTAATTCCGCGTTCGTTTCGTTTGACGCAGGAGATAAGTCAGCACTCAGTCAAATTGCCCGTTTTGGGAGAAAAATGAAGGATTCGTTCAACTGATCTTTGGTAGTTCTGGGCTCCTTAACAGACGTTGCAATTTTTTTTCTGCGTTCCCAACAAAGGCCATAAAGGCTGCAGTTCTTAATGATCTCTAACTCGTACTAGAACCGCCCATCAATCTACCCCCGAGGTCTCAAGCTCGGGCCACTTGGCGTTTTGTGCTTGAAAATTATTTTCCCTGCTCTTGCCAGAAGCTTGGACTGCCAGCTTTAGCAACCTCGATTGGGATTCGAGGATTGTCCTAAAGCCAACACGCCTTGCTCCCCTCTCATGCCGTACCACTAGGGACTGTGGCACTCTTACAGCTCCACAAATCTAATTTCCTTTCCAAAACTGTTGAACCTATTGAATTCCAGAATGAGAGAAATAACCTAACGTTTTCCCGATTTGATGAACAGAATGATTCATAGATCATCAAAAAGTTTTAACGTGTATCATATTCACACGCCAAATCAGTAATGTTTCAAGATAGTCACCATTCTTTTAGTTCAGTGTCGAAGCTAGTTCATTGTTTAAAATGAAACATTTAATCAGAACTGACACTACGTGCTATTTAGTTTTAATTTTAACGACTTACTATTATTTATAAAATGCGTATAAGAATTAGATTTTTCCTTACTTTTCCAAGTAAAAACGAAAAGCGTTTTTACTTTCTTTAGTCCCGTGAAGTAGGAAGGAAAGTTTTGTTAACAGCAGACCTATTATTTTGTTCACTTTAGATATTTCCGTTTTAAATGACTGGAAGCTCCCAAAAACGCAATTTGAGAAATTCGTCTGTGTTGAGGTCAGCTCAAATCTTATATTCTGCCTGCAGATCAACTTGAGACCTCAAAATAAAGCTACGAACAAAATCGGTCTAAAACTAACTATAGTTATCTTCTTTTTTTCTCCAAAACGGCTCTAACAATTTTGATTACATTTTTTGCGTGGATAGTTCGAATTATCGTAATGGTATTGTGAATTTTTTCGTTTGGGGGGGAAATGGCGAGAGCAACGCAGTAAACTGTTATAAAGTTCAATAAAAAGTAGTAGCCCATATAAAACTGGAGTTCGGGCAAAAAAATGAGTTTGTAATTCAATTAGCTGTACGATGAAAGTGTAACAATGGTCATCTGATAGTTCATAATAAATAATAAATTCATAGAATAACTTCAATCCGTCCTTTCATAAAATAACTTTATTCGCAGTGTTTTCTCTATAATTCCAGAACAATAAAGGTATATCTCTCCCCCGTTCGTGCTCTAGTCCTGTATATCATCTGAGTAAAAGGCTACTCAGTAGGGGTTACGACATAATTAGGAGCAACCCTAATAAATTCCGTAACATTAAGTGCTACCTGTTTCCACCAGTTGCTCGTACATAAAACGTGAAGTTGAGTTCTGCAAAGTTCGAACTCTGTAAAACACGTGTTGAATTGGTTGCTGAGGGTTGCCGAGAGTTAAGCGATTAGTTGCCCAAATAGTTCGCTATTTTCTTAATTTGATGGATTGTAAGGTGCGTCCTGGGGCTTTATGGAAGAAGCGAACACTTCAATTAGTTCTCGGTTAAACTGTAAGTTATTCTTTCTTTCTTGCTCTTCAAAATCACGAAGTGTGCTATTTGAGTAACAGTACCTTCAACCTTTTCTTCGCTCCTTTTACTACTTAGAACTGATGAATAATACCAGATTGAGCGTACTGCTCTGGGTTGATTTTTAAATTCCCCCTTTTTATTTCTCCTTAATATATTCTTCCACAATTTTTCTTTGGGTTTTCGCTAAAGATTTGCCGCACAAATGTACTGGCGCTTGGTGTGTGCATCGTGGGAGTGCTTTTTTGGGTATTATTTGAAAGAGAGTTTCATTGCGGGTCAACTTTCTTTTTTTTTGCAGTGAAGGCAAAGAGCTCCTGAATAATGGGCACAGAGATGGAAAAATCCGAATAGAAAGCAAACCGATGATCGATGATGGGTAAGTTGTAAGATATTTTTACAATTGGTACCTTAGAGTACGGCATTACGAAACAGTAACGTAATAGTTTGGTGTTCTATGAACCGAACTCACAAAACTGTCGTAGTCGTAGTCTATAGAACGATGGCTAAAATTGAACTATGGTTAGTTCCCTTTCAATTTCGTCTTGCTAACCGCGCTCACAATTTAATGTTGTAATTTTGGCATCTGTTCGACGTTCAGTCATGTAAACAATTTTTGTGCAAACATAAACGGCCCTATAACCATACTACCCATCAATGCCCAAGGATCAGCCCTCAACAGACTAGATTTTGACAAATTACAATTTCTAATAATTATCACAAGTCCAAGTGGCCGCATTAGCTCTGGCTGCAGCTAAAACTGGTGAGGAGCATAAGTGCAAAGTGCAAGGGTTGCAGGAAAAAGCTAGGTTAGTCCAGGAGAATGCTTAGATTCAACAGGAATAATCGAAAACCGTACAAAAAAAATGACAAAGCTGAGGAAGAAAAAATACAAACCAAAATTGTAGGGTTACTCCTACTTTCCGAAGCTCAAAGGAAGGGAAAATGGCAGTTTACGTGTAATGATACTCGTAATTTGACTGAAACCATTATGTCTAATGTGTGTCAGTATCTGACACCAACGACACCTCTGTTGAGCGAGGGAAGGGCTGGCTCATTCTACTGGTGCGCGATCATGTCTCGCTCATGCGGTTTTACCAATGCCAGGGCTATAGTCACAGTCAGGCTAGATGCACGGTTGAGCCAGTGTGTAGTCAATACACCCAGAGCCACGAACCGGACGAATGCACTCCAATAAATATCTCATTACCCATTACTGACCCAAAAATCAAATACTATTATTATCTGCACCGGGCGATGATTCCTGTATCTCACCACAGAAAAGTATGAATAAATAATAAATAAAAGAAAAATAAGTTGGAGTTGTGGACGAATTGAACGTTTGGCGTTGTGGCCACCTATTCGACACTTCCTTTCAAAACGATCTTTGGAAACAGTTCACGTAATTTCGTCCACACACCCCATTCAAGACACACATACTTGAGATAAACCCGACACTCATACGCCAATCCACAACGCTCCATGCGCATTTTTCTCTTAATCAATGCATCAAAGCAGCATCGATTTGTCCATCTATGGCTAGTCGGAAAAAATCAAAAAAATTAACGTGAAAGAGAGCAGTGGGGAAAGCGCGAAAGTCGGAGAAAAAAGTTCGATTTGCATACGATCACTTGAGTGGCAACTTGTAAACTGAAGGGCGATATTGGTTTATAACGGAAAATTGACGAAGATTATGATTCACAGATTGATTCCATAGTTCAATGGTTAGTCGAGTGATTCAATTCGAATTTTAAAGTGCACTTGTGGTGGACATGGCAGGGATAACAGTGGTAACTAGCGCCAGTAACAGTGACACTAGTAGCAGTTCCAAATTCTGAACTTATGTTGCAGTCTCATTTACTTTACCCCTTGCATTGAGAATCAACCCTTGTGACCAAACGTTACTCTTATACACTGGGGGTGAACCCACGAAAATCACAGACTTCTTATTGTCGAGGAACTTCAGTAACTTTAAGATAGAAAGCAATTTCTGTTCAGGGCACACAGGTTCATTTCGAGATACAAAAAAATAAAAAATATAGGAAGTACTTCTCAAGGGAGAAAGTCACAGATATAACTGAGTAATTACAAGAAAGCGCAAATCTATATACAAATATATATGTGCACGACAACCTCAATGGTATGATGTGATTTGAGCAGTTCGTAAGTCCTAAAGTAGTATTGAGGTACTCGTTTGGTACTAGGTGATGTACAGTACTTACACTTCCGACGGCCGTGGAAGTTATAATGGAAGGAATTATTTGAGAGATACCTCTTTCAAAATCTATCTTACGATTATAGGCTGTACAGAGCGGAATTTCAAAGGATGAAGGGAAGGAAAGTCTTCAGAAATGGCGTTCTCCACGTTGGCAGTTGGGAACTGGAATTCGATAGGTGATACCTGAAACAACACGGTAATGATGGGGTATTTTGGAACGACAGTGACTGACGCCGACTGGACGATGTTGAAGCGATGACGAAGAGGACAGCAATATGCAAACAATCCTCCAAGACGATGGTGATGAAAGGCGTATTGTATGCTGACTGCAGCAGCCAGCTAATTTAATCGGGAGGGGAATGACAAAGTAAGGGATGGTACGATATCGTTAGCAGCTTGATGGCGAATGAGAAGAAAGGAAAACGGTGACTCTCCCTCCTGGCACTAGGAAGCAGCAGCTCTCCAGACGCTGGTAATTCAACACTTGGTTGTATTAAAAAAAAATATTTCTTGCAAATAATTTGTAGTCCTCTTCGGAAATAAATCAAAAAATTAATTAAGACCATCCAATATCGTTCAATTAAGCAATAATGGATTGCAACTAATTGGGTGCTTGAAGATGGATCACTGACACCTATGCTCCATCTCCCTAAGCGACCGATACCTCAAAATTAAAAGGCGGCGGGAATTTCAAATTTCTTCACGGCACACCCTTTTATATTCTCCAGTACACCGATGACAATCTCTTTCCACGATTGGTACCTCAACGAGAAATCGATATCATGCAAATTATTGAAGACATCAGTTCTTTTCCGTATTCATCAGAAGATAAATAACAATAATAATCGTCTTCTTTGAATGCCAATAACAATACGTGCAGAAAGCACTGTAATAAGTCGACAGCAAGTTGAAGTGTACAGTCTAGCCCTTGAACTGAGATTTAAACAAAGATGTCAACGCGATGTGTGGTTAACCGTGGGTAGACTTTACTGCTGTTAGGACTGGTTAGTGAGTGTCAACTGATAATAACTGCACAGGTGGGGGCTCTGCACCCTTCAAGGTGCTGTGTGTGTGATGGGTGGTGGCAGGGAAGAGAGGGAGAGAGAGAGAGAGATTATGATAGTAGTCGTAGAACTTGGCCAATACGTACCAACGTCCGTTTTTGTGAGAACGATCTCCGTAGGATTGATGGAAGCTTCCTCTTATTTGCAGGTATAAGAGAGACACAACAGTAGAATTCGACATGAAGAAATCTATTTCCCGCACCAGTTTCGTTGGCAAAGACTCAGCTGTTTAATGCGCCTTTGGTCAACTGGCGAGAACATCACTTTCGAGAGGAAGATCCCTCGATCGCGACCGCTCGAGTTTTACGGTCACTGCATTGCGCCTTATTATTATTTTTTAATTTAACTGTAAACAGGAGAAAGACCATTTTATGTTTCCATTAATTTCGTAATATTTTACTATTTGAAGAGCTTAATCGTCAACTTTTTTTTTTCTGTTCGATATAATTTTTTATCAATGAGGGACCGTGTACAAATAATTTAGTGAACTCGTATTTTTCCGCAGCTTTTGTCAATAATCATTTGTTGATGTATTTTCTGTAGTAGGATATCTAGTGTACCTTCCGTTACTTTCCATCATTATCAACTGCTTGTGTGTCTTTAAATGATCTATCGTGGCTTCGTTGTGAAGATAGCTAACGCTGTGCTACATCTTCGCAAGTAAAGTTCCCAAAATTCGCTGAGGAACAAAGACAACTATTTTTCTTTTTTTTTTCGTTCATTTTCAAAGAATTGTTGTACATATATTTTATATTTCGATTTTTGTATGTACGAGTACTTATTAATGTAAGACAATTTCATGACATTGATGGTAACAATTGAACATTAATCTCACAACTGGTGTGTAAATGTAAGAAGCCCTATTCCAAAGATTGTCGTTTTGTGGAATATCGAGTTGTGATAATTAAATTTTTTGGTTCAAGCTCGTAAGTTTATCGACTAGGCAGCAATTACTTAAATTTTGGTGTAACTCGACTGTACTCAACTGAATGTGTTTACCGCCCCAGCTTTATTTGATGTCGCCCTAAATTTCTTTGTACTTCATTGTGTGTAACCCGAGAGCGAACCGGCCTCTGTCGTTTGACTGCGCTTTGTAATTATTAATGAACGCGTTGTACATAAATTATTGCGGATACATTATCCTTTTCCGTTGGTGTGTTCCCTCAAAAGGACGAAATTCTTGAATACTACCAACGTGTGAAATGACCTCTACGCTTTGTTTTTCTCCCAATTTGTACTTCCCTATATTCGTGATGAACGATTTATGATGTTCGTGTCTGTTAGGTTTGACAAGCGCAGTATGTGCGGTACAAAATCTCAGAAATCTTGCAGCTTCAGGCGAGCGTCAATTATTAGTTCGAAATTCGTTATGCTGCCCTTGCGTTGTGAACTGCTGATGTATGATTCAACGATAACTAATAATCAAAATTAACCTCAAACCTTTTGATTGACCTTTGAAATCAAATTAACCATATTTCTTCATCTTACAAAGGATAATTTGTAATTTTTCATATTCGCAATAGTGTTTCACTGAGTTTTTATCTGGATGTGTTGTGCTGGTGTTGGAATAAAATCACTCTGGCACCTGATAAAGTTAACACTTGCCTTCTACGTACATTTCAACTGCCTCTTGACACTTATTATTTTAATGTGGTTTTATGATTATATACGCACAATCAAATTTTTAATCTCCGTCCTTTGGCTTGAAACTCGTTTTGATTTCGACGGACGTCGCTTCTAAGTCAACTCCAATCTTGTTTGGAATCATAAAAGGAGATTAACGGTCCATTTGCCTACTTTTATTGAATTGACGCCGTAGAGCTGAATTTTGACGTAACCTAACAGACACAAAGTTGTATTTGGGTATTTTGCTTCATCCAGTATTCAATTTAGTGTTTTCTAATATCCAATTCAATGTTGTCGCTGAACATGAAAGATTTATCATTTCCAGCCCGACTCCTGAGATTTTATTCCGCTGGAAGATCATAAAAGCCCATTCCAAATTTACCTAAGACTGGCTACTTTAAACATAGACAATAATGTTCCTACCGTGGAATGTAAGTACTTAATGCGATTATTCTCGATCGCGTTTTTGAGTCACCTCGAATGTTCGGCAAATAGGAACTGCATTTGTTCATGACACAATTTAATTTTCTTGCCTTATTTCTTACCTACACGGATTAACGTTCGTCAATCACCTTGTCCGTTCTTCCTTTTGAACTCTGTTCGTATCGTGTATAAAAAAAAAAGTTCTATCGTATAGAAATAAGGAAATCAGGATTTGATGAGAAAGTGTTCTAAGCGCAAAAAAATTATATGAAGTACAGGATTATGATTCAGCTCTGTTGATGCTGTGTTTGTGAATTATAGTGCGCTTCCATGTTTGCAAAATATCTTTTATGTATTTTTAATAAAACCTTTAAAAGAATCCTTTTTTTTGCATCATTCCTCGCTTTATCCTTATTCACTCAAATCGATAACCAATGGGATTATGAATGAATTAATGGAAACGTGAGTTTATTGAAAACGATAACTGAAATAAAAATGTCTAATTCAAACGGACGTGCCCTAACAGGGTCTGTCGACCGTTTGATGGCTTTGCAAACACGCTAGTGCATGAAAAAAAAAACGAGCAAGGTGTAAACATCAGTAAAACTCCCAAAAATTACTATCAAAAGGTACTCCGTATTAATCAAGCACTGGGACTATAAGACTGGTAACCAATCATTCTACACGAAAGACGTTCCGACAAATTGCCGCTGAATGGAATAGTCTACTGGCCCTAAGTGTCAGTTCGGGAAGATATTTGAACAGGAGATCATGAACAGTAAGGAGCTAGCAACTACCGACGCCATGCTAAAATCCCTTCATCATAAATAAAGTCGGAGGTGGAAGGGGTTTGACGATAATGTACAACACAACTGACAAGGAAGAGCTGGGATCATTAGGAAACGTGGGAAGAGAGCGTGTGATTGCCCCTCATGTGCCAGTCCAAATGTCTCACGCTTAGTTTCCTAAGAATGCCACGTATTTCCTGCAAGAGTATTTTTTTATTTCTTCCCTAGGAGGAGTCGCTCCATCTCGAGTCTCCGGCACTGGACCAGGACGTGGTAGGCAGTCCTCATCTGTCTCACACCATCTGTATGTAATTTTTTATGGTCCAAAAAAAATCTATTTTTCAAAAATAATATTAAAATATCTGGTGCGTAGCAACTCACAACTTTCCGCAATCCCTTCAAGTTCGAACACCACCTACGTATGCGGGCGCTATATCTTCGTTCAACGCATTTTTACAGGAACATTTATGGAGAACAAAACGTAGGGACTAGTTAGCTGAGAGTACTCCGAAAGTTTGATCGAAATCGTTAGAGCCGTTTTTGAGAAAATTGGAATACCGATAAATTAATATTCGACAAATTTCCTTTTCTGAGTTAACTTGGCTAATATCTCCGTTCAACATATATATACAGAAATAGTAACGGAGAACGAAATGTGGGTTTGGGTGACTAAAAGACACTCCATTAGGATTTATCACATCTGGTGAAAAAGTTACCCTGGAATTTACGGAAATGTTAGAAAAAACGTTATTTTCGACACATTTTGATTTTTATCTCTGTTCAATGGACCGTCACAAGAACATTTATTGAGAACAATATGTAGGTACTAACTATTTGAAAACATCCTGTGAGTTTGGTGAAAATCGCTGAAGCCGTTTTGCCAAAAAGCGTAAAAAACCTAATTTTGCTTCAGCGGCCCATATCACCGTATTTTCATGGAGATATGTATGGAGAAGAAAAGTTAGGTATTGATTAGTAGAACGTAATTTGAAAGTTTAATCAAAATCGTTAGAGCCGTTTTCGAGAAAAATGCGAAAAACCCTAGTTTTTGGTACATTTTCGTCCCCCACTCCCCCTTCCCATCGGCCGAAATCGTCCATAACCTTATTTAGGTGTCTACAAAAAATAACGAACAAAACAAAAAAAGAACCAGCTCAATCGGATCAGCCGTTCTCCCGCAAATCGAACTACAGACACACACACACATGCACACGGACCACGCGCCGAAATTAGGTTTTTTAGACTCAGTAGGGTCTGAAACGTAAAGATCTGAAGAAAACCCAAATTTTTTTTTGGGCCGATTACTATACTTTCCTTCCCTTCGGGTAGCGGAAAGTAAAAATAGTTTATTATGCAACGGATAAAAAAATGTTAAAAATCGTACAACTATAAGTGGGTTAAAAAAATACCAAAACCGAGCGCGCACGTGCTGGATCATCAGCTTCCTCTTCAGCAAACTGATCTTCCAGTCTCCGGGCTGCCACGCCATTTAGTGATGTATGCCCACGTTTCTGCCAGCTACCATCAAACGCTACAGTAAGGTTTTTCTCCCCTTCGTTTTCTTCAACAGCATCCAAAACAGCTTGCTTCATGTCGGCTTTGCTCGTTTTCTCAACTGCAATTCCAAGAACGTCTTCGTACGATTCATAGATAGGTTCATAACTGCCAGAAACTTGCAAGCTGCAGTTCTCCCTTTGCCTAGCATTCTCATTCCATATACTGCTCTCAAATTCAAGGAGTACATTTTTAATATTTTTCCTCGCGAATTTTTTGCCTGAACTCTCTCACAATTTGCCTCAATGCCTAACAATTTTTGTAGGTCATGGACGAGTACCTACACTCAAGACAACTAATCTCGATATTAGCAGCTAGAAGCTTCTTCTTCTAGAAAGAGTCCCCGTCACCTAAAACAAACTTTGGAAAAGTTCAGAAGCTTTGAAACGACGTCAGGTCAAGGAAAAAACTGCTTTTCAGAAAAACGCGTTTTCTGAACAATCACGTTTTTCAGCACTCAGGAACACTTTTCTCCCTTACTATTGAACTTATTTCATGGATTTAAAAAAAAAATTCACTGGTATATTATACACAAACTGTGCCAAGGATTTGTCGAAATTTTATTTTCAACATCTTGGGCATTGCGGGCAGTCCAGAAAAGTTTAGTAAAAAATCTACATTTTCTTCAAAACTTCGCCTATTTTTTCACAACGTCATGCTGGTATTTCTTTGCCACAGTCTTTACAGCACAATACTCTTGACAAAAAAAAAAAAAAGTAAAGCGAATTGGTTGAGCAGCGCCTGAAAAATCGGTTCCTAAAGATAACTACATTATAAGGGATTACATACTATCCTTAATATACGTGAGTTTTTTGTGCATTATGAGGGCTCCGGCAATGTACGTCCCACTCTTCCCAGAGGCACTTATCCACAACCCAGAGGCCCGTGCCTGTGCCCTGCGGAGTTATCGATTCCATGGGTGTACAAGTTGATACCATCATTTGGCCAAATCCGACGACTGTCGCTGTTCCATAGGCTGTATTTCCTATCGAAGTCATACACGGGCAATCATTTCAGTGACCATGCCGAGCTCCGTGAAGGTTTTCAAGTTTTTGAATATAGCCAGGTGCACATCAATCTCCTGTGGCACCTTAGCTCACACGTTCACACAACCTGAGTGGAGCAAATAGTCAATGAGTTAGTAGTACGATAAAAATCTCCGGATTGGCGAGGGGCCACAAAACGTTGAAATGCGTCGTTCCAGATATTTTGCTTTTGTATCCCACGGAAGCAGGAATCAAAGTTGAAACGCTTGAGTTGTTCCTAGATCTTTGAGCGACGACGTCTTCCGAGTCCAAACACCGTATGAGGGGGGTTCTGCCTATGAACGTGAACACGACGTGGTTTTCTGGGGCCTAAACAATTATCCATAATTATCGTACGATACAAAACACCAAATATTTCTTTCTCCAAAAAACGGATTTGACAATTTTGATTATACGTTCATTTGGATAATTTCAATCAAGTGACAAAAAGAGGTTTATTCGTTTAAAAATAGGTAAACAACGAAGTAAATTATTAAATCGATTTGAATGTTTCCGATCAATTCAATAAAAATCGTGAGATAAGCAGCGGTAACCGAGTACATTCTGGAACGCTACGCACTAACGTTTTTATTGCCTACTTTTTTCCATCCAGAATTACTTGCACATGACGTGAAATACTTTCATAATATCGCTCTACCTCTAGTTATAATCGGTCTTCATTTGTAAATCCGTAAAAGCAACTTTGAATCAATGAAATGCGTTCTCATGTTCATGCGCGGAGACATAAACGGATTAATTAGTTGTCTAAGCGAGAAAAACGGATAAATAAACGAGGGGCTGAGAAAAATTGCGAGATGTGTCACACTTGATGCTGTATAATTGTTTACACTCTTGACAACAGAGAATATTATTTCCTTGGTTCGATCGAACCGTCAACTTTCATTGTTGTCAGTTTTCGTGCGATTTTTAAGGGTGTAGCAAAAATGCATATTCTCATTATCATACATCATGTCCAGGTGGTCGAATTTTAATTATCATTTTATTTGTGTAGTTATAAAATAAATTTAGTGTCAGCTGTTGGAGCTTGAAGTATAAGCCAAAAAAGAAGTTTCGTGTTGTCTACAGAAGGGGTCAACGAATCTCACGACGAGAAAAAAAAAAACAATTCGAAACTCCGAAAACGAACAAAAAAGTTGAAGCTCCCCTTCTCATCGACGAATATCCCCGCTAAGTCTATAAGAGCGACTCCGAGGCGATCAGACGAACCAGACGGTTCAATAACGAAGCTCCCAGTCGAGATGGAACCCGCGGAAGACTACGTAACTTTCACCATCAACGGTCAAGTTTTTAATGGTAAATTACGATTTTACGTACATTTAAATACGAAGAAAGTCGAATGTGCTATCGTGAAAGTGTTTCAAGACCATTTTTTACTTTCCTTGGCTCTACGAAGTAGAAAGGAAAGTTATGTAATCGGCTGAAAAAAAAAATTGAGTTTTCTTCAGATCCTTACGTTTCAGACCCTCCTGAGTCCGAAAAACACTATTTGGGAAAATGGTCTGTGTGTGTGTGTCTATGAACGATTTTTAGAGAGAACCACCGTACCAAATCAGCTGAAACTTAATGTCTAGCCTACAAGTTACCACGGAACGCCAAAATAAGGGTATGAACCAAATCCACCGAAATTTAACTATAGTTATCATAGTGATGAAAACACCAATTTTTTTTCTTCAAAACGGCTCTAACGATTTTGATTAAATTTTTTATATTCGTAGCTCCTGAAAGGATAATCATACCATGATATTCCCATTTGTGGGAAAATGACGAGAGCGGCACAATAAATTATCAACATTTTCGACGAAATCGATTTTAGCGCGGTTTTTAGAGAAAACAACCGTACCAAATCAGCTGAAACTTGATGTCTAGCCTACAGGTTACCATGGGACGCAAAAATAAGGGTATGAACAAAATCCACCGAAAATTGATTATAGTTATCATAGTGATGAAAACACCAAATTTTGTTTCTCAAAAACGGCTCTAACGATTTTGATTAAATTTTTTATATGGATAGCTCTTAATAAGATAATTATACCATAAAATTCCCATTTGTGGGAAAATGACGAGAGCAGCACAATAAATTATCAAAATTTTCGACGAAAGCGTTCCGTTTTTGCCGCGGTTTTTTCCTTTTAAACCTCGCTGGAATGTTACTAGAATGTTAAAAAAAAATTCGTGTTGTAGTCCAATCCAATACCTATAGGGTGAGTTTTTAAAAACGCTCATGAGATACATGGGGTTTACTAAAGAAATTCCTGAATTTCAACTACCGCCGTTTCGCTTACTACTAGTTCTAACAGTTATTACCCAATAACTCTGCGAACGTGATTACTATCCTCCTTCAAAAAATTACAGCCTCATTAATTTTCTGTATACCAATTGCTCAATAATGGTCCTGCATTGAGTACGAGCAGCACAATAAATTCCATAACTGTAGGTGCTACAGCTTCCTGCTGCAGTGACGTGTCGTTTGACCAAGTTGAGAGGAACTGAGCGATAAATGAATCGAGTAAGTAAGTATAAAACGCCATGTACACAAGTGAATTGACGTAGAGCTAAGGAAAGCTGTGTGTTGCAACGCACCAGATATTTACGTTTATAGTATTCAATGCACGTTGAGGGGATTCGCTGGTTGTGTTTACGATTTTGGTGTTTTCGGTACATTTTCCTCCCCCCCTCCCCCTTTTCCATTTTCTCATCGATAGGAATCGCCCATAACATTATTTTCCCACAAATCGAACTGCAGAGACACACACACACGGACCCAGTATGCCTCAAAACGTAAAGAACTGAAGAAAACCCACTTTTTTATACGATTACCCTTTGGGTCGCGGAAAGTAAAAAACTATTGTACTAAAATCGATTTTTGCATCGAAAATAGAGCAAAGGTTAATACTTAATTTTGGGACAGGCAATTTTTTTTGTTACTGATAATACTGACTTTTGTGTGATAGTATCATCCGTTTCCCCATTTTGATGCGCGGGATTTTTTTTTGTCAACCAAAATCATCAAAACCTAAGGTGTTAGAAAAGGGGTTCTCGAAATTCTTCATTCCGCTTCTTCGCATCATGTCGTGCGTGTGGTTCATATTGACTAAAATGGTTCAAGCTGGCTACGCTGGAAACTATTCAGGGCGTGTCGTGGAAGTTACGACAATTTATGAGCTGCAAACGACGAGATTTCGCTACACTTCAGTCGATTTGTTTTCGGTACAGACGGAAGAAAAGAACGAGCAAGTCGTCAACGGAAGCCGTCGTAATGACCCAATTAAGCAACAATAATTTTGAAACCGTTTTTGGATAAACTAAACAGAATAGATTGAATCTGACGTGACGCGGCGCATAGCTTAGGCACATTTGGAATCTATCAAGATTTAACTTAAGATTTAATCAATGCGAACCGTCACGAATGAACATACCTTGAAAAAATTAAGAGGAAATCTTGACGATAATTCACCATAACACGCCAAACGCGATAGTTCACAGTTCAGGAGACTTCGTGAATGTAATAATTATTTTTCTGAAGAGCCGAAAAGCATCTTTGATAGGAAAGTCCAACCCGCCCACTCAACTCAAGAAAAGAATGAGATAACTATCACCCTTAAGAAAAAAGCAGGAATAAATAAAAGAAGACCCGATGGTTTGAAAATAATAAAAATGTGGAAGTCCGACAGAAGATTGGCTGCCAGCTGTCCTTGGCAGTTCTGTCTGGCTGTTCAACTCCGTTTATACCGCGTGACACATTTTAATCCCTTTTCGTTACCAATTTAAATGTTTTTGATAGAAGTGCGCTGGGTCAGGAGTTTTTTATATACCGTAAAACCGAAAAATAGCAGTACATTTTGAGTACACGCCAAAAGAACGAAGCTTCCGACGAAAACGAGTATATTACGGACAAAGTATAAAAAGATCGAGGATTTCTAATGCACGTGTGACTATTTGGTGCAAAGCAACACACAGATTCCCTCTGCGCCACGCGCATTCTGCGATTTGTTATGCTAAATTTTTTGGTATTGTCAGTAGTCAATGCTGTCTCAATGTTGGAGAGTAGCCCAACATAATATCTGCACGGTGAGAGTTTAATAAGTATCGTAAAATGATCAGGGGCAGCCCAAGAACTTTCGGAATTCAAACAGTTGTTTCATTTGTTAACATTTCTCAGTTTTTACCCAATATTCCTGAAACGCTGAACACGAATCTTCAAAAAAAAAAAACTGTTGACAGTCTCATGAACTCATGAATCACCTAAAGACACACGTAGGAGCGACTCAATACATTCCCGAACATTCAGCGCTAACGCATTCCATGTAGAAATTCATGTGAGGATGCGACGTGTAGATGCTCGATAAATTGAGCGAAATGTCGGCACAGCAGTTTGTTTTATTGCGAGTGACTCTTAAGAATCCACACCAGAGTTAAGTTAAGGATCACCTCGACTGAGAAAAACAATAAGTTGTTAGACCGGTCACAATCGTTGAATATATTCTGTGCCCAACTAACTGATCGGTCCGATGGAGCGTATTTTACTCACGTACACTGCGACGCATCACACATTTTTCCGAAGCCCCCTAGTTCATCAGACATTTTTTATCACTCTACCAACAGAACCTAAACGTATTTGTACCTTAGTATGTACAACCCCACCTGAAGTATGTAACCTTCCAATCACCAAAAAATGATATTGTAGGATTTTGGGGATCCCGCAAAGATGCGAAAAGTTAGTGTACAAGTGCCACAGTCTACTCAGTTTCGGAAGTTGTAAGTGAAGTAGGTGGTTGCCCAGCTGAGCTTTCGTTTTGGTTTATTATTCATTCTGAATAATCCTGAATAATAACCCTATGTTTCCGGTCACGAAAAATGTTTTACAACCCCCCCTCAACATTTGATACTTCACGTTTCAAGACATGGGGATTCCAAATCTGCAATCCGTCCGCCGTCCGGGCCGTTTTGGGCCTTTAACGTGGTCTAAAAAATCCGTTCTTCCGCCCAAAAATCCCATTTGGTATCTAGTTGTGCCCCCCATCTCGGCAATCCGATCGGACGAAGCCCATGGTTGTTATGGACAAAAAACGGTTGAAAACATTAACAAAACGCAGTATAATCGCAAATACGCCGTGTTTCGTATCGTTTTCAAGGTATTTTTACATCCTGGGTCGAATGGAATGAGTATCAGACGTGTACAACTGCGTATAGGGAAATTACAGTAATTATTAGAGTCTACTAATTGAAAGAACTCGCGGGAACTACAGCAGAAGTCAACGTTTCGTCGTTAGTACTCCCTCCCTCCCTCCTGTCTCATCAAAACCACCCTCCCGTTCAGCTCGCAACGTCGTGCCAATTGCCGAGGGTTCGCTGTCGTTCCCGTCCCAATTTCCCCGACTCTTTTTGCCCGATGGGGCAGAGGAAGGTTAGGGTTGATGAGGCCGGCACTACCTCCGCACATCCCTACATCGGATCATAAATGCCTACAGACGTTTACAGGCGCCTGCCGCCAGGGGAATATTTAGTTTCCGTAGTTCCATTGCTGTCACGTCATGTTTCGTATGGTTTACTAGTATTTTTCGATGCGGAATCGAATGGAATGGGTCTCGGAGCTCGGAAGCTTGGAGATCTCGGACCAGTAATGCTAGGTCAAGCTGTTCATGAGAATAATAAACCGTTGTGTAATAATTTGCAGGGGTTTCCCCCCTTCTTTCTTCTTAGAGGCAGATCTTAAGTGACTAATCTCCTGGTCATTCAGGAGTTCGTCCATCTATGCTTTCTGGAGGGTGGCCAGGTTGACGCAGTCTCGAGTTTTCCAAGGCCTTTGGTAGAATTACTCACTAATCATATCCCTGCTTGATTCTCTGGGGTTGCACGGCGCTTTGCTCTCGTAGTTGACCAACTATGTTTGGGATCGCTGGCTTGTGGCCAGGTTGAGGGGCTCTGCGGCATTGCCATTAGCTGCATCCTCTGGTGTCCCTCAGGGCTCTCACATCTGCTCATCAGCAATATCCCTTGAGTCGTCCTTGATGCTTTCTGCCTCATATTTGCTGACTGCAAGTTGTATAGATGGGTTAACTCTGTTACTGGAAGAGAAGCCGTTCAGGCTTGAGGAGTGGTGCTGTAATTCCAGCTTGCGTCTCAACCGCAGTAAAGACGCAATTGTGTCTTTCTCAAGACTAGGTCTATGGCTACTCTTTTGGCGGAAGTTCCCTGCGTGTGCGTCTCGAACATTATCTTCCAAGGGACTTTGATGCTAGCGCACTCTTATACAGCCTGTCCTGCCACTCAATAGTATGGTCTCGTGTGTTCACATCCTATCGGCCTCAAAGTTGAGCGTGTCTAGTTCAAGTGTTTGAGGCACGTTGTCTTTAAACTTCACACCTCCAGCTCAGATATTAACTATTATATTAACTCAGCAACAGCGTTCTAATTATCTTTTTCCACCTTGTTTGCTGCATATTTGCCTAATCATCTCTTGTCAAAATTTGTGTAACTCTTCTCTTTAGTTACTTTTATGGTCAATTTGGTTCGCCAGTTCTTATAATTTAATAAAATATACCAACGGAAAAAAATTGGCCACAAAAGCCGTTCAAAAATCTCATTTTGGAATTTATTTTGTTGGTACTAGTTACCTCGACATCCCCGTCCCTCTGGATTATTCATCAACCAGCGTGTGTGTGTGTGTGTGTGTGTGTGTGTGTGTGTGTGTGTGTGTGTGTGTGTGTGTGTGTGTGTGTGTGTGTGTGTGTGTGTGTGTGTGTGTGATTAATTCATTGTCATCAGCTGTTGAACTGTTAGTTCGTCAAGACGTTTTGTTTCAGTCGACGGCAATGCAGTGACGCCTGAAACGACGTTGGTGACTTTCATCAGGGATCATGCAATGCTGAAAGGGACAAAGTACATGTGCAGAGAAGGAGGATGCGGATCGTGCGTAGTGGCTATGAAATCCACACACCCTGTATCGCACAAAGACAGCTACTATGCAGTCAATTCAGTAAGTAACGGTCAATTCTATTCTCACACCGAATATGTGTTGAGTGTTGCCTTTACCCTATAAGGCATGGCGTAACGTAACTATTAATTTTTTACAGTGCTTGGTTCCCGTGTTCTCTTGTCACGGCGCGGCCATTTTTACCGTCGAAGGCATTGGATCGAAACAAAAAGGGTACCACGAAATTCAACAAAAATTGGCGCGTTACAACGGCACTCAATGCGGATACTGTAGCCCGGGAATGGTGATGAATATGTACAGGTACATTTTTCCTCGACCTTTCCTTGCAGTGTGCAGTATTCCAATGCTAGTACCTCTTGAATGACGCCAGTATTGTACTTTATTACTAATGTTTCATCATAAAATGGAGATTAGACTGCAGACTTGGGGCCGAAGTGACAGGGCGGAATCATTTTCGCTGGGCTGCCAATTTATCATGGGGTCTTTTTTAATTTATTCAAATTTTGAACTTGTAATGCCCTACGGGAAGTTAACGTTTTTTTTACTCATCATCCTTTCTTTCCCTTCAGCAATAAATTCAAGACCTGAATTGAACTCCCAAAATAGTTCACCCGAACGGTTTTTACAACCTATAACATTAAATACCATTTAGCACAATGTAACGACAGTTAATAATCAATTCAAGTGCCGCATCAAATAAACGCCTCAGAGCCTTGTAGTCGTTATTGACAAGTATCCGTTATCCAATAACCAAGAACAGCAAATGTAAGTATCTGGTGCGACGCATCACGCCTGTTTCCTCGGCCCCGCGCGCATTCAGTATTTTTTATCACTCCAGTGACCTACCCAACCTGTTTTGGTGTACCTCCTGAATAATACACTTATGTTTTCGGTCAGGAACATTTTTTTACAACCCCTACTCAAAATTTAATATTTTACGTTTCAAAACATCAGGATTCCAAAGTTGCATTGTCCGTGCCGTGAACGTGAAAAAAGTCTCATTTGGTATCTAGTTGTGCCCGTTCTCTCAGCTACCCGATTGGACGAAAAGTCCTTGGTTTTTAGTGACAAAAAAAATAAACAAAAACGCAATTTTGGCAATTTCATCGCAAATACGCCGTGTTCGGTATCGTTCGAGCTATTTTTAGATGTTGGTTCGAATGGGAAGATGCTCTAGAGTGTACGACTACATCTTGACCGAAAATAGTGAAATCGTAGTAATTATAGTCAGCCAAAGTCTACTAATTGGAAGAACTCGAAGGACAAAAACTACAGCAATCGTTTCATCAAATGGACTCCCTTCGTCCCGTTTAAACGAACACACCCTCCAGCTCGATTGGCCACGTCATGCCAACGCCTGGAATACCTAGTTTTTGTCGTTCCGTTGTAGTCAGGTCATGTTTCGTATGGTTTACTGTTATTTTGCGATGCGAAATCGAATGGGATGGGTCTCGGAGGGGTGAGACTAGGTCAAGCTGCTCAAGAGAATAATAAACTGTTGTGCAAATTATTACAGCGTTTTTTCACTTTGTTTATATGAACTAACTAGAATTTAACTGAATACAGTTATGCTCTAGTTGTTAAGGTTCTGCAACTGGTTTTATTAGGTGTTCTCAGCTCGTGTACCTAGGTAGACAATCTGAGCAATCAACGTATATGTAAAACTATCCGCGACAAACGAGTTTTAAAAAATCCATCATAAAACAGAAGTTTGAAAGCAGTAAAAATCGGTTTCCACAGTTGTTTAATATAAACTTTAATTGACCTCTAGTGAAAACTAACTTCTTTTCAAATGTATCTTTTTTAATTTATATTTATGGGACATTCAAGTTGAATTTTTTGGTAGTGATGCGTTTTCTAAGTTCATGTAGTGTTTTTTGAAATTACATAGACAACGCTATGAAAAAGGATCAAGAAACAACGCTAATTTGAATTTCAGTTTAAGGAATTTATTGTTCTGCTCCTTCTCATGACCTGGCCATTATTAAGCAATTAATAAACAGAAAATTAATGAGGCTGTAAACACGATTTTTTTAGAAGAATAATAATCACTTTCCAGGGTTATAACGTCAGGAGTTGCTCTTACATATCTTATGTTACGACACTTGAATGGATATTAAAAGGGAAACAGGAATGTTAGGCATTGTATTGTGCTGCTCTCGTCATTTTTCTACTGATGAAAAATTTCATAGTATCGTTTTTCAGCCTTCTGAAAGGAAAACCGAACATCACGATGGAAGAAGTGGAAAACTCATTCGGAGGTAATATTTGCCGGTGCACGGGTTACCGCCCGATTTTGGAAGCGTTCAAGTCGCTGGCATCGGATTCCCCTCAACCTCCTTCTTTCGATACGCTCGACATTGAGGTTTGTTTGATCGTTACGTTGGTATTAAATTGAAGTAGTGGGGTTAATTTTTGTAGGTAAGAATAGGTTTGATAAACTAAGTAGGCTCTTTTTCTACTTGGACCTGAGTGTTTGGAAAGCTTATGCTAAGTATATTTGTTCCCTGTAGCTACTTGATGAGACTTCCATCCCACTGGACACCTCTTCAGTTGAATGTTAACAATCAAAAACTAAAGTAGGTAGCAGAAGTTACATGCTTCTTTATGAGCGGAGAAAGTCTCTCACCAGCACACCTTGCCACCCATACTAGCACTTATAAATTACTTCTCCGCTCCCCTTACCAGATAGGAAACGAAATAGAAATATCTGGTGCGTTGCTATACACAACTTTACTTAGCTCTAGAACAATTCACTTTGTACATAGCTAATTCTATTTAATCAATTCATTTATCACTCAGTTAATTTGAACGTTATCAAACAACGCTTTACGGCAGCAGGAAGCGGTAGCGCTTACAGTTCCAGATTTTATTATGCTGCTCGTACTCATTGCAAGACCATTATTGAGCAATTGGTATACAGAGAATTAATGAGGCTGTAAACACGAATTTTTTAAAGAAGGATAGTAATCACTTTGGCAGAGTTATTGGGTAAAAACTTTGAACTGGTAGTAAGCGAAACGGCAGTAGTTGAAATTCAGGAATTTCTGGAGTGACCCCCATGAATCTCATGAGCGTTTTTATACGCTCACCATATAGGTATTGGATTGGACTACAACACGACTTTTTTTTAACATTCTAATAACATTCCAGCGGAGTTTAAAAGGAAAAAACCGCGGCAAAAACGCTTTTCGTCGAAAATTTTGATAATTTATTGTGCTGCTCCCGTCATTTTCCCACAAATTGGAATTCTATGGTATAATTATCTTATTACGAGCTACCAATATTGAAAATTTAATCAAAATCGTTAGAGCCGTTTTTGAGGAAAAAAATATTTGGTGTTTTGATCACTATGATAACTATAGTTAACTTTCGGTGGATTTTGTTCATACCCTTATTTTGGCGTCCCATGGTGACTTGCGGGCGAGATATCAAGTTTTAGTGGATTTGGTTCGGTAGTTCTCTCTAAAAATCGTTCACAGACACACAGACCATTTTCCCAAATAGGGTTTTTCGGACTCAAGAAAAGAAGAAATCTCAAAATTTTTTTTCAGCCGATTACATAACTTTTCTTTCTACTTCGTGGAGCCAAGGAAAGTAAAAATAATTGATCGATATCAACTCTCAAGGACCGCCGGCCTTGGCTCAGTTCCGGTGTTGAAACGCTCTTAGGAAGGCGCGACTTAGGCTACTCTAAGAATCGTCACCCGAAAAATCAAAACCGTGCTTCACGAAACTCAAACGGGTGGAGGGTCTGTGCCAGATAATCCCAGCAAACTGTGAAGCAGTTACGTTCGAGAAGGAAAACCGCGTCAACTTGTGATATTTGTCTGATTATGGGGCACATTGTAATGAGCCACTCGCACGCATATCTATTGCTCCTTTAAATCTTTAAAACGCGAAGATCTGAAGAAAACTTGTTTACCTTACCTCTTTTTATAACACAAATTTACCTGATGCAGTAGAACACTGCCTAGATCCTCACTCACGCGGTACATGAAAACATGGAAAGAATAATGAAAGTTACGTATGTCTTAAGGAACCGTAGAGACGTGCTTGTTCAAGAAGATTGAAATCTAGCGGAAATTCTAGTATAATCCGTTTGATTGCTTCGACGAATATCACATCACATCATCTTTCTAATTGCAATAATCTGCCCTGTAATTATATGCACGTATATCTACTATCTTAAACGCTCCAACGCTGCTGTCAGCAAAAATGCCCTACTTTTCCGACGGAATAAATTTAACGAACGTTCGGTTGACTCAGTCGCTTTCAAGAGCCTTAATCAATTTCGTTGCTGTTAATTACCCAGTGTTTTAGTCTCGAACGTCTTTTCATAATAACGAGTTTATCTGTAGGTTGACCGCTAATGAAGTAATTGCCCGCAGAGGCGGCTTTAATGTTGCAAAAACGTAATTTATCGTACATCATTTTCCTACTTAGATATGAGCCTCCGTCTTACGAGACCAGGGCTCAACTGAAGTTCTCAGAGGTAGACAACAAACTTGAAACAAACAATATCCCGATCCATTATAATGATCCTTTAGATCCTGGTGGCACGTCAAAGAATGTAGAACAACTGTGCTCCAAATACCCCTTTCCGATTCCTCGCTGAATCGCAGAAGGGCGATGTTTAATTATTGGGTCGAATTTTGTCCCTAAAACGGGTACATAATGCCTTCTACTGGTAACATTACCAAACGCACGAAAATCCAGTGACATTTACCACAAAAATTCCACAAAGGTATATCTAATAGCAAGAATTATGTACCTGCCTCTTGTACGCATCAAATAAAGACATTTTCTGCATGAACCTCGTTTTTCAACGAAGAGAGTTGAAGTTGCAGTTTGTAGCATTAACTTGTGAGTGACCCAAAAATGCAAGATCTTTCTACTGGCTCTGGCCACGAGCTATATTCATGGAAAAATGTAACGATCGGAGTGATACAAAACTTCAGTCTTCGTCAGTCTCATTTTCCAAAGATCCATAATCCAGCTTCAATTATTTGAAATGCAAGGGGTTGAGATGATACTAAGCAGAAAGACTGACATAAGAAGGAGGTGTACCTCGGGCCTGACTCATTCATTCAGATGTTTTTATCAATTTAGAGGCAGTTGACAAAACATTCCTGCTTCTCTCTACAAAGGCTCTGAGAGCTCTGCTTGACGTATTACCTCGAGTATATTGTGGAACGTACTTCCATCCTCCTTATACTCTAACTCTGTCAGAACTGGCTAATTGATTCTGGGCCCTTGGAGGAAGTTACAAACGTGACACACTTGTTTGGGTGACTTGTGAACTCCTGGCAAAAGTCGTAGTCTTGAGGGCGAAGGCTTCCAACGTGTTCATGCCCAGTATGATGCAAAAACCGTCAATCATTCCTCAGAAAATGACAAATTTCTGTCCTTTCTTTGTATTTGTGATAATGAAAGTTCCTCGTTGAATGGAAAGTCTCATTTACTGTCAGCCCTTGTCTAGTACTGCTTCACCATCCCCTCTCTCACTCTCTTTGTCCTGAGTTTAATCTTCTGGTCGCTCAGTCTGTCCATCACTCTGCTCATACTTTCAACCCATCCCCAGTTCACATTCATTTGAGTGCAATTCTGAGCTCTCACTCTCCGGATGCTATGTACGTGTAAGCATCAACCCTACCAATTTTACGTCACAATACAGTATACTTTACTCTCGTCTACTATTCACGACTGATTTCTTCGCCTACATTTTTCCTTTTCACACCAAACATAACTGCTTACCTCAATCTCTCTAAACATAACTCAAATCTGCAGTAAACGAACTTCATGATGTCAGTAGTTAACTATATGGAACACCTGGGAGGAAATCTGAAGAAATTTTTTTTCGAGTTTACTTTCCTTGGCTCTACAAAGTAGAAAGGAAAGTTATGTAATCGGCTGACAATTTTTTTGTGAGTTTTCTTCAGATCTTTACGTTTCAGACCGTCCTGAGTCCGAAAAATACTATTTGGGGAAATGGTCTGTGTGTCTGTGAACGATTTTTAGAGAAATCGACCGTATCAAATCAGATCAAACTTGATATTTCAGCTCCGATCCACAATCCTCGAGTTTACGTCGAGAAGTATGAACAATTGTCTTAACCACTAGACCACGATTGCCCGGTGCTTTTAATAGGGTCAGGCGGTACAATATCTAGCCCACAGGTTACCATGGGACACCAAAATAAGGGTATGAACAAAATCCACCGAAAGATGATTATAGTTTTCATAGTGATCAAAACACCAAATATTTTTTTAATCAAAAACAGCTCTAACGATTTTGATTACATTTTTTATATTGGTAGCTCCCAATATGGCAACTATACCATAAAATTCTCATTCGTGGGAAAAATGACGAGAGCAGCACAACAAATTACCAAAATTTTCGACGGAAAGCGTTTTTAGCGCGGTATTTTCCTTATAAACTCCGCTGGATTGTTAGTAGAAAGTTAAAGAAAATGGTATTGTAGTCCAACCCAATACCTAAAGGGCGAGTTTTTAAAAACGCTCATGAGATACATGGGGCTCACTCCAGAAATTCCTGAATTTCAACTACCGCCGTTTCGCTTACTACCAGTTCTAAACGTTTTTACCCAATAACTCTGCAAAATTAATTACTATCCTTCTACAAAAAATTTGTGTTTACAGCCTCATTAATTATCTGTGTACCGGGTCAATAATGGTCCTGGAATGAGTACGAGCAGCACAATAAATTCCGGAACTGTACCGCTTTCTGCTGCCGTGAATTGTAGTTTGACCCAGTTCAAATGAACTGAGTGATAAATGAATTGATTAAGTAGACAAAGCCATATAGAATGTGAATTGACGTAGAGCGAAGGAAAGTTGTGTGTTGCAACGCACCAGATATTTATAGCAAACTTTACGTTATGTCTAGTTAGTTGTTGGGACGAATCAATAACGAAAGTTTCACGACCTAACAACGAGCATAGAGATTAGTTGTTGTGGTAGCTTTTTCGTAATCGTATATATTCGTGATACAATCCAAGCCATATAGAAAGTGAATTTACATAGAGCTAAGGAAAGTTGTGTGTTGCAACGCACCAGATATTTTTTAATGTATGGGAAACCATGGCTTCGTTTTTTTAACTCTTAGACGGCAATGGTGGAGGGATAGCGTCACACGAGGGGGTTGACCTAAATCCTAGGTCAGACTGTATGGTTTAAACGACTGAACTGAATGATGCTTTCCACTTTTTTTTCAGGACGCCCAGAAAGCGTGTAAATTGGGAAGCTGCGTGACTAGATGTGATAACTGCCCTCGTCAATCTGAGAGCGAAGGCGAAGAAATGGATTTCGTCGAAATGGCGTTATCTCCCGAAAGTTTGAAGTTGAACGTGAACGGAGGTTCTAAATGGTATCGGGCTAAATCGGTGAAAGAAATTATGGAAATTTTGGACGTGATCGACGATAATTCTTACGATTTCGTAGCTGGGAATACAAGTAAAGGTAAGGATCGGTCGAAAAACCCCACCAATTTTCATTCAGCGTTCAAAATCTGAATTGGCGCTGTTTCCAATCGACGGATTCAGCTTCTCTCCTCATAACAAGTTGCTCTGAAGAGGAAAACGCTGATCTGGAGGTCCCTCCACAAAATGGAAAAGAAAGGTCTCTGAAGGTATTGAGAGCAGGATACTACTGACAGTGGGGAACACGTTCTTTGTCTGGCCCCGGGCCGGCCGAACCCTGGGCAGCCTTGTTGGTAGCCCCCAGGATATTGGAGAGTGAAGAGAGCTGAAGAACGGATTTGTCCAGGTCGTGCTTCATCACAAGAGAATGAAAAGTGGCATCTCACTTTCCTAGACAATGAAAAAATGCATCTGTGCTAGGCACAACGACTCCACCCTTAAGTTACATTGCAAAAACGATGCCACTTCACGTGAGCCATAGTTGGGGCCAAAAGTCGCAAACACTGCGCACAACACACCAGCTCTAGTAACCACCCTAGCACTCAATCTCACCCAGCACTTACAAGCCACTTTTTTTTACTAATGACGCGCATTACTGTCATTCCAGGACGCTAAATCCTTATTCGACCTCTGTCTTGTTGCAGGTGTTTATAAGAATGAGCCACGTAAAAAATACTACATCGACATTAAAGATGTGCCTGAATTGAGAACTTACAGATACGACAATAACAGTTTAGAGCTTGGAGCCAACATGACGTTAACTGAGGCCATATCTCTATTTAATAAACTCTCAACTCTCAATCCTCTTCTTTTCGGTTATTTGAAAGTACTATCGCAGCATTTGGATCTAGTGGCAAATGTTCCTGTTCGGAATGTAAGTAATTGTGCACACAATATTAAACGAATTATATTTCTACTTTCTTTAGCCCCTGCGCAGTAGATAGGCAAGTTCCATATGAATTGTTTTTGCGAGTTTTGTCCAGATCTTAAAGTTTTCAAGTATTTTGAATGTTAAAAAAAAATTACAAAAGCTTGAATTTGAAAATTTCGTGGGTTGTCCGTTGTAATACAAATGTGTAGGTAACTTATTGGTAGAATGAATAATGTCATAAGAGCGGAATTAAATAACGAAAAAGCTGCATTGAAATCGAATTTTGTCGACCTTTTTAGCATTTATTGTGCTGCTCTCTTCATTTTTACTTTCCGCTACCCGAAGGGAAGGAAAGTATAGTAATCGGCCCAAAAAAAAATTTGGGTTTTCTTCAGATCTTTACGTTTCAGACCCTACTGAGTCTAAAAAACCTAATTTCGGCGCGTGGTCCGTGTGTATGTGTGTGTGTGTGTGTGTGTGTGTGTGTGTGTCTGTAGTTCGATTTGCGGGAGAACGGCTGATCCGATTGAGCTGGTTCTTTTTTTGTTTTGTTTGTTATTTTTTGTATACACCAAAATGAGGTTATGGACCAAAAACTAGGGTTTTTCGCGTTTTTCTCGAAAACGGGTCTAACGATTTTGATTAAACTTCCAAATTATCTTCTCCTAATCAATACCTAACTTTTCTTCTCCATACATATCTCCATGAAAATACGGTGAACGGAGATAAGGGCCCCTGAAGCAAAAATAGGTTTTTTACGCTTTTTGGCAAAACGGCTTCAGCGATTTCCACCAAACTCACAGGATGTTTTCAAATAGTTAATACCTACATATTGTTCTCAATAAATGTTCCTGTGACGGTACATTGAACAGAGATAAAAATTAAAATGTCTCAAAAATAACGTTTTCGTAAATTCCAGGGTAACTTTTTCACCAGATGTGATAAATCCTAATGGAGTGTCTTTTGGTCACTCATACCAACATTTCGTTCTCTATAATTATTTCTGTATATATATGTTGAACGGAGATATAAGCCAAGTTAACTCAGAAAAGGAGATTTGTCGAATATTAATTTATCGGTATTCCAATTTTCTCAAAAACGGCTCTAACAAGTTCGATCAAACTTTCGGAGTACTCTCAGCTAACTAGCCCCTACATTTTGTTCTCCATAAATGTTTCTGTAAAAATGCGTTGAACGAAGATATAGCACCCGCCTATGTAGGTGGTGTTCAAACTTAAAGGGGTGGCGGAAAGTAGTGTGTTGCTACGCACCAGATATTTTTACGTGTGGAATTTTTACGTGATCATGGGTCATTTGGATCTGTCTAGACCCAAACGTTAGTGAAAATAATAAGAGCTGTTTTTGAAAAAAAAGTATTGATCTCACTGTAGTGAGATTTCAATGTATTTTGATCGTAACCTCATTTTGGCGCCCTGTGTTAATGCGCGGGTTGAATATAAAATTTGAGCTAACTTGATTTTGGTCGTTCACTGTCAATAGTGTGTCAGAAACACTGACAAGCAGACCATTTTCTCTCGTGTTTTTCTTTGGTGGTAGGAAAACCGTAGTAACGTAAAGATTTGAAGAAAAGTATTTCTTTCCAGCCAGCGACATGGCTTTCCCGTCTACTTCGTCGGCTTAAGAAAAGTACCCTGTTTTATGGGCTTACTAACACCTCACTTATACATATAACGGCATCTCATCTCGATCGATAATAAATATTAGTTCAAAACACTTGTTACAGATAGGAACTATATCAGGAAACTTATCCATAAAACATCAGCATCCGGAATTCCCTTCGGACGTCTTCCTGCTTTTGGAACTGTGTGGAGCCACACTAACTATAAGTAAGTTCCCTAAAGGTCCTTGTATACTTTTATCGTTTTATCTTCAGACAATTTACCGCTCAAGGAAGAAAACCTTGCAAATTATTACACAATGGTTTATTATTCTCATGAACAGCTTGACCTAGTATTAGTGCTCCCCCATCCCATTCGATTCAGCATCGAATACTAGTAAACCATACGAAACATGTTCTGGCTACAATGGAACTACGGAAACAAAACGTCTGATGATTTGGCCCCGTTGTCGGGGAAACTGGAACGGGGGCGCTCAAAGCGAACCCGTGGGGAGTTGAGTGGCAGCGTCGTTGGGAGGGAAGCGAGCGGAAGGCGCGCTCGCTCGCCTCGAGGGCGGTTGCTTTTTTAATTAGACGGGCGGGAGGAAGTTCAAACGACGAAACGCTGTAGCTCCCGCGTTGTACTGCGTTTCGTTAATGTTTTTAACCGTTTTTTGCCCATTACAACCACGGGCTTCGTCCGATCCGATTGCCGAGATGGCGGGCACAACTAGATACCAAATCGGATTTTTGGGCGAAAGAACGAATTTTTTAGACCACGTTAAAGGCACAAAACGGCCCGGACGGCGGACGGGGGACGGGGGACGGCAGACGGCGGACGGACATTGCAAATTTGTAATCTCCAAGTCTTGAAACGTAAAGTATCAAATTTTGAGGGGGGGTTGTAAAAAATTTTTTGTGACCGAAAACAGGGTTATTATTCAGAATGACTGAGATTCAGAACTGAACCAGTACTATCTCCGAATTTAATGCAAATTGAGAAAAAGAGAGCTGAGAAGAGACATTCATTCAAGAACCAAAAAAATATCAGATGAGCACTGCACAACTTTCCTTAGCTCTATGTCCGTTTACATGCGTTCATGGCATTTTCTATTAACTCAATTCGGAGAAAACTGGCAGAAGTGATTACCGTAGTTCTTACGGATCGCACAATGTCCTGTCATACCAGAATCCCTTGGTCATAAATAAAGACGGAGATAGAAGGTGTTTGACGATAATGTACGACACAACTGACGTGGAAGAGCTGAGGTCGTTAGCGAACGAAGGAACCGAGCTTGTGATTGCCTCATTCATGTACAACGTTATCGATACAATTTTTAAGAAATCGAACAACTGCCTCACAGGGAAGTAGAAAGGGAATTGTTTGTGAACTAGATGAGGTATTGACGACTGGTAATGGACAATTTTGGCGTTAACGGCGTTCTGTAGGATGCTGATGGGCATGGAGCATTGCAATAGTCGGATGGTTAGCATTAAAGAAATGAATCACAAAGAGAACTTTATTGATTCCTGAGGAGAACCTTCCTAATTTGAACAGCCTGAGAATTTCTCTTGCTAAGTCACCAATTTAGACGCGCGAGTCGGACTTCTAACGCCCTACTCTACGATCCCATAGTGGAGAAAAGACTGCACAAGGAATGTGCAAACCGATTTCGAGTGAGCCTCCGACAGTAGGGACTTCAGGAGGTGCAACGTACAGTAATGTATGAATTTTGTTTTTGGTTTAACTGCTTCATATCATCATTTCATCCCCCCCCCCTCTACCCGGCACTCTAAATAGTGAGTATCGGAATAATCTGAAAATAACAAATTAAGATTCTATTAATCATTAACAATTTTTGACATTTCAAGGTGAACCAAGTGGAGTGGAACAGCAAATTAGCTTATTGGAGTATTTGGAAATGGATATGGACAAGAGACTAATAGTTAAAATAACCCTCCCTCCTATCAGCAGTACTCATTACGTTATGAGATCATACAAAGTGAGAAAAACGCCTAAGATATACACTATTTTAAATAACTTCAAGTTCCCGGCGCCTATTGCCACCTGATAAGCGAACTTTCATGAATCGTAAAAGCCCACGCAAAATACACAAATGCTTGAGAACTCACAAAATGCCCAGATGACCTTCAAGTAGCATTTAAGAAGTGTGAGAAGTTAACAAAAATTCACAAAAACTCACGATATAAACAAAATAGTTAAAGCTATCGACACATGCAGGTGCTCTTAATTCGAAAAAATGTAAAATACGCTGAAATTTGCCATCTGCTCTACTGTCTACTGCCCTAGGTTGTAAGATTTTTCGGATTTTACAAAACAAAACCTAACAAAATCAACCTTCTTTTGTCCCATATATATTCGTACATATCCAAAATCAGTCAAGTCTGGGATTTGTTAGGCGATACTGGTGGGAAGGTTTTACAAAAAATTCGCTCTTTAACGTTTTGAACATAAACACTTTATATTCGTTTTTCGAGTTAATTAGCTCATTGTGTAGAAGGCATGAAAGCCTTTTGCAACGCACAACTTTACTTTAGCCGTTCATTATGGTCAGCATTCGAGGTATTTGGAAATATAACTCGTGTATTTGTTTATTGTGTAAGTTACGTAAGTTCCAGCCTAATGTATCAAACGTGCATTTCTCTTTGCAGATTATGCCGAGAAAACAGAACGTCCACGCTATGGTCAACGCCGGATTTTTGTTCAGAGTTCAAAACTCACAATTTTTAGTCGAAGAAAAACCTAAACTCATCTTCGGTGGAATTAATAGCGAGATGGTTTGTTCGTAATAAATGTTACTATTTCAGGATCACGACACACATTAAGCTTCAGTATTGCGGGGCTCTTAATATTTTCTTTATAGCGGGATTAATGTTTAAATATTTGTCTCTTAGTTAGCGCCGTAAGTTACTACTGTTCACGAAGACGTCGTTTTTTGTTCCTTTCTTTATTTCATTTCAAACATTCGTCATACTGATACTTCTTCGCTTGCCTTCCTTAATAGAAGACGTCGTACATACCCGCTCCGCTTAGGAAGCAGAGTATGTCCTTCACTGCAGACTCTGCTATGATTTGGGGTTTAATGAGCCCCTGAGAAAAGTATTCAAAGCGTCTCGGTGCCAAGGCAGGGCAGTCACATAGGATGCGCTCTACCATCTCGTCCTCCTCACCGCACAATCTGCACTCCACCACCTCTGAGATGCCCATCTTAATGAGGTGATATCTGAGTGGGCAGTGTCTGGTCAGGAAGCTAATCAGAACTCAGATCCTGTCTGGAGAGTATCAGCATTGCCTTCGGACGCCACTTTATTGTATCTCCCATCTGACCACCAAACAAATCAGGTGACTTTTCGTCACTCCTACCTGGTGTTCAGGCCCGATGGGTAGGGATTCCGTATCCCTTTTTGCAAGGCAGTCAGCCTTTTCGTTGACCTCGTGCTCCCTATGAGCCGGCACCCAGATAAGAGAGAGCCTATTATGGGCACAGAGACGCATGAGCGCTGGAAGACATTCCTATGTCAGCCTGGACCTAAAGGTGTAGGCTGGAATAGCCTTTAAGGCGGCTGAGAAGATGTAGAGCCGCTTGCCCTTGAGTCATTTAGTTGAGATCTCGTCCACACAGATCTTTATTGCTAGGATTTCCGCTTGAAATATCGTGGCATACTCTCCCAGCAGCTTAGCAATACTGTAGTTGGGCCTTCCAGACTACTTGGGAGTTCAGTCTCACGGTGGGTCGAATGGTCAGGACTAGGGTTAAGTCTCAGTCCTTCAGCCCTCGTGATAACATGGTAATCTCGCTCTCTCCCTATCCATGGTTTGGACAACCTCCTTGTGAGATGCGTTGTGAATCTTGCATGCTTGAGAACACACCCTGCTTGGTTCAGTACCCTGCGTGTTTCCACAGGCCAATAAACTGGAATCCTGACAAACCATAAATTACTTCTATTGACACAACTATTCTTGCCTGGTAGCTACAGCCTTAAATATATAATTTTTTAAGAATAATTTGTCAACAATCAGTTTACAACTGGGGTTCTTGTTTATTTTTTTTTTACTGTATCAGAAGTTCAATCAAAACTACTGACCCCCTGTGCAATGTTGAGATGTTTGGTAAGAGGTAACATAATATAATGATGTAGTAAAGCAACTAGGAAATGAAGTAATGCCTAATGGGACACGGTGACAAATGAGCAGTAGAATAAGAACAAAAGCAAAAGCGGGAATACACCTGTACTAGTGGACAGGACTGCCAACTGTCCAAGTACGGGTACAAGAACATTTCCTTGGATATAACACACAATAAAGTAAAATAGTTGAAACATAAACGCCCTTTGTAAGAACTGTGGCGCATAAATTTAATTTTTAGGTGCACGCAGAATGCGCTGAAAATTATTTGAGCGGAAAAGTACTCTCCAGTGATGAGACGATAGAAGGAGTTATGAGCATTCTTAATTCCGAGCTACGCCCTTCCAATGATCTTCTAGAATCTTCTACAGAATATCGTAAACGTCTCGCCGCCTCCTTGCTATACAAGGTACTGCAAATAATATCTTGAAGTACATTATAAGTGTTTATTAAATATTGCTCCTCAAGTTTGATCGTGAATACCAGAGAAACCAGAAGCAGAAAATGTGGTTATCAACAGTGTTAAGGCTGGCAAATGAGTAAGCAGATCTCAACAGTAACGAGTGTTAAAGGGGCAGTAGGGCACTTAAAGCTTTCTATAGTTGTCAATATATATGCTTGAAGGCACCTCTAACAGGACCTCACATAACTCATTGTTTTTTAAGGGCAATAGGCCTTTGAGAGGGCAAAAAAGGGGGAAAATTAAAATATAAGAAGCCTTCAAACCTGCTTTGCTCCAATCTATATTTACACAATATTAAATAAATGGAAAATAAATGTGCTTTCATTCATAAAATAAAATTGCAAATAAAAATGAAAGAAGATAAATTGAATCGTTTAACTTTCTAAAGGAGGAATCGCGGGAGCCCACCTGTCGTTGGTGATGGGATGTGTAGATCTGATAGTCTTTTAACAGCTTTATTCTTCATTATTTTCTTCGCTTGATAGCTCCAGCAAGGAACGTATAGATGGCATTGTAACAACCTGCCAAAAGAAAACGACAAGCTGATAGTGAAAAGAAATGTTCATAAGCAGAAACCGTGTCACACGGGCAGACGAATATTGAGGAATGAGGAATAGCGGCTTGAGACTTCGGTTCAAGACCACGCAATTTTCACCATATTTTACTTTTTACATTTTATAATATAAAAAAATAAAATAAGTTTGAACAAAATAAATAAATATCACTTGATTATACAGCCAGGAGCAGGAACTTTAATTGTACTGGCCCTGTCCTTCCATGAGTGCTTAAACACTCGTTGGTAGCTCATAGCAGCATCGTACCAAACGCTGTGACTTAGCAAAATGGCTACACGGGCCTTAATGTTGTCTAGGCTCCTCAAATCTCCTAAAGTTACAAGTAACTTCGATATCATCGCTTAAACTGAGTCACTATGAGGTGCTCTTCTTTTTTCTTTTTTTTTGACCCGAGGGCATGTGGGACAAGTCCCTTTGTCACTGCGGCCGCATATGGGCCTATTGTGACGGCCCTTTCTTAGTAGAAGGCGTCGTACATACCCGCCCCCCTTAGGAAGCTGAGTATGTCCTTCACCGCTGATTCTGCCATGATTTGGGGTTCAGTGGTCCCCTGACCAAAGTATTCAAAGCGTTTTGCTGCCAAGGCACGGCACTCACACAGGATATGCTCTGTTGTCTCGTCCTCCTCACCGCAGAGTCTGCATTCCACCGCCTCTAAGATGCCCATCTTGTTGAGGTGATATCTGAGTGGGCAGTGCCCGGTGAGGAAGCTTATCAGTACTCTCAGATCTTGTCTAGAGAGTGTCAGCATCACCTTCCCCCTTTGACAGGAAGGCGTGACAAGCCTTTTTGCCTGTCTTAGTTGTGGCTGGCGATGCCAATGGGCGCCATTTTCCTGTACCTCCCCTCGAGCAATCAGACGGTTCAGGTGACTTTTCGTCATACCTACGTTTGGTTCAGGCCCGATGTAATGTAGAAAATGTAGATCCGCTTGCCCTTGAGTCCTTTGTTCAGGATCTCTTCTGCGATCTCTTGGGTTTTGCCCATTGTTCGCGGCTGCTTATTCAGTCAGCATGCTGTCCTTATTCACAGCTGGCCGCATACATGCCCCTGGGGACAATGCCGTGGCCGTTCCGCTTTCCTCAACCCGTGGTCGTGCCTGGTAGCATGGGCATGCTCCTGGGAAGATAACCCAGAACCAGGATGAGGTGCTCTTACTACAGAACATCGAAAAATAGTATCGATTTGTTGCTTCAGGGATAAAAAAATCTCTAAATGCCTGGGGGTTGAGGAACATTGTCTAATGCGTCGCTCCAGGTATTTTTGCAATCGAATAGGTTGAACAATTTAATGAATACTTCTCACAATGTTTAAACGCCACGAAGACGATTATAAGCGTATGTCAAGGCTCACAAACTATCAAAGTTCTGATTCTGATTACAAGATGGGTTCACAAAAAGTCGCTCATTGGTATAGATTTTTCTCTTTTATCGATTTCAGTATGTACTTGACGTTTGCTCTTCGAAAGCTAACAAGAGGTTCGTAACTGGAGGAGAGCTCCTGAAGAGACCGCTGTCATCGAGCGTCCAGGACTTCCAAAACCACACGGAATATAAACCGGTGGGAATCGCTTTACAGAAACGGGAAGCGCAAATTCAAACCGCGGGTAAATTGATCTGTTGAACGATCTGATTTTTGTTCGAATGCTGAGATGAATGTTTCAATACCTCTATGATGTTATGTTCCCAGGAGAAGCTCAGTATGTCAACGATATTCCTAAAACTTTCGGCGAACTCTATGGCGCGCTAGTGACTACCAAAGTGGCTACTGCAGATCTAGTTTCCATTGATCCTCAACCAGCGTTGGTCCGTTCATTCGAAATTATATTGTTCGTAAATGTGCAGCATCTCCTCCTTTTAAACGTTTATTTATTATGACCAAATGGGCGTAATATGTCAGACCTATCGGCACATTGGGGTTGATTTATAGGCCTGCAAATGCGTATGGTCTGTTAATGTGCTGAGAGAGATCCACGCTCACTGGTCTCTACCCTGTGGCGTAGGTTGGCCCACGCCAGAGCAAAGGTGGTGAAATGACCTTTCATTTCCAATAGCGCATTTTCAGCCTCTCTATTTGGTTGACGAGATTGTGTCTGTATGTCCTCGTAAAAAGGGTAGGAAAAAATTACACGAGGAGCATCTTCCACTGCTTCCTCACCTTATGAACGTGGTGCAGTACCTGAAAAAGAAAGAAAATGAGTTAAACGTTCCATGACCAGAGAGCAGCTGAACTACCAGGAAGATGGTATGCCACCATTATAACCATTTAAAAATCTAATGTATTACCCATAAGTATGTACTACCCAAAATAGGGGTCCAATTATTACCAAACGATTAAGACCTTGGGTTTATATTGTGCACATGAGCCCTAGCCTGGTCCAACTACAGCTCCAAGACAAACCTGGATAAATGATGAACACCTTTAATGCTTATAAACCGATCACGGTTGTTACGATTGAGCTAGACTAAATTTCTGTACAGAGTTGACGTTGAGTACAATGAGAATGTAAGTTAATTAATTTCGTCACCTGCCAGGATACTCACTGTTTACGCATCATTCAAAATTCTTTTTTTTTGTTGCAGCGTTAAAAAATACTAACGAACTCCAAAATACCTTTAAATCTTTTTCTTTTGTGCCCTTCCTCGCAGGCTTTGCCAGGAGTGGTGACATTTTTGTCAGCCAAAGACATCCCTGGGAAAAACTCTTTCACAACTCTCTTTCCACCTTTGGTAGTGGAGGATGAAGAAGTAAGTCAGTTGTGGATGTTCAATTCTTTATTGATTAAGGCAGTTGATAGCTCTGACGATTTTTATTAAACGGTTTGTGTGAACAGCTCCAAATGATACAATAGTACAATTAAGTGTTCAGTTCATTGCCAGGAGAGTTAGGTGGGAAATACATTTTAAAACGTTAGCGTTTGAAGTAAATCAGAAATATCTGGTGCGTAGCAACACACTACTTTCCGCCACCCCCCTAAGTTCGAACGCCACCTACACAGGCAGGGGCTATATCTTCGTTCAACGCATTTTTACAGGAACATTTATGGAGAACAAAATGTAGGGACTAGTTAGCCGAGAGTACTCCGTAAGTTTGATCGAAATCGTTAGAGCCGTTTTTGAGAAAATTGGAATACCGATAAATTAATATTCGACAAATCTCCTTTTCTGAGTTAACTTGGCTTATATCTCCGTTCAACATATACATACGGAAATAACTATGGAGAACAAAATGCTGGTATGAGTGACGAAAAGACACTCCATTAGGATTTATCACATCTGGTGAAAAAGTTACCCTGGAATTTACGGAAATGTTAGAAAAAACGTTATTTTCGACACATTTTGATTTTTATCTCTGTTCAATGGACCGTCACAGGAACATTTATTCAGAACAATATGTAGGTAATAACTATTTGAAAACACCCTGTGAGTTTGGTGAAAATCGCTGAAGCCGTTTTGCCAAAAAGCGTAAAAAACCTATTTTTGCTTCATAGGCCTATATCTCCGTTCACCGTACTTTCATGGAGATATGTATGGAGAAGAAAAGTTAGGTATTGATTAGAAAAAGATAGTTTGAAAGTTTAATCAAAATCGTTAGAGCCGTTTTCGAGAAAAATGCGAAAAACCCTAGTTTTTGGTACAATTTCGTCCCCCCACCCCCCTTTCCATCGGCCGAAATCGTCCATAACCTTATTTTGGTGTCTACAAAAAATAACGAACAAAACAAAAAAAGAACCAGCTCAATCGGATCAGCCGTTCTCCCGCAAATCGAACTACAGACACACACACACACATACACACACCTACACACACATACACACACCTACACACACATACACACACACACACGGACCACGCGCCGAAATTAGGTTTTTTAGACTCAGTAGGGTCTGAAACGTAAAGATCTGAAGAAAACCCAAATTTTTTTTTTGGGCCGATTACTATACTTTCCTTCCCTTCGGGTAGCGGAAAGTAAAAAGTGCACTAATTTGTGACGTTCTCGGGATTTGCAATTCGCAACATACTCGCTGAACTCAAAATAAATGAATAACTGAAACACATAAACTGTCAACACAAGCTACCTATATTTTGTCAAATTATAACCACACTACAAAGAATTCGGAAATACTAGGTTCGTATGAAAAAAAATTAATGTTTGGCCCACCATTATGTTAAAATGCAAACAAAAAATTAAATTACTCCTTAAGAAGTTGTGTAATTAATGGGTCGGTAGACTCAGGATTCGGAATTTTAAACTGTTCAATACATAAACACAGGGACAGGCATTAAACAGCCTGCCAGCTCACCCTTTGTGGCACAGTTTGTAGTAAGGACAAATACTCAATTTCCACCACCGACCGAATACATGTACGTTCCGATATATGGGGGTGTGCGGAGGCAGTACCGGCCTCACAGCCCTGACCTGCCTACGCCCCATCGGGCAAATCAAGAGGGAAAAGGGACAGGGACTACTTCCAGCGACCCCTCGACCACTGCGATATCTGCAAGATCCCATAAATGGGTACTAGGGATCGGCGGGTTATCCGCCTTTACCCTAGATGCCTGCAGAGGCATCCACCTGGCGTGGACCTTCCCATGGTGCACCAGCTTGCGGCGTGGGCTGTGCACCCCCCACAGTACCATTATGGGAAAAATATCCCTTAAGGCTAGAATGGTCGCTAGCCCGCCCAAACTTGCATCCAGACTTATGGCTTTGGGGACCTCCGTCTTGGAGAGATTTGCACTTGCCCCTCCTTGCCGGAGGACCCCAGCTCCCTGGTAAGCAGAGCCCACCACCTACCGGCGACACCCAGTCGATGAATGGTGGAGACGAGCCCCGCAATTCCAGTTTTCCGTTCCCTTACCGACTGAATACAGGAGATATTGCTGGAATCAGAACGAGTGTGAGATACTTTGGTGGGATTAACCGACAGGTTAACCACTGGGTTACATGCTGGGTTAACCTTCATCTGCTTGCACCCCCATGAGTCATGATGTCAACTGTAAGATGGCGGTTTGTCGTCCCTCACGTTTTTCATCATTAACAAGTTGTGTTCACTATTTTAACACTATAGGCGATTATGGTCTTTGTTGGCATTCCTTTAAGTGAGTTTTACGCAACATTTAGAATGAAAAACATTATTAAATAAAACGTGAGTAACATTACTTAGTTCTTTCTTACTACATAGTAACATGGAATTTTCATCGTGAATCTGATGGAGTTAAATGCGTTTCTCACGTCGAGTGTCACGAGAAAAACGGTCCTTCGGAGCAGTGGCAGCCATTTCACATTCCCCACCTCCAAGATAAAACCGTACTGCTGGGGTGACAGCTGTACAGGTCACCCGTGTGGGGTCGGCTCTTCGAAAGTTTCGTGGATTCTGGGTCACAACATTTTTATAAAAAGCTTACCGCCCGTGTTCAACATGCACAATGGCTGAAATGCGCAGTCTCTATGAGTACTAGGCGCCTCCTTTCGTCGAGCAGGAAAAATTCCAGCCACCTATCAGAGAATGGCGCCTGGAACCGGTCTTTGGAGCTACCTTCTACACGCCTGCTGTCATTCTTTCTTTACTCTAAAGAATATTAGCCCAGTACAGTAACAAAGTTCACTAATTTATTGCAGATTTTTTGCAGCAGCAAAGTGCATTATGCAGGTCAAGTGGTAGGAGTTATAATTGCAACCACTCAAGAACTTGCAGTAGAAGCCGCTGACAAAGTGGTTGTAAATTACGCTAACCACAAAAAACCGTTATTGCAAATAAAAGACGTGATTGAAAGTGGTGAGAAGTCCCGAATTATCCAACAAATAAACACCACACCGAGTAAAACCCCGGGTAAGAGATTTGTACGTGATACAGCAAATTAATTTACTATAAATGTTTTCAGGCGGTTTTGTGGGGTACAAACTGGTTCTTTTTTTCAGGAAAAGTTGATTATGAGATCAGCGGAGAACTGGAACTTGGAGCTCAGTTCCACTTTACAATTGAACCACAAAGTTGTCTAGCGGTACCAACTGACATCGGTCTTAAGGTAACTCAACCACATATAACAACACCAAGACATTTCAATTTAGAATTGCCGTCGTTTTAATTGTAAAAAGTCGACATTTCAATGTTTTTAGGTTTATCCTGCATCACAGTGGATGCAGTTTGCTCAATCGGCAGTGGCTAGGATGCTCAATGTTCCAGATCATACGTGAGCTTTTACACAATTGTTTTTACCGACTCGTTTAATTTATTATTTATTTTTAAAGCGCTTTAGCACGAAAATAAGTATTTCACTAAACTTGGTCATGAGGTTTCAACTTTGAAAACGTCGGAAAGTTGAGTTTCTAGATCTATGGCATAGAAAACGTGTGGTGTGACGCATCACACAACTTTTAAGGCTGTAACTAACAATCCAATCTTTTTTCGCACATTTCATTTGAACTTAAAGTTGTAATACAACTTGACGTTTTACGCAGAATGTGAGCACTTAAGGTCCCGGAATTTATTGAGTTACTCGTATTCATGCCATCACTATTATTGAACAATTAATGCACAGGGAGTAAATGAGACTGTCAACACGATGTTTTGGAAGAAGAAACATGTTTTCTGTTTAGGGTTATCGGGTAAAACCTGTGAGAAACGGTAATAAGTGAAACGGCATTTCTGGAGCTGTTCTTAATTATCTAATGAGCTTTATTAATCTCTCATTGTATAGGTAGAGCTGAACTGAGTGTCACAGCTGGTTGTCTTCAGGGTGCTGTGCTTTCCACGCAGCTGTGGGCTGTCCTCATACCCACTCCACCTTCCCCAAACCAATAGATACTCCCCAATCGTGCAAGTTGGCGACGTTGTGGTGGTCATTTTAGCGGGCACTCCTGGAGTGGCTAAACCTTTGGTACAGCGGGCCACCCTACTCATCATGGGTTCATGGAGCCACAGACGACTCCAGTTTGCAATGAGAAAGAACCAGCTACCATGGAGGTGGAGCCAGCTGTGGGAGTGACTATAGAGCATACAGCCAAGTTCCTGGGACTGACACCAAAACCTTTTAAGAGTGAAGTGTTTAGCCCTCACTGCTCACATTAGAGGGGGGGCTTCACCCCACACAAGGTATCTTTGCTACCTGGCTGCTTTTCCCCACTGTACAGCACACTGCATTCACATGGTGGGTGGTTCCCTGGCAGGGTGACAGACAGCAAGCACATATGTTACACAGGGACATCTTCTTAGCAGTCCCACCAACATATCTAACCGCCACTTAATTGGCAATTCAGATTCTTGTGGGTGCAGCTCGATTGGACTTGAAACTATACCTGGCAGTGGTTCACTGCCAACGTGTGAGGGAGCCATGCATTTCCAACTTCCTGAGCTTCCTCTACAAAGCACAATTGAGCTCAGACTCAGGTAGGCCCGTCGATAGATGGTTACCTGATGGCAGGCAAGATGTAGCTCTGGGCATACAACCCTTCTCCCCTCAGTTTTTGATAAACTATTCTTGGGATACTGATAGCCCATATTCCCCACACCACCCTATCGTCTGGATGAGGGAAGGTGAGTGGTTGGTTGCTACTCTTGTACTGCTAGTGGCACTATTGGTGTCATGGGTGAATTGGGAACATTGAAGGTTACATGTGGTTGCCATGGAGGGTTGTGTTTGAGTGACATTGGTTGGCGATGTCTTGACGAGGAACCTCTGATGAGACAGTTTGGTTCATGTATCGCTTTATAATGCAACCATTGTCCAGTTTCACCAGATACTGTCAAAAGCCCAACTTCTTGACAGCCACATCCTCACCTTTCTTCAGTGAATGTCGTTTGTTGGTTGGCCAATACTGTTGGGTCGGGTTCTTTTTGGGATTGAGCTATAACTCTGCTGGAGGCAAGCAGTGGGAAATACAATTAAAAAGAATGGGAAATTTTGAAATTATGTGGAGAGAGTGGGAGGCAGAACTGCTCCAGATTCATTCACTTAATTAGATTTAGTAACTCATGGTTTCAGGCTGTCCTTCGTCTCCGATGGTTATGTTGGATTCTCTGGCTTCCCGCTATTTTCAAACACTCCCATTAGAGTCAAAACTCTTCATCCATCTCTCCAGAAGGTGGGCCAAGGAGGTGCTTGCACTGGGGAAGAAGGATATGGGGATCATATGTGGCCTGTCCACTGAGGTACCACCTTGCAAATATTGGCAAGTACGAGGTACAGATATGCAGGTTCTGCGACGTAGGGCTAGAGACGCCAGAGCATGTGCTGTGCGTATGCGATGGACTCGCGGCATCACGCCGTCGTGTGTTTGGGAGCCCCTTTCTTCATCCAGAAAAGGTGGTGAATGCAGAACTTGCGGATATCCTCTGTTTTGTGCGGGGGTGGTGGGGGCGCTTAGGTGACGTCACACCAAGTGAGAATAGTGCCATAGAGCCTGGGGGTAGTGCAGGGGTGCCATGATCTGGGGATCATGGACGCCCTTGTAATAGGCCTGTTTGTGGCTGCAGTGAGTGTATCACCTGCATCCACCGTTTCAACAAAAAAAAAACACTCCCATTAAATACGTAGTTTTCTCGAATTAAGCTAACTTCAGTTTGAGTTTATGTGTCTTATTTATCACATTATATTGACTTACAGCATTGAAATCGAAGTCAAAAGAGTAGGCGGAGCGTTTGGATGCAAGGTGTCAAGAGCTTCTTTAATTTGCTGTGCCTGTTGTTTAGCGGCGTACATTTTGAATAAGCCAGTTCGAATGGTCATCAACATGGAAACAAACATGCAAGCAATTGGTAAAAGGAACTCCTCTTACGTCAAATACAAGGTAAATTAAAGAAATTGTGTTATATCCGCCAGTAGGCAAATTACTAAAGTTAATGTACCCACAGTAACTCACAAGCCAGAGGAGACGGACTCACCTAACAGGTACGTTAACTTTAACAAGGTAAATTCCTTTCTGCCTCGGCCATTCTGTGATTTTTTAAAAGGTTTCTGGGAAGAACACGAGATTATCGGCAAGGCTCTTCATTTGTGGTCGGTGTGTGGAATATACACAAGCCACCAGTGAATAACATAAATCGATGTATTGTCTGTATAACTCCGCTGGCAGAAGTGGCACCCCTGCTCCTGCAACACCTTCCTGTGATATATGATGTAACCTTTTTAAAATTAATAAAAACGTTTGTACAACTAGGCCGGCGTGAGCGCGAATGGAGAAATTCAACGTTTGGACATCGACATGTATGGAAATAAAGGAATGTCATTGAACGACGCAGTTCACTTGTTTGTTCTTAGTGGTCTCACAAACGCTTACGACTCATCGTATTACCGAGTCAACTTTTCAGACGTACTAACTGATTTACCAAGTTCTTCATGGATGAGGAGTCCAGGTAAGCATTCGCCATAATCTGAATTGTTGTTTTTTGAAAATTACTAGCAGTAGTAAAATACAACTGGTCGTGGTGCCACAGTACTCACTCATAGCAAAAACAATACCGCTACACAGAGGTTAGGGTTTATTCATAAACCATCTCCTGTCTAAATTAACACAGGACGACAATATCCTGAACATTAATTAGGACTTATAGCTTGTATATAAATGGACGAATGTATTTGAGAAATGAACAGAATCAGCGACGAAGGAGTTAACATATCATAAATGGTTCCGTTTTGCCCAATTATCCTCTTGAAAGGAAAATTAAATAGCTAACCCTGAATACGCTTTGGCGGCCATAGGCTCCTTCTTGAAAAACCCTGCAAATTATTACACGACGGTTTATTATTCGGATAAACAGCTTGACCGAGCATTAATGCTCCGAGACCCATCCCGTTCGATTCAGCATCGAAAAATATCAAAACGAAACCCAAAAAAGGTCGAAAAGAACTGAATCGTAATATTAAAATAAACAAACCAAAAACGAAAGTATCTAGAAAAAACTGAATTTTGCTATGAAAACATGCACGCTAAATATTAATATCAAAATGTAACCAAAAATCTAGGAAAAAACCAAAATGAGAATGAAACGAAAGAATCTACAAAAATTGAATCGTATTAAAACCAAAAAAAATGAAACGAACGAACTATTAAATTAATAAACCAAAAATAAACGAATAATGAAAAGTTAAATCGAAGATAACAGATATTTTGCTAACGGAAATAGTTGAGACGGAGCGAAACAGTCATCCGTGGAGGTGAAGACGAGAACAAGGCAATCGGACGATAAAGAGACAAATCGTAATGCGTACACAAATGGGAATTGTATGGTATCATTGCCTTATTGAGAGCTATCAATATAAAAAATTTAATCAAAATCGTTAGAGCCATTTTTGAGAAACAAAATTTGGTGTTTTCATCACTATGCTAACTATCGTTAACTTTCAGTGGATTTTGCCCATACCCTTGTTTTGGCGTCCCATGGTAACCTGTAGGCTAGACATCAAGTTTCAGATGATTCGATACGGTTTTTTCTCTCTAAAAACCGCGCTAAAATCGCTTTTCGTCGAAAATTTTTACAATTCATTGTTCTGCTCTCATCATTTTCCCACAAATGGGAATTTTATGGTATAGTTGCCTCATTGAGAGCTATCAATATAAAAAATTTAATCAAAATCGTTAGAGCCGGTTTTGAGGAAAAAAAATTGGTGTTTTGATCACTATGATAACTATAGTTAACTTTCGGTGGATTTTGTTCATACCCTTACTTTGGCGTCCCATGGTGACTTGCCGGCGAGATATGAAGTTTGAGGTGATTTTGTACTGTCGTTTTCTCTAAAAACCGTTCACAGACACACAGACCATTTTCCCAAATAGTGTTTTTCGGACTCAGGAGGGTCGGAAACGTAAAGGAAAGCTCCTTGGCTCTACAAAGTAGAAAGGAAAGTTATGTAATCGGCTGAAAAAAAATTTTGAGTTTTCTTCAGATCTTTACGTTTCAAACCTACCTGAGTCCGAAAAACACTATTTGGGAAAATGGTCTGTGTGTCTGTGAACGATTTTTACAGAAAACCACCGTATCAAATCAGCTCAAACTTCATATCTCGTTGGCAGGTTACTAGTTAAATAGGGGTATGAAAAAAACCCACCGAAATTTAACTATAGTTATCATAGTGATCAAAACACAAAATTTTTTTTTTCTCAAAAACGGCTCTAACGATTTTGATTAAATTTTTTATATTGGTAGCTCCAAATATGGCAACTATACCATAAAATTCCCATATATGGGAAAATGACGATAGCAGCACAATAAATTACCAAATCGTTCGACGAAATCGGTTTTAGCGCGGTTTTTTGAGAAAACAACCGTACCAAATCAGTTGAAACTTGATGTCTAGCCTACAGGTTACCATGGGACGCCAAAATAAGGGTATGGGCAAAATCCACCGAAAGTTAACTATAGTCATCATAGTGATCAAAACACCAAATTTTTTTTTTCAAAAACGGCTCTAACGATTTTGATTAAATTTTTTATATTGATAACTCCCAATAAGGCGATTATACCATAAAATTCCCATTCGAGGGAAAATGACGAGAGAAGCACAATAAATTATTTTTGCCCCTTATTTTGGCGTCCCATGGTAACCTGCGAGCGAGATTTCAAGTTTGAGCTGATTTTGTACTGTCGTTTTCTCTAAAAACCGTTCACAGACACACAGACCATTTTCCCAAATAGTATTTTTCGGACTCAGGAGGGTCTGAAACGTAAAGATCTGAAGAAAACTCAACTTTTTTTTTGCCGATTCCATAACTTTCCTTTCTACTTTGTAGAGCCAAGGAAAGTAAAAAACGAGAGCTCACAGTGAAAAACTGTTTTCATATTCAGACTAAACGACACAAAAATAGCTAAAATCAGTCGTAAAATCCTGGTTACCAAAAAAGTGACAGCAAGTTTTCCCATAGTTGTTGATAGATCGAATTGCATCATTATTATAATTTATCTGCCTGTATAGTTCTCGTATTATCATCAGCTTTCAAAAAGAAGTGTTGTTTTAACAGGCTCAATGGAATCTATTGGCACTATTGAGCACATAATGGACCACATAGCTCAGACGATTAACGTAGACCCGATTCAAGTTCGGCTTCTTAATCTTGATAACCAGTTCAAGGATGCAATGAACGAGATGGTGGATACTTTAAAGAAATCATCAGACTATGACAGCAGACTAGAAGCCGCGAAAAAATTCAATTCGGTGAGAACCAATTACTGTTGTTTTTTACGTTGAATCGTCGAACCCGAGCGCTGTAGAACATTCGATTTTTTATTGTAGGAAAACCGTTGGAAGAAAAGAGGGCTGTCGATGGTAATAATGCGTTATTCGTTAGAGTTTATACCAACTTATTGCGCAACCGTCTCGGTTTCTCCAGGGGACGGCTCTGTACTTATAACGTCTGGCGGTATAGAAATGGGCCAAGGGCTGAACACCAAGGTGATTATTCTCTCATTTTATGTCTTCTTAAGTATAATAACTTATTACAACATTTTTTGGAAATATGCAATATGAAGGTAATTTAAGCACCTTTGGTAAGTTTATTTAACATTCAGCATTTTTCGAGTTATACCCAGTCTCGCGTGATAGTACGAAAACAACTCGAATCATATAAAGCTTACATAAAGTGGTTGGTAAATAAGAGCGAAATTACGACTGTGATTTTGCGCCAAAGTGAGCAGTTTATCATTTTTATTTTTTAAAAATTTTTTTACGAATGTAGACAAAAATATCTGGTGCGTTGCAACACACAACTTTCCTTAGCTCTACAACAATTCACTTTGTACATGGCTAATTCTATTTAATCTATTCATTTATCACTCAGTTCCTTTGAACTTGGTCAAAAAAAACTTTACGGCTGCAGGAAGCGGTAGCGCCTACAGTTCCGGAATTTATTGTGCTGCTCATACTCATTATAGGACCATTATTGAGCAATTGGTATCTCTACATTGAATATTATAAACGTAAAATATCTGGTGCGTTGCAACACACAATTTTCCTTAGCTCTACGTCAATTCACTTTGTACGTTTGAGCAACTGATACACAGATAATTAATGAGGCTGTAAACAACAATTTTTTGAAGAAGGGTAGTAATTACTTTTGCAGAGTAAGTGGGTAAAAACGTTTAGAGCTGGTAGTAAGCGAAACGGCAGTAGTTGAAATTCAGGAATTTCTGCCGTGAGCCCTGTTGTATACTATAGAGTTGTGAAAACACCGACCAAACTCAAAGACTATATTTTATATAAATAATTAGGTAAGGGGGGAAAGATGTAGTATCCTACAATAGTTATAATTATCATCTGGTTTCCTGGCAACGAGTTGACAAAGACGGGGAGAAAATAAAGAGATTCATTCTGGTGTTTACCTTTCAAGCGAATATAAAACTCCATAATGGACTCCGATGATTCTTGCTTGGCTTTCCGTAATTTATAAATTTCGTATAAAACATTCTTTCTTGGAGCAAAATGGCTGGTCAACTTCTCCTTTGCCTCCTCGAAAGAAAGGCCTACATCCTGCAAATTTCGAAAAATTTCTTGAACCTCACGGCCTGCAGAATTCAACATTAGTGCGCGTTTCCGTACATCACTGGTAATATCAGCGGCTACTAAGAAAATTTCGAATTCGCTTAACCACGTTGACCAGCGACTCGCTGCATTTTCATCCATATGCGGATCGAACGGTCCCGGTTTTGTAGCAACCTCCATATTGGAAAAATTGACGAACTTACCTCGAAGCACTAACGGTAATTCGGTACCTAACGCACTGCGCCAAAATGTTGTATACTATATATACTTATTTAAATATGTAAACTCTGAATAAGTATTCGCTTGAAAGGTAAACACCAGAATGAATCTCTTTATTTTCTCCCCGTCTTTGTCAACTCGTTGCCAGGAAACCAGATGATAATTATAACTATTGTAGGATACTACAAGCCCCATGTACATGAGCGCTTTTAAACACTCGCCCTTAAGGTATTGAATTGGACAACAATTTTTTTAACATCCTACTAACATTCCAGCGGGGTTTATAAAGAAAAACTGCGCTAAAAACGCTTTTCGTCAAAAATTTTGACAATTTATTGTGCTGCTCTCGTAATGTTTCCACAGATGGGAATTTTATGGTATGATTACCTTACTTAAAGCTATCGATATAAAAAATTTAATCAAAATCGTTAGAGCCGTTTTTGAGAAACAAAATTTGGTGTTTTCATCACTATGATAACTATAATCAATTTTCGGTGGATTTTGTTCATACCCTTATTTTTGCGTCGCATGGTAACTTTCAGGCTAGACATCAAGTTTCAGCTGATTTGGTACGGTTGTTTTCTCTAATAACCGCGCTAAAATCGAATTCGTTGAAAGTTTTGGTAATTTATTGTGCTGCTCTCGTCGTTTCCCCATAGATGGGAATTTTATAGTATCATGGCCATATTGGGAGCTACCAATATAAAAAATTTAATCAAAATCGTTAGAGCCATTTTTGAGAAAAAAAATATTTGGTGTTTTGATCACAATGATAACTATTTCGGTGGATTTTGCTCATACCCCTATTTTGGCGTCCCATGGTAACCTGCGGACTAGGTATCAAGTTTGAGTGGATTTGGTACGATAGTTCTCTCTAAAAATCGCTCACAGACACACATACACACATATTTATGTGTATGCCAATAATGAGCTGTATATTGAGGCTGTAACAAACCTCTCCGCTGATGGTTTTCCAGCAAGTTTGGATAGGTTCGTACTTCCAACTGATCTATCAATCTGAATTTCGAATCAAAATTTGGTTTCAGCCGCATGACAACTTAAAGAGTGGTATACATGGTATACGAATGAGCAAAGTTCAAAGGGAGATAGATGAAAATATTACTGTGCCCCAAAATTATTGGCATTTTAATCCTCACTCAGCCTAGTGGAACATCAGCTAAATCTCTACTCATAAGTACAAATGACGCCTAACATTTTCTAATTTGTTGAAGATTGTACAAGTATGCGCTTACGCGCTAGACATTCCCATGGATCAAATCAAAATCACAACGTCTTTGAACTTTATGGCCCCAGGTACCAACGCTTCGGGCGGTAGCATCACAACGGACTCAATTTGCTCGGTAATTCGCAGTCGACTTTCTAAATACGAACTGCGTTTGTTGAACGTTCGATTGATAATTTTTCACGTCGCAGGCTGTTTTGATGTGCTGCAACGATTTGAAGGACAGATTGGCGCCCGTCAGGGAGAAGATGGATAATCCAACGTGGCCTGAACTCATTGCAGAGGCGGCTAAACAGTTCATTCAACTGATCTCCGTTCGACAGTAAGTTACAACGACGATAAACCTTCCCGTCGTTATTCTAAGGTGGACTCTAAACATCAAGAGCGCTCACCTCAGCTTTCCGAGCATTCAACGATATTCATTGCGCAATTAATCTAATCTGTTCGTCACTCAGCTCAAGTAATCTGCATAATGCATCAACAATAAAAAAAAAATCAGGTGCGTCGCACTGCACAACTTTCCTTAGCCTTACGTCTTGGTATTCATGGCTTATTCTACCAACTCAATTAACGTTTCACTCAGTTAATTTGAAACATCACTTCACAATGACAGAAAGCGATACGCTTACAGAACCTCCTCGTACTCGTACCTTGACTATTATTAAGCAATTGGGACACAGCGAATTGATGAGCCTGTAGGCACGTTGTTTTTTTGAAAAGGGTCTTCCAGTGTTATCGAGTAACAACTTTTAGAAATACGTGACAAGTGAAACGGCGGTGGTTGAAATTTCGGAATATCGGAAATCAGGAGTCACCCCCTCGACTCATCGATCTACCTCCTTGTTCTTTTAAAATTAAGGAAACAATTTAAAAAGAAAGTCAATGGAAGGCCACAAAGAAATCCAAATAACGAACAAAATTTTCTAAATGAGTTTATTTTTTCAATTCTTTCTTCATTTCACCGAGCTCAAGATTGTACTAGTAGATACTTACGAGTAGTTAGACTTCTACTTGAATTTTTCTGGTGATTCTAATAACATTTTAACGGGGTTTATATGGAAGAAACTGCGCTAAAATCGATTTTCGTCGAAATGCTTGGCAATTTATTGTACTCCTCTCGTCAACTTTCCGCATATGGGAATTTTGTGGTATTGTTTTCTCATTGGGAACTGTCTATATAAAAAAATTTATACAAAATGGACACAGCCGTTTTTGAGAAAAAATAGTATTTTTTGGACTTGAATTGTTAAGAAATGAAAAGAACTCAATTTTTTTTTCAGCCGATTACGTAACGTTCCTTGCTACTTCGTAGAGCCAAGGGAACTAAAAAGAGAGGAGAAAATTAGTTGTAATCCAATGTACTCTGAAGATTGTTAACATTTTCGACTCACAAAACATCACGCTGGGTTGACCTGGTGTCACTGCGTGTGCTTGAGGCCTAGTGACCATTTGTGTTCCAATAGAAGACCACTCTTAATTTCTCATCACTCATAACAGCCTGCTTTGAAAACCCTCCGAGGAATGTTTATAATGCGTAACGTTGGTATTGTTCACAGGACAACTCTTAAGGAGCCCAGTCCACAGTCATATTCCGTTTTTGGAGTCACTGCGATTGAAGTCGAGGTTGACATATTGACTGGCCAATATCAGGTACTTTTTTCGTTTGTTTCATCACTTGCAAAATGACACAAATGAAAGCTCGATGCTCGTGCTGTATAATACGACACCAGACAGCGTTCACAGGACAGGATATGAAATAATGTGGTATAGCATAGTATGAACGAAATTTCTCTAAGCAACTATCTTCAAGTAACTGATAAGTTAAAACTATTTTAGCTTCTGTAGGCTGAGGAAGAGTTGACAGAAATATAATGGGGCAAAACCAATGAACGAAAGTAACAGCATTTCTTGTTTGTTGATCCTGATCATCTTATAGCCCACATGGAGGAGAGCGAGAATGTCGATGAAGGGATGAGACGTGGAGGGGCAGTAAAATTGGCGAGGTATACGACAGAAAATGGTGACACAAATAATTGGAAGCCTGTTAAATCGTCGTTGTGACGTAAATTGTGTAGCCTGTGTTTGGGCTACGCTTAATCTGACGCCGCTTTATGAAAGAAAGAGAGAGAAAAATAAAACTGAAAAATGTGAAAAAAATAAACGAAAAAATTAAAGGTAAAGTGGACTGTATTCATATAAATGCGCAGTGGTATCATGGACACTAAAGAAAAAGGTAATTGAACTGTGAGCTCTGTATAGGAAAAGTTAATAAAGAAATAATGCTCTCGTTTAAATATTAAATATGCGGTAAAATAAGTGATTCTGGAACTAAATGAAAATAATTACGGAATGATCTGACCAGGTTTTTGGGTAGGAGACGATTGAAGTCGAGGGAAATCCTGTTGTTCTTCTCCTCGCTTTCGAGTGTTCCTGGGGGAATACGAACAAAGTATTTATTATAAATCGAGCCCAAATTGGGAAGCGATACACTGACTGTCAGGGTTGAATGGCTCATTACTTTGCCCAGGAATGTCCAGTAGTTATGGCTATCTTAAGAAGCCTTCGGTTCCAGAGACTGTGAAATAGCAGGCGCAATGAGGCTGACATTATTGTGGCCAACGAGTTCGTGCGTTTGTTAAGTTGTTGGTGATCAGAGACATTGAGGAGTTTAGTTGGGGTCTCCAAACAGTCGAACAACTCTGCCGAGTCGGCTGAAATCCGTTGGTCAACAGTCATAAAGGACTCCAGATTTTCGAAAAAGGCTTCTGGTATGAGGAGAGAGGAGAGTAGGACGAAAGGTAGATAGTACCAACGACCAAGTGGAGATCAGGCATATCTGTTTGAGGTTGTCAGGGAGGTCGTGCAAAGAACTTTAGTGGCAAGAAGGAACAGCAACAAAACTCACCCTCCTGATTTTCTCCCTTCAGTTACTGGAAGGGGAGCAATTGCAAAAGTAGACTTGGTAATTAAGAAGCCGAAGTTCAGCTGGATGGAGCCAAGTTTCAGTCATGATGAAAGCATCGAGATGAACTGAAGTGAGGTGAAGGGACGAGAACTTAAGAGTTGACACCACTGTCGTTCTGATAAAGGATGGTGACTGTTTAATTCGGCCGCCATAGTCACTGCAAGGTTGGGTTCTGAAGAGGGGTATTTGGAGAAGGTGAGTAGTGCTGAGAAATTATGTGAGGAACGCCAGCGACTTTATTGTGAGGTTAGGCTCACCTTGGTTGTCCTGCTACAAAGTTCCTATCTGAGATCGCTGAGCTGTTTCCACTGAGCCAGTCTGCTGAAGAAATGGGGTACGGGTAATTGGAAGTTGCCCGAATTGAGGAGAACGAACAGGATGTGGGTCACCTATTGAACTACATAGACAGTTATTGCTTCAATTGCCCTGTCCATTTAGTGGGATATATACAGGAAAAACAGTTTAAAAAATCGGTTTCCGTCAAAAAATTATGTGCGTGTTGAGCTCGTCATTTTCCAAACAGGTGAAAAAGTCATCTAATTGCGCGATTGTTTTGAACTATTTACACATTTAATCAAAATCGTTGAAGCCCTTTTTTTTCAGAAAAAATGTTTGGTGTTATGATACCTAAAACATTGAAGCCGTTTTTGAAAAAAAATAGGTATCCGGTTCGACACATCACACACCTTTTCTCAGCTTCATATACATTTCAGCTACTAATTAAATATATTTTTTCAATAGGTTCGTACGTACTTTTAAAACATGACTTAACATTCGAAACTGGTAACGCTTAAAGAAACCAAACTGCTGCTGCTGTTAGTTTACAATGGCCTCAATTGAAAAACCAGAGAGAATTTTTGAAACTAGAATTTATGTTGTAGTGGTCAGGGTCAAAAGTTCTGGAACTATAGGGGAAACACTGCGAACACATTTAGTTTAAACTCCATAATTTCTGAGGTTGCTCCAGACTCTCGTCGTATGAGTAGCATATTGGACTATCAACACGGTTTAAAAAAAAAGAACTCTACTGCCACATCGGCGGGATTTATTAGTAAAAGTTAAATTATTCACGCAAAAATATGTTAAATGGTCATTCTGTTATTTTTATCCATCCACACAAAGCGTTCAATCAAAATCAGCGTAGCCTTTTTTGATTTAAAAACAGTGGATTTTTGACAACTATTTTGAGCGTTACAACCTTATTGGGGAGTTTTATACTGATGTACAAGTCGAATACCAAACACGAGCTAATTTGGCCCAGTCATTCTCTCTCAATGGCATTCACACACTGCCAGACCATTTTCTCGAATGGTGCTTACCACTTGGAAGTCTGTACACGAAATTCTGGAGCTTCAGAAAAAAAAAATTAGGTTAGAAGTTCCATAAATTACCTGTGAGTAGGTTGTGATGTAAGTAATGGCAACCCAGTACACTCTGGTGTCCTAAGCACCACCCGTTCCCACGTAGAACAAAGTTAGGTTCTGCCCCATTTGTACAAATTGAGTGAAAAATATATTGTTATTAGAGAATTAAAAATTGGCGACGTGCATAGAGCTGCAGTAGGTGATTTCATTAATTACTTGATCATACGAAAGATGCTACACAACGAATTGGTCAGTTAAGTAATCATGCGATATTGAGTAAGTGAGCCACATGGTTATGGAATGAAATTAAGATGTTAAAACGAATTGTCATTCTGCTGAAGTGATCTAGGGTAGATAGAATTAGCTGTACATCACAGAATTGAATTGGAGGTGTTTGACGCTGCACATTAATGCTACTCTCAGGAAGTTTGCGTTTGTTACTTCGCTACACTTTGACAAAGCATTTCTACTTAATTTGTGTTTCAACGAATTGTTTCAGATTTTAAGGGCTGATATCCTTGAAGACACTGGAGAAAGTTTGAATCCTTTATTAGACATAGGCCAAGTCGAAGGGGCCTTCGTCATGGGACTCGGATACTACGGCAGCGAAGAATTAAAGTTTGATCCAGGCACGGGGGAAAATTTAACCCACCGCACTTGGGTATGTTCCCGTAAAATTGACTTGAGCAGAGGGAAGCAAAGTGCGGGCAGTGGGCAAATTGAGATGATTGCAGCAACATTTACAGTTTTCTGTTCGTTTTCTTCTCTCATAAAGTGGCCACTGCCGACCTGTGACTTAATCGTTAAATTGGCCTACTTTTTTGACGCAGAAGATTCACGAATTCATTTGCTTTTCGCAGGACTACTGGCCTCCCGGAGCAAAGGACATACCTATTGACTTTAGAGTAACTATGCGCAAAAATTCACAAAACCCTTTGGGCGTTCTTCGATCCAAAGGTGAGTGGCCTAGTGTCAGGCGAGATGACGTTATTACAAGAATGAGAAATTCAGAAAAATCGAGTGAAAGTAGTTGAGAAAACGACAAAACATATACAGACCTACACCTCCCCCCCTCCTTCACCATATTTAAAAAGGCACACACCCTTCGAGCTTCTTTGGACATTAAAAACAGCATTTGCAGCCTAAATGACAAGTGGATAACGCAGTACATTATTACTCTTGCATAGCATGATTGTGACCTGCATCGAAAAACGATACGAAACACGACCTAACTGCAAAGGAACAACGAAAATAGAAACTTGGCATGATAAGACGAGTCGAACTGATGGGAGGAAGGAGTGAGGCCGTGATGCAGCGAGAGAAAATGAGTGCAGGCCGAAGAGAAAAGATACATTCACTTCATTGTCCCATGAGTTCCTTCAACTAGTTAACTTCGACTCACTATTTTTGCAGTGATTTCACGGTTGTCCTTCTAAACTCAGCCCTACACGTCTGAGACCCGTTATATCCTACTCAACTTCAACGATACCGCGGAATCGATACCTGTTAAAAATATGTAATAAAGTCCCCCTTTCTCGTGTCCGGTCTGACCACATTAACTACGAGGGCCAAAATCGCAGCAAAAAATATAATTATTGAGAATAAATAGTATGGTGAAGGTGAACATGGGAATGGAAGGGCACAAATAACAGATAGAGACGGAAGGCGGTAAGAGGAGGAGGGCAGCGATCCTTCTCAGGCTCCCACCGACTTTGGGCGACAACCAGCGTGCCATGACCCGTAAACAAAACATTTCTTCCGAATTTAACTATATCAAAATGACGTAATTGCAGTGAAATTACCAAAATCCCGTTTTTAGGTAATTTTTCATAACCTTTTTGCTAATAATAAATCAAAACATTCGAACAGGAGCTGAAACTAGCATCCACAGTAATTCGAATAAGCTGTTAAATTAGCATAGTTTAACTGGCGGTAAATTTGCCAAGTAACATCTTTACCAATAGTGAAATGAATACAATTTAAATCTTTGCAAAGTACAAATTTAAAGTAAAAAAATAAGGAGCTCCTGTAACGTGATAAAATAAAGATATTAAATTAAACGAAAAGCCTAAACTGCCGGTGATGAGGAAAATAATGAAAATCCTGCAAATTATTACACAACGGTTTATTATTCTCATGACCAGCTTGACCTAGTATTACTGCACCGAGACCCATACCATTCGATTCAGCATCGAAAAATACCAGTAAACCATACGAAACATGACCTGACTACAATGGAACGACGAGAAGTAAATATTCCAGTCGCCCGAGAGCGCCTGAAGGCAATCGGCACGACATTGCGAGTCGAGCGGGCGGGTGGTTTTGATGAGACAGGAGGGAGGGTGGGAGTACTAACGACGAAACGTTTATTTCCGCTGTAGTTCCCGCGAGTTCTTTCAATTAGTTGACTTTGGCTCACTATAATTACTGTAATTTTACTATATGCAGTTGTACACGTCTGATACTCATTCCATTCGACCCAGGATGTAAAACCTTGAAAATGATACGAAACACGGCGTACTTGCCATTAAACTGCGTTTTGTTAATTTTTAAAACCATTTTTTGTCCATAACGACCATGGGCTTCGTCCGATCGGATTGCCGAGATGGCGGGCACAACTAGTTACCAAATGGGAATTTCGTGCGAAAGAACGGATTTTTTAGACCACGTCAAAGGCACAAATCAGCCCGGACGGCGGATGGATATTGAATTGACAGATTTGGAATCCCGATGTCTTGAAACGTAAAGTATCACCTAGTTTTGAGGCGGGGGGTGTGTGTAAAAAATGTTTTCCTGACCGAAAAATAATAATAATTGGTTATTATTAGTGGTGGAGCACGCGTGTGAGCGCAGCGCAATTTACTGTCGGAAAGCAGGATAATTGAGGAAAGTGTGAAGAACGCAACAGCGAAGAGTGATGCATTCAAATACACCAAATGTCGTTAGCAATCGGTTGAAGATGGTGAAATTATTATAGTTGGGATGCTGATGATCCTTTAACTATAATAAGGCGAAATACCACGTCAGGGCGTTGGTGACATTACTTGATGGACACGTGTGCCGAAAAAGGTGATTGATCTACGAACGCTGTGGTGGCTGGAGGTGGATCTCATCTAACTCAGTGTGTCGTCAAATAGTCAATAAGTATATATTGTTCTCTGACAGCTCGCTGAACAGATACGAATCAAAATGTCCATAATAGTTGTGTAAATGAATTTGATCAGCCTAACGGTGTGTCTTCCAGCAACCTATACTCATATTTTATTTTCCACAACTGTTTCAGCGATCATTCCTTGAACAGAGATATAAGCCAAGCTATATCGAAAAATGAGTTTTGTTGAACATTAAATGATCGTTTTTATAATTTTCTTAAAAATAGCTATAACGATTTTTATCAAACTTATAAGGTGCTTTCGGCAAACTAGTATCTACATTCTGTTTAGTAGAAGCACGTGGTTTACTGTTTCTACATTAGTTGTTTTAGTAGAAATGTTACACAGTGCTCGTATGTATAGCAGCCCTTCGAAAGTTGTGTGTTCCAGAACACTCCGTTTTTGTTTTCGCTAGTAATACGTAGATCTTCAGCATGATTAGAAAACATTGAACTATCCCGAAGTAGCTCAACGTAATTTGAATTGTTACACATTCTACACGCATCGAGATCGATGTGGAACAAATATGAAAGGTTGATCGTCAATGAGCACAAGTTTAAATTCACCCAGACCTAGTTCGTCATAGTCAGAGCACAGGCTGGAGATGCATAACCCAAATCACAGTCTTGCGGATCTTTCTCGAACTAACCTTGGTAATATAACCCAGGAATTTTCCGAAAGGGTGGAAGGCAACAATGGATGGGAGATAGCTTTTTCAACAGATAAGTATCGAAAGGCGGAATGAAATGGAAAGTAGTAAAGGAAAAAGTAGAGTAAAAGAAGATCATTTTTCTCCAAGTATGTTTAGTTTGTACGTTTTTCTACAAAGGTGGCATTAATTGTATAGTTCATTTAAAAATTATTTAATTACATATTTTATTTATAAAAATGTGGTGCCTACCTGTAACTCACAGTGGCAAGCTACCTAGATCTTTTTATTTTACCCATTTTGTCTTCAGGCGCTGGGGAACCTCCATTGTGCATGGCATGTTCCTTACCTCTTGCTATCAGGAAAGCATTGATATCTGCAAGGACCGATGCTGGACTGAAAGAGGAAGTTTCAACTTTTAGTGAGTCTTCATTTATTTTTTCCAAATTGATCCCTTCCGCGATTTCATGGTTTTGTTAAGGTTCCAATGAGAGCTTAGTTTGAAGGACTGGGACTACAACCAACATACAACTGAAACAGGAATGAACCTGAACATGATTTTAGGGATATAAATTGGTAAGACTTATGAACCACCAAGATAGTGTTCAACACATACGGAGTCCTGACCTTAATTCCAAAGCACGAGTAATGGAGTAGTCAGAAAACATTCTAACACAACCTAACCTGGACAAATGCTACTGCAATGAGTAGCATGCAGAGACTACCCAGAGGCATTAGTGTCAATAGACAGATAGTGGAGGCGTTCACTACTTTGCCTGCACTGCAGAACAATGTCTGCTAGAAACGTCTTTCAAGATCTTGAACCAATTCAATTAAGAGTGTTGTTTAGCTCAGCTCATGTGTCTCAATCTCTAACGAAAACGCAGATTTTGTGCCGCTTGTGCCCTCTAGGGCTTCCCTAGGGGCTGAAAATCCAAAATACGTACAGCTGCCTGTCAATCACCTTCTTTCTTTTAATATTCTGAGCCCTGCCAACCGATGGATTAATATTTAGGGAGCAGACAACATGTTTTCCCACTTTAAAATTTCTCAAATGCTCATTGGGGTTTTCCTGGGACCACTTTACTTATCTCCCTTCTTACCTTTTACTTTTACCGCCTCCTTACGAAAAGAGTATGGTGGAACTCAGAATGAAACACTCTCTCAGCTCTTGTCCTAATTCACGCCAGTTCAATTATTCAGGGATTTATATACCTGTGAGTGTTTCATGAACCCCGTCACCCAGTTAATCTACCCTCAACTCTTTATCTGTCATATCTCAAGTGAGCATTCGAATTAAACGCTGTAACAATACAGTTCTCTCTCGCACATTTCAACACATTCTTTACTGAATTTCATATCTGTCCACCTCTTGCACCAAACGAGTGTGTACTGGAATGAACTAAACTCTTCGATTTGGCGAAGCTTTGTCTGGGACATTTGTGCTGACTAGGCCCCTCAAACGTCCCAATTTACTTGAAACTTCCCCAGTCCCACTCAGAACAGGGACGAGAAGGGGGATGGAGGGTGGGTTGACGGCGGGGGTTTACTTGTCTTTGGCAGAACAGAACTGTTCTTCCATCGAGGTGCCTTCCAGGTTCGCTTTCACTACCACCCAGTTCTCTGTTAGTGGTTGTGTATTTCTCCGCATTGTAATTGAAAATAAAACTCCGTATTCCAATTATAGTCAGTCGTTATTGTACATACTCCCCTCTCACACTTAGTACAGTACAGTAGTTAAAGACAACCAAACACTATCAGTCTGTGCAATCAAATTCGATGCCAATAGAAATATATGTTATTATTCAACTTAGAACGATTGAACTTTGATTGAGAGGTCGTCACATTTCATGCTCGTATAGTTTCTAGCCCATCAGCAGAATGTAGATGGTGGAGGAGTGAGGAGCCCCCATTAGGGATCAACTAACGAATTTATTCTGAACTCTTTTCAAGGTTTCCCAGCTACATTCGAGAAGACGTACCTCGCTGCAGGAACAGATCCTAAACATTTCACGCTGTGAGAAAAAGGACGAACAAGAGTTAGCGATTACCTACATTTTTTACATCTCGACAGTGCGATACTGAACAGTTTTAAGCCATACAACTATACTGTACATAATGATTGGAATTTTCGTTTCAACAATAAAATCATAATTTGTTTAGCCGACTCGTTTACGAGCCATTTTAGAACCACCAGTTTTGATCCTACAGCATTCCAACAATTCATGGAAAAGGGTACGTACTGAATAGAATACACAAAAGGGAAACGATAACTTTTAATTGTATGAAACCAGAACTTCACAGTTTTGGATTAAAAAAAAAAAAAAAACATGTTAATGGCTTACGAAAATATTCTTTTGATGTCGAGTGAGTTAAAACATTGTAAAGGAAGTACATCGGTTTTAGTATTCAATCAGATTGGCGTTACTGAACACGAAAACCACGGAACACATTTTTCAGTTCAGAATTGAATTTCATAGACGTTCAAATTGGGGGGATTTATCTAATACCTGAACTAGCTTTCACCGCAATATTTAGAGGGGCTTCGTTGGGAACTATTCAGTACAGCGATTAAATGAGAATGAGCTCAACTGGTAAGATTGTGACTGGTGATTGCTACTCACTGCATGAAAATGTTGCCGTTCGACCGTAACAGTATTCACACGTGGTCACCCAAGTTTGCGTTTATTAGTAAGCAGGCTTGGTTACTTAGCGCCAACTGTTTTGCGGGAGAACGGGGCTCCTGTTTCTGTCATAAATCACAAACATTCACTACCAGAACTGTTCTAAAAACAATTCCATGGTCCATTATGCTATCTCTGAAAATGGTGGGAAAGTTGCTTAATTTGGAACAGTTATCAAGCGCGTCCAGGTGCTCAGATTGACGCATAATTCTATACAACCGTAAAAGATTGTGCCAAATCATGCCAAAAAATTACCCGATTTCGATTTATTTTTGGCCACTCAAGAGAAATGTTGATATAATGCACAAATGGCTCAGAAATTTTAAGTGTCAGTTGAAGAACGTCAGCAGGCTCCTTCGAATTACGGAATTCTTAATTCGGCAATTAAAATGAAGTGGAATGTAGAAAAATTGAAACCAATACGGTTCAAGCTTTTAGGCGATCAGTCTTGACGAATCTCTGACCAGAAATTGGATACTGTTGACGGTTGTGCTAGTTGACTACTATCACTGAGCCAGTAGTATTGGTGATTGCATGTACGACACTCATTGCTGAAAGAAGAACATTTCAGCGCTGAGCCGAGGCTGCATTTGGCGAAAAGAGAGAATTTGGACGATGGAAGCCTGGCACGAGAGGTGGAATGCGAAGTAGGGTTGCTAAAAGTGTACTATCACCAGCAGCACACAGACTTTGGTCGAAGGGAAACATAGAAAAGGCTGTCGTTGGCGTGTGTATAGTTTAAAGCCTGCGTCTACCTGTACACAATGGTGTTCGACATACGCACACGTTTTTTTACTACTATCGTTGAACAGCTTAGAAACGTATACAGGGTCCTGTAGGCCATACTTCTACCCACAAAGAGCAGCGCACAAATGTGTGGAATCCCTTCTAACAAGAATGACGTATTTCATCAATGAAGTTTCTGAACCTCCTACGTCAAAAGTGATACTTGAGGTAAGGTGTCGATTAAGATGGTATCAGTTATTAGCTTGAAGCAGTGTGAAAGACACCAAGGCTGTGCAGTTTCTAGAGAGCAAACAAGGGCTTGTCACTCTTATGGAGAATAAAACAAAAATATAATGAATGTTGTATAAATACTGGGACCACCAAGGCTTCAATTGCAACGTCCGGAGTCTGCCGTTTTTTTTTGTCCAATGCTCGCGCATTTTAGGCACGAAATTATTTTAAAAAGTTACGCTGAGCACATACCATCCTCTCCTATTTATAATGGCGACCAATGTGTGAGCTAAACAACTCAATAGTTGAGTTATTGTTAGAATAGTTCCTGAATAGCTAGATTCATAGTTTTGAATCACAACGAAATGAGGAATAGAAAATCCTAGCGTTGAACGGGCTGTGGTCTGAAAGCAGTTGAGTGGCCACCATCTATGTGCACCAGTGTGTGGCAGTGCTGGGCCGTCATACTCTGCCTGCTAGCGATGTATTGACTATTGACGAGCTCTCTACAGTCCCCACCACAGCCTGTCTTGGGAGAAAATAATGAATCTTCTTTATGATGAGCCTTACTGCTTCCACAATGGATAGTAGAGCATCCTGTTGGAGGGGCCTTGCGAGTCTCAGCGGGAGGTGGGCGTCTATGCCGATGCATAGAGCACAATATTCACTTCAACTACTACCCTTTGCTCCGTCAAAGTAGTGGTGGTATACCAAGTTCAAATGAACACTTGATTAGTAGCTCAAGCCATAACCAGTGAATATACTTAGGGGTAAGGAAAGTTGTGTCATTCAGTGCATCAGATATTTACTCTTTTTCGCAACATTTTTGGCAATACTTTCTAACCCCCTTTCCTTGACAATGCAAACCTTTTCATCATTTTCCAACAAGAGTAACTTCATTCCTCCACAATTCTTACTCGTTATTTCAACAGTTTTAACCTTTCTTTATTTATTCAACTTTCCGTTTCCCCAGTGGTCTATTCTTGAGTGCATATACAGTTCCTAATACGCCAGAGAAGCGATTTTTTAAACACAAAATACCGTTTTTCTAAATTTTTTTCAAACATTTTTATAATCGAATACTATCAACCATATTGTGTTCTCTGCGAACTTCTCTGTCCAATGTCGATGAATGCGAGGGAATTTATACGTACATCACAAAAACGTATTTTTTGTAACAGTTTCGCGTACTGTCCGTGAAGAAATAAGACGCAAAAAACACATTTCTCGTCGTTTCCACAAATTTTCAAACATCGCCCGGCTCAGGGCGTCGGATCAAACGGTGTTTGTTTCTGTTTCCCAACGTTTAGCTAAATTGACAAGTTTCGGACGACAAAGCTAAACTTTCGAATTCGAAACGAAGAAAAACCGAGTAAATCACAAAACACACTTCGGAAACCCCTGTTTTCGTGTCCAGCACACAAAAAGGAATCGTTCGCTCACGAACTTTCGATTAGTTGCAACATTCGAACAAAACGGACGAATAAAAAATATTGTTCTGCACTCAAAATATTGCTGCTTTTTTTCACTCTTAACAGTACAATAAGTCACACATGGGGGAAAAAACGTAATACACGCGAAACAGTTGATAAATCACAATCAGTTCTATTTGAAATCAACTATTGCTATTTTGCAGTGGCCTTTGCAGTTTCAACAATACAGAATTTTCATTTCTCCCTCAATTTCAATTCAGTCAGATTTTTTCCACTCCAATGAGCGAAAGAACAAACCACGAAAAACAAGAAAGCTGATCACTACCAGATGATCAGTTACTTTCGAAAGTCTTTAACAATGTTTACTTCAGCAGCAAAAGCCTGTAAACGCAGTGTCCACTTTGAGGGACGTTAACTATTTTTCTAAGCCCCAAAACAAGGTTTAACTGGTTCAGTCTGTCACATTTAATTTAATCATTTGTTTATAGTATTTATTTAATATTTGTTACCATAATTCATTATTACAACTTTGTTCATTTCAAAATGGGAGAAAAATAAATACGATGGTAGAAGCCAAAAAAAAACAACAAAAAACCGTCGAAAAATACCTCCCTATTTGTGCAAATTATACAATAGCAAGTTTGACCTAATTTAAACAAGGGGAGTACAAACAAATCTTATGTACACAAAACAAAACAATTTTCGAAAAGTAAGTAAAGTACAGTAATGCCAGTTTTAGTGCATTTGGCAGGATTTTTCGTTTGATTGCTTTCAGGCGTCGTCAGCTGTCCCCTCTACGATAATTCCGTGGGTCAATACCGGTTTCCTCGCCTCTGTAGGCATAAACGAAGAGGAAGTAAAATGACGTTACTGCCCTATCACGTTCGACGACCTTAAAGTCACAATTTTAGTTGAGATTGAGGCAACTCGTTGGATGTTTCAACGAGAAAATGTATATTGAATTCAGGACGGCGCTTTGCTTGCCATTTTGACGGTTTGCGAATGACTTCTACTTTAGAGGAGAGTGTGTGATAACCTTCCAGACGTTTCTACGAAAAGTGGGAAGAAGAAACGCTGAGCAGAGCTGCTCTTTTGATGACTCGGTTCCATCTCGGAGCACTTCCATTTTCGACTGGTCTCTGCTCATGATGGTTTGAGTTTTAAGGAATTTTCATTGAGGACATTGTAGGTCACTTCTTCATCCCTCACTAGTTAGTCGATTATATTGCTAGCTCTCTTAGAATGAATTGTGTAACTTGTCACTCTCCTTTAGAAAACTCCAATAGAATTAACGTTTACTGGATTCCTGGGCATAAAGTAATCACTGGACGGCGACCTGGCCAGGTTTGGTTTTGTCTATTGTACTCACTGTGGGACATCTTCCCAAGAGAAGAGAACAGTGAGAGAAAGCGCCAGGAAAATGCATCAGTGTCTGGAATGCTATGGGAGTGAGGCACTTCAAACGCTTCATCTCAGGACTAACATATGAAATAAGACGTAGCTTTCTGATCATGTAGAGGGATGGAGATAGTAGGAATCGTCACGGGACACTGCGAAATGGACAAACACATGTATGTTATTGTCATAGTCGACACCCCTCGATGCAGGAGACTTGAAGGGGTTTTTGTATCTTTCACACAACTTATTCACAGGTGGAGATCAAAGAAGACTCTTGCAGGAAATATCTGGCATTCCTTAGGAAGGTAGGAATGGACCAGCGAGACAGTCCAAATAAAGGACAGTAAAGCAAGCTTGCCACTCCTATTTGTAATTGTTATTGAACTATACTGATGTGCCCATATTATATCATCAAGTCTGCCAATAAAAATAGTAGCCTTTCTACGCAAGACACGATAAACTCCTCTACATATTTCTCCCTTCAGTTTTCTATAAGGAAGTGCCTACTTTTTTTGAACAATGACTTATGAACAGGCCACCAACTTCAAGCACATCACTGTCCATTTAACGCAAAATGTGGTTGGGCAGAAGGTATCTGACTGAGTGTCTTTGGTCAATATTTACGCTCTTTTCCCGATAACCCAGGAACGGCAGGTTCTGGAGCATTGCTTGCATTGTTTCATTGGCCCAAGTTCACTTTGCCGCTGTTTGAATGGTAACAGCACCACCTGAGGTGATTGATGCTTGTGAGCTTGGACATTTCTTCACCAATTATCGTATCATGTACTCGCATGCGCAATGTGTGTCAGTATCAAGAACCCTGCTCGACGATTTCATCCTGTTTTATGGCGCTTAGCAACTTCTCGTTGAAAGCAGACCCCATTTTGATTTCTGCTACTGTGTTCTGAGTTAGGAGTTTAAAGTATCTTAATGAACCGACTCTCATGTATCTGCTCGTTGGGATCCTTCGACTCATAGCACGAAAACTGCTCTTGAGTGAAGCCAGGCTGAGTGAGGAGAGGATGAACGAGAAACTCCGAGGGCCCCCTTCCACAGGGTGAACCGAGATGGCCGAGGAACCTCTCCATTTCGACAGAATATGAAAAGGCCTTTCCCTATAGTACCCCACTGTGTATTGTGCACTCGAAGTCTGAAGTGTCCTGTATTGTGTTGTGTATGCGTTGGCTCTTCAATTGAAGTATTTGCTCAATGTTATGACAATGCCTGTGAACTGCTTCACTGCCTGCAGAAACTTTGCATCGTAGATGGGGTTTATCGGAGGGTGGATTGGACGTCTCTCACTTCGTAATCTGGATGAACAGAACACAATGCACTACATTCTCAACACAACAGAAGCCAATTCATGAGTTCCTTCATATGCTGGCACATCATAATCTCTTCCTTTGCACGACTCTCGTCAGCTTTCCTGGTATGGCCAAGTTTCCTCCTTATTATTGTGTTAACAAATTCTATCGTATTAATTGATGAAAGATGTGGGAGTGTTACCTACAGACAGGTCCCAATGTATGTCGTCACAGACCACGAGGTGGGCATGTTTAAACATACTACCATAGCCTGCAGCTAACGCCGCGCAAAGCATCAAATTATGGAACAAATAATTCGTTTTGTTGGAAATGCACATGTTTTTCATTCATTTCACCAGTAACGACAACGTACACGACTAAGAAACGCTTCATAACACACCCAGCGCATCAATCTAGTCCATTTGAGTGTCCACTTCGCTGTGTTGAACAACGTAGAAGGTTCAAATATCATCGAGCCAAAGTAACATGTTACTTGAGGGTCTTCTAAAGTATGAAAACGGCTATCCAAAGTTAGTTCATCACCTCAGCCGCCTTCAGCATGTTCTTTTTCCAATTTTCCTACGCATTTTATGATTTTCTTACGATCAACGGGTGCTCACTTTTTGTGAGATGTTTGACAATTCACTTCATCGTCGAAGATACAAGAAAAAACAACCAATCGACCAATAGATAACAACTTATTAATTAACAATAAGATAGATATTTAATTCACAGTGCTCACCACGTTCCTAGCACGGGCAGTCTTGCTTAATGACTGAGGGGAGCCAGCACGCCACATCCGCCCGACCAAAAAATTGAGAAGCGAAGCAGAGAAACGTTTTTTACCATCACTGGCTATATGCACAACCATTGGACATCTCAAAGAGACAAAAGGCAAAGAGAATGGATCTTTGTGCGCATGTTACTGAATCCAACTTCATCGACGTGTACGTTGGTTGTTGACTAGGGCCGTCCCCGCTACCCCCATACCAGCGATAACCTCAATATAGAATCGATCGAGGGGTTATTTTATCTGTCAACCCCTCGAAGCAGAGTGGATGAATAAATACCAGAAAACAAAGGTAAGGGAAAGTTATTTCCTAGCGTGCGCAAAAGCTGGAAAAATCTTCATTTACCCCTTCTGGAAAGGGCATCAATTCTATATTGATGATAATATTAATGTTAGTAAAGTGGAGGTGGGAGGGGAAGGGGAGTATTTTGTGACAATTCAATTATGGGCAAGAAAGCTGGCCTCGAGGCTTCTCGTTGTTGAACTGCCAAGAGTAGAGCCAACGCATTGGTAGCTGAACTGTTGGAAATACGGTTGTGTAGCGTCGTTTTCTTCGGCGATGCTGTTCAAATGGCCAGCGTTTTCTGGAGGAGTGAGTTCGACTGATTCTCCAGTAAATTCTGAATCGAAGTAGCGCGTGTCTGTATCAGAAGTGACTTGAGGTTTGAATGGAGGAGGGATCTGAAGCAAAAGAAAAGAATTGCAGCAACACTCAAACGCCAAGTTTCAACATTTTAGTAGCAAGATTGAGGTTCTGGTAAGTAATATTGAGAAACTAGTGATTCACAGAGAACGAAAAAAGTGGTGGATCTGCGCAATGTACGCCCTAATTAAACAGTAGGATTAGATTAAGAAGGAAAAACGTTTTACATAGGAGGCCTGCAGACGTCAAGCCACGTTTTCTGATTGCCATACGAAGGTAACCAGAACATCGAGTTATTTTCACTACCGACCATCGTTGAAACCATCAGCAATGTTAGGCGTCATTCGTTCCCCTCTGACAACCCGGTAGTTCCATTTTCTCTCCACATCGCAACCCTCACATGACAAGATCCTAAGACCTGCGCTCAGGTGGCATCATTGCTTTCTATTAGTTCAGTACACCTACACCTCCATGTAGTTAGGAGGGACTGCAATGTTGGAAAGCCACTGACAAAAATTACTGCAGTCCCAAGATTTTTCTCAATACGAACCTATTTTATGAACCAACGTGACTAAGAAATAGAATAGCTAATACAAGGCAATATCATATCAGCATTAACAGACAAAAAACCCTGCAAATTATTCTCTTGAATAGCTTAACCTAGTCTCACACCTCCCAGACCCATCCCGTTCGATTCAGCATCGAAAAATACCAGTAAACGATACGAAATATCTATCTACTACGAAACGACGATGGCGCCAGTGGGCGCCTGCAGGCAATTGGCACGACGTTACGACACAAGCTGGCGGGTGGTTTTAATGAGACGAGGGGGAAGGAGTACAAACGATGGAACGATTACTTTCAATGTAGTTATTGTCCCACTAGTTATTTCAATTAGTAAACTTTGGCTCACTATAATTACAATGATTTCACTATTTTCCGTCTAGACACAGTCATACACCTCTAAGAATTGTTTCATTTGACCCAGCATCTAAAACTACCTAGAAAACGATACCAAACACCGCGTAATTTAAGATAAAACGGCCGAAAAACCGTTTTTGTTAATTTTTTTCAACATCCATGGGCTTCGTCGGGCACAAATTGATACCAAATGGGATTTTGGTGCGAAAGAACGGATTTTTATAGACAACATGATGGCAGAAGGACAATGCAGATTTGGAATCCTCATGTCTTGGAAGGTGAAGTATCAAATTTTGAAGGGGAGCTGTAAAACATTTTTCAGAAAACAGGTGAATGATAAATCAAAAGCATGTTGTGGCCCCCAGTCATCAACAAGTTGTGAAGCTTGTGTAATTATTATAATAACTGTAAGTAGCATAAATATCGGTGTATATAATTTTGAGACCCTATGCGTCAATACCCCTACCACATCCACCAAATGTATTATGGTAGCACTCAACGTGTTAGCCGTGACAGTACTCTCCTAACTGCTTAAATTGAGAACAGTAACAACGAGATAAAATGACAAAATGAGAAGTGGTCGAGCGTACACACCTTTTTTTGATACAGATCAGTCCAGTTAATAGAAGAGAAGAAAGGATGGGCTTTGATATCCTTAGCATCATCTGGCCCCCCACCAAGCCGACGATTAGGGTCTTTGACCAATAAACCTCCCAAAAGGTCTTTCGCTTCACTTGAGATCGTTCTTGGAAATTTGACCTGTGAATAGCGAGGAATTCAGTTTATACAATTTATAGCGACGTACTATGAATGAGAGCAACTAATAATATCAGCCAGTGCTAAAAAGAGTCCCTACACATGTTGGCGTGGCTGTCCACATTTTAAATGGGCTCCTCAGCAAAAATTACCAAATAGTTGAGAAGTTGTTTTTTTCAAAAAAAGAAAAAAAAATTGTATTACCCTCATCTTTCTTTTTACAATAAGCAAATAATTTGTCTTGGGATGTGATCTCGTAGTGAGTGCCGTTATCAGTAGTCATGTAGACTAGCAGCTGAGGTAAACCAACTGGATTGCAACCTTCCCTCTATTATTATTATTATTATTATTGTTACAGGCACAATTGGGCCCTGCAGTGACAACGGCACAGAATGAGATAAAGATCAATCGGAACAACCGAAGGAATGTCGGGAAGGGGCTCTAAAAGAACTCAACGCAAAAGATGAACTAAAGTTAACGTACCTGTTAGGTGAGTCCGCCTCCTCTGGCTAGTGAGTTACTGTGGGCGAGTGCTTTCGATATTAAGACATCATCGTCTGGTCATTAAGTAAGTACTAGAATGAGTCAGTTGGTTGTGGTGAAGAGAAAGGTAAATGGGATGATGATGGAGCGTCAGAGAAGGAGGGGGAGGAAGGACCTCTGGGGAGACCTACTAGAGGTGAAGGGAAAGGCATGTAAGTACTGCATGGTTTAAATATAGTAGTTGTCGATTCTAAGTCTTTTTTTGTATAGGCTTGTCTGTAGTGGGTCCCCCTAGATTCATCCCCCCCCCCCCCTTCCGCCAGGCTCCACCATTCTGTTTACCTTTTTCTTCTACTGACTCTAGTACTGACTTAATGGCCAGACAATGATGTCTTCACATCGAAAGCGCTCGCCCACAGTATCTCACCAGCCAGAGGAAACGGACTCACCTAACAGGTACGTTAACTTTAGTAATTTACCTACAGGCAGATCTAACCCGATTGCAAAAGTTGAAGTTGGATAAGGCAGAGAATGGTGACAGCGCAAGGTTAGGACGCAGTCGGTCATTCCAGATTCGTATCTTGAGTACAGGCTGTCCAACTGAATGGACCTTGTGGGAATAATCCCCCGATTATTCAAGGAAGTGGCTTTTTATTGAATGGAGCCTAGAGTGTTGGAGGGTGGCTACTTGTTGGGCGCCAATGCTCCAATAATGTACGAAGTGTGGGAGGGAAGTATGTATGATAACGACCGAACTGTATCGGAACATAAATAGTTTTATCCCCGATTCAAGTTTGGAGATACGCCACTACAAGCAGGGAACTAGGTGGGAGCGAACACCAGTGTATTGCTGGTTCTTGGGGAAGGAACTGCTGTTAGCCCCCTAAACGCCTTCTGGAGCTCAGAATCTCACAATGCCCCTGCCCCGAGAATTCGTTTTCGACGAAAATAAACTGTAACTAATAGGATTATAGGGAATATTTGGGTTAAGCACTGGAACCGCAAATAATTGACTTACTGTTACCAGTTGTGTTTTTTTCTCTCAATATTTGCAACGAACACAACCATATAAATTAACACTTTAGCACAAATTAATAAAGCATAATTGATATAACAGTCATCATGCTCGAGAAGTAAGGAAATAATTTAATAAATACCTCGTCCATCAAAATAAGCGTGAATAGAACATCGTGATCTCGGTTGTAGAAAGGAAGACGACCGCACATCATTTCATACATGACAACACCTATTCCCCACCAGTCTACAGCTCGGCCATAGTCATTGTCTTCTAGCACCTGAACAACAAAGGATGAACGAAAACATTAAGCACAATGCAATATGAATACTGTTGAGAAATCTACAGTGTTATTTTAACTTGACAAATTTTCTCCCTTGTACATTTCTAGTAAACGAGTGAATTAAATAAGTTTATCAAAAATTTGCTGAACCTAACGTAACTGAAAATGTTTCAACGAACATTCTGAGTTAACCCAAATTTTCCTTTGTGATTGCAGACAGTTTGTGTTGAAAAGACCATTGATGAGGTAGTTGTCTCCACACAAGGGAGAAGCGACCAGATCGAGTTTCAGTAGTCTCAAAGGAGACAGCAGTTTTGGTTTCTACAAAGCGACGAGCTGACAAGCTGCTAGTAGCCTGCTTCTTCTACTTGACAAAGTTGAAAGCAAAGAAAACCGTAGAAACTAACGAGAATTGTCAATGGTGGCCACAGGCAACTTCTTGAGAAACAAGTCGAGTACTTCGGAGTCAATATAGGTGAGAGGTGGCGTTTCAGCCAACATCACCAGTCCCTCAAGGCACTACCGCTCGCAAGGTTTGTCTCATTACGAGCAATTCTCAGGTTTACTTGAAAAGTGAGTTACTGAGACAGAAACCTCATGTAGAGGCCGTTTATTTAGTGTTATTGGCTACCTCCTCGTTGTCAGCGGTAGCAAACTCAGGCAATCAAAGGAGAGCGCTGGTCCGATCCCAGAGAGTTGTTCCTACGAGATAGCATCAACTTAAGTACTTCAAGTCATCACTGACCAGTTACCCGTTGACTTATCCATTGAGTGGGCGATGGAAAAGTAGAGTGAAGGCAGCTTCCTCTCCTCTGGTCCTAATTTCGTATATACCTCTCCACTGAACAACAACTTGCCACAGTAGATGGGCAGTAGGTAAATGGCGAGTGAGACGGGAATTCTCATCAAAGGGACGTGGCACATACGAGAAGCTTAATATCGTTAAAGGCCCAAAAAACCCTAACTCGTCCACATAAGACTTACTGAAAATGATAAATAAAATATACCTCTGGAGCCAAATACTCCGGTGTCCCACAAAACGTTTTTGTCGTGCTTCCATACGTAATGTCTTCCTTACACAAACCAAAGTCGGCAATTTTAACGTGACCGTCTTTGTCCAACAGGAGATTCTCCAACTGAAATTGATGCAAAACTTGCAGTAAACGAAAACAATGATATTCGTAATACAGATAGAATACATAGATACGCGTAGCGTCGATTTAGTCAAAGAAAATAGAAGACTGACCTTCAGATCACGATAAATGATGCCTTGCTCATGGAGGTAACCTAAAGCAGAGATGATTTCAGCACCATAGAAACGAGTTCTGTCTTCGGTGAAAACGCGTTCACGAGATAGATGGAAGAAGAGCTCACCGCCGTTTACGTACTCCATAACAAAACAAAGGCGATCCGCAGTTTGGAACGAATACTTCAGCGACTGTCAACAACATAGTCAACGATAAGAAGTGTTATTTGAAACAATGTCCAGTAAATAGGAGTAGGGCGAAGGCTCAAGTGTGAACAGTATAACACCCATTGCGACTCGTTACACTACACTTACCCCTCCCACATTCAACACAAACTGCATTCGAGGGTCTTTCAGAGAAAACTCAAAAAGTAAACAAATTTCGAGAATATTGGGAAATACGTCCATTCAAATAATGGCGTAAGAAATGATTGTGGGGATATGCAGGTACATTGTAATACACTGTCTGTTCTACATAAACTCGAAAAACGCTGGAAATTATCACGCAACGGTTTATTATTCTTTCGCACAGGTCGACGTCGCCTCACACCTCCAACACCCATCCCATTTGATTCAGCATCCAAAAATACCCAAATACAACAGAACCACGAAAACTGACATTTTCTAAGCGGCGCTAAGCTATCGCCACGAAGTGAACAATCGAACTGTTGGGTGATTGGAGTGACACAGGAGGCAGAGCGGGAAAGGAGCGCAGGCCAGGGAGAAATGGCAACTTTCACCACATCGTCACGAGAGTTCCTCGAAGCAGTAGAATTTTCCTCACTGTATTTACCGTATTTTCATTGGTCTCCGAGACCCATCCTATTTGTCTCAGCACTGAAAAGTACCAAGAAAAATGATACTCAACACGACGCAATTGCTATAAAATTGCCACGTTTCGTTTTTAGCTAATTTTTAAAAACATTGTATGGCCCAAGGGCTTCGCCCAATCGGATTGCCAAGTAGGCGGGCACAATTAGATACCAAACGGAATTTGTTAGAAAAATCCCGACTGAAAACAGGTGTATTATTCAAAAAGAATGATGACCAAAATGTACACCTCGTGCAAAGCATTACATAACTCAACCCCTACAACTTCATTGTTGTTTCACCTACACGTAATGGTTATTGTTCGTAATGTTACTTCCTTACTGAAAAAGCACCGAAATGAGGGTATTTTACTCAGGTCTCAAAAAGCAAAGATCTGAAAACCTTTCCTTGTGGGTAGTGGAAAGTAATTAGTATTACTTTTTAAACGCGATTAGTAAAAAAATACGTTATAAGTTCAATAACATCTTTTAAGCCACTCTCGAAAAAAAAAACAAAAAAACGTGGAAGATAATTTTCGGTACCTCTCTCTGACAATTATGGAAACGGCTATAACTTTATATTTGAGTCTCGGGGAAAATAATGAACACAACATGACAAGAAGGGAATATATCAGTTTAGTCATTCTCCAACAAGGTACCACAGGGACCACTGAAAATCAGTTTTACCTATTTAGGAGGTCTTGAAACGTAAGGGTTACATGAAAATTGAACCTCCCGTGGGCTATTATAATACTCTCCTCGTTCTTTTTGTCGAGGAAAGTAATTATTAGCAGTGATCATACTGCCCAAAGAGGTTCAAAATGTGAAGAAAAAGACAAAATTCAAATCGTTTTTGATCTGTTAGCCCAGGGGTTGCAGAAAGCAAAGAACGGCACCTCATATTTCAGTTATGTCTCACGCCAGTTAATAAGTACAGTTTTGGAAATATTCAATTCAGATTTCCAACTTACAATTAAAAACGGATGGCTGGTAGTTCTCAGAACACGATTTTCCGTCAGGGTGTGAGATACTTCGTCTTTTTGAATAATGACTTCTTTCTTCAATATCTTTATAGCGTACAGCCGTTGGGTGGCTTTTTCTCGGCACAAAATAACTTTGCCGAAAGTTCCTTTGCCCAGCACTTTGATGAACTCGAAGTTTTTCAGCGTCTGAAAGGGAAATCCAAACGTATGACTGAATAAGCGTATGATACAATGTAAAGTTCGGGGCAGATCGTTTTTTTTCTCCAATTTTAACAAATGAAAACTACTTCTTCTCGGGGAAGGGGGCGGATAACCAACCAGGGACAATTAAAAAAAAGGGAGCATGATCCGTGGATGAGGGCGTTTCACGACACAAATGGGCTCAATAGGGAAAATCAAAATTCATGCTAAAAAAATTATAAAATAAAAGTTTCAGCGGCTCATCTTGCTCTCACTCAAAACGGAGCGAGATGATGTTAATTATGCTATTATGATGTCGCAACAAGCGGAGGTTCCGTCGCCGTCGTCGCTTCGGAACAGTTGTTGGAAAAAAGGAGATTTAGCCGCAAAGAGAAAATATTGAGCATAATTAACATCATCATCTCGCTCCGTTTTGAGCGAGAGCAAGGTGAGCTGCAGCAAATTTTATAATTTTTTTTTAATATAAATTTTGATTTTCCCCATTGAGCCCATTTGAGTCGTGAGCCGCCCTCATCCCTGGTTGGTTGTCCACCCCCTTCCCCGAGAAGAAGGAGTTTTCATTTGTTAAAATTGGAAAAAAACCGATCGGCCCCAAACTCTACAAAACTTGTTCGTAGAGTACGTTCTGGACCATCTTCAGGGTACCTAGACTTCAGAAACTTACCAAGCGTACAATGACGTGAGAACTTACTGATTAGTTATCAGTAGAAATTTCCTTCAGTACATTTTAATAGATATTTGAATAAAAACATTACGTGGCACTACAACAACACATTAAACCCTCCGACCTATCAACGTCTCAATAGCTCAGGGCTGTTTTCACCAAAACCACAGTAACCGTGGTATATCAAACCAAGGTTAGCTGGTGAACTACACCACGCATATTCGTGGCAACCTTAAGAACATTCCTAACCTGTGGATAATTGATCAAACAGACAAAATTAAGCACGTACGCATATAACAGTGATATGCAGCAACTAAGATGTGACCAAGTACCAACCCAAAACCTGTCAATACAGAAAAGTAGTAGGGGGAGGGGAAGGAAAACCTATCGGGACATTTTAGTCTAGAGTTTTCTCTAGAATTTTACAATAACAATTTATTTTCAATGAACATAATACTTTGGTTCGCAGCGGAATCTAATGTCATCCCATTGGGGTCACTGGGCCCGGTGTTCCAGGCAGAGGTGGCTGCGGTGACAGTCTGTGTGCAGTGGCTGCTGCAGAGGATCTACATTATGGTGGACAGTCAGGCCACTCTCAAGGCCTTCGCCTCATACCGTCTTACATCATGGCAGGTGTGTTTGACTGGACCGAAGGCCCTGGTCAAGGTAACACTGTGTTGGGTGTCAGGGCATTAGTGCATAGAGGGTAACAAACAGACTGATGGGTTGGCAAAGAAGAGATCGGCGCAGATCCCTGTCAGCCCTGAGCCCTTCGTTGGGACTAGAGGTTGGCAAATGGGAGGATAGGTGCAGGGCTGCCTAGCCTTAGACAGTCAAAACTCTCCATCCGACTCTCCAAAGGGAGGGCCAAGGAGGTGCTTGCACTGGAGAGGAAGGATATGAGGATCATATGTGGCATGTTCACAGGACACTGTCCGCTAAGGTACCACCTTGCAAATATTGGCAAGTGCAAGGAGGTACAGGATCATGGACGCCCTTACAATAAGCCCGTTTGTGGCCACAGTGAGGGTAGTCATATATCTCGATGGTTTAATTGTCTGCCCGGTACATCAATTTTCACTTGTTCCTTAAAGGGACAGTGAAGGGTGCTTTCAGTGATTCATTCAGATCTGAACACACCCCTAGCTTACAGTCTCAAAGCATTTGCCCACAAAATGTATGAACGAATGGCGAGACATCACATATTGATTGAGGTAACAATTTGATGAACGATTTTACCGCCTCACACGTAAAACGACTACAAGCATTGTCAACGAGAAAAAAATTACGTTGACTCTTGGTTAATTATTTGTAAATTTTGAAATTAGCAGGTTATTTTGACAGAGCTGCAGTGCTCATGTGAACTGATCTAAACATAAAATTAATATATCACTCTAGCATTGTAAAATCCTTGAACCCCAACATAGAGACGTATACTGACCACTTTTTTCTTTCCTGAACTTCTACTACTCGAAGTTCCTTGTTCAGAAAATTTAGCACAGAGTTCTTCGACGGTTGATATGTTATCAGAACGACCATCGCTGTTGCCAAATACACTTCCAACAGCCGAGACAGAGGTAGAATCAGATTTCATTTCGACATCCTCGGAGTCTGAGAGCCTATCAGCTACTCTTTGGATGGCTGCCACCCATTCTTCCCTGTACGCATAGGAAAAAAAAAAAAACTTCATTGTCCATAAGAGAATAAAATAAAGGGCATTCAGGCAAAAAGGTAATACGATAATTCGCACCACTGTACTGATCTTACACCTAACTACTTGAGTAGATTTGCTGGAGTTATCTTCTCACAACTACGTCCCATTCAAACGTCTATAAATCTGATATAATATTGAGTTAACTCAATGATTGAAATCCTTTGTATACGCATCGTTTAAGCTATTCGTCGGAAAACTCGAATTACAATTTTCGATGTTCGTAAGCCCCCTGTCAGACTTTCAACTGCAAGGGCAGGCTCTAGTTAACATTTTTGTTTCTGTAAAACAAGCTTGACCGATACGGCCTTTCAGCCAGAATGTCGTTCCAGTAGTTTCGTGAGTTTCCCTTACTACTTTCTGTTCGGAAGCCTTCCGTATTTTAAACGCAGGCGTTTAGACGCGTTACGCAGCAGCGAGTAAACACGGGACGTGCAAGTCCTTCACCACCACTGGGGAGGGGCCGTCGAGTTTCTATCACCGCTGCCTTTGTCTTCTTCCTCTCCGCCATCAGTCTGATGTTCAGCCACCATGTCGTCCATTCTTAGCTCCTTAAAGCGTAACATTTTCATAAGTCCAGGATTCCTGGCACTAATTCACATTCATCGACCACTCCGTCAAACAGTCACACAGTTTGTTTATCATCTACGTCAATCACTGGACACTGCTTGGAGTCCGACCTTTCCCGAAAGACATCCTGTCCCAGGGTTTTACCCAACGACGACAACAGGTGACAAGGGTATTGCCCAACAACAACGACAGGTGACGAGAGCTTTTGCGTGTACCCTGACGCCACGTGGTCGAAATTAACGGTCACCACGTTCCTTTTCATTTTCCTTCTATTTCCATTTACGTTGAAGTCGTCTTATTTTAAGGTCAAATTGAATTTTCTTTTTTTCCATTTTTCTTCACTGTACAAGACTCATTGATAATTTGGTGATTACGGAGCTCCATACGTAGGCCACACTTGTGACGATACCAGATCTGAAGTTCGTTTTTTGTTTTATCTTTAATGAATTACACTTATTTTACTCAGAGCCATGGTCAATTGGTTACGCGAAGCAATTGTTTGTCAAAATTCAACCAGGGTCTGTTTCAGACGCACAACTGCACTTATGCCAATATCACTTAAAACTAACTGCGGAAGCATGTTGATCATCGAATTTGGGACACATATGCAGTCCCCAGTATCAATGCAGTTTGGACGTATCTCCATTTTTGAGGTTTGGACCTGCCACCTTAGTGTATCAAGAGCCCATCCTAATATTATAACCTGATAAGTATTGTCCGCGCTCGACAATAATAAATACTGACACATAAATGTTTAGTCTCCTAATTTTGTCGAATTGTTGGTTCATATGCTCAAACTTACCGATCTCGGTCACTCTCAACATGAAAAGTGCGTTCAATAACAGTAGTCCATTGTAGGCCCCTAATTATGAAAGTGTACGGTTTAGGCCGATCGACGCAAATGATTTGGCAACCTTTGACGGTGAAATTGTTCAGAGGATCCATAGGCAATTCAGGTTTATTTTTAAATCCAATAAGGGAGCCATCCTCAAGGAGAAGAAAATATCTCGACCTCCAGTTACGTATGTGCTCTCCTGAAAACACGAATTCGAAGATTAGAAACAACAAACCCAACAACTCTATATTTCGAAGATTAATCTAAGGCCTTGCAGATGCAAACTTAATTGAAAAAAATACCTCTTTTTTGAAGCCAGCCCTCCTTGACAACGTTTGATGCCAAGAGGTTGCCACCTTGGGGTGGCCCTTCGGCCATTTTTCAATCTATAATAAGAAACATATGGCGTTTACTTTTCAGACTAAAACCAAAGGCTGACAAGAATGTGAAAAACATCACCGTTAAGTTGTCCTTGTGGTTTACTCGTAATTTTAACAGAACAGCTTCAAAATGTTAAAACGTTTTTAGTCATCTATCGTGCTCCACTTAGTACTAATTTTCTTCCAATACATTTCACACAGCTCACCAACCAAATCAGTAACTATCTACACTGTTAGTATATTACTGAATCCTCCCAGTCCACAAATAGTCCCATGGTATACATAACGCTCATACATTTCCTTCAACTTCTAGTCCTCGGAGTAAACCAAAAAGAATGCAATGCGGTTATACAAACACACTTTAACCCTGAACGAGGTCATCGTGTTCACCTAAATGACGAGCTGTTGAAAGCTCGTGACGACCCTTAGAAGATTCATAAAAATATTGTTTTTCAAAACTTCAGTACATCAGAGGTATATGTAGATCCAACGTGATGCACGTGTGAGAATTATGGAGTCAAAATTAACACAAGTGCCGATGAAAACGAAGTAGTTTTATAGTTTGTAGTAGTAGCTACTACAAACCTGTCGACTAGACAAATGATAAAACAGATCTAAAACGTGCACTTTACACAGAAGACAAATATAGACGTTCCATATCGGTTATAAATATTTTTAATCGTCTAATGAAGGTTATGAGTAATATAAGAATAACTTAGTGCCACAAATAGAGTTCATTATAGTGCGAAGGATGGAGATTCTCCTCTATCTGCGCCATGAGCTCTATTTTTGCCTGTCAGTGCAATATTTGGGCACAATGTTGAGTACTGGGCTCTCCATCGGTTATATCATTCAGTATGAAGCAGATAATACTACCCCGGCAATTACCATACTAATAACTCACTCACTGACAGAGTTGCTTGGTGGCCTAAGGTGGTTGCTAATCAGACTGAATAGAGTTGTAGGAGAAACAACACACAAATATCATCCATACGAAGCGAATTGGCTGTTGAGTGCATGGTGGACGAGTGGAGAGTGAAAACGGAGCTTCCCCCACTCTGAGCAGAACTCTATATACATCTGTCTATTGAACGAAAACTTACCACACTAGATGAATGACAAGCGAAATAGGAATTGTCAAAGGGACGAGACACGCACGAGTTTTTCCCCAACATCCGTGAATGTCTTAGAAGAAAGTGGGTTGGGCCAGACCACTAGACGAGCCAATTTCTTACCAGACATGGCGATTTCAATGCACAGCTCCCCTTCTTTTCTGTCAAAGACTCTTCATCCTGCAAGTCTTGCACCTCCAATGCAGAGGTCCAAGAAACCATGTGCTGTTCCACAGTAGTTCCAGCTTTGACTGGTTAAAACTGCGGTCACAGTTAGTCCGTCACTTTGAAACTTGCCACCCAAGGAAAAAGTTAAATCGAGTGGGAACCCAGATTAAGAACTCCTCATATGTGGTATGAGATTCCACTGGGTTATATCTCTCCATGGTAACATGTAGGCAACAGCCTTCTACCTGTATCCTAGCTAAATAGCAACCTACTGTCCCTTCACAGGTCAGGTGGATGCTGAATGAGTGAGCCAGGCTCTTGCATGCTATCAAAACACAACCTGCACGCGCACCTGCATGACATGAGACTGATATAACTCTCTCAAGAGAGTTCTGCAATGGTCAGTTTGATACGAAAACAGACCTGTTATATTTTTTCACTTTGAAATTATATCACAATAAAATTACCATCACTCGATTACTCTTAGTTATAACTAGTATTAATTAGAATTAAATAATTACGCAGAGATTTAACATACGTCCGAATATTTCGTTTATCTTCATGGCCTACCAGCACTCATAAAAAATTATCGTTATCGATATGAGTTTTCATCAGCGTTTCCTTGGCCTTCTACAAGATTCTACACTACAATCAAAATATTGTAGAGAGTAGGGTCGTGAATTGTTCACTAGTGCCTGGCACATCAAACAAGCAAAGTGGCTGGCATAAAGTCAAGCATGTCCTAACTGCATTGTGAAGATGAAAACAACTGCAAGTGCAGGGGTGATTTTGAATGAACTTTTACTGATCCATATATCATACAGTAAGAAGTTTATCCCAATCCCTTCCATAGGCAATCTGCGCTAACACTTCATGTTAACCCATCAACGAAATTAATGGGTACCATCAACTACAGGTACACCCTTTATGGCGTACACATGAACTCCTATCGATCAAACCTGTATCCTTATTGTATCATTCTATCTACCAATAATTGGGAGAGCTTAAATCAGTGGTGAGAAAAGGAAGTAAGTCTCGTAACTTGGACACTTTGACCATCACGTAAGAGTGCCCACAAATCGGCACTTTATCCTTCCAAAACATTGTAAAATACATCATTTACGTTTCAGTGACAAATACCCTTCTTGGCGCAAATTCATTTAATACTGAAAGGCTCCAATTACATTTTGCGATTAATCGCACAAAAATTTGTCTGCTCTAATGAAAAGTTAACACACACGAGCTATCGTTTAGCTATAACTCAAAAGAAGAATAAGTACGTAGTTCAGTCTGATACGCAATAACTACCAATGACGTGACATAAGGCACCCAAGTGGCTCCCTAAGCCGCACATGCATCGTTTTCAGACCGACAATTCAACGACAACTTACTATGGCGATAAAACAAGCAAGGACTGCGTCAATCAAACTACACCAACTTGAACCTAATAAATCGAAGGTAAACGCCCAGCGGGAGAATGAACGAAAATCTCATAAATGAAAATATCAGTTACACAACAAGATAGAGAGGTTAGATAGTTCGTTATTACGCACCTTCTCTAGATATAGTTATAACCCCAAGCCCATATTAAACAATTGTCGACCACTTCTCGAGAGCTAGGTAGCTGTCCGGATGTTTTCGTCACGCTTGAAGAGGAGACCAAATTTGTCGAATTATTCGGGCTCGAATATCAAAAATTAGAACAACACAAGGCAAAAAGCGAGAAACAAGCCCGTAAAGTTGTTTGGCTCAGCACATCATCGGCAGTTTTTAGTGATAAGTATCACGCAATCAACGACATTTTAGCAGCTTGTAGTCTTCATCTTTTATCGCCCGACGTTTACCTCGCACTCGTCGATTTAAAGCGCGCTGTGAGCTTTTTTTTAACCTATATGTTCGAGTGAATATCAGTTTTTGAAATGAGTTGGAAAATAAACTTGCCGAATTAGAACGGCTCACATTTTAGCGAGCGGTTCCACTTGAAAGTGATCAAGCCGTTCCACTGCTGCAGTTGTAATCAGTTATTTCGGGAGATAACCCTTCACAACAGATGTGTCGTTTCCAAGGTCGCGTTGTTTATTTTGTTCTTAGCCCATATAACCACCCAATATGAATGAATAACGCTTTTCTAGTTATTGGATTGCTGGGGTTGGATGGGTAAATTTGTGAGTGATTTTTTAAAATATACACCACACATCATAATGGTAGCATGACCCGGCGGAATGAACGGTTGGTCTCCTTGTATCAGAGAGTTGAGGAGAACTTTTCTGCTGTCAAACGTATGCCGAAGGTAAAAATGAACTGCCCAGGACAATTTCGTGAACTACTTTATTTTAACACGTTTGATGATCATTATTATGGCTCTTCTTAGGTGCATTAGCCAATCATATTATGAAGTATTGAAGATTTCCCAAACATGCAGCCCGAAAGATATTCGAGATGCTTTTATCGCCCTTTCAAAACAGGTATGTGAAACCTTTCGTTTTCTAATAGTTCGTATAATGTGACGGGTTGTAGAGTGGGTTAGTTGTGGCGATTCCTTGACTCATGTCTCTGACAGAGGTGTCTTGAAGCTAAGGGAAAATCAGGAGTGGTGAATACTTATTTGAACTAAGTTCTCACTCTCGGTGAAGAGAAAGAAAACGTTGTATTGCTTATTGGAAAATAAAAGCGGGACTCATGTTTGCACAGGCTTTTTTATTGTAACATTTCTACTAAACTCGTCCCTCCTCCTTGTTTATACGTTGATTTGATCATTTCCTTTTTTTCAGAATCACCCGGACAAACATGGGAACGATCCTTCCATGCACGAGAAGTTCGTTCGCATCAACGAAGCGTATTCTGTGCTCATCAACCCCAGCACCAGACGGGCGTATGATATGACTTTAGGTTCTAAACGGAAATTGAATGCTCCACACTTCGACATTTATACTAGCAAACCAGGCTATTCGTCCAGGCCTGGGAGTAAGAAGCAATCACAGTCCTCAGATTCTTATTCGAACTCTAAGTAATTGCTTTTTTTTGTACTCTCAGAAAGTTCCAAATAATGAAATTGGTTTGTGTGTATACGAGGAGCAGTTTATGTACTTTCATGGTGTTTCTTTGATACCAACACATGACAATAAAAGTAAGCACACGTCAGGCGATGAATTTATCGATTTTTTGTGAAGATTCAAAGACAATATTGGCGTTTCTAATGGATGTGAATTCATCCACCAACTGCAGGGAGGAAGCACGACCTCTTGCTGCAGCGTCATGTCCATAAACTTGAAGCTATCAGAAACAATTCTCTCAAGCAGTGCTGAGAGTTTGATTTGCGTTGATGCTTACAACGTTAAAGAACCAACTTGGTTTTGCTTCATCCAACTTCTGTCTCTCGTCGTTATGCTCTTTTTATTTCCTCACTTTCTCTTTTTTTCGTGGTTCCGATTTGACTTTGATTCACTGAAAATTGTGACTGCGTCCTCCTGAGCAGCTTCTTAAATTCTGAGCTCAAGGAATCATGCTTTTTTCTATCATTGCTCGTTTTGCCCCAACTTTCCCCACATTTGAACTTTCCACTTTGTCAAGCGCATAGATTCTATCAATTTCGAAGCTTCTATCAACTTGCTGTTATGTTGATGAAAACCATTGGGCTCCAAAATGACCTGAAGAGTGCTCGTACAGTGTGAGGATTGAAGTGGTACTATGGAATGCGAACTAACATCTCTAGCTGTACCGCCTATAGAATGGAAATGGGTCGAAAGGGAAGGTAAACCAAGAAAAAAAATCGAAAGATAAGAGGGGGTGGGGTACTTGAACTAGGTGTTTCTGTGCACCACTCAAATCTTCTGGAAGCGTCTTATGGATACGGTTGGTGTATGGAAGGCAATTTCAGTTGTTTGAAGGGTTATTATGGCTGGGTACTGCACCAGTGGTAGTGGTTGCGACTAGCTGGCTGTGTGCTCCTTGTGGAGGCCTGGGCAGGGTTTGGTTGTTTATGTTGGAATGACTACTGAGCCTCGTGCCATCCTGGAATGGGTTTAACCACGAATGGTGTATGCGGTCAATGCCGTCACCAATTAATGTGTCGTGTGACAAGATGTTGATGCTCTTCCTTCATTAAGATGAGGGAGTGCATATGGCGAATGCACGAGCTTTTGCTTAGTTATGCCACGTAGAAACAGTGGGAAGTTCTTACTAGCCAAGTTGAGTATGGCATTTCAGTGACTGTATGATGCTTTGACTCGTTCTTCGTGGGAGACTTAGATTTTGTAGTGCCACTGGTACAGGTTTTCTCATTGTGAGGTTTATGGCTCTTTAACAACAACTGTTCCGAAATGCTGAGCAGAAAGACTTCAGTCTCTTCAGAGTGGGCACTTTGAATTCGGACATACATTTTGTGACCATCTTAAGGTGAAAACACTGAAGGCCTACTTGCTCACGAAATGAATGGCAAATAGAAACGGCAGTAAGAAATTCAGACGTTCAAATGTGTTTTCATAATTTGGGAGCAATGAACATTGCACGAAGCTGCGTATATTGATTCAGGATGAACTTACATATTTACGAGATCACTCAGTGCATTGAAATTTTATTTTTTTCACAGCTCCAACGGTAACGATTATTATTATACCTCGTGGGAAAAGCAAACCCCCAAAACCAAGGATAGTTCTTCATCCAACTCCTATTACGGAATCAAAGGAGTTAAGAAGGTTTCGAACTCCACAATCGTCCTTATTGTCGTGGGATTTGCCATCATTGGAGGGCTCGTGCAGTGGCTGGCCATCCGGTAAGTTTCTTGGGGGGCTACTATTTCCGAAGTTTTCCAATTGATTCTGTTGTACTACCCGTCTTACAATTCATGTAGGGTTTGAGTAGTACATGCTCGTATAAAGCTTTTCGTGAAATTTCCTGTTACGCAAGTTGCGCGTGTTATTTGTCCATTGCTTTACGAATTCGTAAGGTAAAATCAATTCGGGTTCAGTGCACTTTCAAATGACGTTGGTTTCGTTGTAATGTTACTATGCTGTATGAAGTGTAGGAGATTGTGCACAATAACGATCGAGCCTAGTTAGAATGAGTGTTATTCTCAATTACAGTTCGTAGATTTACTACCTCATTTAATCGTAGGTTTACTATCTCAAACAGGGAACTGGGTGGGAGCGAACACGAGCGGGGGTGTCCTGATGAGACAACAGCTCTGTTCAGACTGCCAACACCGAAGTATGGAGTAAATTGGGAAGTTTGAGGAGCCTAGTCAGAACAAATGTCCCATACGAGCCTCCATTAAATCGAACAGTTTGGTTCATCCCAGTACATCACTGCTCATCACGAAGTGCCTGCCCTCAGGTACTCTGCCGTCAGTTTTCCACCGTGTACTGCAAACAGCGCGCTGCTGTCAACCCAACCAAAATGGAACCTAATTTTGAACAGTGAGAGAGTAAGAGAAATTTGAGGTGCCTAGTCAGCACAAATGCCCTAAACTAGCCTTCGCTAAATCGAAGAGTTTGGTTTCATTGGCAGTACTGATACTATTTGGAACATTGCAAAGTATGAGATGCTCTAGTCGGCGAAAAGCTCTAGGTCCGCTCAAATAGATCGTTTGCTTTGATGTGTGAATTAGAATCAGAAGTTTCCGCTTCTTAATCTTGGCGCATACTGCCTTTTCCGACTGTGCACCCCTATTTACCCCTTCATCCTTTTTCTAGAGCCATTCCGTTTCATGCAACCTTATTGTTGCACAGCATGTTGTGCCAACATTAACAGTCTGATTCACACGCCACAGTTACCACCACGCTTCCCATGGAGGTTATAAATTGAGTTGTAGTTTGTTGCTGATATTGATAGTTGATGTAACGGCATAAGTGGTTCAATAGAGGTTTTTTTTCTGATTTTTGAGGTTCATCAAGTGTTTGTATGGTTTTTCTTTTGCTTCCGAATAATAATAATAATAATTTCGAATAAAACATAATTTTTTTACTTCTCCTCAAAATTTGACACTACGTTTCGAGGCATGGAGGTTTCCAATCTGCCATGTCTGTCAGGCGTCCAGGCCTTTTAACGTGGTTTATTATTTTTTCGCACCATTTCGGTTCTGGGTGTAGCCGCCTACACGAAAATCTGACTGGATGAAACGCACGGCTGGTATGAACAAAAAATGGTTTAAGAAAACTAGCCAAGCTTGGCAGTTTTATTGACACTACGCGGTGTTTGGTATCGTTTCCTTGTTATTTTTCGATGCTGAGACGTATAGAAGAAGTTTCAGAGGTGTGTAAAAATAGTGAGGTGAGTTCTATTACTTGGGTTTGAGGATTTGAGAAACAGAGAACCAAAATGAAAAAGAGAAAATATAAATTTAACAGGAAAAAGAGGTGACACGATGTAACAATGGCGAATTATTATTACTGACTAAGGAGTGATCGAATTGAGGCTATACCCTTCTAGGAGTAGCAGAATTGCTGCTAACTTCTACATCTAGCGCCCAGTCTGCTCTCATTTGTTCTCACTGCCTCCAATCTCAGTCCAACTGCCAGTCAGTTCGACTATCACGTTGTGACGTCGCCTAGAAAATGACAATTTTCGTTGTTCAATGGTCGCCAGGTTACATTTCGTCACATTCACTAGTCTTTTTCGATAGTGAATCAAATGGGATGGGTATCGGAGGTGTGACACTAAGTCAAGCTCTGTAAGAGTGTAATGAACCGTTGTGTTATATTTAGTAGGGTTTTTAGTTTCCTTGGCACTCTCCCTGGAAGAAAAAAATTGAGTTGCCTTCAAATTCGTTTACTCAGTTTGGTCGGTCTACTGAGTCCGAAAAACATTCTTTGGGAAAATGTGTATTTGTGTCTTTGAAAACGGCTTAACCATATCAGTCCAAACTCCATATTTAGCCTATAGGTTACCACGAGATGCTGAAATAAGGGTACCAGCAGAATCTGCTCAAAACAAACTTTAGTTATCATAGCAATCAAAACACTAACAAAATTTTTTCTCTAAAACGGCTCTACCGATTTTTATCAAATTGTTATGTAGACAGTCCCAAATGAGTCAACAATACCATTCAATTTTCATTCGTGGGAAAATGACGTGAGCAGCACAATAAATTACAAAACATTTCGACGAAAATTGACGGGGTAGAAGTGCCTGTACAATGAGCGTTTAATAACGCTCATAAGATATGTATGAGCTACTCCGGAAATTTTGGAATTTTAACCACCACCGTTTCACTTACTACCATTTCCAAAAGTTGGTACCAGACTATTCCAAAACGGCGAAAACGATCCTTCTCAAAAAATCACGTAGGCAGTCTTTCAAATCATCTTTGCACTGATTGCTAATAATGGCTATGTTATAAATAGGAACAGCAAAATAAATTCCCCTGCTTTTCAATTAGAACATTGTCAACTAAGTAAAAAACATTTGATTAGTTGGTAAAGTGAAGAAAAGCGCTGCATGCGCTTGGGGCCGAGAAAAGTTGTGTGATGCGTCACATCTGATGTTTTACAAGTGAATGTATTGCAGCGATGTGCCTGTTTAACGTGTTACACTTATTGTTTCAGAGCGTACTCCAGGAGCGCCAGAGAGAAAATGATGGAACAGAGTCGTAAATTGAGCCTTGTGCATTCAATGGCACGAGAAAAAGCTCGATTATACGGAAATGACTATCAAATTGAAATTCTTAAACGCGCACTTCAGTCAACGTATGACAACAGTATCGACCTGGATGTTGATAAGTTGCCGCAATCTCTCGAGACCATCGATGACGAAGGATGACGAAGTAATTAAAAATCGAAAACTATTGTGATGTACTTTATTAAAATTTTATGCTAGTGAAATCGCATTGAATAGAAATATTTTTATTTTGAAGTTGGAAGTTAATTTTTTCCTCCTGGCGTTCTTATTGTTTTGGTCATTAAGGGTTTAATTTCAAACGCATAGATCCTGCCGTTAGACCTGGAGGTGTAACGAGCTCCGGATACTGGAACATTGTCATTCGTTCCTAGCATTCTACTCTCATTCCAGTCACAAAGTTCGCTTTCCTACTTCCAGGTACTTACTTTTTCCCCAAAGTAAATTCGACAGTGCTGCATTCATCGCGCTTCTGCAAAGTCGCCTCTGGGGAACAGTGTACAGTTATTGATTATAGAAACTTACCCTTTTTTGAGAAAATTTAGAACACACTTTTTTTTACCGAAGAAACTCATTTTCTGTGTGTCGATTTATCTCCGTTCAACAAAGTAGGGGCTGAAACCTCTAAGGCTTAGTTATTAACTGGTGCCAGCTGATAAACCTGGCAGCGATTTTCCGAAGAAATGTTTTCAGCTCTACTGCAATAGTGTTGATGTGAAAAATGTCACTTAGAAGCGTACTTTTCAGTTTTGGGACGAGCGTCTGGAGCGTTCTGCCCAACCTCCCTCCCCATTCTAGTTGGTGTGACGGCTATTATCCTTTCAGTACTTTGAAGCTTTGCCGATCCAGCGCATGGACGCAGTAGGAAGAAAATTGTCTGCAGGTGGCACTATTAGGGAATGTGGTGAGCTGGAAGAGGGTAGTTCTCATTGACACAAACACTAGCAATAACAGCTCATATCAATTAGCGACAAACATAAATACAATCGTTTCCTTCAATTTACGTCTCAAGAGTGCCAAAATAAAAGTTTGACGAAGGCTCAGTGGTAACTCGGGATATTCTATCTGTATTGGTACTGTCACAGTCCGGACTTGCTCAACAACTTTCCTAAAACAAAGACGAAAAGAATACAACGAGCCACTTTAATTCGATTGTCGATCCAGTCGTGCTCAATTTTCCGAGTTTAATTGAATTTCAAACGGTTTTACTACTCTTTCCTAACATTTTAGTTTCTTTTTCCAAAAAACGTTCTCAACTGTACTCCATTTTCCAACAACTTTTACTTGGTTTCTGACACAATTTTTGAAAGATTGTTAACACTCATTGTTTCCTCCAACGTCACTTATAAAATATCTGGAGTGTCGCGACCTCCGAAAATTCGACAATCGTGCTATGCGTACGGGCACTCCGCAAACTAACATGACTGTCGACAGATATAAAACTCTCATGAGGATTTCCGCGCGTGGTTCGTGCATGTGTAAGTGTTTGTAGTTCGGCCCCTCAATACGCTTTGGTGGCCACAGGCTCCTTCTTGAAAAGCACGTCAAGTATTTAAGAGTGAATATCGGTGAGAGGTGGGGCTTCAGCTAACACCTCCAGTCCCTTAAAGGCACTACCATTGCAAGGTTTGCCTCACTGCGTGCAATTACTAAGGCCACTTGGGGTGTGTGTTACCATGACACTATCCTCATGTATAAGGCCATCTATCAAGGCGTGATTGGCTACTGCCCCGTTGTCTGGGGTAGCAAATTAACAGTCAATCGAAAGAGAGTATTGTCCCAATCTCAGAGGGCTGCGCTCCTGTGGATCACCAAGGCCTACAAGACTATCAGCAAAAGCACTCCAGGTGATCACTGGTCAGTTACCAGTTGACTTGGCCGTTGAGTGCATGTTTGACAAGTGGATAGTGAAACGGGAGCTTCCCTCGCTTTGGGCTGAACTCCTTGCAGATCTCACCACACAACAGAAACTTGCCGCCATCGACAAATGGGCGTTGGAGAAATGGCAAGCGAGATGGGAATCCTCATCAAAGGGACGTGACACGCATGAGTCCTTCCCCAACCTCCGTCTTTCAAGAAAATCGGTTGAGCCAGACCACTGTATGTGCTAGTTCTTCACGGGACAATGCGCGGCTCCACTTCTTTTCTCTCAAAGACTCTCCGTCATGCATGTCTTGTGCCTCCAGTGCGAAGGAAACAAGAAACCATATGCTGCTCCACTGTATTTTCTACAACAGTGAGCGACGGTTGTTGGGAGGGCAAACGCACTTAGCAGCATTGACTGCTGCAAAGCAAGCAAGCCTTTAACCATTTTGCAGAGTTCGCAAAGAAGGTAACACGTGTGAAGGTTAAGAAACGTGGTCATAGTTGATCTGTCCTTTTGAAACTTGCCACTCGAGTAAGTACATGACAAGTCCATGTGCAAAATCCTCCTTAGTGAGGTGTTAGAGATGTTCAGTGCTACTGCGTGCCTCCGAGCAGAGCGCCGAGGCGACTGTTCCACTGCTGCTCTCATTCGAGCCAAATTTTCAGGTGTGCTTGCGTTTCTTGGTCTTCCCGCACCTCTACGCCTTACTGTGGAACCAGTTTCTTCCAATGCTTGAACCCAACGTGCGATAACATTGCGGTGAGGGACGGGATCACGATGTGGGATGTTGTAACGCAGTCGGAAGGCCCGCTGGGTGGCGATGAACGAACGGCCACTTTCAAAAAACGTGCGAATGACGAAACTTCGTTGCTCTCCGCTCCAAACCATTGTAACGACTGAAAACGGGGCCACTGCCCGGGCACAATGAGACCCCTCCCAGGTCGTTAACCCCACTACAAGGCATGCAGCACCCCTTCGAAACTGCACCATTTGTTATGGCTCTCCCTGTAGTTAGATCGGGTGGGAAACCAGATTAAGAACTCCTCCCCGACGTTACGGGATTCCTCAGGTGGTCACATGCGCGGTAACACACCAGCTCTTCACCGGGTGACTGGCTAACGACCAAGTAGCTGCTGTATCTCCGCAGGTCTGAGTTCGGTGTATGCCGGCCTCTGGCATATTAGCGAAACAGACCTGTAGTTCGATTTGCGAGAGGAGGACTGAACCGATTGAACGGTTCTTTTTTCGTTTTGTTTGTTATTTTTCGTAGACATCAAAATAAGGTTATGGGCGATTTCGGCCGATGGGAAGGGGGGTGGGGGACGAAAATGTACCGAAAAGTAGGGTTTTTCGCATTTTTCTCGAAAACGGCTCTAATGATTTTGATTAAGCCTTCAAACTATCTTCTACTAGTTAGTACCCATCTTTTCTTCTCCATAAATATTTCCTTTAAAATTAGGTTTTAATAAGAAGCAAAAATGAGGGGTTCTCGACTCCAACGATTTTTACCTCATTCACAAAATGTCATTAAATAATCAACACCTACAAATGTTCTCAATGAATTTACCTCTGCCAGTACATTGAAAAGAGGTAAAGACTAAAATGTGTCGAAAATAATGTTTGTCCAAGCATTTTCATAATTTCCAGAGTAACTGCTTCAATCTTACTGAGTGTCTTGTGACAACCTGTACTCATATGTTGTTTTTCGAAATTATTTTTGTATTCATCTGTTGAACGGAAGCATACGCCGTGATAGCTCTGCTCACGACATTTGTCGAATATCAATTTATCTTTTTTCCAATTCTCTCAAAAACGGTTCTAACGATTTCGTCGTTTAAACTTACGGACTACTCTTAACTACCTAGTACCTACATATCGTTCTCTATAAATGTTTTCGTAGAAATGCGTTGAACGAGTATACACATAGCACGGTCGTCGAACTTATGGGGGGTGCGGAAAGTTGTGTGTTGCTACGCACTTTTTTTGACTCGCTAGCAATAATTTTTCCTTACCCTTTAGGTAACGGAAAGTAAGAATTGATACGAAAAGATTTGTAAGGTAAATTATATGAATAATATTCCTGTCACAAGAACTGGTGCTTAGGCCTCATAAAATCGGACGCACGATAATTTATTTCTGGTCAACTCAAAAACGTAGTGAATAGATCATTTAAGCAATTAATTTACATCGTTTCGACCTTTATGCTAATCGTGTATGTGAGAGTGAATTAAGGTCCGTTTAGATTATGACATCTAACTGCTATGTTGTCGCGGTACACTCCTTCCACGTTAATGCTCAGCCTAACGAACGATAAATCGTTCGTCGAAGAAATAAAATCAGTTCTGACTGAAACTGTGCGAGAGTATAGCGTTGTTTTACATGGCATTCGCTTGAAGGTGTAAATGATAGTACTTGTTGCTTGTAATTGCTTTGTCGTCATCGACTTTATGTTCCTCTTACGTTTTTTTCTTTTTAAGGTCGATTCGGCTCAAGTAAAAACGTAAATCTTGATGCTTTTACAGGACGAATGGTAAACGGTTGTTATCCAACTTCCCAAGGATTGTCGCTTGTTTTCCCACAAAATTATACTCGGGTTTTCAATTTCTCACTCACTTAATTTCATAAAACATGTTTTGGCTCGATTTTTTATTTATTACTTTCCGCTTCTGAAAGGGTAAATGCTATCGTATCAAAAAAGGTTGAATTTTCTTCAGATCTCCAAGTTTTGAGGCCTTCTCAATACTTAAAACCTAACTTGGGCGCGTGGTCCGTGTTTTCGTCGCTCTAGTTCAATTTTCGGGAAAACGGCAGAATCGATTGAAATTTTTTGTTTTGTGACGACCCGAAAATAAGGTTCCATCGATGTGAAAGGGAGGCAGAGGACCAAAATGTACTATAAACTAAGGTTTTTAGAAATTTTATCGAAAACGGCTGTAACGGTTTTGATTCAACTCACTAATTATTACTTGCTAATACTCAACTTATCGTCTTCATAAATATCTCTATGAAAATTCGATGAACAGAGTTAAAGGCCTAGCACAGATAGGATCTTTTACGCTTTTTGGAATAACGCAACCTTCCTTCCTTTCGCGTACTGATGAACATGAAGTGGCATATTTCGCCATACAACGTTCGTTAGTGGGAGAAATTGGGAGAGGGGAGAGATACGCCCAGAATCTGATAAAATTAGTTGCTTTTTCTCTTCTATTTCTGTATGTTTCTGTATCGGAAACATGTCGGCAATACTCGGTGTAACCAGTGCCAGGGAAACTTGAATCCTTTCCGTTTATACCTTTTCAGTTTTCAAATATCTGGTGCGACGCATGCGACATTTTTCCTCGTCCCAACTTCCATTCAGCAATTTTCATTCCTCTAGTAACCAATCCACGCATTTTCACGCAGTTTACGAACTTTGTCTAGCATAACTTGGCACTTTATGTAGAAACTGGTAGAGCTTAATTTTCCGGAATTAATTGGGTTGCCCCTACTTATTTCACGACCTGTATTGAGTAACCATTCTACAAGTGATTTATAGGACTGTTGGTACGATTTTATTAAGATTTTATGCATTGTTGTAGCATTATTAGGAAAATACTGTTAACGAAGTTAGTCAAAGAAGCGACGGTAGTTTGAATCCTGGAAATTCTCGGGTTGCTCCTAATTATCTCATGACGATTATTAAATTTCTATGGTATAAGAATATGATAATTTTTGTCGCAATTCTTACTAATTTATTGTGTTGCACTCTTCATTTTTCCACGGTCGAAAATGTTGTGTTACCGCTATGTGACGTAGAGCTGTCCACACGAGCAATGTAATCAAAATGGTTTGAGCCACTTTTGGGGGGACAATTCTTGGTGTTGTTGTCACTATGATTCGGTGTCCTGTGTTGGTTCGTTGGCTAGATGGTAAAGTTGAACCGAGTTTATTAGACGATTCTCTCTCTATCTTATTCACAGTGTTTTTCCTTTCCTTTTCGGTGGCAACCGAAACAACCACCACTGCGGTCTCAGATGGGCGTCCATGTCGTCATGTCCTCTCAGTTCCATTCCCAAGTCTCCGTGGAGCCGGTGTTCCCCGACGTGACGTCCCCAATGTATTCCCACCATTCTCGTACGAAACGCAAGACAACCTTCAGTTCCATCCCTGTAACCTCATCTGGGTGCAGCAGAGCCACCCTGAGCACTTTGAAGCCCGCCACAACCAGCCCCTCACAAGTAGACAGTACATGCACCCCCGCTTCATAGAATCTGCAGTTCTATATCTCTGACTTACTCTTCTTGGCCAGGTGGTGCCTTAGTGGAAAGTGTCCCGTTAACAGACCACATACCATCGGTATACTTTCTCTCTCCAGGCTGAGGACCTCTCTTGATCCTACGAAGGGTTCAGGTTCTACCAAGAGCAGTGACTGTCTGACATAATATAGATCTTTTTCAGTTTCGCCATGCGCAGGAGGTGCTGCATGCAGACCATCCCTGCTAAGAGCTTTCACTGGAAAAACTGTTGCTAGCGCACCTGCCCAGATCCCTGGCGCATAAACTCCTGCGCTTGCTTGGTCACCTTTCATTGATCCATCTGTATAGCATACCGTGACCCCAGGCTCAAGCGCGGGACCACCCCCTTCCCATCTAGATCTTTCACGAATAAGTGTCCTGAAGGATGGTTTAAAGTTGTGGCTGCGTATCTGGCACCCCCACTCACACACCCTGCCTCTTGTCACGTGGTGAGTCGCCCTTCTACCCCGTCTGACAAAGTCCAGTTCCAGCATGGTTTGGATAGGGCTCTATTCAAATGTACATGGGGAGGTGCAAGGCCAAGCAGGGCCTCCCCCGCAGTTGGCATACAATCCGTCGCAGCTATGCAGGCCCAGACCATTGAGGCATTTCCAACCACCATCATGAGGGCTCCATTTTCTCAAATGGTGTTTTACAGACTCAAAAGCGTTTCAAAGGGCTGAAGGTTTAATTAGTCAATTTTGTCCACTTTCTGCTTTGTAGGGGGAAAATAAAAACAAAAGAATAGGGCGTCTCGATCGCTCCATTAGTCTGTCTAACCTAACCAAGAATTGTATTTGACAAGGTGCCGACCAATTTTTTGTTCATCAATAGGTACTTTGATTCCTGTGAATTTCCGTTGTAAGTTCAGCGTTATACGCGGAAGAACCTCTGTATCAGTCAAGGGGATTGAAAGTAAACTCGGCATTAATTGTAAACAACGAACACATGTTTTAACTGGCTCTGAAAATAATAGCTTTTCAACATATAACAACACAGTCTAACAACTTTTAAAAACTAAACATAAATAATCACCTGGCAATGAAAATTACAAGCTTCAGATCTCACTCAAACTCAAGTAGTCAAATGCAATTTTCCTTAAAACGATTTTTGAATTTTCAGATCGACAGCAAATTGCTGTTTACTTACGAATTGTAACTTCATTAGCTATAAGTAGTAAATTCCAGTAGTTGTTTGGTAAGGCGGGGTATAACATACGATAAATGAGTATGGTACAGCGGCCCTACATGTTTGGGCTTAAGAGTACAGAACAGAGGCAGTTACCCCTTTAAAAACAACCAACTGGAAGTAGTCACCTTTCTTTACCCTGTTAACGTAAAAATAATTGTTTCTTGGATTTTTCGTACGTTTTCGGTATTCTAAAAATAAAATTGTGACAAAATAACACTTCTTTTTTAGAATATATACGTTTAAGGTGTACAAGCAGACTAGTCAACACGAAGGATGTACGTTTTCAAAGTCCTGTGAGGTGCGGGGGGTTCCAGATATGGTTTTCCGTCTTCATCCACGAAATCCGAGTAGTTGAGTTCGTAAATGCATTCGAAGCCGAGCTTGGCGGCTATGAGCCCGGAGAAATGGCTTGAGCAGTCGACTTTGATTAGATGGATCCCTCTCTCTTTAGCCGTGGCTCTGGAAAAGGTGAATTAACGACGTTATATTGGGGCATGACACAATTGACGAGGTAATATTTACAGTTATGTGCGTCTTCTTTGATGAATTAAGTTATTTTAGGAAAAACTTATTCGTCTCCGCGAAGAGCAAAGACCAATAGGCCAAATCTCTCGCTTTAATTAGTACTCCAAGGAGAATCTACATGCGGGGTATGGCTGCTTTTGGCCTATTTTGGTTTGTGGAAACCACGGAAATTTGAATTTAACTGTTGCATGGTTGGTTCGGTGGAGCCTCCTATTAAATAACTGGTTAGGAAATCGTATTTTTGTTGATTTATGTAAATCGGGGCTCTCTTATTGTATTGCGTTGAACGTGAACCCTAATACGACATCGAATCTTCCCTTTTTTCTTTGCCCCCAAAAGGTAAGTAACGCAATCAGGACAGTAAAATTTTTTTTCTCAAAAGTGGCTCTAACGATTGTGATCAAATTTTTTTTTAATAGACATCCCTAACCTCAATCGCCTCCAGTTTTGGGCAAGTTGTACTCAAGACCAAAAACCGTACAAATTATTACACAATGGTTTATTATTCTCATGAACAGCTTGACCTAGTATTACTGCTCTGAGACCCATCCCATTCGATTCAGCATCGAATACTAGTAAACCATACGAAAAACATGACCTGACTACAATGTAACTATGGAAACTAAATATTCCCCCGGCGCCAGGTGCCCGTAAACGTCTGTACGCATTTATGATCCAATGGAGGGGTGTGCGGAGGAAGTGGCCTTGGCGCCCCATCGAGCAAAAAGAGTCGGGGAAATTGGGAGGGGGGCTTCCAGTGAACCCTCGCTCGGCAATTGGCAGGACGTTGCGAGTCCAAAGGGCGTTGCGAGTCGAGTGGGCCTTGAAAACGATACGAAACACGGCTTATTTGCGATAATACTGCGTTTCGTTAATTTTTTTAACCATTTTTTGCTCATAACAACCATGGGCTTCGTCCGATCGGATTGCCGAGATGGCGGGCACAACTAGATCCCAAATGGGATTTTTTTGCGAAAGAACGAATTTTTTAGACCACGTTAAAGGCACAAAACGGGGGACGGTGGACGGCGGACGTGGGACGGACATTGCAGATTTGGAATCCCCATGTCTTGAAACGTAAAGTATCAAATTTTGAGGGGGGGGGGGGGTTGTAAAAAAATTTTCGTGACCGAAATAAAGGGTTATTATTCAGAATGAATAATAAACCAAAATCGCTCCAAATACACTGAAAAATGGGCTGTTATGTACGACGTATTTTATTAAGTAAAGGACATCGTTACAATCGGCCCATGCGTGGTTGCAGGCACAAAGGAACTCGGTTCTGTGTGTCCTCTGCTTAAAAAAAAAGAAGTTAACATTCGTTTAATCTATAAAACAACTCTAGGGTAACAACTGTAGCAATCGTAATGCCCCAGAAAACCCCATTTCGGGTCATTGAGCCTCTAGATTACCAGATTAAATTCGCAGGCAGAGTGATATCCATTGCTAAACGTACGAAGCAACGAGAAAAGTTCCGCCGTGATGAGCTTCTTTCATCAAAAGAAGCTGCAACGGTTTTCATCGAACTTGGTAAGCACAACGCCTCCCTTCGTGTTTTTAGAAACTTTCTTTGCAGCGTAAAAAAGAGCAATTTTCGTGAGAAATGTTAATGTTACGGCCACTGTAATTATTAGCAACAACTCTGAAGAACACGGTATACTGCGCGTTAGGGACCGATCGGAAATAGTCAGCGATCATGAAATGTTATTCTCGTGCGAGATAACATTTATCAAAAGTTGGAAATCGATGAGCTTTTTGAATTCGCACAAAGACCCAGAAACGCTTTTTCCCCCCTGCTCTTTCCTTCTATTCTGTTCGACTCAACTGCAAATCATTCCGTATAACTTAGGCCTGGAGTTAATGTTTGCTACACGTAGCATTGCACCGACAGATTACAGATCGGTAGAAGACAGTTAAGAAGTTCAAAACTGGCACAAAAGTATTTGGAGTATTATTTTAAAACGGATCGAATAGCTCCGGCATCGATAGCTTGAACCGCTTTTCGATAAATTCCTCACAATTCTTACATGCTATGATGAAGCATTTTTTGCCCAGAATTCGGTTTAACCGTTTCCTTTTATAAAACTCACGTAACACAGAAAATGACAAACTTTTACTTCGTACAGCGCACCAAAGCCGTTTTTGAAACAATGCGAAAAACTGCTGGTTTCGATACGCTTTGGTCCTCCACCACCTCCTTATAATCTATGGAATCTATAACCTATTTTCGTTTGCATCAATACGAACATGAATCTACGTAGAAACAGTGTACTCAATTCGTTTAGTCGCTCCCCCTAGTTCGATTATATAAAAACTTTTTAGATAATTTTTTTTTACAAAATGAGAGTGACCGCGTTAAAACGGTTGAGAGCGCGTTTTTTTTTTTTTTGGTGAGCGATCCCCGCCGCTTTCCGTATAATAACACGAACGCATTAGTTAGATAAGAACGCACTTAGCTCCTTCGAGAAAGAAAGTCTTGGCGATTCCTTGACCCCTCGCCTTCTCGCTGACTGAGACGATTCGGATTTCCAATATTTCGTCGATATCTGGATACCGGCTGAACATGTCGCAGTCCGTATTGGCCCTCGTTAGGAGTCGAAGTATCCTTTCGAATTTTTTATTTTGACATTCGTCGAGGGCGGCGTCTTTCATTTCGTCTTCGGAGCGCCGCATAATTCCGCAGATTGAAACGCCAATAAGTTCGTCCGACGGTGAAAACGCCATTAGGGACACATCTGAAAATAGTAAGCGGGAAGTTGAGGGTTGAAGTGTAAGTACTTACGGCATTAATGTTGCGCAAAGTGTTTCCGAACAAGTTGCTGCCACGAAAAATATACAGAACTTGTTATTTAATATTAAAAATAATTTTTCACGTGTCCTGCTATTCTACTAGACACGCTCTCCATTTGCTAGACTGCTATATCTCAGTCTGAAGGCCATGTGCATGTTTTGTAGGAAGTGTTTTTCAAAACTATAATACGACGAACGAATATAAAACGAAATACTACTCTAGGAACGTAATGACTCCGACCGAAATATCAATTCCAGTCGTTCCGTTCTTTGGTCCTTTTTCCCTGACTATTTGGAAGCTCATAAACAGCGACTTACGAGCACGCGTATCGCGTTGCACTTCTTCAGGTGACTAAACACAACGCTACTACCTAAACTTACTACAACTAACAACGCAAAATATTCTGTCGTCGGAATGCCTTTTATACGTTCCGTACCATGCCTTTACCGAATTTGAACAATTTTAGCAATGTACCTATATTCGCAACAAACCGAAAAAAACCTGCGTACAAATAAATTCATGAACACTTATTATATATAAGTATTTAACAGAACTTGAAAGTATGGAATCGTTGGATCTCATGAAGCAAATTTTTCACTCTAACTGAGTTATTAGAAAATGCGCTCAAATGAAAGTATGGAAGAAAATGGGTTTCGCTAACTAACGTCCGAAATCTGCGGATCTCGGAACGTGATCGTATTTTCAGGTTCTGCAAAAGCGTCTCAGTCGTGAGAAAACCTAATTAATGTGTAAACGTGTGTGTTTTACCGAACCCTCAAGACCTTTGGCTCGGGGTCAAAATCGACATTGTCGTGACAAAGGTAAGTGACTTCAGTAAGTCCACGATAAAAGGGGCGGCCAGATTGGATCAAGAGAATGTGAAAGGCTCCAGGTTCGGCCCCAGGGTCGTGGTGGATATTTCGCTCTGTTAAAAGGTTAAATTATCTCGACCAGACCCAACTAAAAAGCCGACGTGCCATTTTCTTGGCTTAGTTTCCAAAATTAATATTTTATTTTCGGGAGTACGCAATTTAAAAGCTTCTTCGAAATTAGAAATTGAGTTGAAGTATACACTTTTACTCGTATTACGTTTGATACTTTACAATTTAAAAAAAATGCAGTTTTGAACCAATAAAAAAATGCAGAATGCCCATCATTTTCATTAAGCACTCGCTAGAGTTACACGGGAGTTTACAGGTTTGGAAGTTCGCAGGCATTTGTATGGTATTTTGAAACACGTACGAAACTAACAGAAGATAGAACACAATTTCAAAGTGAGCGCTATGGTAGGATATAGAAAATTTGCGATTCTGTTTTTTGACTGGAGGCTTTCAGTTTTTCGTTCTCCCATAATGCGCACTTAGTGATTATCTGTTAGCGTGTTCGTTAACCCCCTTCCATTATAAAAAAACCCTGCAAATTATTGCACAATGGTTTATTATTCTCATGAACAGCTTGACCTAGTATTACTGCTCTGAGACCCATCCCATTCAATTCAGCATCGAATACTAGTAAACCATACGAAACATGACCTGACTACAATGGAACTACGGAAACTAAATATTAGGCATTTATGATCCGATGGAGGGGTGTGCGGAGGAAGTGGCCTAGGCGCCCCAACGGGCAAAAAGAGCCAGGGAAATTGGAACAGGGGCTTCCAGCGAACCCTCGCTTGGCAATTGGCAGGACGTTGCGAGTCCAAAGGGTGTTGCGAGTCGAGTAGGCCTTGAAAACTATACAAAACACGGCTTATTTGCGATTATACTGAGTTTCGTTAATTTTTTTAACCATTTTTTGCCCATAACAACCATGGGCACTGTCCGATCGGATTGCTGAGATGGCGGGCACAACTAGATCCCAAATCGGATTTTTGAGCGAAATAACGTATTTTTTAGACCACGTTAAAGGCACAAAACAAAGGCCCGGACAGTGGATGGGGGACAGGGGACGGGGGATAGCGGACGGCGGACGGACATTGCAGATTTGGAATCCCCATGTCTTGAAACGTAAAGTATCAAGTTTTGAGGAGGGGTTGTAAAAAATTTTTCGTGACCGAAAACATGGAGTTATTATTCATTCTGAATAATAAAGTTATATTCAGAATGAATTATAAACCAAAACACGGAGTGTAACGTTGTTCTGGTTCGTAATTTTTTATGACTGACCACGTCAGAACTTGACGTGCACGTTGCCTATAGCAACACTTGTGGGGTGCGCTTTTAAGTCATTTTTGTATTGATAGTGAATCTGTTTTTTCTACATTCACCGCTGTTACTGTGGCGATCGTTTTTGAATTCTCAAAGTGAACTCTCTCATCAATCATGTCAAAAAACGGTGCACTATAATCGGCTATGCAAGTGGATTTATTTTTACGGTTCGTAGAAGCATTGTCACTACGCGTTGCTTTTAAGTACCTTTCTTGAACTCTGTGTTCAACTGTCTCAGACACTGCTATATTTTTGATATTTTGATTATTCATGCGGAAGTGCTCTTTTTCGGTTCGAAAGAGAGAGAGAGGGAGAGAGATAGAGAGAGATAGATTGAGAGAGAGAGAAAGAGAGAGAGAGAGAGAGAGAGAGAGAGAGAGAGAGAGAGAGAGAGAGAGAGAGAGAGGGAGAGAGAGAGAGAGATTTTTATTTAACAATCAGGGATGAGAAAGCATATTTACCATTTAAAAAGTTCTCTTGTAACATAAAATAAACTATTGCTTTAACTAGATCTCGCTAAGTAAATAACTAAAACAGTTCATCTGAAACAAATAAACCAAAATCTAATTCACTTCCAAGTTTCTCTTGTAGGAAAACACCTCCATTTAATATGGCCTCAACAGTTTACTTTTAACTTTCTCCCTAAACTCTCCCACTTTTTCCTTAATATTAATCCACTCAACATTGTCATTATATAGCTTGCACCCCTGAACCTTGAAAGAACGTGCAAACAACATTGCGGTTCGATGCTGAGGCATCCGAAGCACGCTATGGTGGTTCCGTGTGTCTCTTGACGCCAGGAACTCAAATTTGCAGCTAAGATGGATGTTTTTCAGTATTTTAAACATCATTGTGGCCACGTGCAGTCTCTTCCTTTCGCTCATTTTCAACCAGCCTATCCGACGATAGTGAGGGGTGACGTGATCGTCCATTTTTAGTCTCAACGCGAAACGTAGTGATGCATTTTGGGCATTCTGTAACCGACTGAGTTCCTCGCTCTTCAAATCACACAGTGCAGCAGTAGCGTACTCCAAATGAGGCATTATGAGGCTTTGAACAAGCTGGAACCTTACTTGCTGTGGAAAGTCTGCAGCTGTCCTCCTTAGTTGGTAGATGGTCCTAAATGCTGTGTTGCATGTGGCTGTCACTTGATCACCCCAGCACAAGTTGCTTTGCATCATGATTCCAAGACTCCAATAGAGAGAGAGAGAGAGAGAGAGAGAGAGAGAGAGAGAGAGAGAGAGAGAATGAATGAATGAATGAAGGCTTTATTAATACATCTGGCGAGATTTGGTCGTACTCGACCATTCTTACACCTAACCAGACCATTCTTACACCTAACCAGAACCATTCTTACACCTAACCAGAGAGAGAGAGAGAGAGATAGAGAGAGAGAGAGAGAGTGAGAGGGGGAGAGAGAGAGAGAGAGAGAGAGAGAGAGTGAGAGGGAGAGAGAGAGAGAGAGGGAGAGAGAGAGAGAGAGAGAGAGAGAGAGAGAGAGAGAGAGAGAGAGAGAGAGAGAGAGAGAGAGAGAGAGAGAGAGAGAGAGAGAGAGAGAGAGAGGGAGAGAGAGAGAGAGAGAGAGGACCACTGCATCAATATGAAAAGCACTAGTTGGTTAAACGCTTGAGGCACAGGAGAGCTGAGAGAGAATGTTTAACTGTATGAGTTCTAAGGCTGACTAGCCGTAAGGAAGTGGCAAAAATAATGGGTGAGAAGTGAGATAAGGGAAGGGAAATAATCCTTGCGTATAATATAAAAAGAAAGAAGTTGATTGACAGTGGTAGTTAGGGCTTTCCTGAGGCAAAACGGCCTCACGTTGAAAAGCTCAACCTCGGAAAGTCTGATTGTGTTGAGGACAGAGATCTTTTGTCAGAAATTTGGCTCAAGCTGAGTAGAACAGTTATGGATACGAGAAAGCTGAGTGACACACACATACTCGTTTTTTTCCAAAAATGCCATAAATAATAAGTTTTGAAAATTATCGAGAAAGGTTTAGAGATACCGTTTTGACATAACTGCCCCCTCGGACGGACCACTATTTTCCTTTTTCTTCTCATTTATTAATCGCATTGTTTGCTATTAACTCGACTAAATACTACTCAAACCACTTGTGATATTATTTATTCATAGTAATTTCAGTATATCTAATTGCTGTTGTGATATTGGTGCTTCATGTAGATAACTTGTTCTTCTATACAAAACCTCACAAGAGTATGAATTCTGATTTAAGATAGTGAATGGGTCATAACTAGCATCAAGTGCTAATAAAATTTAACATGAAAAGGCCAGAAAATTACGTTGGTGGGCTTGTTGTTACCGTCAGTTATCGAGTCCTTGCAGTATTGTTCCAGTTCGTGGCACACAGATCCGGGTTCGTCGAGAAGCCCAACGGCGATGTTGAGGGGTTCGTCGAGGAAGAAATACGATCGAAGGAAGTTGATGACTTTGGTCGTGTCCTCCGTAGACATTGGAACAATTCTGTAGGCCTTTTTCTCTTCCATACTGGGTTTGCCGACCGTACGCTGTTGAAGATAAAGGGTGGATTTAAATCAAAATGTAATGTGGAATTTAGTAACGAATTTCGCAACACGTATTTTAAGTTATTTATAACTTAATCCGTAAAATTTTAACGATTGAGATTTTAGGGAGAGTGTGGAAAGCGGTTCATCTGCAACGGTAACCGGCCATAGTGTAGAAGCTGGACCAACAAATGAAAAGTCATAATCTATTGAAGTTTCCAGTCGTTCTTACGTTGAACTGAAAACTACCTTCACACGGTGTCTTGTTCTCCTCGTCAGCGATAACTCTACTACTTGAAGCCATGACACTATTGTTGATTTGATATCATAAATATGTACAGGAAAAGCACATGAGGTAGAAGATAGAACTGATCTATGGGCCCTGTTGAGACCAAAGCAGTTCCCGCGGATGTTTTCTTTGTTTATCGTACTGAGTAATAGAGTGAGCTACTGAAAGCGTTTATTTGATCAACTGTTAATTTGCTGTGTGCACCATCATCCCCTCATTCTGAATAATATAGCTACGTTTTCGGTCAGGAATGTTATAACCCCCCCACCATCTCATCTCACAATACGACATATGGATTCCACATCGGCTATGCCAGTTTGCTGTTATCGACTTGCGGGACAATATTGTGAATAGTCCGCGCTGCTTCCCGCCTCACTTCAACCATTTGTCAGTTCGTCTCGTCATGCCATGCCGATTGCCTAGAGAAGCCTAGAAAGCGTCGATTTTCGTTGTTCTGTTGTAATCAGCTCATGTTTCGTATCGGAGGAGCGAGACTTCGTCAAGCTGCGCATGATAATAATAAACTCCAATAGGTGGTACTGTTGTTTTTGAATTATTATAAAGCGTTCTCGGGATTTGGGTGCAGCTGTTTTAGTACCCTGAATGAAAAGACGTTTCACTTAACATTGTGGATGGATAGCCAAATTAATTGCAAATTGCAGCGTTTTTGGTTTCTAAAAAATTAGTACCTGAAACGCTAATGGTCGATTGAACTATCGAAGTTTGTCACGAATCAATGAGCGAATCGGTTCATTGAAGATTCATTTGCCCATAAAATAATACGCCGTCAACCTCGTACTTATCAATTCCGTCTATACACTCGTTTTTGCTGAATTATAATCACTATTCCTGTAAAAAGTGAGCTCAACGAGCATTTAGAAACCACACTCGTTCAATTTGTTCGAAGAATCCCGTAGGTAAATATCCTCATTTCAAGAATGTGCGGATGGGTGGACATTTCAGGCAATCTTTTGAGAGTTTCATCTCCAAATGCAGCGGTTATACGTGGCTTTTGAATATGAGTCGTAAATTAAGGAATCTTCACTCACCGCTTCTCCCTCAAGATTTGGACGAAAGATTATTTTTAGTTACTTGCGCGGAAAGGATTTTACGAGCCCGAGGGCAATAAAACACTTTATGAGCAAACGGGTCGTAGTAATGGGATCTTAGGTGTTCATTCGGCAACTGAGGTGATGGGCGTCAATCTTGTTTCTTTGCCAAAAGGGAGCGATTCCAAATATAATCGTTTCCATTGGAACAAGGCCGTTCCTTCCTCGTGTGCTCCACGAAAACTTGTAAAAATTATCAAACATCTAAATGATTCGTTGACGAACCTTATATCTTAGAGTGAGCTTAGAAATTATTTTGCAACTTATTACACGCAACCCTAGGTTATAAAAGTTGACATTTACATGAAAGCGGTACTACTTAGTGTTAAGCAATAAAAACGTCGTTCCAATTGGCGGGGAGAGGGGGGAGGGACTATTTTATGATGTTCGCGGACGTACGGGGTGAGGGATATTACGATTTGAAACTTAGATGCGCCACTTGAGAGTTTTTGTGGTTTCAGTAATTCATAGCAAGTCTTAATTGGCATTTTGTTCCTCTACCAAGGAACATACTACACGAAAAGGAGAACCACGCTCACAGCAATTTGTAACTTTCCTTGGCTCTATGAAGTACAAAGGAAAGTTATTTATCGACTGAAAACAAGAGATATTCTAGCCCACAGGTCACCATGGGACGCCAAAATAAGGACGTGAGCCAAATCCACCCAAAACTAACTATAGTTATCATAATGATCAAAACCCTAAATATTTTCGTCTCAAAAACAGCTCTAACGTGTTTGATTAAATTTCTTATATAGACATTTTCAAATGACAAGACAATACCATAAAATTCTTATCGTCGTGGAAAAATTACGAGAGCAACACAATAAATGATCAAATTTTCGACGAAAAGAGGTTTTAGCGCAATTTTTTTTCTTATAATCTCCGCTCAAACTGTATTATTAAAATCTTCAAGAGAATTCGGATGGTAGTATAATAAGCACCAACACGATGAGTCTTTAATGATTACAAGGTCTATAGGCTGGTTCAGAAATTTCGGAATTTCATTACCGTCGTTTCACTTAGCACACATTCTAAACGTTTTGACGTGATAACTCTGGAAAATTGATTATCATCCTAGATAAAATCGTGTCTACAGCATCATCAATTCTATGTGCACCAATTGATCAATAATACTCAGGGCATGAGTGCGAGCAGCTCAATAAATTCCGGAAGTGTAAGCGATACCACTCTCTGCCACAGTGAAGTTTAAATGAATTGATTGAATGATTAAATTGATGATTAGGAAAATCCACGAAAACCAGTTAATTTATTTTTTACGTTCGAAGAGGATTTGGTCCCACTGAAGGTTAACAAAATCCCTGATTTAAAATTAAGGGTAATATAGTCGATATTTTATATTTGTGTGAAGGGGCGGTGAAATCGGTAATGTTTAAACTAGCGGAATTAACTGAGTTGCTTGTAGTTATCGTGTATCTTTCACAGAATGACCAGTTCGTAGGTAGGTTTTCGGCGAAGTCCACACCGACGACGGGCGGCCCCTTTTGAGATACATCTTCTCCCCTTCCTACTACACCTGAAGCCGCATCCTTTTAGTCAGGCCCAATTCCATTCATTCTCGAGCCTCTCGATCATTCACGCAATTCTCCAGCCGCCGCTCGGTCGCCTTCGATGCTCTTCTTCGTGGTACGGTCACCGGTGTTATCGGATCACCCATCAACCCAAGAAGAACTGCTCGGTGAGCCTAAAGCATTTACTCTAATTTGCGCATCCGCATCATCGCCAGAACATCTTCAACTACTTCGTTCATTCTGTCTTCTGCCTTCAAAATTCTTCTCTGCATCGGACGTCAAGTTCATTAGGCTGTTCACCCAACTCTCTCAATATAACTACCATATTGCATGCAAAGTAGGCAAGGTAATTTACGAGTACACCTTTAACCATTTATTCGTTCTATTATAAATTTCTTCCAGTCAAAATTGTGACAGTTTTTTTTTCTTTACAACCTCAATTCGTAGTTTTTTGGTTTTATACAGTCCGTCCCTACAATCTCTAGTCCGATGTGATAACTGCATGTCCAACACGGGACCCTACCTTCACTCGAACAGTGGTTACGGAGGAAATACAAAGAAACAGGTTAGCCAAAATGCTAATAGTGTACATTCCGAAATTACTATGTCGCTCACGTTTTCTCGATTTTTTAGCATGTCAATACTTATTCTAAGCCTTCAGCTTCTGCCTAGTGGGCTGCGAATTTTTGAGGTCGATTGAAATGGATTTACCGGACACCGGAAAAGTAGTGTTGTCGAAATCGTTGTTGGTTCGATGTGATACCTCGTCGTTTTGCCACACAATTATCCGTCACCACACTGTAGTTTATACGCATTTATACGAAAGATTTAATTGAAATCGTTGGAATAAGTTTAAAAAAACACTTTCCTGTTTGACCACCATGATATTATGATTTTAATAACATTTTATGATCTCTGTGGACTTCAAAACGTAAATATATGGTTACGAGTTTTTTCAGCCAATTACATAACTCGAAAGCAAAGTAGAAAAGTAAAAATATGAATTCGCTTCAGGTTTATGCGTTCACTGAGCGGGAAACTTTAATTTCGGAGCCGATTGAGCTCGTTTCTCTTCATTTTGTGAATTACGTTATCATGCGAAGTAGTACAATTAAATCCATCAACACGAACTGCATTCGAAGCTAACTATCAAGTTGATTGAGAGCAATCTTTCCAGAGTAGAAGTCCTAAAAGCACGTGAGCTGTCGTAGACAATTAACCACCTTCCAATAGCGTAAACGGAAATCAGAACTGGGCGTCAATAATTTTTCGTAAAACTCACCAAAAATGGGAGTTCGTGGCACTTTTCTGTAAACAGTTTCAAAAAGAGCGCGACTATAACGGTCCTTTTCAGTGCGACACTAATATCTCGATGTAACGCGAATCGGCGTACGCAACTTCTTTGTCTTGCATTGTGCGTTTGAAATCTCGCATTTTCTCACAGGTTTTCCGTAATGTTAAAACTCGGAGATTAAAAGTTGGGATCAATAAGTGTAGTAGCCCTGCAACACACACGATGCCTCACTAGTTCAATTATATGTACATCTAGAACTCGAAATAGTTGAAACGGAAAACCTAATTGTTGGTCTAGTGTATCTATTATACGAATAATTAATTAAAAGGGGGAAAAACGCGCTAAAATCGATTTCCGTGGAAAATTTTGGAATTTATTGTGCTGCTCTCGTCATTTCCCCATTGATGGGAATTTTATGGTATAGTTGCCATATTGAGAACTATCAATATAAAAAATTTAATCAAAACCGTTCGAGCTGTTTTTGAGAAAAAAAATATTTGGTGTTTTTATCACTATGATAACTATAGTTAACTTTCGGTGGATTTTGTTCATACCCGTATTTTGGTGTTCCATGGTAACCTGCAGGCTAGATACCAAGTTTGAGCTGATTTGGTACGGCGGTTTTCTCTAAAAACCACTCTAAAATCGATTACGTCGAAAATTTTGGTAATTTATTGTGCTGCTCTCGTCATTTTCCCATAGATGGGAATTTTATGGTATAGTTGCCATATTGAGAACTATCAATATAAAACATTTATTCAAAACTGTTCTAGGTGTTTTTGAGAAAAAAAATATTTGGTGTTTTTATTACCATGATAACTACAGTTAACTTTCGGTGGATTTTGTTCGAACCCTTATTTTGGCGTCCCATGGTGACTTGTGGGCGAGATATGAAGTTTGAGGTGATTTGGTACGGTGGTTTTCTCTAAAAATCGTTCACAGACACACAGACCATTTTCCCAAATAGTGTTTTTCGGACTCAGGAAGGTCTGAAGCGTAAAGATCTGAAGAAAACTCAAAATTTTTTTTTCATTCGATTACATAACTTTCCTTTCTACTTTGTAGTGCCAAGGAAAGTAAAAAGGTGCGCAAGGAATTGCCACACTTGCCAGAAGGGTCCGATCCTGGCACGTCCCCGATATTCCTTGAACAAGACTGACTATGCTGGGCCATTGCAGGCTAACTGTGGTGGATGTTACGTCCAAATTTAAATGATACATCTGTCAAAACAACGACTGAAACCGTAAAAGAAATTTTATCAAGGTTGCGATTCCCAGTATCGTCGTTCTCAGATAATGGGCCGTATTTCTCACCTGTAGAGTTAAAACGATTTAGAAAGGATGCGCTAATTCGACACATATTCGTGTACGGACTTTAACAGTTTGAGCTGATTTGATACAGTCGTTTTCTCTAAAAATCGTTCACAGACACACAAACCATTTTCCCAAATAGTGTTTTTCGGACTCAGGAGGGTCTGAAACGTAAAGATCTGAAGAAAACTCAACTTTTTTTTTCTCAGCCGTTTGCATGACTTTCCTTTCTACTTTGTAGAGCCAAGGAAAGTAAACAAAAAACATATGCGGGCGCTATATCTTTGTTCAACGCATTTCTACAGGAACCTTTGTTGAGAATTGAATGTAGGTACTAGTTAGTTGATAGTCTTCCGTAAGTTTGATCGAAATCTTTAGAGCTATTTTTGAGGAAACCGGAAAACCGATAAATTAGTATTCGACAAATCTCCTTTTCTGAGTTAACTTGGCTTATACCTCCGTTCAACGGATATATAAAGGAATAAGTACGCATAACGAAATGTGGGTATAGGTGGCTAGAAGACTCAGGCTCTGTAAGATTGATCAAATCTGATTAAGCAGTTACCCCAGAATTTACGGAAATGTTTGAAAAAATATTCTTTTCGACACATTAGGATTTTTATCTCTGTTCAACGGACTATCAGAGGAACAGTTATTCAGGAATATATGTAGGTATGAACTATTCAAAAACATTTGTGAGTTCCGTGAAAAGCGTTAAAGCCGTTTTGCCAAAAAGCGTAAAAAACCTATTTTTGCTTCATAAGCCTATTCGCTGTATTTTCATGGAAATATGTATAGAGAAGAAGGGTTTGTACTCAAAAAGAAAAACAAAATGGAAGGATTATTGCTACAAAAGCATTCAGAAAATATATTTGCACAAGAAATTAGAGCATTCAAAAAAGATTATGATATACTCCTTCCAGCAGAGTTTGCTATAATTACCAAAAACAAATGAGAAATTATACTACCCGAAACTACACCGAACATCGTAATTGACTCAAGCCGTAGTCATAAAAATATCTGACAAACAACGTCAATAAAAATTATACAATAATGATGGCGGCCGCCGGTTGCGGTGTTGGGGGGGGGGGGGCAGTTCGTCGGGGTTAGTTCTAATTGTCGATAGTACTCCAAAATTAAGGGGGAGCGCGGCTATAACCAAGGATAGAAAACACGAACATTCTTTTAAGTCTAATATCTATAACACTTTCTGTACCTTACATATGGAAACAACTTAGGTGAAGTATCATCCGCAATGAAGGAAGGGAAACCTTGGCGACAGGACGTGACTATCAATGGGTCAAAAGCACTGAAAAGGTTAACTAACCAATATCCGTATTTCGTAAGCCGGAAACATTTCTATAAAACCACGATGGACGGAGATGTAAGCCCAAAAAGTAAAAATACTTTTTTCATTTTTTTTACTCGAAAACGAGTACAAGTATTTGAATTAAACCAAGAGGATGATTTACGTTATGATGGGTATTAAACCGGATATTTAAATGGCGGAAGGAGGGGAAGGAGGATTGGTTTTAGTAAATATGCAGTAATACAGAAGCGCTACGCGGTTGTGCCACAACAAGCGGTTGTTGCGACGAGGTTTCTTCTCTCATAACCTGTTTTTTTTTTAGATAAAGAGAATCTGTATGCTTACATTAATCCTTTATAAATCTGATTGATGCTATTTATTTTCGTGACCGAACGTTTTAAAGAGAGAAAGGAGGGACCGTTTGCACGGAGAAGAGGAAAATCAGGTGAACAGTAATCTGGTTTCAAATCTTGAAATATGTGTCGTCATTCCTCGGCGCTTTTAGTTGCCAGGCGGCTTGTTAACTTGGGTATGCGAGGAACCCGATGTTCGAGGCCTTTCGCGGAATCTACTGTTACATTTATTGGGCTTTTCAGATTTCTTTCGGTGAAGTGCACGAAAACGAATGTTACACTATGCCAAACGTGGTCATTCAAGCGTGGGTCACCAAAATGCCGCTTCAAACTGGGAAGCGGGTTCAACGTCAGGCTTATGTAAGTCGTATTAACCAAACATTCGACGTTTTAATTTCCCAAGAATAAAATCTCTTTATCTCCTCTCCACACTTCTGAACGGTCTTCTAGATCAACTAGTTATCGACCTATATCTCCGAATTACTATTAATAGAAGTAGCTTATAAAAAATACGGCGCAGTGGAATTTGCTGCATCAGAGAATTCAAGAAGGTTTAAATCGACTACAAAACTAATTCATGTTTCACAATTTCGTATAATTGTATTAGCGCCCGATTGTATGTGCACACAAGATGGTTTGAATCGATTATCACCGAGCCAGAGAAAATTGATGAGTGGCGTAGTCAGAGCTGAGGAAATAGGGATCTATCGATAGACCGTCTGTTCCAATTGCTCGCTCACTCCATCTGTGTTCAACTAACATTTTCTTTACTTTCTTCCCCTCTGAAATCCTGATTGCGACAGCTCGGCTTAGTAGGATCAGAAGCATTGACTGGATCTTCGATTAAATAAGAGGGGGTTACGCTTCCCTGTTGTAGTTGTACACGCCAAAATTCAAAGGTGATTTACACAAACGTTGTTAAAATACGAAAAATATTTAGTCACTAAATTCGATTCCCGCGTGCCTAATCGAATTTACTACAGAAAGAGGGAGTACGGGTGATTTTAATATGTTGAAAAGTTATAATTCGAATTTCAGTTGAGTGAGTTCTTTTTGTGAGAGGATTCCTCTAATAAACACCATACTCGAGTAAGTTTTTAAATTGTCGTTGCAAGTGTTTTTCAAGGGGAATTAACAATTGATGGAATATTTTTGGTAATCTCATGCCCCTTTCAGCTCCATTAAATGAACTGCCGTGATTTGCATAAGTAAAACGTCTATGTGAGCAACTCCTGAAATTTCTTCTTTTCGAACGAAGGATTTTTGGAATCGCGAACAGTTAGCCCAAAAAAAACAAGGACAGCATGTTAGTCGAAAAAACGAATACTTTGAATTATTTTATAACCGTCACGGTGTATATAAAAACTGGTGGCGCATAATATTCTGGAATCTATTCGGTTCGCCCTGCTCGATTCAAAGGACTGTCACCTTGATTTGTTTGAAAATCGTCGTACTTAAGTATTTAAATTATTTGGTATGCAATACAAAAAATTGGGAGTGCTTACGATTCTGAAATTTATTCGGTTGCCCTTTTTCACGCGACGGCCTTTATTAACCACGGCTCTGAAAAATCATCTCTAAATTATTATTTGCTTGAAAACGGCGTTCTCGTTAATCTGTAGTTCCGGAGTTACAGGGAAAAAACCCTGCAAATTATTACACAATGGTTTATTATTCTCATGAACAGATTGACCAAGTATTACTGCTGCCCCATCCCATTCGATTCAGCATCGAATACTAGTAAACCATACGAAACATGACCTGAGTACAATGGAACTACGGAAATTAAAAATATTCCCCCGGCGCCAGGCGCCCGTAAATGTCTGATCCGATGGAGGGGTGGGAAGAGGGCTTCCAGTGAACTCTCGCACGGCAATTGGCAGGACGTTGGAGTCCAAAGGGCGCTGTGAGTCGAGCGGGCCTTGAAAACGATACAAAACACGGCTTATGTGCGATTATACTGCGTTTCGTTAATTTTTTTAAACCATTTTTTGTCCATAACAACCATGGGCTTCGTCCGATCGGATTGCCGAGATGGCGGGCACAACTAGATACCAAATGGGATTTTTGTGCCAAAGAACGATTTTTTTAGACCACGTTAAAGGCACAAAACGGCCCGGACGGCGGACGGGGGACGGACATTGCAGATTTGGAATCCCCATGTCTTGAAACGTAAAGTATCAAATTTTGAGGGGGGGTTGTAAAAAATGTTTCGTGACCGAAAACATAGGGTTATTATTCAGAATGAATAATAAACGAAAACGAAAAACGTCAGTCAAAGATCGCAATTTGAACTACAGATACCACCTTAGTTATTTTATGACTCAAGAGTAGTTCGTATGTTTGATCGAAATCGTTGTAGCTGTTTTTGAGAAAATTTCAAAAACGGTGAAATAATGTTCGAGGAATATCTTTTTACGAGCTATCATGGCTTTTATTTCCGTTCGACCGATAGATACAGAGATAATTGCTTAGGAAAAAAACGAGTTTAATCGATAGAAGGCACGCATTAATTGCGATCCAATCCAGTGAAGCAGTTACTCTGGAAATTATGAAAATCACCAAAAAAAACTTTTTTTCGTCACGTTGCGGTTTTTATCTCTGTTGAATGGACTATCAGAGAAACATTTATCGAAAACAATACGTGGCAATTAATTATTTAAAGACACCCTATGAGCTCGATGAAAATCGTGATAGCTGTTTTGCCCCTATTTTGGCTCCATTGGCCTATGTTTCAAATCACGGAATTTTCATGGAGATTTTTGTGGAGAAAAAAAATCGGGTATCAATTAGTAGAAGATCATTTGAAAGTTTAATAAAAATCATTATAGCTGTTTTTGAGGAATGCTCGAAAAGCTCTAGTTTCTCATACGTTTTAATATTCTCACGCCTTTTCTCATTTATGGAAATCGTTCATAACCTCATTTTCGCGTCGTCAAACAATCATGAATAAAACTGAAAAAAAAAAACAAACAAAAACAGCTCAATCGGCCGTTTTCCCGCAAATTGAACCACAGCCAGATGCACAGACACTGGCAGAAATTTGGTTTTTTGTTTGATCTGGTTAGATCTTGAAAATTAAACTTTTTTGACAGGATTACTTTCCTTCCCTTTTGGGTAGTGGAAAGTACAACTTGCTCTAAAATCAATTTGTTCTAAATAGTTTATAACTCTCCTACCGATAAAAATGTTATAATTCGTTCTACATAGAAACAGGTTTCTATCAGAAAACGGGACCTTAATGTTCCAGGGTTTATTGTGCAATTTATCATGGCCTCCACCAATCTCAAGACTAGTTTTGAGTGTAATCAAAATCAGCTCAAATTTGATATTTTGCCTGCGGATGAACGCGAGGCGCCAAAATTAGGGATCAAAACACAAATTTTTCTTCTCGAAAACAGCTTCAACGATTTGCAGTTTTTAGTGAGGAGAATTGAGAGTAGCAACAAAGTAACGTACAATTTTTATCCGTGGAGAATGAGAGCGTCACAATAAATTGCAAGGAACTTGATCGAAAATTGATTTTTATAATAAATCTCATTCGTCTGATGTTCTCACAATATGTGCATGTTCGTTCTGCTTATACGTTGACAGTTAATTATGATCATTAGGTACACAAGAGTACCCTCAGAAATAGTGAAGAGAAAGCTGGGTCAAATCAACTCAAACTTGGTTTGCAGATCAACATAAGGCCCCTAACTGATTATAGTGATCGACAACAAACATTTTTTTCAAATACGGCCGTAACTACTTTGATTAAATTTGTGAGTTGACAGTTAAAAACAAATGAACGGTAATAAAATATTTTCTTACGCGAGAAAATGGCGTGGGTCGCATAATTAATTAGTTTGTAGTGCAGTTTTCTTCTGAATCTCGTTTATCGGGAGAGGAGCGTTCTCACAGAAAAGAAGTTCGTAGTCCAATTAAGACTATAATAATTGTGATGAGATAACTAGGAGCGACCCAACTATGTCGGAATCATACTACTGCCGTTTCTTCAACCAACTTTTTTCAATGCATTCCCCATACCAACTAAAACGGTAAATAGAAATTTCTCCAATAAATGATTTGGCGGTCCCATAAATTATTTATGATTTGACTACTGAACGGAGGTTGTGAAATAATTAGGAGCAACCCAACCAATTTTGGTTGTACATGTAACGGTTAAGTCAAGTTCTACTAATTTTGTAAAAATCGAGCGTAGAACGCATTGAATTAGGCGCCATTGCGACAAAAGTACGCCGGGTCGAAAAAAGTTATTTGATGCGTCGCACCAGGTATTAGTCGAACGAAACGATATTCAGTTCCCACCTACGCAAAGTACGATCCAATTGATACGGTGGAGAGGTTTGCGTCTTCGTCGCGCGAAAATTCGTTGATCCGTTCGATTTACAACTTCAATTTGCGCTTCGAAACAAATTTTCGCGTTAAGCTAATCGATTTTCACCGTTAATTCACAGTTTTCGCGGTAAAAGAATAAATTACGGAATTTCCCGCGAGTCATCGGCCGAAGAAATATTCGGTGACTGATGAGAAACGCTAGCTTCAAATGGAAACGTTCATTAGAGCTGCGAATATCTTTTGACATTCTATCGCTATTTTCAAGGTCTACGCCGAGGAGTTAAATATCCGTTCGATTGTTAATGAACGCGTGAAGGTTCCACCTTCACTGTTCGTAATAAATTGATATTCTTGCGAACGTTCGTCCGAGTAGAACGTCTCTAATTTCTCTTTCAGCTCGGGGCTAATGCACTGAGAACCAACTAATGATAATTTATGTAGCGGGAGCGCAACGCAGGTTCCGTTAATTCTTTAACGAAATATAATTAAAGTCGTTGTTAACATTTTAATTGTGGCAGCCTTGAATTTAAATTGAATGATTTAAAATTGAATGAACTGGTTATATATCGAGGTTCATTGGCATACGAATAAAGGGTTAATTTGGGAATCGGTATCATAATGGTTGTCAAAACCACACACCACTCTTCTGGAAGGGAAGCGGTTCAAATCGTTCCAAAATACGGCTGAGATTCGTCGACAAATAAACTGCATAACTGACAGGATCGCTTTTTGTTGTTTTCATGGGGCGTCCTGCTGTCAGTTATCCCTGTCCGAGGGGTAGAAAAAAAAACTCCTTAGTTTTCCCCAGCTCTTTGTGTACGCGTCTGTGCGTTCCAAAAATGATGGTTTTCTGCATCTTTCTCGAAAGCGGCAGTGAAGATTTTCAAATTTCTTCGACTAATGAATATTTTGGAAAATTGTGCCCCTCCACCTTCCCCTGGAAAAACGTTCATTACTTTACTTTTGCTCCTCGCCACGAGCAGAGCAAAAAATAATTACCGTCCTCCTTCAAAACAAAAACTCTAGTAGCAACACACAACTTTTGCCAACCTCCGTAAATTGGGCGATCTGCTATATATAATCTTCGTTCATCGTATTTTTACGAAAACGACTATTGGGAAAGAAAATGCGGGATAATTAGTTGAAATCACTTCATGAGTTGGGTCGAAATCGTTCGCGGCATTTTGTAAACAATCAGAAAAATGATAGCCTGATGTTCAGCAAATCTTATTGACCGGTCAGTTACATCTTATAACTTGTCATAGAAATAGTTGTGGATCACCTTTTGTTGTATTTGGTAACGAAAATTTTGAAAACGTTAAAAAAACACGATTTATGTCGAATTTTGGTTTTATCCATGTTCAACGGATTGAGAACATTTATGATGGAAATTATACAAGTATTGATTAGTTAGAGGCATTCTATGGGTTTGGTTTATTTCAAAGATCTCCACAGAGATATTTATTGAGAAGAAAATTCGACTGATCATTAAAAGATAATTTGAAAACCTAACCAAACTTGACGAAGCCATTTTTCAGAAAACTGCGAAAAACCCTCGTTTTTGGTATTTTTTCCTCCACCCTCTTTACGACGATGGAAGTTTTCCGTAACCTTATTTTCGCGCCTTCCGAAAAATCATAAACAAAATAGAGCCAGGTTAATACACGCACAAATTGAAATAAGCGCTTGCACGGGCTATGCGCCGAAATTAGGGCTTTTCGATTCACTAGGCCTTAAAAAGCGTAGATATGAAGTAAACTCAAGTTTTTTCCCCTTCGTTTTGGATAGCGGAAAGCAATCGAACTTCTTTACTCTTCGGGTGGTGGAGAGATAAACTGAGATATCGATGAACTGTTTTACTCTCAATAGACACGTACCGATCTCACACGAACGTGAACAACAAAGACATAATGAGGTCGTCGGCATAATTTTACAACCATACAATTGTGTGAAACGACAGAGGTTTTAGATATCACCACACAGAACGAAGGCAAATCCGAAAATTGAAATGAAAACGTACGAATTACCATTTTAACCGTTGTTCGCATTAGGGAAAACGGGGAATTTTGAATTTACGTAGGAGTTAGTTTTGTGTTGATCTATGAATATAGTGTAGTCTTAGGGGCAGCACGAACTTGATTTTTGTTACTTTTTTCTTCTTAATATCGAACTTCAACTGTTTTTGGTTGGTTCTGAGGATGTAAACGAATTAGTAGTTGTTTTTCAAATGAGAAATGCAGTAAATGTTGGACTGGTCGACGGGGTATAGGTGTTGGTATTTTGAGGTAGAAAATTAATAGCGTAATTGCTACATGGGTAGCAGGTCGATTTGTTGCACGAGCCTTCCTGCTCCTCCACGACTCCGCTGCGCGAAGATCAATCAAATTCTGTCTAAATATCTCGTTAATCGTAACAAGCACCATAGCGAAAGCTCTAGTAAACTCAATGGATCGTTTCAGGCGTCAAGCATCGAAACAAATTTTACCATCGCGCGTCGGACGGGGCCAGATGGAAAGGCGACGTGATGATAAGCGGCAGTCAATTTTTCCATTGCGGTTCTCGTATCTTCCGAACACTAGAGTATTCACGCTCGACAATCACTAGTCATAGAATGACAATGAGTAATCTAAACGTGTAACGTGCCTTTTTGTAGAGGGGACCCCCTTCTATTTCTTGGTACCTAGTCGACGCCCACTTCTTAGACGCCCATCCCCCGGAACCTCGGTACACCCTTTCGCCGTCACCTTGTCACCTTGCGGTCTATTGGCACTAAGCGCTAGGAGTATAGTTTCCGTATTGGAAGGACATTCAACTAGGAACTGAACTCGAGCAAGTACATAGTAACCGGTTACGCGAATGCTTCTCGCGTAAATGCTACTCGTCTTGCTTATGACTATAATTTAATCTCGTCAATATACTACTTACAGTAATTTTTTTCGTTGAAATCAAAAACGTTTTCGGTTCGCCTGCTCACAACTACAAATTCCAACGTACATTTTAGGCCTTTCAAATTTGTAGCATGTAATCTGTTTATCCCTGGGGCGATTTCCGAAACTTTCACGCACACTTTTTATTTTCCTTAGGTGTACATAGTAGAAATAATCCGCTCAAAAATACTTGAGTGCTCTTTAGACCTTCAGGAGTAATAGTCTGAAAAACAACATTTGGGAAAACAAACCACCACCCACTATTTGGGGGATCGTGTGTCTGTGAACACGATTGATACAACATCAGGTTTAAAGCAGTACACAACTTTCAATGATTCACTCAGTTCATTTGAAATTGATCAAACATAACTTCACGGTGATGGACAGTGATAATGATTATAGTTACGGAATTCATTGTGGAGCTCCTACTTGTCCCACTACCATCATTGGGCAATTAGTACAGCGAGCATTAATGAAACTGTAAACACGATTTTTAGAGACCGATTATAATCACTATTTCAGAATTATCTGGGAACTGTGAGAAATGGTAGTAAGTGAAACAGTTGGGTTGAAATTCCAGGATTTCTGGAGTAGCACCTATGTAGACTTAAGGTTTGTTGACCCCACTCAGCTCAAACTTCATAGTTAGCATTATTTATTCATAACTTCATTATTGATCACCATCAAACGCCGAATTACTGGGTTGAGCCAAAACGGTCTAAAACTAACTATAGTTATCACAGTGGTCAAAACACCAAATATTTTCTTTTGATTAAATTTTTTGAATGAAGAGCTCCAAATAACGTGACACTAACGTTAAACCTTCTGTGCAACGAAGACGGGAGCTGCATTATAATAAATTGCCAATTGCTCGAACACAGTTACTTGAAATTTGCGGTTCGTGGAGTTTGTTGTTGTTTTTTCTTTCTTTTACTGTTAAGTAACCGCGACTTCTATTTACCGCCTGTGGAATTCGCCCATTTTTCCGCGGATCTAGGATGTTCGACATCACGAGGCGACGCCAGCACTTATTAAGAACGCATTATTACAAATCATCCGCTCGCGCTGTGCGCGGCCATATTCCGCCTTTTTACTCACTACCATTTTTCTATTGATTAAAACGTCTCAACCATCGGGTTCGTAATTTACCGTCGTGTTTTGAGTCAATCGCGTAGCGGAGTTCGAGTTCGGTCGGCGGAATCCGCGATCGGTTCACGAAATTACGAACATTCGTGGTATCTGGAACTATATGTACCGTGGACATCCCAGTACGTCAGTGCCACAACGTTTTGTTGGAAAGAGTAATCCCATTGTAAATAAATACAGTCCACTTTAAATTCTCGAGTTCCGGAAGTTTCGTTTTCCTTTTCCTCAATATTAAACACTAATTGTTTCGAAAAAATCGATTGTTGCGCAGGTTTTTCCTCATAAATCCCGCTCAGGATAATAAGGTGTAGCTCCAGAAATGTCGACATTCAAATCACCACCATTTACTATCTTTTATATAAGTTTTCATTCGGAGAAATAATGAAAAGTCGCACGAGGCAAGATCGGTTGAGTAAGGGGGATGGAGCACAGGAGCCATGCCATTTTTGGTCGCAAATTTGCTCACAGATACGGCTGTGTGAGTAGGGGCGTTATCCTTGTGGAAAACTGAGATCCTCGACTGCCACGAACCACGATTTTTCCGCTATTTGAACTATCTGACCCTGTGGATTATAATCTGAACGGACGGCTCCGAAAAACGAATCAGCATTGTTTTTGTCGTTTGATTTCACTTGACCAGCTTTTTTGGGGCGAGGAGGACGAGAAGCCCTGTTCTTCGATTGTTGCTTCATTTCAGGGTCGTAGCCATAGCACCATGTTTTGTCACCATAACAACAAAGTTCATTAATTTTGGCACTCTTCTTCCAAAGCAAAGAATGCTTCCAAGCGTCGTTGTTTTTGTTCAGCAGTCAGCAGTCGAGGCGCGAATTCGGCAGCCATCCTTTTCATCCCAAATATTCAGTTAAAATGCGCTGAATCAAACTCCATCGCTCCAGATGGCGTCAAAAATTTTTTTGTATTTCGTGAAGTTTTCAAACATTTTCATCATTCGGGGACGTCGACAAGAGACAAAAGCGAGGTTTGTCTTTAATTGACATCACCATTTTTAAAACGAGAAAACCGCTCAAGCACTCGAGTTTTCTCGATAGCGTCATCATTACAGGCCGATTTTAACATTTCAAGAGTTTCTGTGTCAATGTTTCCGAGCAAAAAAACTGAACTTAGAGGCCTCGCACTGTTCACGCGACTCAGCCATTGCAAAAATCGACGAGCACTCAAAACACCCGTCGCTACAAAATTCACAAAAACCGAATGAAAGCTACTTGGCTTACTGGCTCTGAAATATTTGCTAAATAAAATCTGCCCGCTACAAAATCAGGTTTCTTTTGTGTACTCCGTATTTCACAGTACCCGATAGTTGCTAGACAGAAAAACCCGATCCTTCTCGAATAAATCATCGCTAACAATTTGTGGGAGTTTTTGACAAAACAATTAACAATAAGACTAGGTAACAAAGATTGGCTTTGGTATATACACACAAGGGGTTATCAGGAATTAATGGTGATAAAACGCACAGCAAGTGTTTTTTACTTTCCTTGGCTCCACAAAGTAAAAAGGAAAGTTAAGTAATTGGCTGAAAAAATTTTTCTTTGAATTTTCTTCAGATCTTTACGATATAGACCCTCCTGAGTCCAAAAAACACTATTTAGGATCAAATCAGTTCAAACTTGATATCTCGTCAGCAGATTACCATGGGACGCCAAAATAAGGGTATGAACAAAATCCACCGAAAGTTAACTATGGTTATCATAGTGATCAAAACATCAAATAATTTTTTTCTTAAAAACGGCTCTAACGATTTTGATTAAATTTACCTTGTTGATAGCTCTCAATAAGGCAATTATACCATAAAATTCTCATTTGTGGGAAAATGACGAGAGCAGCACAATAAATTATCAAAATTTTCTACGAAAACCGGTTTTAGCGCGGTTTTGGTTTATTATTCATTCTGAATAATAACCCTATGTTTTCGGTCACGAAAAATTTTTTACAACCCCCCCCCCCCTCAAAATTTGATACTTTACGTTTCAAGACATGGAGATTCCAAATTTGCAGTGTCCGTCCGCCTTCCGCCGTCCCCCATCCCCTGTCCTCCGTCCGGGCCGTTTTGTGCCTTTAACGTGGTCTAAAAAATTCGTTTTTTCGCCCAAAAATCCGATTTGGTATCTTGTTGTGCCCGCCATCTCGGCAATCCGATCGGACAAAGCCCGTGGTTGTAATGGGCAAAAAACGGTTAAAAAAATTAACGAAACGCAGTACAACGCGGGAGCTACAGCGTCCCACCCTCCCTCCCGTCGGAATAAAAAACAACCGGTGGCGGGGCGTCCTCGCCTCGCGGGCGGGTGGCTCCCCTTTCGCCTTTCGCTTCGAGCGTTCCAATTTCCCCGACGTTTTGGTTTTAATACGATTCAATTTTTTTAGATTCTTTCGTTTCATTCTCATTTTGGTTTTTTTTCATAGATTTTTGGTTAAATTTTGATATTAGTATGTAGCGTGCATGTTTTCATTTCTAGATACTTTCGTTTTTTTTGTTTATTTTAATATTACGATTCAGTTCTTTTCGACCTTTTTTTGGTTTTCATTATGATATTTTTCGATACTGAATCGAAAAAGATGGGTCTCGGAGCATTAATGCTAGGTCAAGCTGATTATCCGAATAATAAACCGTTGTGTAATAATTTGCAGGGTTTTTTCTTTCCGCTACCCAAAGGGAAAATATACCAAAAACTAGGGTTTTTCGCATTTTTCTCAAAAACGGCTCTAACGATTTTGATTAAACTTACAAATTATCTTCAACTAATCAATACCTAACTTTTCTTCTCCATACATATCTCCATGGAAATACGGTGAACGGAGATATAGGCCTATGAAGCAAAAATAGGTTTTTTACGCTTTTTGGCAAAACTGCTTCAACGATTATCACTAAACTTTCAAGATGTTTTTGAATAGTTAATACCTACGTATTGTTATCGATAAATGTTCCTCTGACAGTCCATTGAACAGAGATAAAAATCAAAATGTGAAAATAACGTTTTTTCGAACATTTCCGTAAATTCCAGGGTAACTTCTTCACCAGATGTGATAAATTCTAATGGAGCGTATTCTAGTCACCCATACCAACATTTCGTTCTGCATAATTATTTCTGTATATATATGTTGAACCGAGATATAAGCCAAGTTAACTTAGAAAAGGGGATTTGTCGAATATTAATTTAGTGGTATTCCAATGTTCTCCAAAACGGCTCTAACGATTTCGATCAAAGTTACGGAGTACTTTTAGCTAACTAGTCCCTACAATTTGTTCCTTATAAATGTTTCTGTAAAAATGCGTTGAACGAAGATATAGCGCCCGCCTATGTAGGTGGTGTTCGAACTTACGGGGGTGGCGGAAAGTTGTGTGTTGCTACGCACCAGATGTTTTGTTAACGTTTTCAAACTTTCGGCTGAAAAACGTCACGTCAAATTTGATCAACCTGGCTAGATCTGACTGGTGTGTTCACGCCAATCAGTGGACCCATTTTGTTCTCTACAACTATTATTGTGATCATTCGTTGAAATATTAACCGAAACGAGTCTGGAAATCAAAATCTCCGATCTTGAAACATTCGTTTATCACATGTCCTCAATAATGGCATTATCGATTATTATTAAATTGATTACGGGGCACTTTCAGCTTGTATATAGGTAAATAGGTTTAGTTCTCAGTACGTTATCTTGAAGAAATGGGTTCCATAAGTACTACAGTGTATGAGGCAAGTCGTGTGATAATGTGTAGTTACACTGCGGTTAGATATAACTTTAAACACTTCCGTAAAAATATGTGCCAGCAAAAGGAATAAATGAACCTGGCTAGCGTTCCTCTCCGTGGGGTATCCGTTTTTCAGAATTTAATTCATTATTGCATTTGATTCGAAAAACGTGCTAATAATTTCCTATTCTGTGAAAAAATGACGAGGTATATGGTTTGGGACAACAGAGTAAGGTTGTCAACGTCGTATATTCTGAAGAGATGTGTGCTATGTGAGTATTTTGAGACGAATAGAATACGACCACCGTGTTCTGCGTGTATCACAGTGTGTGAGTACTCTAGTTCTCATTTAAATCATGCTGCACCTTCAGCGTTTCACTGATGTATGTGCAATTAACTCGCTTATAACATTCCCGACCATTATCGGTAGCTCTCAATCACTCCCGAACGCTTTAAATTAATAACACACTCGCACGTTCTCCTCTTATTGAGATCGAATAAAAACGAATTAAGTGGAAGAACATTGCTGACCTCTTCGACCTTGAAAAACCACCTCTCCCCTGAGAATCGTTGAGAGCCAATTTGCATACTAACATTTACCGTTCGCGTAATGTTAGTGGAATTTAATTGAATAAGTATTCTTCACTAGTGAGCTCTCAGAGAATTCAGAAAAAGAAAACCTGTCATGTTAAAGGTTTTTTAATGGATTTTTCCTTCAATGAGAATGAAATTGCAAGCATTAGTGTTGAAGTCGCTGGAAGTCCGTACAGAGGTTCTTGAGCCTAGTGCACAAAGGATCATATTCGACATCCCTCAAAGCGCCTAAATCTGTGCTTGTCGTCGCACTTCAAAATGAGGGCGACCGCAATCAGACAGACCCGAGATCATGAAAGTCGTTGCTCATATCAAGCAAAACGTTAGTGATATTTGTGCTTCAGTCCTTCGAAGGAGTTTTTGGTTGCAACTTGGCAGGCAGACAATATGAGTGTATTAGAGGAAAGTCCACGGAGGATGTCATTGTTGAAATCCGCAATGTTTCCCAGGAGGGACAGGTTGAGTACGTCGTTCTCATTGACACCAGAGGAGCTTTGAAAAGGTAGTCATTGCTCCTCAATGGGCTTAAAGGTTATTCCTCGTAACACGCACTCATACATGCTCATCAGAATCAGAAATAGAACAAACGTGCCTCAGTCCGGAGAACAATAGAGAAGAGGTGCTGAAAGAGTGCGGTCTGCGGATCAGCACTTTCAAACGCCCTCTACGAAGGCCTTCCCCGGAAACTAACTGCAAGCCATACGTTAATATGGACGACCTGACTGTGTGAATCCGTGCACAGTCAGAAAAACCCATGAAGTGCTCTGTACCATCACCCAATGGTGCGAGCAGGTGAAGCTGCAGGTGGCTGCGGAAAATAACCAGCTCATCCTCCTAAAGGGAAAGTTATGTAGCCAACTGTCGATACGTTTTGGTGGGCATATACTCCTTGAGTAGCAAGTTAAGTACTTAGGTCTCAATACAGGAGAAAGGTGGCGTGTCAACCGAAAATCTCCAATCCCTCAAAGGGGCTAATCTCGCCAGGTTTGCCTCATTATGAGCAATTAACAAAGCCACTAGGGGTATATGTTACCGTGACACTACTCACATGTACAATATCAGAATATTGGCCCTATCCCAGAGAGCTGAGCTCCTGTGAATCACCCAGGGCTACGAGACAGCTGAACAAGCGGACGTGAGATAAATGGCAAGTGAGTTGGAAATCCTCGTCGAACGTATGAGTTTTTCTCAACATCTGTAAACATCTTGGAAGAAAGTGGGGAAAGCCACACCACTGGGCGACGGTTGTTGGAAGAGCTGTACTGAGGTAGTATGGAGATGCTTTTGAAGAGCTGCTGACTCAGGCAAAAATGATGGCTAATCATTCGGAGCTCCGATCCACAATCCTAGACTTACGTCGAGAATAATGAACCAATGTTTTAACCACTTGACCATGATCGCCAGGTGCCTTTAATAGGAGTCAGTCAGTACATCTCCCCCCTCGTCAGTTCCTGAAGCGGACTCGTTTAAGGAACGAATTTATGAGAGTTGAGCGAATCCCCGGAAAATCCCATCTTTGATTCGAGAAACGAGGGGGCTACAAGGAAAGTCTTTTCTTTCACATTGTAGTAGGCGCGTCGCCCATTTTATTTCCCTTCGCGCTGGAACTTTCACAGCGTCAGCGAATCCCGGACCCGGGAATTCGTCTCGTTATTTCTCTCTTAATTTTTTTAATTTTTCCCTCTGGACCTCTTCTTTTTCGTGGAATGAAGACGTTCGACCACTAGTTGGGCGCCAATTGTACTGAGGTAGTTTTGAGATGCTCTTGAAGAGCTGCTGACCCAGGCAAAAATTACGGCAATCGGGCCGGAGCTACAGTCCACACTCCTTGACTTACGTCGAGAATTATGAACCAATGTCTTAACCAATAGGAGTCAGTACAGAGCTTTGTCTGTTTCGCTCAGTTTGCGAAGAAGGTTACGACATATGAACGTGGCCACAGTTGATCCCTCCCTTCGAAACTTGCCACTCAAGGAAATAGTTAGACCAGGCGGGGAACCACATTACGAACTCCTCCTAGATAACCAGTCATACTACCGCGTGGTAACGCATGAGCAATCTGGACACTGGCTAAATGACATATCGCTTTCTTGAGCAAAATGACTGTTCCTGGCTAAATGCCAACCTGCCGTATCTTCACAGTACGGTAACATGTACACACCATTGGGATTGTATTAGCATTCGATTGGGCCAGTTATGTGCACGGTGGAGACACAGGACATGGCATCTTCAGGCCCGTCAAAACAGATAGTTAAACTATTCAGCGCGTAATTGTTTTACCTGTTTCACGAATATTTTTACGCAATAAAAAATAAATGTACTCCAATTTGAAAAATTCACTTGTGCTTTCTGAACAACGTCATATTAGTGCATGTCCGTTTTTGAGCTCGAAACTCTTGCGATTGTCCAAATATGCAGGTTTAATTAACATGATATATAGAAGAGTTTCAGAAGTTATAATTACTCGTTTCAGTCGCTGAGTGAATTGCTGTCGCCAGTCGCCCTTATGCACGTTTTTGGGTCCCAGCCAACCACGCTTGTTCGTGCTTTTAAATCCCATCACGAGCTCATTGTCAAAGGCGGTTGGTGTTTCTTCCGCGAACCTGTTGACGATCTTTGGCATGCGGATTTATTTTTCGAGGAGTAAAACTTTATAGCTCTACAGCCTATCCGCCACACCTAATTGGCAGAGGGTTTTTTCATTACCATATGCATACCCTCTAATGAACTGGTTATTGTAAATCTCGTAACTATCCCGGCTTTTGATGCAACCCCCTTTTATACCGAAAATAATCGTTACTTCGCAGTTCGCTGGAAGGGAAAAATTGTTATTTCAGTATTAAAATTTATAAAGAACTTCAAATGTTACATCCTCTTTATCGAAGCAGTTTAAATGTAAATTGTGGTCGCATGTGGTTTGAGTACATAAATGTCACACTAAACAATGGCTAGTGAATACGATTTTGGTTCTTGGCATTTAACGGGCGAGGTCGTAAAAAACTCCCTGGGGCGAAACACGAAGAGTGACAGAAGATTGGAACTTTCAACTCGCAAATCCGGTTACCTGTACTTCGTGATTTTAAGCGTCTGGACAAAAATTGTTCTGAAAATGTATTAAACAATATTCGAGAAAGAAAAAGAATAAATGTGTAATCGAAAAAGTGCTTTGTACATACTAGTCCAGTAGAGAGCAGCCAGTGAACATCTGGGTTTAGCAAGTGATCAGCCGTTCGAGCTGGGAACAACCTACATTTTATTTGCAGTTGTCAGTAAAGTACGATGTTCCAACGTTTCAATACTTATTCCAAATCGTTCACCAGAATAATAATAATAAAATAACATAACAGTAAGGTTCCAATAATTTGGAACCATTGTATTTATAAGTTCGTGAGTTTGCGACACTTCACAAAACTCTTCCACAAAACTCTATTCAGTGAGTGCGGTTCGGAAATCTGTTTGCACTTTGTTTTAAATAAACTCCATGAAATTAATGATTCCGGAAATAATCAAATAAAAATTCCGGGTCACACTCTCTTTATGTAACTAGCGTATTCATTCTCAGCATGATTTTTACTTTCATTGGCTCTACAAAGAAGAAAGGAACATTATGTAATCGGCTGAAAACAAGAGTTCTGTTCACATCATAACATTTCAGAGCTTACTGAGTTCAAAAAACACTATTCCGGAAAATGGTCTCCGTGTTTGTGAATGCGATCGAGAGAGAATGGTTGAACCAAATCAGCTCAAATTTGATATCTAGCTCGCGGGTCACCGTGGGTCGACAAAATAAATAAGGGTATGCGTAAAATCTGCCCAAAACTAACTATAGTTAACATAGAGATCGAAACACTAAATAATACTTTTCTCAAAAGCGACAAACGATTATGATTAAATCTTTCGTACAAGCTTAAAACAACACGACAATATTTTACAATTCTCATTTTTGAGAAAATGACGAGGGCAGCACAATAAATTACCAACTCAAACGACCAACATTTTAGCGCCGTTTTTACTTTCCTAGGTTGTACCGTACCAAATCCGCTCAAACTTGATCCGCTTGACTTGACTTGAGATTACCATGTGACGCCAAAATAATGGTAAGAGCAAAATCCACCGAAAGTTAACTATAGTTATCATAGTGATCAAAACACCAAATTTTGTTTTCCCAAAAAAGGGTCTAACGACTTTGATTGAATTATTTACATTGATAGCTCGTAATAAGACAATTCCTATTTGTGGGAAAATGCGAGAGCAGTACAATAAATTATCAAACTTTTCGATGAAAATTGCGATTTTAGCGCGATTTTTTTCTCATAAACTCCGCTGAAACGTTACTAGAATCTTAAAAAAAATTAGTGTAGTAGTACACCACATTACCTGTAGGGTGAGTGTTTAAAAACGCTCATAAGATATATGGGGGTCATTCCAGAAATGCCGGAATTTCAACTACGAGTGTCAACCAGTTCTAAAAGTGTTTACCCAACTGGTCGCTTTCAACCAGTTCTAAAAGTGTTTACCCAATAGTTCTGCAAAAACCATTATTATCCTCTTTAAAAAAATCGTGTTTACAGCCTCATTAATTCTCTGGGTACCAATTGCTCAATAATAGTCCGGGAATGAGTACGCGCAGCACAATAAATTCCGGAACTGTAAGCGCTACCCCTTTCTGTCTTCGTGAAGTGTTGTTTGACCAAGTTCAAATGAACTGAGTGATAAATCAATTGAGTAAGTAGACCACAAGTGAATTGACGTAAAGATGGAAAGTTGTGTGTTGTGGGTAGATGACCCTTTAACGACGAATATATAATAACACTCATAAGATGCTCATATACCGGGGCTACTCTAGAAATTTCGGAATTAATATCACCGCAGTTTCGCTCACTACCATAACTAACAGTTTTTACCCGATCATGTTTTATCAAGTTCAAACGAACTGAATGAAAAATAAGTTAAATTAGTAGAAATAGCAATGCACACCAGTGAATTTGTGAAGAGCTAAAAAAAAGTTGTGTGATGTGTGAATTTTTTAAAGATTTTCGTTCATGCTTATTGCATTATAAGGCAAACACTGTAAAAAAATGTAGTAAATGAAACGACAGTAGAATTAATTCTAGATTTCTTTGGGTTGCTTCTAATTATATTGTGACCATTAGTAACCTCCCGTCATATAGCTCGTTAGAGTGTGAGAGAGGTTTTTCTGAGAACGCCTGTATCATACGAATGGAATTTATTAGGAAAAAGCTGTACGATTTTTGTCGTAATTTCTTCAGAAGGTAGGAGAAGTATTTTTATCGAGGGAAAAATAAGTAACGTTCCTTCAGATCTTTACGTTTTACGGCTATTGATGCGGAACAACTTCATTTTGTTCCGAGGTTTGGGCTCGTCCATGTTTTTTGTTAGATTCGTGGGTGAAAACTGCTGGACCGATTGAGCTGGTTCTTTTTTTGTCACGTTCGTTGTATTTTGAAGGTGTGATAACGCGCTTATGAGCAATTACCGATGATTTGGAAGGTGGGGGAGATCGAGGAGTTTTAGCATTCTTTCTCAAAAGTAGTTGTAAAAACTTCGATGATACCTTCAAATTATCTTCTACTCGTTTTGAGTAAATGCCTGTGAGAATATTCAGTGAACGGAGAAAAGCTTAACAACAGTTGGGTTTTCTAACTCTTGGAAAAACATCCTTAACGATTTTCAACTAATTCGTCTTTAAGTAGACGGTACCTATGTATTACTGATTTTACTCATAACGTTATTTTGACTGCTCATGTCGAGCTGCAGGCTGATTTCTTCTCCTCAGTTGAGCGGGTCTTCCTAAAAGGGTTTTTTGGGCTCCTTTGGAAAGCGTAAAGATCTGAAGAAAACTAAAATAAACTTTCCGACTAAAGAAAGTAGTCAGGAGTTTCATCACTTATTTGTGTGTTGCCTTTTTGCAATGTTGATCAGTTTGCAATTATACATGTTTCAAGATACGCGGCGAGATTGGCGGTGCGACAAAAAAGGCCAAAGTGAAAAGGTTAATGCGAAGTATAATGCAAGTATCAAAGTTCTGGAGAAGGAAGAGGAGGGACGTGGAACAAAGATTGAGTCCGAAAAGGTGTATTTCAATGGTATCGCGCGGTCGTTTAGATTCACTTGATGTTCGGAAGAAGATGAAGATCGGTGTTTTTACATAAACCAGTTTGAGGTAGAATTGAAGAGATTTCCATTAGGGCGAGCTCTGTCTGACGATGTTAAAAGCATTCCTTTTTTTCTTTCCGTTGATTCTGGACCACTTAAGATACAAGTAGACTGTTTTGAGCTCACCGACATATGTTCAGCGTTCTGTGCAAACCTTAAGCAAGTTCCGGACGGAGACCACCGTTGAGCGACAAGCACGTTTGACCGCTAGAAGCCGAAAACGAGATGAGCCAATAGTTCTGCTAACATTTGAGTTCTGGGAAGGTCTTGAAGAACGACTGCGAGACTAACAAGTGATTGGAATCAATGACGCCTAATCCTAATGATAACACAATATTTCAGGCGAGTGCTGTCGGGTTGTACGCATTGTTGAACAAGTGTGATGGGGGAGTTATTGATGGAGTTGGGCAGATAATACATAACGAAGTAGATAGAGTGGACAAAGACAGAGAACAAGGAACATCATGAAATTGCATGGGCACTTTGCACCGGTAGGTGTTTTAAAAGGGCGTGCTGTGCTAGTTAATTGTAAACGGAGAGATTCAGAAGGGAACACAATGTCAGAAACGACTGGTAGTGAAATAAACTTAATCTGAGAAGTAGGTAGTAGGGAGATCGTTCTAGTGAACGTCAAAGGGGGGTTGGTTCTGTGGGGCAACATTGACAGTTGAGAGAAAAGGGTTCTCGGAGGAAATACGCTCTTCTGAATTACTTCCAATCGGGAATTCTGGTAGCACACACAGGTGTACCAGTCGAAATTTTGAGCATAAGCTACTGAAGACGCCTCGTGGTTTGAGTTGGATTGGGCCAGAAGAGTCAGAATGTGTTCAGTTGGAAACTCAAAGAAAAGTACAAATCATTATTTCAAGAGGGCACGGGTAAAATCGTAGGTAATTCGCTATGCGTGAGAATAAAAGCAGAAGTTGAATCAAACATTTTCCAGCCAATAACTGTAAAGTCGAGTGATTCGATTAGGACCTGTGGAGATTTTAGCTTAACAATACTCATGTACTAGAGGAAGAACACCCGATACCAATTTTTGAAGAAATAATAACCGAATTCGGAGGTAGCAGGATTTTCTCATGAGGAGAAGACTCAAAGAACAGCCTAGGGGTTGCAATGCAACTTAAAAAGGCTGCCGTTTGGAGTAAACTTCGCTCTAGAAAACTATGAACGCTATTTTAACGGGAATCCCTATCATAGCGTGATACCTTAATGACATTGTGGTTGAAAGATGGAAGAGGAGCATACCAACGCAATCGAACAGGTTTTGGAAAGATTGAATAAAGAGAGTGAAGACACACGACACGAAGTGTAAATGGATGCAAAGACGTGTCAAGTACTTACATGTTGCCATATACTCACTGCATGTTTTGGAACGATCATGTGATCAGTCCGATTGATAACTGTAGAAGTAATAACATGGGCCATCTGACGAAGGAACTGAAGTCATTTTTGAATATCGTCAACTTCTACGCACCATTTATAGAAAATTTAAAGGGGTATACTCATCATGAGCTTACTAGGAAGGGAAGGAAAGGAAGGATGGATGGCAGAAGACTCAAAAAGTGCAAGAGCTTTAGATACCATTACGGACTGCATACATACACATCTGGATACTGCAGATGCAAGCTCGGCAGGTTTAGAGGCCAAACCCGCTGAATTTGAATTTATTTTACGAACAGATCATAAGCCATTGACGGGAACTTGGTCAGAGGAGAAGGAAATCCCTAAAATTGCGGCAAATGGATTGATCCGATGGGTGTTAGTTTTGAGAAGCTTTAATTTCAATTTCGAGCCCGTACGAGGAAAGGTCAATTGTGCCGTAAATACGCTGTCGAAGTAGTATCAGGGATTGAAACGAGTGGAAACCCTTTCGGGATGATTGGATGCTTCTATTGCATAGGAGTCCAGTGACAGGGAAACAGCAGAAGGAGGCAATAAAGGCGGATAAGGAGCTGCAGAAAGTACGTCACTACATGGAAGGAGGCTCGACAGAAAAGAAATGATGAGGAGAATGGAACTTTGACTGGAAGAAAGCATGTTGTTATTGAACGGTCGAATCATAGGTCCCAGGAAATTACAAAATAAGTTACTAGATATGCTGCATCTGGGCATTTAGGAATGCGAGCGATGAGGGATATGACTAGAATACACGTTTGATGGCCACGCATAGATTCAGTAATAAATATCTAGTGCGTTGCAACACACAACTTTCCTTAGCTCTACGTCTACTCACTTTCTATATGGCTTTGTGCACTTGATCAATTCATTTGAACTTGGTCAAACAACACTCCACAGCAGCAGGAAGCGGTAGCGCTTACAGTTTCAGAATTTATTGTGCTGCTCGTGCTCATTTTAGGACCATTATTGAGCAATTGGTACACAGATAATTAATGAGGCTGTAAACACAAATTTTTTGAAGAAGGATACTAATTACTTTTGCAGAGTTATTGGGTAAAAACTTTTAGAACTGGCAGTAAGCGAAACAGCGGTGGTTGAAATTCAGGAATTTCGGGAGTGAGCCCCATGTACCTCATGAGCATTTTCAAACACCCACCCTTTAGGTATTGGATTGGACTACAATACCAATTTTTTTTAGCATTCTACTAACATTCCAGCGGACTTTATAAAGAAAAAACTGCGCTAAAAACGCTTTTGGTCGAAAATTTTGATAATGTATTGTGCTGCTCTCGTCATTTTCCCACAAATGGGAATTTTATGGTATAGTTGCATTATTGAGAGCTATCAATATAAAAAATTTAATCAAAATCGTTGAAGCCATTTTTGAGAAAAAAAATTTGGTGTTTTGATCACTATGATAACTATAGTTAACTTTAAGTGGATTTTGCCCATACCCTTATTTTGGCGTTCCATTGTGACCAGCGGGTGAGATATGAAGTTTGAGCTGATTTAATACATACACACACAGACCATTTTCCCAAATAGTGTTTTTGACTCAGGAGGATCTGAAACGTAAAGATCTGAAGAAAACTCAAAATTTTTTTTTCAGCCGATTACATAACTTTCCTTTCTACTTCGTAGAGCAAGGAAAGTAAAAACTGCGTTAAAAACGCTTTTCGTCGAAAGTTTTGGTAATTTATTGTGCTGCTCTCGTCATTTTCCCACGGATAAGAATTTTATGGTATAGTTGCCTTATTGAGAGCTATCGATATAAAAAATTTAATCAAAATCGTTAGAGCCGTTTTTGAGAAAAAAAAAAGTCTGCGCGCGTTGTCACTCTTCAAAAGGGAGGCGACCGCAATCAGTCGGACCCGCGATCATGGAGACCACTCAGCCTTCTTTCCATATTAGGCAAAACACTAGAAATCTTGATGTTGCAGTCCCTCGAAGGAGTCTTTGGCCGCAACCTCACAGGCAGGCAATATGGGTGTACCAAAGGAAGGTCCACGCAGGATGTCATTGTCGAGATTCGGCGTGTTTCCTGCTGGCACCGGCTAAGTACGTCGTAGCAGTTCTGATTGACATCAGAGGAGCGTTTGACAACCTTTGGTGGCCAGCGCTCCTTAATGAACTCAAAGGTAGGGGAATCCCCGCAACCTGTACTCGCTCGTCAGAAGTTACCTGACAGACAGAACTGCTACGATCGAAAGTAGGCATGTCTCCGTCCGGAGAAAGATTGAGAAGGGGTGCCCACAGGGCTCGGTCCTAGGACCAGCACTCTGGAATGCCTTCTTCGAAGGTCTTCTCAGGAAACTCATGGAGACTGACTGCGAGCCGTACGCCTATGTGGATGACTTGACTGTGCTGATCTTTGCAGAGTCAGTCCGCCAAATTGAAGAAAAACCCACCACGTGCTCCGCACTGTCAACCAATGGTGCGAGCACGTCAAGATGCAGGTGGCTGAGGAAAACCCAGCTAATCCTCTTGAAGGGAAAGTGAATAATCCACCCACAATACGCTTTGGCGGCCACAGGCTCCTTCTTGAAAAGCACGTCAAGTATTTAGGAGTGAATATAGGTGAGAGGTGGGGTTTCAACCAACACCTCCAGTCCCTTAAAGGCACTACCATTGCAAGGTTTGCCTCACTGCGTGCCATTACTAAGGCCACTTGGGGTGTGTGTTACCACGACACCATCCTCATGTATAAGGCCATCTATTTAGGTGTGATTGGCTACTGCCCTGTTGTCTGGGGTAGCAAACTAACAGTCAATCAAAAGAGAGTATTGGCCCAATCCCAGAGAGCCGCGCTCCTGTGGATCACCAAGGCCTACAAGACTGTATCAACGGAAGCACTCCAGGTGATCACTGGTCAGTTACCAGTTGATTTGGCTGTTGAGTGCATGATTGACAAGTGGAGAGTGAAACGGGAGCTTCCCCCGCTTTGGGCTGAACTCCGTGCAGATCTCACCACAGAACAGAAACTTGCCGCCATCGATGAATGGGCTCTAGAGAAATGGCAAGCGAGATGGGAATCCTCGTCAAAGGGACGTGATACGTATGAGTTCTTCCCCAACATCCGTGAACGTCTTTCTAGAAAATGGGTTGAGCCAGACCACTGGACGAGCCAGTTCCTCACGGGACATGGTGACTTCAATGCGCGGCTCCACTTCTTTTCTCTGAAAGACTCTCCATTATGCACGTCTTGTGCCTCCAGCGCGGAGGAAACAAGAAACCATGTGCTGCTCCACTGTAGTTTCTACAACAGTGAGCGACGGTTGTTGAGAGGGCAAACGAACTTAGCAGCTTTGACTGCTACAAAGCAAGCCTATAACCACTTTGCAAAGTTCGCGAAGAAGGTGATGGCTAAGAAACGTGGTCATAGTTGATCAGTCCTTTTGAAACTTGCCACCCAAGTAAGTAGTTAGATCAGGTAGGAAATCAGATTAAGAACTCCTCCCAGATGGTATGGGATTCCTCAGGTGGTCCCCTCCGCGCGGTCACACACGGGCAACAGCTCTCTACCAGGAGACTGACTGACGACCAAATCCGACTACCTGCGGTACCTCCACAGGTCTGAGTTCGGTGGATGCTGCAGGGGCCGGCCTCTTGCATATTAGCGAAACCGCAACTTCTATGACTGATATAACCCTCGTCGAGGGTTTAGGTACAGTCATGAAATAAAAAAACAGATCTGTGATTTGGTACGGTGGTTTTCTCTAAAAATCGTTCACAGACACACAGACCATTTTCCCAAATAGTGTTTTTCGGACTCAGGAAGGTCTGAAGCGTAAAGATCTGAAGAAAACTCAAAATTTTTTTTTCATTCGATTACATAACTTTCCTTTCTACTTTGTAGTGCCAAGGAAAGTAAAAAGGTGCGCAAGGAATTGCCACACTTGCCAGAAGGGTCCGATCCTGGCACGTCCCCGATATTCCTTGAACAAGACTGACTATGCTGGGCCATTGCAGGCTAACTGTGGTGGATGTTACGTCCAAATTTAAATGAAACATCTGTCAAAACAACGACTGAAACCGTAAAAGAAATTTTTTCAAGGTTGCGATTCCCAGTATCGTCGTTCTCAGATAATGGGCCGTATTTCTCACCTGTAGAGTTAAAACGATTTGGAAAGGATGCGCTAATTCGACACATATTCGTGTACGGACTTTAACAAATCGAATAAAAGCATCCAAACACGTTGAAAGTTCCATTCTGGAATCAGTTCACAACTTTTTAGTTACCTATGGCGTACTCACATTCCCGCTCAGCGGCCCCCATCGGAATCCCTCTTACGACCCCGAATGAGAACGCCGTTTGATCATTCGAATACCATCAGGTGAACGAAAAACGGGAAAAGCTTGGGTGAACCGAAAAATCGGGACGCCGGCACGAAGTTCCGGTGAAATAGAGGAAGGGCAATTGGTGCCAGTTTTGAACAAGACGTTTCCCGGATATTCATGAGGCGGGGTGACTCGTCGAACTGGACACTCGTCTTACCGCGTTTGATGGACGTGATAGAAGGAAGAAAACATGCCGACCAATTAAATAAAGTCTACTGAGCAGAAAGGACAAGGAGTGACAAGATGTAGAGACAGCCCATTCGTTATTTGCGTGTTGCTATTCTCTTTGCAATGTTAACCAGTTCGTAATCGTACGTGTTTCGAGGTACTTCACAAACGCAATTTACTAAGAGAATCATTTTACCATCTCCCGTTTACATTCCCGCTCTAGACGGTGGCCGGTCAATAAAAATAAATGCCAATACATTCCAAATCACGAAAAGAACTTCGGAGGTTCAAAGCGGCTAATTTTTTCTACATTCTTGATGTCAATTCGAGCCACCGCTCGTTGAAAACGGTTGAACATCCGCATGTTTTCAGAGATTATCGGCAAGATCGACCTCCAACCTTCCAAAGAATAGCTTCCCGCTACATTATCCACGAAACTCGAACTAAACTACCAAAAACTGTCCCAAAACCATAGATTTTGTTTGCATTTTGCTTGAACATGGAGTGTGTTTCGTGAGTTTCGTGAACTCTGCAGGGGTTCCGTGGAATTGGGGTAAAATACACCATGACACTTGAAAAGTGGATGGATATTTTTTTAAAAACGTGGAAATCGAAGCTGTTCGATCTATCGGTCCAAGCACCATTTGATCTTAGGTACAAATATCTGCTCCTCCGAACTATGTAGGTACTAGTTAGTTGAGAGTAGTCCTTGGATTTGATCGAAATCGTTAAGGCTGTTTCCGATAAAATAAGAAAAATGATAAATTAATAATCAACCAATCTCACAATCGCGGCTTGTACCTCCGTTCAACAGCTAGATACAGAATTAATTACGGATACAGAGGACAGACAGAGGATGAAGGCTCTGGTCACCACTCACTGCCAAAACAGTTCGTACGTTCGAAGACACTCCTTGATGAACTCATCTCTTTTAGTACTGCTTTATATGTTTCCTTTCCTTACTGTCTTTTTTTCGCTGCCCACCAATGCAATATTAATGCGGAATCTGACAGAAATCTGCGGAACCTTGCAGAAATTTGGAAGAAATCTGCGGAATCTTGCAGAAATCTGGCTGCCTTTCGCTTATTGAAAGTGTATTCGAGTCATTGTGTTCTGCCATGAAAACCTCATCAGGACAAATTTTGAGATCGAGGCCGAAAAACGTGACATCAGTGGTTGCCACAATAAACGCTGACACGTGAAATCCTAGCATGATTCGAGGGGCTGCCCGGCCTTAGACAGTCAAAACTCTTCATCCGACTCTCTGAAGGGAGGGCCAAGGAGGTGCTTGCACTGAGGAGGAAGGATATGAGGATCATATGTGGCCTGTTCACAGGTCTGCTGAGGTACCCACCTTGCAAATATTGGCTTGTGCGAGGTACAGGAATGCATCGCGCAGTTGTGTGTTTGGGAGGCCCTTTCTTACTTGGTGGTTACTGGAAACTTTTCTTCTTCATAAATATCTCCATGATGATTATATGAACGGAGATATAGGGCGAGGAAGCAAAAATACGTTTTTTTTCTTTTTTTGACAAAACGGCTTTAACGATTTCTATCAAATTCACAGAATGTCTGAATATGTATATGGTTCAAAGCATCGCACGGAACATAGAAACCAAAGTGTCTTGAAAATAATATTTTTTGAACATTTGTATAGTGCCCACAGTAACTGCTCCACTGGATTTGATCAATCTTATGTTTTCTAGCAACTGCAATTGTCGAACATCAATTTATCGTTTTTCTTAAAAATGGCTCTGACGATTTCGATCAAATTTACTGAGTATTCTGAGTGATATTCCATTGTTTGAAGGGCCGTGGTCGTTCTTTAACATTTTTATAACAAATTAGCAAAAATTTGGAAAACTTCATTCAGGAGGAAGTGTGTGCCTAAGTGATATGCAAAACATTCCCAGTTGGTTGATCATGAACCAGATTGTGAAGAACACTACTTCGAAAGCTACAAATTAGGGACGGACTGAACGCCCAATATTCCGAAACGGTTTTCACAATTAAAAAAATATAAATGTTAAATTGGCACTCAAGGTTGTTTGACACGACTACAAATATTCTCCGAAAATTGGCTAAAATCTAAGATGAAGTAAATCAAACTCATTGATATGCAGAATTCATTGGAGAATGTCATGAAACTGATTATATCGAAGAAGTGTCGCAATAATTTCTATAACTTTTTGGTCCGATTCCAATAGCTTTATTTTTTCACGCTGAAAAGGTCAAGAAACAATCTATTGCTCTGGAAAAATAATTTGTAGGCCACGTTCAGTTTGAAAGCGGTTGCCAGTACAACGATAACAAAACGAAATAGTGTAGGCTATACTCATGTGAGAGTTAGAATAAATTGCTGAGAAGAAGAGAACAAAGTATATTCGAGGCACAGGATGACAGTTAATGAAATGAATAACGCTATGTTTCATTATTCCGTTTGTAACCCAAAAACCTTTCCACAGATAAACTGTTTTTTGTGTGGAATTTTTACTCTTTTTACAAATTTTCTTCTACTACTTCACGACGAATATTGTACTTTAAAAAATGAATGAACCTAGACTGAGCGCACCAGATTTCAGGCCAGTTTTTCTCTGATACTTTGTGTCCGTTCCACTGTTTTTTTAGAGACGTCCAATGTGGCAGTCCACGTCTGGGTAGAGGTGCGATCGCCTCATTCAGGGGCTAACTCAGGGAGGGTTCATGTTGACCTTGAAACAAAGCAGGTAGTTCATTAGAACCTTATCGCGGGATATTTGTGGACTGAGCTAATCCACGACGAAGTCAGCGCCAGTTAGTTGTAATTTTTTTTGATTTTTCAGAACCAAATTGAACTGCTTTCCGTCAATTAATTTCGCCCGGTCAAGGCTTTTAGCCTAAGGAATTGGGTGGTTAATATGCGTGCCTTTTTATTTCACTCCTTCGCTACCGAACTGAGGGTTTTGGTGCCAGTGCAGACATTTTGATTCTCGTGGCACGAACGCGGTAGCTTGAATATCGAAGGGGATTTACCAACGAAGGCAAAAGCTGCGCCAATGACGTTTTTATCCGATCTTCTTGACTTTCAAGTTGTGCGCGTGTACTGACTGACTCATATTAAAGGCACCGGGCGATCGTGGTCTGGTGTTAGACATTGGTTCCTAATTCTCGACGTAAGTCGGGGATTGTGGATCAGAGCTTCGCGCAATTTGCCGTAATTTTTGCCTGAGCCAGCAGCTCTTCATGAGCATCTACTAACTACCTCAGTACACGCGTAAACATTTCTGCTGTTGATACCGTCCAACGGAAATGAACATTTTTGACCGACATTCACGTACATTATTCTCTTGAGAGAGAAGAAATATGGAAATTTGAGAAAGTGTCAACGTTTCTAGTTTTCAGTTGGGCTAAGTTGTGGTTGTGAAAGAACCCTGAACAGTTACGGTCCTGTTTTTTTGGGATGTCTGGGGGAGTACCGACTGGATATCTCCCACCCCCTTCAGACCCAATAGGTTGAATTTAAATTGGGATGAGCGAACTCGTCCAGCAATCCCACGACCACCGCGATGTCCGCAGGGCAAGCGCGTTTTCCAGCTTTTTCAGGCCACGCCCTGGGTAGAAATTGGATTTTCTACCTACCGTGCCCTGCCAGGTCCTAACCCATAATGCCCCGGGCAAGGCCACGGGCTGTGCTTTCCCGTGGTACCATGTTTAGGTCAAACCACTTTTAGGGCTAGAATGGTCGCTGGCCATCTTTCGACGGCACATATGGCTTTTCCTCATCTCCGATTAAGACACTTTGAACTTTCTGCCTTCTCCAAGGTTAGGAAGGACCACCTCAGCAGAGTTCATCCAACCTTCCATCCTTTACTCAGGAACTCATTTGCTGTGCATCTGGTTTTCCGTCCCCCCCCCCTCACCACCGAGGACATGCGTCGTACATACCCGCCCTCTTTATGAAGCCAAGTATGTCCTTCACCGCAGATTCTGCTATGAAATGGGGCTCAATAATCCCCTGGACAAAATATTCAAAGCGTTTGACTGCTAAGGCAGGGCACTCACATAGGATGTGCTCCGCCGTCTCGTCCTCCTCACCACAGAGTCTGCATTCCACCGCCTCTGAGATGCCCATCTTGTTGAGGTGATACCTGAGTGGGCAGTGTCCAGTGAGGAAGCTAATCAAGACCCTCAGATCTCTTCTGGAGTGTGTGGCCTTTGCCCTTGGACCGGAAGGCGTAACAACCCTTTTCGATTGTCTAAGTCGTGGCTAGCGATGCCAATGGGCGATATTTTCCTGTATCTCCCATCGGGCCACCAAACGGTTCAGGTGACTTTTAGTCATACCTACGTGAGGTTCAGGCCCAATGAGTAGGGTTTCTGTGCCCTTCTTCTCAAGGTGGTCAGCCTTTTAATTGCCCTCATGCCCCCTGTGAGCCGGCACCCAGATGAGGGAAAGCCCATTGTGGGCGCCGAGCTGCTTGAGCGCATGAAGGCATTCCCATGCCAGCCTAGACCTGAAGCTATAGGCTGCAATGGCCTTTAATGCGGCCTGGATGTCCTGGGCTTTCTGTTCCCTTAAAAAAGTTCGCCCCCGGGTGGGAATCATGAACAGTAGAAACAACAAAGACAAGCATTACGAGTTTGATGTTGATAGGATGATCCAACGTTAGAGATGAAGGAGAGAAGTAGTTCTTGATCACCATTGTGTCCCTATTCATTAAGATACAGTTTTCCACTATCAAACGAACTAAAACATCGTCAAATACACTTTACATACGATTTCGGAACGTTAAAAATGTTCAAGGGGATTCTTTAGTGTCAAAGAGTGAACATTGACGGGAAAGTTTATGTGACCATTATCATGAGCTTGAATATCATTTGTCGATGATTTACATAATGTTGACGAACCCGCGGAATGCTCAAATTAAAAATCTGATGTCAACGAAGGCGACTCATTTGCCTTTCGTTCAACCTCGTTTTTTCCCTTTTATATATTATAAACCCACGTCAACCATGAAATACTACTGGAACCGACGTTTACTTCCCGAACGCTGAATCAAAGGCGCACGTACAAAAAACTAGGGTTTTATACGATATAATTTGTAACTTTTTCTGTGCTACCGTTCACATAAATTTTGTATGCGCCACAAAATATTATTCATGACTGATGAATAACGGGGCTTTACAACTCAAAAGGTAATGGTAGGTTACCTTGTACGCATTTTTTAACGTGTGAGTTAGTAGTTTCAGCGCGTGAGGGGTGGAAGTTGTTTAGGGGAGGTGTAGTTTTAATTAACGTTTTAATAATTATGCTATAACCCGCGAAATGTGTTTGATCCTTCAAGGACGGTGTTACGAGCTTGATGGATAAATTCCTTCACTTGAGGACAAATTTTGAGACAACGCATGCGGATACGTTAAATCCTAGTACGATTTGTAATTTTGATAATTTATTTTTGTCTCTCGGCTTTCAAAGTGTTTCCCAATCTCTGTAATCAAAATAACAGCTGCAATCGGCTATACAACAGGTTATCTTTTTTCTGAGTGCACGTTTACCTTTTTATCTCCTGCTCATGGTGCAAAACACCCTAGAAGATGAATAATGGGGATGAAAAGTGAGATGTGGGAAGAGAATGGAGGAAGAACCCACTGAGAGATACTGTAAAAGGGAAAAAGCGGTTGATTGACCAAGGGCTTTGGGAATCTGGAAATGGCTACATGAAAGCTGGGAAGAGCCCTGAACTCGGAATCTTCCGTTACTACCAAGGATCCTGAACTATTTCGGCTTAAGCTGAGCCAAGCAATCACATAACTATAGTTAGTTGTGAGACGATTTCGGTGTTTCGGTCATACCTTATGGTGTTTTTTGGCCTCGGTACAAAAACTTAACGACTCACTGTAAAGACTCAAAGAAAACCTCAAAATTCTTTGTCAGCTGATTACATAGCTTTCTTTTCTACCCCGTGGGGCTAAGGAAAGTACAAAGGTTATGATATTTGGAAAGACTAACTCGGTGATTGAGACAGATCATGTCCAGTGATGTCCAGCTAATGGGACGTTCATTGGATCCATCCGCAAGTATCAATAAGTTTACATCATTACTCCAATTACGTTGGATTATCGAAAGCGAAAAGCTGATTTAAAAACATCAGTGTTTTCAATAAAAAATAAAACAAGTTTTGGCTATTGATATCTATTTCGAGATACGAGTCGCAGGAAACTCATCCGGCAACTCCAAATGCTCTTTCTCTCGCCAAATAGACTCATCAAGCTGTTTCCCCGCGGCCTTGGGATTTTTCCTTTTCGTTGTCAATTACCGTCTCCGCCTGACGCATCCTTTTCCAGCAGGAATTGGGAGTTTGAAGAGGCTCTTGGCGATCGAGGAGAAATCCCCTTCCATTTCTCTTTCTCTCTCTCTCTTTCTCCCATCGAGTTCTTCCTGCCGGTGAGTTGAATACTCGGGGTTATCTCCGATGACTAAGTCTGAGGCTCTCAGATCCGCCCGAGGCTGTTGACCTAAATAACGTTCCTCTAAATCGATCCTTAGGTTAAATACGCGGACTAATGACAATACGAGTGGGTTGGGGAGTTGCCTTTAAGTTGCTTTCGCGACTCTTTTACAACTGAGCACCGACAGACATTTCATGTATAAATAACAAGAGGAATAACGAAACAAATTATGAAGTTCTGAGTGATGACAGCTCCAAGAATTAGGAAGTTATCGTAATCCTCAAACATACACACGGGTAATACACGCATTAGACTTCCCATCACCTGGTATACACATTACTAAAAAACATACATATTATGTGTTTTCTACTAATCCACGGACCCACACAAACCATTCGATTCCCCTTTAGTTCAGTTAAGGACGTGTTACTTCTGACTTTTATCTCAAAATCATTCGCTATTTCTATTTTATTTCATCACAAAACCACCGTACAAACGAAATCTGTTACGCATTTTTATTTGATCCAAATATTATGAAGTACGTACCTAACATCTGACATTATTGGCGGAAATGATGTGTCATCAGACAGCAAAAGGCGAAAATATAGATTTTACAGATATTTTACGTCATCCCCCTCCACCCTGATGGCACGGTTTTGGCACAACCGGGGTTTGCTCCACGACTGGACTGAAAACTGAATCGAACGAAAATACCTAGTGCGACGCATCATAACTACTTTCCTCAGCCCCATGTACGTTCTAGCTACTACTCCAATATATTTCTCACTCAGGTAATACATAAGGTTCGCGCATATAAGAGTTTATTAAGCTGCCGCTACTTAGCCCACAACCTCGATTGTAAAACTAACATGTAGCTGACTAATGGGACTATCAGCCAGATTTGTTTCGAGTAGTTCGTGTCTAAGATTGTGGCAATATAATGGAAAAACTGCGAAAAACGTAAGTAAAAAAAGAATGTTAGTTAGAATTTTGGGATTCCTGAGGTGCCCCTAATTATTTTATCATCAGTGTTAAATTCTATTCCAGCTACCTATTATCTGAGATTGAATTTTTTGAGCGGGATTTGTAAGAAAAGTATCTAGTGCGGCGCATCACACTACTTTACTTAGCCCAAGTACATTCAGTGGTTTTCGTGGCTTCAGCTACAAATCCGATCTATTTTTCTTTCAGTTCATACAAACTTGGTAAAAGATAACTTTACGTTCTTCACAGAAAGCGATAGCGCGCAAAATTTCGAAATTTATTCAGCTGCTACTAATTATTTCACGAACGTCTTCTTTTTGTAAACATTTGTGGAATTATATTAGTGACACTACGAAAAAAAAACCATCAAAACGACGTTTGAGTCCCGCAGTTTTTGCTGTTGCTTATGACTGGCATCTGACTGTCCCACAGGTGGGATATGCAACACCGCCAAACGACCTATTGTGCCAGTTCCAATGTCTCCTAGGTCGATGCCTAGCCTCTTAAGGAATGCCAGGTATTTCCTGCAAGAGCCTTCTTTCGACCCTGGGAGAAGTGGTACCAAGAACCAGAAGTCGCTCCCTCTCAAGTCTCCGGACCTGGCTCTGGAGGGAGTCTCTTCATCCGTGCCGCATCACCTACATTAAGGGGTGTCGACTATTCCTACTACATACATGTGTTTGTTCATGCAGTGCCGGTCGATGATCCCAACAATCTGCCTCAAGTCCTTCCTCTCCACCCTCAGAAGGTTGTGTCTCATCTCACGTGTTTGCTATGAGATAAAGCGTTTGAAGTGCCTTACTCCCGCAGCATTACAGACTGCGTGATGCATTCTTCTGGCTTATTCCGCCACAGTCCTCTTGACTAGTGACAGAGAAATCCCACAATGGGGAGGTAGCCCAATAGGTACAGTAGACGAATCGCGTCTGGCCAGACGGTCCACCCTTTCATTTCCAATGACCCCCATATGCCCAGGAATTCAATACACATTAACTCTATTCGCGTTTGCTAAGGAGTTAAGCCACATCCTCCACTCCCACACCAGTTTTGACGGTGCAGTAGTTTATCAGCGCCTTACAAGACGCTTGACTCAATGTGTTGATAGTTCTGTTGCTACATCCTTTCTCTAGCATTATGATTGCCCCGGCAATGAAAGCATAGATCTCTGCTTGAAAAACCGTTCGCGGGGGGGCCTAGGGCAATGTGTTTCCCACTCCTCCCAGAGCCAACTTATCCACACCCTCCGGAGTCTTGGATCCATTTGTTCCATTTGTTTGTTTGCTGTTCCGTAGGCCTTCCACTGGTCGCACATTGTATTTCCTCTACATTTCCGTGACCATGCTGAGCTCCGTGAAGGTCTCCAAGTTCCTGAATATAGCCAGGTGTCCGTTAGTCGCCTGTGGCACCTTCGCTGTACCGAGCCTAGTGAGTCTGTACACCACATAAATGTCCAGGGGAAGAATCGAACGATTATCGGACTATCTAAACACCATTTTTAAACTCTCACACAATAGGAAGAGTATTGGACTACCGCTCTGAGATCTTTTTCGAACATTCGGACCACGTGATCGAAATTTATAAGGAAAAAACTACCCTGAACACACTCAACTCTTAATTTCGTCGAAATATATTGAGCTACTCTTGTAATTTTACCAGGAATGATAATTTTATGGTCGTTTTACGTTACGCAGAACCGCCCACGAAAAATGTAGTCAAAATCGTTAGAGCCACTTTTGATCAAAAAATTGTTTGGATCAACATACCTAGTTTTAGTGCTTGACGTTTATCTGCAATAAACACATGTGAGCTAATTTAGTTCAACAGTTCAATTTCAATCGCGTTGGAAGACACATATGCACATGCCGACCGTTTGCCCCTCAACTTTCGGGCTTAGAAGCTTTTGAAATGTGAAGAAAACCCCGAAAAAGTTTCGTCTGACGGCACTTCAGTTCCTACTTCTTGGGGACAAGTTAGAAGGGAATCCCGTTACAGATGAATGATGAACTTCAACCTCTCTAAGCCACACACATAGACGTCGCTAGTACCACATAAAACTATCAATATCAGCTGTTAAAGAACAAATATTGTATTTCTGTTTGAAAATAGGCCGTAATACGATAATCGTGCCTGTGGTGTTCTTTTTTCTCGACGTTCGCATGTAAGATGATGGAAATCGAAAGCATAGATATTTGTTGAACTGTTTTATAATGGGGTGTCGTCAATGTGGTTGCTGATTGGGGAGTTCATTATTTTCCAACCGTCATTAACCTAATTATTAGTAATCAAGTGTTCGCCTCTTGAGACCAGCAGGTAACATTGAAATTTGTCTTAACAATGAATAACTTACAGAGTGAACATTCGTTGTTTCAAAGTACAATTAAACTAGCAACGGTTTGTGTTGGCGCGCGCGACATGAAAACCGCAATACATCGTGCATTGTTTGATAATACGTGTTTACCTGCTCTCAATGCCGAGTAAACACTCTGACAACATTCGGCGAACTGACTGAGTTTAAATGATCCCTTACCTCTTCGCTACATGGTTCTATCTTTATTCACAGTCACGTCCTCTTCCTCAATTGAACGGCCCGAACAACTCTCAATTGGAGCTCCCCTCGCTCAGTTCTTCTTCCCTTTCATTCAAACAAACCTCGTAACGACTTGTAATGATTCTTTAGTAAATCAATGGCGTCGAAAATGACCTAGTTGTTAGATCAATTTTTTCATCAGTCTGCAGTGAAAAGTGTTCATTGAACGAACAGTAGGGATAACATAATAGGCTCACTACGGTATGCGTTAAACCTTGCAGGCAGGACTGACCTTTAGATCCAATTTAATAATTTCGAGGGATCCCTGCTGGTCAGGAAATATAGCCCTAAAAATTATGGCTGCTTTATTTTTCGTTGTCCAATCAAAAACTAACAAGTTTAGTTAAAATTTGACGGCTTTTTTACGATCGTTCTGCGGACAGGGAACTCCTACGTCACTGAAATAACCGGTGCGACGCATGACACCACTTTCTTCAGCTTCGTGTGCTTTCAGTCATCTCGCTCTAGCAACTAATCGAATTTTTTTTTACTTCTTTGTATAAACTTGATAAGAGCTACTGTGTTAATTTGTGGGACTATAGGCACGATTAACTTGGGAATTTTATCGTCTTGGGAAGTCTGAGATTAAAACATCTAGCGCTTCACTGAACCACCTCCGTCAAGTCAATGACTGTAAAAAAATCTACAATCACGATTTTACAACACACCTACTCAGGTTTTGGCAGAATGAATAATGGAGTTTTGGTTAGCTACATATCTATTACTAAGCAACACACAACTTTCCACGGCCCCACGTACATTCAGTGATTTCCAACGCTTTAACTACTAATCCAATCTATTTTTGTCTCAATTCTTCAGAACTTGTTACAACACTATTTCACGTATTACGTAGAAAGTGGTCGAGCTTAAAGTTTCGGAATGTATTGAGGCGTATTAATAAGCAATAAGTGCACAAGTGGTTCGTGACTTTTCGTAGAATTAACTGTTTTGGAGAGTAAAACCGGGAATTTCTGCTGCTCCTTATTATTTGGTAGTTAAATAACCCTCATCGTATAGGTAGTTAATACCTATTTGTTCTGAGAATCGTATGTGCGGGATTTGAAGAAAATTATGATCGATTTTCATAAAATGTGTGGTAATATATTGCGTTGGTCTCGTCATTTTCCCACGTACGAGACTTATATAGTACCGTTGTGTGAGTTGAAGTCAGCCATGCTACAAATTTAATCAAAACCGTCAGTCGCTCTAGTTAGTTTTAGGTAGATTTCGCTCATACCAAAATCAGATTATTTTGGTGTTCCATAGTGTCGATCTGGTTCAGCCGTTGTTTTTCAATTGCGTACACACCAGCGATCGATTTTTTTTCAGACTACTTGCGACCGAGGGTAGTTAAAATACTGTGTCAGTAAAGAAATTCTGGAAACCTTCCTAGGGGAAATATGATTAAATCACTTTTTGTTGTTCTAAGAATATGGTTTTCTGATGGCGGGCATTTGCTACACTAATTGAGTGATAAGCATATCGCTGTGTAGGTAGTTTTTAAGACGAAGCTTGGTAAGTTGAGCGAATCTTCGGTCTGCAGAAGTTGTTTAATTATTGTGACTGTCTCTCAAAAAACCTTCCACACAACGGAACAAAAACTGAACTAGTCATTGCTATAGAAAAATAACAAACTTGTTTTTGATTCTGAAAAGACAACAAAACTGTGTTTGATTCGGAAAATACGAAAACGTTTCCCGATTCAAGTGGCTAGAAAGGGTAGTATAAAGAAAACTGCGCAGATGTTTGGTCGATTTCAATACTTCCCTCGCTCATTAATTTGTTGAAAGTGATACGTTAATAACGAATCGTTGTGATTCAAACTGGATAAAAATCAAAATTCCAGCAGGTACGAGTTTTTAGCAGTAGGTGTCCTCCAATAAAACGCGGAACACCGCCATGGGAAATCAAAGCTCAGAGCTGCAACGAATAACCGTGCTCCTAAAGTTTCAACGAGACTCGTCTGAGCGACTTTAGCAATCGTCCCCGGTTTCTAAAATGGAGTTGAATCAATTTCAGAGGCCGACTACATGTTAATACATTCTCCGCCGTTCCTTCCACCTTTTAGAAATGTCCTTCAGCTGTCGCTCACCTATTAGCAGAGAAGGTGTGCCTTGAGGAGTGGTCACGACGCCATCTTGGTTTACCTTTATTTGATTCTTCGCATTAAACTTTATCGCCGTCCAATTACTATTCATGCCCTGTTGGTAGAAAATATGTAGTTAGAACAGAGCGGTCGATTTTATTTGAGCTTTTCTGCCGTAAATTGCAATTTTATTCAAGGCGGTAGGTTATGAATTTTAAATACTGCGTTGAAGGACAACACTTGAAAACGAGGGGTTTCACTTTTTTCAAAAATGCGTCTGACGATTTTGATTATTTTTCCTCCAATCACTACCTAACTTTCGTCTTTATAAATATATATGCGAAAGTTTTGTGAACTGAGTACCAAGAACGCAAACAGCTCTATCGATGCTCATCACGAGCATTTTGAAGTACACTTAATTTTATTAGTAAGCCGGTGTTTAAACAAGCTTCACTTGAATACTATTTATTATTTCCGTAAAAAGGCGTTGAACAAAGACACAGTGCCTGCACATTCGGCATATCATTGAATTTACGTAAATTACAAAAAGTTGCGAGATGCTGCACTCCTTATTTTCAGTCTGGTCTCAGTGAAGACATTAGAATGATCTTCCCTTAATGTAAACCATATCTGTCTTGTTACCTTTATTAGTAGCAGTTGGCTCGAAGGGAGGTGTCGAAATCGCTCAAAACTTGTCGCCCAAGGCATTTTTTTTGTAACTTATCGTCACCAGAATGAACCGATCGAAGAAACACGTACCGAGCTCCCATCGGGGGAGCGCTTTTCGTCTTTTGATAAGAACAAGGTTGGCGAAGGCAGGTCTTTCACGGAGTTTTCCTTTCAGGAGCATTAAACTTTCATGAAGAGATAGGAAAAGCGCACCTTTTCTCGGTGATCGATCGCGACTGGCTTTTATCTAGATGAAAACGGTTGCCGTTCAAAGAAAACGAAGGAGGCGAAGGTAGGTAAACTTCTTTTCATTTCCATTGACAAAACGTCAGCAAACTCATTTTGACGTTAAACCTCCTATCTCACTTTCATTTACTGTAAGCCATCGTTTACTCGTCCCTTGTTATCTCGAGCAACCAATGTTTGATTAATAGCAAACGTTTGCTTACTCTTCTGTGGCAGTAAATCAATGCGCCAGCTTTCGCTATAAAATCACAGCGCTATCTTCACGTATAACACATTACTAATTCACAATTGCGTTAGAAAAAGTAGGTTTTCAGTTCAACTATGTAATATCTCCATAATTCTTACAACAATCGCAGATGTCTAAAAAGTGCAGACGTCAGGTTTATCTCAGCGCATCTCACACATTACTTACACAAATTTTTATAGGCCTCCAGGTGTTTTTTATTCCGCTCTTGTGAAGAATGTTATCTCTCAACGACCTAAAATCCATAGTGTGGTCGCGTAGATTTCACACGGATCGCGGTTCGTTCCGTAGCCCACCGAACCGGTAGAGCTTTGCATTTCAAAATTTATGGGCTTGACCCTGTTGATCCCAGAAACCCCACGGAATTGTCAGCTTTCAGGTAAAAGGGCTGCTTTCAGTAATTTTCTCAGGGCTGCTTTTGCTAAGCTCTCCGTGGATTTTCAGAACATTGTTTTGGAAATCAGTCGCATTGGTAGACGTGAGAGTGAAAAGATTCGCCCCTTGATGGTCGCTATGAATGACTCTTCTTCTGTCTCCAGGGTTTTGAACGCTAATCGATCAGCAAATCCTCCTTCTTATCGGGTTTCGCGGGACAGATCACAGCAGGAGCGAGACTATCTCAAGCAGCTTAGACGTGAACTGGATCGGCGTCTGAATTCTGGTGAGGTTGATTTAACTATTAAATATGTCTCCGGATTTTCCAGATAGTTTCAGGCCCTCCAAGCTCTAGCACTCGTCTCGTCCATCTCAGTCAGCAAAAAAACGATTAAATATCGCGACGTGAGGCGGACATGCTTCTCCTGCATGGTTTGACAGCGGGTCGACTGTATTGTCCGTATCAGTTTTCCAAGCTGAACTTCTACGTCCCTCCATACACTACCAGACTCCATCAGCCTTTTTATGTTTATACCTCTTCGACCAACTATCTCCGCAATAATCCCATGGTGCGCTTTCAGGAGGACTTCAACAGGTTGTCACACGTTGTTTCGGTGGACCTACTTTAGGGTTCGAAAGACTCTTTTAGGTCCAAATATCGGTGGCTATTGTGATCTCCGTTTGTTGGCTCAGGGTTGCAGCCGATTGAATTGTGCCAATTTATTGTGATTTATATTGTCCTATTTTTATTTTTTTCACTGTTGAATTGGGCACTGCCCGTATATGTTATAATTAAATAAATAAAGGGGATGTCAACTAGGTATGTTTCCATTTGAACGTTATTGCCGGAAATAGATTGTGAAACAAGTTGATCAAGTAACAGTACAAAACTTTGTGGATTGCTCTTAGTTATTCGACAACTTTATTAAATATTAATCAATAGTGTAATACACTTCTTCCAACATGATTTTTGTACAAGCTGTCGCGTTATCAGTGAAATGAGATTTACACAAAACAGTTTGGAAAAAGTAGGGGTTTCTTGACAGTTTTGACAATTTATAGGACTTATTTCGTTATTATCCCCATTGATAATAATTTCACCTCAGCAGAGTGTACCTTAAAACTACTCACTCAACGCAGAACGACAGAAATGATTGCAACACGTTTTGACTCCTGATAAATATGAAAGTTTTGCGTCGATCTCCGCCGAACGTATTATCAATGAAGTGTCTCATCATCAATAAAACGTACAGATTTGGAGTCAGATAAAAAAGTATCTTGTGCGTAGCAACACAACTTTACGCAGCACCGGTAAATTCGATCTCTCATGCTCGTACATGTATCTTCGTTCGACACATTTTTTCGGAAACATTTATTCAGAACAAAACGTAGTTACTTGTCAGCTGAAAGCATCCCTTAAGAAGCATCACAGCCGGTTTTGAGAAATTAGAAAAACGTTAATATAACCTCGTTATCAAAACCAGGCCCTTCCAAACAACTTGTACTCTGTTTTTCAGAATGAGACAGTTGATGTTTGAAGTTAATGTCCAAAATGAACGTTCCACAAAACGAATAATACTAACAGGAGTTCCCCGGCTTCATGTTTCACTGTTACGACCTGCCGCTACTTCTAACACCTGATTTTTCTGCACGAATGCAGGTGGCTTAGTTTATGCTGTTTTCGGGTCGGATGCTATTATTGCGGGTAGACTCCCGCACTCCAAAATAGAAACACTTGGGCAGTTGTGTGCAAAGTGGAACATAAAAATTAACTATCTGATAACGCTGAGCGTTACAGAAAACCACCAGTCACGTTTTTAGGTGACGCCATGCCAATTGTCCGATCAGTTTGGTATCTAAGAGTGATTCTAGATAGACATCTTGAGTTGCAGGACCATATCTCTGTATTACTGCGACGGTTGAGGAACATCAAAAGGCAACCCAGCACAAGCACATCATCCACACACCTCCATTTGTTCGCAACATGACCATCCATAACTGAAAACCCCTACTGCCCTTTCAGATCGCGTCATGCCCGCATTCGCGACGCACAAACTCCGACACTGTAATCATCTGATTCAGGAAGGCGTCGCCCGGCCATTGACGTCCCCGCCAAATCTTAAATATTTTGAAATGAAGCCCAGCAGCTTCACTGTGAATTATCGCTGGTGTTGGGCGCACGAATGGGGGAGTTTGAACTGAAAAGTGAATGGACGTGGCGAGCGTGAGTGAGGACTGTATTACACTTGACAGAATAGCGATATCAATCACCGGTATATAAACGCGAACAAGGGGACTCTCAATACACATGAACTGGCGCCTTGGGAGTTGGTAGAACTGGGAAGATGACTGTCGCTCGCGAGTGCTGATGGATGACTGATTAGGAAGGAGCTGTCTGTTGAGAAGAGGAATAAAAAACCCTGCAAACTATTACACAACGGTTTATTATTCTCATGAACAGCTTTACCTAGTATTACTGCTCCCCCATCCCATTCGATTCAGCATCGAATACTAGTAAACCATACGAAACATGACCTGGCTACAATGGAACAACGGAGACTAAATATTCCCCCGGCGCCAGGCGCCCGTAAGCGCCGGTAAGCAATTGGCACGACATTGCGAGTCGAACAGGCGGGTGGTTTTGATGAGACGCGAGGGAGGGAGTACTAACGACGAAACATTTACTTCCACTGTAGTTCCCGCGAGTTCTTGCAATTAGTTGACAGTAATAATTACTGTAATTTCCCTATACGCAGTTGTACACGTCTGATACTCATTCCATTCGACCCAGGATGTAAAATACCTTGAAAACGATACAAAACACGGTGTATTTGCGATTATACTGCGTTTTGTCAATTTTTCAAAATTGACTATATAACAACCATGGGCTTCGTCCGATCGGATTGCCGAGATGGCGGGCACAACTAGATACCAAACGGCATTTTTGTGCGAAAGAATGGATTTTTCAGACCACGTTAAAGGCACGAAATGGCCCAGACAGCGGATGGGGGGTGGCAGATGGCGGAGAGTGGACCGCAGACGGAGGACGGACATTGCAGATTTGGAATCCCCATGTTGAAACGTAGAGTATCAAATTTTGAGGGGGGGGGGGTCGTAAAAATATTTCCTGCCCGAAAACATAGGGTTATTATTCAGAAAGAATAAAATGGGGAAATCCGTAGTCAATCGGAAATAACAGAGAAGGGGGGCTTCCACAGGTACAAAAGAAAGGGTTGAGATAAACATATGTTTGAGGCAACAATGACTTTCCGTAAGGGCTAGTGTAGACATTTTGGAGGTCAAAGACCCAGCTAATTCGGCCTGCTGAACAACTAGTATCACCTTGTAATGAGCTAAGCACCAAAGTGTGTTGCATCACGCCATTTAAGTGTATCTATATTTGTAAATAGTCTTAATAAAGTTACAAAAAAAGAAACCCCACAGGCCAGTTCCACAAGTAACCTTTTTGAACATTTGTTTTCAGCCAACTTTTCATTCTACTTTGAACGGCTGAGAAGGGTATAGATTAATAATTTAATCCGAGTTGTAGGGCGTTTTCTGATTACCTTTAATGGGACGATAAGAGTCAATTACGAAATCTAGTTTTGAAAATAGTTGTTTGACTGATATTTGATGAAATACCTGCTCCACCTCGAGTTGATATGATTCGCTCCATTGAGTTTGCAAATAACATACTAATGGTAAGACGGTGATTAGCAAAGCCGACCGACCTTCAGAAATTGCGAGTTCCGAAAGAAAAAGGTTATAAGCAAAAAGTAGCGAATACAGAAAAAAAAAATCTTTCGCTTTTTCCGCTCTCAAAAGAATGCTCTGAGAATGGATCAGTCCATCAAGTCTTCAAGTGCACAGATTCGACAGCAATGCCAGCGTACCGTTACGAATTCACGATTTAGCGAAATAAAACGATTAGAATTCGTAGACCAGAATACCGAATCCGGTATTCATGAATACAGAATTAACTGAATAGGAGGTAATCAGTAAGCGGAGTGGTTACGTTTAGAAAACATCCGGGAGTCCTATTTACTCACTCTTTTTCCACGTCGCATTGAAATTCAACGACAAATCGGAATTCAAACCCATATTTTAGATATAATATTTCCATATTTTCTAGCTCATTATTGTCATTTCTCAAGCCACTGGCCGCTTTTGGTATTTGTTCACTTCTACCCCATTTTCAGAGCTCAAAAAGCTGTCACGTAAACAACGAGACCCGCCGATTAAGCAAACCGCTCAACCGTTTCCGAAATGGCAAGACAAGTCGTACTTTTAGTTAGTGATGAAAAATAGGATTAAGACAAAAAGCACAAACTTGTCACAGATATTGAAACAAGATTCAGTCAATATAATAGAGTAAAATATATTCCTCCCGCGTACCGTCTCCGTCGGTAGTTCCCAAAGGTTTGAGAACATAAAAATGTGAAATATGATGTTCTGGTTTGACGCGCGAAACAACTTCCCTCCGCCTTACGTAAGCAAAGCGATTTTTATCGGTCTTGTAACCAATAAAAATGGTATTTTAGCTCGGCTTATTTGAAATTCGCATTCTCTGTGGAAACAGGTAGTGAATAAGTTTCTGCAGTTTATTGGTTGGGTTGCCCCCACTTTAGTCACGACTTGTCTTCGTTGATTAGTGCATAGGTAAGTTAAGAGGTTGCGATGATGCTTATTACGCTAACATACGACACAACCAAGGAAGAAGTAAGAAGAAGAAAGGCTCGAATGTTTTCCTCAGGTACGTACATTCTAATGACTTCTGAGTACGATAAATACCAATTGCGAATGCGAGTGTTCGTGAGTGTGACACCCAAAAAAAAAATTGAGAGAAAGCCGAATAAATTTAATATTTATTATGCACGTTAACGATGGATACCAAAATGAGTAGCGAGCAAAATCGTACAAAACTGACTATTCGTAGTTATTACACTGACCGAAAAACCAAAAAATGTTATCATTTTTAATCCTAAGGCTGAGAAAAAAGAAGGGATTCAGATCTTTACGTTTTGAGTGTGACAAACACCGTTTGAGAAAAAGGTATGTGTGGTGTGTGCCTGTGAACACAATTGGGAGTGCATGACTGGAGAAAATTCGCTTAAATATTTACATTTACCCTTAGGGGCAAAGATAAATCAAAATATCATATTTTCCACAGAAACTGCTCTAACAATCGATTAAACTTTTTTATGAACAGACATTATAACTATTCTGTTATAACAACATAAACGTTTGATCCGAAGGAAAATGACTATAGTAGCTCAATAAATTACCAAACATTTCATTATAGTCTCGCTCGTATAACGTAAGTCGTTCTCAAGAAAATTGAAGTGATGGTCCAATTTAAACTTTTGAAATTACGGGATTTAAACCAATGTCATTTTTTGCATTTTCCCCCTTATTATCCCGAAACTTCCAACACAAACCTCCACGAAAAATCCTAACAGTTCTGGAACGTGGAATAGCTCAGATGAAAAATAAATAGGGTTAATAGCGCAGCTCCTCAAAATGTATGCGGGTCAGAGGAAAGTTACGTGATGTGTAGCAGCAGCTATTTTTACTTTCCGCTACCCGAAGGGAAGGAAAGTATAGTAATCGGCCCAAAAAAAAAATTTGGGTTTTCTTCAGATCTTAACGTTTCAGACCCTACTGAGTCTAAAAAACCTAATTTCGGCGCGTGGTCCGTGTGTATGTGTGTGTGTGTGTGTATGTGTGTGTGTATGTGTGTGTGTGTGTGTGTGTCTGTAGTTCGATTTGCGGGAGAACGGCTCATCCGATTGAGCTGGTTCTTTTTTTGTTCTGTTCTTTATTTTTCGTAGACACCAAAATAAGGTTATGGACGATTTCGGCCGATGGGAAGGGGGGGTGGGGGACGAAAAAGTACCAAAAACTAGGGTTTTTCGCATTTTTCTCGAAAACGGCTCTAACGATTTTGATTAAACTTTCAAATTATCTTCTCCTAATCAATACCTAACTTTTCTTTTCCATACATATCTCCATGAAAATACGGTGAACGGAGATATGGGCCCCTGAAGCAAAAATAGGTTTTTTACGCTTTTTGGCAAAACGGCTCCAGCGATTTTCACCAAACTCACAGGGTGTTTTTGAATAGTTAATACCTACATATTCTTCTCAATAAATGTTCCTGTGACGGTCCATTGAACAGAGATAAAAATCAAAATGTGTCGAAAATAACGTTTTTTCGGACATTTCCGTAAATTCCAGGGTAACTTTTTCACCAGATGTGATAAATCCTGATGAAGTGTCTTTGAGTCACCCATACCAACATTTCGTTCTGTATAGTTATTTCTGTATATATATGTTGAACGGAGATATAAGCCAAGTTAACTCAGAAAAGGAGACTTGTCGAATATTAATTTATCGGTATTCCAATTTTCTCAAAAACGGCTCTAACGATTTCGATCAAACTTTTGGAGTACTCTCAGCTAACTAGTCCCTACATTTTGTTTTCTATAAATGTTCCTGTAAAAATGCGTTGAACGAAGATATAGCGCCCGCCTATGTAGGTGGTGTTCGAACTTAAAGGGGTGGCGGAAAGTTGTGTGTTGCTACGCACCAGATATTTTTCTTAAAAATGACTTTAACGTTTTACGTTTTGACTACATTTTTTGTGTGTTTACGGTTCCTAACTATTTAACACTTGTACGAAATTTTAATTTTTTTAAATTGATTGCAATGCAATAAATGAGCAGACATGCCAGCACAAAAATTACAGTTTTTCCGTGTAAATAAATCGCTAATGGTAGTCCAGTGAGCTTACTACACAATGACTGTTCTAAAACAGTTGAGAACGTATCACTCAATTCTGGTATTCACAGTTCGTACTTTCTTTGGCTAACTTTTGGTTTATTATACATTCTGAATAATAAATTATTATAAATGATTAAATAACATAATAATTCCCTGTTTTCGGTCACGAAAATTTTTTTACAACCCCCCCTCAAAATTTGATACTTTACGTTTCAAGACTTGGAGATTCCAAATTTGCAATGTCCGTCCGCCGTCTCCCGTCCGCTGTCCAGGCCGTTTTGTGCCTTTAACGTGGTCTAAAAAATTCGTTCTTTCGCACAAAAATCCGATTTAGTATCTAGTTGTGCCTGCCATCTCGGCAGTCCGATCGGACGAAGCCCGTGGTTGTAATGGGCAAAAAACGGTTAAAAAAAATTAACAAAACGCAGTACAACGCGGGAACTACAGTGGAAGTCAACGTTTCGTCGTTTGAACATCAAAACCACCCACCTGCTCGACTCGCAATGTCGTGCCAATTGCTTACAGGCGCTTACGGGCGCCTGGCGCCGGGGGAATATTTAGTCTCCGTAGTTCCATTGTAGCCAGGTCATGTTTCGTATGGTTTACTAGTATTCGATGCTGAATCGAATGGAATGGGGGAGCAGTATTACTAGGTCAAGCTGTTCATGAGAATAATAAACCATTGTGTAATATTTGCAGGGTTTTTTCACAGTTCTCTATAATCCCTACTAACATTATAAATGCGAATGTAACAATGTCTGTCTGTCTTTTACGCTTTCCCCCTCAAACCTCTCAACCGATTTGGATGAAATTTGGTACAGACAATCTTTAGACCCTGAGAAAGGACATACGCTACCTTTTATTGCGAAAAAAGGGATGAATTGATTGAATTAGAGGTTGAAAGTTTGTATGGGAGTTGCAACGGGACTCGAGCTAAGACGCGATATTATTAGAGCAATTATAATGACAGGAATAGCTAAAGGTGAAGAAGTTTTGATTCCTCGCATAACCATGATCCCTAATCATAATGTCTGACGATATTTTACAAAGACTATAATAAAATAATCCCAATATCACACATAATGATATAGTATATAACGAGGCGCTAACTAAGATTGAAGACCAAGTGAGTAGCTACAACTGGGAGGACATTATCAGATTTTGGAATGAACCGGCCACAAGTCGAATCGGAGAAGTAAGTAGTGATTTAATAAGAGAACAAGACTACAATGTCTCTTCTTCACTCAACAAATATCAGAGTTTGTTCCTCGAATGAACACGGAATAAAAATTAGTCTTTGATATTGTTGTGCAAAGAATCGATAATGGTGAGGGCGGATTGTTTTTCTCAGATGTGCCAGGAGGCACTGGAAAAACTTTTATTTTTTTTCTGTATTAAATTTACTTTTAGCCCAAATCCGCAATAGCTGTTGCTGTAGCTTCCTCTGAAATTGCGGCGACGCTGCTCGATGCAGGCCGTACGGCACAGAGTACTTCAACTCCCATTAAATTTACCTCATGAGGAAATTCCAGTTTGTAACGTTACAAAAAACAGCGATCGTGGCCGAATGCTGCAGCAAAGCAAGCTGTCGGTGTGGTTTGAGTGCACAATGTCGCATAAAAAAGCGATCGAGGCGCTCAATCGGACTTTGAAAGATATCAGAAGCAACCAGAGTTTAATATATGAATGGGTGGTAGTGCTGCTTGCTGGTGATTTTCGACAGACACTAGCAGAGGCACTCCAGCGGATGAGATAAGTGCTTGTTTGAAAGCGTCTACATTATGGGTGCATGTAAAAAAATTTTGCCTCACTTAAAAGTAGTACAACTACATAATGATACGCAATCGGGGTAATATCCAGCAGCTCTATTGAAAATCGGTGAAGGTCGAATGACTACGGACGCTAACAGCATGATTACATTAAATCATTACATTAAATGAATTTTTTAACGCTGTCCACAACTTATCTTAAAATCTATCCCGGTTTGGAATATAACATGAGGAATAGAGAGTGGCTGCGTGAAAGGGCAATATTAGCACTGACCAATGAAATCGTGGGACAGATGTAGGAAGTGCGGGAAGAATAGCGTCCGCTGGAAGGCTTCACATTGAGAAGATTGCGGCCATAGCGCATATGTTGCTCAGCGTCTCGGCGTTACGGTGATTCGGTTTCGGTTTCGGATTCGGTGACTCGGTTTTATATTTTTTGAAAAAGTAGTGGTCAGTGTTACGGCCAATTCAAGCTAAGTAGTTCAAGTTGTTTCATTCAAGTTGAGTCAGTTGGATTTTTTTGTGAATACAGTTCGTGAATATTAAATAGTTGCTACCCATTTAATTCCTACATTTTTGGGGGCCGTCCGGGATTGAATCAAACCTAGCAGCTACGCGATCAGCCGAATTTCAAGTGTTCGCAACGGAACCCGACGTAAACAGATTGCTGAACAGAGCATTTTCAAGTTGTGAAGATACTTTCGTCATTTTAAGTTGTCAGTTGTCCGTCGGAAGATCATTTTCAAGAGCATTCTGCCGTGTACCTACGTAAGTGACCTGTCAATCACTGGTGGTCGAGCCATGGAACAGTTGGATAAAGATGAAATCAGAAAGATGAAAGTAGACGAGTTGAAAGATGAGTTGAAGAAGCGAGGATTTAGATATGATGGGAGGAAAAACGATCTCGTTGAAAAACTGAAGGCCATAATTCTCGTGGAAAGTTCAAAAGCTAAACCAGACGACGTGATTGAAGGCGAGATAGACGATGAGTATGATGATGTGAACGATGACGAGGATTCCAGCAGTGATGAGAAGACCGATGTGGGAGGGCACATTACAGATGACGACAATCTGACTCAGATAACGATTTAAACTCAAAACGGAAATCAAAACCAAAATATCTCGGTCCATATAGGGTTGTACAAACCAAGCCCAACGATCGATACGATGTCCAAAGAGTAGGGTCTTCGGAGGGACCCCGTGAAACGTCAACCATGATCCAGTACATGAAACCATGGGTGTCTGGTGACTTAAACGCTAACTCAGATGATGAAGCGGATGACGAAGATGCTGGTCCCATCTCCTCGAGGACGAGAAGCCATCAAGATAGCCGGGTGTACGAGGTGCGGGAAGAATAGCGTCCGCTGGAAGGCTTCACATTGAGAAGATTGCGGCCAAAGCGCATATGTTGCTCAGCGTTATAATAATTATTCTCGTCGTTATGGTGATGAGCGAAAGTGTTTATATTTTTTGAAAAAGTAGTAGTCAGTGTTACGGCCAATTCAAGCTAAGTAGTTCAAGTTGTGTCTGTTGGATTTGTTTGTGAATACAGTTCGTGAATATTAAATAGTTGCTACCCAATTTAATTCCTACATAGATCAATGTACGAATGATGTCACATGTGCAAGGCGATGTTGTCGAATATTTGTCAATAGATATTGTCACGGACAGTGAACAGGTGACATCTTATCCTACAGAGTTTCTAAACTCTTTAGAGCTGTCAGGAGTGCCGTCTCATAAGCTGATCCTGAAAGTTGAGGTTCCAGTTTTGTTAATGAGAAATCTCGAAGCGCCGAGACTATGCAACGGGACTCGATTGCTAATTACGCAGCTAAGACGCAATATTATTAGAGCAATTATAATGACAGGAATAGCGAAAGATGAAGAATTTTTGACTCCCCGCGTACCCCATGATCCCTACAGATTTACCTTTTCAGTTTAAAAGAATCCAGTTTCCTCTCAAACCAGCCTTCGCAATGGCCATTAACAAAGCGCAAGGGCGAACACTTTAAGTAGCAGGTGTTCATTTAGAGAAAAACTGTACGCGGCCTGCTCGCGATCAGTCATAACAATCTCCACATTTTTTCAAATAATAACAAGACAGCAAACGTTGTGTACAAAAATGTTTTAAATTGGGTCATTTTAAAATATTTTTGTACACAACGTGACGCTGGCCCGTGTAAGTGCCTCTTGGACATAAGGGACCAGTACATTTTCCTAGGTACTCTTATACCTACACAAACAGATATTTTTTACTTTCCTTGGCTCTACAAAGTAGAAAGGAAAGTTATGTAATCGGCTGAAAAAAAATTTTTGAGTTCTCTTCAGATCTTTACGTTTCAGACCCCCTGAGTCCGAAAAACACTATTTGGGAAAATGGTCTGTGTGTGTGTGTGTGTGTCTGTGTGTCTGTGAACGATTTTTAGAGAAAACCATCGTACCAAATCAGCTCAAACTTGATATCTCACCCGCAGGTTACCTTAGGACGCCAAAATAAGGGTATGAACAAAATCCACTAAAAGTTAACTACAGTTATCATAGTGATCAAAACACCAAATATTTTTTTTTCTCAAAAAAGGCTCTAACGATTTTGATTAAATCAAAATTTTTTATATTGATAGCTCTCAATAAGGCAATTATACCACAAAATTCCCATTTGTGGGAAAATGACGAGAGCAGCACAATAAATTACCAAAACTTTCGACGAAATCTATTTTAGCGCGGTATTTAGAGAAAACAACCGTACCAAATCAGCTGAAACTTGATGTTTAGCCTACAGGTTACCATGGGATGCAAAAATAAGGGTATGGGCAAAACCCATCGAAATTTAACTATACTTATCATAGTGATCAAAACACCAAATTTTTTTTTTTCTCAAAAACGGCTCCAACGATTTTGCTACGACCGCCATTCCGCTTTCTACCAGTTCTAACATTTTTTACCCAATAACTCTGCAAAAGTAATTACTATCCTTTTTAAAAAAATTTGTGTTTACAGCCTCATTAATTATCTGTGTAGCAATTGCTCAATAGTGGTCCTGCAATGAGTACGATCAGCACAATAAAATCTGGAACTGTAAGCGCTACCGCTTCTTGCTGCCGTAAAACGTGGTTTGACCAAGTTCAAATTAACTATGTGATAAATGAATTGATTAAATAGAATTAGCCATGTACATAGTGAATTGTTGTAGAGCTAAGGAAAGTTGTGTGTTGCAACGCACCAGATATTTTGAAAACCAGATCTCTATAATCACATATAATTGACTAAGAATCTTAACAAAAAATTGTGTTGCCGGTCTCTTAATGTCAAGCACCGACGATTACTAGATGGAACGTGAAGATCCAGGTTCATGCAAACTTATTAAAGTTAACGTATCTGTTAGGTGAGTCCGTCTTCTCTGGCTGGTGAGTTGCTGTGGGCAAGCGCTTTCGATGTAAAGACATCATCAGTACTGACTTAGTACTGACTTAACGGCCAGACGATGATGTTTTTACATCGAAAGCGCTTGCCCACAGTAACTCACCAGGCAGAGGAGGCGGACTCACCTAACAGATACGTTAACTTTAATAATTTACCTACTGGCGGGCATAACCCAATTGCTTTAATTCATGCAAACTTAATTAAAAACGTGTCTTAGTAAAGCGATAAAGATCAAGGTCTGTGGGAAGTTTCGTATTTCTTGGCGTGGTAGATTCAATATTGTTATGCTCATAAATGTTCCGTTCGAACACTCTTGACGCCCACAATAACTGCCTTATAAGTAAATATATTTATATTCAATAGTTTTCTGTTGTTCATACGGTGGTTTTACGAGTACTAGAATGCAACTACATTTAAACGTAAAGGGTATGTCACTTTGATTCCTATAAAAACGAAAATATAATGAATGGAAATACAACTCTTGGAAGCAATAACGCTACGGCTCTTGCAAATGATTACACAACGGTTTATTATTATCTTGCTCACCTTGACGTCATCTCACATCTCCGAAACCCATCTTATTCGATTCAGCATCGAAACATAGTAGCGTGAGCTGACTACTACGAAACGACGAAAATTGTCTTATGCTCATACGTAATTGTCGATTAGTTCAATCAATTCAATTAGTCAATTAGTTGACGTAGGCTCACTGTGATTTCATTGTTTGTGATCTCTTCGCAGTCGTACCTCTAAAACTCATTTCATTCGACCCAGCATCAAAAAATACCTGGAAACGATACCAAACACTGCTAAAATTTAGTTTTGTGAATTTTTTAAACCAGTTTTGGTCACGACGACCACGGGCTTCGTTCGATCAGAATGCCGTTCAGGCAGGGTCAACTAGATGCCAAATGGGATTATTGTGCGAAAGAACGGCTTTTTAAGACGACGTTAAAGACGAAAAAAAATCCTGACCGAAAACAGAATGAATAATAATCCATATGCGTCGTTTTCAAATCATTTATTTATACGTACGACCCAAATACACAAGAAAACAGAAAACGAAAAAAGTGACGAGCCAAGTTCAGCACGGAAAAAATAAGGAAATGTAGGAGGCAGGAACTGACCAAATGAAGGTTAGCGTTCATAAGTCCAGTCCTTCACGAAGCATCCTGTAGATCGGTCGGTGGTACAATTAATTTGTAGAGTAGAAGTCGATATGAAGCGTAGAGTGAGAACGAGATCAAAACTGAGGGACAGCCCAGTGAACCCTAAAGAGAAGCGCCGAGCTGTCAACTCCTCCGTTGAGCGGCTTATGAAAAAACATGAGCTAAGGATCCAACGATCGTCGAGCGGGCTCAAGCCCCACCTGTCAAAAATTTACATCGCTTGACAAGATGTGAAGCGTGAAGGCGATGCAACGCAGAAACTTTAATACGGTATAAGGGCGACCACACTCTGAAGACTCATATTCGAGAATTGGCAGGACGAGTGTCTGGTAGTGGAGAGAAGTAATAATAATTGTACATTCGTGAACTCCCTGGTATTTCGCCCGAAGAAATCCAGCTCCTTCAAACCTCGGCCAGCAATTAGGTCGGTGTTCTCGCCAAAGGACATCGCGGCATCAAACCAGACCCCGAGATAACTTGTTGCTAAAACTACTTTTACAAGCGTCTTCAACTGGTCGCTATTTACCTTACTTCCTTAAATGACGCTGTGAATTCGCCCCGAGCAGAGAAATCAATTACTTTAACTTTTTCGAATTTTCTACTGTGAATCTTCAACTGACTTACCACACTGATCTTTTACCGCTCTAAAGCTACATTCACGTTGCCATTCGAAAGAATCATTAGTTAAAACATCCTTAAATGGAATTTTCAGAATAGGAGACCCCTGTTTTCAATTTTTCTCAGAAACGGCCTTTAGTTCTCCGAATTTATGCGGAGATGAGGGCTTTTGTGTGATGAGGCGAGTTTTACGCTTCATACTCGCAAACGTCTCCAACGACTTGAACCACGTAACTGTCAGTAGCAACCTTATCGTGTATCTACACATTAACCGTTGTTTTCCCTGTCAAACTTCACGATCTCACGAAATATATCAACTAACATGGACTCTCTTGAAACACCGTTCACTACTAAATACAAAATAGTCAAGTCGCTGTTTCGAGATAACTCGCTGCACAACTTGCTACAAATACTTTGAAATCAACAACACTCCACCTTAGGTAAGCGTCCCAATTTGTTAGTTGTAAGTAAATTAAGACATTTAAAAATTTAAGCCCCGCTGAATTGTAAAAAGCCCGTTCTCGCTCTGATTTACCTTAAAATGTAATCCAACGTCCGCAGGCTGATAGTGATTTTCCGTTGAACCAACCCTTGTGAGTGTTATCGCTAACATTAGTTAACTAATTCACCGTAAACACTTCAATCTGATGTCAAATCGAATAACTGTAGAATTTGAACTCTGTTCATTCTATTATATCCGCTGTATTGAAAAGGCTTGGGATTGCTGTGATTTCAGAAACATTTGAGCTTCTTTCGTGCCTTACTTATATGATTGAAAAACAATTCGGAACTGATGAGCTGATTTTGATGTTTGCGTACGCCGAGGTTAAAAATTCTGGTGTTAAAACAGTACTGATTGAGTGATGTAGAGCTTGATTCGTTGTTAACTAGTTAACAATATCTGGTGCGTTGCAACACACAACGTTCCTTAGCTCTACGTCACAATTCACTTTGTACATGGCTAATTCTATTTAATCAATTCATTTATCACTGAGTTAATATGAACTTGGCAAAACAACGCTTCACGGCGGCAGGAAGCGGTAGCGCTTACAGTTCCGGAATTTATTGTGCTGCTCGTACTCATTGTCGGACCATTATTGAGCAATTGGTACACAGATAATTAATGAGGCTGTAAACACAAATTTTTTGAAGAAGGATAGTAATCACCTCGGCAGAGTTATTGGGTCAACACTTTTAGAACTGGTAGTAAGCGAAACGGCAGTAGTTGAAACTCAGGAATTTCTGGAGTGAGCCCCATGTATCTCATGAGCGTTTTTAAACATTCACCCTTTAGGTATTTGATTGGACTACAATACCAGTTTTCTTCAACTTTCTACTAACATTCCAGTGGAGTTTATAAGGAAAAAACCGCGCTAAAAACGCTTTTCGTCGAACATTTTGATATGTTATTGTGCTGCTCTCGTCATTTTACCACAAATGGGAATTTTATGGTATAGTTGCCATATTAGGAGCTACCAATATAATAAATTTAATCAAAATCGTTAGAGCCGTTTACGAGAAAAAAAATTTGGTGTTTTGATCACTACGATAACTATAATTAACTTTCGGTGGATTTTGCCCATACCCTTTTTTTTGCGTCCCATGGTAACCTGTAGGCTAGACATCAAGTTTCAGCTGATTTGGTACGGTTGTTTTCTCTAGAAACCGCGCTAAAATCAATTTCTTCGAAAATTTTGATAATTTATTGTGCTGCTCTCGTCATTTTCCCACAAATGGGAATTTCATGGTATAATTATCTTATTAAGAGCTACCAATATAAAAAATTTAATGAAAATCGTTAGAGCCATTTTTGAGAAAAAAAATATTTTGTGTTTTGAGCACTATGATAACTATAGTTAAATTTTGGTGGATTTTAATCAAACCCTTATTTTGGCGTCTCATGGTAATTTGCGGGCGAGATATCATGTTTCTGCTGATTTGGTACGATGGTTCTCTCTAAAAATCGTTCACAGACACACATACACACAGACCATTTTTACTTTCCTTGCTCTACGAAGTAGAAAGGAAAGTTATGTAATCGGCTGAAAAAAAATTTTGAGTTCTCTTCAGATCTTTACGTTTCAGACCCCCCTGAGTCCGAAAAACACTATTTGGGAAAATGGTCTGTGTGTCTGTGTGTGTGTCTGTGTGTGTGTCTGTGTGTGTGTCTGTGTGTGTGTGTGTGTGTATGTGTGTCTGTGAACGATTTTTAGAGAAAACCACCGTACCAAATCACCTCAAACTTGATATCTAGCTCGCAGGTTATCATGGGACGCCAAAATAAGGGTATGAACAAAATCCATCGAAATTTAACTATAGTTATCATAGTGATCAAACACCAAATATTTTTTCTCAAAAACGGCTCTAACGATTTTGATTAAATTTTTATATTGGTAGCTCCAAATATGGCAACTACACCATAAAATTCCTATCTATGGGAAAATGACGAGAGCAGCACAATAAATTACCAAAACTTTAGACGAAATCGGTTTTAGCGCGGTTTTTAGAGAAAACAACCGTACCAAATCAGCTGAAACTTGATGTCTAGCCTACAGGGTACCATGGGACGCCAAAATAAGGGTATGGACAAAATCCACCGAAATTTAACTATAGTCATCATAGTGATCAAACGAACAAATTTTTTTCTCAAAATCCGCTCTAACGATTTTGATTAAATTTTTTATATAGATAGCTCTCAATAAGGAAATTATACCATAAAATTCCGATTCGTGGGAAAATGACGAGAGCAGCACAATAAATTATCAACATTTTCGACGAAAAGCGTTTTTAGCGCAGTTTTTTCTTATAAACTCCGGTGGTATTTTTGTAGAATGTTAAAATAAATTAGTATTGTAGTCCAATCCAATACCTAAAGATTGAGTGTTTAAAAACGCTCATGAGGTACATGGGGTTCACACCAGAAATTCCTGAATTTCAACGTTTGCCGTTTCGCTTACTGCCAGTTCTAAACTTTTTACCCAATAACTCTGCAAAAGTAATTACTATCCTTCTCAAAGAAATTTGTGTTTACAGCCTCATTAATTATCTGTGTACCAATTGCTCAATAATGGTCCTGCAATGAGTACGAACAGCACAATAAAATCTGGAACTGTAAGCGCTACCGCTTCCTGCTGCCGTAAAGCGTTGTTTGACCAAGTTCAACTTATCTGATGAGTGAATTTGATTAAATAGAATTAACCATGTACAAAAAGAATTGACGTAGAGCTAAGGAAAGTTGTGTGTTGCTACGCACCAGATATTTCTAAATAGTGTTTTTCGGATTCAGAGGGGTCTAAAACGTAAAGATCTGGAGAAAAGTCAAAATTGTTTTTTTCAGCCGATTACATAACTTTCCTTTCTACTTCGTAGAGCCAAGGAAAGTAACAAGTTAAAATGTTGATTTGCTCTTAACCTTTAGATTACCTAACGTAACAATAAATGTTAGCTCAGGTTCAGCTGGTACTCATTCAATTAGCGATGGTCACATTAACCACATCTAGCCATCAAAATCTGAACAGTTGTATTGTTTCGGGTGGTAGGGGGAGGTAGGGGGATCTAGTCAATATTCAACATTCCGATGATAATTAGTGGAGCTCGGTGTCGGAATAAACCACTTCCAGCTAACGAAGATTTTTAGTTAGATGATATCTGTAGCCCTCCGAGCCAGTGGATAATTTATCACCATCGTCTCATGTTCGTTGCGCTAAATATTTCAAGTTATACATTCTTAATACAAGACATTTCCGGTCAAGCAGGAGTGCGGAGGATCGCCCGCGACTAATGTGGTAAAAAACGAGAAGATACAACGAGGGCTGAAGAGCTTGGAATTCCGTCTTAGACGAAGAAATGATAAAGACAAAGTCGAGTCTTTCGGTTGCGAAACATTCGAACAGTTTAGTTCGTTCGGCCGTGAGCAACTTGTCCAAAGTGACGTCGGGAGATTAGAATTATTCGAATGGACCATAATAAAGAACCGAACGAATTGGTTCAATTAAGTTGAACGTTCGTCAGTAATACTCGGCGATATGGTCATGCGGTCTTTTGCTTGCAAATTGTGAGACAACGGTGGAAAGGACGGTGACAGAAGGGAGCGTTTCGTGCCTCTTCGTCGTGTCAAATCTATAATCAGAATGCATCCAGTCTGGGAATTCAGCGGCTCAGCTTCGATCCGATTTGTATGACTACTGCCCAAGACGGTCGAGGAGAACGAGGTCCCGTCAACGTAAATTCGTCTGTTGAATATCAGGTTGGCTCCACGCTGACGCCGCCGTCCGTTGTATCTACGCGAGCTGTACCTTCGTTAGTTCAACAACATTCTATGGAAATGTTTATGAACAACTGTGGCGTCGGATTTGCGTCAGGACGGATGATATTAGCGTACCGCGTAGTGGCTCGTTTTTGCTTTTCGCAAAGGAAAGGACAGTATTGCGGTCTTGTCCAAAATAACTGGTTTTCTTCGGATTATTACGTCCTACTCGAATCCGAAGAACCTAATGTCCACGCGTGTGTGTCTGTAGTTCAATTTGCGTGAGCTCGGGAGAATGGCTGAACCGATAAACCTTTCCATTTCCATAGAAATTTTCGATTTACCAAAAACTTGGGTTTCTCGCATTTTGCCGGCGTCTTATCTATAAACATCTTGAAAATTCAATGAACGAAGTGAAAAAGGTTTTTTTATCTTTTTGGCTAACAGAGTGTTTTCAAATAGCTCATACTTATATATTGCTCTCAATAAGAGCTAGTGCGACAGTCCGTTGAACAAAGATAAAAACCAAAATGCGTAGAAAATAGTGTTTTTTACTTTCCTTGGCTCTACAAAGTAGAAAGGAAAGTTATGTAATCGGCTGAACCAAAAGTTTTGAGTTTTCTTCAGATCTTTACGTTCCAGACCCTCCTGAGTCCGAAAAACAATATTTGGGAAAATGGTCTGTGTGTGTGTGTCCGTGAACGATTTTTTAGAGGAAACGACCGTATCAAATCAGCTCAAACTTGATATCTCGCCCGCAGGTCACCATGGGACGCCAAAATAAGGGTATGAACAAAATCCACCGAAAGTTAACTATAGTTATCATAGTGATCAAAACAACAAATTTTTTTTCTCAAAAACGGCTCTAACGATTTTGATTAAATTTATTATATTGGTAGCTCCTAATATGGCAACTATACCATAAAATTACCATTTGTGGAAAAATGACGAGAGCAGCACAATAAATTACCAAAACTTTCGACGAAATCGATTTTGGCGCGGTTTTTAGAGAAAATAACCGGACCAAATCAGCTGAAACTTGATGTCTAGCCTACAGGTTTTTATGGGACGCCAAAATGTGGGTATGTACAAACTCCACCGAAATTTAACTATAGTTATCATAGTGATCAAAACACCAATTTTTTTTGTCAAAAATGGCTCTGGCGATTCTAAATTTTTTATATACGTAGCTCCCAATATGGCAACTATACCATAAAATTCCCATTTGTGGTAAAATGACGAGAGCAGCACAATAAACTATCAAAAGTTTCGACGAAAAGCGTTTTTAGCGCGGTTTTTCCTTATATAGGGTGTCCCAAAATTAACGCAAGATTTGAATTAAATAGAAAACACAGTTTTTAGTCTTTTGATTGTAATTTTTTTATTGATTCATAAAGTACATAGGATAGGGTTATTTATGGAATAACACATCGGGCAAATGGCCTCCGCGGCTTTGCATACACATACGCACTCGTTTGTCGAAATTTTCCATGACCGTTCTGCATAAATGTGGCTGAATTTCGTTGATGCAACGTTGAATCTCCTGCTTTAATGCACGCGTAGTTGTGGGATTGTTGACGTAGACCTGTGATTATAGATAACCCCATAAAAACAAATCTAATGGTGTTAAATCACACGATCTAGGGGGCCAATTCTGATCACCGAAACGAGAGAGTACACGACCTGGAAATGTCTCATGCAATAATTGAAGTGTTTCACGGACTGTATGGCTTGTGGCACCGTCTTGTTGAAACCACATATTGGCCACATCAATATCATCCAATTTCGGCAAAAAGAACCGTGTTATCATGTCGCGATATCGAGCAGAAGTAACATTCACTGTTTGACCAGCCTCATTTTCAAAAAAGTATGGTCCAATTATGCCTCCAGCCCAAAATGCACACCAAACTGTGACACGTTGTGGATGCATTTGTTTTTCGACAATCACATGTGAGTTTTCAGAACCCCAAGAGCGGCAATTTCGGCGATTAACAAAGCCATCAAGGTGAAAATGTGCTTCGTCGTCGACCATATTTTGTATGCAATTTTCGAACTACGGCCGCCAAGCATTCATTATTTTTGACATATTGCTCAACAATGAAGACACGTTGTTCTATTGCGTAACGCTCCATTTTTACTAACCCTAAACTGTCAACTGTCGATTTATTTTGTTTTTAGGGTTGGCAACACTGTACTGCATAAATGGCGGCAAATTCAAATCTTGCGTTAATTTTGGGACACCCTATATAATCTGCTGGAATGTTACTAGAATGTTTAAAAAAAATTGGTGTTATAATCCAATCCAATACCTATAGGGTGAGTGTTTAAAAACGCTCATGAGATACATGGGGCTCACTCCCAAAATTTCCTGAATATGAACTACCGCCATTCCGCTTACTACCAGTTCTAAAATTTTTTACCCAATAACTCTGCCAAAGTGATTACTATCCTTCTTCAAAAAATTCGTGTTTACAGCCTCATTAATTATCTGTGTACTAATTGCTCAGTAATGGTTCTGGAATGAGTTCGAGCAACACAATAAATTTTGGAACTGTAAGCGCTACCGCTTCCTGCTGCCGTAAAGCGTTGTTTGACCAAGTTCAAATTAACTTTGTGATGAATGAATTGATTAGACAGAATTAGCCATGTAAAAAGTGAATTGATGTAGAGCTAAGGAAAGTTGTGTGTTGCAACGCACCATATTTTTAAACTCGCTGGTCAGCAGTATCCAGTTTTCTTTTACTTTCAGCCTCCAAAGGAAATAAACTTCTCAACAACAATTCAGCTTCCTTTGACATTAAGGGACGTGATAAACACAACGCACCCAGGATAAACGTCCCCCCAGTACGAATGTTTCCACGTTATAATGGTCAGAAGTGTATATTTTCAAAGTCTTTTTGTTTACACTGTGCGCAATATTTCATCTTTTTTCATTCATTTTCATACTACTTTTTCTTTTTTCCACTCAAATATAGTCTATGCCGGGGGTAATAGGTTTATTTTATTCTTTTTTTCATATTTTGAAAACCCACCTCTGGCAGTTTTTAACGGTGAAGCTGTTTCGAAAAGGTTAGCATTTTTTTAGTTGAGTGAAGAAAATACGACTGCCAACACAGCGTGAGCTCATTGACTATGGAACGCACTTAAATCAGTTCCAGCGTACTGTTTAAAAACTGTGTGCTTTTGGTTGTTACATTTTTGCACATCATCATAACGCCTGGAGCCAAATAGTAATGATATAAGCTTCACTGAATAATCTTGAAATTCCACCACCGATCGGACGCGAGGGGAACATGCTTTTCCTCAATATGAATAGTAAGCGAAAAATGCAATTAACAGATCCTGATCTAGTTGAGAGTTCACCTCCAGGACTCTAATGGAAACGGGGTTTTTTTTTACGTTACTCTCGTTTCCTTGCGTAAATAGTTGTTTTAATTGAGGCCGAAGCTGAGATGCGGCGAGCGAGTGACAGCTGTCAATTCAGACGTGCTCACTCTTTTTCAATTATTTAATGTCCCAGCTACGTTGTGTATGAACCCTCTAGAAATAGTAGTTACCGGGAGATAAATTCATGCATTTCAAAACTAACTTAAAATGGAGTGGCTCTTAGAGGTTTTCTCCATCTCAATAAGGAAAGTAAGTCCAGAGAGGTTGCATCTGAAAGTTGACAAACTGAAGCGAGGCCTTGAAAGCTTCACGGCCGCTATTCGACTCCAGCTACTACATCCCGTGAATGAGCGGGCATGTTAATATTAAACTTGAGCGATGAGAATCATGATGGAGATAATTGATTGCCCGAGTGCACATTTACTCGCTCAACCTTACGACGTGTTTGGCTCGTTAAATCAATTCAACGACCTGAGAACAATCCAATATATTGCGACCGGAGTCGATTTACTTCAGAAGTTACTGTTTATTAGTACTTAGGAAGCAATATGATGACGCTTATTGAAATTTGTTGACGGGATCAATCACGTCGACACGAGCTACTGGCTTATTTCGATTTTTTATTAAGAGCTAAAGAATATATGATGCTGCACGCTCACCGCGATGTATATAACCCCTACGTTTTATTCATGTAATTATTCATCCACGATTGCGAATTTAGGCGATAACCCGACTTCTTGCATTCATTAGATCAAATCAACAGACTGATAAAGTCGTACAAAGTCGTATGCCACACTTCGATCAACCCGTGATAAATTTAAAATATCTGGTGCAGGGCATCACACAACTTTCCTCGGCCTCACGTGCATTCCGCGATTCTCTTGACTGTAGCAACTAATCATATCTGTTTTCCATTCTGGTTATAACAACATTCTACATGACGTAGAACGCTTATGGTTCTGGAATTTATTGTGCTGCTCCTACTAGGGCCAAACCAATGCGTTCACAGATGGTTTGGGGGACTGTCTACGTGATTTTTTGTCAGAAGGATAATCGAGTAATAGCTGTGAGAAATGGTAGTAGGTGAAACGGCGGGGGTTGGAATTATGGAATTTCTGAAGTAGCTCCTATAATGAACGTATTTATTGTGCATCCCACCCAAGGGAAACATTTCTTATCTTCATGCTACCACCTTTGTTACTAGGTTCTTCACACTTCTCCCCCTTCCATCCACAGAATGGCGTTAACCGGTCAATGTGAACCGCTTTACAGGCTGACTTCTTGCCCCAACGCTGTTTGATACGAATTACGACGTCATTGAGCTTTTTTAATATTTCGTAAGGCCCTTTCCAACGGCACATCAGCTTCGGGTGGCGGCCTCGTATCCGACGTGGGTTGTGAAGCCACACTAAGTCTCCCACGCTGTAAGTGTTACCCCGGGAACTTCGGTCGTATCTCCTCTTCACGTCATCAGCCATTAGCGGCAGTGATTCACGGGCGAAGGGTTGCAGCGTACTCTTGAATCTCCCTTTCTTCTGGTGGCCTCCTTAAAAGTAGCTCTAAAGGTAATAAGGTAATGTAAGCTCTCGGCCAAACATGACGTAAGCTGGAGAATACCCTGTTGTTGCATGCTCAGAAGAACGATAGTCTAATAATCCGACTGGCAGTTGTTGATCTCAATCTTTTTGGTGGTCAGATATTATTTTAACAAGCCATTCGTGAAGTGTCCGATGCATCCGTTCAACCTGATCATCGCTTTGAGGCCGCAAAGGTGTTGTCTTTGTCTGATGAATTCCAAGTTGTTTCAAGACTTCCTTTATTAACTCTGGAAGTTTCGACCTTGGTCAGAGTGCAGCTCTCTTGGGATACCATATCGGGAAATCACATGATGCAGTAAGGCGTCAGCCACTGTTTCAGCTTTCTGATTTGGGATTGGTATAGCTTCTAGCCACTTAGTGTTAGATTGAACTACAAAAAGGTTGGTCCGAAAGGAGTTATATTTAACAACAAACTTCCACAATAACTCAACGATTATTTTGTTGTCACGCTACCGCCTTTGTTACTAGGTTCTTCACAATAACTATAGTTAGTTTTGGGCGGATTTTTCTCATGGCGTCCCATAAATATCAAGTTTGAGCTGATTTGGTTCGGCCGTTTTCACTCAATCGCGTTCACATGCACCACTTCTGTGTCCTTATCAATATTACTGCTCCTGAACCGTCATGGGAGAGTTATATCAATCAACCTGCATATGCCGTTTCGCTATCATGCAAGAGCCAGGCCACCGAATCTAGACCTGTGGAGGTACGGCAGGTTGTCATTTTCCCAGTCTCCCTGTGAAGAGCTATTGCTCCTGTGTTACAGCGCGGAATCCTGTACCACCCAGGAGGAGTTCTCAATTTGCTTTTCCATCAGATCTAAATATTAGGTCTTAAGTGTTAAAGGGACAAATCAACTGTGGACCACGTTCTTTTCAAGGTTATAAGCGTGCTTAGTAACAGTCAATGCTGGTACATTCGGGTGCTCTTCCAACACTCTCACTGCTGTAGAAACTACGGTGGGTTGTTGTTTTCTCCGTGCTGGAAGTGCAAGACGTGCAAGATGGAGAGTTTCTGAGAGAAAATAACTTCGTAAGGAACTGGCTCAACCTACTTTGTCCTCATACGAGTTACGTCCCTAAGGATTCCCGACTCGCCTGTCATTTATCTAATAACCGCTTATATATCGCTGCAAATTTTAGTTCAGTAGAGAGATCTGCACGGAGTTCCAGCCCAGAGTAGGGGAAGCTCCCGTCTCACTTTCCCCCTACCAACCGTGCGCTGAACGGTCAAGTCACATCTCGTACATCCACCCCACATCACACGCATGTACATATACCTTTTAACCAATTGGCGTTTTTCGGGCTCGGGACGCTTTAAAACGTATAAACCTAAAGACAATTCTAACTTTTTACTTTCCTTAGCTCTACAAAGTAGAAAGGAAAGTTATGTAATCGACTGAAAAAAAAAAGTTTAGTTTTCTTCAGATCTTAACGTTTCAGACCCTCCTGAGTCCGAAAAACACTCTGTGAACAATTTTTAGAGAAAACTACCGTGCCAAATCAGCTCAAACTTGATATATAGCCCGCAGGTTACCATGGGACGCCAAAATAAGGGTTTGAACAAAATCCATCAGTTCATCATCAACTACAGTTATCATAGTGATCAAAACACCAAATATTTTTTTTCTCAAAAACGGCTCTAACGATTATGAATAAATTTTTTATATTGATAGCTCTCAATAAGGCAATTATATCATAAAATTCCCATAAGTGGGAAAATGACGAGAGCAGCTCAATAAATTATCAAAATTTTAGCGCGGTTTTTTCCTTTTAAACTCCGCTGAAATGTTAGAAAGTGAATTGACGTAGAGCTAAGTTTTTTTTTGTACAAGAGGATTTCTTCTCGTCGCAGCCTCAGTTTTGGACGCGTTGGCGTTCTGCGTTCTCTAAATGAAGAAACGCTCGTTTCCGCGAGGTTAATACGTTGTTTTCGTTTATATCCACAATGCATCTTGATTTTTTGTTATCGCCAGAGGCGGACACATCGTCGTCAAAAGATTGCCACCTTAACATGTAACAGATTAATTGTGACTCATTTCATGTGCTTAAGTGTTGCTCAATGACAAGGCAACGTCCTCGAAAGACGGTCGTCCTTGCTCTCGACAACTGTTCTGTAATATATGCGTTTGCCTCTTCCGTAGTCCTAACCACCCCGTTCTTTACAATATTTATAACACTCGTTTTGCTTCTTATTGACATCTTCACATACTTTTCATTTATCTTCAGATTACATAACTTTCCTTTCAACTTCGTAGAGCCAAGGAAAGTAAAGATACGATTAACGAAAATAAGCGTTGATAATAAATTATGGTGGTTACGAGAAACCCTGTGATTTCTTTTTAGTTTTTTCTCTTCCCTTCGTTAATTTTGTGGTTACGTTTTTCCAAGATTTTCCACCAGTTTAGTTGCTCTCAGCTCAACAGAATAGGAATAAAGTTATTTAATCGGCTGTAGTTTAGCGCAGTTTTTCTCAAAAAATGAGGTGGTCGGCCACTATCCTATCTGTACATTAATGATAGCGGCATTAGTAGGAGCACGTCAATAAATCCCCGCGTTCCATGCGAAGTTACGTTTTCCCAAGTTCAAATGAGTTGAATGGAAGGCAAAGTGGATAGATAGATAGATAATGATATGAATATGGTGTAGAAGAAAGTTGTTGTTTTTTGTTTGTTTATTTTCATCTCTATGTGATTAACTTCTTTTGATTTCTCATTAGTTATTGCCTCGCTAGCGCTCCGTCGCTATTTCTCAGAAATTGTTTTGAAGTTTATTATCGTGTGTAGTTACTCATCAATCACGTCGACGTAAATCGTGGGCATTTTACATCATTCATCACTACCGTGGAGCTGGGAAATTTGTGGTTAACTGCACATTGGCCGCGACCCGCCCATTTTCCTTGCATTTAAACTGGTCCACATCAATAAAGACTGGAAGGTTGCCTGTCTCGTAAATTCTCTTCAATGCTATCAAACAGGTTTTTGCTCTTTCGATATCGATGGATTCGACGACTTCCTACTTGATTTATTTAAGTTGCTGCGGGCTGGTATTTACTCTTCTCAGATCTACGACGCAGGAAGAGATTCGTTCAATCGGCAAAAAAAACTAAATTCGGCTGAGATCTTTACTTTGCAAAGTCCAAAAAACGGTGGAGAAAATGTTGTGACATCGCAATGAGTGCACACGATGTTAGTGAGATTGCTAGGTTAACCAAGTTATTCATGATTGAAAAACAATGTAAAGATGAACTTGGAACGGATGAGGAAAATTAGGTCAAAGCTAACCATAGTTATCAAAGTGATGAAAACACCCACTGATGATTTGGATTGAGTTTTGTGAACGAACAGCTTCAAACAATACAATAATCTATCTATACGATAATAGATTCTCCTATATTCCACGACTATATTGAGCAATTAGCGCATACGTAATTGAAAAGACTGCCAACATGGTGTTTTGAGAAGGATCGTGTTTACTGGTTTAGAGTTGTCGGCTAAAAACATTGAAAAATGGCGGCGGGGGTTTGGATTCCAGAATTGCTCCTAGTTATTTCATAATCGTTTTAAAGTTTCCATCGTGTTGGTGGTTTTTTGAGTGGCCACCTTAATTGTTCGAAGAGTGCTAACATATTATTATGATTTATGAGGGAAAAAGCCCCAAAATCGATTTTAAGCGAGATTTTCCGTAATTTCATAATATTGTGTTATCTTTGTTTTCCAAAGCTCACGTTGACTCCCCATCCCCCTCATTAAGACCAACGAAATGGGAGTGGTATCCAGGCTGCCCTACGTCGGCGTTAAGGATGGAGGTGTTGGGAGGGAGAATAGAAGGATAGAAAAATTTTTCGTGATAGAACGCCCACCGCCAGCTGAAACACGTTGGCGGTGATTCCTGGGAGGACGCCGGCCGACGGATCTGCTCACATTTCGTTTGCATCTCACGCCGAGCCAGGACTGGGTCAGCAACACTAACGTTTTACCTCTACTTCACCAGCAATCGTCACCGCCATACGATGATCTGTCCTGTCTCAAAATGGCGTTTTTCGGACTCAGTAGCTTTTAAAATGTAAATATCTGATGAAAACTCGAACGTTTTTTAAAAACCGATTATATAATTTTCCTTCCTATTGCGTAGGGCTAAGGAAAGTGAAAAGGATAGCTACTGGCTGTTGGAATGACAGCCCAAGGCTCATCAGGACAGTGCAAGCATATTTGGGTCCCTCACATCACTAATGAGTTCATCAACACGATTGTTACTGCGCGATGGGGTGGTACCGTCGTGATAGTTATCGCACGCCAAGTTCCAGTATACGAGCTTCAGGGTTGATAAGTTCAAGCGATCAAAACCTTTAACATAGTCATAATGACACGTTAACTGCGCAGTTATGTGTACAATCGCTCATACAACCTCCACCTCTCTCGCTAATGACGGTAGTCATTAAATAACGACAACAAAACGACAGATTTCGAACGAACGATTGTAGAGATCGTGGCGGCAGAATGGACGGCGTTTTCAAGTTTCTGAAGTTCATTTATCACCGAATAGGCAAAAACCCTCAGAACAGAAACGCCGTCCATTCTTCATTGCGCGTTGCTTTCGTTTCGTTCATAGTCGGAGTGGATGTAGAAACGGATAGGTCTGCTTCATAAGGATAGTCCGCCAACGGAATTATTTTAATCGTAGGACTATTAGAGACGGTTTGTCGAGTAATTCGTCTCGTCAACAGTTTTACATATTCGTTGGGGAGCTCAAGCAACTCACTCAGCAACCGCATCCTCCAAACCTGTGGCAGGTATACCTCCTACACCTCCTTATTTGCTACAGAAGCATTTGATGCCGGGGTACGAAGTAATGTTACTGTGTGTGACCACACCCTCAGTGCTCTACGTATGAGTTGGCAATCTGGGGAATACAGTACCTTCAAATCCATACCTAACATGTGGCTGTTCCACCTGACGTAATTCTAGAACTGAGTTAAATGTGACGAACGGGGTTGAACGGTGGCCGCGTTGTTCAGCCATTCCTTTTTCACAAACCAGGCGAAGCGGTTGAAGGTCAGAGCAGACTAATTAATCGAGCAGACAGTTCGCCATCGTTCGCTCGACTGGCATCGAGCAGCCTGAAGATTCATTCGAAAAATAATGTGAAACTGTGCATTGAAGCCCTCGTCCACCTGTCTCGTTCGACCAATTGTTCTTTTGAGACTTTCTCGTTTGTTAGGGGGAAAAATCTTGTACGCGCCACGTCTTTTTTATAACCATCTCGATTGCCGTTCATTGAACACTCAATGTACCCAAAACGAGAGTTTTTCATCTTTTTATCTAACACATCTCTTGCAGTTTCCATTGTGCTTTCAAAACGTTTTTTATTACTAACTTTTGTGAACATTTGGTGAACGGAGATATAATAATATGACAAAAAAAGAGGTGTGTAACTTCGTCGAGGAACAGCTTTCACGATTTACTTCAAACTAGCCAACTCAAACCTATAAACGTTTCTCTGATCGTCTGTTGCGTGGAAGTAACAACCAAAATGTGCCACAAATCATGTTCCTAACGTTTTTCGAATTTCCTAAGTTAACGCATACCTGAAATTTATGAACCTGACGGAGTATCGCGTCTTCATCAACCTGTACCCGCGTAGAGTTGCCGGCTGACGTAGTATTGGAAAAAGTATTTCACGTTTTTCCAATTTTCCCAGGACCGGACCTAACTATTTAGATCAGGATTCTGAAGTACACTCAACTAGGACATTTGTTCAACATAACAGTTTTTGTAGAGATGCGTTGAATGAAGGCCCTTACGTATTGCACATCGGTTGTAGACAGTAGACGTTGATTTGAAAATGAGCTTATAGAGAGTAGAAATAAAATTAAAAACAAAAACGAATAAAAAATAATATTTTCAGTTGATGTCAAGTAACTTGCAATTGTGGTTGCAGCGCTGACACTGCGAAGATTATACGGATAACCGAACGAAGTTAACGAACGCCTGGACATTGAAGAGAAGAGCCACAATAAAAATTATTTGACACGCGTAATTGGGTTGTTTCTGAGTATGAATAATTTACGCAGTTGGTAAGGAGGGTAAAAGGACATTGAAGGGCTGGTGATGGCTCTAGTAAGCCCTATGCTCTTATCAAAACACACGAACGCTTGAACATCGCATTAAATTTGGAATTTAAATGTAATGAAACAGCTGAATATCAGATCGAAAGGGCTTCTCTGGATATCTGGTTGAGTATGAGTACATAAATGCGCACAAGGGATGCTCAATACATGTGAACTGGTTGTGAGATACTAAGTGGAGGTAGAGGGAGAGGGTAGAGGGAGAGAGTAGAGAGAGAGAGAGAGAGAGAGAGAGAGAGAGAGAGAGAGAGAGAGAGAGGGTAGAGAGAGAGAGAGAGAGAGAGAGAGAGAGAGAGAGAGAGAGTGAGAGAGAGAGGAGAAGGAGAGAGGAGAGAGGAGAGAGAGTTAATCGTTGGACTGTGTATTGGGAGAAACCGGAGACGACCGAATTTCGCGAGAAGTGTACGTGAATGAGTTTAGGAGGAGCTGTCTGTTATGGAGAGGAAAGTATACTGAGAGGAGGGAAAAGGACATTTGGGAAAGTCCAGAAGAAGAGGGAAATCCGTTGTCTATTGGAAATAACTGAAAAGGCTTTAAATAGGTAACAAAAGGGCTTGAGGACGAAGGGGACTTGACTTGACAAGGACATTCCGTTAGAGCTAGTGGAGTAATTTTGAAGGTCAAAGACCCAGCTAATTCGGCCTACCGAACAGACACCAAAACCAGAAAAACTTTCTCGGCAACATCCCGCAGGTTGGACAATTGATGTCAAATCGAATAAAAATATTATTTAAAGCCTGTGTCGGAAGAAGAAGAAGAAAATAGTTTATTACAAAAAAACAAATTATTTTACCTTTCATGACAATAAATAAACCTTACGACACGGTTTTAAAACCGTCCTCTGGAGGATCGGGCCCGATTCAAATTATCTTAAGGCTAATATTTGATAAGGGGGAAAGAAAATTTTACAATAGATATTTTAGAAAATTAACAGTAATTAAATTTCCTGATAAGCCTATGCCTATAACGCCACGCCAATCTACAGTAACGGGCAAGACCCGACCAATCAGGACCATCAAGGAGCATCAGTGCCTCATCGCGCGAAAGTGCCGGCCTTCCAAACACCACGACTCGAAACTCGGGAAGTATTGGGCATACACATAAAAAGTGGAAGACATCCTCTCGTGCATGAAGATTACACATTGAGCACTCATCCCTTAGGTCAGCTGCATATGGCTTAGCGTTCAATACCAGCGTCTCCGCACGAACCTTGAACGCCCATCTGGCTGTGGAGAGCGGCACCTCGGAGCGGGAAACTAGACTCGCGCACCTCCTGTTAGGATTCAGCTCGCGGTATAACGTGAATGCGTCGGAGTCCATCGCCCGCTGACGAAACTGCCCCTTCTTTCCTTCACATATTCACTGAGGATTCTCTCTCCATCCATCTTCACAGTCTTCCAGTCCAACGATGACAAATTACAAGAAACCCCGTACCTAGATGCCAACACAGCCCACTGCTTTGCCCAGAACAATCCTTTTCTAATTATTTCAGACGCTACGATTCTAGGGAGACGGGAGTTCGTCATCTTTGTTACCTTCAGCAGATAATGCAATTGTAATCGCAATGTGAATGCTGGCAGTGTATTCAGCTCAGTTTCCACGTAGACTATATAATTTGGTGTCCACTGGGGGAGATAAAAAAGTTTCCTGACAAACAGCATCTGGACACCCTCAACAGCTGCATACTCCTTAAACCCCCACACCTGAGCGGCATAGCAGAGTATCGCTCTCACTACCACTGGTTTTCGAGTATCGCTCTCACTGATTTATCATGGTTGATAAATCTAGGGCCAGAAAATGCAGAATTAATTTTAAATAGTATTTATAGTAAGTAACTAATATATAGAAAACCTGTAAACTGTAATAGTATTGTAATGATTCCTTGGAATAAGTATTTACAGTCACATTGTTTATAACCTTACGTTGTTAAAAGTTAAAATTTAAATATAGAAGTCGGCAACTCTAGCTCGTCAACACAGGCTTTGCCTAAAGACGAGCTATTATTATTCAATAATTTAATCAGGTATATTTTCTTTTCTGTCGATGTATTTACTGAATAAATCTTCTTCTTCTCTCTCTCTCTCTCTCTCTCTCACTATGGCATTGAATATTTCCATCTTAACAGAGAGCGGAATACCAGGATTGGAAAAAGCTCCTCCCCACACATAATTCATGGTCGTTCTTGCAGAAGCAACCTTTTGCTTTAAATGCTTGCAGAATGAGAGCCTTGGAGTAAGAGTAACTCCTAAATAAGTGTATTGGTTTACAATTTCCACTTTGCTGCCTCCATAATTCCACTTTTCAGTCCTCCTATGCCTTCCTCCCTTCTGAAACATCATTATCTTGGACTTCCCCATGTTCACAGAAAGATCCCATCGATCGCAGTAGTTCTTCAGCAAGTCAATGTTTGCCTGAAGCCTCACAGGGGTGTTCGCCAAAATCATCAGGACATCCGCATAGAGAAGCACCCTAATATCGGTACCACCAACTGTCACACCATGCCTCAATTCATCTTCCAAGTCATTAACAAACAGCGCAAAGAGGATGGGGCTTAAAGGACAACCCTGCCTCACTCCAGAACCTACACTGAAATTATGTGTTCTACCATCCCTGGTCCACACTGATGATGACACGTCACTATAGAGACTGCGTAGCATGGCAATGAACTTCGGTGAAATCCCTACATCAAACAACCTGCAAAACAGATATTCCCTGCAAACCCGGTCAAACGCAGCTGTGAGGTCCACAAAAAAGCATAAACCTTGCTGCGTGGCTGGCACAGACGAAGCTCCACTAACCCCGTCAAGACAAAAATTGAATCAACCGTAGAGTACCCACGACGAAAGCCAGACTGGCACTCGGTCAGGATCTCCCGGTCCTCCACAAAATAAGTCAGACGATTTACTAGCAAGCAAGACAGGAGTTTAGCCAAACAGTTTATGAAGGAGAACCCTCTAAAATTTGCAGCATCCATTGGGTCACCCTTCTTATGAAGTGGGAAGATCATTGTCTCCTTGAATGAACACGGCACAATCCCAGAGCTAAATATGCAAATAAAGAAGCTCAGCAACATTTCCTGAGATTCGTGGCATGAATACTTATAAAATTCAAAGGGGATTCCATCGCAGCCAGGTGCTTTGTTTTCCTTGACCATGCTCAGAACTCGGTTCAATTCATCTACCGTGAAGGGGGCATCGAGTGAAGGGCAGGTAAAATTGGGCTCAACGAAATAAATCATACCACCTGTCTCACTTGGGTTCAGCAGAGTACTGAAATGGCTCACCCACTCTGAAGGTGAAATAGCTGTTTGGAAGGTAGGTGTGGACTTTTTAAAAACCTTGACAAGCTGCCAGAGCTCTTTACTATGTCGTACTGCCTTAAATCTTCCTGATAGTTTAACCAAAAAACTCTCTCTTTTTCGTAGAAACCAACAACTTATATGCCTGTGTCGGTTTATAACCAATGAGCCAATTTTGATGGCTGCGTACGTCGAAGTTAGAAATTCAAGATGAGGGTGAGAATCTGAGTGTTGAAACGGCACAGATTTGATTTTAGTTGATTCGTTGTTAACTGACGTGAGTTAAACTCTTATCTTTCAATATCAGATTAGTTAACATGAGTTACCTCACAAATGTGAGTCTAAGCCAGCTTGTTGGTACTACTAGCTCTAGGCGTTTTTTAATTGCACGGCCATCGTAATTGTTGACAACCTCATACGAATTTGTATTCAAGGGTGATAAACTCAGCGCCCTCCAAACGTGACATGTTTGTGGGAGAATAATTTTTTTTCAAAAAAACAAAACAAAAATACAACGCCCCAGGAATTCTACGACATTATAATGCGTGTAAGTAATTGCTTTAATAGTAATCGATCAGAACTGGGAGTATATGCATAAATAACTTCCATCCACTCTGGATGTTGGGCGTTCTCGCTGGTTCATTTATAGAACACAACTGAGCAATTAACTATTTCCCTCGACAAGACTGCTCCACCCACCCATGCCCATTATCAAAACAAGCTGTGCTGGTCGCATAGTTTGAGCGTGACCCAATAACTGAAGCGCCTTCGGCTAAACTGGTTTTGCTTCCGGATACTAGTTTTGGAATATGATAAAGGTATGAGGAATCAAATCGTCAAAGCGTGAACATTTTGAGAAAAATCGAGTTCGAATTTTAGAAACATGGCTGCATATCAGTATTCATTTTAACCAAGAATTGAGTTTCAAGCTGTTGATTAAGTTTTGAGGCACTGAACCAAAGAAAGGTTTTCATAAAACATTAAGGGTCTTCCTGCGTGCAGAAAACGTATTTTGGGATCACGGTTTACCTCAACAATATTCAAGCTCTCTCTCCAAAACTTTGAACCCCCCCCCCTTATTTTACAACTGACGATGACTCTGCCCGAGAATCTCTCAGCTGTCAGTCTTTGGTTAAAGCAAAAGTCCTCGCCCTGATCTTTATTTTCCTTTCTGCGTTCCTCACTCACTTAGGGATACTTTTCATCTCATTTTCGTACGGCAATTTTTGTTTCTTTTCACCCGAGATCATCCAACGAGCAACTTCACAAAAAATACTCTCAGTGAAACCCTCTGGTGGTACAAAACTACTTGATACATCCCCAATGTTTACATCAGATTTACATTCACGTTCTGCCGCTTCTTGAATCAGGAAAACTGACATTTGGTGCGTTCTTCGTTTATTTTTTTGTATAAAATCTTTATTTTGCGCTTGTTTCAAAAACGTTTCAGGCTTTACAATTTACTGTTTTACTTTTACTGTGGTACCCATTTTTCGGTTTCATATCGTAGTCTTGTTATATAACTCATAGAAGCTTGACGTCCGTGAAGTTCAAGAAAATATGTACTTCCTGCAGACGGTTCGAGACTGAGACTTTTACAGGGATGGATACTTGTTGTGATATGCTATGGCTCATGAAGAGCGTACTACTGTTCAAAATGTCAACACATAAACAATATGCGTCCCCGTGTTTACTTATACAACAACAGCCCAGTGCACGACTCAGCTAAGTTTGAGCGAAGTGACTATCTCTGTGGGTTACAGTAGGCAGGTAACCCATCGAACTTGTCAAGGACGATCTGCAAATCCTGATGAGTATCTTGAGCGGAAAGCAGAGATATCCAGACTACGCTAGGAAACTGCACAATCAGGGCGAGGACTGTGAGGGGATGCCCTCAGGGAGGGGTCCTATCTCCGCTCCTCTGGAACCTAGTGATTGACTCCCTACTGGGGAGACTAAATGCGGCGGGGTTTTACGCCCAAGGATACGCTGATGATGTGGTTGTGCTCATTCGGGGCAGGGTGCAAAGCGTGTTGTCGGACCTGATGGGGGCGGCCTTGCGGATGGTGTGCCTATGGTGTGGGGAGATGGGGTTATCCATCAACCCAGCCAAGACGGTCATCGTGCCGTTCACAAGGCTCAGGCAACTGTCAGGACTGAGGCCGCAGTTAGTGATGGGCAAAGAAATTCAGCTCAGCGAGCAAGTCAAATATCTGGGTAAGATTCTGGATCGGAAATTAGTCTGGAACAACCACATCAGATACGTGACCAAGAAGGCGACAACGGCCCTTTGGACGTGTCAGAGAATGTGCGGGAGGACATGGGGTGTAAAGCCCAGAATGGCCTGCTGGTTTTACGAAGCCATAGTGAGACCAATAATCTCATATGGGTCAATCGTGTGGTGGCATAGAGCTGCCATTGGAGTGAATGGCAGCAGTCTAGCCAAAGTACAAAGGCTGGGTTGCCTACTCATAGCGGGGGTGATGAAGACTACACCCACTGTCACCATGGAGAAACTGTTCGATCTTCTTCCTCTGGACATTTATGTCAAAGCAGAGGCGATGAAGGTGGCTTACAGACTCACTAAGCTCGGAATAGCTAAGGTGCCTCAGGCGACTAATGGACACCTGGCTATATTTAGGGACTTGGAGACCTTCGAGGAGCTCAGCATGATCACAGACGCAATTGTGCCCATGTATGAGCTCGAGAGGAAATATAATGTTCAGCCATTGGGAGGTCCATGGGACAGCGATAGTCGCCAGTTTCGGCCTCCCAGTGACGTCAACATCTACACAGATGGATCAAAGACCCCAGAGGGGACAGGATCCGGGGTGTGGGTAAGTGGCTCTGGACGGAGTGGAACTTATATTGCCCTAGGCTCCACTCCATCAGTTTTTCAAGCAGAGATTTATGCTATTATTGCTGGGGCAATCCAAATGCATGAGAAAGGCTATAGCAATAGAACTATCAATATATTGACCGATAGTCAAGCGTCGTGTAAAGCGCTACTGAACTACTGCACGACGTCAAAACTGGTGCAAGAATGCAGGATGTGGCTTAACTCCCTAGCAAGTGCGAATAGAGTTAATTTGTATTGGATTCCAAGACACAAGGGGATCATTGGAAATGAGAGGGCGGACCATCTGGCCAGACGTGGTTCGTCCACAGTACCTATTGGGCCACCGCCCCACTGCGGGATTTCTCTGTCACTGGTCAAAAGGACTGTGAGAGAACACGCCAGAAGACTGCATCAGACAATCTGGAACGCTGCAGGAGTAAGACACTCCAAACGATTTGTCTCAGAGCAAACAAGTGAGACGAGAGACACCCTTCTGAGGATGGAGAGGAAGGACTTAAGGCAGGTTGTTGGGATCATAACAGGACACTGCAGAATGAACAAACACATGTATGTCATGGGTATAGCCGAAACCCCTCTATGCAGGTGGTGTGGCACGGATGAAGAAACTCCCTACCATGTTCTGGCCCAGTGCCGGAGACTTGAGAGGGAGCGATTTTTGGTCTTTGGCACCACTTCTCCCAGGATGGATACCAACGAGGACTCCTTGAGGAACTACCTGGCTTTCCACAGGAAGCTAGGCATAGACCTGTAAGACACTGGGACTGGCACAATAGGTCATATGGCCGCGGTGCACACCCCATTACTGGGTGTACAGTCAGAAGATTATATATATCTTGAGCGGAATATTTCATCTGACAAGGTAATGCGCGAGTCTGGCATGAGACCAAGAGGCTGAGTAGCTGAGTACATAACTAAATTGTAGAGTAGAAGATAGAGACGGAAGGCGTTTTGACATCTCCACTTCAATCTGCAGGATTGTCACGTCTGAACGTAACGTAGCCACATCTCTCATTAATGGCATACACCCACACCCACATGTTCTCAAAAACCCAATGTTCTTCAGTACAGTTTGAAGTACAATCGCATCGCGCACCACAAATGGAAAAAGTCACCCCTTCGCACGCACACACATCAGCTTAAAGAGTAAACTGGAAATTCTCTGGATTCGGAAACATAGTGAGATTGTGTGAAATAAGAAAGCTGATGGAATACCTAATTAGGTAGCAACCGACATCATGCAGGCTCTTGATAAGACGCCCAAACATGTGTTGGAGGGGGAGGAGAGGACCAGAGGGATGAAGACTGGGGAAGTACGCGGAAGTCATTATCTAGGGGGGCATTTTCCCTGCATTAAAGAAGCGGCGGCAAGTAGACTAAGTCAGGGGAAATAACGATGTTGTTGAGTGAGCGTGGAAAACCGAATTTCTCCCTAAGGATCCCGTTTGGCTGAGCATTAGGGTAGTCCGTATAGCTCGCTGGTTCTGAGTTGGAACTAAGAGTGCCATTTTGTCGACGTACCACAGACTGGTGGATTTTGTATGAGACACATGACCTCTGTCGCTGAGAATTGTGTTGTATGGGTGACCTGCTCGTATTTTTTTTACTTTCCGCTACCCGAAAGGAAGGAAAGTATAGTAATCGGCCCCAAAAAAAATTTGGGTTTTCTTCAGATCTTTACGTTTTGAGGCCTACTGAGTCTAAAAAACCAAATTTCGGCGCGTGGTCGGTGTGTGTGTGTCTGTAGTTCGATTTGCGGGAGAACGGCTGCTCCGACTGAGCTGGTTCTTTTTTTGTTTTGTTTGTTATTTTTTATAGACACCAAAATAAGGTTATGTACGATTTCGGCCAATGGGAAGGGGGGTGGGGGACGAAAATGTACCAAAAACTAGGATTTTTCGCATTTTTCTCGAAAACGGCTCCAACGATTTTGATTTAACTTTCGAATTATCTTCTACTAATCAATACCTAAGTTTTCTTCTCTATACATATCTCCATGAAAATACGGTGAACGGAGATATAGGCCTACGAAGCAAAAATAGGTTTTTACGCTTTTTGGCCAAACGGCTTCAACGATTATCACCAGACTCTCAAGATGTATCCGAATAGTTAATATCTACATATTTTTCTCAATAAATATTCCTCTGACAGTCCATTGAACAGAGATAAAAATCAAAATGTGTGAAAATAACGTTTTTTCGAACATTTCCGTAAATTCCAGGGTAACTTCTTCACCAGATGTGATAAATTCTAATGAAGTGTCTTTTAGTCACCCATACCAACATTTCGTTCTGCATAATTATTTCTGTATATATATGTTGAACGGAGATATAAGCCAAGTTAACTCAGAAAAGGAGATTTGTCGAATATTAATTTATCGGAATGCCAATTTTCTCAGAAACGGCTTCAACGATTTCGATCAAACTTACGGAGTACTCTCAGCTAACTAGTCCCTACATTTTGTTCTCCATGATGTTTCTGTAGAAATGCGTTGAATGAAGATATAGCACCCTCGTATGTAACTGGTCTTCGAACTTACGGGGGAGGCGGAAAGTTGTGTGTTGCTACGCACCAGATATTTGAATGAAGTGGTCGCTCTTGTTTGTCTTCTGTATTAGGATCAATTTACTGTTCTCAGAGTGAACAGAAAGTTTTATTCCAACAACCGTTCATTTCAAGTTAATTTCTGAGAATAGGGTGAAAAAGAAGGGGGGAGGGGACCAGCCCTGTCATCAATATGGAAGCAGTCTCAAAATGCCTTTATTACAAAAGAAAATCTTAACAGGAATTTGATGAAGTCATCACTCAAAACGGTGGAGACTAAAATAGAATGTGATGCAGGTGAAGAACTGGGTCGTGTTAGTCTCAGGCCTTGGTTGTCCTCCACCAAGGCCGCGTATATCCAGTGTAAACCGTGATTTATGCAAGCCTCTGCTAAAATCTTTTACCGCTTACTACTTGACCAAGTTTACGAGCGGTTCGAGGTTTTGTTCGTGACTACCCAGGCACTGACTGCCGAACGGGCTTTGAACTCCGTAGTGTCCAAACACGACCAAACAGTCAATATTTCTTGCCGGAACTGGTTCGGCACGCGCCTCGCCGCAATCTCGCCACATCGCTCGCAGAGGCTCAGCTCCAGTCCTGTCAAGTCGCCAACAAAGAGGCTCGGCTCGGCTCCAGTCCTGTCAAGACGCCAACAAAGAGGCTCGGCTCGGCTCGACTTTTCCTGTCCACTCTCAATGCCGCTTTACGTAATAAATATATATAGCAAGTCACGGCGATTTGTTCTTTACGCCCGAAATACGATAAAATAGTTCACGGATTGTACTGCCGACTTATACATGCTAAGTTTCACCGTATGCTAGATTGGTGCACCGATATCGTGTTTGCATCGCCGAGAACAAGACGTGAAAGACTGAAGAGAACTAAACCAAAGCATATACTTCGCAATTAAGTCGGCGTGGGCGTCGGCGGCTCGATTAGGGTTAATTCCCCTTCTTCTAAATCCGATGCAGTGACCACACCGAAATAAAAACTGCAGGATGGATGTAATAAGTCCGCTGTATATGTTAAGAGAGTAATTGAAACTTATGAGAGAAATAGTAATGAGTGATAAGTGAAACGCTTTGGAACGCAAAACGCCACGCCAGCACAAACGACGATCTTATCCGCAACGCAGGTAGATTAGCACTGCTCGAGCCCTTTAACCCAGTTCTGCTCAATCCTGAGATAGATGGCGCTAGTGGCTGCCACTTCCAGGGTGCACCGACGTTCCACAGATCCTCGTTCCCGCGATTTATGTTTGTTGGGGTTGAGTCAACGACGTACACTCAGTCAAGGATTTAATCCCCTCACAATCGTGCCATACAATAGATAAATATTTAATACTACGCATCACACGACTTTCCTTAGCCCCACGTGCATGCGATGCAATACACCGGGAGTTTATAAGACTGTAAGACGGCAGAAGAGCCCCTGAGTAGTGAGCGGATGCTTGGGGCACCTCTGCCACGGCATATTGGGGTCCTTCCAAACCTCACGGAGGGCAGTAAGTCCAAACTTCCTTGTCCAGGGAGGAAGAGAAGCCGTAAGTGCCATCGACGTCGATGGTACCACGGGAATGTACTCCCCGCGGTGCATTATGGGTTAGGGCCACAACAGGTGGCTGCCTCCGCAGGGCAAGAACGGAGAACGGAACGGAGCAATCCAATTCCTACCCCGGGTAAGACCTGAAAATGCTGGAAAAGGCACTTGCTCCGTGGTCGTGGAGTGGCTGGAGGGCAATTCTCCCATCCCAAACTTCGTTTTTCAATTACGGTTCTGAGGGAAGTGGAGGCCACTCAGCCGGTACTCCCCCAGACATCCCCAAATGCAGAATCGTAACTGTCAAGACGGGGTTTTGAGGCGGATTGTGTTTACTGTTCAGGGGTTATAGGGTGAAAACTTCTGGGGTTGCTCCTAATTATCTAATAAGCGTTATCAAACTCTCGTCATATAGTTTATTGGACTACCACCGTAATTTACCTGGTAACGTTAGTATTATTTTAGCTACTTGTATCTAAAAAATTGGCTAAAAGATTTGAAATTACACTCATATTGTTAGTGACTCGCTATAAACAACAATCACAATAAACAGATGACAGAGAAAACTGAAAAAATGTACTGGGATGACCAGAATGTCCTGCACTATTGCCAATTATTGAAGTGAAACTTGAAGTTTTGAAAACCTGTCCGTAAAACTTCGAGTAAAAATTTTTTTGCGATGCGTTTTTCCACTTAGCCGTTATTTTTCCACTTGTCCGTTGCGATTCGTTTTGCCACTTGTCCGTTGCGATTCGGATTTGCACGTTGAAGTTTCACTTCTACCATGTGTGACTGTCACACATTTGTATTTTATTTTACCAATGACAACCATTGTCCCCTTCCTCCCAAATATTTTGATTCCATTCCACTTGATTCCTCCCATTTCCTTCTTGAAATGCTCTCACCACTCCACTGTTGGCTGCGATGAAAGAGGAGTGCGGTGCCGATGGCGGCATTAGTCGACAGCTCAACAATTGTGTTCAGCATTCTTCTTCTTTCAAGTTTCAGCCGGGCTTTAATATTATATACAACTCATTATATACAACTCACGTTGCGTTAAACAAATAAACAAACGGTTCAAGATGTGACAAAACACGTTAACTGCTCATTAACCACTGATTGTTGTCTTAAATGTTTTAATACTCTCGTGCAATTGAAATGTCGTCTCTTTCTAAGGAAATTTGTTAACTGCCAAGTCAAGAAGTAAAATCAATCTCAACGCCATCGTGTACGAGGGTTTCAAGAGAAACATCCAAATAAACCCCACGAAGTATGATTCATTTTTACAGTAACAAAAATATACAATTCAATTGTGATATCAGCAACTATTTTTCACCCAATTAACCAGATTGTGCTCAATTGAAAGGATATTGTTGGCCATCCTCCAATACAGGTTGATTGAAGGCATGCGCATTGGTTACACCACGAGCTTCGACAATTAATACGAGATCTGAGAAACGAAGCTGGCAATATTTACGTGCAAAGAGTTAATTGGTTCCAAACGTGTGTTGGCTCGGTTCCCTTTTCTTACTCCCCGTATTCAGTCGATGGAGATTTTCCATTCGTGCCACGTTTTTTTTCGTGGAGCATTCGCATTCAACAGGAAAGAAAAGGTTATTCCGTTTACTCCGCCGATTAGGAATAACGATTATCGATCGGGCACTCTTATCACAATATCCGGCCGAACTCTCTTTTCATGCAATTGATCCCATCAACCGTTCTTTCGTTTGTTTCCAGAAACGCGTTGTTATTCGAATTATTTTGAACACAGACAGAAACGTGGCAATTCACTTTTATTCTCTTATGATGAAAATACATTCTTCTTTCTGGTGGAACTATTTTGACTAATTTTTGCTGTTTTGACGATGAGCATTGTACAGTACTCCCGGATTATTCTGAGCTGTCCACAAAATTTAATCGCGATGGTTTTGATCGTTTTGGATAAAATGTTGATGTTTTCATCACAACCAACTGATAAAACAGTTCAGGAACGGCCATAATGGTAAGGAAACGGACAGCTATAGTTAGTTTTGCATTGACTTTGCTCGTCCTCATATTTTGGCATCTCTCAGTAGTGATGTTTTCTGGACGCGAAAGACGTTGGAACGTAAAGATCTGAAGATAACTTAAAATTTGTTCGACTTCGTGAAGCCAAGGAAAGTAAAAATTGCACTAAAATCACTTTGTGTCGCAAGTTTACATAATTTATTGTGCCGCTGCCGTCATCCCTCCACTAATTAAGATTTTACGGTATTGTTACATCATTTACAGCTGCAGCTGTTGGGTGCACGAGAGGGTGGGAGTTGAAGATCGAAATAAAAGAAACTCGGTGAGCGTGAGGAGGGCTGTATTATGTGCAATGATGTGAGTAGAGTTTGTGTACAAAAGGGCGAGACAAGGGGACGACTGGTAATATGTGTGAACTGGCGCGGGAAACTGTATCGCAAGGAGATGAGTGAGTACAGGAAGAAGAATGTCTTTCGCGAGAGTTCGTAGGAGCTTTCTGTTGTGAAGACGAATGTGAAAAGGAGGGGAGGAAAATTAAAGAAAGGAAAAACCCACTTCAGGGAAATCCGTTGCCAATAACCGCGAAAGTGGAATTTCCGCAGGTACAAAGGTCTTTGGGGAACCATTGACTTTGTCGTTACGGGACAGGGAGTCCCATTAGGGCAGGTGGTATTCCGAGGTCAAAAAACCCAGACTGATTTGGCTTGCGTCGGACAACAGCTATTCACACAAGAAATTAATTCAAAGTTATTGGAGCTGTTCATGTGAAAAAAAGACTGGAGTTTTGATCATAACTGATTTTGCTCATACGCTTATTTTGGTGTCTCATAATGACCCGTTGAGTAAGTATAAAATTCGAGTCAATTTGGTCAACGCTCAATCACCCGCAGGCCGTTTTCTCAAATGACGTGTTTCGGATTTTTGTCTCAGCCGGTTACCAAACTTTCCTTTATGCTCGTACGTCTAAGGAAAATAAAAATCTCAGTTAAATTTGATGAGCACGTAACTGGTTGACGCGCTTATTTTTGGGTTTTACAGAAGTGAACTAGCCTGAGGACTTGAGCATTACAGGAGAGGCGACTTGGGACGTATTTACACAGACGGGGTCCGATAACCGTTTACTTTTTCAAATTCTCGTCCGGAATGAAAAATCTCTGTGAAATCTTTAATCCACGAATAAAATCAAACCAGGAAAGGAACCCTTGAAAATTACACGTTTTCGCAGCAACACAGCTTCAACGTAACTTCCCACCTCCTCCTTTGTGTAAATTAGTTGCCCTAAGCTAGATCGTTTCCGTATTTGTGTAGTTTCAAATGAAAAAGGGGTTCATGTAAGCAGCAGAAAGATTTTCCTGAAAACCAACCGTAGCACCCGTCACACAGCAACTTCCAGACAGTTTCAATACAGCTCATACAGGGTGAGCCATAACAAATGGTGCAGTTTCAAAGGGCGATTTAAAAAAAACGGCGCAACTTAGAAGATTACGGTTTGTTTTATTGAACGCCATACATCACCCCATTTTGGTAGATTAAGTCCTGAAAATTACATCAGGAAGGTGGGCGCCCTCAGCAGCGACGCACTGATGTAGGCGATTCCTGAAATTTTCAGCCGCCCTCTGGCACATTTCGATGGGAATCGCGGCGATTTCTTCCCTGATTCGAATCTTGAGGTCTTCCAGAGTGTGAGGTCGATGTTTGAACACCTTTTCCTTCAAGTAGCCCCACAGGAAAAAATCACACGCACTCAAATCTGGCGATCTTGCCGGCCACCCCAAGTCACCCCTGAGAGAGACGAGGCGTGCGGGGAACATCTGCCGCAGTTTCACCATTCAGATTTGCGATGTGTGGGCCGTAGCCCCATCTTGCTGAAACCAAATATCCCCCAGATCCTCTTCTTCAGCTAACTGGTTCAATTCGGGTTCAAAAAATATAGTATTTAAAAAGACCGAATAAAACGACACAGGGCGCAAATTACGCTGTTATTCGATTTGGTTTCAGCTTGGTTAATTTCTTGAAGCGCATCAGGGCCATTTTCACCAATACAGCACTAAATCAAGGCTAACCTATTTCGTTTTCACCATCCTAACAGAGATAACTGTGGAATGCGGTTAGGCAAGACGTGATTAGAACGCTTTAAACCACATCGGGAAGGCAGTGGACTAATTTCCTTACAGTAAAGTAAGGTAATTGGGCGTCTGTTCAACAACCCGTCACGTAAACAAGTGTGTAAGCGTAAATAGCCCTCTAACCGCACATCCCGTTGATGCCCAACCCTCAACAGACCAGATTTGGACAAATTATAATTTCTAATGGTTATTATAAGTCTAAGTGGACGCATTAACCTCTGCCGAACCTGAAACTGGTGAGGAGCATGAAGTGCAAATGCGCGTACTGCAAGAGCTGCTGAAAAAAAAGCTAAATTAGTCCAGGAGAGGCGGTACAAGATAATGAGAGAGCTGAGGAAGAAAAAATTAAAAAACCGAAATTGTGGGATTACAGCTCTAAGGAAGGGATAATGATCTCGTCATAATTATTCCCTACCTATCTGCTTTTATATCCATCGAGTTAAGCCCTTTGCGTGTGGTTTTTGCGATATGGGTTCTCGAGTTTTCACTAAGACTGCTCAACCAATGAATTTTACACGAACAACAATTTGTTTCTGACGAAATTATACTTTTACTCGCAACAAAATCTTATCTACACTAATTATAAAGAGGAAAGATTTGGATTTTTGTATGAAAAGAATAAACATGAAAACTAATGGACCAATTACAAAAACTCTTTCGCCGTTAGAAAGTTACATTATCACTGAATAACAGACTATATTTATTACTAAAAAAATAGAGACTAAAACCATCTCAAGGTGTAAAATACGATTACTATACTTTCCTTTCCCTCTGGGTAGCGGAAAGTAAAAATAGAGTCGAGAACGTTCAAATAATTCCGAACGATCGCTTTGTGCTGCTTTCTCGACATGGTAGGGGAGAGGATCTTTGACAAAGTGTCATATGCCTCAATTACTCAATGCGACCAGGAGGAAGGGAGGTAATGCCCGCCTGCTCGCATGAACCAAAGAAATTCTGGTAAGTGGAGTGTGTAATGGTTTGCGGTGGACTGCCAATGGTGGCACCACTGTGGCCGCCACCTGTGCAGTTCGCCGCTGTTAAGCGGAGGAGCCACATGTTTCGTCTTATAACGGCTACCGACATCACTGACGAATCTTCCCCTTTTTCAAGCCAGTGATCGAGTATTTAAATTCCCCTTATATTGTGTGAAGTAAGGTAAGTGATCAGAGCTTGGTGTTTCATTTTCCCCATTGTCCCTTAATTGTCATTTACTACAATCCGAGCATAAGTTATTTATTTCATTCTAAATGGAGTTCATTTCATTTCGAGTGTTTCCTGATTAAATTCAAGTAGGTCCTATGAACGGGTGAGGGAGTGCGGGATGCGGGTTAACTCCTCAGCAAGCACAAATAGAGTTAACGTTTCCTGGGCATAAAGGGATCATTGGAAAAGAGAGGGAGGACCAGGCCAGACTCGGTTCGCCTATTGTACCTGTGCTGACTGACTCCTATAAAAGGCACCCTCGCGATCGTGGTCTAGTGGTTAAAGACGATGGTTCGTAAACCTGACGAATGTCCGTTTATTGGATCTGAGCTCCTCGTGGTTGCCGTAATTTTTGCCTGAGTCAGCAGCTCTTCAACCATCTCCACTTCTCTTACCTCAGTACATACCTATACTCCTTCCTCACTGTGGAGCTTCTCTGTTCCTAGTTAAGAGGGCTGTGGGAGAATATACCAAGAGAATGCATCAGACCATCTGGAATACTGCGGGAGTAAGGCACTCGCTACGGTTTATCTCAGGGCAAACAAATGAGATAAGACGTAGCCTTCTGTGAATGGAGAGGAAGAACTTGAGGGAGATAGTGGTGACTACGGGGCACTGCAAAATGTACCGGCACATGTTAGGGGAATAGTCGACTCCCCTAGGTGTAGATAGTGCTGCACAGATGATGGGACTCCCTACCACGTCCTGGCCCAGAGCTAGAGACATAAGGGGAAGCGGTTTCAGGTCTTCTCCAAGGGTGAACATCAAGCAAGACTCCTGCAGGAAACGCCTGGCGTTCCTTAGCAGGCCAGGCATGGACCTGTGAGGTATTAGGACTGGCAGAATAGGTCTTTAGCCCGCGGTGCTCATCCCAATTTTGGGACAGTCAGAGAGATGTATATATTTCGTGAACACAGGCTCCAAGAATCATAACACCCACAAAACGGTACTCTGCGTCATAATGTAGCCTAAATTTCAATCCAAAATTCAATTATCATTCGGAGAAAAGCCTTATGGAAATTCACGTGGCCATACAGTTTAGCCCTATGTACCAACTAAACACCAAACCTTAAAAAATTCTCTCGTTTACGACGGGCGCAGAGGCACAAGAAGACGGAAGGATAACGTAAAAAATTTTTTTCGAAGGAAGGACAGCGTGAAAATAATTTTTTACACGGTAGCGGCGTAATAATAGTTGCACTTCCTTCAAGGAAAACCTTGTCTTTTATAACATTCCGCTTAAGAGCTGCACTATCGTTAGTCCACATTATTCGTATCATTAGTTCCGTATTATCTCATTGGCTGATTAAAACGAGCTCATCGCAATTTCACAATACCCAGTCACGGAAAATTGCAGACCATTACGTTGTGTGCACGGGATTATTATATTGATTATATTTAGTGAAAATTATCCAACAAGATGGGTTATTATGGGTCCTACAGAAGGAACGTTGTAATTTGCTAACAGATCAGGGAAACTCGTATGGGTGCTGATACACGTATAGGGCTTCTTTTAATTCACTTATCGATATATTAGATGTTTCCCAGGGCTCTCATGACCACGAAGGAGGGGAAATTTAGGATGCAGGAACCTATTCCATTACGTAGTGCACTCATGCAGTGAAGCAAGACAGCCGTCAGGACAAGATTACTACAAGGTACGAACCCACAATCTCCACTGGCTCACCTTTGAACCATTGGGAATACCATTGTCTTGGATTTTGGCAGATTCCCTTTGAGCTCCCATCGTTTTAATTAATCCTGGAGAGGGATCAATGTTACGCTGGATATCCCTAACACTCTATGCTGTCGTGACCATGTCAGCGTACAGTAGTAGCTTGATTGTTGTTCCTCCCCCCTCGTACTGTGACTGACAAGATCATTCAAATAAAGGGAAAATAACGAAGGACTCAACAAGCAACCCTGTCTCACCCCCCTCCCCCAAGCTTTATTCGAAAGGACTTTGTGACACTTTTCATTCCTCACAGTAGCACTTGCCTGAGCATACATAGATCCCCACCAATCTCCCCTGCCAACGTGGTTGAGCTTCTGGGACGACAGGTTTTGGCAAACACAGTCAAAAGCCGCGTTGAAATCCACAAAAAAAAGCATAAGATCTCTTGCTTGGTGAGCTCATTCCTCGATGAGTAGGCTAATGCCCCTTCTAAAACTAACCTGACACTCACAAAGCCCTCCAACCTACTCTTCATCAGTCGAGCCAAGAGCTTACACTTACAGTTTATTCAGGAGAGCCCTTTACCCTGTGGGATTCACATCACCGACATTGTGAAGCGGATGCGTCAGAGAAAACGAGAAATTACTCGGAACTTTTATAAAACTCGTAGTCAATCTTACCCGACCCAGGGGCCTTATTGTCTTAACATTTGCACAACACCGCTCGAAGCTCCTACGAGTACATAGTAATCGGCCAGTCCAGCCACTCTGATTCGTACTCGAAGGCTGGAACCAATCGAATCCTGCTGAGTTTGCTAGCCAATTTAATTGTCCCATTCATGCAGCACCATTTGTTAACTTCTTTGTTGTTTCAGTTTCAGTTAGTTTTGCATTATGCACTTTGTTATCAAATTATTTGCTTGTTTGGTTTGCAGACCTCTGACAGATGAGCTTGGCCGTTGCCTTACTATGTATGAACACATTCGTTGTGTCTCTGTTTAGTTATTTAAATAGAAGTTTTTTCTTCCTCTTCACGCATGCAGTAGCGTTATAAAAGCATTACATTTCTGGGGTGGCTCATCTCACAGCTCTCCTCAGTGCTACGTCCAACCATTTTTATCCCTTGACGAACTTACATCTGTTTTTCCAAGAGTTTATTAAAAAAAATTTAAAAATCCTTACAAGTTTATAAAAACTGAGATGCCCCGGAATTTATTATGTTACACCTATTCATGTCACAATCTTCTAGGGATAACCGAAGTGTTAGTGTTCAGAAATTACGGGAAAAGCATTGCGAAAATGTGAACTTGCCAGAACGTATGTTAGAAACTGGTGCAGCTGAAGGTTTCGAAATTTATAGAGTTGCTCCTACTAATGTAACGACCATTGTTGAGTAGTCAGCGCGTTGTTGGTTTATGATACCGTCAACTTGATTTTTCCGAGAAGGTTCGAGTACAATCTGTGAGAAAGTCAAGTAAGTGAAACAGCTGGGGTTGCTCCTAATTATCTTAAGAACGGTATTGAGCCCTCGTCGTAAAGGTAGCCCAAGTTTTCTTGAAAGTAGTATCATATGATTGGGGTTTATAAGGAAACACAATCTTCGACAGTTCTGGTAATTTATTCTGCTCCCCTCAACATTTTCCCACGAATAAGAATTTCATGGTCCTGCCGTGTCATTAGAAACTGTGCACAAAAAAATGTAATCGAAGTTGATAGTTGGTGTTTTGAGCACTATGATAACTAGTCAGTTTTTAACCGATTTTTCCAATAACCTTATTTTGAATCATTTTGAGCTCAATTATTATTGAATAATTTCTAGTTAGCAACACAATTAATGCATTTTCCAAGTTAAAAACGTTAAATAGTAGGACTTTACATGTTTCCCTCCTGAACACTACCTTCATTGCTATGACAGTGGAAAACCTTTGAACCCGAAATCTTTAATTGTTTTTTACAACCGCTCCTCATATCCTTCGATAATCCGATCATATTTACAGTAACAAAAATGTCTAAAAGTTTAGTATAGTTTACCTGAAGCAATCCGGAGAAGTTACGTAGCAGCTCAGCAACTCTCGACATTAGGTCATTCATGTTTGGATGAAGCTGGTCCCTCAAATCGTAAATACTAAAAGTGGTGTCATCAAAGTTGAGGCATCGACTGGTTGGAGAGCTGAAACAATTCAAGTCCAGCGGTAATGACATGAATTGATGAATTTTTACATGAACGAGTCTCAAAACGTTTCTCAACGCTATGCTGACCTTATTTATACCTTATAATCATTTTGACCTAAAAGCGTAAGAATAACAAAATGCCGTTATTGGATTGAAAGTTAGCTTGTGAGTTACAAACATCACAACACAACACATCAAAATCTTGATTGGTGTCACTTTTAGAAAAATTGTAAAAAATATACGCGCAGATTGTTGAATTTCTTTAAAATATCTGGTTCGTGGTATCGCATTTCACGCAACCCCTGCAAACTTATATATACTTAATGTATCTGAGTTCAACTGACTTCTGTTGAAACTTTCAGCGAGTTTAAAATTACGGATATTTTCGAATAAAAATTGGAAAAAATATCACTGGTAGTTTCTTAAATTTCATTTTTCGATATGTGTTCGGCACAGGCCAAATTAGGTGGGTTTTTGACCTCGGAATGTCTGCAACGGCAAAGCTTTGTTCCCCAACCACCTTCTATTTTAAAGCCCTTTTGTTTACCTATGGAAAGTCCACCTATTCAGGTATTCCGATTGACAACGAATTTCCCCTTCTTCTGGACTTTACAAAATATCCTTCTCCCTCCCATCAATTTACATTTCTCACCACAACAGCTCCTCCCAAACTCGCCGTCTACGCCCATCTACCAGTACTCGTGGAAGTCGGTCGTCTTTCAGTTCTCCCAACAGACAGTTGTTTCACCTCTCATCGACATCCAATTCGGATTTCTCCTTCCTTCCCCTTACAAGCATTCTCACGCCTTCAGATCCCCCTTGTTCGCACTTCTATACACAAACTCATATCGTGTTCTACTCACCTCTTCTTTGCACATAATTGTTAGAATCTTGTTGTGATTTTCCAACTCTTCAATTACAATTTTCGTGTAAAACCCGTCTCCTGGTCAAAACAATGCATCTTGGTTCATATATTCATTCAATTGATAATTGCGCGATAATTTTTGGACACCCGTTCAGAAGATAGACCGGCAGGTCATCCAAATTATCAGATTTAAAAAGGAACCAACTGATTTAAAAAAATTATGCAGTTAGAAAACTGTTGCGATCCTGGAAATTGGAACTTTCCGTCACTCCTGTAAATTCCAAAATCTTCCATATAAACGGGCGCTGTATCTTCGTTCGGAAGCATTTATGCGGAATGAAAAGTTGGTACTAGTAAGCTGAAAGCACGACGTTTGATCAACATCGTTAAGAGTAGTTTTCGAGGGAATTAATAAAGCGGTAATTTAACGTTCGGCAAATCTTACTTTCCTATGAACCTTGGTTGCGTACATCGAATACACATGTCTTTCACTGGGTTAAATTTGGTAACGGTTCCACGTCAGGAGTAGATTCTACAGCCGGTTCCCGTTGACCAAACCGCGAGCATCGCTCAGCTGTACAAGGCGCTCGACGATTGACGACTTCGCGCTCAATTATCTCGTCTCAATCCATTCTCGACCTTGAAATACGAGTTTATGGGCCCTTGCTGTAAATTGGTAGCGTAATAACATTTAAAATAATAAGAGGCATCTTAATAGTGGCGATTAAGGCCGGCTCTATTAGCATGAGGACTATCCTTTGACGCAATCTCCTCCTTGAAACAACCAACTTATCAAATCATTACGCTCCACCTATTTCTTTACGGTTTCACAATGTTGGTAGTACACCATTATCACGGTGTTTACGAAGTTTAAGGTGCAATGCTCAAACGCTCTTATTTTCCTAAGCACTAGGCAGTTCGGAGGAAAGATTTGTAACGGCATAAAAAACAACGTCTTCGGATCTTAAATTTTCTAGAGAGAGAAAATTCAATAGAGAAAATGGATGAATCTAATCGGCTCAAATTAGGGTTTTATCCTGCAGATCACTTTGGGACAAGTGAAGGGAAAACTGACTACAGATGTAAGGGTGATCATAATGTTTTTTTTTCCTTCTCAATGGCGGCTCCAAAATTTTTAATTGAGTGTATCTACAGGTCTAAATGACGCGGTTGTAGTACAACATTTTCATTTATAAGAAATGAAATAGATCAATTTTTACGCAGTTTTCCTCTCGCCAACCGTTCTCCAAAGATTAGCCTTCCCCAAAAAAGTCAGAACGATAGCCCAATAAGCTATTCATAAGATGGTAGTAACGGTAATCATAAGTAATCAGGAACAACCACAAAAATTCTGGAATTCGAACTAACGTCGTTTAGGTTAAAGATTTAAAACAGGTACTGATTGTCCTTTCGAAAATACCCTGTGATTTTGGTAAAAATCGTCAAAGCCGTTTTTTTTTTCTGGAGATGAAAAGTTATGTATTGATTACTCAGGAAGTTTAATCAACATTGTCATGGCTGTTTGTGACAGCGATAAGCCGTCCTTTTTGGTACATACAGTTCTCTCTCATTCCGAAGTTGGGAACTGCACATAACCGTATTTTCACACCTTCAGAAATTAGCAAACTTAGGAAAAACGCTGCAAATTATCGCACAACGGATTATTATTCTCTTGCACAGCGTGGTGTGAAACCTATCCCATTCAATTCAACGTCGGAAGATATTAAGAATATTATATGGGTATTAAAGCAATTGGGTTATATCCGCCAGTAGGTAAATTACTAAAGTTAACGTACCTGTTAAGTGAGTCCGCCTCCTCTGGCTGGTGAGTTACTGTGGGCAAGCGCTTTCGATTAAGTCAGTACTGACTTAGTACTGACTTAACGGCCAGACGATGATGTCTTTACATCGCTTTCCCTGCCCCTCAATTTTTAGATTCCTCTTCTCAAAACAGCTCCTTCCGAGAGTCATCATTCAGCTCTCGCAATACAGTCGTCTCACAGTTCTCCCAACTCAACTCTCTCTTTCTCTCTCTCTCTCACTCTCTTTCTCTCTCTCTTTCTCTCTCTCTCTCTCTCTCTCTCTCACTCTCTCTCTCTCTCTCTCTCTCTCTCTCTCTCTCTCTCTCTCTCCCCATTCGTGCGCCCAACAATGGGTTTATAAAAAATCTGGGAAACGAGTATTCACATGTTTGTAGAGCACCTCTGAGACCCATCCTATTCGATTCAGCATCGAAAAATACACGAAACATGATCACTACAACGGAAAAACGAAAATTCACTTTTTCTAGACAATAGGAAAGACGCGACGAGAGTGGTTGGAGTGAGACAGGAGGTAGAGCTGGAAACGAGCGCAGGGCGGGGGAAAAATAGCTTTTGCAACGATCTCCAGCGAGTTGTCCAACTGCCAGAATTCACCTCACTATATTTATTGCGATTTCACATTGTCCATCCATCCATCAGATCGTCTATATCTCAAATGGAGTTTTCATACCAAAAGACAGATTTTTAAGACTACGTTAAAGGCAAAATATGGTATGGACAGCGGGCGGATATTGCTGATGTCCCCCACGCCTTGAAACATTATGTGTCAAATTTTGATGGGTGGTTGTAAAAAAATTGTCCTGACCGAAAAAAAACGAATAATAAACCAAGAATATTTCAAGTAGTGATCACTACGGTCGAGTAAGTTTAGCATGAAATTGGAGCTGATTTCGTGTTTCTTGAACGTCCAATAAAATAACAATTTTTTCGAGTGAATCCGTCATACTTCGTTAATGATAAAATGTATCAATTGGACAGTCCCCCATCAGTACAAATATTTTTAAGGGATACTGTGTAAGTGGTCCTTGTATACGAATAAGGGAAAACGCAGTAATAAAAGTATAAGCCAAACTATAAAAGTCGTGAGAAGATTGTATTGTGAAGATCATTGACAATTCTGGAAAATGGAGGGAAAAGGTTCCGTTAACACAATTTGGGCGCGTTAAGAAGTTGTTGTTGAAAGTGCGTTGTTGTCTGTGAACAGTAAATAGAAGGGACTAGTTATTTTTACGTACATCTGTGGTTCGTGAATTTTCTCGTTCGGAACAAACAAGATTCACAATAAAACTTCAACGTCGAGATACTGTATCTGGATTAGGCTCACGGCGAATTATTACGAAATATACTCCGCACCCCTAACGTATTCACAAGAAAACGTAGCGTGATAAAAGAATTTCCCGACTCGAGGACAACTTGTTAGTACTATTTTTCTTGAGCCACTTGGGAGCGCCTCATGCATAAATGTAAGAATCGTCCTAAATAGAAAACAGGATGGTGAAACTGAATGGAAATCTTACAAGATCAGGGATGGCGAATGAGTTTCAACGCTAAACCGACCCGCTTTTTAGTTTTGCTGGTTGAATGGTCCTTATGAATGTATTCATATTATGGAACATTCGGATTTCATAGTTAGCGGAACTGCCAAATCTAATATTACATCTGTTTTGATCGTGCTATGAATTAATACTAGAATTACTGAGACAAAAAAGTAGAATATTTAATTTTCATATTTCTGGTCTTCTGACGTTCAATTTTAGCATTGGTGAGCCTTCTATCGTTCCGTACTCTGGAAATTGGTTATATTGTGGAACACCGTGGTTTTTACTTTCCGACTTTTCTTCTCTATACATATCTCCATGAAAATTCGGTGAACGGAGATATAGGCCTGTGAAGCAAAAATAGGTTTTTTACGCTTTTTGGCAAAACGGCTCTAGCGATTTTCACCATACTCACAGGATGTTTTCAAATAGTTAATACCTACATATTGTTCTCAATAAATGTTCCTCTGACAGTCCATTGATTTGAGATAAAAATGAAAATGTGTCGAAAATAACGTTTTTTCCGTAGATTCTGGAGTAACTGCTTCACCAAATTTGATCAATCGTTCTGAGTGTCTTTTAGTCACCCATACCCACATTTCGTTCTGTATAATTATTTCTGTGTATATATATACGTTGAACGGAGATATAAGCCAAGTTAACTCAGAAAAGGAGATTTGTCGAATATTAATTTATTGGTAAAGTTAACGTACCTGTTAGGTGAGTCCGTCTCCTCTGGCTTGTGAGTTACTGTGGGCAAGCGCTTTCGATGTAAAGACATCATCGTCTGGCCGTTAAGTCAGTACTGGAGTCAGTCAGTTGGTCGTGGTCTTTATATACAAAGAGAAAGGTGAAAGGGGTGATGGAGCGTCGGGGAAGGGGCGGGGAGAGGAAGTCATGTACCTCAGGGGGAACCCCCTAGAGATAAATGGAACGTGTTGGATGGTCTGTCAATTGTAGAATTTACGTCTTTTTTGGTCGTTGGTCTGTAAATCCGTCAGTTGGTTGTTTTCGTTTGTGTAGTGTTTTGAGTGGTGTGAATATGGTGTCGCATTTTGTGTTGATTTGTTCATTTATGATCTGTCCATTGAAGTTTTTTTGTTTATAAATTTCCATGTTTTCTAATATGTTCAGTTTTCGTCCTTTGTATTGTTTGTGTAGTAAGATGGTGCAGTCCTGTATTTTGGTGGGTTCATGTCCAGTTGTTTTGAGGTGGTTGGCAAAGTTTGTATCGTCTTTGTTCCTACTAAGAGATTTAATGTGTTCTGAATATCTGGTCCGTATTTTTCGTCCTGTCTGTCCTATGTATGCGTTTTTACAAGTACAAGTTATTTTATACACCCCACTTTGGTCGAGTGGGTCTGTCTTTTCAGTCTTTGCAGTTAGATTGGTTCTAAGTGTGTTGTCCGTGCGTAGTCGACAGCTCAAAAGTCTGTCCAAATTTTCAAAAGCTCGATCAATGTCCATATTATAAAAGGATAGGCGTTCTCAAAATGCAAATTATTCTTCGGGAGCGCAGCGTTTACAACTCTCGTATTTCGCCGATTCGCTATACGCGTTGCCTTTGAGTAGTGGAAAGTAATCGTTTTCTACAGTTGATAACAGGCTTATAGGTCCGCAGGAGCTGATTTTATTCTCCGGCTTGGCGAGTTCAGGATCGTAAGAATATGGGCGTGTTTTCTGGCACGAAGAAAATATCACAGCCGGACAGCCGCCGATTAAACGTGAGTGAGAAATGAAATAATTGTGCCAGGCCCATTAACCGGAAGAGACGTGGCAATCACACCAAGAACGGGAGATTTTCTGCAGATCTTTACGTTTTGAAGGCCACTGAGTCCGAAAAATACCGTTTGAAAAAAATGTTGGTGTGTCTGTGAGCGCGACTAAGAAAGAACGGCTAGAACCATTCGGCTCAAATTTTGTTATTTAGCTTGCACATTACTATGGGACTTTAAAATGAATGAATGAGAAAAATCCATCGTAAACTAACTATAGTTTTCATACTGACCACATCTATCGGTTTTGAAAATTTTTTTTTCTGTATGATTAGCTCTTGATGATGTACTGTAAAACTTTCATTCGTGGAAAAATGATGAGTGGAGTACAATAAATATTTCAAAGAAAATCAATTTCACCTCTGTTTCCTCCTAATGATTTCGCTCATATGATACTAGCATTCTCAGAAGAATCAGGATGAAGGTTCGTTTAGAAGCAGATCCAGATTAGAAGACCGCACCTTCTGCTTCTCACAGTTTTTACCTGACAATCCTGAAACAGTAAACACAAACCTTCCTCATGTCGACATGTTTAGTGCGTGCGGTCTGAGGATCTTTGGCGGTTGGAGATAATAGTTAGCCCTGCGGCCTTTATCCATCTCTTACCAACGCGCTATTAGACATGGGGAGCTTTCCAATGAAACGTTTCGAAACGAACCCCTTTGCTCCACAGATGAGGACACTCCGACTGAAAGCACTGTGTCTGTAGCAGCGGCAGCAGCCTCCCGTGGGGCCATTTCAGTAAGCTGCGGCTGGAGTAGCCTAATGACCTGAATGGGTAGAAAGCTCCAGCGCAGGAATTGCCAAGGGGCACCCATGGATTCTAAGGATACCACCACATCAGGAAAGGGGTCAGATTGTATGGGACTTGAACTCCGATCTCGGTAGGTATGTTCAGTGGGTAGCACCTCCCGCCGTTCCCTCGGAAACTTGTCACTTGTCGGAAAAAGTCTTCTTTACGGACACCGTTTCTCAGGCCTGTAGGAGACCTCGTCAGTGACGTGAAAATGCGAGACGACTTTAATAAAATTCTCTCGTCACGTCTCCAGTAAGCCGTAGAGGTGAGGTTGTCTTAACAAGTATAGGCAAAGTCGAGCTTCCATTTTTACTTTCCTTGGCTCTACGAAGTAGAAAGGAAAGTTATGAAATCGGCTGAAAATTTTTTCAGATCTCTACGTTTCAGACCTTCCTGAGTCCCACAAACACTATTTGGGAAAATGGTCTGTGTGTGTGTGTGTATGTGTCTGTGAACGATTGTTAGGGAAAACCACCTTACGAAATCAGCTCAAACTTCACATCTCGCCCGCAGGTTACCATAGAACGCCAAAATAAGGGTATCAACAAAATCCATCGAAATTTAACTATAGTCATCACAGTGATCAAAACACCAAATATTTTTTTCTCAAAAACGGCTCCAACGATTTAGATTAAATTATTTATGTTGGTAGCTCCCAATATGGAAATTATACCATAGAATTCCCATTTGTGGGAAAATGATGAGAGCAGAACAATGAATTGTAAAAATTTTCGACGAAAAGCGATTTTAGCGCAATTTTTAGAGAGAAAAAACCGTATCGAATCATCTGAAACTTGATGTCTAGCCTACAGGTTACCATGGGACGCAAAAATAAGGGTATGGGCAAAATCCACCGAAAGTTAACTATAGTTGTCATAGTGATCAAAACACCATTTTTTTTTCTCAAAAACAGCTGTAACGATTTTGATTAAATTTTTTATATTGATAGCTCTCAATAAAGAAACTATACCATGAAATTCCCATTCGTGGGAAAATGACGAGAGCAGCACAATAAATTATCAAAATTTTCGACCAATAGCGTTTTTAGCGCAGTAACTATGCAAAAGTGATTACTATCCTTTTTTTGAAAAATCGCGTTTACAGCCTCATTAATTATCTGTGTACCAATTGCTCAATAATGGTCCTGCAATGAGTATGAGCAGCACAATAAAATCTAGAACTGTAAGCGCTACCGCTTCCTGCTGCCGTAAAGCGTTGTTTGACCAAGTTCAAATTAACTGAGTGGTAAATTGATGAATTGATTAAATAGAATTAGCCATGTACAAAGTGAATTGTTGTAGAGCTAAGGAAAGTTGTGTGTTGCAACGCACCAGATATTTTTCTCTTTCTTTCGGCGACAATTGTCTGAAGAAGGGAAGCGAAAAGAAAACTCGGTACATCCGTGTATGTGGCCCTTCATGTTGACAAGTGTATTTGAGTGTCTAAGACCTGGCACTCTGTGTTGGCAAATGTCGTTGTGAACGCCCTTTCTGTTGGGGAGAGTGCCTAGCACTGCAGCCTGTTGCATGTTGACAGTCTCACAAACCACCTGCGCTGTGATTGCACGAACAGGTGGTGGGATAAGTTGGAACAACCGAATAAATGCTGGAATCTTAAGAACCACTAGTTTCTATGTAGAACGGACGTACGAGTAATTTCAGTGATGTTCGTTTGAACTGAATGAAAAACAGATTATATTAGTTGCTAGAGTGATTTATTTATAACATATACGGGCAGTGCCCAATTTAACAGTGAGAAACAAAAAATAAATAGAAGTAGGACAATATAAACCACAATAAATAGCACAAATCAATCAGCAGCAATCCCGAGCCAACTAATGGTGATCACAGTAGCCGTCGAATTCTGGACAACAACAGTACGTCCTCCGAAACACCGTGTGGCAACCTATTGAAGTCCTCCTGGAAGCGCACCATGGGATTATTGCGGAGATAGTTGGTCGAAGAGATATAAACATAAAAAGGCTGATGGAGTCTGGTAGCGTATGGAGGGGCGTAGAAGTTCAACTTGGAAAGCAGATACGGACAATCCAGTCGACCCGCTGTCAACCCATGCAGGAGAAGCATGTCCGCCACACGTCGCCGACTCTCCAAAGAGGACAAGCCTTCCCTCCTGAGCGCCCCCGCATAGGAAAATTCCTCCCAACTATCGCCTCTCCTATAGGACACATAGCGCAGGAAGTGGCGCTGAACACGCTTCAAGGTATTCTTAGCACTGGATTACCACGGTGACCACACAGGGGAGGAAAACTCGAGAGGTGTACGGACAAGGGAGGTGAATAGCAGCTTAAGGGCGTTTGGTTCCTTGAAATCCCTCGTATTTCTTTTGAGAAAGCCCAGTTTGCTCATTGCTCCCGAGCATATTTCACCAATACGCGCCGAAAACGTAAAACCTGAATCGATCAAAACTCCCGCACCAGGGTTTTACGCTTTATATTTTGATAAAGATTGCCATGCACATGGGGCTAAGGAAAATTTTGTGAAACGTCGCACCAAATATTTCTGATGATCCTTTTCGAAGAGATTTTCTATAAAGAGAACCGTCCTGGGCATCGAGGTTTTCCATGTCATAACGCACCTGTTCACATCTCGAAGGAATTTCCGAGTGAATTGAAAAGAAGCTTTTGTGCCGGGTCTCTCGAGACTAGTAACCTGGAACTGACCTGTACGCACAACAAGTGTCGTTGGGGAGGGTGTTTCTTCAGCTGACGTTAAGATTTCAGTAACCATTTCAACAGCCTGATTGATGTCTTTTTTCTAGTCTAACCAATGGAGTGGGATTAGAACTTTTTTGGCAACGAGCTTTTTATAAGCCGACCAATTTAATGATTAGCTTTAGAATTGTCAAATTGAGTTCGATGTGAGTACTATACATCAGATACGTCACGTGTTATGATACAAACTAATCCAACTGGCTTCGCTTCGCTTGGCAACTGAGCGAGTGTGTGAGAAGAGATGAGGAGGAGCAAGGTCGGTAAGTAGAGCGGTTGCCGCTTCAATAGACGTAAATTCATGCAGTTAAATTACGGGATAACGTTAAATACATGGAATTATTCTTCGCCTATTAATTTTTTCTACGATAATCCATCATCACGAGATGGAGGTAAAGTCGAAGGCAAGGCTCTAATAATTTGTTGAATCATTGGCAAGACACCAGATGCAGGGGTCAAGGACAAATCGAGCAGAGAGTTATACAACGTCGTAGGAGGAAAAATAAGGTGACAGCGGGCGGGGTATCTTCCGAGAACGGGAAGTGATCCAACAACGCTCCTTTTTAAATACGAATTAACCAACCTGTTTTTGATTGATGCTTGGCACCTCTTCGTATCCTGTAAAATTGACTACGGACGCTCGTAACGTTCAAATGCCGAATTGTGAACGACTTCTGACGTCTGCAGGGGAAAACTTCAAGAGATGGGAGATGAGCTCAGAAGGCACCAAAAGCTCGCAAACGCAGGATGTCTTGGCTTTCAGACAAATCGAAAGCTCAGTATACATTTTGAGTCAATGATTTCGAAATTGGTGTGTTTAACAGCGTATGTCGGTACTGACTACATCCGACCATGATTGCTCGTTAGAAGTAGACATGCAGGTCATCTTAATATCATAACACAAAGAATGGTTGGAATTGTAATACAAAGTATGGATCACTGTCCTTCGAACTACTTCATAATATTTAAAGGTGAAATTCGAGAGTAGCTATTTCTAGAGGTTGGACGATATTTCGCTAAATGATACATGATGATTGCGAACTCCCGATAGTCCAAACTGACGCTGCTGAATGAAAGTAACCGTCTAAATCGTGAGCGGCCGCCTGACAAACAGCAGTTGATCCCTAGCTCAGATACGTTCTAAAATTACGAATTACTTTACGCTGTACGAGAACTCACCCATTAGCTGTGAACTCGATTCGACGTATTTAATGACCGATTTGTTTCTGATACTTGTGCGTTGCTTGTTTTAGGGGCGACGCAATCCCAAATTTTACGACCTTGAAGAGTTGGGTGACAATTGAGAACTTGGAACGCTGTACGAAATGCTGACGTAACAGACTCTCGATTTGAAATGAACGATTTTACTGTTTACCGATCTAGAGCGAGGAATAGATACGATTAACGACCAACCTTGCCCTTTAAATAGCCGCAAATGTAGAACCGTGACTGCGTAACATTCAAAGAAAAACTTCGTAGGCCCCCTGACCTTTTTCAGAACCTAATTCAATTCTTCCGTTGCTCGTTCGGGGCAGCCAGTCGGTCAAAAAGCGATTTTCCTTAGTCACCATTCTTTTATCATTAAATTCTATTTATGATACAGCTGAGTCACGATCTCCTTTTCTGACAATAACCCCCTTCGACAGGTAAAGCCGCCCGAAAAGGGAACCATCGTAAGTTCGGCCTCGACAGGAAGGGCAGTCTCCTCCGCCGTTGAATCGATTTCTCGTCTCCTTCATCAGTTTTAACAGACGTTTGTCAAGAAACAAGATACTTCCCCAGTCGCTTTCCAAGAGAGAGAGAGTGAGAATGACGAGAGGGGTGGGTTTCATTAGGAGCTGAGCCTAATTGGGCCTCACTCGGAAAATTCCACGCTTGCTCTCATCGCTTTCCTTCCAAACCACCCTTTCCCCCTTTCATCGCTCCGATTACTTAAATATAACCTGATCTAAGATATCATATCTCAAGCTAATATTTCAAACATGAGTAGTCTCAATTCCATTTTTAGCATTTTTATTATTTATTGTCTTCGGACGAACATTATTACACCAATACACTACTAAATCTAGCCATATCTTTTCCAATGAAGATGTTATCTCTCTCTTCTAGTATTCGAATGATCAGGCACTACTAACTGCTTACGGACTGCAGCATGATTCTTAATAGAGTCCTCATGAGTTCAATAAACTAACGCACCACATGATCGACTGACTTAAACAGCTTCCCACAGTGAAATCCAATCCACACCTCTCAGACATCTCATCACGATGCGCTGTGACGGTATCAAAGAGAATTAAGACTACCTTTGCCATGAATAACATCTGAAACCTATTCTAGATGTTTCCGAACTTTCAATAATTTAATCGATGATGAGTTTATGTCAAATTAGCGGATTTTTTTTTTCATGAAAACGGTGGATGCAGGTCCCTCACTGCAGCCACAAACGGGTCTATTGTAAGGGTGTCCATGATCCTCAGATCATGGCCCCCCTGCACCACAGCACTGGTCTCACTTGGTGTGACGTCACCTATGCGCCCTCACCACCCCCGCACAAAGCGGAGGAAATCCGCAAGTTCTGCATTCGCCACCTCTTCTGGCTGAAGAAAGGGCCTGCCAAACACACAACTGCGCGATGCCGCGAGTCTATCGCATACGCAATCATATGATCTGCCGTCTCTAGCCCTACCTCGCAGAACCTGCATACCTGTACCTCGCACTTGCCAATATTTGCAAGGTCCTCAGCGGACAGTAACCTGTGAACAGGCCACATATGATCCTCATATCCTTCCTCCCCAGTGCGAGCACCTTCTTGGACCTCCCTCTGGAGAGCCGGATGAAGAGTTTTGACTGTCCAAGGCTGGGCAGCCCTGTACCTATCCCATTTGCCAACCTCTCTATTTAGGTGGCTCCTGGTAGTCCCAACAAAGGGCTCAGGGCCAATAGGGATCTGCGCCGATCCCTTCTCAGCCAACCTATCAGCCCGTTCGTTTCCCTCTATACCCTGATGCCCTGACACCCAACACAGTGTTACACTGTTGCCCTTGGCCAGGGCCTTCAGTCCAGTCAGACACTCCCACACCTGCGCGATGTCAGTACAGTATGAGAAGACAGTATGAGGCTAACGCCTTGAGAGTGGCCTGACTGTCCACCATGATGTAGATTCTCTGCCGCTTCAGTCCCCTCAGCAGCAGCCGCTGCACACAGACCGTTACCGCAGCCACCTCTGCCTGGAACACTGTAATCGCAATGGGATTGTCTGATTCTCGGCCCAAAGATGCCTGCACCCGCAAAGCTACCCTGCACCGAGCCATCAGTGTAGTATACCAGCACCCAATACCAGGGGCCCCAGCTTCGAAAGCGGGAACTCCCCATTCCCACCTGACGAATGAGTATCCGAAAGGGTAACACGAAGTTGAACCTCGTGGGCATTGAGTCTATCACATGCAGTTCGGGCCCCTCCACCTTCACCTTGTCAAGGATCAAGCGGCAGGAACTCCTCCTCCCCCGCATGATCAGACCCAACTCCAACATACGCACAGCCTGGAGGAACGCCATCCTTTTAACATGTATGTGGAGTGGAGCTAAATCTAGCAAGACCTCCAGTGCAGCCATAGGGCATGTTGTCATACGGCCTGTAATGGCCAGACACGCCCCACGCTGCAGTTTATTTAGCTGCAACTGCACTGTTTTGTTTTCCACCCTAGTCCAAATTAGCGGATACAAAATACGTTATTAATAGTAATTTTACTACTTCACATGAAACGTTTCATATAGCACTTCATGAATGATTAATAGTAAATCCCCTTGAACACATCTCGTGGAAACATGGTTCGTGGTTAGAAGGGGTAACTGAATAAAGTGATACAAACGCCTAGTTTCATTGAAAATCAGGCGCTAAAACGACATTTTCCGTACGGGATCCTCGAATGTTCACATGGTCTGTTTAACGAAAATGTTAATTCTCCTACTTTTATATTTGGTTGAACGGTGTCGAGCGAAGGGGCAAGTAGAAAGCATTCGCGAAGAGTTTGTGGATGTGTTAATCAGTAAGTAACACATGATAATGAAGGGATATTGAAGTAGGAACTGGATTATCTAATGCACCACCGAACGGATCTTTACGTTGAATTGAACAGTTACGAGGAAATTACGTGCAGAGGCTTCACTTAGGCGAATTTAAGTCGGTATACACGCTCAAAAGGCCCACTTCTGGCAGACGTTCCTTCCTTTATGACTACGATTTAGGCTTGTCCGCCGCATTGGCGCTGATTAGGCACCTCAAGCGTTTCCATTTACTATCTTTGGTGTCAGTAGTCAGAACGGAGCTGTTGTTTCGTCGAGGTATCGTCCCGGCCCCTGTGTTCGCGTTCGCTCCCACCCAGTTCCCTCATACCAAATCTCCTAACTGTAATTTCGGATAAAACGCCGTCTATAATCGGCCGTTATCCTACATACTCCCCTCCCACAATCCGTACTATATCATAACAGTCGCAAGGGGTAGGACGTGATGGGCAGGACAAAAGGGGAAGGGCTCATGAAGCTTACTTAAAATGAAGCATAATCAGAGATTGGCCCATATTTTTCCTAATATATTTAGGACATTCATTACCTAGTTTTCGTAACGAGATAGAGAAAAATAGAAAGAGAGAGAGATTGACTTGGGGAAATTAGGGCCATACAGCCCTCTCTACCATTTCCCTTGAAATCTAGATACAGAAATTCCTTTAAGGTTGACAAATCAAAATATACAGGCTACGAACATCAAGATATATACATGAATCAGTTTTAAATTGTTTCAGTCAGTATTAAGTTTTTTACCCGAAACTCTGCGCAAAACGTTCAGTACGCTCATTCATCAATAATTACAGTCACGCCAGAATAAATTGCATTCTCACCAACACTGAATACACACGCACACACAAAAGCTTACATTCACACCAAAAATCCTCCTGGAATACCCAAGGCCTCATGAACACAGAAGGCGTGAGAAAGTGAGTACTTGTATATTCCTCCCCCTATCCAACAATACACATCCTAACCTAAAAACATAAATCACAAGCAAAAACGCTTCCACTCATTATGGCAAAAATTATGAATGTTAATTTAGCAGACAGAATTTTGCGTTCGCCACGCATTCCTGGGTGTATGTGTGTGTGGCGGTGTCGGAAGCTCGTGGAGTGGAGGCAGGTAACGTCAGGGTTGCAGCATTGGCCGTGTCTTGGCGTCGTGTGTGGTGCAAGAAAGGGGCTGAGGAGATGCGTCGGGTGGGCGTGTCAGGCGTTCTCCGCGGTATCAGCACCCGCGTGAGCTCGGGTCGTATCTAAACTGGTGGTCGTTCTATCGTGGAACATCCTCTTATCCTTCTTTCCTTCCCCGCCCCAATCGTTGTATCCCTAGAGCTGGCGTAGGGTAGTCTGGGCGCCCTCTCCATTTCCTTACGTATTATTTATTTGGTTTCTCCTTTTTGGGTGCCACCGTCCCATTTACGTGAGCTTGAAAAAAAAAGTGTGTGTGTAGAGAGAGAGAGAGAGAGAGAGAAGTATTGTATAACTGCGAGGCACGCGAGCCAAATGAACGCTTCGCCATTGTTTACGGAATAAATGACCTTCTGACAATGCAAACTGTTTATGAATAACATTATTCATACTGATTTTTGTTTCAGATAAGTACAACGAAATTGCAGAAATTTTTCTCACTGGAGTCTTAGTTCGCCTCGACGACAGCCAGTTTTCCTTCGGCTGGTTAGAAAACCGAATAGGATTGTCGTGTTTCGATGGTTACATGAGACCCTTCGTTGTTAGAAAGTGAGCTAATTCATACACTTGTGATTTGCCTAATTTTCGTGTATAATTACGATTTATGTACCGTTTCCAACTAGATAGACCTAAAATCTCTCCAATACAAAGTTGAACGTTGTCGGTAATCTAAAGTTGCCCTTTTCAACGCCACAAACCCCCTGTAACCTCGAATTGGTGCGCACCCCTATTTCTTATTTTCAGCCACCCTGAAAATTGCACTGTAGCGTTTGGGGCAGCAAAATAAAGAGAGAAATATTCCTCAACCACACATTAAAACAACTTCACGTACAACGTGGAACCTGGTAGCGCTTAAAGCTCTGGAATTTATTGCGTTGCTGCTACTTATGCCGCGACCTTCATAATAAAAAATATCGCATCGTTAATCAATGTCGATATATATTTTTTTAAGTGGTCGGTCCTAACGATTCAGTAATTATAGAAGAAACGATGCGAAAAATGTCACGCACAAAACGACGCTTGAATTTCGGAATTTTTGAGGTGGCTTCTGTTTCTGTTACTACCGTTATTACATACTCACGATGTAAGTAGCTTATTGGACCACCTCCCTGATTATTTTGATACTGATAATTTATTATTTACTACAAAAAGTGCGCTAAAAACGCTTTTCGTCGAAATTTTTCATAATTTATTGTGTTGCTCTCGTCATTTGTTCACTCGTGAACATTTTGTGGTACAAGAGTGCTATTCGGAATGGTTCATACAAAAATGTGATCAAAATACGTGTGACCAAATTGACTCTGCTGCTCTCTTCATCTTCCCACAAATGAGAAGTTTATTGTATTCTTATCGCGCTTGGAACTGTTGATACGAAACATTTCGTCACATACGATGAAGCCTTTTTTGAGAAAAAAATACCACGTTTGAAGCATACAACTTTTCTTAGTTCTCCGTAAAATCTTGCTACTAATTCTATTCATTTTTCATTTAGGACAATTACTTGGTCAAACGTAACTTTACGATGGTAGAAAGTGATTGCGCTCGTAATTCCAAAATTTATTGTGGTACTCCTACTCGTAGCAAGACCATTATTGAGCAACTAGAATACAGAGAATTAATGCGACTGTGTGTGTTTGTTTGAGAACGACAATAATCATTGTATGAGAATTATTTAGTAAAAGCAGTGAGCTGTGTTGGTAAGTGAAACGTTTGCAGTTGAAATTCCCGAATTTAAGGAGTATCTCCTATATATCTTATGAGCGCTATCCATGGTATTGGTACTTTATTGGGCTATCCCGTCAAATTTGTCGAAGATTCCAGTAACATTAGAGCGGAGTTTATGGGGAAAAAACTGCGTTAAAATCGATTTTTGTGCTGCTCTCATCATTTTCTCACGGAAGGGAATTTTAGTGTAATATTATGTTATTTAGAACGGTCCATACAAATAATTAAATCAGAATCGTTTTAACAATTTTGAGAAAAAAATTAGTGTTTTAATCACCATGATAATAACTATAGTTAGTTTTCGGCGGATTTTCCCCATACCCTTATTTTGGCGTTCTATGGTAACCTGTGCGCTATATATGAAGTTTGCGCTGATTTGATTCGGCTGTTTTCTCTCAATCGCGTTCACAGACACACACATACACACAGACCATTTTCAAAATACATGTTTTTCGGACTCAGTAGGGTCTGAAACGTAAAGTAAAAATATCTAGCGCGTTGCAACACACAACTTTCCTTAGCTCTACAACATTCACTTTGTACATGGCTAATTCTATTTATCAATTCATTTATCACTCAGTTCATTTGAACTTGGTCAAACAACGCTTAACGGCAGCAGGAAGCGGTATCGCTTACAGTTCCAGATTTTATTGTGCTGCTCGTACTCATTGCAGGACCATTATTGAGCAATTGGTACACAGATAATTAATGAGGCTGTAAACACAAATTTTTTGAAGAAGAGTAGTAATTACTTTTGCAGAGTTATTGGGTAAAAACGTTTAGAACTGGTAGTAAGCGAAACCGCAGTAGTTGAAATTCAGGAATTTCTGGATTGACCCCCCATGTATCTCATGAGCGTTTTTAAACACTCACCTTTTAGGTACTAGATTGGACTACAATATCAATTTTTTTTAACATTCTACAAAAATTCCAGCGGAGTTTATAAGGAAAAAACTGCGCTATAAACGCAATTCGTCGAAAGTTTTGATCATTTATTGTGCTGCTCTCGTCATTTTCTCACGAATGGGAATTTTATGGTATATTTGTCTTATTGAGAGCTATCTATATAAACAATGTAATCAAAATAGTTAAAGCCGTTTTTGAGAAAAAAAATTAGGTGCTTTGATCACCATGATAACTATAGTTAACTTTCGGTAGATTTTGTCCATACCCTTATTTTGGCGTCCCATGGTAACCTGTAGGCTAGACATCATGTTTCAGCTGATTTGGTACGGTGGTTTTCTCTAAAAACCGCGCTAAAATAGATTTCGTCGAAAGTTTTGGTAATTTATTGTGCTGCTCTAGTCATTTTCCCATGAATGGGAATTCTACGGTATAGTTGCCATATTGAGAGCTACCAATATAAAAAATTTAATCAAAATAGTTACAGCCGTTTTTGAGAAAAAAGATATTAGGTGTTTTGATCACTATGATAACTATAGTTAACTTTCGATGGATTTTGTTCATACCCTTATTTTGGCGTTCCATGGTAACCTGCGGGCGAGATATGAAGTTTGAGCTGATTTGATACGATGGTTTTCTCTAAAAATCGTTCACAGACACACATAGACACACACAGACCATTTTCCCAAATAGTGTTTTTCGGACTCAGGAGGGTCTTAAACGTAAAGATCTGAAGAAAACTCAGTTTTTTTTCAGCCGATTACATAACTTTACTGTCTACTTTGTGGAGCCAAGGAAAGTAAAAAGCGGACAACTTTGGCGTTTTGATCTTTGACAACTATAATTATTATTGAACCATTTCTCCTACACCCATTTTTAGCTCCTCGCCGTAATCTGTAGACTAACTACCCAATTTAAGCTGATTTGGTTTTCACGTAGTCACAAAGCGTTTGCTCTATCGTTGTTGGACTCAACATTTTTGTTTTCGCCGATTATATGAATTCCCTTTGTAATCCTTGGGGCTAACGAAAGTAAAAATGTTTTAAAATGCTTTCTTATTCACGAACGTACGCAATGTATGGCGTATGTTGGCTTTTCACAAATCGTGAATAAGAATTCTTCAAGAAATCTCGTCAAACTTCTAACGCAAAACCAACGATGCCGTTTGAAGAGCTTTTTAAGCGTCCATCACAAAATATCCTCAACGTGGGCGCTTTATTGACTCGGGGCTCGTAGCACTTTTTTAACCATTCAACGAATGTGAGAAAAAGAGCCGCGTTGTTGTGGGTTGTCGGACTTCACAACTAGCTGTTTTGTAAAAAATACGCAATGACAGCGCCCCGTGTTTAATGCCGCCTAAACTTCATTAGTTTACCGTCTGCATTATTCCGTGGTAAAATTGTTCAATTCAATTTTAGAATAAGGAAGAAGCCGTTACTATCAAATGTGCTCTCGACCGAGGTCGTGATGAAAAATTTGACTTTATTCTATAAAGAGTGTGACATAATCGAAGAAGAAGGGTTTATGAGAAGTCTTCCGCAATCCCAACCGTGCTATTTAAGTGTTGACATTCAAGTTCTTGTTGGTAAGCTTAACACATACTGGTTTTCGTTTACAACGATTGTTCGTCTGCCACAATATTAATCAATAATTGTCGATTCATCTTGAGCTACAGATTCGTTTTGGTTTATTATTCATTCTGAAGAATAACCCTATGTTTTCGGTCACGAAAAATTTTTTACAACCCCCCCTCAAAATTTGATACTTTACGTTTCAAGACTTGGAGATTCCAAATTTGCAATGTCCGTCCGCCGTCCGCTGTCCGCCGTCTGGGCCGTTTTGTGCCTTTAACGTGGTCTAAAAAATTCGTTCTTTCGCACAAAAAGCCGATTTGGTATCTAGTTGTGCCCGCCATCTCGGCAATCCGATGGGACGAAGCCCGTGGTTGTATTGGGCAAAAAATGGTTAAAAAATTAACGAAACGCAGTAGAACGCAGGAACTACAGCGGAAGTCAACGTTTCGTCGTTTGAACTCCCTCCTTCCCGTCACAATAAAAAACCTCCCGCCTCTTCCTCGCCTCGCAACACAACGCTCGCCCTCCCGCTCTACTCATTGGAAGCCTCCCCCCCCCCTCGTATATAACCTTTGGCATTACGATTTGTCCCTTTATCGTCCGATTCCCTTGTTCTCGTCTTCACCTCCACAAATGACTTTCGCTCCGTCTCAACTATTTCCGTTAGCAAAATATCTGTTATCTTCGATTGAACTTTTCATTATTCGTTTATTTTTGGTTTATTTATTTAATAGTTTGTTTGTTTCATTTTTTTGGTTTTAATACGATTCAATTTTTTTAGATTCTTTCGTTTCATTCTCATTTTGGTTTTTTTCATAGATTTTTGGTTACATTTTGATATTAGTATTTAGCGTGCATGTTTTCATATTAAAATTCAGTTTTTTATAGATACTTCCGTTTTTTTTTGTTTATTTTAATATCACGATTCAGTTCTTTCCGACCTTTTTTTGGGTTTCATTTTGATATTTTTCGATGCTGAATCGAATGGGATGGGTCTCGGAGCATTAATGCTAGGTCAAGCTGTTTATCCGAATAATAAACAATTGTGTAATAATTTGCAGGGTTTTTTTATTTTTCTTTCGCCAGGTTGGATAACTATTTTGCAGCAAAATAAGACCGGCGAGTGCCGTAGCGCGGCAGCCCTCAACTTATCGGTTTCGAAAACTGGCATGGGAGTCGCGCACCTTTTCTTCCTCAACAACTCGACTATTTTCGATTTCCGTTTCGATTTATCCTCATCGTGGACGGAAAAAATTGAAGAGGTAGTTTGGATAACGTCCGTCATCTTTTTGCAGCAGTACAAAAACTGCAGCGACGACGCCCTGAGAGTTGACAGTTTATTTTGAACGAAGGACGAACTGGATGCTATTGAAAATCAGATCGTGCGCTGAACATTTCCCATTAATCGCCGATCTTGACTATATTTTATAAAATAATCTCCAGTGATTCTTACATTATCTGGAGGTAAATGTATTTCAGTAAATATTCCTAATAGCCTTGAATTGCGAGAGTTCTTGATGGAAGTCGAGTTTCAAATAATCTATTGATTTGTTCTTCTGTCAACAAGTATGGGCGTGTAACTTGCTAGAGGAGAACCACGGAACGCGGTATCGTCTACGAATACGAAGCAGTTCGCTACCTATTCCCATTCAAATCGTAGTGTTGACAGTTTCGAATGAGCCACTCTTGACCACAATGGACTTCCGAATGTGGTCTTGAATGAACAGCTCATAGCGTTTGATGTTACAATTTAACTATTCGAATAGTATCACTTTACGTGGTAGGAACTAACGTGCGATTTGCTCGACAATTTAGGTTCTTGCCCCCTTATGTCACTGTGGGTTATCCATGGTACTTCATACGAGTTGACGACGTGAAGGCAGACTAACTAAACAAACAGCTATTGCCTTCCACTAAGGGCCGTTTTCACCAACTGTATTAACTGAGGTACTGATTAACAGTACCTAACCCGCTTCCGCCACAAAAACGGCCTTCACCAGATTGGGTTAAGATCTAGCCCTGATCAAGCGCTAACCCCACAAAATTGGGCGGTTAGGTCCGGCTAGCTCTTATCTTTCTTTATCATATCCTGATATTTGTCCATTACCGTGCTCCATCGAATATTCTCTTCTATTATTGTGAATAATTTACGTATGTTTTGGAACAATAACAATAAACAAAGATGCTGTTAACATGTGCGCAGTTATTGCAGTTGCTTTCCACCACGATGATAATCTAATATCTTAGGTCATTTCACCCAGCGCTTCAGATGGATATGAGAGCGTTCCGACGACTCCAAGATGTGAATTTAAATTCTGTTGAGAAAAAAAGCATTACGATTGTAATTACATACAATTACAAGCAGATGAGGAGGAAATGTCAAATAATAACACGCTTTTACACTCAAGTTAGTGTATTAAAAAACATTTATTAAACACGATAATTCTCCCTTCCTTGTTAAAGTTCCTAGCTCGTAAAAGTTGTAACCTCACAATTTCGGGTTTTATGATTTCTTGTTCAGTTCTCATTTTCTAGCACCACTTCCGATTTTTCCTGTTCACGCAAAACATTCTACCGTACTGATTTGGGGTTCTTGCAATTGGAGTACGTGTATTGGCACATTATGCTCCTCGTCAGTTTCAGCTTCTACAGTGGTTAATGCGGCCACTTTGGCTTCCGACAATTATAAGAAACAATAATTTGGTCGAATCTGGATTGTTGAGTGTTGGGTATCTACGGGATGTGCGGTTACGGAGCCGTTCGCTATGGCTTAATCGCGGCTATCCTAACCGCATTTCTCATTGATCTCGGCTAGCGCGGTGGGAACGAAACAGGCTAGCCTTAATTTACTTATTTAGCCGTGATCAGTTGGATCACGATCAGCGCTGTTTCGGCCTTAGGGCCGTTTTCACCATCTGCGTTGATCCCGTTTAAGCGGGTTTTACTAGATTGGGTTAAGCTCTAGCCTTGATCAAGCGTTAACCCAAAAAAATTAGACGTCATATCGCTGTTCGACGCAAGCGCCGAATCCCTCCAGGCTTTTGACCTTGGAATTTCCGCTCCTTGCCCAACAGGCACCTGTGGCAAGGTCATTGTTCCTCCAAAGGTCTTTGCGCCCATGGAAATCCCAAATCGGCGGATATTTCCAACGATGGTTTTCCCATCCTTCCCCTCTCCTCTCTTCTCAGATTCCTTTCCACAACAGATACCTTCTCCCAAAAAATCATTCTGCTACGAAGTGTCGCCGAAGTGAGTTGTCTCCAGTTCTCCCAACACTTGTTTCCTAACACCTTTCGCGATACGGCCGTCTCCAATTCTCCCAACGGATACCTCTTTCACCTCTCATCGACTTCTAGTTCGGCTTTCTCCCTCCTTCCCAGTACAACCAGTTTTCACGTCTTCAGAGCCCTATTTGTTCGCGATTTCATACTCAACTCATCTCTCGTGTAAGTTACCTCTTCTTTGTACATTGAAGTCCTCAAATCCTGCGATATACCAGCTCGCCAATTACAAGTTTGTGCTCAGTAAATACCCGTCTGCGAGTTCATTCACGTCTATCCTGGTCCAAACAATCGCTGTGTTAGAAAACCCAAACGCAAATGGCTTACCTGCGTGAATTTAACAGCAAATAGGTGGGCAATGTTCAATAATAACATTTTTTGTACACAATTGAACACAGTTTTACACAAACGCTAGTGTATGAAACTACTTTTATTAAATACAATAATTCTCCCTTCCTTGTTAAATTTACTTGCTTGTAAAAGTTATAACCTCACAATTTCAGTTTTTATTATTTCTCGCTCAGTTCTCATTTCCTTGTACCGCTTCCGATTTTTCTAGCTCATACAAAGCATTCTCCCAGACTAATTTGGGGTTTTCCTGCAGTTCTTGCAGTTGGAGTACGCGTATCGCCACTTTATGCTCCTCATCAGTTTCAGCATTGGTAGAGGTTAATGCGGCCACTTTGGCTTCTAACAATTATTAGAAACAATAATTTGGTCAAATCTGGATTGTCGAGGGTTGGGCATGTACGGAATGTACAATTACGGGGCTGTTTACGTTTACACGACACTAGTTTACGGGACGGGATGTTGAACCGACGATATGGCTTAATCGCAGCGTAATCACGGCTATCCTGATCGCATCCCACAGTGATCTCGGCTAGCGTGGTGGGAACGAAACAGGCTAGCCTTGATTTACTTATCTAGCCGTGATCAGTTGAATCACGATCAGTGCTGTTTTGGTGGAAACAGCCCTAAGTTTAAATTTTTACAATTAACTGGTATCGTCACACAGCTCTTTCCTACGTGAGCTACTAGGCCACTAATGCTGGTTAAATTTCAAGTGCATGTTATCCATAGTAGCTAGTTATGATGAATCGCTCAGCGGTTCCTGGATTCGGTACCTGCCGTGTTCCACCTTCCTGAACTTGCGGAAAACGTAATTGGGAAGACACGAAAGTGATGACAACTTCAGAAAAAATGTAGAATCAGAGAGCGACTGACACTGGTAACACGGAGAAACAATATTAGAAACAAACAGGGAGAGAACAGAAAAAGAAACATTCTCCCAGTCTGGTCGATTTTGACGGAAGAGACAAGTTGGGTTGGCAAAAGTGAGAGGATCACAAACAAGGAGCTTGTAAAGTGGCTTTATAATGGTCGGAATCAAACAGATACCGGTTAATGAGCGTGAAGATGCCACGATGCGGATTCCAACCTCATTTTAGGTAAGCTCGAAGTCAAAACAGGTTGCTATTAAAAGAATGTATCCAGCTCACAATGTATATTAACCCCGTCTTTCCTAAAGAAATTTAATAAAGCAGGTGATTAAGATTGGAAGAGGGAAAAGTAGTAAGTCGGTGCCTCCTTTAGAAGTAATCTAAGTGCTGCGGAGAGTGATATCTCCATTTCCAAGAGGCAAATTAATCAACCAGCTAAATGCCCTCTTCTTGAAGGCAGAGCGAGTAAAATGTGTAGGATGCCTAAGATCGACTAGGATGCAGTTATAAACTAAGTATACTAAGTACTGCGGGTTTCTTGAGGTAGGAGATAAGCTCACTCTGGAAATGAGTACAGAGAAGATGGTCATTTGATCTCCTGACAATTGACGGATGAAATAGATAAAACGCTTTGCGAAAAGCTGTGGCAATGGAAAAACCGTAGTCTCTCGTAAGACGAGATCGCTAGAATACTGCGTAGGGTTCCAAACATCATCCCTAAAATTGCTTTCTGTTAGATACGCAGGGGGCTGAGGAATGCTCTTCCTCAAATCAAATTCTCATACTGGAACAGCGTCTATACGTGGGACAAGTAAACCAGGTTCAGAGGTTGTCAAGATAGAAACGATTTTACATGGTAGAACAGATGCGTGAATTTGCGAAGCCTAGAGTAGAGGTACGAAGCGGGCTGGTTCCACAGAAGCATCAATTCAATCAGAACACCCTAATTTTTTTTTTTTTTTTTTTTTTTGTGCAAAGCTCACGTAAATGAGACGGTGGCACCCAAAAAGGAGAAACTAAGTAAATAATAAGTAAGGAAATGTAGAGGGCGCCCAGACTACCCCACGCTGGCTCTAGGGACATAACGATTGGGGCGGGGAAGGATAAGAGGATGGAACGACCACCAGTTTAGGTACGACTAGAGCAACACGCAGGTGGTACCACGGAGAACGCCTGCTGACACACCCACCCGACGCATCTCCTCAGCACTTTTCTTGCACCACACACCACGCCAGGACACGGCCAATGCTGCAACCCTGATGTTAACTTCCCTGATGAGCTTCCGCCCTGTCGTATTTGCGCTTCTTGGCTTGCCAAGTTAGCGCAAGATACCGGCTGCCAGATACCACCTGGACATCCAGGATTACTGCAGACTGGTCGGGACCAATGGCGGCGATGTCAGGCCTCAGTCGTTCTCTAGAGACAACCTGGTAGTGCCACTCACCCTTGACTTCCCAGCTCTCAGATGACAATGCACCAGCAATCTGCTTGTAAACCGCGTCATGACGCTTGACACAGCCCCCAAGAGTACGTGGACACACCTGCACCACATGATTCAGCGACTCAAACAGGGCAGTCGAGTTCCTACAGGCATGACAGCGAGCATTGATAACATTACGATCCTGGCCTCTTGGTACACCGCGTCGCTGTAGACACATGAACGGCGTGAAAGTGCTGGTAAGCCGAAGCCCACTCCACCCATGCACAAGAGTAGGGGGAGTCAGGACACTCTGCCTGAGTTGCCGTCCATCAACCGAACCCCACAGCCACAAGATCCCTCCGTTGCTGAGTACCAGGGAAGGTGCCTCCTCTGATGTGCATGTATTTTGGTTTTTCCACGTTCAGAGTGAGAAAACTCCCGGGTGACCATTTGTTAATCCTTACAAGAAATCATTACATCTCCTTCACCACACCCAGCCACGTAGGAGCTGCCACTAACACAGTGGCGTCATCAGCGAAAAGCAAAATATCAGCCATGAGTGTCAGGGAGCCCAAGCCATCTATGTTGATTTGAAAGAGGACCGGTCACAGTGTTATTCCCTGAACGACCATAATTGATGAACCTTCCTACGCTTTTCGAGTCCTCTATCGCTACATATTGGGTACGCCTACTCAAATAACTCGCAAACCATCCCAGGCTCGGTCCGAGTACTCCCATCAACTGCGCTCCGGGATTAGATCGAATAGAGCGCCTTCTTCACTAGCGACGACTTCAGCCTGGCATTCCTGTTACTGTATCGCTTCTGAGTGAGGTTGAATAATGCGTCCACTCCCTGTTACTCTCCATAACGGGATTGGACAACACTTAGTAGCCAGGGGTTTATTAATTACTTCAAGCATACGAAACTTCAAGAGGCGGAACTTAGAGGCAATCATGCGACTTTTCGAGATTAGGGCTGGTTAGGGCCCTATCCAACTGATCGATACCCTTTCCCAAGGAATTCTAGTTGAGTAAGGCCTTTCGAAGGCCTCATCGGAAATTTGATTTGTCGGCAGGCTCAAATAAGGCTTTCTTCTTTTGACTTCAGCTTGAAATGTTGGTCCCTAGCGCTTTATCACTAGGATGTAATCATACAGATTCCCAGAAATCCCGTCAGCTTTTGATACACTCTACTATTATAAAATTCGCTGTTAACTAATTAGTATTGATGGTAGTGGCAACGTGGTTCGTAATCAAAAAAAATATCTGGTGCGTTGCAACACACAACTTTCCTTAGCCTCACAACAATTCACTTTGTAAATGACTAATTCTATTTAACATATTCAGTTATCACTCATTTAATTTGAACTTGGTCAAACAACGCCTTATGGCAGCAGGAAGCGGTGGCGCTTACAGTTCCGGAATTTATTCTGCTGCTCGTACTCATTCCAGGACCATTATTGAGCAATTGGTACACAGATAATTAATGAGGCTGTAAACACAAATTTTTTGAAGAAGGATAGTAATTACTTTTGCAGAGTTATTGGGTAAACACTTTGAGAACTGGTAGTAAGCGAAACGGCAGTAGTTGAAATTCAGGAATTTCTGAAGTGACCCCCATGTATCTCATTAGCGTTTTTAAACACTCACCCTATAGGTATTGGATTTAACTACAACAGCAATTTTTTTTAACATTGTAAAAAAATTCCAGCGGAGTTTATAAGAAAAAAACCGCGGCAAAAACGCTTTTGGTCGAAAATTTTGATAATTTATTGTGCTGCTCTCGTCATTTTCCCACTAATGGGAGTTTTATGGTATAATTATCTCATTAAGAGCTATCTATATAAAAAATTTAATCAAAATCGTTAGTCGTTTTTGAGAAAAAAATTTGGTGTTTCGATTACTATGATAACTATAGTTAAATTTCGGTGGATTTTGCCCATACCCTTATTTTTGCGTCCCATGGTAACCTGTAGGCTATACATCAAGTTTCAGCTGAATTTGTACGGTTGTTTTCTCTAAAAACCGCGCTAAAATCGATTTCGTCGAAAGTTTTGGTAATTTATTGTGCTGCTCTAGTCATTTTCCCATGAATGGGAATTTTACGGTATAGTTGCCATATTGGGAGCTAGCAATATAAAAAATTTAATCTAAATTGTTAGAGCCGTTTTTGAGAAAAAAAATTTGGTGTTTTGATCACTATGATAACTATAGTTAAATTTCGGTGGATTTTGTTTATACCCTTATTTTGGCGTTTCATGGTGACCTGCGGGCGAGATATCAAGTTTGAGCTGATTTGGTACGGTGGTTTTCTCTAAAAGTCGTTCACAGACACACAGACCATTTTCCCAAATAGTGTTTTTCGGACTCAGGGGGTTCTGAAACGTAAAGATCTGAAGAGAACTCAAAATTTTTTTTTCAGCCGATTACATAACTTTCCTTTCTACTTAGTAGAGCCAAGGAAAGTAAAAATTAATCATGGCAGCGGGGACGAACTTGAACATTACCAATTCAATTACCAGCAAATGATAAAGAGAAACATTTTTTTATCAATTGTTGACCAACCGTTTTAAATGTCCTTACTTACTTACTTACCTTGTAATATTAAAAGTTTTTGCTTTATTTAACCCAGCGGAGTGAAGGAAACATACGTAACCGGCTACCTTTCTGTAAATACGATCAAATACGTAATCAAAATAGCAATTTTTTCTGAAATAATAAATAAGGACAACTTGTGCGGACATTTAAAAAATATATAACAATACCATAAAATGTTCTTCAGTGAGGAAATGTTTTGATGATCTATCAAAAATTCCCATAAAATTTTATTTTACCAGCTCTTAAAAATGTTTTTGCACACTTCCTAGGTCCATCTCATTGGATTTAGCGCCGAAAAATACTAGTAAACGATACTAAACACGACCAGTACAATGACGGTCCTTAACATGAACTGACTACAACGGAACAACGAAAATTGGCATTTTCTAGGCACCGCTAACGTTCAAACATTCAAAGGTTGAATTGCCACATGGAAGCGTTGCTATTTTCGGAGGTCGGGCGATCATTCAAAGATTTAGCAAACTATTCTGCGACCCCGAATCATTTCCCCACTTTGAGATGAGCCCACCATATACGATTTCCAAACTGTTCCGCATGGCCCGTGATGCCTTTACTTCGCTATTGTACTCCGCGACTCGGCCAATCTGGTCGATTCTGCCCTAGCATCACAATGCCGACCTAGCAGCATTTATCCCTCGTATATCGCGCTGGGCTTGTTTTTCTGCTCACAATATTTCGGCTTCTAGCCTCACGCGACCGTATTGAAAAGGTGATAATTATGCGTCAACTTTAGGAACCGAATGTCAACATTAGGGTCAGACGATGCCAACGTAAGGTTCCACTACATGAAGTTATTTGATATACTACGAAATTATTTACTACGTAATATCAATATGTCAACTTGACAGTTTCCTTAATGTTAGTACCTGTAACAACATCCGAAAACAACACTAGGACAGTCAACATTAGGACACAACCCTGTTTCACGAAACCCTAATAATGACGCAAAACTTAACTCTATTGAAATGAAGAGTTTTAATGCTTACACAATCTTCCTTGTGTTATTCATAGAAGCACGGCGTGACGAATTGAACTGACGGGTGATTGGAGGGGAGCGGGATGTAGTGCGGGATATGAGACCAGGCCTGGGAGAAACGATAACTGCTGTATTGTCCCGCGAGTTCCTTCAAGTAGTAGAATTTGCATCAGAATATTTAACGTTATTTCACTGTTATCCATCTAGACGCTGTTCTACACCTTTGAGCCTCGTCCTATCCCACTCATCATCATCAAATCAAATCTGGCTCATACACAACCCTGCTTGGCTCAACTAACTCAGTTTAGTTTTCACTCAGTTCATTTGAATTTGGTCAAACATCACTTCACGGCAGCAGAAAGCGGTAGCGCTTTCAGTTCCGGAACTTATTGCGCTGCTCGTACTCTCATGCCCAGATCATTATTGAGCTATAGGTACGCACATATTTAATAAGGTTTACAATACGATTTTTGAAGAGGATAATAATAACTTTTCCAGAGTTATCGGTTAAAAACCTTAGGAAATTGACAGCGAAACGTTTGTGGTTGAAATTCCAAAATTTCTGGAATGGCCCCCGTATACTTTATTAGAAACTCATCGTATTTGATTGGAGTACCACCTGAATTTTCCCGAAGAACCTAGTAACATTTGAGCGGAGTTTATAAGGGAAAAATAACGCTAAACTCGATTTTCGTCCAAATGGTTGGTAATTTATTGTGCTGCTGTCGTTTTTTTCCCCACAAATGGGAATTTCATGGTATAATTGCCATATTGAGAGCTGTTCACATAAAAAAATTAATCAAAATCGTTTGAGCCGTTTTTGAGAAAAAAAATATTTGGTGTTTTGATCACTATGATAACTATAGTTAGTTTTTGATGGATTTTGCTCATACCCTTATGTTGGCATCCCATGATGACCTGCGGGCTACGTATAAAATTTGAACTGATTTGAATTAGAGCCGTTTCCTCTCAATCGCGTTCAGGCACACACAAACCATTTTCCCAAATAGTGTTTTTCGGACTCAGGAGGGTCTGAAACGTAGATCTTAAGAGAAAAAAAAAATTTTTTTTTAAGCCGATTACGTAACTTTCTTTTCTACTTCGTAGTGCCAAGGAAAGTAAAAATACTTTTGAAACGAGACCAAACAGGACGTAGCTGCCAAAATTTCGTTTTTGTATAATTTTTTGAACAACAGGTTTCTTCTGATCGGAAGACCGAGTGGGCGAGCAGAACTAACTGGATCCCAAATTGAATTTTCGTGCGAAAGAACAGATTTTTTCGTACACGTTAAAGGCAAAACATGACGTGGGCGGACATTGCGGTTTTGAAATCCCAATGCCTTGAAACGTTAAGTGCCAAATTTTGAGGGGAAGATACAACAGGATACATCACCCGAATGTACAGCATATCATCAGTGTTGAGGAAAGTAAGTTGTGTTCACAGTGTTTTCGCTTTAATTCCAGAGCAGTAAACAAGACGAACGTTCTCAGAAAATCGTGTTGATATTACTATCACGAAGGTTATTCGATAAAAGTTGGGACGTAAGCAGCGACAAGCCAATAAATTGAGGAGTGTTATACCCAACTAGCTCCCACGTAGTTCGTGAAAAACTACCACGTTCGGATAAACTGAGTAAAATACAGATTCAACGTTTGGTGCAGCGTTAAAAAATCTCTGCTTGCCCGCAGGGCTGAGGAAAGTTGTGCGACGCTTTTATCTGTTTCCTGTTGCATTCCCCCTCACCTCTCCTCTCATTTTCAATTCGGCGAACTGCAGTGGACTTGTGCGTAATTAAATTGAACGTTAAGATTTTCCTTCGCAATTTATCTTCTAATGAGGGCAGGTTTCATAGAACTTTTTCACGTTCTAGCCTAATGAAACGATTAAACATACTAAAACTTCCGTTTCGAAAGCGCACGTCATAAACTATTGGAGTGTTTCAAACTCGGGGTGGTTAGCCTTGAAGTTTTGCAAAAAGTAAGCTAAAGCAGTACGGTGACTTTGTCAGACTCAATGTATTAGGTTCGCATTAATTTGACAGGTGTGACTGTAGCCTTTGCTCTTGAAAACTTGCCGATCCAGAAGAAACCAGGAAATGTGTAGGCTAATTGATGACTTGTTACCCGGAGCGGATTATTCTTCGTTTGAGACAGAGTCGAGTATTCTTTATCTGTCAACCCATTTGAAATATTGAGGCGTTTGGTTTTGAAAAGCTGTTAGACTGATTAAGTGCGTCACCTTTGCACCTTTCCTTAGCTCCACGTGAATTCATTGGTTTTGGTAGTTCTTACTGCTAATTCAATTCATTTTTGACTCAGGTCAATTACTTGGCCTTTACGGTATGGTACTTTACGGTAGTAGAAAGTAACAGTTTTGTTTTTTCTTAAAAGAATATTGATTTATTTGTCTACATTAATGTTGTCCCCATTAGATATTACGCACTTGTGCCAGCGCTTCTTCCAATCGTCGAAACACTTCTGAAAATCGATTTTTGGGATAGCCTCTTTCAGCGAAGCGCTTTTAGTATCATCTATGCTTGTTAAACGATGGCCCTTTAAGGTTCTCTTTATTTTTTAAAATAGGAAAAAGTCACACGGCGAATATGGAGGCTGGGGCATCGTTACTGTATTGCTTTTGATCAAGAATTCACGAACAAGCAACTTCCATTCGACGCTGTTTTTGTTCGAAATTCAACAATTTTGGAACACATTTTGCTGCCACGGGTTTAATACCCAAAACATTCGAAAAAATTTCATGGCACGAGCCAATCGATGTGCTAACATCATCAGCGACTTCTCTGATTGTGATTCGGCGATCATTCATAACCATTGCTTTCACTTTTTCCACATTTTCATCGGTTGTTGATGTGCTGGGGCGTTCTTCATCTTCAACGTCTTCACGGCCATCTTCGAAACGCTTATGCCACTTGTAAACTCTTATTTTACTCACAACAGACTCACCATAGGCCTTTGTTAACATTTATCTCATTATTTACGGAAAATTTGATACAAATTCTTTGATACATTTCTTTTATTAAACGAAAATCGCCGAGTTCGTAAAAACACGTCCAACCTTAGCGGCCACAGACAAAGTAAGCAATGAATGCAGCTGAAAATTTTATCATACTTCAAGGGGATGTATACCATCTTAATAAAAAAATTTTGACAATTGGACTCTCCAAACCCGCCAGATTTTAAAATTCGCGTTATTTTCTAAACACGCTCGAATAGTGCCGAAGTTTATTGTGTGCCAAGAGCATTATTGAGCGATTAGTATACAGAGAATTAATAAGACTGTGAACACGATTTTTTTTAGAATGATAATAATCGCTTTATCTGAAATAACGAGTGAAAACTGAGCGAGCCAGTTGGTCTTAAAACACAAATATCTGGAGAGAACTCAACATTTTTTTTCAGCCGATTACATGACATTCCTTTTCAATCCGTGGAGCCAAGGAAAGTTAGCAGCAAACGTTGATTTCCTTTATACGACCTCCGACCGATATAATTACTTTCCACAGCATTCTGAAACAAATCATTCCTTACCTATTCACTTCTTTGAAAACAAATTCAACGAAAAAACCTTCCCCTCGTTCGTGTTTATTAGGAAAAAGTCTATGCGGGCATTATTCCCACTGCCAGGAGACCCATCCGCTTCTATTGAAAGGGATATTTTTTTGTTGGAAACAGTGAACCAATTTTGGTAACATTTTCACTTGCCGCATGACTGAACCACTTCCGTATAATTTCAGATCAAGAATCTAAAGTAATTTAGTAATTTAAGCATTTTGATGATCTCGTTATTCTCCAGTGTAGAATAGTTGAGCTAAATGATACGCTAAAATCGTAATTCTTCTTGCAGATTCTTCAACCCCTGGACAAAAACCACAACCCCACTTCGCCCAGACCCTCGTCTTTCGTACTCATAAATGCCGGTGTCATTGTAGAAGACCTGTGTGAGGGTACATGGCCAGGCGCATGTTTTAAGTAAATTAATACTAAGGTAACACTTCATTTACTACCATCCCAACGCGAAAGTGATACGAGTTTGAAGAATGTACTGTGATAACTGACAAATAATTTCTGGTGCATAGCCACGCAACGATTTCTTTAACGTATTAAAGCAATTGGGTTATGTCCACCGGTAGGCAAATTATTGAAGTTAACGTACTTGTTAGGTGAGTCCGTCTCCTCTGGCTGGTGAGTTACTGTGGGCAAGCGGTTTCGATGTAAAGACATCATCGTCTGGCCGTTAAGTCAGTCTGTTGGTCGTGGTCTTTATATACGAAGAGAAAGGTAAACGGGATGATGATGGAGCGTCGGGGGCCGTATATAAAGACCACGACCAACATACTGACTCCAGCACTGACTTAACGACCAGGCGATGTTGTCTTTACATCGAAAGCGCTTGCCCACAGTAACTCACCAGCCAGAGGAGACGGACTCACCTAACAGGTACGTTAACTTTAATGATTTCTGTAACCCCTGTACATTCGACGATTTGCGATATATACTGGCGCTGTTAAAGTTTTTCCACGACAGTAGGTAAAAGCTCGCTGATAACACTCCATATGTTTGATCCAAATCGTTTAAACCTTTTTCTAGAAAGTTGGGAAAAAGTTAATTTGATGTTTAGCCAAATCGACTCAAATTTTCTATTCGCATGCCTGCAACAAGTTTATGGGATAAATCGGCCCAAATCATCCACAGTTACGGCGGTGTTAACACAAAAGGTTCGTTGTTTCAACAAAAAGGAAATGGTTTCGTTCAAATTGCAGAAACAGACTAGATAACAGAACAGCAGAATGAAATTGCATTGCAATAATACTATGAGGGGTTTGGAAATGTATGGACTGCTGCTGACACGGGGGAAAAATTACAGCGATCATGAGCTCTGATCCAATGCCCAACTTTCGTCGGATTATGAATTTTCGTCTATAACCACCAGACTTACCACTAGGGTGTAACATTCACAGCGTCAGTGAAGAGAAAAATGGTGACGCGCCTTCTGTAATATGAAAGAAAAGCCTTTCCTTGCCATTTCCCTCGTTCTTCGAATCTTTGATCGGATTTTCCGGGGATTTGCTCAACTCTCAAAAATCCGTTCATTAAACTCGTCCACTCCAGGAGCAGCGGCTAACGGTGAGGGGGGAGATGTACCGACAGACTCCCATTGTAGGTGCTCCAGTGGTCGTAGTCTAGGGGTATAGACGAAGATTCATAATCCGACGAAAGTTGGGCATTGGATCAGAGCTCAGGATCACTGTAATTTTGGCCTGAGTGCGGGTCTTCATACATTTCCGAACCCCTTAGTAACAATAAATTATAAACGATATCGACGAAAATGGTTTTTAGCGACAACCGACATCAAAATATCAACAGCCTAATGGGTCAAGGTTCAGCAAATCGTTGACGTTGAAACGAATATGGGTTAACCTCTCGCTATCCAGAGGAGAACTGTCGATGAGAAGGAAGAATGATTTAGAGGCATACCGAGAATTCTCGGGCGACCCGTCGATTATTGCGAGGAAAAGAGGAGCTCCGTTGGCCCCTTATTCCCCACTTGTATTATCTCGGCTTGCTCCTCGACCAGACAGTTGGGGACGATTTGAATTCGGATTCTGCGAAGAAAGATGCCCTGCGAGCGGCTCTTGAAGATTTCTTAAAGTGATACTCGTCAGATGCTTGCGGACGAGGGACACGACCTGTTAAACTGACGAAGACGCATAACTTACACTAATGGCTCTCCTGACTCTCTTTCTCTATTCCAGATAATTCCATTCCTCGTCGCCTACCCCTAACCCCTTCTGATCGAAATATTCCCCGCTTCTACGTGAAACAACTTTTTAACCTGTTTTGTAAAAGCTGATTCTTGCTACTAAAATTTTCCTCGTTATTTCATGCTTTGTGATTTCCTCAATTCAATGAAACGATGAGTAATCGATTTGTCATTATACTATTTGAACGGAGAAAGCAATTAATTCAAGTTCAACAGAATTTTGGCGTACGCTCATGCTTTCAGAATTATCTTGCGATTGATCACTCAACGAGCGATAAAAGGAGTTTAATGTAAATGTGTTAAAATAATTAAACCTCGGAAAATATCGATTTTTCACTTTCCTTGTCCAACGTAGTTCTCGGCAGAAAAATATTTTTCTTCAAATCTACCGCTTTCGTAGACTTCTGAGCTAGAAAAAACGCCATTTTTGAAAACGGTCTGTACGCTTAGGTGTGTATTGGGCGTGTGTTTGTGTATGAATGTGATTGAGAGAAAAGGGATGAAAAAATCGGCTCCGATTTCACATTTAGCCTGATCACCATGGTACGTCTAAACCAGGAAAAAGAGTAAAATCTGTCAAAAACTGATCAAAACAACAGACGGCCCCACGATTTCGACATTTTGTGTTGACAGTTCTAAATAACACGACATAAAATTGTCATACGTGGGGAAATGATGAGAGCATCGCAACACTTATCAGAAGTTTTGAAAATTAGCCCAGTTTTTTATTAATTAATCCTGCTAAAAAATTGAGGATGGTAGTCAAACTACTGATACGATGAAGAATTATCAACAGCCGCAAGATAATTAGTATCACCAGAAACTACTGAGTTCAAACCACTGCTCTGTTGCTACTCGATAATTTTAAAACAGTGCACACGATCCTTCTCACAAAAATTGTAACGAGGCCCTCAGGAATCTCGTACGCAATGGTTACTCATTGGTCGTTTTGATAAGTAGGAGCAGCTCAATAAATTTCAGTATCTTAATTGCCACCGGTTTTTGTGTAACGCGTTCAAATAAATTGAATGAAAAACAGGTTTTATTAACCGCTAGAGTGATAAAAATCGTTGAACGCACTTGGGACTCAAGAAAATCGTGAGATGTGTTCCAATAGGTATTTCATCTTTAAAAAAAAGGGGGTGCGCAGAGTGGAGATGAGAACGACGTTTATTTACCTGTTTGTCGGAGTAGGGTGGTGTTGGTGATGGCTGCCTTAAGTCAGAGAGTAAACTAAAGAGGGAAGAAAACGATAAGGAAGGCGGTTCAGGGGTTTGTAGGGCGGAAGGGAATAGAAGAACTGAGCGCATGTACTTCGAAGGAAACAGCTTTCTCTCGTCCGCCCCTCACCGACACAGACCTTTTCACCCCGTTTTGTGCGGCCCTTTGTCGGAACAACGATTTTTTTTTCTCTATTAATTTTATTCCGAGGTTTTTGCGCTCGACGAAGCCGCACGCTTGGTTTGTTGCAGTCGACCCGCGCGTACCATAAATTCTGCTAGAGGCCGCCGGACTGCAGCTCTTCAGTCTCGAGAACCTCAAAGCGTTTTCTCCGTTTACGTTAGAAATATCTGGAGCGAAACACTTTCAACGTTCAGAATCTCAACTTCTAATGTATTTTGGCTTAGAGAGATGATGGAACTTCGCCAGATCGATAAAATTTAGCAAGGGTTTTAGTACGAACAAAAAATATCTGGTAGTTCGAACACCAGTTACGTATGCGGGCGCTATATCTTCGTTCAACGCATTTCCACAGGAACATTTATGGAGAACAAAATGTAGGTAGTTAGTTGAGAGTCTTCCGTAAGTTTGATCGAAATCTTTAGAACTGTTTTTTGAGAAAATTGGAAAACCGATATATTAATATTCGAAAATTCTTCTTTTCTTAGTTAACTTGGCTTATAACTCCGTTCAACGGATATATACAAAAACAATTAGAGAGTACGAAATGTAGTATGGGTGGCTAGAAGACCCCGTGAGATTGATCAAATCTGCTGAAGCAGTTACCCCGGAATTTACGGAAATGTTCGAAAAAACAGTATTTTCGACACGTTTTGATTTTTATCACTGTTCAATGGACTGTCAGAGGAACATTTATTGGGAACAATATATAGGTATTAATTATTCGAAAACACCCTGTGAGTTAAGTGAAAATCGTTGAAGCCGTTTTGTCAAAAAGCGTTAAAAAAACAGCTTTTTCTTCATGGACGTATATCTCCGTTCATCGCAATTTCATGGAGATATGTATGCGGGAAAAAAGTTGTGTACTAACTAGTAGAAGATAATTTAAAAGTTTTATCAAAATCGTCAGAGCCGTTTTCGATAAAAATGCAAAAAACCCTAGTTTTTGGTACATTTTTGTCCTCCACTCCCTTTCACATCAATTGAAATCACTCATAACCTTATTTTGGTGACTACAAAAAGTAACAAACAAAACAAAAAACCCTGCAAATTATTACACAATGGTTTATTATTCTCATGAACAGCTTGACCTAGTATTACTGCTCCCCCATTCCATTCGCATCAGTATTCAGCATCGAATACTAGTTAAACATACGAAACATGTCCTGGCTACAATGGAACTACGGAAACAGAACGTCTGATGATTTTGCCCCGCCGTCGGGGAAATTGGAACAGGGGCGCTCGAAGCGAACCCGTTCCGAGGCGAAAGAGGACTTGAGTGGCGGCGTCGTTAGGAGGCCAGCGAGCGGGAGGCGATAGCGGTTGCTTTTTTAATGAGACGGGCGGGGAGGGAGGGAGTTCAAACGACAAAACGCTGTAGCTCCCGCGTTGTACTGTGTTTCGTTAATTTTTTTAACCGTTTTTTTGCCCATTACAACCACGGGCTTCCTCTGATCGGATTGCCGAGATGGTGGGCACAACTAGATACCAAATCGGATTTTTGGGCGAAAGAACGAATTTTTTAGACCACGTTAAAGGCACAAAACGGCGGACGGGGGACGGACATTGCAGATTTGGAATCCCGATGTCTTGAAACGTAAAGTATCAACAGGTGGGGGGGGGGGATAAATAAATGTTACTGACCGAAAACATAAGGAATCATATTGAATAATAACCTTAGTTTTAAACGATGTAGTGATTTAAAAAGCCGTTCAGTTACTCTGGAAAGCATTTTTTTAACACTCCAGATAATTACACAACGGATTATTATTGTCTTGGACAACAAGATTTGGACCTATCCTAGTCAGCATCTCTTTCAATCAATATTGTCACACGTGAGCATTTGATGTTTCAATCAGTATTTCCGATTATTTGCGTTTTTCCAGTGTGACAGAGTCCCACACTCCTGAGGCCCATTCCATTCGATTCAGCATCGGAGAATACTAGTAAACGATACAAAACACGACCTGGCTACAACGAAAATTGACATTTTTTAGGCTACGCTAGGCAATTGGCACGACGCGACGAGTCGAACTTTGGGAGATTGGTGGGAAAGAGAGGGAGGGAATGTGCACGTTATTTTGTCCCGTGAGTTGCCGAAGTTATTCGCCTCATATTTACCGTGATTTCTCTATACGCTGCTCTACCCCTACGATGCCCGTTCTATTTGTCTCAGCATCGAAAGATATCTAGGAAACGACACCGAACACGACGTACTTAATTGCTGTAGAACTGGGAAAATTTCGTTTTTTGACTCATTCTTATAACCATTTTGGCCCATGAGAACCATGGGTTTCATCCAATCGGATTGCCGAGTAGGCGGGGGCAATTAGATCAAAAATTTAATTACCGTGAGAAAGAACGGATTACCGAAATAAAAACGGATTTAACTTAAGGCCGCATTAAAAGCAAAATATGGCCTGGATGGGCGACGGCGGACGGACATTGCAGAAACGTAAAGCCTCAAATTTTGAGACGGGCCGGGTGGGGGAGGGGTGTGTGTGTGTGTGTAAAAATACCAAAATATCTGGTGCGTTGCAACACACAACTTTCCTTAGCTCTACAACAATTCACTTTGTACATGGCTAATTCTATTTAATCAATTCATTTATCACTCAGTTAATTTGAACTTGGTCAAACAACACGTCACAGCAGCGGGAAGCGGTAGCGCTTACAGTTCCAGATTTTGATTTTGATTTCCGACATTATTGAGCAATCAGTACACAGATAATTAATGAGGTTGTAAACACAAATTTTTTGAAGAAGGATAGTAATCACTTTTGCAGAGTTATTTGGTAAAAACGTTTAGAAGTGGTAGTAAGCGAAACGGCGGTAGTTGAAATTCAGGGATTTCTGGAGTGAGCACCATGTATCTCATGAGTGTTTTTAAACACTCACCCGTTAGGTACGGGATTGGACTACAATACCAATTTTTTTTAACATTCTACAAAAATTTCAGCGGAGTTTATAAGGAAAAAACTGCGCTAAAAACGCTTTTCGTCGAAAAATTTGATAATTTATTGTGCTGCTCTCGTCATTTTCCCACGGATGGGAATTTTATGGTATAATTCCCTTATTGAGAGCTACCAATATAAACAATTAAATCAAAATCGTTAGAGCCGTTTTTGAGAAAAAAAATTTGGTGTTTTGATCTCTATGATAACTATAGTTAACTTTCAGTGGATTTTGCCCATGTCCTTATTTTTGCGTCCCAGGGTAACCTGTAGGCTAGGCATCAAGTTTCAGCTGATTTGGTACGGTTGTTTTCTCTAAAAACCGCGGTAAAATCGATTTCGTCGATAGTTTTGGTAATTTATTGTGCTGCTCTCGTGATTTTCCCATAAATGGGACTTTTACGGTATAGTTGCCATATTAGGAGCTACCAATATAAAAAATTTAATCAAAATCGTTAGAGCCGCTTTTGAGAAAAAAAAAATTTGGTGTTTTGATCACCATGATAACTATTGTTAAATTTCGGTGGATTTTGTTCATACCCTTATTTTGGCGTCCCATGGTAACCTGCAGGCTAGATATCAAGTTTGAGTGGATTTGGTACGGTCGTTTTCTTTAAAAACCGTTCACAGACACACACACAGACCATTTTCCCAAATAGTGTTTTTCGGACTCAGGAGGGTCTGAACGTAAAGATCTGAAGAAAACTCAAAATTTTTTTTTCAGCCGATTACATAACTTTCCTTTCTACTTCGTAGAGCCAAGGAAAGTAAAAACAGGCGTATTGTTCAGAATGAAACAGAGAAGGTGCTCAATCGGCCCAGCCGTTCTCCCGGTTGTTGTAAGCAAAAACACGATGGGAGCAGAACGTCGGCCGACCTAATGAGGTACGAGAGAATGGACATTGAGTGCAATCAATTCGTTATATCTTAATCGGGATCAAAAAAAAACTCGTATGCAAAAATATGCAAATTCTCGGTGATTTCATTTTACAAATACTCGTTTTGACGCAGTTACGAGTTTGAATAGTGTAATTATCTAGTCCATCTATAACGTCAATCAGGTGCGACACAAGGCATTCCCTCGCCTTTTATAAATCCGATGAAATATTGAGTAACGTCTCTGTTCAACTCATTTCAACCGACGGTTGTACGATTAACACAATACACTCTCGCTTTTATCGGTTCTCGTTTTCCGGAATACGGTAAAAAATTTAAATAAGTTGAAACCACACACAGTGAAATTTTCAACGACGGTTTTAACGATCTTCATTAAACATTTTGTTAGCGTAGCTGAAGGAACAATGCTCTTCCTATGGAAAATAACGAGAGTGGAGTAAAAAGATCGAAGATTTCGAGATACCCTTATTTTGTTAACAGTCTTACCACATAAATCCGGCCCAAATGCTGCATCCACTGGTCCTGTTTCTTTGCCAACTGGGCGAAATGGTTATAGGCTTGCTTTGTAGCAGTCAATGCTGCCTAGTTCGTCTGCCCGCCCAATAACTGCAATGTGGCAGCACGTGGTTTCTTGTTTCTTCCGCACTGGAGGCTCAAGACGTGCATGACGGAGAGTCTTGCAGAGAAAAGAAGAGGAGACGCGCATTGAAATCACCTCGTCCCGTGAGGAACTGGCTCGTCGGGTGGTCTGGCTCAACCCATTTTCTTTAAAGACGCTCACGGGTGTTGGGAAAGAACTCATACGTGTCACGTCCCTTTGACGAGAATTCCCATCTCGCTTGCCATTTGTCTAATGACCATTCGTCGATGGTGGTAAGTTTCTGTTCTGTGGTGAGATCTGCACAGAGTTCAGCCTAAAGCGGTGATAGCTCCTGTTTCACTCTTGTTAACCATGCACTCAATGGCCAATTCAACTGATAACTGACTGGTGATCACCTGGAGTGCTTCTGTTGATACAGTATTATAGGGCACGGTGATTCACAGGAGCGCAGCCCCCTGAGGTTGGGCCAGTACTCTCTTATGAACGGGCCAGTAGCCAATCACGCCTACATATATGGTTTTAAACATGAGGGCAGTGTCATGGTAACACACGACCCAAGTGACCTTAGTAATTGCACGCAGTGAGGCACACAACAATGGTGGTGCCTTTAACGGACTGGAGGGGCTAGCTGCAGCCCCCCACCTCTCACCTATATTCGCTCCTAAATACTTGACGTGCTTTTCAAGAAGAAGCCCGTGGCTGCTACAGAGTATTGAGGGTTGGCTATTTACTTTCCTTTCAAGAGGATTAACTCAGGGTTTTCCTCAGTCACCAGTATCTTGATGTGACAGTGCGAAGCACGTGGTGGGTTTTTGCCTCGATTCGGCGGACCGACGGTGTAAATATCAGCACAGTCAGGTCCTCCACAAAGGCGTACGGCTAGCAGTCAGTCCCCACGAGTTCCAGAGAAGACCTCAGTACCAAGGACTGAGCCCTGCTTGCACCCCTTCTCAATCTTCCACTGAATGAAAACATGCCTACATTGCACAAGCAAATACAGGTTGCAGGGTATGCTTCGAGGGACGGCCACATCAAGTGCGTCGCGAGTTATTGATAATGTTGTAGGTGAATGGGAGGCAATCACACGCTCTATTCCTTCGTTTGCTAACGATCTCAGCTCTTCCACGTCAGTAGTGTTGTTTATTATCGTCATATACCTTCTACCTCCTACTTTATTTCTGGCGATCCGCTAGAAGTACGCTAATCAACTCTACCAATTTCCTCAAAAACTCATCTCAAATGTCATTAGAATCTTGGGAAATCTCTGGTGGTAGTCCAATGAAGTGTCCACACGATCGGTCTTCAGCAACGCTCAAGATGCATAGAAGCTACTCCATAAATTCCTAAATTTCAACCACCGCCGTTTCATTTATCCCATATTTCTAAAATTTGTTACCCAATGACACTTGAAATGTATCTGCTAGGTGAGTCTCCTCTGGCTGGTGAGTTACTGTGGGCAAGCGCTCAAGACGTTCCATTCACCTCTAGGGGGTTTTCCCCCAGAGGTACATGACCTCCTCACCCTCATCCCGTTTACCTTTCTCTTCGTATATAAGGACCACGACGAACAGACTGACTCCAGCACTGACTTAACGTCCAGGCGATGTTGTCTTTACATCGAAAGCACTTGCCCCAGTAACTCACCAGCCAGAGGAGACGGACTCACCTAACAGGTACGTTTACTTTAGTAATTTGCCTACCGGCGGACATAACCCTTTTGCTTTAATACACTTGAAAAGTTATTATTGTCCATTTAAAAAAATCGTGTTTACAGGTTCAACAATTCTATATGTACCAATTGCTCAATACTCTGGGCATGAGTACGAGCAACACAATAAATTCCTCATCTGCAAGCGCTACCGCTTTCTGTTGGCGTGAAGTGATGTTTCAAATGAACTGAGCGATAAATTGAGTCAGTAAAGTTATGAACACAAGTGAGCTAAGGAAAGTTGAGTGATGTGGCGCACGTGATATTTTTTAAGTTTCGACTCTCGTGAAATTTGAAACATATGACGTTCAATTGATGGGAAATTACCACGCAATTTTCCCAACACTTTTACTTTACTATTAATCACCGTTTATTGAAATTTTCGAAATATTCATTCTTTTACGGCCAAGAGATTGTCTAACATCTAACATCGTCTGTTACTTTTGTTTGCTGTTCCTTTCCTTTCTTTATTTATTTTGTTTCCTATTACCACGGAACTTCACAACAATCGCCGGCGCATCGAAGAGCTTCAGACCGGACGGATTTACTGCCCCTCCGGCCATGTGCGCTTGAGAGCTACCAGTAAGAGGTTGAATGAAATCGCCCTTTTGGTTTATTATTCATTCTGAATAATAACCCTATGTTTTCGGTCACGAAAAATGTTTTACAACCCCCCCTCAAACTTTGATACTTTGATACTTTGTTTCAAGACTTGGAGATTCCAAATTTGCAATGTCCGTCCGCCGTCCGGGCCGTTTTGTGCCTTTAACGTGGTCTAAAAAATTCGTTCTTTCGCACAAAAATCCGATTTGGTATCTAGTTGTGCCCGCCATCTCGGCAATCCGATCGGACGAAGCCCGTGGTTGTAATGGGCAAAAAATAGTTTAAAAAATTAACGAAACACAGTACAACGCGGGAACGACAGCAGAAGTCAACGTTTCGTCGTTTGAACTCCCTCCCTCCCCGCCTGTCTCACGAAATCGCTCGCCTGTTCAACTGGCAACGCTGCCCCCTCACCTCGCAACGCTCGCTCTACTCGTTGGAAGCCCCCTGACTCTTTTTTTTTGCTTCCTCTAGGAAGTGCTCGTGTTTTGTATATAACCTTTGGCATTACGATTTGTCCCTTTATCGTCCGATTGCCTTGTTCTCGTCTTCACCTCCACGAATGACTGTCTCACCTATTTCCGTTAGCAAAATATCTGTCATCTTCGATTGAACTTTTCATTATTCATTTATTTTTGGTTTATTTATCTAATAGTTTGTTCGTTTCATTTTTTGTTTTGTTTTAATACGATTCAATTTTTTTAGATTCTTTCGTTTCATTCTCATTTTGGTTTTTTTCATAGATTTTTGGTTACATTTTGATATTAGTATTTAGCGTGCATGTTTTCATATTAAAATTCAGTTCTTTCTAGATACTTTCGTTTTTTGTGTTTATTTTAATATTACGATTCAGTTCTTTTCGACCTTTTTTGGGTTTCGTTTTGATATTTTTCGATGCTGAATCGAACGGGATGGGTCTCGGAGCATTAATGCAAGGTCAAGCTGTTTATACGAATAATAAACCGTTGTGTAATCATTTGCAGGGTTTTTGTTTCTCAACGCGACCGTGCTAATAGTGCTCCGAAGAGACATTTACACTTGGTGCACGCTCCAAATTCTGCACGTCGCTTACTGCAGTCACGCCACATTTGAGCCGACCCTACTTCGTTGTCATCGTCCAACAAGGTCAGAACTGCCCGATTTATAAGTTCCGTGCCGAAGAAGAATTTCAATTTATTTATTTACGGACAGAAATTTTCTAGTATTAATTTTCAAATATTATTTCATCAGTATAGCCGCATTCATATCACTCTTCCCAATATCACCACACACCATCACACTTTCAACACGAGGCCCTCGTTTATCGTGCTAGCCCAAATTAATTGGTGTCGATTTCATCACCCCTATTTGTGCGCGAACACATTCTACTTTCCCGGGAATTTTAAATAAATTGTGTCTTAAAGATACAGCGTAGTACTTTTTGATTAATTATCCAACATGTCTGGTTTTCAATTATTATCTCCCCCTCCCCCTCCTTGGTTCTTGAAAGTGATTGTAATACTCAATTGAAATGTGGTCTATTCAGGAGGGCTGTCAATATATTTAAGCAGTTAACAATTGGGGAATGATTTGAACATTGTTTTTCTTCAAATTTTGATAAAGGCGAGGGGAAAGAACGAAAGTTGAAAGGGTATTTTCAAACATTTACGTGATGTTTGTTGTATGCCAGAAGGTCTTAGTACTTGTAGTACTTATTTTCTTCCAATCGCGACAACATTTCTTCAACGTTTGCCGAGTTGATACCGGTTGAAGTGCCATGATTTTCAACTTCAGTCCTCATATTTTGCAACGCCTTTTCTCCTTCGATAGACTTCAACGCCTCTAAAATTAACTTCAATTTCAGTAAAGACGGATTTTCGTCATTGACGGTTTCTTTCAGAAGGTCTTTCAACGTATTTTCGTTGGGCTCCACGATTTTCGGATTTTTCGAATACTCGCTCGCTTGAGAAAACAGTTGGTCGACTTTAACTTTTGAGCCGTCTCTCCTCGAAACGATCTTCGTCTCTTCGTTTTGGTTCAGACTCATTTTGGTGCCCATCGTTTTTCGATTGGATTTTTCTAGTTTGACCCACGACGACCTGCGCACATCAATAATTCGATTAATGAATCGTCACAAAGCTCACAGTTAATGGGGCAGCATCATTCAAAGAACAAATCTACCAAGGACGGCACTTTTGAATGAAATAGTTGTCGTAGAAGGTTGATTACAACGCGTTACTCACTAATTTTCCAGATATCGGCACACCCTCAAAGAAGTGCCGCTTGACTGTTGACAATTTTGTACGCGTTTGCTCAATTGCAAATTGGATATTTAGAGTCTAAACGAAAAGAGGAAAAGGAAATAGTGTGAGAACGTTTCGGTGTTTGTGTGCGAGTTGTAACTAAGCATTTTTCACTTCGGAGAGATTTTGTTTGCGAAGCGACGCAAACACTTCATTCCAATCGAAAAAACTGGAGAAGTGCCAAGTTATCGTTTCAGAACTCATATTGTGTTCTAACTTTTTAATTATTTACAATCAACACAAACCTATCGCTTTTAATTTATTATTCGTTCTGAATAATACACGAACGTGAACATTGCGTTGCAACACACAACTTTCCTTAGCTCTACAACAAATCACTTTGTACATGGCTAATTCTATTTAATCAATTCATTTATCATTCAGTTGCTTCGAACTTGGTCAAACAACACGTCACAGCAGCAGGAAGCGGTAGCGCTGACAGTTCCAGATTTTATTATGCTGCTCGTACTCATTGCAGGACCTTTATTGAGCAATTGGTGCACAGGAAATTAATGAGGCTGTAAACACGAATTTTTTGAAGAAGGATAATAATCACTTTTGCAGAGTTATTGGGTAATAACTGTTTGAACTGGTAGTAAGCGAAACGGCAGTAGTTGAAATTCAGGAATTTCTGAAGTGAGCCCCATGCACCTCATGAGCGTTTATAAACACTCACACTTTAGGTATTGGCTTGGACTACAATACTTTACCTTTCTACTAACATTCCAGCGGAGTTTATAAGGAAAAAACTGCGCTAAAAACGCTTTTCGTCGAAAATTTTGATTATTTATTGTGCTGCTCGCGTCATTTTCCCAAGAATGGCAATTTTATGGTGTGATTGCCATATTGGGAGCTATCAATATTAAAAATTGAATCAAAATCGTTAGAGCCGTTTTTGAGAAAAATAATTTTGTCTTTTGATCACTATGATGACTATAGTTAACTTTCGGTGGATTTTGCTCATACCCTTATTTTGGCGTCCCATGGTAACCTGCAAGCTAGATATCAAGTTTGAGGGGATTTGATACGGTCGTTTTCTCTAAAAACCACTCTAAAATCGATTACGTCGACAGTTTTGGCAATTTATTGTGCTGCTCTCGTCATTTTCCTACGAATGGGAATTTTATGGTATAATTGCCTTATCAAGAGCTATCAATATAAAAAATTTAATCAAAATCGTTAGTGCCGTTTTTGAGAAAAAAAAAATATTTCGTGTTATGATCACTATGATAACTATAGTTAACTTTCTGTGGATTCTGCCCATACCCTCATTTTTGCGTCCCATAGTAATCTGTAGGCTAGACATCAAGTTTCAGCTGATTTGGTACGGTGGTTTTATCTAAAATTCGTTCACAGACACATAGACCATTTTCCCAAATAGTGTTTTTCGGACTCAGGAGGGTCTGAAACGTAACGATCTGAAGAAAGCTCAGAAATTTTTTTTCAGCCGACTACATAACTTTCCTTTCTACTTTGTAGAGCCAAGGAAAGTAAAAAGGCAACTGAAAGGGGAACAGCAGAGAGGTTCTTTTATACGCAGAACGTTGGGTCGGGTTTTCCCAGTGGCAGGTACATCGTAGCGGGATAGCGGAAAAGTAATAAGGGGTTATTGTACAGGGGTTGATCAAACAAGGTCTCATAGAAATGAAGCCTTCGATGGAGGAATCCTCTGAGGGATCACCTCATTTAAACACCTATCTAACCCGTTACTTTTGATGATTTCAAATTTCTCAAGTACATCCAACATACGTCCCTTGGGGAAAAAATGGAGAAATTCGATGTATTGCCTATCTGTTAGATCAAAAGAGAAGGAGTGGCTGGATTCGGTCAGGTGATTTGCAAAAGCTGAACCACCTTTGTTATAAAACGGATAAAAAATATAACGATTGTTTATTTCCACTAAATTTGAGTTACAGTAGTAGATCGATTTCGACGGTCAAGTCAGCATCAGTAACAAAAAGGCAACTGGCAACTGCCTTTTTGTTACTGATGATGACTTTACTTACCGTGGGTCCGTCTTCTCTGGCTGGGTGAGCCGCCAGTCAATATTTTCCAAAGCGCTCTCGCCCTCAGCTTCATACCTGTCACAGAAGACGAATCCAGCAAACAGTTAACACGATAACTTTAATAATTAACCTACTGGAGGAATTAACCCAATCGCTTTAATACGAAAATTAATGTTTTAAGTCGAGGACGTTAACTTTATTGATTTTCGTTGTTCTGGCGCGGTAGTCATGTTTGATGCCGAACTACGCTACAAACATAGTCATTATACGCATAAGTTGTCGTTTTCTGGATTGCTGGTACGCACATGTTATATTCTTAGTATTTATAAAGAGGAATATTGGATTCTTGTTCATAAAGGGACGACTGGAAATGAGAGGATGGGCCATCTGACCAGACTCGGTTCGTCTACTGTACCTACAGGGGTATTTCTCCACTGACGGGCATCTCCATCGCTAGTCAAGAGGACAGTGAGAGAGCCTAGAGCTCTGCAGGAGTGAAGAAGTTCAAACGCTTTATCTCAGGTGTATCACACGTAAGACGAAGGAGTTATAGTATATATTGGGACACTGAAAAAGGAACAAATTTCTGTTGTAGTACAGATGAGGGAACTTCCCACCATGTCCTGGCCTAGTTCCGCAGACTTGAAAAGGAAGCTGTTTTTGGTCGTTGGTTCGAATTCACCAAGAGTGGACGTCAAAGAAGACTCGAGCAGGTCAGTTAGTATGTTGGTTTATTATTCATTCTGAATAATAACCCTATGTTTTCGGTCACTTTTTTACAACCCCCTCTCAAAATTTGATACTTTACGTTTCAAGACATGGAGATTCCAAATTTGCAATGTCCGTCCGCCGTCCCCCGTCCACCGGATAAAAATAAATAAAAAATTCGTTCTTTCGCACAAAAATCCGATTTGGTATCTAGTTGTGCCCGCCATCTCGGCAATCCGATCGGACGAAGCCCGTGGTTTTAATGGGCAAAAAATAGTTAAAAAAATTAACGAAACGCAGTACAACGTGGGAACTACAGCAGAAGTCAACGTTTCGTCGTTTGAAGTCCCTCCCTCCCTCCCGTCACAACGAACGTCCTCCCCTCAACTGCTCAACTCCCCTCTCGCCTCGCAACGGGTTCGCTCGAAGCGCCCCCGTTCCAATTTCCCCGTCCTGACGGGGCAAAATCATCAGATGTTTTGTTTCCGTAGTTCCATTGTAGTCAGGACTTGTTTCGTATGGTTTACTAGTATTCGATGCTAAATCGAATGGGATGGGGGAGCACTAATACTAGGTCAACCTGGTTCAGGGTAATCTTCCCAGGAGCATGCCCATGCTACCAGGCGCGACCACGGGTTGTGGATAGTGGAACAGCCACGGCATTGTCTCCAGGGGCATGTCTGCGGCCAGCTATGAATAAGGTCAGCATGCTGACTGAATAAGCAGCCGCGAACAATGGGCAAAACCCAAGAGATCGCAGACCAAATCCTGAACAAAGGGCTCAAGGGCAAGCGGAGCCATAGTTTTAGGTATAAGCTGGCATGGGAATGCCTCCATGGGCTCAAGCAGCTCGGCGCCCGTAACAGGCTCTCCCTCATTTGGGTGCCAGCTTAGAGGGGGCATGAGGGCAATGAAAAGGCTGACTGCCTCGCGAAAAGGGGTACAGAATCCCGACCCATCGGGCCTGAACCACACGTGGGTCTGACGAAAAGTCACCTGAACCATCAGGGGACCACTGAACCCCAAACCCTAGCGGACTCTACAGTGAAGGACATACTCGGCTTCCTAAGGGGCGCGGGTATGTACGACGCCTTCTACTAAGAAAGGGCCAGCGTCACAATAGGCCCATATGCGGCCGCAGTGACAAAGGGACTTGTCCCACACGCCCTCGGGTCAAAAAAAAAAAAATACTAGGTCAAGCTGTTCATGAGAATAATAAACCATTGTGTAATAATTTGCAGGGTTTTTTATCATCTGTTTTTGCGTCATTGGCTGTTTTGAGGAGATGAGCGAACGCCGAGAAAAAATAAACAGTTGCATTTTGAGATCGGAGAGAAACATGTTCTTTTATTTAACATTTAATTTAAAACGTTATTTTGTGAGAATTAGGAGCGACGTTTTTCCCCACAAAATAAGTGGCATCCCTTACTTGTGAGACATTAGGACTGGCACAATAGAACGTTAGGCCACGGCGCTCATCTCAAATAAGGGCCAGTCAGCGTTATTTTTTAAAAAACTACGACTTACCTCAACATCCACTTGCGTGCGAAAAAATTACAAAAAAAAAAAGGAGTGTGGGGAGAAAGCCAACCATTTTGAAGCTTCCAACAACTTTTATTCGACCGAAGCAGAATTAACGCCACAAGACGCATTTTCCACAGCTCTTGGCGATTCAATTAAATGTTCAAAGTGTCTTAAATGTTACACCGCTAGACTAGAATTATTATTTTTTTCAATAAAAAATACCAAGGCACATCGCTATATTTACTTGAGCTCTCCCTAACAATAAAATATTTGAGAGGGGAAATTTATTACTAGCTATTGGGTGGATTTTGATACACTTTCTTCGATCAAAATGGATCAGAGAACTGTACATTACGACTCAGTGTACTTTTTAGGCGTCGTTCAGACACAGCAGAGTGTGTGCACTGCTAGCGCTCTGTTTTTCATTGGGAAAAAAGCGATTATTTTCCTTTAGAATGATACAACTTTTCTTGTTACGTTCCATTAATGAATTTATCTCATTCATTCAATTTTAGAACTAAAACTTTTTACTAGAGGCACAATTAGGAAATGAACAGTTTTACGTGAGATGGGAACGTTAAGTAAAACAACTTCTACCTCGCGGGGCATCATAAGAAGCCAGTACGAGTAGCTTACGTGATAAAACATCTTCGAATACCGTCACATTTCCCACCACTCCCACTTCAATTTCTCCGTTTGAGATAGTTAATCCTCTCTGAATACTAATTTTTATAAAATCCTTCAATTAATAGTAGAACTTCTTATTATTTTACACTGCTCAGTCTCCTGCCACACAACTAGTAGAGTAAGGGGTATGGTTTCGTTGTTGTTCCAACTCCTGAGGTTATGGTCGGTTCTAATTTTACTCTTCCGGGCCAATAATACGTGAATAGTGGACACTTAAGATCAGACATAATAAGTTCCCATTCAATCTGCTACTGTGCCGATACGAAAAGTTGTGCGATCTCAATCGATCGTGTGATAGGCTTACGCAGGGCGTCATTGTTGAAACGAATTGTTCTCATTGACATCAGAGGAGCTTTTGACAACCTATGGAGGCGAGCGTTCCTCAATGAGCTTAAATATCGGGGAATTCCTGGTAACCTGTACTCACTCGTCAGAAGTGACCTGTACAATACAACTGTTACGATCAAATGGCAGGTCTTAGTCCTCAGACCTCAGACCCCAAGTGCTGGCACTTGGCAATGCTGTGGAAGCTGACTGCAAACCATATGCCTGCATGAACGACTTTGTGTTGATGTGCGCACCAGTCGATCCACCAAACTGAAGCAAACCCCCATCAAATGCTCCTAGTTAGGGCTAAGCAGACTGCACATCAAGTTGCGAGTGGATGAAAAAAAAGCCCAGCTCATCCTCTTAAAGGGGAAATTAAAAAGCCAACTCTCAATACGTTTAAACGACCATAGCCACACGTTTTTCTTCAACATCCATGAATGTCTTAAGAGACAGTGGGTTTAACCAGACCTGGATGGGCCAGTTCCTGACGAGACATGGCAACTTCAATGCACGGCTCCACATCATTTCTCCCAATGATCCTGCACATTTTGTGCCTCCAGCGCGGAAAAACAAGACACCGCATGAAGCTCCATTGTAGTTCCTACGTCGATAATGAAGGAAGAGTAGCCAAACTTTCCAGCTTTAAATGCTACTTAGCAGCTTATGACCATTTCAACCAATTCGTGAAAAAGGTTGTGCCTAAGAAACGTGGCCCAAGCTGACAAGCTACCCAAGTAAAAAATTAGATCGCATCCAAAACCAGATTAAGAACTCCTTCCAGATAGTACGTGATGACACAGGCAACAGCTCTCTACCGCAAGACTAAATGATAACCTGATGTACCTACACAGGTCTGAGTTCAGTGGGAGCTAAACGAGTACTCTTGTATGATAGTAGTAGTGATATGATAGTAATCAATTTGATAAGGAAACAGACCTGATAAGCCTAATTTTTGTTGGTTTATTTTTACTGCGTTCTTTTCATTTCTTATTCCATCTGTTAAATGAACAAGGTGAGCTGTCAAAAGAGTTTATTTGATTCATTTTTAATTGTGTCATTGTCCCATCATGCTCCACCTTCACATATGAGGTTTCTACACTATCAGACGAGTAATTTATTTTCTTTCATCCTTTAAATTCCACAGGGCGTTCAATATCAATCACACACCTATCCAAAACATGTTCGGTTTTCTTTCGCAAACGTTTCCCCACCCACTTGGCTGCGAAACACGTTCTAAACTACCAACCCACAGCCTTGACCGACAAAAAGTTTCAAAAATTAGTCGTTTTTGTAACATTTCGCGCAATTTGTCGTGCGCGCTGTCCTCGCAATTTTACTAGGACGTTGTTCAGCGGTTGGTAAATATGCAGAAAATGAAATCGAAATCTTCAGAAATTATTCCTCCAAAAAAAACAAAAAAACAGTTTTTTCGCAATAATTATGACATTTTAGGTTTTTACTTAAAGTTGTCGAGTGTTGACGCAAAATTGGGCTATTTTATTTCCATCGTGCAAAAAATGAGGCGCCTCTGTGCCATCTCCGCTGCGTCTGAACTTGCCCTTAATCTTACAGCTAAATACTGAAATATATAAAAAATCGCAATGAAAAATATTCAAACTACATAATTCAAGTGATGACTAACGGCTTCGAAAGCTGCACAAAAAGAAACGTTAGTCGTAGGAAATTAAACAAAAAAAATTAGACGATACCAAATATCGGATAATACGGAACTACAAAAATAGATGAGAATCGCGAGCTATCGATCGATACTAATGAAAGATAAAAGTTTTCGCTCGTCTTCCTCTCACAATCGAATATATACATTTAAGAGCACGTAGCTAACGATCTCGAATCTTCGAGATAAAAATTGGAGTACAGTGGTGTTTGGGTGTATAGAGTACAACTAAGACGGTAGTGGCCCACGCGAACACTGGCGGCCAAAACTTTGCTCCTAGTTGCCTCCAAAGACGTTTGACGATTTGGTGTATTCACTACAATAACAAAAGCGTGAAGCTTAAGAGCGAAGTAGAGCTCAAATTCCTTCCGTTCAGAAGGAATTAATTTCCTTAACAGTTAATTACAATTGTAGCGTGACGCAAATATTACAAAACATTGGTGTCTAAATGTAGAACGTAGTATAGCAAAACGTGAACGTATGGCAACCTGACGAGGTAGATATTTGCCATCGTTTCAATGTTCTAGGGAGTCACGCGGTAACATTTATGGAAGACTGGTGTAAATTTAGTGACCTACACATTTTTCAATGATTTAGAGTAAAGTACATTCGGTAAATTTCAACAATGAAATATCGCGAGACCTTTATACATTATTCTTTCAACTGAAGCAATGAGGGGTTCTTCCAGAACTTGACATGAATTCGTACGTGGGCATCATGATATGAGAAACATGAAGTGCAGTTCTTGACAGACATTTATACTTAACAAAATACGTCAAGCTCGAGTGGTGTATTAATTTGTGTCATGCAATTACAGTTCTCCTTGTCATTGTACCTTAAGATAATAAAAATGTTCAAAAACGTAGCTAAATTCCTTAATCGTGTATTTTTCAAGATTATCGCTTGTAACTATGAAATTCTATCATTTTCTTGCCCTACCGAAAACGCCTTCCCCCAGCGAGATTTGAACCCTGGGGGTTGCTTCGCAATGGCATCTTGGAGCCACGAGAGGATGCCCTCAGGGAGGAGTCCTATCTCTGATCCTATGAAGCCTGGTATAAGACTGTCTCTTCTTGGGCAATTGAAGGCAGGGTTCTATGCCCAAGGATATGCTGTAGCCGTGCTCATTTGAGGTAGAGTGCAAAGTGCGCTATTTAACCAGCTCTGCAGATGGTGTGCTCGTGGTGAAGGGAGATTGGATTACCTACCAACCCATGGTTTCACGACTGTGAGGCCACAGCAGTTCAGCTCAGTGAGCAGGTCAAGTATCTGGGTGTTATTTTGGATCACAAACTATCCTGGAAAGAGCGAATCAGATATAAGACGAAGATGGCGAAACACAGCCCTGTGAGCGTGTCAAAGAATGTGCGGGAGAACATGAGGCTTAAAGCCTAGAAAGGAGGGCTGGGTTTTATGGGGCCGTTGTGAAACCGATCATCTCACATGGGTCGATCGTATGGTGGCACAGATGTGACTTCAGAGAGAACTGCAGCAGGCAAGCCAAAGTATAAAGGCTGTTTACTAATGGCCAAGGTGATGAAAATTTCACTTACCAATACTACGGTGAAAGTATTTGATCTTCTTCCCCTTGATTTGCAAGTATAGGCAGAGGCTACGGTAGAGTCAACGCTTTAGCAAACTCTAATTGAGCTAATGTTTACTGAATTCCTGGACGTACAGGGATCACTGAAAATAAGAGGGCAAAGCAGTTTGTCTACTGCACCTATAGGGCCACTTCTTGGGAGTGAGTCACTCCAAACGCTCCATCTCAAGACCAATACACGTGGTAAGACGTAGTCTTCTGATGATGGAGAGGAAGGATTCAAACTAGACAGCGAGAATCACCATGGGACACATTAACGGGGTAAAATGAACAAACACACGTATCATTGGCGTAGCCAACTCCCCAGGGTGAAGGAAACCTGGCCCAGAGCCAGAAACTGGAAACCCTTCGGCACAAATTCACCAAGGGTCATCAAAGAAGACTCTTGCAAGAAATACCCGGCATTACTTAGGAACCTAAGCATGTATCTGTGTGACAATAGGACTTTAGGCTATTGGGTGCTCATGCCAAACGAGGGACAGTCAGTGTTTTTTGAAATCTAGCCACCAAAATGGGTAATTTGACTAGCAGCCAGTCCCAGTTTTTCAGCCTCTAACTCATATCCCCTGCGATACCTTACCTCACCACCCTCACACTGGAACAGCTCTCAGAAGCATGCATACAGCTTTCAGTCATATCGCAAGGTCATACAACCATTTCTCATTGTTTAGCTCCTAAATCAGAGGACATCAAATGTCTAATAAAAATACAATGTGAGAGTGCAGGAAGAAACATATATCGGTTGTGCAGTGCAGTACAGTAATAATGTAAAATGGCAAACAAGCCGAGGAGTGTACAAATTTCGAAAAATGTCACAAAAATATCGCAAAAGCTACAATAACGACGCGAAATGCTATTTGACAGTCATACTGCAATCCATATTTGAATTTTTATACACAACGGCACCTCAAAAATAAGATTCAGTTGAATTTAGATATCAAATTAAATGTGGGCCTGACCTTCACGTGTAAGCACAACTTAGTAGCGTATTTCTTATCACAGTATTAGGCTGGCTACTGTTCTACCCAGGGCTTTCAGAACCTGATTAGAAAGACAGGTTGAACAGTGGAGCGTAATGATGTACAAAATAAGGAATGGAAGGCAATCCTCAAATATGTGGGTGTACCAGAATCTTTCAGCACCCTTAGGAGCCAATTCTCAGGAATTCCTATCATCCTGGGGTAATGGAAAATGAGCCCACCGCGGCCACAAATTTGGTCATTGATCCCTCAGCATTGGCTGATGCCTTATAGTCCTCTTCTACGAGGTCTAGGCTACTTATAGCCCTGTCTTCATCACACAGCCAGTAACTGGAAGTAAACTTCAGAGGAGTTACACATTCTTGAAACAACTCAACTTCACTCAAATTCCAATGAACAAGCTACGCTCCTCCATTAGCAGCAAATGAAGAATTGTAGCGTTTCCCTCAGGTAGAGAGGTTTACACAGTTATTATAGCCATTAACACAATGTGCCATAGCGCTTATAACAGCACTCATCTAGCAGTTTCGATGTTTTAGCAATTTATTCCAGTACTCCACACAAACCAATTTTTGTTACTTTTTTTTGTTGTTTTCAACAATTCCTTTTCTCTGCCATTTTTGTCGTCAATAAGTGGACCACGTACAAACAAAAATTTATAAGAATCAAAACACAAGGTAAGTGGCGGCACTTCAAAAGAGCAGATAAAATACATAGTTAAACTTTGATTCGACATTGCCAGCCTCACTAGACAGCGTTCATTGAAATGACAAAAACGCTGAACCCAGCCCCACTTCACTGATTCTGCAACCCGTTGACTTACCATCCTTGGCCTCTTGGTTACTTAGTGGACATCGTCCTGTGAACTGGCCGCATTCCATCAGTCTACTTTCCCTCTTCAGACTGATGAACTCTCTTGATCACTCTGGAGAGTCAAATAAATAGCCATCCCACCAACAGGGAGCCTGGCACTTATCCTCGCACTTGCCAATCTTCTTATTCAAGTGGGTCTTGGTGGTCCTTACAAATGGCTCAGGTCCTACCTCTCCTTCGAATTCCCTTCTATTCGTATATGACCTGGCACCCAACACATGGCCAAGATCTTCAGACCGTATAATGTACATCTTTTTCTGTTTCAGCCCCCTGCTTAGGTGGTAGCACAGCTCAGATCCCCGGCCCATAAACTCCTGCAGCCTTCATTCCTCTACGCTTACTAGCAGCTGAAAACCATAATAGCTGGGTATTTATAAGAAATGTTGGTGTTTGCGTCACACATCTGCGTGAGAAGCACCTGAGAAAACAGAGAAACACTGTTCTACCCTAAATTCAAAACTGGATTGTATTAAGAATATAACCAAGTTCAAGCAGAGCGTTGCTACAACGGATTTGTGTACTTAACTAATTCTAAGTAGACATTCATTTAAGCTAATAAGTAAATTTCAATCTTTTTTTGTAGTGTCTTTTTTTTCAAGTCATTTTGTAGCCATAGGAGTAAGGAGTTGCTCGATTTACTTGAATGAAGGTTGGTAGGGTTAGAATTGGAGATTAATCATACATTGTGGAAATCAGTAATACGGATCTTTAGTATAGAGGTAGAGAAAGGTCATTCTAACTTGTGGCAGATTGATAAAATAAACACTCACTCTCTTCATCTACCCCTTGATCACTCCCCATCTTGATCATCATTTTGAGTACCTTCCAGCATTGACTCGTCCATCACTCCAGGTTCCTTTACATTCAACTCATCTCTGCTTCCGACGGTTGGAAAGTTTTCTGTAATTTTCAACCCAGATTTCCTGCTCTTTTCTACTTCCTTGACAGTTAGTACATTGACAAATACATTCTGTTGGTTCGCTGTGGTGTGGCACCACATGTCTCAGATTGTCACGCTTGTCAAGGTTTAGTTTTGCGGCGTGTGTGTCTTAACACAACTCATCACAAGGGCGTTCTGGCTCACTTGATGGAGAAGCGTATGATGCCTAACAACATTCACACATGTACTCTGAGTGGCAGGTTTCAAAAGTGTGAAGTTGCCCGGCAATTTATACACAGATTGCGCATTTCCACGGAGATTCTTATAGCATCCTGACTGGATTTGAGTAAACGTGGGCACATTTTTACTCCACGATGTTTGTCACAGATAGGGCAGGGATGCAGACCTGACGGGCGAGTTCTGTCATAACAAGACCTTTTCAAAACTGCGTGATTTCCCCCTGACAAGGTCTTGTTGGGACAGTTTTCACGCGGGAAGTTTTCCGAGTTTTGGTAGATCCTGAGGAAGGTGAGACAACGTTGCAGGAGTTGTGCTGAGGAGAGTTCCCAGTATGCTGCTTTGATGCATGACCTCATATATGTAGACTGATGAGAAGCTTCTCAACATCTGTCCTGCTTTCCTCGTAATGACCGCCGTTGATTGAGCTCAAAGCTGTGTTCAACTATTCATCAAGAACGAACAATGTCCGAGCATAGTGACGGGCGAAAGAGTGGTCGTAGCAGAAAGAAAAAAAAATGAAGGCGTGGGATCCAAAATTCCCATCACATTAGAAGAATTTTCAAGTCACCTGTCAATCTTGAATAATTCTGAGTGGTCGGCATCGCGTCCTAGTAAAGTTCGTGAAAATTCGACCACTTGTTGGGTGCCAACGGTATGGAATCATACTAAGTTGACGGTGGGAGGGGGGGATGTGTGATAATGAGCCGATGGGAGCGAATGCAAACACAGGTGACAGGGTGACGAAGTTTCGAGTAAATCGGGACGTTTGAGGATCCTAATAAGCACAAAGGACCCGGACGAGCCTTTGTTAAATCGAAGAGTTCAGTTCGTCCATGTACACATGTCCAAAAAGTGTCTTCCAATGAGACCGCACTACAACATTTAGCGTTTGACTAAGACTCGGTATAAGCTGGGAGTAGGGAGCAAATAACGAGTCCATGTCAGTCAGTAGTCGATCTGAAAGAAATGTGTGGCGCGAGGTGTAATCCAGTAACTCCACGGGTTAAATCGATTTCGACGGTTAGGTCATCATCAGTAACAAACATGAACTGAAGGTACCTCATAGAAAGAACATCTTATATAGTTAGGTGAACGGAGATATTGAATCCTATTGGCTCAGAGAAGTGAAAGTGGGCGGGGCAGGGGAAACCAGAGCAGTAACATCGGAAAAACTCGATGTCAATCAACTCAATACAACGGTGGAGGGAAAACCCAAGCTATTGTAAAAATGAACCTATTAGTGGTGAAATGTTTTGAGGGATTACCTCATTTAGAGATTTCCACACCTATCACTTTTAACTTTTCCATCACATCCAACATACCTCCTTTTGGGCAAAAGTGAAGAAATTCTATATACTGCTTATTTGTTAAATCAAAACTAAAGTCATGATTAGATTCACTCAGATGACTTGCAAACGCAGAATCACCTTTGTTATCCCTAAAATCCTTTTCATGCTCTTTTATTCGTTCCCTAAATTTCCTACCAGTTTGACCACAATACTCAAGTCCACATGAACATTTTAGTTTATAGACCCCACCTTTATCCTGGATGTTAATTTTATCCTTAACAGAACCCAATAAAGCTTTAAGACTATTTTTATTTCTAAAACCTACTTTGAAACCTCTAGATGATAGAATTTTGCCAAGTTTATCCGAAATTTTCCCATAGTAAGGTATTCCTATCCATTTTTTCTCTTCTACCACATTTTCCCTCACTAAATTTGAGACCCCTTCCCTACTTTTTTTCCTAAGAACCCTATTCCAAATAAAGTCGATGAGCTCTCCTCCATATCCAGTACTCGCTGCTATGCTTTTAATGACTGATTTTTCTTTTAATAAATTTTGACTATTCATTGGTATAGACAGTGCCCTATTGATCATACTATGGAAGGCCGCATGTTTATGAACCAGAGGATGATTTGAGGTACTATGAATAGTGATGTCACTATACGTATCTTTTCTATAAATTGAGAAATTATGTTTTTTGTTGATCAGTGAAATAGACAAATCTAGAAAATTCAACTTATCTCCGCCCAATTCAAGGGTGAATTGAATGAACGGATCTAGTTTATTCATTTTTTCATGAAAGGAATTTAATTGTCTTTCGGTCCCTGTCCATAAGATTATGATATCATCCACATATCTATACCAATACAAGAGGCTGTTTGATTTACATTTTCCAAAAATTTGTTTTTCAATATAATCCATATAAATGTCCGCCAGCAAAGGAGACAGTGAAGAACCCATCGCACCCCCTGGCTGAGTATTTACCCTCAAACATGAAATAATTCTGATCCATACAAACAGACATTAAACTAGACAATTCATTCTTTTCAAAAATATCGAGGTTCGAACTATGGATAAGCCCATTAACCATATCTTTGCAGGTAGCTACGATCGAGCTTGTTTACCAATATCGATGGGTTTCCACAATATCCTCGCGAATGATTTAGTTCATAACTCCGCAGGTATATGTGCTGTTTCAGAGTATTAACATAAACGATACAAATTAACAGGAAGGTAGACGTGAAGTTGGCAGAAACTGCACTTTGATTAGGTTCGTTGAGAAACATACTACCCTCAAGCGGGATCAGATACTTAATTACTACAAGAAAACGACAAAAAAACCTGTAAAGGACTGAAAATATTTTACAAGAATTTATTCATTTTCTCGCCTTTCATGAAAGTAGTGATTTACCTGGATTCTCACACCCTTTCCCCCCCACACGCTTACTTTATTTAATTATACCCTACGTCTTTCAAGTTTCTACTCAATAAATCGCAGAGAATAAAACATTCATGAGCCTCAGTTGTATTCAACGACCTTCAGGCATCACACACAGGGGTAATTTGGCTATCTTGTTAATGAGGAACAGAACTGAGTCCAGTCATTAACACCACAATCGATCATCGATCTACTGAATATATAAATAAAACCTTCAACACCCAGATTGAAGAGGCTTCCATCGAAAATATAACCTAAGCCGTCTCGAACACCATTTGAATTGTGAAGTGCCGCGCACAATCGGGAATGAGGATATAAAAACAAATAACACCCTTCCACACGAATAAACGTTTTTGACGAAAAAAAAACTTTCGTTCGCAAACCTTATTTTTGGGATGCCTTTTACAAACAACAACTTACCGCAAAAGCTCTTAAATTCGAAACAAAAAGGAAAAGAAAGACAGGGGAGAAAAAAAAATGAGCAAGTGGAACCTAGCGTTTACTTTTTCTTTTTGCACTTCTTCAGACTCGTCCAGTCGGCAATTGCACAATTAAAACAGGGGGAAAAAAACAAAACATTAAACAGTTCCGATTTAACGTTGACCGTTTCAAAACTCAACGCATCTTATCGAAGAAATCGTGATAACAGCACCGACATAATATTCACAACTTCGTATCACTTAGAAAACTGGCACAAACAGCCAGATTATCAGGCACTAGAAAATCCTTTCTTGTTATAACAAGGTATAAATAACTGAAATCCTACTTAAATACTCGAAAAATAAATAATAAAATAATTCAACTTAAGAATATAGTACAAAACCTAATATTTAAAACTTAGTTGTTTTTTGTGGGGATCACAAAGATGCAATTCAGAGCACTAATCTAAATTAAAATAACTTCCCATTAGGCTACAGGAAGTGTTCAAGTGAAATTGAACAAAAATTATCCAGGTATTTTATTTCGCTATAAAAAAACAAACAAATTACACGCTAAACACTCTTGCACATTCCCAAGTAGTAGCACCATTTTACAGGACGTAGTTGTAATACAAAACCGCTTATAAACAGCTGCGCATGTTTGAATAAAAACGTACCATTGGATGGATTACGAAGTTAAGCGGAGGAAATTATAGTTTTGTCGTTTAGTTGAGAGCGACGACTTGGGCACATTTGAAATAAATATAGGGTCTGCGGGCTCAAGAAGTTCCAACGTATTGCTCCCTAAAAAGAGCTACAATGCTGCAGTAAAACTGGTGGAATGAGGAGAGCGAAAATGTGACTGGTGGGGGTAAATAATCGTTGGACGGTATGACGATATAAGACGAGATAATGGCAACCATCGACGGCCTAACTGAGGAAACCACGGCAAAATATTCGCGGCTAAGAAATCTGTAGATAGCGTTCATCGATACTAACTCAAACAGCGTACTCAATAATCTGTAAAACACGATAGGTGTTCCCCAAGTACAACCACCCTGATAGCAACTTTCGCAAAGCGATGACAGTAACAAAAAAAATCCTTAGAAATTTCGGTTTCGGTGAAGATACACGAACTGCCACTCTAAACGCCCAGACAAATCAATCTCTTGACGCACTGTACGAACACAAAACGAGGTAGGCTGGGATTTCAGGCACACAATGCCGACAGCCGAGTACGAACTAAATTGTTCATAGAGGTCTAGAATATGGAAAGGAAAATCTTGAATTCGGAGCGTTGACACCAGAAAGATCAATAAATTCGCTATAAAATATTGTAGCATTCACCCTCGCTCTCTCTCCCTCTATTTCTTCATTGCAGCAAATCAAATACGCCGTCGCTCCGGTCCTATTTAAGAGGTTGAAATTCAAAAAGCCTCCCTACATTGCCGAAATCTTCGCATTTCTCCACACAATCCACCAACATGAGACACGATACAGAAATACCCCTTCAATAAGTCCTTCACCCCCACAGCTCGACGCATTTTTAACGAGAACCTGAATTTCTTTGACCCCTCGGTGAGCGTAGCGTCGTTCAATAACTCATGCATAAACGCGCTTTTAGAGGAACGGAGGAAGGTGAAGTGTAGAAGGATATGAAATAGCACAAGATTTTTTAATTTACCAGATTTGGCCCTAATTCTCCCTGGCTGTTTAAATGAAACGCATCAATCAAGCAATCTATCTCTCACTCTCTGTTTCCAGTAGCCTATCCACAGTCACCAGCATATACAGGATGAGCCATAACAAATGGTGCAGTTTCGAAGGGGTGCTGCATGCCTTGTAGTGGGGTTAACGACCTGGGAGGGGTCTCATTGTGCCCGGACAGTGGTCCCGTTTTCAGTCGTTACAATGGTTTGGAGCGGAGAGCGACGAGGTTTCGTCATTCGCACGTTTTTTGAAAGTGGTTGTTCGTTCATCGCCACCCAGCGGGCCTTCCGACTGCGTTACAACATCCCACGTCGTGATCCCATCCCTCACCGCAATGTTATCGCACGTTGGGTTCAAGCATTGGAAGAAACTGGTTCCACAGTAAGGCGTAGAGGTGCGGGAAGACCAAGAAACGCAAGAACACCACAGGAGGATGGAAAGACTGTTACCGTCAATGCTCAGCGTTATCTTTTCATGCTGGAAAGATTTTTTGAACCCGAATTGAACCAGTTAGCTGAAGAAGAGGATCTGGGGGATATTTGGTTTCAGCAAGATGGGGCTACGGCCCACACAGTGCAAATCTCAATGGTGAAACTGCGGCAGATGTTCCCCGCACGCCTCGTCTCTCTCAGGAGTGACTTGGGGTGGCCGGCAAGATCGCCAGATTTGAGTGCGTGTGATTTTTTCCTGTGGGGCTACTTGAAGGAAAAGGTGTTCAAACATCGACCTCACACTCTGGAAGACCTCAAGATTCGAATCAGGGAAGAAATCGCCGCGATTCCCATCGAAATGTGCCAGAGGGTGGCTGAAAATTTCAGGAATCGCCTACATCAGTGCGTCACTGCTGAGGGCGCCCACCTTCCTGATGTAATTTTCAGGACTTAATCTACCAAAATGGGGTGATGTATGGCGTTCAATAAAACAAACCGTAATCTTCTAAGTTGCACCGTTTTTTTTAAATCGCCCTTTGAAACTGCACCATTTGTTATGGCTCACCCTGTAGATCAAGTGAAGACTCCTCAATAACGTCCCGTAACCGCCTGATTAAAAATCCCCTTAAAAAATACAAAGCATGCCTTGAAAAGAAGAAATCCTAATTCTGCTTGCGATCCTCGACGCAGAAATATCCCAACGCGTTAGCAGAGTGATCTCCTACAATGAGAGATTTCCCAGTGGAAAAGTAATGTGATAGTCTCCACATCACGATGTCCAGACGTTGGAAGGTCATTTATTTATATCTGTAACAAAAAATGTAAGGACCTCAACGAAATGGCTACGACTCAACTGAAATCACAACAGACTTCCAGCCAACGGACAAGTTTCGTCGTTTCCCACCACCGCAAGGCAATTTGGCTAAGTAGCTGTGCCGAAGGACGTGCATGCTCGCAGTTACGGTTCTTTGAAGTTTAATTCTAGAAGAACGCAGCGGAACACAACCAGGGAGAATAAGCTTCAAGCAAAATACGGTGTTTAACCCCATTACCTCAAAGCGGCAACTAAGCGGACTCATTGTTTTCGGAGGACGAAATCAGAAGCGGCTGGCGGTGGACTGACTATAACCAAACTAGCACAGAACGTTTTTAAAAGTGAATGTAACAAAAAGCAGATGAAATATGTGCACTTGTTGAGGTAATATGAAGGCCGTGCACAGACCAAACGGACAGCGACATGTGTTCATCATGATTCTATTCAACAACGTGCATGCCATTTGAAATTGAGGTCTGCAGTTCAACTACAGTATACGTGTGTATTCAGTTAATAGTTCATTTGAATATATGAACAACTGGCTTCTTCGTTCAGATTTTCAAATTTTCTTCAAATCTCAACTCTTTAATGGGTACTAAGACCGATTTGAAAGAATGGTTTTGGAGTATGTGTTCGTGAACAGCTCCTAACCATTATATAGTAAATGGCATGATTTTAGTGTAGTTTATAAATCCTTCTTACGCTAGCATTCTCGAACATTCAAGTTGGTAGTCCAATGAGCTACACATTCCACCGAAGCTTAATAATGATCATAAATAACTAGTAATCTCAGAAATTACGAAACTCAAATACACTTCTTTCACAGTATTTCATCTACTATTCGACCACGGTAAATATTTTCAAAGAAAATAGTCTGAACAGGCCCATGTATTACCTATTTGTAGACTACTTAATGAAGGTCGTGACGTGAAAGGGTGTGCCGATAAACAATGGATCTAAGCTACCTAATCAGGTGCCGTCTGAAAAATCAAGTTCTATGGAACAGCGGGTTAGTTTGGTGGAGACGACCATTACATTAACGACAGGTTACGCAGGAGATGCCTACTTACTGAAGACTATCAAATGCTTTTAGTTAGAAACAAAGACAAACATTAAGGTCCCACTCCAGAAGAACTGTTCCCGACGCTGTCTATGAGATATGGCTAGAGGTCCTCCTCCCTTCGAGCGCACTTTTTTTATTTTTTCCCTTTTCCTTAGAGGCACTGGGGAGGGAGGCAGCCACAACTGGGCCTACTGTGTGGGAGAACATGAGCCCCCTCATCCAGATGGTGTTCTCTGGTGTGGCATCTCCAATACATCCTCACCATTTTCGCACAAAACGCAAGACAACCTTGTGGTCCATCCCTGCAACCTCCTCTGGCCACAGCTGATTAACCCCAAGCATGAGTGCACATTATTAACACTTCCTGTAATCCTCTCCAACTCATAGTTGGTGTGTATAGTGTACACATAGAGAAGAACCACGCTGTGATATGATAATTCACTCCACCGAGTGTATGTTCCACCTTTGGCTGGGTCTACAGAATGAACTATTTTGTCCAGCTTCCTCGACTCATCAAACACGCTATTTGCAAGGTCTGCAGGGCCTTTCAATGAGATCAGTTCTTTCGTTTTTACTCTGCAGACTGGTGATACCTAAGAATGGCATTGCAACTCCATGAGACTAATGGTCCAGAGATCGACGTACACACACGCCACTTTCAAAGCCTAGTGGTTCAACCATGGTTAGTCACGGGCCTTACACTTCTCGAAACTCCGAGTGCCTGTCCAGATCTGTCACATTGAGAGCAGTTTTAGCGACAGACATCAGCAACTTCCTCCAGCTTGGCTTAGGTCAACACCAGTCTGCTCCAACAGGTTAGGAATTGTGAAAGCTGCCTTCCTGGCAGAAAGTTTCAGCGATCGTTTAGGTGCTAGTGCAGAGCTGGTTCAGTAATCACCACTGTATCCTTCTCATGATGTATAGTTCTCCCGTAAAATGAGGCTTTTGCTTTTTTGTGCAGTGGCTGTTGCGGCCAACCGCAACAAAGAGAGAAATAAGAAGAAAAAAAAAAGAAAAAAGAGAAAAAAAAGAGGAAAAGGACGGAACTATGAACCTTTAACAGCTAGCTGGACAACTACGGGAGATTGACGACAGAATCTCGACTAAGCCTTGCAGTTGATTTGGACCCTTCGACTCTTAATCTGGCTTGCCAGGGTTTTGGCCAAATCAACTCAAGCACTCTCATCCATAGGAGGGGGAGGGGCTCCCCGCGCCTTCTTCAGGAGCCGAGTTGCTAGTTGGCTGTGCTAAGCGAAAAGGAAAAGACTATTTTTTCACGCGAACAAATTGTACCACAGCGACGATTTCTATTTTTCGGTTTCGCGCACTTCACTATCGTGTGTTTCACTACCTACCATATCGAAGCCGTCCAGCACCACCTCCGCAGCAGCTGCATCTACCGCATCTCAACATCTTCAGCGACCGTTCTACAAAGACAAAACACTCGGCGACCCAGAAGCTAATTCGGTCAGATCAGCCAATTTTATTTTATTTTCTTGCAACAGTAGTCACTTTAATTTATTCAGTTGTTTATTCATTATATTCCACCTATAATTCCGTGTTGTTACTTTCTAATCCTCGGGACTAAGAGACGATCCCCGACTATAGCACGATATTTCCGCGAATCGGAAATTCGCAAGAGGTGCTCTAAACACACCCACCATCGTTCTACATTCATAAAACACAATTTTTTCAGTGGCCCTTTACATGATCAGACCCGAAATAATTCACCTGCCTTGCGCCCTAGCAGTGACGGCAGGGCCACAGTAGCACTACAATCCCTTTCAGCAGCCAGCCATAAGAGTCGTTGGAAAGGTCCAAACTGAGAATCAACAGCTGCTCAGCCCCTGTGAATAAACTCCCCACCCCTTACCACCTACCACCACCACCACTCTATCACCAAAGAGGTCGAATGGTCACACGTGAAGTCATGCTGTTAAGATGATAATCTCCCACCTTGAAGAGTTTACTACATGCGTCAAACATTTACAGTACAGTCCACCTGTTGCCCAATCATCAACACCTGAGAGGGGGGTGCAGGCAAATAGTCATTATGACAGTAGTAAAAAGAAGATATAACACTTTGAGCAACTGACGATTGGAGAAACAGAGAATAATACACCAACAGTAATAATAACACAACGAGCTTAGAGAGAAAGTCTAGGCAAAAAAGGGTACAAGTGGTTTACTCAGGATAAGCACGAAGAAAGACAATTTTGTGGTCGATTTCTATGTGTATCCAGCAAAAGAAGGGCTTTCGTTATACCAAAAAGCTTCTTGGCATGTGAAGATAGGGGGTGACAAAGTCATGACTCGATGAGGACAACCAACTTCTGCACACATACGCTAAGTTTAGCAGCTTGTAACATTTAGGTCTTAGAAGACAAAATCGTGATCCACACATGTAAAGTTCAGGCCAATTAATTCACGAAAGTCAATGCTTTTCGTGGGGAGGGGGAGGGGGGGGGACCAGCCAGCCAGCTTCAGCGTGAGGATCTGACAAACACGAATTCCAATGTGAGCTATGTAGGTAGATACAACTATTATCCCCGCTAAAACAAACCCTGATTCTATCCGAAGGAATCAAGAGCGACTGCATCCTCAAAGATGATGATGGTTTCAACGCCACCAATGTTGTAAAAAGTAATAGAAACCCGGTATCAATAAGCTGCATCCTTCTCGGTTGAGTAGTAATCTAGTAGGAGACTATCAAGCGATTAATGATGGCGTAAATAGAACCTAATAAAGCTGGTTGTAACACGAAGATCATCCACATCACCCAAAGGAAGAGGAATAATTACTATCTTAAGGAGCACGCCTTACTGAGATGTAGCATTCAACAAAAGATTGAAATGGAGACCAGATAAAATTGAAATACAGCGTCAAAGTTGATGACGAACGAGACGGAGACATTATGAACAGTCGTCACACACAGAGTTACTGTCCACCAGCGCTGTTTTTTTAGTTGTTAGCTCATTGGGGCTCCAATAATTGAAGTCATCGGAAGAAAACCCATTCCCCAGCAGCCCTTGATTTCTGCTAAGGTGGTGATAACAGCATTTATTTGACTTAGCTTTAAGTTGCGTACACATCAAAACAGAGCAGTGAAGTGTGGCGTGGTGACAGGCTAGCGTGCTTATGGTACAAGTGTTCAACTAAGATCAGTACTGAATGCTAGCGCCTTTTACAAAAGCAAACTCACAATATCCTGAAACTGACCCGCCACGCCTGGAGAATACACTCATTCTTCCAACCTCCTGGATGAGCCTCCCACCCCCCACCACAACAACAGAAAACGGAACGCAAGTTCAGAGCTAATGGGCGAGATAGTCACCTGTTTTGGCATGAGAACACAAGCGAGCTCAATTGTTAATCTTTCAAATGGTTGCAGAGGGCCAGCCAAGGGCATGGTAAGTTGCTTGTAGCATTTCAAAAGCAACACGCTTGAAACCCTTATTTTTATTCGCCACCGATAATCGTACGCAGATTTTCAAAGCTAAAGGAACACAACTTTCCTAACTCTCCTGTAAATGTCATTCCATCAATCCATCAAATCACCAAGCCTTTGTAATTAATTGTCAACGTCATTTTACTCTCAGTCTTGTTGTTATCAGAATCAGCCACATACTAAAAAAAACTCGAGTAATGATTCACAACTCAGAATTACTGTAATTTTTACCAATGTCAGGGGCTCCCTAAAAATGCACTTCCTTGAAAAGAATTGAGGTCGCGTGAAGTTCGATGAAAGTCAGAAAAAACCTAGTAATAAGTATTTCGAAATGAAAATACGGCCCCCAACCCAGCAGGGCTTAACGTTTCAGAATTTACTGCGTTGCCCCTGGTTATCCTCCCACCGACTAATTTCAACTGAATAACTAGCATGTAGAGTTTATTGAACTTCCAACATGATTTTAGAGAGAACGAAGGTGTCAACTGAGCTGACACAATAAGGAAAACTGTGAGAAAAAAATCGGTTCTTGTCGATCCTTAATCATTAATTGTTTTGCTCTCGCCACTGGCATATGAGTGTCAATTTTACGTCAGATGTTTAGAGATAGCCACACATGTTGTCAAAAAATGGATTTCTATTTTATCAGTATGATTACTGTATTTAGCATTGAGCTGATGTCAGTTATGTCACTGAGGTACCTAAGGTACAGGAGAATTTAGGCTGGCGTGATCGGCCGTTTTCTCTCACTCGCGCCCTCGAGCGCTCCCAGTTCTAATTTGCGTTAATCCAGGGGGGCTTTGAAACGTAAACGTTGAACGGATTTTCCGAGATTTTCCTTTCTACTTTCCTGGGAAGAAGGATAAGCAGTGCACCAACTCTAGGCAAGTGTCGGGACTTTCCTTCTGCCAGGGTGAGAGAAGATTGGGCATATATCCCCACTCTGCAAGAGGTACAGACCCACAAGCCATAGGGATCTCTTTTAAAAAAAGGGAAGCCACGCTTTTTGTTTGTTCAAGTTAAGGCGTCCTATCCTACAATACGCATAAAGACCAACAACTTTACTGCTTGTTCAATTGTCGATATATACATTCAGCCTCGTGCCCCCTTCGTTTGTTCAACTGCCATGAGTTAGTGTATACGCACTTTCACATTTAACCACATTATTAATTTACGTACAAAGAATCCAAATTGCATCTTTCTTACAATGTTATTAACAATAACGAAAATGAATAAAAATTATAGGTTAAGAACACCGCACATTCAACAACCTTCTCAATTACATAAATAAACGAAAACGTACCAAACGATTCGAATCGCTTTAGTAAAATTAATGATTTCGTATTAAGTTTAACGCACAAAAACCGCAGGTGATGGATCCGGCAAAGGTGGAAAAATAGGAATTAGACCTCCAAACCATCGTTTGAATGCTTACCTCGGGCAATAAGTTTGTTTTCTTCTGCGAGCCTCGGGGCTTCAGTTCGTGTATGCCACACTAAAATCTACAACCAAAAAAACACATGTTATTGCAAACATTATGAATTATAAAGAAAAACAACAATATAAACTGCGGATTAATAGAAGAATTCAACGCGTTAGCGAACACCAATAAAAGGCGCATTAATTGACGCAGCTCAATAAGCCAAGCAGATAAGTATAATCTTTTCTAATTGTACGACAATCATATGATGATCTACAATTCTTAATTTGTATCAACAGGGCATCAGTGAGACGAGACTCGGAAAGCTGAAGGAAATCGTGCCTTTGGGCACCAAAAAACTCATGATAAGTGCTCGTGAGTTGGCCATTCCAAGGCTTGTTGGAAGCCACCTCACAACAGTCAGGCACGCCATTCAAGCTTACATATCGGTTTAATTTACCAAACATTTTATTTTTCTCATTCGCCTGTTCTCTTTCGTTCGTTTGTTTTTAGTGCGAATTCATTTATTTTCTTCGTTGATTTTGAATCATTATATTTTTTGTACTTCGACAATTTTCGTAACAATTTTAACAAGGATTCAGATTTACGGTATCAATGTATTCATCTACTGTTTTTTCGACATCGCATTCCACTCCTTGATGCAACGCAGTCAATGAAACTCTAGATTCCTCCATTTCATCACCTTCAAGGCTGAAGGCGTAACAGTATATTCTTCCTCTCGTTTGCCTATTTAATCTTGTACTGTCCAGAAGAATTCGTTCGTCAATATACGTAATTACGAATTAAAGCAGAGGAAAACTGAAATACGATGCACATTATTACACAACGCTTTATTTTTCTCTCACGTAGCTTGACGCAGCTTAACACCTCCAAGAATCATCCCATTCGAATCAGCATCGAAAAATACTGATAAACGATACGAAACCTGACTACAACAGGACAACGAAAATTGACATTTTCTAGGCGATGTTTGTTAATTGGCACGATGTGACAGGTTGAATTAATGGGTGGTTGGAGTGAGACGGGAGGCAACTAAAAAATAAAATGTTCGTTTTTGGGAATTTATCAAAACTATTTTTCGCTCATAACAACCACGGGTTGGGTCTTATCGGATTGCTGAGTAGGGCAAACATAATTACTGTCGAGCTTTCAACTTGAAATTCGATGACAGAGTCACAGATTCCAGGTTTCTGCAGCTTTGTTTGGTAATTATATTTGCTCGTAACGAGGCTCAAACGAAGACTTAATACATTCAAATTTCTTCTTTTCCTAAATTTCCCAGGTCACAAAACAAAATATGAGTATAGGTTGCTTACAGACAGCCTAAGTAAGATTGATCGAATCCAGGGAAGGGAACTAAGGAAACTATGAAAATGTTGAAGAAAAACCCTATTTTCGACACATTTGGGTTTTATCTCCGTTCGAAGGACTATCGGAGGAACATTTACCGAGAACTATATATAGGTATTGATTATTTAAAGACACTCGGTGAACATTGTTGCAGTCATTTTGCCAAAAAATGAAGAAAAAAAAGGTTTGCTTCATAGGCTTATTTGACTACCTAATTTTTATTGAGTTATTTAAAGAAAATAATAGTTGAGTACTAACTAGTAGAAGGTAATTTCAAAGTTTAATCAAAATCATCGCACCATTTTCGAGAAAAACACGAAAACCCCTTGTTTTCGGTACATTTTGGTCCCCCGCCCGTCCTACCCATCGATGGAAATCGTTCATTTTCGCGTCGTTGAGAAATGACAGACCAAACTAAACAAAGAACTAGCTCAATCGGTTCAGCCGTTTGTTCTCCCACAACTTAGACAAAAACACGCACTTACCATGGGCGGAAATAAGGTTTTTTGGATCAAGGCGTCAAGATCTGAAGGAAACCCAACTTTTTCCTTTTAGACGATCGCAATCTCTTTCGGTCGTGGACAGTAAAAAAGAAGTAAAGTAGCTACGAAAAATTTACCTGAGTGCATTTATCAGCTTTGGGTTCTAAATTTTCCCTCGTAGTGATCTGCTGCAGTATGTGGCTCTCTTGAAATCCTCCATTCACGTTATAAGAGAAATACGCCTGTAAATTCGAAGTAACAAAAATCACTACCGATGACAACCAAATAAAAACGGGCAAATAAAAACAATAAATAAAAAAGGCGGCCACCCACTTTCGATTTTTTCAATAAATGTTGTAAATTGATAGCGAATCCCGCCATGTCTATAGGAAAAGGGCGATCGGGCCTCCAAGCGCTATTCCACCCAATGACTTTGGTTCCGGACGCATCTAGAATCGGCTTCTCCACCATAAGGCCACCAACGAGACCAACAGGCCACACGCTCACTTCTTTCGTGAACCTCATCTAAACAACAAAGAGGTCGGGTTACAATCAATAAAGTTTATTGCATAAAGAAATAAAATGGCGCACAGCTTCCTTGGCTTTATAACGCGGAAACTTGAGCATGATTTGACACCCGAGATAAAATTCACTTGAGAAAATGAAGTCATCGTTCATATTCGATTCACAACTTTCGGAACTTTTACAGCACGAGTTCCCTCAACTGCTACCACAGCTGTTAACCACACAGTAACGCGGTTTCTCATCTCATTCAGCTGCCATGACCCAGACAGCAGGGGTTTACCGCGAAAGACAAGTGTAAATATTGAATTACTCGAGAGCGAAAAAATATCCAAAGAGTTTTGTCAGTACCAATACAAAGAGCTACTCCATCGATTTTGACTTTGGAACGACTAATTTCTTTGCATAAAATGACTTTGTCTGGGCACAATACCTCTTCAAACACTTGGAGCGAGTATGAGTTGTCATCATCGGCGAAGTAAACAACACCTTTGTCCCGACTACTTCGATTTTCTCTAAGCCACCTCAACGCTGCATTTCTTTGTTGGACTCCTCTGGGCTGCAACATTAAATTTTTTAATGAGTAACTTCGATATAATGCAAATCGACTAAGTGTGTACAAAATAGGAAATGTGGACTTATTACAGGACGAAACATTTTAAAGTTCAGAGCGATACAGATTTGAGTAAACATGGAACTCCTAAAATCAAGAATCAACGCTTGGACTACGGTGTAACACCTGACTCCCTTTAAAGGCACCGGGCGATTGTGGTCTAGTGGTTAAGACATTGGTTCATAATTCTTGACGATAGCCGGGAATTGTGGATCGGAGCTCCGCGCGATTTGCCGTAATTTTTGTCTGAGTCAGCAGATCCCCAAACGTCTCCAAACCCCCTTCGTAACATTGGTGGCAGCGGTGGGGCAGATGTCTTAACCACTAGACCACGATCGCCCGGTGTCTTTAAAGGGAGCCAGGCGGTACAGCAGCATTCGACTGAAAATCTGGTGTTGGGCCACAAAGAATTGAACGCCTACTGCTTGATGCTTAACCAAAATGACCTGAAGTCTTAGGTGATTTGTCTGGGGAATGATGGCATGGGAAGGCCTACACTAGGTTCATTAGCAAATTTTGGAACGATACAACTGTTCAATAGGAGTTTCCAGTGGTATCCAAAGCGTGGCACCAGGAAATTAAGAGGTGACTAAACAAACTAGAGGCTGAATAGGAGCAACTCAAGTTATGTGATAGAAAAGTTACAGCAGCTTTGAGGGAAGGTGGGTTAAGGAAGAAGACGACTAAATGTATCTGGAAGCGCCCAATAGGAAGGTTGGATGTGTTTAGTCCAGAACAGAGCACTAGCAAACATCACAACAGTTTTATACTTTTGCCAATTCTTGGCACCACAGGAAAGTCAACATTTCAACCTTCAGAGCAAACACATCAGCACACCTACACATCCGTGCTTTGAAATCTTTGACTGATCACCTTGTCGCGCAGCTATGCCTAGTGCTATTGCAGAAACTGCAGAAAGTATACTCCGTGGCAAACTGACTAATTACTCCAATTCTACTCTACGAAAACTCTGATTGTAAATAAGTAGAGAAACTTGACTTCCGCGCAGGCGATTGACGCCATGTTCCAAACCATCTTTAAGCAACATAGCAGCACAAATGTAAAAACTACTATACTGATACAGGTTTTCTATGGAAAACAAATTTAGGAGAGGCCACTTAAAATTACTCCAAAATTGACACTCATTTCATCATGGGCGACTAGGCAAGAGCGCATATTTACCTATTCAAAGGTGTCTGCTCCCATTTGTATGCCCTGTAATGAGAGGAGGGGGACGTAAACGTGGGTTCACTTCAGCCTAGCAATCAATTCCCTGCTACTGAGAGCTATTGAGCATGTTGGCCAATGTAAGCTCGCCTCCACGATTTGAGGCTTCCATTGCTGTCAGTTATCATCTTGAAGAAGAAATTCTTTCCCTTACACCCAACAACTCGCATTTTCGTTCCGGCTCCATAATTTAAACTCGTACCCCTTCATTGCATCTCCTCTCAGCCAGAGCTCAGCTTCAGCATTCAACAGCTCACTTCAGGAGCAGTCAACAACAAAACTGCAGCTCTTCCTCTCGAATGCCACCTAGACCTTTGCATTAGCTCTGAAGCCTGTGAACTGAGCTTCTATCCGCAGCAGTCAAGCACTAATAACAAGAAGCCACGTTCGCTTTTCCTATGCCTCGCACAACCCCCTCACTTTTCAACTATAGTAGCAATATTTTGTTCAGTATTAGGGCTAATTAATAACAACAGTACTTAACAAATCAAATATTGACATTGTGGAAACTCATAAAAATCGCATAATGTCAACAAAGACTGGCATACTCTAAGAAGATTAATGCCATCTACGAAGCACAAGAGTTTACTACTTACCGCGCCTTTAATTCGATACTTGGCAGGAGTTTGAACGTATAGGTGAGTGTAATTGAGGTTCGTTCGACCTAAGAGGTTTTCAACGAGTGAAGATTTCTTCGTTGCATCTTCAATAACTATCCAATGTAGCGAGCTAATATGCATTAACGTTTGCGATAACCTGCAATCAAACACATCTATTAAACCAAGTAATACGGCACACTTATCGAGTTGACGTGATATGCTTCAGCAATTTACGAAGAAATAAGTTGATGAAAGCCAACCAGACCTAATCATTTGAGCGAATGACGAGAACCTCTGTTATTTTGATTTGTAATTCTTCCAATGGAAGTATGAGAGAATTAAAAGGAATAAAATAAAAAAACGAATTACCGTGAGTTCACTAGTTCGCAGTATAAGACAGCAACTTAATACGATGGTCATTAACAATAGCTGTGTTACTGGCACGATCGGATTAAGCTTTGATCTGGAACACCGGAGCCGATTCTATCAGGCAGAGCCGTTCACAAGCAGCTCCTATTAAATCTGAAGAGGAAGAAAACTGCTGAAGGACAGGGGACCGCATTGCCACAATCGGGAGGTTAGGAAAATCGGGTCCGGGCGATCGGCCTATTCCTCTTCCAGACTCCTGCGGCACTACTTTGCTCCTCTTCCTATCTCTGTACCTACTCTAGTCATCACTTACTCACTACTGTAAAAAACATCACATTTGTACAAATTAGTAGGGGGCGTGTCCGTTTTGCACCGTCCGTTACCGCTTGTCCGTGTCCGCCGCTGCGCCTTTTACCGATGCAAACTACGACCTCGTTAGCACCTCCTCCCACTCCTCTCCAGCACAAAGCGCCATGGCCTACGCTTCCCATGGATGCCAGCCTCCTGCCAACCAACCCACAACCCAGGCTCAGTGCTGCATGGCCTACATTTTTCCACGGATGCCAACCTTCGCTTCGACTCCCTAGGCCCATCACTCTGGAGCTTCCTTCGCGGATGCTGGATTGCTGCCCCCAACCAGGCCCTACGCCGAACGCTTCATGCTCCACCACACTCCAGTCACCAAGAACCCAATCGCTCCGTGCCCAGCAACCACAAGTGTACCTTCCCATCTGCCTGTGCCACCGCCTGTCGCGCCTCTAGGCTACCAGCTCAAGAAGAGATGATGAGGACCTCCCTTGGGAAAACGCCTAACCACCCCCATTGCCACCCGATCATGAGGGCATGATCTTCTTGCAAGGGGGAGTGATGCTACGGGCACGATCGAATTAAGTCGTGATCTGGAACACCGGAGCCTCTTCTCTCGGGCAGAGCCGTTCAAAGCAGCTCCCATTAAATCTGAAGAGGAAGAAAACTGCTGAAGGACATTGAGAGGGGACCGCATTGCCGCGATCGGGAGGTTAGGAAGATCGAGTCAGCGGCGCGCAACGCGGCAATCAGCCAATTCCTCTTCCAGACTCCTGCCGCACCACTTCGCTCCTCTTTCTATCTCTGTACCTGTGGGCTTTGATAATTCTGTGGAACGGAACCTATTACCGCGATCGGGAGGTTAGGAAGATCGAGTCAGCGGCGCGCAACGCGGCAATCAGCCAATTCCTCTTCCAGACTCCTGCCGCACCACTTCGCTCCTCTTTCTATCTCTGTACCTGTGGGCTTTGATAATTCTGTGGAACTGACCCTATTGACCCTATTACACGGATATAGTAGGAAGGAAGTGTTGATTATTGAGGAACGACCCGATAACCATCCTATAACAGCTGTACCTACTCCATTGCATTTTCGCAGTTACCAATTACAGCCACAAGGGTTAGAATATTCAAAACTCGACCGGATACACAAGAACGCTATAATTCCTCACTTAAATGAGGGCCCTGGGGACTTGACAACAAGGAAGATGAGAAGAGACCCTATTTAGAGTAGTAGTAGAACAAATATCTGGCGTGATGCATCACACAACTCTCCTCAGCCCCACGTATTTACAACATTTTTAAAGCATTACCAACTAACCAAATCCATATTTCACTCACTTTACATGAACCTGGTATACGTGCTACGTACGAACTGATGGTGCTTAACGTTCCAAAATTTATTGTGCAGCCCCTACTTATAGTAACCATTGTATAGGTAACTGTCATTACGATTTTTTTGAAAAATGTCGCATTTAGTAATTTGAGATTATAGAAATAAACTAGAAAGGTAAAAAATACGCGAAGAAACGACAATACTTTAGACTTCAGAATTTCGTGGGATGATCGTTTCTAAAATTTTTAAAACTGTCGTTCAACTAACATAGACATTCGTAGGGCTAAGGAAAATAATAAGTGGATTCTCTGCCGATGTGCTATCAAGCTTGTAAATGCTCATCCTGGGAGTCGTAATTTACAACGAATTTATTTAGGCAAAGTTCATTCTGATTCTAAGAAACAACTTGGCTTTTGAATCGGTTGGCAGGTACCTAATCATTGTAGATGCTAACCACCTCACATTTTTCGCACTAATGTATGCTTGCATATCTATTTGTGGCGCTTACTTTACTAACTGGGTATCGCACCGTGAAAGCTATTTAATCTGCCGTTCTAATAACAACAATCCTCTTACTGTTCAGAAATTTGATTTTTCCGCAACGACCCCACCATTAAAACGCTTTTGAGCGTTTGTATTTCAACACAATTTTATTTCTTATTTTGAACATCATCAAGTTGAAGTTCTTTTATTTCAATATATAAGTAGGCATTCCTCAGCACAGATTTTTTTTCTTCGTTTAATCGAATTTCGACTTCGACTTGGTCTCTGCGTATTAGGAGTAGACGATATACATCGATGTTTTAAAAATATTCGATGTATAGTAACGGTGCATTGAATCAAACCGATGTATTGTTAAGTTTTAAACATCGTGTACCTATACATCGAAAAGGCAAACAATTAAACCTTCCCCCTATCTCTCTACGGTTAATAACTATTTTTTGTCTTTCTCAATTACATTATTTAGCGCTCGCAAGGTGTTTCGTCAAAAAGCGGCATCACTAGTTGAAAAGGCCGCCAATGTTATAGAGGTCAGTGCAACCAACGCATAAAAAATATAAGTGCAAATGGCCGACTGACTTGAACCCGCCATCTCTCTCTTACTTACAGTTAGTTGCAGTCATTGCCTTCAAAAAGCATATTATTTTAATTTTTGTATTAATTAGATGCCTACTCAGCTTGATTCAGGATTCATTTTAAAATTTGCTGGGTCGTGTTAGCAATAATATTTATAAATCAACGTGTTAAACTCAACAACACGTTATTTGTAATATTAATATCATAATAAATTTGGTAGGATTACAAAATACAGTTTCCAACATTGCATAAAATTGCCTTTAAATATCTAACAATGGTGGGCACATCAGTGCCATCAGAGAGACTGTATTGGCGAGCAGCGCAGGTAATACTCAACATACATTAAATACATTAAACGGTAAAAGATTGGGTAAAATTTGGTTTTTACAAAGTATAGATAATAATTATCGGGATATACATTAAAAATAAATGTGAAGGTAATAAAGTTATTTTAATAGATGCTTGCTTTTTATTTCTAAACCACATGCATATTTAACTTACAGAAAACATCGATGTATTTTTTTGATACTCGATATAACATCGATGCAACAATCCGATGCATTCAATCGAAAAAAACATTGATGTTTTTTTAAAATGTCCATTACTACTGTCTATCCTAATGAAATGTCTTCTTGGGTCCATTTCACTGTTGTAACCTCCGATGGGAACAATCCCCTCTGGCAATGAAGAACCTGTGACCTAGAATCAGCAACTAACTTCTGGATCATCCTCTGCCTGGTTGGTTATTAAGTCGTGTACTCAAGCGAGACGATTGGTTTATCTTCGTATTCACACCATTACAGACCATCGTACACTTCATTTGCTCTTTCCGTTCACACATTCAGACCCCCCTCACTTCGATCGTCAGCCCTCGATAGAAATGGACCTTCGACCGCTAGTGAGACCCTCAACTTCACGCCTTTCGGCAGTAGCAGGATTTTGAAACGTTCGAAGAGCCGGGAGGGCATCCTTGTGCTAATCAATAGGTTGAGCCACTCACGCACTCTTGACGAATTGTTTGTTTCCCCCAATTGAATGTATAACCCCTTGTACACTCCGTTCAACATCCATTATAACCAACACCTGTTACATTAAGTACGACCGATGAAGAGAGACTACTCAGGTACGATGAAATGAAAGCAATGAAAAAATAAATTGAGATCAACATGAATAAACGTGGGCCAATTGGAAAAACGCGAACAGAAATTAAATATAGACGGAACAAAAACAAAAAAATAAAATAAATAAAGAGCAGAAAAACGCAAAGCGGCTATTGACGAATGTTAATTGACCCAATTCAGAACCACCACGAAAATTCTTCATCAATGAATTTCTCCGTGCTGATGATGAATTCGATCGCAGTTTCATAACATATTTGGGGTTTGAATTATGTGCACGTACCAGAACTCATTTCTGTACAATAAAACTAACTATCGACATTTAAAAAAATAATTACACCCCATCACGAGAAGATATACTCCCGTATTAACGCATCTGCTTGTAAAGTGAATAATTGTTTTGACACAGACGTGTTTCCACAAATTTAATAAAACGGTGAGAAAAAAAATTGTCTTGTCATGATGGGGGTACAAGCGACGAACAGTGAGGGTCTGTGACACCCTTCAAATGATTGTACGACAAATGAAATGTTGGTGGTCATTATCTATAGCACGTTGTTGTCTCATACTGACACGTAACATGAACTCGGACGTTCAGTTTTTCGTATAATTGAGAGGAATTTCTTTAAATGTTGTTTTATTTTTGAGAAATTATTTACGTTATTATCATTGGAACGTTTACGGCCATTACAAATGCCGAAATGAATTTCGGAAAAAAACAAATTCGATAAATACGACAAGTATTCGGTAAATTACATCATTAAACCTCCTTCTGGCAACACCTTCACCACGTTCATCTTCCTGGCAAGATAAAAACATCGCGGTTTTATTGGGAATTGGGAGTGGGACTGAGCGCTTTATCGACGATAATAGACAGCACTACTAAATATTTTGGGGTTCCACAACAATCACTAAAGAGAAATGGCTGGAAAGAATGTTGGCGTTGCAATTTTCTGCGAAGAATGTCCTACAGACGCTTAAACACTAAATCTTAGAATTAACTTCAACTTTTGAAGGAACTTGGTAGAAAGAAGACATCATATTGAATAAAACAGATCAAAGCGCACATTGGCGCTCACATTTTGTTTTGCGTGATCTCCTTTAACTAGGCGTCTGAAGACTGTGGGGGGTTAAGAAATAAACTGAATAAGATTTCAAAATTCTTTGAACAGAGAGCAGTCTCGCCCCGTGTCGCTCCTTCCAACCACCCAGCGTTCTTTTATAATGCAAGCCATTGTGGCCATTACTCCAAGAGGCTCGGCCTATTTCAACCACGCGATTCATCAGATTCTTATCGAACTCATTGTGGAGCTGCGATCGTTATACACATACCTGCCCATTCACTTGCTTCATCGATCGTACCGCAATCAATTCTTAAACGTTCCTGAGGTTGTTCGAAGTAGGTTTCAAATTATAATGAGGAAGTACGGCTGGGGCGCGGGCAACAGACACGAAGTATAAAATTAACGTCTCGAACCAAAAGTTCGAATTTTCCTTTCCAGGCCACAAAATGTGTTGCGAGATGATTTTATCACAGCCTAGGCAAGTATGTTGTTCTATATATTAACATTCACTGTGGAGAAGAGAGCATAGGTTTCCTTAAGTTTCTGATTTCTACCATTACAGCTTGTTCGACCTTCAGAAAGATAGGCGAGTAGTGTACGTAGAAAAGTTGGAGAAGTTGGGTCACTGCTGGCAGATAAGTATCAGTAACCGAACCGAAGACAGTTTTCCAAACTAAGAGGAAAAGTCAGACAAGAACCCAGTAGATCGGATATGGATGTCTAGGCTTTTGTCGACATTGCTCATAAGAATAGAGTAGGAAGGGAGATATAAAACTGTAGATTGTTGTTCCAGAAGAAGCCTTGATCCAAAGGAGGGCCATCCCGAGCCACTTCCAAAGTGGAAAACCACACCAGAAGTGCATAGAGGAGGACAGCACGCCCCTGCAATCCACACAGCCTAGTTGACTATACCTGCTTAACAATCCTGACGTGCTACCAAGATTTTTACTTTCCTTGTCTCTACAAAGTAGAAAGGAAAGTTATGTAATCGGCTAAAAAAAAATTTTGAGTTCTCTTCAGATCTTAACGTTTCAGACGCTCTTGAGTCCGAAAAACACTATTTGGGAAAATGGTCAGTGTGTGTGTATGTGTGTCCGGTCTGTGAACGATTTTTAGAGAGAACCACCGTACCAAATCCACTCAAATATGATATCTAGCCCGCAGGTTACCATGGGACGCCAAAATAAGGGTATGAGCAAAATCCACCTAAAGCTAACCATAGTTATCATAGTGATCAAAACACCAAATATTTTTTTTTCTTAAGAACGGCTCTGACGATTTTGATTAAATTTTTTAGACTGATAGCTCCCAATATGGCAACTAGACTATAAAATTCTCAATTGTGGAAAAATGACGAGAGTAGCACAATAAATTACCAAAACTTTCGACGAAATCGATTTTAGCGCGGTTTTTAGAGAAAACAAGCGTACCAAATCAGCTGAAACTTGATGTCTAGCCTACAGGTTACCATGGGACGCAAAAATAAGGGTATGGGCAAAATCCACTGAAAGTTAACTATAGTTATCATAGTGATCAAAACACCAAATTTTTTTCTCAAAAACAGCTCTAACGATTTTGATTACATATGTTATATTGATAGCTCTCAATAAGGCAAGTATACCATGAAATTCCCATTTGTGGGAAAATGACGAGAGCGGCACAATAAATTATCAAACTTTTCGACGATAAGCGTTTTTAGCGCGGTTTTTTCCTTATAAACTCCGCTGGAATGTTAGAAAGTGAATTAACGTAGAGCTAAGGAAAGTTGTGTGTTGCAACGCACCAGATATTTAAGTCCTATCATACCACTCTTTCTAATTCATTTTAACTGTTAACAATTTCGAAAGGAAACATCGGGCTAGTTGAGGAAGTTGTAGTATATAAACGACAATTTTTAGTCAAGATGAATACAAATTTCCCACCTTTGTTTAAGACTCTCACTGGGCACTCGGGGAGTACAATTACGCCCCTCCATGAGCCACATCAGGGGCGCATGGGGAAAAGTAACCAGCCCCTGTGACCCACACAGCCCACCGGGTAGGCAGTTGACTATTTGGATGTAATCCAACATCAAGTAGTGTCGTCGAGGATGAGACTGGAAATCCCGATTCTAACGATTTCTCCTTGAAAACCCTTGGATCAAGCAAAGCCTTTGCAGAGATTATGAATCAGATATAATTCCTCAACTAGTTCACAATTATTTTGGTTGCGAACAGTCACATGAGTTACAGATGATCTAAACGTATAACTGAGGAAATTACGAACTTAACTCCATAAGTGGTCGCTACACGCAGGAGGTTATTACATTTTAAATAAAATCTGCTAATTTAATCAGAAAATCATCGCGTTTCATATTCGAGTCGGCAATGTCTTCAGGCGATTGCCCTGTCCCATCGTCTTGACGGCCCATCGATTGACCACGCATAAGGGTTATTTGCACGTCGTACAAGCAACAAATTCAGAGGATAGTTCCAATACCTAGTTAAGAATGCCGGGGAGACCTCAAATTTTTGTACATAGCAGAACTTAAGACAGAGAGATCTCTGTGGCTCCTACTGTACGTAAAGGGCCATGAACAAGACCCCATTTCTTCTTTGGTCGTATAAATCTACATGACATCAATTTTACGCCTTATCTCCAGATTATACTGCGATTTTTCATTCACGTTACGTGAAAATTATTCCAATTTCAACGCGTTCATAAGTAAGATAGTGTTTCTTCTTGTTGAATAATTTTTTTTTTACTTTCGCAACTACCAGCACCTTGGGAGTCAGTAAAGAACGGAACGTGTACTGAAGCTGCAATCAACGATAGATTGCGGCTCATGAACGACAATTTCTTCCCTCTTTCAAATGGAGTAATACGGGGGAGTTTTTCGTTGACTGGTCCTTAAGATTTACCGCGTTTACTTTCAATAAATCTTTCAGCACTATCAGTCGAGAATTCGAAACGAATGAGTAGAAGTTGGACGCGATGACACGTTGCCCGATAATTAGCGCGATTAATTTTAGGGATGAGACAGGCGCCCAAAGCACATATATGAACATACAGAGACAACACAAAGCGCACATTTGGCTTTTAACGATAAAGAGATGTCGCGAAGAGATTATGCTTTGAATTCCAAGTGCCTTTAGAGGCATTAAGACGTTCGTCTGATGGTGAAAGCGACTAAGTGGGCTGCTAATCAACGACGATAAGTGCTCCATTATAATTTACCACTTTTCGAAGTCAATTGCATTTCATTACGTTATCACCACGCAGCGCCACAAATAACCGTAATGGACAGGTTTTCTAGGTTGCCGACCGTTTTCATCGTTTTAGAAGCAACCGATAAGTGCGAGGCAGTTACGAAGCGCAGTCACGTCCAATTGCGTTATTGAAGCTTTTCGAAACTCTTTTGAGTAATTTGCTCGTCGTCGAGACCTTGTCTGGAGGTTAATGCCCTATAAGTCGAATTCTACTCACAAAGCAGATAATCATCAACTTGCATTTCACCTTGACGCCGACTGCATTGCGGAGAAGGGACTCTCGCCTATTGACTCACACAGGGCTACAAGGGAGTTTTTTCCCCCGCTTTTTCATACAAAAGACAAACCGCGTTTAGCGCTCTTTATCGACGCGCCTTATCAACTTCCGGCTTTCTCGACATTTTATGCATCCAGCCAGATATATCTGACCGTCAATGGACTACGTCGTTAGACCTAACTAGTTTCTTCGTACGGTTGGTTCATATGCCAATTTCAGGTGCACACAGCAAACCCCTTCACTTAGCAAATGGTATTTGAATTTTCACATATACCTCAAACACCCAGAGCTTTGGAAAAGCTACCAGATAAATGTGAACCTTAATATTGTAGGACACTAGAATGAAATCAAATACATCAGTTCAAGTAGTAAATAACACAGAAAAGAACAATGGAAATAACGAAATTACAACTGAAATCGGCAACTGTATGCAGTTGAAAAAATGGAGCTTGACATCTTGGCACATTGGCATGCCTGTCAATCACTCCATTCTTCAAAGCTGCCTCAACTCAAGTCCCATCTTTGCATCTATCGGAGGAAGCCAAAGAAGGGTCGACATGCGTTTCCAAAAGAGCGCGATTTCGTGTACTCTTCACCTCTCCTTTCCCTCATCGTTCATCCTAGTCAGGCCGTCGACATACTCAGCAACCGCTCATTCTTCCCTGTGTCATCAGTTTGTAGTTATTTTCCAGAGACCAAGCTTGCGTGAGATTCTGAGCTCTTACGATCTCATTCTTATTACTTTCCTTGGCTCTACAAAGGCTGAAATTTTTTTTGAGTTTTCTTCAGATCTTTACGTTTCAGACTCTCCTGAGTCCGAAAAACACTATTTGGGGAAATAGTCTGTGTGACTGTGAACAATTTTTAGAGAAAACGACCGTATCAAATCAGCTCAAACTCGATATCTCGCCTGCAGGTTACCATGAGACGCCAAAATAAGGGTATGAACCAAATCCACCGAAATTTAACTATAGTTATCATAGTGATCAAAACACCAAATATTTTTTTCTCATAAACGGCTCTAACGATTTTGATTAAATTTTTTATATTGATAGCTCCCAACAAGGCAATTATACCATAAAATTCCCATTCGTGGGAAAATTACGAGAGCAGCTCAATAAATTATCAAAATTTTCTACTTAATCGATACCGCTTCCTGCTGCCGTAAAGCGTTGTTTGACCAAGTTCAAATTAATTGAGTAAGTGGAAAAAAGCCATGTACCCGAGTGAATGGACGTTGAGCTAAGGAAAGTTGTGTGTTGCAACCCACCAGATACTTTAAAAACATTCTAGTCTCTAATAAATGTCAAATTAACCCGCGTTTTCAATACACACTTGTCCATCTCCATAACTAATTCTTCGTCTCTCTAGCCCCAAACTAATAACTATATTATATGTATAGACAAGTAACCTGAGACGTCAGGATGAAATTTCCGAGTTCAGATACTGAGGGAATCCCCATAAGTGCCCAGCATTGGAAATATCCATGCTTGACACTAGGCTGTCCCCAAATAGATAGGGCGTCTCCAAACAGCAACCCCAAGGAATGTCAGCTGTTAGGCACTAGACATCATCGAGTGATTGTCGAAGGGAGTCATGAAGGTAGAACCGAAACAAGTTTTCTTTCCAGAACCGACACGAAGGGTTTTGAACACAAGAGTAGAATAGAGAAAGTGTGAAAGATTGTAATCACGCGTCAAACTGCTCTTGAGCGAGTATTTTCTGTGATCTAATGCAAATTGGCAAAGGGTGACAGGGTGAGAGTCAGATGAGTCGTAGCTAGGGTTCTATGGCTCCACCCTGGCATCGCCTCTGCGACATAACTTCAGGTTAACGGCATCCATAGGGGTCGAAGGGGGGGGGGAGATAAACAAGACCTGCGATCGGACTGAGCCTGAAACGGGGGGGGATAAAGCAAGATGAGCTGGAGAATATTGTTCAGACTGATTTTCCCCAGTCAGTCCCGAAAATGCAATGCTCGAAAATTAGGCTGAACGTCAGAATAACCAAATTGAGACTTATTGGGGGCTCAAGTGAACAGTTACTCGATAATTCGGGAATACTATCTGCGGAGAATCATTGGCTGCTAAACGAAGGGTTTTCCAAGTAGTTCCACGAAAAACTGGTAGTCTTGGACATGCATGAAAAACCCGCAACAAACAAAAAGCAATAACATAGAGTTTATCAGCTCCTTTGAAAGGACAACGCATGGGCACCCAAAATACGGGACTGAGTACGCTCCAGCCATAACGATCGACAGTTCCATTCCGTTCGAATTCCACCACACCACGACCTGGCCTCTTAATTATAGAATTTGTGCTTGTTTTTGTATGTGTAACGCTCGTCCGGGGCATTTCGCCTTCGGGAGACTTCGCTGCCGTCAGTTGTAACCGAGCCGGTTCCCTCGTTGCTGTGTCGACTGCGCTCGCATTCGCTCCCACTCAGTTACCTGCCTGTTGTCGTAAAACTACTCCGACTGTAATTGAGAATAAAACTCTGTTCCAATTGCATTCGGCTTGATATCGTACTAACTCCCCAACTCACTTAGTGCGATATTGCCCTCAATATTAATCTCCCCCATAACATATGCATAAAATACGTAATGGAACGCAATAAACATTTATCACCAGCAAATTTTGTAAGAAAGCCCCTCTAATTCAGGTCTCATATTTCCAAAATAAAAGTGGAACTAAAATAGTTAGGTATTTCTTGTGATCTTCACATCATTCAAAATAAACGCGATTTTCACAAAATTGATTCTTCACGGAAATATTTGTCTTCAATCAATAAAATCCTAGTTGTATAGTTCGTTGCTTCAGGAAGCTAAGAAAAGATAAGCCCGAAATTGAGAGCTCTATACTTTGACATTGTTTAAGAGGTGTGCTGGTTAGAATCAATTTCGGCACAGTGTGAAGTTGGGGGTAGATAGGGGACTTTTATTTCTTCTCTTCAACAGAAATATCAGATATTTTTCATGTAGGGACATCATGTAAGCAAGGTTTCGCTATTTGAGCATTCCCTGCGCAACAATAAGTAGAAAAAACAACCTTGAAGCACTGCGCTTTTTAATCATCGACGGTGTTTTCTAAAAGCCTTCGACAACGACTGACAAACCACAAGGTCATTCGAATATTCCTACTTTTCGAAAGGGACTTCTATGAAATAACTCAAGTACTCTTATCACGAGTGGTGGCTCGAATGAAGGGGGATGAGATAATTCAAATGAAGGAAGCGGCTATCGAGTGACGTTTAGACGGACGGATATCGCTGGTGCAAATTCGCTCAGTTAGCGAAACTTATCACTTCCGCTTTCAAAGCTCCATTATTTCCTACCTCTTGAACTATCGGCATTTCCATCTCGACTTGGAACGTAACCTAGGTTGACGTTGGCCTGGATATTGACGCACTCCCCCGCCGCTAAAACTCCAAATGGGACAAATAAATGTACTAAAAGAGTTATTGAAATATAATATACACAACCACTCATGGAGTTTTGGGAATTTATACGGTTAGGACACCTTCAGTAACAAATGGTCTTACACAAAACGCCAAAGATTTGTTATAGCTCAGGGGAGAGTGAGTAATAAGACAATGTAAACAACAATTTTCGAAACTCGTGTTCCATAGAAAACTGTTAAACGAGATTATTTGCCTTCCAAGATTTAATTGCACTTTTAAAGGAATACCTCGTGACGATCCACAATAGTAGACGTCATTGACTTCACCCTTTTGAGACTAAGAGAATTTAATTTTTTTTTAATCTTGAGGAAGAGGAAAAGTAGGGAACAGCCGTATTTTCAAAACGATGGTAAGTTGGTCATCTAGCCCTCCTTCTAGTAAACCCAATCAAAGGCTGTTTAGGGCTATTGGTCCCAATCAAAGACTTTTTCTTTCAGACTGTCATTCTATAGCAATACTGCAAACAGGTTCCCACGTATGAACAACTCTTTGGCTAAAGTTAACGTACCTGTTAGGTGAGTCCGTCTCCTCTGGCTTGTGAGTTACTGTGGGCAAGCGCTTTCGATGTAAAGACATCATCGTCTGGCCGTTAAGTCAGTACTGGAGTCAGTCAGTTGGTCGTGGTCTTTATATACAAAGAGAAAGGTGAAAGGGGTGATGGAGCGTCGGGGAAGGGGCGGGGAGAGGAGGTCATGTAGCTCAGGAAACCCCTAGAGATAAATGGAACGTGTTGGATGGTCTGTCAATTGTGGAATTTAAGTCTTTTTGTGTAGGGTGGTCTGTAAATCCGTCAGTTGGTTGTTTTCGTTTGTGTAGTGTTTTGAGTGGTGTGAATATGGTGTGGCATTTTGTGTTGATTTGTTCATTTATGATCTGTCCATTGAAGTTTTTTGTTTATAAATTTCCATGTTTTCTAATATGTTCAGTTTTCGTCCTTTGTATTGTTTGTGTAGTAAGGTGGTACAGTCCTGTATTTTGGTGGGTTCATGTCCAGTTGTTTTGAGGTGGTTGGCAAAGTTTGAATCGTCTTTGTTCCTACTAAGAGATTTAATGTGTTCTGAGTATCTGGTCCGTATTTTTCGTCCTGTCTGTCCTATGTATGCGTTTTTACAAGTACAAGTTATTTTATACACCCCACTTTGGTCGAGTGGGTCTGTATTTTCAGTCTTTGCAGTTAGTTTGGTTCTAAGTGTGTTGTCCGTACGTAATGCAATTTGTATACCTTCCTTTCGGAGGATATTAGTTATTCCGTATATTTGTGGTCCTGTGTACGTGAATGTGCAGCGTCTTGTTAAAGTCTGTGTATTTTCTGTTTTTGAGTCGTTTGTTTTGGAGTCATATTGTCTTAGTAATTTGTTTATTGTTTTTTTAGAGTAACGCAGAAAATAACGGTTACTCTAAAAAAACAATAAACAAATTACTAAGACAATATGACTCCAAAACAAACGACTCAAAAACAGAAAATACACAGACTTTAACAAGACGCTGCACATTCACGTACACAGGACCACAAATATACGGAATAACTAATATCCTCCGAAAGGAAGGTATACAAATTGCATTACGTACGGACAACACACTTAGAACCAAACTAACTGCAAAGACTGAAAATACAGACCCACTCGACCAAAGTGGGGTGTATAAAATAACTTGTACTTGTAAAAACGCATACATAGGACAGACAGGACGAAAAATACGGACCAGATACTCAGAACACATTAAATCTCTTAGTAGGAACAAAGACGATTCAAACTTTGCCAACCACCTCAAAACAACTGGACATGAACCCACCAAAATACAGGACTGTACCACCTTACTACACAAACATTACAAAGGACGAAAACTGAACATATTAGAAAACATGGAAATTTATAAACAAAAAAACTTCAATGGACAGATCATAAATGAACAAATCAACACAAAATGCGACACCATATTCACACCACTCAAAACACTACACAAACGAAAACAACCAACTGACGGATTTACAGACCACCCTACACCAAAAAGACTTAAATTCCACAATTGACAGACCATCCAACACGTTCCATTTATCTCTAGGGGTTTCCTGAGCTACATGACCTCCTCTCCCGCCCCTTCCCCGACGCTCCATCACCCTTTCACCTTTCTTTGTATATAAAGACCACGACCAACTGACTGACTCCAGTACTGACTTAACGGCCAGACGATGATGTCTTTACATCGAAAGCGCTTGCCCACAGTAACTCACAAGCCAGAGGAGACGGACTCACCTAACAGGTACGTTAACTTTAGTAATTTGCCTACTGGCGGATATAACCCAATTTCTTTAATAACTCTTTGGCTCTTTTCATCCCTATGATACCTAATTTGCTCTCATTATAAAACAGTTTTGGTGACAGTGCTTAGTAAAGATGGCCAAGTTGAGGTAAAGCAGTCTGTTTAATATTCAAATGGCTAAGTTCAAATTTGTAACGCGCTTTTCAGAAGATGCAGAGGCTGGCTAGTAAGTGAATTCACGTTCTGATTAGCTGAGCGAATTTTCAGCAATATTCCTTCGTTTTTCTTCAAACCACGAGCTTTTTTGTTAGACACATATACAACTACAAACATACAATATTCCAATAATTATGGTATTCAATTTAGGAATTTTTCTTGGAAATCCCACCACGCCACACCAGCATCACGCCAAGTGGTTCCTCACTGCTCAGTGTTTTCCATTGCTATGTATCGTGGTGCATGGTTATAGCACTGTTGCTAATATAATTATCAGCAGTGTCAATTTGGACCATCGGGAACTTGCAGGTCATGAGACTGACCAGTGTGTAGCAATTCAACCAACCCTCGTATGTAGCAATTCCCCCTTCAAATGACAGGGTGCTCGTTGACCCCATCTGGTTTGGTATCGTTCAGTCCAAGTTGGGTACATTCAAAGGAGGGTTGCTGTTTTTTGTGGTTGGAGGATATCCCACTAGATAGAGCCAACCCCCCCCCCTCACATGATTATAAGTTGACGATAGGCCACACTGCTGCTGACGTACCATTGTTTAGTAGATCTGAGTTTGTTCTCGCAGCATCAGCTAGTGATTCGCAATTCATTCAAAATGAGGGAATTAAACAAGAATGTAGCTAGTCTTCTCATCCCGCTGTAATTCTTATCTATTGATTCAGCGGTGTCGAATTGTGATAGAGTTTATTCTCCCAATTCCAAACTGACCGGTAAAACAATGATTTGCGATTGGAGTTGATTGGCTCTACTTGGCTGGATCAACATCTGTTTACAGTTACATCTTCCCCTGTTTTAATGATTAAACTCCGAACTTAGATTGTTCTTCCCAATGTTCAAAGTCATTTTATTTTCATTCAACAAAAGAGTTGGATAAACGCCGATGTTATTACTTGGTCGAATTACAGTTAGATTGTGTTCACAATTTTATGTTTCATACATTCAATTATTCTTACAGAGTGTGAGGCCATATCGCCAATCATAAATTTGTAATTCCCAAGTTGATCTCAAGACAACATCTCGATAGTTCGTGCCGTTGAGGATGAGGGTTTCCTATATTACGAGAAACTATTTAGCTGAACTAGAATAGCACCTTTGTTGTTTGTTGGCACACAACACAATCAAATGTGTGCGAGGCAAATATTTGGACGACAAAGCTAAACATTAATTTTTACTCCGTGGTTTAATCTTATCAATCCGTGAGGTCTCTTCCATTGATCTAGTCCCTCAGTTCGACTATTTTGTAGTGAAAAATCCCGTTCTTTTGAAGGCACGAGTGGTTAAGTGCATCGACACGAAACAAAAAGTAAACACTGATACCACAAGAAACTCTTCTAATCTAACTTCAAAATGAACTGAGCTGTTAATGTTTCCCATTCATCCTCATTATCAACATTGAATTTTGTTCCATTTTGCCACAAGTGAAAACGCTATGCAAAAAATGATCAAATATGTGTCGCGTCACACAACTTTACTCAACACCCCTTAAATTCTAGCTACTAATTCAATATATTTTTCAATTGTTTCATACGAACTTGTAAAACAACGTTCTACATAGAAACAGGTAGGGACTTGAAGTTCTAGAATTTATTGAGCTGTTGCTGAGCATGCTACGACCTTCACTGAAAACCCAATGCACAGCTAATTGATGGGACTGCCAACAATATTTTTTTCTGGGGGGTTCTTATAAATTATACAATTATAGGTGAAAACAAGGAAAAAATTTAGTCAACAAACCGACGTTAGTTCGAAATACAGAATTTCTGTGGTCACTCCTGATTATCTAATGGCCAATAATAAATTTCCATCGTATAGGCAGCTTATGGGACTGCCACCCAGATTTTTTTGGGGGAACGTTAGTAACATAGCGAGATTTGTGAGGGGAAAACTGCATTAAACTCGATTATTCGGAAGTTGTGTTAATGTATTGTGCTGCTCATTAGCCTCTTGAAACGTTTGGATCTTAAGATACATAACTTTCCTTCCAACCTCAGAAGCTAAGGTAAGTAAAAACGTTGGACCCACATTGAGTTTTGATATTTTAGACAATTATTAGTAGTGAGCGAATTGCATTCCTCAAACTCTGGTAAATATTAGGAACCAAACATTTCAAATATCGCATTCAGTACACGAAATGAACAGCTGTTTCCTCTCAGACTAGTCGAACCGACTAAGCCTTCAAAACTCATTTCTCTGCTAAAGCTTAGATTTCATCAATTTAATTCGATTAACAAGGGCGATAGAAATGGTGAGGATTAGATCAGACTGTATCAACGCTTACACTGCCCAACTCTCGCATCTATTGTGCGAGGTCAGAGAGAAGGAGAGAGGGGTGGTTGAATCTCTCAATTAATTAGATTAGACCAATACGAGGATAATTTAAAGTAAGGATGATGTGACTCAGGCGAACTGCCAACAAATTCCACTGAACAGACACATCAGCATCAATTAGACTATCGGCAACTCACAATCATGTGACAGGGGGGCGCCATCCAACTAGGCTCGTCCAACCTTCAAAAATAGCAACCCTCGAGTGCAGCAATTTCACCTTAAATTGCCTTTATTTTGTCAAATAGACGGAAGAAGACCCAGGGTTTCGTACGTAAGGATCACTCCAAAAAGGGAAACGTGCTTTGACTGCCGAGCTCGTGGAATAGTTGTGCCCACTACCAGTCTATACGTTCGCAGCAGTGATTACAGGGAAATTTGATGTTCGTTCTCTCCCAATAGTATTTAATCTCTAGTGACTTCAACTATTTGACAAGAATTGTGTCCAAAGACACACACACACGCCGTTTTCTTAAACGCTGTTTTCTACACCTGGAAAACTTTCTTTATACTTTCCTTGGCTCTACAAAGTAGAAAGGAAAGTTATGTAATCGGCTGAGTCCGAAAAACACTATTTGGAAAAATGGTCTGTGTGTATGTGTGTCTGTGAACGAGTTTTAGAGAAAACCAGCGTACGAAATCAGCTCAAACTTCATATCTCGCTCGCAGATTACCAACGGACGCCAAAATATGGGTACGAACAAAATCCTCCGAAAGTTAACTATAGTTATCATAGTGATCAAAACACCAAATATTTTTTTTCTTAAGAACGGCTCTGACGATTTTGATTAAATTTTTTAGACTGATAGCTCCCAATATGGCAACTAGACTATAAAATTCTCAATTGTGGGAAAATGACGAGAGCAGCACAATAAATTACCAAAGCTTTCGACAAAATCTATTTTAGCGCGGTTTTTAGAGAAAACCACCGTACCAAATCAGCTGAAACTTGATGTCTAGCCTACAGGTTACCATGGGACGCAAAAATGAGGGTATGGGCAGAATCCACTGAAAGTTAACTATAGTTATCATAGTGATCAAAACACCAAATTTTTTTTCTCTAAAACGGCTTTCACGATTTTGATTAAATTTTTTATATTGATAGATCTCAATATGGAAATTATACCATAAAATTCCCATTCGTGGGAAAATGACGAGAGCAGCACAATAAATTATCAAAATTTTCGACCAAAAGCGTTTTTCGCGCAGTTTTTCCTTATAAACTCCGCCGGAATTCTTGTAGAATGTTAAAAAAATTGGTATTGTAGTCCAATCCAATACCTAATGGGTGAGTGTTTAAAAACTCTCATGAGATACATGGGGCTCACTCCAGAAATTCCTGAATTTCAACTACTGCCGTTTCGCTTACTACCACTTTAACTGTTATTTTCCAATAACTCTGCAAAAGTGATTACTATCCTTTTTAAAAAAAACCGTGTTTACAGCCTCATTAATTATCTGTGTACCAATTGCTCAATAATAGTCCTGCAATGAGTACGAGCAGCGCAATAAATTCCGGAACTGTAAGCGCTACCGCTTGCTGCTGCCGTAAAGCGTTGTTTGACCAAGTTCAAATTAACTGAGTGATATGATTAAATAGAATTAGCCATGTACAAAGTGAATTGTTGTTGAGCTAAGGAAAGTTGTGTGTTGAAACGCACCAGATATTTTATTTTTCATCTGCCGATAACGTAAATTTTCTTCCGTCTAAGGACCGCCGTAAGGCTAAGGAAATTAGGAGCACGACGTGATGATGATTATTATTAAAGTACTATGAGAGCTTCATATATTTCAAGTATCATCTCCCTTCGACGGAGAATATTTACGCAGAAAATGAAATAGGTAATGCCTAGTTTAGCGTTAATCAACATGCGGGACGCGACCAATAGGCGGGAAGCGAGCTCTTAGCACACAAGGTCTGCAACGTTGAAAATACAAAAATGAATACTATGAGAATACCTTTAAATGGATGCTGAGCGCCAAGAACGCTACCCAATTATTACCGGTCTCGGTACACAATGCCGCTAGTGTCAAACCGAGTTCATCCACTATTATTCAAATAGGCAGGTTAGAGGTTATCATCAGATCCACAAACGTCAAGCAGGTTGTTGTCTGAATTGGTTACTGGTCAATGACCGTTTTTCTTCGTACATTATTACTTTACTTTAGGGCAGGTTGCACCAACGCGTTAAAATTGAATCCAATATTAAACGTGATGTCGCGAGCTGCCAACGGTTGCTTTGAACATGAGTTAACTAAATCACGTCGGTCCTCAATTAAAATCCCAACATCGTGTGAGGGTAACCTTCCGGCCGTTACCCTCGAGTTATTTGGCTCTCGTGTTCTCTTTGACTATTGAATCTTTCTCTTCGGTTTACGTTTATTCTTTCTCTTTAAGATTTTTTTAGTACAAAAGATGGACCTCCATTAGATTGACAGAAACTTAACCATTCGAAAGAGGACGTCATACACTCTCCAGCTAGTGATAGATAGAATATCCGTAATGGGGGCGGTCGAGAGAGAGAGAGAGATAATCCTCCCGGAGATAGTCATAAGCCAGCACAAAAATCAAGCGAGACTAACGGTCGTTTATCCCGCCTCATCGGGAAGGTTCAAATTAGATTAGATTACCGTTGGTTGAGATTTTATTCCCTTGAAGTGTATACCGAGTTCGACAACGAGGTTTCAAGGGATAATCGAAAAAAGATAAAAGAACGGATTAAAATGGGTACAAGAGCGATCCACGAGTGTGTGATTTTGCTTCTTAACCTTGAATTATTGACAGCACCGTGAAAACAAGTAATTTAATTAATCCTAGCGCCTGCCGTTGCCGATCATTGCAGTGTTGAACTGCACTACTGATTGAATTATTCAACAAACCTACGGAAAAGGATATTTAGCAACTGAAACTGAGCGGAAACTGTACATGGTCTCCACGTGGTTATTACTCGGAAAAGTTAATATCGTTAGACGATTTCAAGAGGCACTCCACTTTATCAAACGGTGACTAATCAACAAACTGTAGTCTTGATTAAAACTTCATTATGTGATTCACCTCATAAGGTACATTACGTTTCTTAAGATATATTTCAACACATTTCAAGCGTTCAAAACCTTTCATGCATTTGTACATGACAGGAACACCCATCATTTACTTTGTTATTGTCGAATTGAGCCAAGTTTTTTTAAAGGGGTATTTGCAATATGAATTCTCTATCACACAACAGTTATGAAATAAATACATTCAAGAATAAGCAGTCGTCGTTCGGACAAAGAATAGAACAGTCAAGTGGAGAGGGTGTGCGGTATTCAACGATTACCCTAAAATTAAGCTCAAGTGGGAGAAATCTTTACTTTTTCATAGCCCCACGGAATAGAGAGGAAATCAAGGAAAAAATTCTTCGCAGTTTTCTTCAGATTTTTACATTTCTAGGGCTTCCGAGACCGAAGACACCGTTTGGAAAAATGGTGTGTGTGCCTATGAATTCCATTGAGAGAAAACTAGCTGAACCAAATGTCATATTTACCCTGCCGATCATCATGGGACGCAAAAGAAAGGGAACAAGAAGAATCGGTCTAACACTAACTATTGTTATCAATGATATGAACAGCGAATAGATTGTTTCAAAAATCTCAACAATGTTTTTGATTAAATTTTTGTGCGGACAGTTCCAAATAACGCGACATTTGACATTTTATGTCTTTACTTTGATAAATAAACTCGAAAATGTAACGCGGGATATGTAACGGAGAAGCGTCACGAAATATCGAATGGTTAAGCTTGGTAACGTCTGTTACAAAATGTAAACGCTTGGTAACATCGCACTTTCAATAACCTCAGTGACCAAGTGATGATGTCAATTGCAATTGACGCGGCAATTATATCGAAACCATCAACGAGCACAATCAAACGTAGTTATCATTGCATTTAAAAAAAAAAAAGACTTAAAATGTTCCTAGTGGTTGCGTACTTGTACGAAAGCTGTACCCACCGTTTGTGTAAAGGTTTCTTTCGTTTACTTTCCGCGACGAACAGGTTAATCAGGTATATCGCAATCGTTCATCAGATCTTTTCGTTTCATGGTTTTAACAGATTTTTTAAAGAAAAAGACATAAAATGTCCCTCGTGGTTGCGTACTTGTACGAAAGCTGTACCCACCGTGTTAGTGATGTTAAATGGTTTTACACAGTTTCAAAAATTGATCGAAATTTTGCCTTCAGGAAAGTGAACAAGTTCTAGTATACTTTCGACCGGTTCCTTTCGTCTTTGAAGATGCTCTGAAAGAATTTCAGTAATGTGCTTTGGACGGGTGCCACCGCTAAGCTGGTCGAAGGAGCTTGTGTAGGAGATTGTATAGGAACTCGAGTTAATTGGACTCAAGTGCACTTTTTCATTTGTGTTTTTTCCTACGCCATAGGAGTGAAGAGTCCATCACAATAAGAAATGGTTGAGATTACCAGCTCTTGGAATGACTACCGTGTGTGTGTGGTTACTACTACGAACGTAACGTTGAACTCGATGATAACTTGCTGTTATGTCCGTTACCATTACGCCAGGCCAGTGCTTGCATTTGATACTGATGCTCCTAGTAGACAATTGTAATCGCTTTACATCTAGTTAACGTTTTCCTGCAGCCTCACGAGCAAGAACTTGAGAGCGGTGATTAACGAAAGAAGTATTCTCCCAGTTGAGCATCAGTTATTACTGTAGCCCCCAATATAATATCAGCGCCTCCAAAATAACTGCAGATTTCGAGCTTTAATGAGCACCATGACTCCTCATTATACACAACGATCAAAGCAAGGAAATGAAGAGCACTTCTAGAATGTACGAATCAGATATTTTGTGGAAGTTGACGGTACCGTGAAAATTCATTTTAAATGCGATACTCAACAATTAATTTCGAAGTAATTGAACCACTAAGTTAGCTCGAATCTTTCAGAAAGTGGTGTACCTTTAACAATAAAATTCCCCTTAATTTTCATTCTTCTCATACGGAAACATTGGTGTTCCAACATCAGAAACTTGAATGGAAACTTGTAATAATTACGTGTGAAGTAATTTAACGCAGTTTTTGCTTATAAATCCTACCTACATTTAAAAAACAAAATCAGGGAGATTGTTCAATTAATATGATGAAGGACTAATCGATAATTAGGAGCAACCCAATAGATTTTACCTGACAATTTCAATACATTAAGCAAGAGCTCTCTCTCAAAAAAAAATCAAGTGAACAATCTCATGAATCACCTAGGCACTGATTACTCAATAATGGTCGCGGCATAAATAAGAGCCGCTCAATGAATTCCGGAACCCCGACTGCCACCAGTTTCAGTGTAGAATGTTGATCTGGAGTTGTTTGGTGAGAGTGTTGAAAAAAACCGCAATGCACGTGGAGGGAGGATATTTTTGAGGAGGTTAAAGAACAGTAAACGTCTCAAAACAATCGCTCATAGTTTTGCACTTCCTGAAATAAGGCAAAAAGCTCAAGTTGTACAGAAAGTTGTAAAACACAAAATGTGAGGGAAATTTCAGAATTCGGAGCGCACAAATTCGACCAACATCAAAAGTAGACTCAATATTTTGTTCGACATAAAACCAAACGGTTGTACTAACCACCCAGAGGTTAACACTTCGGAAAACACTTCTCACGTTCACGGCTGTAAAGAATTTGGTTTCATCAAACATGCACTTTCGCCGGTTTTCCCCAACTTATAAGCGGATCATTTTTGATTTTGGAAGGGCCCCATTTTTCAAGGTACTTCTCCACCTTTCTTTCCTTTTTTTCAGTCGCTCTTGACCTTTTATGCTGTTACGCGTCGAAACTTCCATTAATTTCAGAAACCCACAGTCAAGTGTCGTGTGTGATGCTGAACTCTTATTTTTGTTTCTACCTTTCCGGTGAACATCACGTTAAGTTTGCTCAGACTTTAATGTAGTCCATGCCCCTCTAATCTGCTTACGAGCATTGCCCTCGCCCGGCATTTCTCTCTCGTGTATTCGACAACCTCGGCATATTCGAACGCAAAACACACATAGTCAAGTTCAATTGGAGAGCTCTGCGGATTTTACAGAAGTAATAGCTTATTAGAGAACTGATAATGATACCTGAGTGGGCTTCACAACCTACGCTGACAGCGCCGATCCATATATTAGTTCTCTCGTGATCGCAATGAAGGACGAGTACGGGGAAATTCCATTAGCCCGTCTCCTTGTAAAACATATTTAGCACAAAAACACGGACTCACTACGGAGTGTTGGTTTCAACGCATGGTACAGAGATTTAAATTGTTGAAGCACGCTTCAGAGATCACAATTCCTCCTACATGATTTCCTAGCACGTTTGGCTTTAAAAATAGCAGCTAACTGATTACGCATCCTTAGGTTTCCACCTTCAACTCATGAAGATGGTGAAGGCAGCCTTGACCCTTGCGACGTTTTGAATAACTTAGCTCACGACTTATTTGACGGTCAGCGATAAAATCGTTATCGGATTAGTCATCAAGAATGGATGCGTCGAATGCCTTGAACGCTCGATCGGCGTTAGCAGCGACACGCATCGAGTTAAGTTGGCGGATTTTTTGCCTTAAGTCATAGACTTGATTGGTTTTAGAGCGAAGGGAGATCTCGAGGTGGTCGAGAACCTTGAAGGAGTGCAATTCATGAAGCCTTGAGGCGTCCATTCAACCACCTTTCGATGGACTCATTGGCGAAAAAGAAGCGACAACCCAAAGTGAAGGGCAATGCTGAGGTTTGGTCTCTAACGAGTTCATCCGAGTTTCCACACGAAACAGACCAACTGTGGCCTGCAAGTTTTGTTCGAATGTTCAATCCGAAGAGAAAGAGAGAGTTAGCAGTACAAAATCCATCAACAGCGGTCGGCGCTGGACTAGAAGTAAACTAAGTTACAAAGGGATTTGCCAGATGAAGAGAGGAGAGACGTTCTACTGCAGACCTTCCAGGCGCTATAACCAAAAGTAGCTTCTAGCGCCTACCAATGTGGGGTTCATCGAACACACTGCAATTACACACAAGCGCATCGCTGAGATAATAAAATCTTGATTTCAAACTCTGAGTTTTCTCATAGTCAAAGTAATATATACGTTAAATTAGAGGCGTCTCACTCCCTCTATCTCAAAAAGACAACTCAAAGTTGTGCACCAGCGTCGTCTGCTGGACTATTGAGCATGACGCAATTTACAATCGAATGTCTTCACTGGATCGATTCCACGTCTGCCCCGACGAACGAACGAGACAGATGGGCCTATCTTCGTCTGCGGAAGCACCGGTGGCGGTCTCCCCTTTGCGTAATATCGTTTGAATATTCTGAATGCATAACTGCAGAGTTTCAAGCGCACTGTTCAGACAAAGAGTTCCAAACACTTCCAGCCGCAGGAGGCTGTTTTAGAATCATATAGATTTTGATGAGGAGGTATCCAAAACGAGGTTGAATTGAAATACTGCTTAGGCTACCTATAAATAAAGGAACGTATTTTCGTACTGGTGAATTTTCAAACCCACTTCATACTTTTAAATAGCTCGCATAACTGCCAACGCTTTGAAAAGCAGGAATATTATACGCAAGCCACTGAACTTTTGAGTATTGAGCGTAATATTTAAATGGGGAGGAGTCATCACGTAGCGCAGAAATGTAGCTTACAATGGAATTCCCGCACCATTTCAATGCTGACCGAAGTGAGTCAGTCTATTTCCCTAGCTTTTCATGTTTAAATTAGTTGTCTTTCCAACAGCACTATTTAGAGCTGCTCACCTTTTATCCGAACTGCAGCTCGTTATATCCAAGCGCATATATTTCTGGTTGTCACTAATTTTGCTTATTCAACACTCAAACCAGCATAATCCCTGAAAGAAAGCCTGTAGCCTTCTAGAAGATGACAGTGACAAAAGTGACAAATGACAGACAGATGAAAGTAAAAAATCAGTGGACGCACAGATGAATACTCAGAGATAATCAGTCAAAACAGATCACCGAACGCACCTCAAGCACTCGAAGCCTACTAACAAGACTGGTCAGGTAAGGGAAACCTGAGAATTCGTTAAATTAGAACGCTGCTATTTAGAATGAACTAAGAGAAATCTCGCCGTGGGAAGTCCTTACTCACGTCCTTCGGGGCATCCCTGAAGAACTGACGTTCGGCGCAGGTTACGGGCGTTACGCAACGAGAAACTGTTGTTCCTCCTAATCCCGACTCCGATCTTTCGCGACTATCTAGCGTTTTGATCGTTCACTAGGAACGACAGGACATAATTCAGGGTGACTATGACAATCATGACTGGTTATTAGTATTCGCTCTTCAGTAAACACTCCCCGTACTCGAATACGAATTAACTGACTACTACAATTTTCAAGGTTCGGCCGGTAAATTAAATTATTACTGCGAACTACACACGTCTGCGGAGAGTACTTATTAGAGGCTTTTTTCCAGCTCAAAACGGCCCTGACGACTTAAAATCGACTCGTCAGGGCTCAGAGCCAACAATTCGGATGCTAACCTTTTTTGCGGTTGTTTTGCACGGCAACAATCGATACGTAGAGGGTTAAGTCAACAAATATTGCTATACTAGCTGACCCAGTGAACTTCGTACCGCCTTAGCGTAAATTTGATGCACTACTTTATTTTGTATAGCTGACCTATCTTATGTATGCGTACATATTCAATTTGAACTGGAATCTATAATATGACTGAGAAGGACTTTAATAATTTAAGAATGCACGATGGCACACAAAAAATCTTTGGAGGCATTACATCGCTCGATGTAAGATTTACGAAATAACAAAAACCGGTTTGGTGGTGCAATGGTACTATTGGCAGGTGATTTTCGACAAATATTGCCAGTTGTTCTCCGCTCAACGCCAGCTGATGAACTGAATGCATGTTTGAAGTCGTTCATTTTATGGAAATACATTAAAACACTTAAATTGAGTATAAACATGAGAGTCGAATTGCAGGAAGACCAGTCTGGAGAAGTGTTTTCCAAACAACTGCTCGATATTGGTAATGGATTGATTGCTGTTGATACATCATCTGGATACATTACATTCCCTACCAATTTTTGTAAATTTTGTGAAACAATGACCGAACTCATGGAGATGGTTTTCCCACACATTGCTCAAAACTACGTAAATCACGTTTGGTTAAGCGAACGTGTTATACTGGCCGCAAAAAATGTTGATGTGAATGAAATGAATTTTCAGATTCAAGAGAAAATAGCTGGCGAATTGAAGAATTACATATCAGTTGATTCCATTACTAATGAAGATGAAGTTGTCAATTATCCAACAGAATTTTTAAATTAGCTGGAATTGCCCGGCTTACCACCTCATAATCTACAATTAAAAATCGGATCAGTAATAATTATGTTACGGAACATAAACCAGCCACGTCTGTGTAATGGCACCCGGCTTGCGGTGAAGAAATTATTGAACAACGTCATCGAAGCCACAATTTTGGAAGGGAAGTACGAAGGCGAAGATTTTAATCCCACGCATCCCTGTGATACAGAACGATATGCCATTCAGTTTTAAACGTCTACAGTTTCCAGTGCGGCTTGCATTTGCAATGTCTATTAATAAATCGCAAGGGCAGTCGCTAAGTGTATGTGGCATCAACCTAGAAAATCCACGTTTTTCACATGGCCAATTATATGTCGCCTGTTCCCGTGTCGGAAAACCATCAACATTATTTATTTACGCGCCAGAACATGTTAAAATATAGTTTATCAAAAAGCATTAGAACAGAGAGAAGCAGTGAAGGGTATAGAGGCTATTAGTTGCTTTCTAGAGCGCGCGTGATATTGAGATCAGTGTTTACTTCAAAATTCCCAGTTGTTCAATAGCGATTTGTAAAAATATAAGTGAAAATTATTGAACCCTACGGAATAAACAGTATTATGAAAATATATATTTTGTTTTTTATTTAATAAAATTAGTTGAGTCCTTCTCAGTCATATTATAGATTCCATTTCAAATTGAATAGGTACGCATACATAAGATAGGTCAGCTATACAACATAAAGTAGTGCATCAAATTTACGCTAAGGCGGTACAAAGTTCGCCGGGTCAGCTAGTTAAATGTATGTTTTTCAATATTTCTGAGAGATTTTCTTAATATTTTTTTCCGTAAGAACCTTGTACAGAGTATTAGAAAACTACAAAAAAAATCAGCCAAATCGGTCAAGCCGTTTTCATGCTATGTCGTGACAACGGAACGGGGTTTCATTTTTATATATGAAAACTAAACTTGCAATTTCGAGGCATTTTCAGCAGAGTTGAAATTTAAATATAATCAATAAAATGACACAGGATGTCAGAGATACTTATTCTATGTACTTGCCAGAAACTAGCAATAGTTACCATAATGACCAACACACTAATTTTTTTTTCAAAATTGGCTAGAACGATTTTTTTGTACGGACAGCTCCAACTAACATTTCTCATCCCAGGAAAAATTGCGAGAACAGCACGATAAGGTACCAAACATTTCGAAGAAACCCGATTTGAGCGCAGTTTTTCCTCATGAATTCCGGGTAATTGCTAGATTGAAAGAAACCGCTGCGTACACGTGGGCAACGAAAGCACCGGGACATTATCTTGTACAGTCGATTGTAAATTTCTGACGAATAATGGAGTCGATCTGCAAAACCGCTTTACGTTATCGTTTGACAGCGAACGATATTGCAAACTAACTTGTGATGTTATTTCCGTAATGACATGTGGAAGGAAAAACCAGACAGTCATTATCTTTTATTCGCAATTTTATACCGTTTTCTGTAGATTCGAAAGCATTCGTTTTTCTTGGTGGAAGAAATAATTGTTTGAACAGACCACTCCACCGAACGATTCTTCGTTTCAACCGCATTTTCGACAAATTTCGTTTCGCTTTTACGACTCACAATTAATAAGTTTCCGTTGATACAAGATCGAACAAATAAACTATCCAATCGACACCCGACGGCTAATTAGTTGACTCTTGTAACTAAGCTACCTAACTGATAACGCTAACAAAAGTTGGTGCGACCAGTTCACTAACTGTTACGTCCCTTATAATAAGTTTATTTAATATTAACAAGCGTTGGTGGGGCCAGCCAGCCCTGAATGAACGAAGCAACTTTAGAATGAACTAAATTTCTGGAGTGGAGTCAATACTTGAAAAGGTTCGTCTTCCCCCTTTGCAAATGTAGTCGACTAGTCAAAGCGAGAGGCGATTAATTTTTAGCGGGGCTACATTTCAAAAACCTATTTGAAGTATTTTGTTGTTATGAGCATATTTCTGGCATGTAGTATCATCATAGATCCGCCGACAAGGAGTTTCAAACACGAGTACATAGCCAACTTCTGATCAAATACACTAGTAGAAGATAATTTGAAAGTTTAATCAAAATTGTTAGAGCCGATTTCGAGAGAAATGCGAAAAACCATAGATTTTGGTACATTTTCGCCCCCTGCCTCTTTTCCCACCGACCAAAATCATTACCTTACTTTCGGATCTACAAAAAATCACGACGGAAAAAAAACAAACAAAAAAAACAGCTCAATCGGCCCAGCCGTTCTCACGAACTTCAGACACCCACAGGTCTGTTTCCTTATTTGAAGACTGTTCCTAAATCCTCGACGAGGGTTATATCAGTCATGGAAGTTGCGGTTTTGCTAATATGCAAGAGGCCGGCCTCTGCAGCATTCACTGAACTCGAGACCTGCGGAGGTTCGGCAGGTCGTTAGCCAGTCTCCCGGTAGAGAGCAGTTGCCCGTGTGTTACCGCGCGGAGGTGATCACCGGAGGAATCCCGTACCGTCTGGGAGGAGTTCTTAATCTGGTTTCCCACCTGATCTATTTACTTGGATTACTTCACGAACTCTGCAAAACGGTTATAGGCTTGCTTTGTAGCAGCCAATGCTGCTAAGTTGGTTTGTTGTAGCTGTTGTAGAAACTACAGTAGAGCAGCACATGGTTTCTAGTTTCCTCCGCACTGGAGGCACAAGACGTGCACGACGGAGAGTCTTTCAGAGAAAAGAAGTGGAGCCGCGCATTGAAGTCACCATGTCGAGTGAGGAACTGGTTCGTCCAGTGGTATGGCTAAACCCATATTCATGAAAGACGTCCACGGATGTTGGAGAAGAACTTGTACGTATCACGTCCCTTTGACGAGGATTCCCATCTCGCTTGCTATTTTTCGCCCATTCGTCGATGGCGGCAAGTTTCTGTTCTGTGGTGACATTCGCAGGGAGTTCAGCCCAAAGCCGGGGGAAGCTCCAGTTTCACTCTCCACTTGTCAACCATGCACTCAGTGGCCAAATCAACTGGTAACTGACCAGTGATCACCTGGAGTGCTTCTGTTGATACAGTCTTGTAGGCCGTGGTGATCCACAGGAGCGCAGCCCTCTGGGATTGGGCCAATACTCTCTTTTGATTGACTGTTAAATTGCTACCCCAGACAACGGGGCAGTAACCACTTCAGACACACAGATCACGCGTGGAAATTAGGTTTTTCGGGCTCAGTATGCTTCAAAACGTATAGATCTGAAGAGCGCCCAAATTTTGGCCCGATTACAATACTTTGGGTAGCGAAAAGTAAAAAAATGAAATGAAACAGTGCGCGAACACTTTGGCGGTAACTCGAGAACTGAAGGTTAAAACGTGTATTCGACTAAGCGAGGGGCCTTTTGATTCTGGTTAATTCTGACCATTCAATACCACAGCGTAAAAGTTCATTCTTACGGTAGAACAGCGCAAGTCGGGGAATGGTTGAGAGGGTACAGTGAACGACTGATGTACCCTACGCCTCTGCCAATGTAATTCACCGCCAGAACGTTTTAGCTTACTTCTTTGAAAGGCACGTAACGTAATGACCGACGTACGTACTGACAAATGTTATACTCACATTAACTATATATAAAGTACGCGCAAATAAGGCTCAGTCAAAAGCTTTGGTATGGCGTTCTTTATGCGCGCATTCCGTTCCGCTAATACCACAAATCAAGTATACAAGAACCGTTTTTTGAGCTCACTTTGATTTCGAAGGTAATTAGTGAGAGTTTACACTCAAACCAGTAGAAACTGCCAATTGGCTAATTTTAAAGTTTGCGTTGAAAGATCAAGTCGACAAACAATTTAGTTTGAAATACTTGACCTTCAGAATTAATTATATTGCAAACTAACTTGTCACTTTCAGAAGTGCAACACGAGCGAAGGAAAAACTTAATTTTTTGGAGCAGAAAAGAAAGACAGCTCTTAAACCTGGTTGAGGGCCTGCAAAGGCGGTAGCAGTGAAGGTAATTAATTGGTAGAGGAAAAAAAGGAAAGGGACGGATAAATTGGAAAGGCAATTAAAGTTAGTCACATGCAAATTAATTAGACAGCGGGTTGCACAGACCGGCCGAGTTTATTATCAACTCGTTTGAGGGCAAAATATTCCGTTCCCGTGTAACTATTTGTCAACTAATTGTGTTCAGACTAAGTAACGTGACGTGGGAACAATAACGCCAAAAAAAGGAAGTAAATCCACACAAAGGAGTGCTTATGGATCCCAGCAGAGAAGGGACGAAACGAGGAGGAAGAAAATGATAAAAGGGAGTTTCTCGTACAGTCCATCAGCCTTTTGACACCGGTACTAGAGTTACACGGTGGGGGAGCTACCACGAAAAACGGCTGCACTTGCCAAAATAATGTCACTACGCTTTTTCAGCACCACAGACTACAGTCAGAGGTTCATATCCCTCAGCTCTTCCTTAATCAAATCGTCTACTTCTTGTCTCACCAAGTGAGTACGGGAACGTGAGCTCCCTCCCCTAGTCGTCCCTTAGAGCCACTCTCTCATCAGATACATACCTAGCTTTGCAGACATCACAGTGACCACAGGTTCTAAGGACGCTGAGTGATGTTTTCTCGCATGCTAGTGAAACCGCAACATCGACTTTCGACTGATATAACGTTATGTGTATTAAGGAAGTCATTTCGATAAAAAAACAGACTTGGTTTGTGCGAGCCTAAATTTGAATGCGTTATTGTATATCTTCTGTATCTCCTCAAGGCTATTGCCCTGCTTCAAACGTAGTTCCCAAGGTCTTGCTGCTGTTTCCACCAGTCGTTTGATCTTGAAGCCACTAACCCCTGTCAATCAATTTCTTCCTTCGCAGCCGTTTTTCCCCAACTCTCATAAGCAAATCAGGAGTCCGCTTCAATATTAATATTCACGTTGTGGCCGCCAATACAAATTTCTCCGTTCACCCTCTTCACCTGTCCTCATCAGTAACGCCTCTGCTCCCTGAAATTCATCCGACGACAAGCTCTGAATCCTCTGCTTGCATCGTCCCTCTTGTGGACCAGCCAATCATCTGTTCTACACCTCCCATCTAACTCTACAGTCCTCCTCCCTAGTTCGTCCTCACAGCTATGCTTGAGCTCACTTCTTTCAACTTGAACAGTTCACCCAATTTGGGGACAAAGCCACCAAGTTCTGTGACTAATGACTCTCATTCTCTCTCCACTCCCTCTCTTTCGCTGCCCTTCTCTCTTTCTCCGGAGCAAACTGTCTTCGTTTTACAGCTAACGTATGGCGATCTTAACAACACCAATACTAACGTTATGATACTTAACACCTCAGCACAGGCATAATTTATTCGTCCACCAACCCTTACGGCCTTAAGGACACTGAATAGAAGGCAAGAGAGTATAGTAACGGCTTTCAATCTGATGCTTAAACTAAATATATAACAATGCCGATCACATACCTAGTAAGTTCCGCTTTTTGAACGGCGCGGGCGTACGTTGGAGTGATGACGTAAATAACGGGAGCGTCGGGGTCCCAACGTTGGCACTGTCTTCGGCACACATTAAGTTTCTCGAGCATCTGCTGTCGAGTGTTCTCCAGCTGCAACACCAAAAATAAAGGAATAGAGAGAACTTACGCGTTGTAACAGTACGTCTTCATTAAAACCGAGGCGCCAATTGCTCGCCAGACAAGAATAAAAAAGAAGTTATTTATTACTTCTTATTACCGAGCTTAAATTGAACGGCATAATTCAGTTGAAACGACGTTGTTTCGTAATTAGGAAGACAAAAAAATGACGTGACGGAGGACATTCGTGGCGCCATTGAATTGGACCTTAACATGTTCTACTCGGAGGGTACTGATATTAATGCACTTCCAACCGGGTTTCAATATTACGCCCTGACACTAAGCATCACAGCGATCTCTGAACCTTAACGGCCTCATAAAGTTCTAAGAAACCCAAGTAAGACGTTTGGCAACATGAAAATTCATTCGAGGGGTGCGTGACAAAATTTGAATTCTGCGAAAAACTGCCGAGATTGAAAAAAAACTCACGGACCGTAGATCATAATCAGAAAGTGTGGAAAGTGGGCGACAGCTTCGCCAGAACCGATCCCTACCAATAACCACATCACAACAAGCTGACAGGAGAGTAGGTATCACACGATCTTCTCGTATATTTCCCAGTTGAACACAAACACTCAGTGGCTAGTTTTTTTGTGTTAACAATACATCACGGATCTTTAACATGAGCATAAAAATACTGTTTGCCAATCCTAGTTCAAAATATACCAAATATCTGTTATCACTTTATGTCACCCAATGAATCACACACCACTCTACACACCCAATGAATGTCACACGGTGAATTTTCAAATCTTCAGGTTAATTAATGGGCAAAACTATTTGAAAACTCCCTGCCCACTCCATTCGTGGATCGTTCGAGTGTGACGGTGAATATAATCATTTACACGTACTTGGCGTAACAAACACAGTAGGGTAAAACTAGACTAAAAAGTCCAAAACCGCACCTTTCAATCTCAATCCGTTGCCGAACCACAGTTTTTGCAATTAAAACCCTCGTTCCTCCACTTTAAAGCAATTTTTTGTCAACTTTTGACCACACTTTCGGATTCAACGTTAAATTTGCGATATGCTTAGTGAACATTCATGATGAAATCGAATTCCTAAGGGCCACAATAGCAGCTCGAACGTTGAAAAATGAAAAATATTGAGTTTTTGAAAATACTTGAACTATAACACCGCTTTCAAAAAAACGTACTGGAAGCTGCCATCATTCGGCTTTCTAGTGGTACGTTGTGAGTCCTTATAGAGTTAACGCAGAAATTCGAGTTTGAATCGATTGAAGATTGAATTGCGGTCGTTGGGAGTTCGTTTTTGCTTATAACTGTGCACTAGGCGTATAGGAAATTTAACGTTGAATTCATTGTGGTTGGACGTTTAAAAAAGTTGTTTTAAAGTGAAGTGGTAAGTTTTTAAGGCGAAACCGTGGTTTTATCAAGAAAAAGATCAAAGCAGCAATGGATTGAGATTGAAGGTGCAGTTGGTGGCATTTTACTACATTTTCAGTTTAGTTTTATCGAATTGTTTTTGTCACACCAATCTCGACACCCTGAATATGAACTTGAATAGGAAATCGAGAGCAGGTGTCCCAAACAAAACAAAAAAAATAAAATTGTCCGCAGTATCGAAGAAAATCGTAAGCAACGTCTGGGGATCCACGTCTGGGGACCCACACAAATGTGAGTAGAAAAACATCACAAAAAATTTTTCCTTAAATCGAAACTGGTTTTTTCCCGATGGCGGCAAATTCGTTATTTAAGTTGATAAACGATACCTTCGCGATTGTTGAGGAAATGAGGGAAAATGTTACCGGTAACTAAAAGAGATGAAAATTAGGCGGTTGCGTGACGAAATCAATTTAATCCACGAACGGGCTCGATTCTATAGATATACAAAAGAAAGCTCTACAGGTGAAATGTGCTACAATTACCGTAGGGAAGAGACACAATTGCAAAGTTATTTGCGAAGAGCTTTGAAAAGTGAAAGGACAAGGCAGCTCCGCTAACCCCGGATTAGATCCACGTTCGAATTGCTCGTAGCACACCGAAAATATTCCGAACCAAAATACAGGGTTTTCCCCCAGGCATCTCTACCAGGCTTTCTACTTTACTTGGTCCGACGAAGTAGGCAGGAAAGTTATGTTTTTAAAGATGCACAGTACTCGTTCTCATTAATGTTGATGCGCAACGATGACTAGAAAATTATCGAGAGGCGTTTTCCACGTTTGAAATTAAAACTAGTCTGATTCTATTCAGTAGTAACGTTTAAAAGGACGGTTGTTGGGTTAAAACACAAATGGCACGCCTCTAAGAGTGTAATTATTTAGGCTTGAACCTCCCTAGGGGAGCGAAGTGCAGCTAGCTCTAATATCATAGTTACTTATGAGACAGAAGAAGTCTTTAGCGACTCGCCCATTAAAAACGGATTCTTCACAAAGCCATCCAGCTAGAACGACTTTTCTCGAAACTGCTGTTCAATTAATATCTCCCTTCGTTAGTGGTGTTTCGCAAAGACAATGCTTACGTTCCTCATAAATAATAATAATACTTATTGATACTATTTCCGGCACAATGACCTCATTTTCTTCAAGGTTAAGTGAACCAACCAAACTACCGTATCGAATTATGTCAAACCCAGCCAATACGAACAAATTATCAATTACCTATTAAAAAATCGATCAATTTTTATCATCTCTTGATAGCCAGCCCAATTGAGATAATGAGGATAAACTCGATGTTGCTCGTAATTTCCTTCTAAGATAATTACTATCGATACCTAAATAGTCAATCATTTAAAAAAAACTCAAGTTTGATCATTTTAATTATCGTTATATTTTATCAAAACGTGGGCACTGTAAAAGGGGAGAATGTTGACTATAATTGTTATTTCTCATCGAAGATTTTTTGTACGCATATTGTGATTTGTAGGTGACGCCAAACGAAATTACAGCTGGTTTACACTGACCGCTGGACCCTGGTAAGTTAACTTGTAACTTCCGCTACGTTCCACTGAAGTAGTTTTGCACGCTCTTGTCGCTTTTAGAAGTCGCAAGCTGTACAACCATTACGTCATTGGAGGGAACTTTCCTTCGAGTCTGGCAAGCAGCACGTTCCAAGTTTTCACTTACAACGAGGGCAATCATTTCTCATGTACTCCACTAGTTTACTGAGAGGGCTCAGAGCATATCACCAGCTAGGGAGCTAAAATATTTCATTAATAGTTTGCAGAAGCGGAATGGAATATAATTGAGAAAGAGATCGCTCTTCATTATGGCTCTTAGCAGTCACATTATGAAGTTATCAACTTTCCGGTTTCGTCGCCATTTGGTTCCAACTCTGGGGTATTTCAAAAAGCCATTCGCGATTATCGAGTGAATGAACAGTTAACACCGATCTTCAATTCGTTTACTCCGATAGAACATGATCAAAGTTCCAGGCGATTCGCGCAACTTGAGGCTTCAGTCGGCGATTCCTTCACACCACGACGGAAATCATGACCGTATCAAGGGGATATAGAGAGGCTGCCTTTTCAGTTCGAAATTGTTCGAGGTTGACGGAAAAGGATGAGCCTCAAATGGTAACCATGTAGGAACGACAGCAATCACACCATCTTCCTATGCAGTATAAATAGGTCGAACCATGCTATGATTGCAATCCAGTCGAACCTCAAGGAATTTTTCAAACACGCATCCCAGGAAAAATCGAAATAGGTTGCTCCACAGAATGGTCCAGTCACTTGGAGAATTCTTCAAGTACAATCATAAATAAATAATAAATTCATTGGTTTAGAACCAAAAATAATCACGCGTTGGAAAGGCTAATTTGTCAGCATACTATAATTTGTACATGTATTTTCTCCCTTCCCAGTTTTATGAAAGAAAATTTGCTCCAGATTTACAACTGAATTCCTCCCGTTTTTTCCACAACTTTCCGAACTGACTCGATAAAACTTGAACAGTTCACAATAAGAGGAAACAACCACGACGTTTCAAGCGGAAATCTTAGCCATAAAGATCCGCGCAGAAGAGATCCTGAATAAAGGACTCAAGGGTAAGCGGATCTACATCTTCTCAGACAGCCTTAAAGGCTATTGCAGCCTTCAGTTTTAGGTCTAAGCTGGGAAGGGAATGCCTTCATGCGCTCAAACAGCTTGGCGCCCGTAGATGAGGCTCTCCCTCATCTGAGTGCTGGCTCATAGGGGGCATAGGGCAACGAAAAGGCTGACCGCTTTGCGAAAAGGGGTACACAATCCCTACCCTTGCGGGCCTGAACCATACGTGGGCCTGACGAAGAGTCACCTGAACCGTCTGGTCGCTCGATGGGGGACACAGGAGTCGTCACGCCTTCCTGTCCACGGGCAAAGGCGATGCTGACACTCACCAGACAGGATATGAGAGATCTGACAAGCTTCCTCACCGGGCACTGCCCACTCAGATATCACCTCAACAAGATGGGCATCCCAGAGGCGGTGGAATGCAGACTATGCGGCGAGGAGGACGAGACGACAGAGCACATCCTATGTGACCCTGCCTTGGCAGCTAAACGCTTCGAATTTCTCGGTCAGGGGACCATTGAACCCCAAATCATAGCGGAATCTGCGGTGAAGGACATACTCGGCTTCTTAAAGGGGACGGGTATGTACAACGCCTTCTATTATGGGTCAGTGTCACAATAGGCCCATGTGGCCATAGTGACAAAGGGACTTGTCCCGCACGCCCTCGGGGAAAAAAAGAGGAAAAAAAAAATTAAATATAATATTGAGACGTTTCATACTGAAAATAATATGGACACTGGATTGCGACAAAAAACGGCGATTTAATAGCTTCTTAAAATATGACAGGCTGGAAAACGAAAAGATATTTATTTCTTTATGACATAGTGTTCTAACAGCGGTTACATACCAGTTCCTCTGGTAGAACTCAGAATGATTCGGGAGCTATTATAATTACGAGTAAAGATCGAAGTTTACAGATGACCATTTTTACTTCCCTTAGCTACACGGAGTAAACAGGAAAGTTTAATCGACTGAGAAGAAACGATGTCTTCAGATCTTCACGCTTTAAGCCCGAGACAACTGAGCGCGATCCGTGAGCGCGATAGAGAGAAAACGGCTGAACCGAATCAGGTTAAACATGCCTATCCCGCAGGTTACCTTGAGGCGCCAAATGAAGGATATGAGCAAAATCCTAACGAAATTAACTGCAGTTACGTAGTGATCAAAACACTACATTGATTAACGTTTTCGATCAAATTGTATATAAGGCCCTAAATGACAAAACCAGCACCATGAAATTCTCATCTGTCGGAAAATGACGAGAGCAACATATTAATCGTCAAACTTTTCGACGAAAACTGATTTTAGCGTAGTTTCTTCTATACAACTTGTCTCAAATGTTACTAGAATCTTGACAAAAAAGTGAGGCGATAGTCCAATCAACTATCTGACCGGATAATATGGGAAGTATGTAGTCAGATGTGTATAGGAACCATTCCTGAATTTCAACCAAAACCTCCAATTCTCTGTGCACTAATGGCTCAATAATGGCCGTGGCACTAGTAACAGCACCACAATAAAATCCAGAACTGTAAGCGTTACCACTTTCTACCAATGTGAAGTTACGTTTTACCAACTTCAAATGAACTGAGTGAAAAATGAATTGAATTAAAAGCAAAAGCCACCTTTCGCTCAGTTCATATGAACTTTTACAACATAACGCTCAACGAAGGAACTGGAGCGTTTACAGCTCCGGAAGTTATCGAGCTGTTGCAACGTATGCCTCGATCTTTACGAAACATCAAATTGTAGGTGTCAACAGGGTTCATGATGCGAGAGAGTGAAAAATGATGTGGCTGGCCATTATTTGTTTATTTTGAAGTCACTCGAAATCGGTTGCCGATTATTGTCGCAATAACATCACAATCGTTTAAAAGTTACATAGTGCGACAATTATGACAGTAATCTAAGAGATTTTAAATCGAAACTAATACTTAAGAGCGCACAAAAGGACGATCAAAACGGTTCATAAATTCGTATCTTTAAATATTGAAATACAACAAAATAACTAAATCAGACCTCCAGGAATACGTTAATAGCTCCTAAAAACAATGTCTGAATGATGTTATCAAAGTTTTCGACGTTTCTGTGAAATTCGGACAAATGGTGGTGAATCGGATATCAGCACGAAGGAATCGTGAGCCATTAAGTAATCTTTTCATTTTTTAATTCGTTTTATATTTCGCGGCAAAGATCAATGACAAATTAATTTCGATAACAGGTAGCGCAGTCCTACTTTCGGCAGTGCGACCACTTGTGACAATGACGAATGCGAATCTGTAAATAACGTCTGCAGTAAGACCAACGAAGCCAATGATACAGATTCAAGGAAAATCCAACGGCTCAACGCTCCAAGTGGATCAATGAAACCGAGGTGCGGTTCAAGCAATAATCTATGTATTACGGTACGGCGATACAATGTAACACGCAGCCGTTGGGATTAAACAGCGCTTAGCCACGAGAGCTTCCGTACACGGTAACGAATTTCCAGCGTAGAAACGATAAACCGCCAGCATTACTCGGCCATTTCCAAAAAGCTATAATGTAAATGTACTAATTTCGTTCTTATATCGAACTTGTGGATAGCGCACTACATTGTATGCTGGGTTAATGCAGTATCAGCATTGATGGTTTACGAATTTTTCGTTGCCGAAACTATTACGATCGTACAAAAAATTAAAATCCGAGTTTTTAACTTCAATTCCGTTTTACGGCACTCCAGAAATGAATCTACGAAACGAAAATGATGAAAAAGAACTGTCAGAAATGGTAGTAAGTGAAACACGATGGTTTAGATTTAGGAATTTCTGTGGTTGCGGTTTGAGCGTAAGTTATGAGGAAAAAAATGCTGTAAAATTAATTATCTAAACTTTTTTAAATCCATCGTGCTTCTCTTGTGGAAGAGAATCTTATAGCACCGTTCTGTTATCAGTAACTGTCATAGAAAACATTTAATCAATATTGTTATTGAGAAAAAATATTTGGTTTTCGATCACTATGATAACTATATTTAATATTGGATCGACCCATATTTTGGCGTCCCACGGTGGTCGGCAAGTTAAATTCAGGTATGACATTTGTATCGATTTGGTTAAGGTGTTTCCTCTCCATTGCGTTCACTGACACGCCAACCGTTTTCCCGAACGATGTTTTACGAGCTAGGAAACCCATAAATCAAACAAATAAACTTGCAGCCTATCTCATAACTTTCTTGACAGCTTCGTGGTGCAGAGGAAAGTAGAAATATCAAAATTCTAATCCGGTAAGAAAAGAGTTCTAAATAATGTCTGCCCGAAATAACAATAACAAATTGGCTAATGATTCGAATGGTTTAAATGTGGAAATCCGTAACCACTGGCTTCCTTCTCATAGTTCTATTTTTCACCTAGTTGTCATTAAATCCCGGAACTTTATTTCTCAGGGGGTTTTTGGCTCGTGCAACTGTGACACTAACCGTCAGTTTTTCATCGCTACGACGCGAACTCTTGACGCGATAGTAATTCAGAAACAAGGGGAGTCCGCCGTAAGAAAACAATTCCACGACAAAATTTCAATAAATGAAAAATATACGTCGACGTCGAAACACGACCGAAACGTTTCGCGAAGAAATTTACGAAAAATTGAAGGCTACCAAGACTGTAGGCTCTAATTGAACTCAACGAGAGCCTTCCGCACTATAAATTCATGAAACTCCTCCTGTTGCAAGGTCTGCAACCGCAGATGCGAAACACGATTTCACACCAAGTTGCTGGAAAATAATGCGCAGCTAGCTATTCGTTAATCTATGCTATACGCACCTAGGTAACCTGCAAGAGATTGAAAAAAAGTGTTTGTCTTATTATAACAATTTAAGACGTTCCACAAAACCACAAGAGCTTCAAACCATCTTGAAATTTCTACGAGATCTGTTGAAAAAGTATCGTGAATTTTGAATTCCTACGGGATTCGATTTTCAACTAGCTTTATTTTGTCACTCGCGTACCTCACTAAGTCCGCCATTTTGAATATTTACTTCATTTTTGGCAGGTAATTCAGTTGAACGTATTAATGGCATCGATTATTCCCTAGCTCAAAGAACAGTTCAAATAATCCCCATCATTTTTTGTTTGGAAAGCAAAATTAAGCGCGCAGGCGAATCCCGAATGTAGACTACGACACAATGTGAAGATACCTTGAACCAAAGCCACGTCTACCAGTTGTACCAAATGTTGTCAGAGGCCCTAGAAGATGTGAACGACGAAGAGCGTTATGACGTGAAAACCTAAGTTCAATCATCGGAACCTTACCATTCCAGAATTTTCCTGAATAACTTTCATACTACACTTTCATGTATTATTGGAGCGCCAATACGATTTTTAAAAGAGCAGAGTGTGCTTTTATGTAACCAGAGGAAGGCTGTACTAATTAGTCGAGGTAACAATACCGCCGAGCACTACAATCCTACGATCACATAAAAACATCTGACGCGACGCATGACAAAACTTTTCTTAGCCAGTCCAGTAACTAACCCAATCAAATTTTCACTCATGTCATTAGCACTTGCTAAACTTTATATATTACGCAGCAAATGGAAGAGCTTACAGTTTCGGCATTTATTGAGTGGTCCCTATTCATGCCACGAACATTATTGAGCAATTAATACACAGACGATTTATGAGACGGTCAACACGAATTTTTTGAGAAAAACAAGATTCACAGTTTTTAGAATTAGTAAAAACTGTGAGAAATGGTAGTCAGTGAAATGGCAGTGCGGTGGTTGCTATTCAGGAATTTCTGTGGTTGTTTCTGCTTATCTCATGAGCATTATTGAGTGTTCGTCGTATGGGTAGTTTATTGGACTACCACTCTGCTTTTTTTGATAATGCTAGGATTACATTAGCAGGATTTATGAGACACAAAGTGTACCAGAATTAAGCCCTTCAAGGCCCAGTAGCCCTTGAAACGTAGAGATATAAATAAAACTAGAAAAAAAATTTAGGCCGATTACGTAACGCACCACTTTTTTACCACGTATAGCCAAGGAAAATAAAAACTTAAACCGCGTAAATTCACTAGTCCACTGAGCTAGATTTATAGAAAAACCTCGTTTAAATATTGAGATGCCTCGACAGTTTCAAATCATTTATAGCGCAGCTCTCGTTATTTTTCAACGAACGAAATGTTCATCTCATAACATTCGCAGCACTGAACCATCCAGACCCACGCCTTCATTCGTGAATGCATGGGTTGATTTTTGGGAAGCGGCCAAACTTTCGATTACGAATCTGTTGCCAACTTCAGCCCAGTGATTAATCGCTTCAATACCTCTCTGGCTTGGGAAGACCAACGTGCGAATCTGTTCGTGCATCGTTCTATGCCCTATTTCGAGCAAATCAATCCCGGCGATTGGAAAGATATTCGTCGAATGTAGTCCATTATAAGCAACATATCAATATAAGTCAGGGAGTTTGTAACGTTGTGTCCTGTGTAGGGATTCCAATTAAATGTTAATTGCGGCGTTAATAGTACGAGTTTACAAAAAATTAACCACTCGATAATTTGTATACGACCCAAAAGCCATATTTGTGCAATAAAAGAGCAAACAGATTCGAAAACAATTGAAGTAGCGGAAACGGGAGGCAAATAAATCTTCTTTTAACGAAGGCTTCCTAGACGACCGAACGTAAGCAGTAAAGGGAGTTACGGCCGCTGAAATTGTGAAGGCCTTTCCACTTATCGGACCTCAAGCAAACCCGTAGAAGTTTCAGCATTTCTCTCCACCTTCCCGACGATTACCGTACAAATGCAAAATCAACTTCCTCGCTCGTGTATATAAATAGCGTTTAAACGGTAGGCTTCTCTCAACACGCAAGTAAAGGAGGAGTCTGTTGACGTATCGCTCAATGTCATGGGGTAATTTCAAACTGAAGTCAGCGCTAAAAGTGAGAAAATACACGTTCAGCGGCCTAGCCAGCATCAGGGTGTTGTGTAAGTTACTTAATTCGACATAAAAAAACAGAACTCTTTCGTTTCACAGTTAAAACGAATATAGGGAGAAAACCTCATCCCTTCACAAACCATTTCTTCCGCTTTTCCGACTAGTATCGACGCGAAGAATTGTCGATGGGCATCAGAGATAGTAGACGGACCATCATATTACTTAGCACTCCCCCAAAAATAACGTTTACAATAATGCGATCTCGAGGAGAGAAAGAACACAAATTCGAAGCTGTTTTCAGTGATCACGAAAATGTCAGCATTAGAACTTGGTCCAAAATTGTGGGTTACAGATTTGGATGCTGAAATCGGGGTACCACTGAAATAATTGATCAAAACTCGGTTTTGCGTGGTTTGCACATTGTTCAGATGAGCCTTTAAAACGGAAGAAAAGTCAAACGTTTTGCGTTCACTTCGCAGGGCTTAGGAAAATAGAAATTGCGCTACTACCACGGGATTGAGGAAAGCCGTGCGGTGCGTCGCTCCTTTTAGTAATATTGATTCCCGTCAACCAGCACGAATAAAATACGCCCTTCCGTTAAATCCTTTACTAAATAAATCACGAGGTGTTTTCACGGCGATTACTCCATTGCCTGATCCCTACTGATAAACACTCCCCTCAAAAAAGTCCGGTCCGCTCTCGTGCTTCGGCTCACCCTAATTCCTTACTTCGCTCTCGAAACTCCTGTATCAACTATTGATAAATGAGCAGCAGAGCAAAGTAAACATTGATTTTCAACACGAAAGCGCTCACTAGGCATTTGGAAAGAAGCAAACCGATTAGTATTAATAAGAAAGCGCAGCCACGTAGACTCGGTCTGAGAACGAAAGCAATAGTACACACCCGCCCCCCTGGCGACACGGATGACCAAATGATTTATTGACTCCCGAAAAAACGTATTTTCTTCCTTGTCATTTCAGAACATGTGTACTCAGAGCTACTTTATTTTAGAATCCCAACGGTATTCGCAGATTTATTTTTAATGCGCTCTCTATTGCTTCGTAATAAGGGGCTCTACTTATGTCAACTATCCTGTTATGGTACGATAAGATACTTCAATAATATTCAACAATAACTTTCGGAAACACGGTTTGTATGGTTTAATTCGACCTTCAGCACGTAGTGCGGCATTTTATTAATAAAAAATGTAAGCGTGTTAGTTTCATGATTTGACACCGAAGAAACCGTTCCAGGAGTGGATTTTGCTAACTGTGATGTTGATAACTATTGCTATGCACTAATTATGGGTTGACAAAACTCAGACGAAGAAGTAGAAAATACTTACAGAGTTTAAAAGCTTAGAGTGTGATTTACAGTTACGATCGAACTAGAATGTCGAAAGCTTTCGTGTGTTTTGTAAAGCAAATCCAGCGCTGTATGTGTTTGGTCACTATACACGCAGACGGTGTAGGAAGAATGATAAAATATGGAAATTTATTACTGCGTTTTGCTTAGGCTTTTGATCGACACCTGGGGAAGAGTTCAGAAAAAATAGTCGGCAATTTTTAATAATTAGTCGTTTTAAGTTGTAATTCGATGTGACACATGTAACTACTGAAAGTGTTGAAGTGCCCAAGAACCATAGTAGTTTATTGAAAAGCCTATTGGCTACTCAGTCATACGGGAAGATAAACATTTTGTATTTTTATTGATAAAATGACGATTAATTTAAAAAATTTAATTTAAAAACCCGGAATAAATAATAGATTTGGTGTTTTCGTTTATTATTCATTCTGAATAACTTGCGTTTTCTGCCGAAACATTTTTTTACAGCCGTCCATTTTTTAATCGTCCGTCGGCTGCTCGGGCCATATTTTACCTTTAGCGTGATCTAAAACAGCCGTTCGTTAGCACAAATATCCCATTTGGTATAGTTATGCCCGCCTACTCGGCAAACCGATCGGCCGAAACCCATGGTTGTTATGAGCGAAAAATGGTTTAAAAACTGAATTTTGGCTGTTTTATCGCAATTACGTTCTGTCCTGAGCGCGCACCTTAAACTACGAAACCAACCCAGTAATTTCGATTAGATTTACAAAGATTATTGAAATGCTCTAAAATGTTGTCCCAAAGGTGTGGTAGCGGTCGGCCAGCTCACGCCAGAGGCATTCGTTCGCTCCATGATGAATTCTGAGGAAAACTAGAGGTGCACTACTCTTTTGACCAGGGCGGTGCGTAGCCAGAATTGCATTTCCAATCTGTGCACCAGTTGCCGTTCAGTGACCCACCAGTGGCGAACACAGGTTTCCCCCACAATTCCATAACTGTAAACACTAACCTTCCGTGAACAATCGTGTTGACAGCCCCTCGAATTATGTATACGTTGGTTTTTAAATTACAGTCGCAGTGCAAGTAGCAGCAGCCCGATAAATTCAGGAATTATTTCGATAAATTCGGTTCCTACCGTTAAAAATAACCATGTTCATACGATCCGAGTGAAAAAAATATTGAATTAGTTCGGCTAGAGCGAAATATCGCCGAAAGTACTTGGAGCCAAGGATCATGCTAGGTGCGCCCCACCAGCAACTTACTAATTCATCTTTACTTCTTATAGCGCACGCTCGTTTTCTGGGAGTATTTTCTACTGTGTCACAAATATCCAGATAATAAAAATAGACGCCAGTGTCGACACTTAAAGAGCTACGGATCGGATTGTTCGCAGGAACTAGAACCCTCAATAAGTCAGCAGACCTGTTCTTCGCAAGTAACAGGTTTCTACCCCTAATGGAGTGAAACTCCCTTAGCAACCCACGATTTATTTCCAGTGGACGCAACCGACCCTTCCTTTCGTTAGAAGATAGTTTACACAACTTCACTTCATTTGTTCCACATTTGTCCTTGCTTGACGTACCAGCGTCTTAAAAACCGATTCCAGCAGGCTGTTTTTCATTAATTTTATTTCCAGAAATTCTTTCAATTTACAGGCTCCGGATTATTGAAGTAACTTTCACCCAAAATTCCGAGTTCTTCAACTAATTGCACATCACGTTTTCAACGAGCGCTTGTACCCAAAAAAGCAGTAAAACGAGCATTTTACAAATTAACCCGGGGTACGAACACAATCCATTTCGTAAAACGTGTTTAAAGCTTATTCCACGCAAAGGGTTCTAATTCTTTCTATCTTGCATGTGCGGAGAATGAGCTTAGGGGAGGATATTGAATACATCCCTCGAGACACTCACAAACAAGCCCGAACCTAATGAAATTAGGCACGATAATTGAATATCATATACGTGTGGATGAGATAGGGCAGTCAAAAACAACGCGTTACGAACACTACGTCTAATGTAAAGAAGGCGTAACAACTCAACGGCCGAATATGATTTCAAATTATCGGATATTGCTAATTGATCAGAAATAACTCCACGAGCTACCTCGTCAATTTTTTTCGCCTTCAATGTTAATGAGATTGTTGCATGTCCACCTAGAAGCACAACGGCAGGCTCAATACTTCACACAGTTGACAACTTCGATTGAAGTAAACGATGATTTGATACATCCGTTAGCAAAACTGTTTGTTTTACATGAAGTGGCCGTTAAACAAGAATTATTTCAAGTTACTAGCTATTAAACGCTTATCCTACTGGTACTTTAGCTTATTACCACCCAAAATTTTCTAGGAATAGTAATTTACGAGAAAAAAATGCTCTAAAAGTTTGTTGTGCTGCTCTCGTCATTTTCCCACAGACGAGAATTGTATGTTATGCTAACTATTTGGGAAAATGTCTGGTGCGTTGCAACACACAACTTTCCTTAGCTCTACGTCAATTCACTTTGTACATGGCTGATTCTATTTAATCAATTCATTTACCAAGCAGTTCATTTGAACTCGGTCAAACAACACTTCACAGCAGCAGAAAGCGGTAGCGCCTACAGTTCTGGAATTTATTGTGCTGCTCGTACTCATTGCAGGACCATTATTTAGCAATTGGTATACAGAAAATTAATGAGGCTGTAAACACGGATTTTTTGAAGGAGGATAGTAATCACTTTTGCATAGTTATTGGGTAAAAACTTCAAGAACTGGTAATAGGCGAAACGGCGGTAGTTGAAATACAGTAATTTCTGGAGTGAGCCACATGTATCTCATGAGCGTTTTTAAACACTCACCCTATAGGTATTGGTTTGGACTACAATACAAATATTTTTTAACATTCTACTAACATTCCAGCGGAGTTTATAAGGAAAAAACCACGGCAAAAACGCTTTTCGTCGAAAATTTTGATAATTTATTGTGCTGCTCTCGTCATTTTCCCCACACATAGGAATTTTATGGTATCATTGCCTTATTGAGAGCTATCAATATAAAAAACTTTAATCAAAATCGTTAGAGCAGTTTTTGAGAAAAAATTTGGTGTTTTGATCACTATGATAACTATAGTTAACTTTCGGTGGAGTTTGCCCATACCCTTATTTTTGCGTCCAATGGTAACCTGAAGGATAGACATCAAGTTTCAGCTGATTTAGTACGGTTGTTTTCTCTAAAAACCGCGCGCGCTAAATTCGATTTCGTCGAAAGTTTTGGTAATTTATTGTGCTGCTCTCGTCATTTTCCCACAAATGGGAACTTTATGGTATAGTTACCATATTGAGAGCTATCAATATACAAAATTTAATCAAAATCCTTAGAGCCGTTTTTCAGAAAAAAATATTTGGTGTTTTGATTTTGAAAAAAATAGTGTTTTTCGGACTCAGGAGAGTCTGAAACGTAAAGATCTGAAGAAAACTCAAAATTTTTTTTTCAGCTGATTACAGAACTTTCCTTTCTACTTCGTAGAGCCAAGGAAAGTAAAAAATTTTCTGCCGATTACATAACTTTTCTTTCTAATTTGTAGAGCCAAGGAAAGTAAAAAGTGGGTGTTTTATCATAATTATAGTTAGTTTTGGGCGGATTTTGTGCATACCCTTATTTTTCGGCCCAGACCTGCAGAATAAATGTGAAATTTAAGTTGATTTGGTTCAGCCGTTCTCTCTCAATCGTTTTCACAGACACGCACAGACCGTTTCCCAAATGGTTTATTTCGGGCTCAGAAGCCCTCGAAACGTTGAGATCTGAAAACTCAACATTTTTGTTCCAGCCGTATGCATAACTTCCCTTTTTACTTCGTAGAGCCAAGGAAAGCAAAAATACTCAGAATTAAGATTTTCACCCGTTTTGTTGTGTCGTTTGTTCAGAGTTGACAACGTTAAACAAATATTTCAGCGACCAGTAGAAATTATTGTAGCGTTGTAATAATTTACGACTGCTTATGTGTCTACCCGCTATATGCTGAGTCTCGTCTGTCGTTTTTTGGGCCCTATTCATTTAATCGCGATGAGGCTCTTAATTGTTTAATAGCGCTCATTGTGAACTTCAGTGCGATAACTTGGATGAGTTAATCTTTGCTTGTTAGGGGCTATTGAATTGGATGAAAGATTTTGTCAAATTTCGTTTAATTTTCTCGCTACGCCGCACTATTTCGGGTGTTGTAGCTATACTCGCTTAGTTTTGATAGTGACGCGTGTGTGCTTCACCATGGCGATGCCTGAGCCATGGACCAAGTACTGGAATCAGCTGCCTGGTCGACCAGACTTGGAGCGTGGCCACGTTCTCCTGTGTTGGCAATGTATAGAGATGGCATGGGGACTGTTTGAGGTTCCAGTGTCAATTCCTACAATAACCCGTTCTTCCTTGAATATTAGGTGCATACCTGCAATATTTTCCGTAGTTATTCGTCAAACGGCGGTTTCGGAGGTGAGATCAATATTTTGTTAACAATTCATTCAACTTTGAACATTCCGGAAACCAAATAGAGCAAAAAGTTGAATTTCAATCGGGTTTCCAAGTTTTGTTGCTCCCTGTGTTGGACAATGATAACAGCCGCCGTTTATCAGTATATAGCTGCCATATTTTCCGTACTTATTCGATAAACGGCGATGTTGGCGATGAGACGTTATTTCGTGTTGAATAAAGTTGATGAAAAAATTATTTCCATTTTGCACACTCCTGCTGACAGAGTTGCAAGCCGTAATCCCAGCTGCATATTTGAATCTCCACTAGCATCGCAGCACCACCTTTCAGCGCCATAATTTTCATCAATCTAAATGCCTCAACACCGAAGACCTAAGTCAAAGACAACTGATAACACACAGGGCAACTGGGAAAATGAAGAAATCTTCGATCTTCGTCTCCTTTATCGAACAAAACATTCAGTCAGTATTTTGGTTATCAGTAGCCATCCCAACCCTACTGCGAGGCTCCTTCAGGCATTGAGCGTATTTTTTCTTTTTTAACGCATCGATATTTTCCAGGCTTCTGCTTCTTTTTTGTTGCTATCACTAACAATCCTTTTGAAATTCATGAGACAGAGTGGATTGGAACTGAGGCGTCAGAAGGTCGGCTGCGACTTCAATAGTACTGGACGTATCAACGTATAGGATGATGGAAAAGACCCCTAGGGACCTGATAAACCGTGTATGATGCACACGCTTGGACACAGTGAACTTGAAACACTAACTTGTTCACCCCCTCAACACGAAAACAACAACTCCAATTGAATACATTCGAAACCGAAGAACGCGAAACCTTTTGTGATGGAGAGAGAAAGGATACGTATATCTTCTTCAAACATAAGTAACTCCCTTTAAAATACAAAAATTCGTACCGCTACGACTGGGTCAACAAATGCTAGCAGAACTACAATACGGGAAGAAAGTAAACCAGTACAAGGCTTATAAGAATGCCACTAAGAGATGAGTACGTTCTACACATAAGTATTGAGAAATCAAGATAATGAATACAACGATGGGAAATCTGAATCGATTTTATACATTATTGTTGAATTGCGTCGATAAATTTAATGCCAAATAGAAGTCGACTTCAACAGAAAACTTGTAGATCAGATTTGTCCGGCCAAGTGTCATTATATAATCGAAGGCTAGTGATCGTATCGCTGTCAATCGATTACGACACGCCCAAATATTAACTAGACTACCTCATATCAAATACTGACTTACCAGCGATTCATATTCGACCGCCGTCTTTCCGACTTCGAAATCACTGCTCCCTGAAACAAAAACACTCCGTTATAAAGTACATTGCAGTTTAATACAGTAATCTTTGCGTCGATTTGGCAAAAAACGTTACTTTACCGCTCCACGCTTTTATCCAGACCTAACACCAACATTTTGATTCAGCCGTATTTTCTCAATCGGGGTCCCCCAATTCACACATTGTTCGTCCAAATGATATTTTTTTGGCTTAGCGGGCGAAAGAAATGAAGATCGGATGACTAAATACGTCGAACAGATGTTTTCAGTCGACTACATTACTAACAATCCTTTAAAAAACTAATAGGCGAATCCTCACGGATAATCGCTGAATTAGGCACACAAACCTAGAAGGAGATGGCCCTCAAATTGGCATACGTGTATAACTGTGATTAATATAGAAAAAATATCAGGAGCGGCGCAGCTCCGTAGCCCTACGTGCATTTGAACTTGGTCACACATAGCTACACATTTTTATTGAACAACTATTACACAGAGTGAGTCAACATTATTTTTCTGAGGTTTTTTTTCTTAATTACCGGGTAAAAAGTGTGAAAAACGGTACTAAGAGAAACGGCGGGTTATAATTCCGGAATTTCTGAGGTTGTTACTAAGGATCATATGAACGTTATTAAATGCTCGTCGTGTAGTTATTGGTTGTAGGTAGTTTATTGGACTACAGCCTTGATTTTTCTGAAAATGCAACCAATCACATGAGCGAGATTAAACGAGGAAAAAACTGCGCTGAAATTTTTGATAATTTATTGTCCTGCTCTCGTCATTTTCCCACGGACGGGAATCAAAATCGTCATTGCCGTTTTTGTGAAAAAAATATTTGGGGGTTTGTTCAAGATTATAACCATAATTAGTTTTGAACCGATTTTGCTCATATAAGATATTTGAGCCGATTTGATTCATTTCAGCCGTTCCCTCTCAATCGCGTTCAACTGACACTCGAAGTCTTGAACCATAAATGCCTGAAGAGAACTCAGAACTAGTTTTTTTTCGGCTGATTACATAACTCTCCTTTCAACCTCGTGGAGACAAGGAAAGTAAAAAAGAAAACTCACGATTGTCTAATTATTTCATTCGATTCGTTAAAAGATAAATACTCTTCAAACTAACTTAACATTGGCGACGTTGGCTAAAATTTTGTGAATATTCATTGTGTTGCTCTCGCCATTTTCTAACGGATGAAAATTATAAGGTTGTATGCCGTCTGAAACCGTTAGACGGCCGTTTTTGAGAGAAAAAAGTGTTGGAGAGTTTGACCCCCGGGATAAATGTAGTCTCTCAATCTCCCAAGTTTCCTCAGAATCGAGTACATTCCAACTCGCGTGAAGGGTGTCTCAAAAGTATGATTTGACTTACGTAGACGGATTTATGAGGGTCCTTTCCTCGTTATTAGGAAAAAAACTGTAAAAACCCTATTTAGTGGAGTAGTTGGATGATGTATCGAGGCTTTCATTTTTTCGCGAATGAAAATAATATCTTATTATGCAGTTGTGTGAAAGAAGTAGTCGTTCTCGCTCAATAGTGTTTACGAGCACACGTACAAGACCTCTTGTGCTAAATGCTGCGCAGAGCACTCTAAAACGTTAAGAGTTGAAGAAAACCCAAACAATTTGTTTTTAAACCGATCACGTAACTTTTCTTCCTACCTCGCAAGGCTGAGGGAAGTAAAAAAAGAAGTGCATTCATTCTTCACTGTTAATTGGATTGAAAGCAGTCGCTGCATAAAGGTAATAAGACGAAAGCCTACATAATATATCGTGTTTTTTTTTCATTTTCATATATCCGGAGTATCGCGACTTCGTCAAACGTATGAAAGTTCTTCAGGAAGTCGGCATTTTTTAAGCGATTGGCGCTACTGCGATACTCAGGCTCATTCATAAATTACCCTCCCGCCGGCCGGATGTTGAGCCCGCGTATTTTGCGCTAACCACTGGCATTTTACAGTTCGGCGGCCATGGCCCGTGCCCTCACTTCTGCCAACTGCTCGCTGTCAACTTGAGTAACAGTAATCCGTAACACCCTTAATGAATTACGTTCGGTTTTAAAAACCCTAAGGGCCGGTTGGACCAACCCTCGTTCAAATTCAATTCACCGTTAAAAGTGACGTAACGGAACGTCAGTGAATTCGCCGTTGCGGAATCCTTTATAAGCGTTATCAATTAGTTAGATAACGGCAGACAGCTAATTAGTCGATTAAAGCGTTAATTGTGCGTTAAATATAACATCACTCAGAAGTCATTGTTTACGTGTTAACTTATTTCCCTGCATGCGAAAGTAAGGACGATTGGGAGTCTCCCTCACTGTTCACCTGAAGGTAGGATTGTGTTACTTTTGGAGGTTGGATGATATAACGCTTAATGGAAACAACCAACCCCCTGTCACAAGATTGTAAGTTGCCTATAGTCCAATTCGACGCAACTGGATGATGGCAACCATCTAAACAGGGTGGGAGGGCAACATTTAAAGGAGGGAATAGCTACACACGAGGGTCTCTATTTTTTGGAGGTTGGACGATTTTATGCCAGATGGAACCAAGCAAGCTCCTGTTGCCTATAGTCCAATTTGACGCAACTGGATGATGGCAACCATCTAAAAGTGTGTGGGTGGGCAACATTTAAAGGAGGCATTGCTACTCAGGAGTGTTGCTATTTTTGAAGTTGGATTATCCTATATGGACCAACCAATCCCCCTGTCACATGATTTCAGACGGCCGATAGTTCAAATAAACTCCTGGATGATAGCGACACTCTAAACAGTGTGGGTTGGCAGCATTAAATGAGGGAATTGCTACACACGAGGGTTACTATTCAAAGATGGAACTGCTACAAATGAACGTAGCTATTTTTGGAGGTTGGGCAACATGCCACTAGATGGAGCCAACCTAATCCCAGTCACCAACGTATTAAATGAAAAGTTGACAATTAAGGCAAATGCGCACAAACCAGAATGATTGAGACTGAACACTTTTTTCAGTACTATTCAAAACACGAACTAGATCACTCGCGATTAAGTTGTGGAAACCCATTTCATGAAACGATTGTCTATTTCCACTAAATTTGAGTTACAGTACGAGATCGATTTCGACGGTCAAGTCATCATCCCGCCAACACCGATGTAGCTCGCTGTGGTTAATAGGCTAATTCAAATTCTGTTATTAACGTTATGAAAAAGATGAACTCAGTAAATTAGTGTTTATCTGCATGGATCAAAACTATTTTTTGTTTGAAGGGAAATACTACACACAGCTGGGGGTTGCCATGGGTTCTCCCTTGTCACCATTGCTCGCAGACATTTATATGGACCATATCGAGGAATAGATTCTTAACAAATGCAAACCTAGTAACCTCTTGTATTGGTATACGTACGTAGATAATATTATCATACTGTGGACAGGGACAGAAAGACAGTTAAAGTCTTTTCACGAAAGCATAAATCAACTAGATGCACATATTAAATTCACTCTTGAGTTAGGCGGTTAGGCACAAACAAATTTTCCGAAAATAGACGTATAGCTACTATTCACAACTCATCAAACCATCTAAGAGTTCACAAGCATGCCGCTTTCCATAGTGTGATAAATCGAGCATTATTTATACCAATGAGTATGAAAAATTTATTCAATGAAAAATCAGTAATTAAGAATATATCGGCGAGCAATGGTTATAATGAAGAGCTCATCAATTATATCTGGAGTAGGGTCCTTAAGAAAAATAGTAGAGCCGGGATTTCAAAGCTAGTTAGAGAGGTTGCAGTTGAAAGTAGGAATTGGATTACCATACCATACTATGGGCCTGTTTCCGACAAAACATCCAACATTTTATTATCTAGAGGGTTTAGAAATCAAAGCCGTCTTAAATCTTCATTAGGCTCGGTTAAAGATAAAATACAAATTCAGGATAAAAGTGGGGTGTATAAATTGAAATGTTCTTGTGGGCAATGTATTGTGGACAAATAGGACGGAAATTCTAGGAAAGAATTAGGGAGCACGAAAAGGATTATAGGGATAACAAAGGTGGTTCAGCTTTTGCAAATCACCAAACCGAATCCAGCCACTCCTTCTCTTTTGATGTAACAGATAGGCAATACATCGAATTTCTCCATTTTTCCCCGAAGGGACGTATGTTGGATGTACTTGAGAAATTTGAAATCAACAAAAGTAACGGGTTAGATAGGTGTTTAAATGTGGTGATCCCTCAAAGGATTCCTCCATTGATGGCTTCATTTTTATGAGTCCTTGTTGGACCTTAGTACAATAATCCCTTATTAATTTTCCCTTTTCCGCTATCCCGCTACGATGTACCTGTCACTGGGAAAACCCGACCCTACGTTCTGTGTATAAGATAGCCTCTCTGCTGTTCCCCTTTCAGATGCTTTTTTGTTACTGATGATGACTTGACCGTCGAAATCGATTTAATACTGTAACTCAAATTTAGCGGAAATAGACAATCGTTATACATTTTTATCCGTTTTATTTCTATTCAAAACAACTGACCGGTTTCGGTAACAAGAATATTGCACTCGCGAGCAACTGTGACCTACTTCGTCAATGCACCGATGTTTTACCGATCTCATCACCATTTAAAAATTTTGTGTGAAATTACTAAGCACTGTCTTAACCCGTTGGACACAACAAAAACAACGTCAATCTATTGCTTTGGGCCATTTTATTCATCACATTTAAATGTCCTAGTTCAAATGAAGAGAAAATTAATTCAATTTGTAGGAAAAGACATGAAAATCAATGAATTTACGAGGTGCTAAGGAAAGTTGTGTGATGAGTCGCACCTGACGTTTATCAGTAGTATTTAAGTGGTGTATAAATTACAAATAGGCGTCACCAAGACTGAGGTTTCCCAGCACACCCTTTATTGAAACATTGACTAATATGACAAACAATACATAGCCAATGAGTCGATTTTGATGTTTAGATGTGAGGAGATTCAGAATGGAGGAGAAGACGTTAATGATTTAATGACGTACATCTACTCTGAATCACTTCAATCTAAGCGACCACTGTGCGTTTACCACAAGAGTTGTAGTATTGCAAAGAGGGGTTTTGAAAAATGGTAAATATTTTTAAAACACGCGCAACGACAAACACTCCTTACACTAATCACGCCTAAACGTGACTAGGCAAATTGTTCAGTCATTTCTCGAGGAAAAAAATTACGCACGTTCAACTGAAATTGTCCCGAACTGTGGAGCGTTGCGCAGATAATTGAGCTACAAATCTGTTTTTAACTACTTGCTTTATGAAACAGCATCCTTTTTTAAATGAAAACAAGCAGTATTTTTCATTCTTCGCTTCGTGAATTCCAAGAGCTCTAAGGAAAACTAAGCTTATTCTCAATAATGCACCTTTTGAAGTCACTGATACGATACGAGTTTGAGTCATGGTTCGAGTGTGTGTGTCCGGGAACGCAATTAAGAGATAACGGCAGAACCGAATCGGCTAAAAAAACGACATTTATTCAACAGGTCAAAATGGGACGTCAAGATAAGGGTGTGAGAAAAATGGGTCAGAAATTAACTACGGCAATTATAGTGAACAAAACACCAATTTTTTTCTTTCACAAAAACTTTACAACACAAAAGTACTATAGTACACTAATCACGCCTAAACGTGACTAGACAAATTGTTCAGTCGCGCATCTCACGTGATGCGATATGTTTATTAGTTCACTCTCTTTCTACCGCCCTTTTTATTTACGTTCTATTTTATCCTCCATCCTCTTCACATCAAATTTTGTAAAAAAATAAATTAGCTACTAATCCAACCTACTCTTCACACAGTTCATAGGAACGAGACATAGCAACATAACGCTCTAAGAAGAAACAGGTAGCGTTTACAGTTCCGGAATTTATTGAGGTGCTGTGTTACTTATGCCAAGACCTTCACGAAACATCAACGTGTAGGTAATTGATGGCAATGTCAACGTTTCCGTGAAGGTTCGGGTTAACGATTCTTGAATATAGTGGAAAAACTATGCAAAAAACTCGTCAACAAAACGTTAGTTTGAATCCCGGAATTCCTGTGGTTTTTAATGAGTATTTAATGACTGATATTCAACTTTCATTGTATATTTAGCTAATTAGACTACCACCCTGAATTTTCTTGGAACTCTAGTGCCGCATGAGCGAGATTTAGATGAAAAATGCTACACAAAACTCGCTTTTCGTCCACTTTTTTTTTTGTTTATTGCGGTGCTTTCGTGAGTTTATCACAAATGAGAATTGTATGGAACTTCAGTGTATACGAATCATTTTAATACAAATCGTTAGAGCCGTTTTTCACCGTGACCGATTGGTTTTTGATGATTTTCCAGATTCCCTTATTTTGGCGTCCCATTACGACCTGCACAATAAAGATCAAATTTTAGGTGATTCGTTTCTGCCGTTTCTTCTCAATCGTGTTCACAGATACGCATATCTCAAAAGCCCTTGGAACGTAACGATATGAACTACAACAGTTTTTCAGCCGATTGCATAACTGTCGTTTTTACTTCTTAGGGCTAAGGATAGCAGAAAGAGTGTGCTGAACCAAATAGATGTTAATACAATACCTAGAAACATTAGGACTATGAGCAGAATTGGCCTGAATTTTCAAATGGATTCCGATTAAATTTATTATACTAGTTCCATACAAACTAACTTCATAAGGTTCCCCCGTGTGAAGGCGAAGAGCAGCAATAAAATGACCACAAGTTCGCCACATCACAAGTATTCATTCAACAAGCTTCCTGCTTGAGCAGTGGACGTTCAATAAAGGTTACAAAATAATTCGAAAATAGTCCGTTTCCATTACTGATGTCCAAACTGTCACTTATAAAACATAATGGCTCAACGTTTTTTAACGGGGGAATTAAAACCACCCTAATTACCAGTAGATAATAAGTTATCTTATTCATCTTCACTGAGACTAGATGCTTCTATACCATTCTGGAAAACTCAACCCATTTCTAGCCTTTCCTTTCTGACCCATTTTCCACACCTTGGCGGAACAGTAGATAGTGGCAGTCTTGAGCATATAAAAAGCAGGCCAGGCTTTTCGGCTCCCAGCAGATTAATTTCTGGCTTTGGAGGACCCCAATCCCAGACAGCTTGGGGTGAGACAAAAGCCCCTACACTCCATGCCACCCTGACTCGATTTTCACTAATTTGAGGAATACTGCTGTGCCACCATGGGTGAAGCCAGCCGATTCGCTTCACATTTTTTTGGAGTGTTGTAAGGAAGCTCTAGGTGCACATAAAATTACTCAATTTCTACTATTGTTTTGACAGCTTTATCACCACTAAATCTTACCAGTGCACTCATGTATAAGTTAAACATGGACTAGAAACCTCCCACCACTCACATAGGTTCAAATGCAACAACAAGAGTGCCAGTTTATTCTGAAGTAGAGGTTTGGACACGATTCCAAATCATAACCACACAGAAACAACAGTCAGTCAAACCTTTGACAGGTGTTGTGGGTTAGTTAGTTCTCAAGCTTAGAAACAGTAAAACGTAAGGAGGTAAACAAGTCCCCCAGTTGCCACTTTAACAAAAAATTAGATTCCCAGGCCTGACCAAGACCAACTGTACGCCTAAAACGACTTTTCACAGTGCGCTTCTTGCACCGAATTAATTCGGCAGTTATAGAATTCAAAGAACCGACACCGGCACGATAAGCTCAACATTTAGCATGAAATCTCAAAATGAATGCGTCTCACCTGATTCCCGGCCGAAGATAAGGTACCAGAGAAGGAACACTGACAACAAGCTCAAACCAATAAGTAACTTCTTCTTAGTAGTCATGTCCACCGATTTGTAAATATTCATAATATTTTTATCTTTGGACATCAAAAAGAGTCCGGGGATGCTGTGAGAAACGCTGTTTCCGCCGGGGCATCCATATCTCCAAGTAGCGAGAGGAAGAGGTTATTTTATCGAAAGGAACACGAACGACTCTGAGGAAGTGCGAAGACTCGGATTTGACCTAAACCAAACATTCCTTTTCGGGTCGAGGTGAAGAGTTGACATCATCGCGAGGACTTCAAAAACGGCACATTAATTGATGCGAAGGTTCGAAAAACGATACACCGGAAAAATTGATAAATCATAATTTCGCAACAGTTACGAATTTTCGAAAGCGCGCAATCCGAAAAACAATTGATTCGATCAACAATAACAATTCATGGGCGCAAACAAATTTTGAATTGACATTCCAGGAGTCGCTGCCGAACGACAACCCGAGTCAACTGCACCGTTGAGCAGCACCGACGTATTTGACGGTAGGTACAGAGACGATTGCCTGGGGACCGCGGGTAGGTGAACTACTAGCGCTACCTATCTCCTCCTTCGACCACTAACTTTAAAATCCCGCCACATTTCAAATCTTCACAATTTTCTTTTGTAGGCAGTCCCGACAGTTTTATAGCTAGCTTATTAGCTTTCATCTATAAAAAAAATTAAGATTGGTTACCCTTCTTTTTTCTATTTTTCCTTCCTTTAATCCTGGTTGTATAAATATAATGGCAATTGCAATGGGGCAATGTTTACCGTTTTAAATAACACTGGAGTGGATTCACGAGATTCAGCCGGGTCACTTTCCTTATCAAAGTGACTGTTCCTGAACCCTAAAAACAAGAGACGATATATTTGTCGAAAGTCGTGGATTTTCAGTTTTGCTATCAAGTAAGAGCATCCACCAAACCCAGACTTGTGTAGGTAAAGCAGGTTGTTGTTTTGCCAATGACTCGGCAGAGACCAATCTGTACCATCTGGCAGGAGCTCTCCATTTGTTCTTTCTTAATTTCCCACATGATCTAACTATTTACTTAGGTGGCGAGTTTCAAAAAGACAGAACCCCTCTTTTTTGTTCTAACCATCTTCAAAAACTGACTGTGACGGGATTTTGAACTTACTTAGTAGCAAAAAAACCTTTTAGCTTTCTTCACACTGGAGAAGCTAGGCGTGCAGGATGAAGAGCCTTTGACAGCAAAGAAGTGGAGTGGCGCATTGAAGTCGCTGTGTTCTCTGAGGAATAGGCTCATCCATTGGTCTGGCTCAGCCCATTTCCTTCTAAGACGGCTATGTCAATCACAATAAAACCAAAAGTTTCTCCAGGCTGACGTTCCATTCAATTTATTAATCCTTTCATGGCTATAGCATGGTTCTGTGATATTTTATAGCGCTGCAGATACTTAATAAATTGAAAGAGTAGTTTTAAAGAAGACTTGAAAGAAAGAATGTGTTATAAGAGGGTACATGAGGTAGCTCTGCTGAGAGTGAGAGAAATGCGAGTTGAGCATCTGTAAAACAGTGCTTATAATAATGTCCAAACGATTGGTCAGAATTATTATCGGTAAAAGCAAAGAATATGAACCGATCCCTCCGGTAAGGCAATATGTCGATATATCACGACCGAGGTCAGGTTATCGATATGCCCGACATCGCTCATAGGCACTCCCCCACCAACTGCGTCGGTGACGCATATCGATACTTGCAGTCGTAGCGTTCAAGCGAACTATCGATACATGCAGTCGTAGCGTTATCAAGCGGTCGGTCCATGTTCTTTAGTTCACCCTTATTATCAATTGCTGAGCTGCAGGGCCGAATGAAAATTGACAAGTTCCAAAACTCCCAGGTCATTTGTTTTTAAAATACATCAACAGACAGCGGCACTATCGCACTATGACACTTGTTCATGCTTCCTTTCCCGCCAGACGAATTTACAATCGAAACGTAAGGATATAGTTTGTTGCCGACTTATTTTCTTAGTTATGTGCTTGAGTTCGCATCGAAAGAGATCAGCTGTTCGTAGATTGTTAGACAGCTGTGTCCCGTAGTCGAAGTTGTGTTGTACTCTTCTGGGCCTCCCGTTGTAGTTTACCAAAGGAGGAAATTCCCGTGCATGAGAAATTCATTCAATTTCTTGTGTTATTTTTTTCGTTAGCCCGCCGAACCAACGTAATGTCTTCGAAAGATAAATTGGCCATTTTCCCTTCTCGTGGGTGAGTTTTGACAAGGTTTTTTTCTTTTGACTGACCCCGAGGGCCACGCCTACTTTTTTGGCTGTCAATTTTATTTTAGTATCTTGTTTGCTTCGATTTTCGTTTAATTGTTTGTAATAACTGATTGTCTAATTTTCTAATAGACCACTCTTTTCTGCAATTCCTCATTTTTAACTCGATTTCACTTCGTCATGGTTTGGGGAGTGTTGCGGCAGTTCTCCCACCACACCTTAAAATGAGCAGAATCGGAATCTACCTGTTACTGGCCTCTTACGCATATTAATAATCAGATTGGTTAGTGATAGTTCATAGATCAAGTTCTCCACAGGCAGCTGACCTTGGAATGATTTTCAATCTTTCATTGTAGTCACACTTGTTCCTTGAGAATGTCGTTTGGAGTGATGTGCGAGACGGTTAAACTCGCATGTTTCGTACTTATCGTGTCAACTAATATCAACGAAATGCGTAGAGCTATATCTCTTACCGGTAGAGAAGATCTCGAGGACTGACTATCGTGTTGTAGGTTTTGTGATAATTGACTTTGCTTTAGGATCCACATTTGAGTGGCCCTGCCCTTGGAAGAAAAATTATTTACCAAATACAGGGAGTGTTGTACCTTCAACTAATTACGTCCTTTCATCAGAATTATTACACTATTTTTTAGCTATATATAGTATTTTTGATGTGTTATATAGATAGTGGCTAATGAACCCCTCCCCCTCCCTATTGTTTTGGCCAGCAATGGGCATGCTGTACTGGAGGGCGATTATGGGTTCATATTTCTTCTCCATTCCCTCACCGGTTTATCTTGAACTAGTCACTGCCTTGAGGTTTTGGGTTCTTAAGATCAAACTCTCATGCTACAGCCATCTTTGCTGGCTGCATGAAACGCTTACACTGAACGTAGAGGCGTGTCAAAATGAGAAATCAGCCCATTGTATAGACACAGTACAAGCACTTCCTCGCATTGCATAGCCCACAAGACTGTACCTCTGACTGTGGCAGTATTGGCATGGTTTTACTTCCTCTCCAGTCGGAAAAATGGGTTTAACTGCCTTTGGCCATATACTCACCCATAATCAGATACACTTTTCTCCCATTTGCCTACCTCACAGGGCGCTTTGAGTTGATGCTCTCTTCACCCCCATCACATCTTCTGTTCCCCAATAACTGTTCTAGGATTTATTGGATAACCAACCTGTAATTAGTAACCAGCCTATAGCATGTTCTTAGGATGGCATGATTGCTTCTGGGCGATTCTTATTTACTATTCTGAAGTTATAGGAAAAACACCGAGGAAAAACTAATTCAAAAAGAAAACAGTTTTATTTAATTCTGGAATTTTTCCTCTTCTATAACCAGTAATCGATTTCTATTGTGTTGGCAGCAAATTAGCCATGCGATTTATTTTTGTGGAAATGCTCGTGTCACATGAGTGGGATTCACCAGGCTGAAATGCACTGAAATCTAATTTGGTCGTGATTAAGTCTCATTTTTCTTTGGGTTAAAGTGTTATATTACGGTTCGGTTGTTTGTAACTGTCTACACAAACAATTGAATCAAAATTGTTACAGTAATAAAATAGTCTGGTGTTATTGCTGTTATAATACTTACTAAACTGTCGTTTGTATTAGCCTGAGGGTGCATGAGGTCAGTGCAGTCACAGGTAGGTAAAATAGTGACGAATAGCTTAGTTTTCCTTTGTTCCTTAGTAACCTTTGTTGGTCGGGAAGCTGAATATCAACTTTGAACTGGTTTTGTCCCGCCATTATTTCCAAATTAAGTATACATACAAGTACACTAATTTCTCGAATGACGTTTTTGACACTCAGAAGATTGAAACAGAAAGGAGGAAAAACGACAATTAGGCCTATCACGTAAGGTTCTTTTCTACAGTGTAGGGTTTTCTTTCTTTTTATTGTATTGCATTTATTGTTTGAAACTGTTACATAAAAAAACATCTCATTGTAGTTATGAAATGCAGTCATCATAATGGTTGTAAAATAAAATTATAATTATAGTTCAACATTTGTTGAGAAGACAAGAATGCGTTGAGGCCGGCGGAGTTGAGGGTTGATAAACTAATTGCTTCTGTCACGAGCAGGTTGGTGTGGGTGAGGTTTTTGGAGAAAAATTTTGAAATGTTCACACCCAAATACACAGATAGGGATGCTATTTGTAAATCCGTGAATGTTGTTGATTTTCTCACAAATGGCGGGAACTGGACAACATTTTTTGTACACTATTGTTTTGTAGTTTTTCAATGCGCTTGAGATGGCTGCTCGAGCAGGCGCCCCAAATTAAAAGTGCTAACTCCCCTATTGGGCATATAAGGGATTAGTACATTAAGATGTTACTTGTCACGGAGATACCAGGGTTGGCTCTACGAAGTAGAAAGTTATGTAATCGGCTGGAAAAAAGTTGAGTTCTCTTCCGATCTTTACGTTTTAAGACCTACTGAGTCTGAAAAACACAATTTGGGAAAATGGTCTGTAAACGGGATTGCAAACAGCCGAACCAAATCCGCTTGAAACTTGATATTCAGCCCACAGAGTACTTTGGGACACCGAAATAAGGGTATGAGCAAAATCTTTCCAAAATTAACTTCCCCTCAAAAACGGTTCTAACGATTTTGATTAAATTTGTATGGACAGTTCTAAATAACACAATACCATAAAATTCCCATCCGTGGGAAGCAGCGAGAGCAGCTCAATAAATTATGAAACATTTCGACGAACATCGATTTTGGCGCAGTTTTTGTGATTGCAATCTTCAGAAAAATTGACGTGATAGTCCAATTTAGATATACGATGATAGTTTGATAACTCCCATGAGATATACAGGGGATATTCAAGAAATTTCAATCCCCGCCATTGCAATTAAAAATAAATTGAACTAATAGCAAAAGCAACGTAAACCAATCCTTGTACCCTTAGTGGGTTGTGATACACGTTCGTCGAAGGTGAAGTGATGAACTAGTGATAAGGTAATAGGATTCTATGGCATGTGGAGGGGGTAGAAGCTGAGGTTTAGCGTAAGTGCTACTTATTGCACCTCCGGCTAAATTTTTCTGTGTAGTAAAAAACTAGTTGTTCCCTCCTATGGCATTCTTACCAAATTTTTGTTCCTGTATTCTTTAACAGTTTTTCTTTTTCTTGGATTTTCTTCATTATAGCGCTCAGACGCTAATGAAAGGTCGGCTGGTTGGTGCTCAGAAGGGTCACAGCCTGCTGAAAAAGAAAGCCGATGCTCTTCAGATGAGATTCCGTTCCATTCTCAACAAGATCATTTCTGTACGTGACATTACGATTAGTTCGTATTTTTTTAATGGTTGTTGTCAATATTGAGTTTCGTTTATTCTGACGCTTTATTTTACCCACTTCTGCAGACGAAGACCTTGATGGGAGATGTGATGAAGGAAGCTGCATTTTCTTTGGCCGAAGCGAAGTTTGCTACAGGAGATTTCAACCAAGTTGTTCTGCAAAATGTTACGAAGGCTCAAATCAAAGTTAGAACTAAAAAAGACAATGTGGCTGGTGAGTAGTTTTATTTCGTATTGTTCGCCATTAGCATTCTCTCTACTGAACTGTCAGAAGCTTTGTGTTCGCAGAAGAAGGGGTCAAAAAAACTTTCCTTTTATTATGAAACGTTTCAGAACTCCTGGAACTAAATCGGTTTTGTGTTTGTGATCAACTTGACTACCATAATTTTGTGGATTAGGCCCTCAAAGGCATTCGCTTGTGCCTCGCCCCAGTGTGTTGAGTCGAGGAATACTCTCCAAGAATGTGATAAGCTGGTGGGGTTCATCCACTGTTCGAAACCATCTTTATAGACGTTAGTTGGGGCTGATTAGATGAACTAGACTTAATAAAAGATTGGAAAGAAATGAATGTGATGAAAAGGGCTTGGGAAAAGCTATAAATTATAATTTTGACCCCAACAAACAAGTTAATGATGATAAATGAGAATTTTACCAAATTTATATCAAAAATACCGAAAAGTAGAAAATATATTTTAAAGAAAGTGAACTTATGAATAAAATCGGCTTTCATTTCCTACTGATGAGAAAAAATAAATTTTGGGAAATCAATGTTTCTTATTTAGTCGTCATCACTAACAGTTGTGTTACAGGCATGATTGGAACCTGTGGAATGGAACGAGATGGTGGGCTCCACTCCTGGGAATGTCACTACCACAAAATCAGTCAGGAGATGAACCAGAGGTGGGAGGTAGATGAGAGGTTGGAGTTTTGTACAGGCTATTGAACGAATTTGGACCTTCCTGTTTATTATTCAAGGAAGGAATTAATAGTTTCTTACTGTTGACCTGAGGACCCTACCATTACATTAGCCACCAGAAGGGGGGGGGGGTACTTGAGGCACATCCGTCCTACTCGCTCGATACTGACGCTCAGCCTGTCTGCTGGGTATCTCACACTCATTGCACCGTGGTCTACTCTCTTAACTGACTGCCTGAGGGAATGCTTCTTGTTTCCAAAGTCTACGACTACGAATGCCTAATCCCTCTGTGTCATTCATTTCGCTAATCCTGGCAGCTTCCAGATGGTTCCCACATCCACCTTCCCCAAAGTGACCATAAGGATCTCCCACGGGCTCTACCATTACAGTTGATATGGTGACGTGGGGGAAATGAGGCGATAGCAGAAGACCAATAAATGAATGCAGCATGGTGCATCTACTCAACCATGCAGTAGTCCATGAATAATGGATAGATTAGCAATTTGAAACTACCCGTTGCGAAATAGTTATTTCAATTTTATTATAAAGCAGAAATTGGATAAGATTCTGCTTTTGAGTCTGTTTCCTCAGGGATTTTGTCCGAAAAGTGAAATTGAAAACCTGGCTTATAGAGAATGGTGTCAGGTAATAATAAAGCTGTGGGAAGATTTTAAAAGGTGAGCTGAAGGTCGTTTTGTCGATGTGCAATGTGCTCGAGCTGAACAGTAGGTTAATATGAGCGTTCAGTTAATCTAGCCACCTGCAATTAACATATTTTTTGATGTATTGTACAATCATTTGGGAATGGAGTCTTCCTACGAGCACAATGGATGAACACATGATTGCTTTATTATTAAATTAAAAAAAGAAAAATGGACGGCGGGGCAATCAATAAATTTGCTTATTTCAGGTGTCACTCTGCCAGTTTTTGAAAGTTACCAGGATGGAACCGATACTTACGAACTCGCCGGTTTGGCTCGAGGTGGACAACAAGTGGCTCGATTGAAGAAAAACTACCAGGCTGCAATTAAACTGTTGGTCGAGTTGGCCTCACTTCAAACTTCTTTCGTGACTTTGGATGAAGTTATCAAACTGACAAATAGGCGTGTGAACGCTATTGAGCACGGTAAGTTCGATAATTATCGGTATATAATACGATCTTGTAACCTAGGACGTCTGTGTGTGTGTCCAGCCTAATTATTTCGAAACACTCTGGAATCGGCTCATTTCCTGAATAAATATGTTTTAGTGACGGTTCAATCAATAGTAGGAGATAAAGTCAAAGTGTTACGAAACGTTCGTAAGCTTAAAGGGTTCCGCATGTAAAACCTAATTCTTGAAGATTTGTTTGGTTCAGGATATAAAGGCTACCATTTCGTTGCGACGAATCTTAGGAATAGAATGAAACAAGAGTTTTTGGCGGGAATTGAGAACCAAGAGCCAGGTCTACGCCATGTGTGGTCGGGAAGGTGAAGGAAGACTGTGTGGATGCCCGGGAGCGTATAAAGAGGTAAACCCTCCCCTCATCGACGGTTAGGGCCATTACGTTGATGTCGTTGAAATTCATGACAAAAAGTATTTGGAAATTGAGTATACTAGTTTGAAAACTGTTGACAAATTTGATAAGTGTTTTGAATCGATGCCTGGAAAATTAAGTAAAAATAGATAAGAAATCGAGAACAATGGCTAGGTAATAGGTGAAAATATTTTTTAGGAACCTTCGCAAAATAGATGAAGATGAAATAAGAATATCCGTGACATCAAGTAAAAACGCTGCAAATTATTACGCAACGGTTTATTTTCTTGTGCAGCATGAAAGCCACACCAGAGCGGTTGCCATTGCTTCTTAGTGAAGTCATACCAACTCGAGCCTTTTCAACTCATGAAACTCAAAGCTTCATCGTTACTGATAGTCGAAATTCAGCCTTAGAGGCATTCAGGCACAATTCTAGGGGTTGTTAGTTTTACCTTACTGATGAACTGTCGTTACTGGAGTAATCCTGCTTAGTACAGAAGGACAGAAATTTAGTATTCACGCTCGGTCGACTTGCCAGTCCATATTTTGCTTTTAACGTGATCTAAAAAATCGGTTTTGCACAAAAATTCCGTATATCTCGTTGTACCCGCATTCTTGACAATCCATGGTTGTTGTGGCCAAAAAATGGTTTACAAAATTATTCCAAAACGAAATTTTGGTAATTTATTGCATTTACATGTTTGATATCGTTTCATAGGTATTTTTTGGTAATATGTCGAATAGGAGGGGTCTTAGAGATGCAGGATTGCGTATAGATGGACAACACTGGAATCACAGTAAATACGGTGAGAAGAACTCTAGTAGTTGGAGGGATTCGTGGGACAATCTAGTGAAAGTTGTCTTCTTTTCCTATCACTGCCTCCTGCATCACTCCAAGCATTCGTCAGTACGATCGCCTCCTCATGCCAATTGCCTAGCATAGGCTAGAAAACGTTAATGTTCGTTGTAACTGTGTAGTCAGGTCATGTATTGTATCGTTTACTACTATTTTTCGGTGCTGAATCAAATGGGATGCCTCTCAAAAGTGCTCTAAAAACATGTCACTGAACCCTTATTGTATATATTGTGGATAGAGACCACTGTGTATGACGCATAAGGCGGTTTGAAAAATAAAAAAATACTAGAAGAGGGAACGCGTAAAAACGTAATTATTGTCCAAACCAGAAAATCGTTCAGGAGTGGATTCTTTTACAGTTCTTTTACAGGTCCATGTTACCTATTTATTGTATTAATATTTGTTACCATTTTCTCTGGTTCAAATCTTATTGTTCCCTGATTTTCGCAGTTATTATTCCTTGCATTGAGCGCACACTGGCCTACATCATTTCTGAACTGGACGAACTGGAAAGGGAAGAATTTTACAGGTACCATTATAACAAGATTAACACTTTACTGACAATATCACGTTGAACCGAGGGAATGTACGCTCCTAGCTTGAGGAATGGTGGGCAGTGCTGTTAGCGACCGAGTTGTGCGATTGTCACTTTCCTTATCTCTACAATGTAGAAATGGAAAGGTACTTGCCGAAGAAAATGTGGTTTCTAAATATTTTGGGATGGTAGTCCAATTGACTATCTATATGATGACAAGTTAATAACTGGCATAATTTAATTAGGAACAACGCCTAAAATTCCGTTATTCCAACCATCCACCTTTCATTCTTTAACATAACTCTCTCAGTTTTTACCTGATGATTCCAACATAGTAAAAAAGACGTCGAAAAGTCACGCACCATCTAATTCTCATTTATGGGAAAATGACTAGTGGGGCACAATAAATTGAAGACGATTTCGACGAAAAGCTAATTTGTGTACTTTCTTCCTTTAATCTTCCTGATATCGTACTAGCGTTGCGAGAGAATGTGCAGGACCGGGCCAACAGATATCAATGTTGAAATTACGCCTTGCGGCAGACCAATATTACTACCCTTATTTGTTCCACATGCTGTTAGCCTCACAGAATCATCAGTAGGGCCCATGCTGCCCCAGTTATTCTGCAAACCAGAGGGTGTAGTAGTTGCCCACAGAATCGGGTAATAAATAATTACAATGTCCTTCTGAATGTAAAACTGGCGGCGTTCAAGTTTCCGGAATATATTGTGCAGCTCTTACTTATGCCATGACCAACAGTGCACAGGAGATTCATGAAACTGTCTAAGTAATTTTTTGAGAAGGATCGTGTTCCCCATTTTCGAACAATCGAGTAGAACTTGGTACTTTTGGAAATGGTGGTAAGTGAAGTGGTGGTACTACTGAAGTTTCCTCTGTGATGAGCGTTATAAACGCTCATCGCATAAGTACTTAATTGTACTGCCATCTCAATTTTTTCTGAAGATTTGAGTAATATTTTAACAGAGATTCGGTTTTCGTCGAAACGCTTGGTAATTTATTGTGCTGCTCTCGTAATTTGCTCACAAATGACAACTTTGTGGTCATTTGGAACTGTGTACAAAAAAATTTAATCAAAATCGTTAGAGCCGTTTGTGATCACTATGATAACTATAGTCATACTCATACCATTATTTCGGTGTTCCATGGTAACTAGCGGGCTAGGTGTCCTGTATGAGCTGATTTGGTTCAGCCGATTTCGCTCAAGCGCGTTCACAGACACACATGTACACACAGGTCTGTTTCATTATTAATATGACTGTTCCTGAACCCTCACGAATGAGTCATATCTATCAGTCGACTGTGATGGAGGTTGCGGTTTTGCTATCATGTGTTACGGGCACGATCGGATTACACTGTGACCTGGAACACCGGAGCCGTTCAAAGCAGCTCTGATTAAATCTGAAGAGGAAGAAAACTGCTGAAGAACAGGGAGAGGGGGGACTGCATTGCCGCGATCGGGAGGTTAGGAAAATCGGGTCCGCGGCGCACAACAAGGCGATCGGCCTATTCCTCTTCCGGACGTCTATAACTTCACTTCGCTCCTCTGTCTTATCTCAATACCTGCGGGCTTTGGCTATTCCTGTGCGAATATGCGATACTTGGTTGGAAGGAAGGAGGTATTATTGTGAGACGCCCGAATATCTCCTATAACATTGGCGCTCATGTTACGGGGGGGATTAATATTGAAAGCGGTATCACGCTAAGAGAGTTGGGGAGTTAGGATGATATCACGCCGAATGCTATTGGAACAGAATTTTATTCTCAATTACATTCGAGGAAGTTTTACCACCACAAACAGGGATCTGGGTGGGAGCGAACGCGGACGACACGGCGACGAGGGATTCAGCTCAGTTATAACTGACGGTAGCGAAGTCTCGAGTGAATCGGGGCATTTGAGGTGCTCCGTCAGCATAAATGCCCCGGACGAGCCTCCGCCGAATCGAAGGGTTTGGTTCGTCTCGTTACACATGCAAGAGCCCAGCCACTCATTTAGCATCCATCAAACCCAGACCTGTTGGGAGACACGAACCGTTTTCAGACACAGTAGGCCTTACAATATTAAGATCGGAAGAGAACTCAAAACAAAATTTTCGTAGGAAGGAAAGTAAAAAATTGACCAAGGAGACCAGGCTTAATCTTATGAAAGATGCAGGACTAATGATGAAAGTATTCTGTTCTTTGGCCTTTGGCGCCCCTGGGAAACCAATCCTCAGGCTCACCCTCTTTATATTGTGTAACTTTCAACTGTTTTATTTCCTTCATGAATTTAAATACTCTTGTTCATCCATTCTTTCGTTCAACTGTTAATTTCAAAGGCTGAAGAAAATTCAAGACAAAAAACGTATCGCAAGAGCCAAAGCCGAAGCGATCTTGAAAGCCAAAGGGCCCGGTAACTCCCTCGCTGAGGCAGCCAATATTTTGGATGAGCGCGACGAAGACCTCCTTTTCTAAGTTTTTTGGCTCACGAAAGTGGTCCGTAAGGTAAATAAGAGAAGAGAAATTGTGTCATTCCAACATATAAGATAACACTGCGGAGTACATTGTAAATGCTAATTACGAGTATCCTGATGTACCATAATCCTATCAAAAATGTCCTCTTCCAAAAATGTACTAGTACTTTTGCAGTCAAACGCAAATCGAAGATTAAAATTGCTCCCAGTGTACCAATACCCTACTGGTATTTTGAAGAACGTGCAATTGACTGTTTAATTTTTTTTCCTCACTTGTTTCTTTTTAGTTGAAAAACAAAAAGCTTGGGTAGTTTTTATTTGTGGAACACGCTGCCTTTCCAAAATAGTCGAAACTTTTGACTTTTTCAGAGAATTGTAGTTGTGGCTGTTGTCCACATAATGCATGTAATTATGTGTATAAAAAGTTTATTCTCGTTCAATAAAACCGTGTTCTCTATCAAACTTATCGTTTTGGCCATACGCTGAAAAGGGGGAGGGTGAAAAAAGGGCGATACAATGTTAAATCGATTTCGACACACAGGTTACTTGTTACTGATAACTGTCGAAATGGATTTAACATTGTAACTCAAATTTAGTGAAAATAGACAATCGCCCTAACTCCTTATTATTATTGGACGATGTTATGTTGGTATTCTTTGACCCGTACCTTCAATCATCGAAGTCTCAAGGGCATATTGTCATCATGAATAATGAGATTTCCCATCCCTGATGACGGCTGCTGGTCCATCGTCATCATTTTAACTGACCTCCATTTCAATTTCAGTCGAATGTAACATGTGCACAAGTTGAACCGCTTTTTGCCGCAAGTCCAAAATTGCTCCACGTTCACTCAGGACACCGCAATATATGAGCAGTGCACTATGATTGAGACCATGACTTGAACACTGAAAGGTTGTGTCGCCATCAAGGTGAAATGAAACAATTGTAACTTCTGTGGGCGTTATTGGTTGGGATCCCTGACCCACTATCAAAGGTTTGAAGCATGAAGAGAGCCAATACAATGTTTCAAATCGACAAGTGTTATTTGGAAGCCAGTGACCATAATTGTGATTTCCACATTGATTCTAGCACACATTCAACTGTGAAATTCCTTCCTCTCCCCAATTCGTGAACTCCTTTTTTTCTCCAGCTCATACAAGCGCGTATCATCTTTTCGGCCTTCTCTGTTACCATTGCAACCTTCTTCTATGGTTATCTTATTGTCTTCCTCTTCACGCTCGCTGCTGTTGACCAGCCTATCTCAAACTGAGGTGGGGGAAAGCGAAAAGAAACAGCTTTTTTTCCGTCCAAGACTGGCGGAGGGGCAGTATTATATAGAAAAAAATTGAAAAAGACCCTGCTTTAGGTCGTCTGCTCGCTGTTTGGAAAAGCCAGCGAACGAACTCCAAGACGAAAGTCTTCAGACCCGCAGTCTTCTGGAACTCGGCTACTACACAGGAATTGGGATAAACTGCACGTATCTGGTGTGTGCCGCGTTTTGTTGTGAAAGAGTTGGTTTTTAATTCATCACGCAAAGCGAGCCTGGACACGAAAGGGGTTCTCGTTGCTACTATTCCAGAATTGTCATCTGATGGAGCATTGGTGTCGATATTAGATGCGAAAATGCCCAAGAGCGCATATAATAAGGTGTGTAAGCTACTGAAAACTGATGAGCTGAATTAAACCACTCAACCGAAGAAGTTGACATGAACATCAATTTGTTTTGGCGAACCTAATACTTTTATTGGCAGCGGAATTCAATTTTATATATCGCTGGAACGCTCCCGTATCCATCTGGGACGCTGGGTGAGATGACGATAACCATAATATAATTGTTTGTTGACAGTGGCGGGTTTTTCACTATTAAAAACCAATTACCCAAGTGACAAACTAAAATCGTGTGATAAGTACAATGAGAAAAAACGGAAATTAGGAGCTCCTATTAAATGAAACAAAATAACGAAAAGTGAACAATAGAAAAGTGGAAACTGTTGCAGCTAGTGTCCTCGAGAAATTAGAATAAACGCCTGGCCGTTTGAGTGAAGTCGGCAATTGATGTATGTAGCGAGGAGTCAGCAAATGATGCTCGTGTGAGAGTAGATGTCAGGTGGGATGGTGATGACCCAGTATATCGTTATGGGATGCTGATGACCCAAGGAAAAAAAGGATGAAGTGGCAGCTTGATATGACCATTGAGCGGCTGAACGCGTTGTGCCAAAAAAGAGCGAGGCAGTAGCCGAGAAACGGTGAGCTGGATGAGCGGGGGTTTTCTGATGACGCCGAGGAGGGGAGCAATAAAATCCGTCTTCCTTTTTCGCGTTAACAATAATAGATAATAATCGTCGTCGAAATGGAACTGCAGTAGTAGTACACGTGTAGCATTATCTTTGTTTATTATTATTCAAAAATATATAAATTATTCAAAATAATAATAATCGACGGAGCATGGTAAAGCAGAAGAGATATGAGGATATGATAAGGAAAGATATGAGATAACCACCCAATTTTTTTGTGGTTAACGTTTCCTTAAGGTTAGAGCTAAACGAAGCTGATGAAACCTAGTTTTGCAGAATGGAGCGTTAACCGAGTCTAAACAAGTTTTACACAATTGGCGGAAATGGCCCTAAAATGCCTTTTAGGGCCATAATAACCATAGGGCCATAATATAACATAATAATTTCCTCGAAATCCTTTTTAGAACCTGGAGAAGAAAAGATATTTCGAGAAAGTAGGAATACAATTTTCGACTAGCCCTACAAATATCAATCAAACATCCTTATTAGCACGTTTCAGCAGCTAATTTCGACAACCAGGTAGGATTAACCAACTCTCAAAAAATGAATGATGCCGTGTCCCACCTGATCCTCAACTTTTGAAAACAATTGCATCCCAAGAAACCAGACGTGAAAATCGTGTAAATATCGGCTGGAAAAAGTTCTTACGATAAATATGTAATACATACCTTCATTTAGAGATGCCATGGGAAATCTCGACTGATTGGCTTGGATACAGAATAGGAAAGGGGCTGACGGGTATTTCTTCCAACTTACGTATATGACTTGAGTCATGTTCGAACAACTGCAATCATACCTGCAGTGTCAAGCAGTAGTTTGTACCTTCTCCGCGGTTAGCAGGTTAAGTTAAGAGCTCGAATCAACGACGTTTTACTTTCCGCTACCCAAAGGTTAAAAGTATAGTAATTGTGTCATAAAAAAGGTTTAGTTTTCTTCACACCTTCACGTTTTGAGGTCTACTGAATCCAAAAAAAAAAAATCCAACGCTTAGTCCGTGTGTGTGTGTTCAATTTGCGGGAGAACGGCTGAACCGATTGAACTGATTCTTTTTTCGTAATTTTTTGAAGACGCGAAAATGCGGTAATGGGCGAGTTCCATCGATGGAAAGGGGGTGAGGGACGAAAATGTCGACTATTTTTACCAAACTCACAGGACGTTTTTATATAGTTAATTACTGTATATTGTGACCTCTAACAGCCCATTGAACAGAAATAAAAATCAAAATGTGTCGAAAGTGACGTTTTTCTTGAGTATTTTCGTAATTTTCAGAGTAACTTCTAAACTGGATTTGATCAGTCGGGGTGTCTTGTAGCCACCACATTTTGTTCTCCACGACTATTTCTGTATCCATCTGTTGAAGGGAGATGTAAGTCACGGTATGATAGCTCGGAAAAAGAGATTTATCAAGTATTAATTCACAATTTTCTCAAAAAAAGCTCTAACGATTTCAAATCAAACTTACAGAATACTCTCAACATTTTGTTTACCTTGAATGTTTCCGTAGAAGTGCGTTGAATCAAGACAGCTCCCGAATACCCGGCAGGTCGTCGAATTTACGGGGTTGCGTGTTGCTACGCACCAGATTTTTTCTTCGCGTTTCAGTTTTTCGAGCTTTGGCCAGGTTTTTGCGATCCCGGCCACTATTTACCGTTCATCGCTTCGAAAAACTGCTAACTTTCGGTTCACAAGATTTTCTTCCTTCAGGTGATCAAACCAACGCTGTATTTTTAACGATAAAATATATTTCCAAGTTTCGAAGAACATTTACAAAATATATAACGTTAATAATGGTGCCGTACTTTCAAGAGACGTTCAAACTGTAAATAAGTAATTTCTATCAACAGCAAACAAGAAGGACTACGCTTCATTCGAATAGTAACGAGTAATTTCTTTTTTCCTCGCCCTCTTTTTTTTCACAAAAACCCTCGTTGTTCAATCGATTGATATAAATATTTTATATGGTACACTTACATGAGCTTTTTTAACGTTTACTATTTACAAGAATGACGAAACGCGGTGCCGCTTGCAGGAAAACCCGCAGCAAACCTTTTAACGCGAAAGGCGTCGAGGAGTTCGTAGTTTCAATTTTTCTAGAATACATGAATTTTGTGTTTAGGTAAATAACTAGCGAATAGCTACAAAATCCAAACCGTCTTCCCTTTTGGTTTGCTGCGGGGTGGCTCAGTACCTTCAGGCGACCCCACGATCAACAATTTTCATGTCTGAGAAAAACTTAGTCAACACAAAGACCACTTTTTTTTGTCTAAATTCTAAGCTTAGCAATCACATTGTTTCCTTTGTATATATATGTATAAGCCGATCGCACTCGGTACAAACAACGTAGTCGTATAAACATCCGTTTAAAACTATATTAGGTACTTTATTTCATAATTATTTTTTCCTTTGACACAAATTACAGCCGTTAACGCTCGATCGTACAAGTTTGTTTACACTCTTCAATCGGGCTTGTCGGGGAAAGTTAAACATTTGGAACGAGCTACAAATTCGCGTCGATTGAGCGGTTCGTCCGGTGCAAAACGCAACTTTGTATCAAATGGATTTATATTTAGAGGTTTGTTATTAATTTGACTATCAAGATTAGTGTGACTATTATTTATGACAGAGCAACCCATAGTCAGAAGTTGCATCTTTTAATCCCCTAATTTTAAACATTTCTCTCTAAATTTGGTTTCAAAGTCTTACTGGAAAATATTACTGATGTGAATCGTTCCTCTTTTGTACGTGCCTTAAAGGAGGACACTAGTCAATCCATGCGTACTCTAATGACTTCCAGGTTGTAATGTCTTTTTATGACTCACAGGGAAGTCTAAATTACTGCACGCTTATAATTTCCTGGGCGAGTCGTTCAATAAAAGATTTTGTGAGCCCCAGGGGCGACGATTCAAAAATTATGAACGGATCTGGTCCACATTAATGCGCCACCTAGCAAAATCATCTTTGTAGGGCTTTGGCTATTTGAACCAGCGTATATTATGTATATTTTATTGATTTTGTGGGCCATTCTTCCCTAATTTACTCCGTCCAGAGGATAAGATAAGAGTGTTCTGAACTCTCCGATGCAACAACATTCTCCGCCGTGGCAACTTTCCTCAGGAAGTATTTTATTCGCTCAGGTTTTCACTCAAATTTTTATTTTGGCAAATTCGACATTCGATGTTGATGCTTTCCATAATTCATTCTGTTGCCCCACTTATGTCGTGACGTTTACATGCTCAATATGTGGGGCTGTCCAGTTTACTTAATTGCAGTTACATGGGTACCTGCGTAAAAAGGTAGTCAAAGAGACAACACCACTTGACTTCCCAAAATGTCGTGGGCTGTCCCTAGTTGTTTGATAACTGCTATTAAACTTCTACCAACTACGAATTGAACTACCAACTTCATTTTTTATAACGCTAGTAACGTAAGAGGGAGGTTAACAACGAAACTTTATTGCGCTGCTCACGTAATTTTTACACAAATGAGAATTCAACGGTACTGACGTGTTATTTGAGAGCTGTTCGTGCATTTTGGAGAAAAACAAATTTGGCGTTTCGATTGCTATGATAATTATAGTTAGTTTTGGACCGATTTGGCTCACGACCTAATTTGATGTGCTACGTGTGCAAGTTGCACATCCAATTCGAGCTGATTTGCTTCTGCCATTCTTTCGGAATCGTGTTTTCGGACGCAGGGACTCGAGAACGTGAAGATCTGAAGAAAATTTAACTCTTTTTTTTTTCAGTTGGTAACACAACTTTTCTTCCCACTGCGTGGGAATGTGAGTCTGCGCTAAAACCGATTTTCGTCGAAACGTTTCATAGTTTATTGTTCTCCTCGGCTAGTGCTTAAGTTTTTTAAGGCGTGCCAGCTAAGTGTTTGATAATTTATCGCTCCGCTCTCGTCATTTTCCCTACACAATTTTGTTACCGAACAGTTTTTTGGTACTGTCCACGCAAACAAATTTAATAGAAGTCGTTTTAACCGTTTTTGAGAAAAAAAAGGTGATTATTACAGCTTGTTTTAGCGTCCTATGTTGATGCGCACGCTGGATATCGCGTTTGAGCAGATATTCTCTCTCGAACGATTTGTATCATACTCGCAGTTCTTTGTCAACTTTTTTATTCACACTTATCGTTTTAAGTAATTTTTCCGACGATCCGTTGGTTGAGTTCAACCTCCAAAATGTGCCAAAAGCGTTTAACGTTTAGGACTTTTCAACGCTAGATATCCAGGACTTATAGCAGCCTACATCCACATTTTGTGCTTCGAACTATTCATGTAACGATCTCCGGCGGACAACATACAAAAATGAATTCGTCGAACATTATTCGTTCTCGAAATTTTCTCAAAACGACTGACAATTTCGATGAAAATGCGGGTATTTCACTATAAGCGTTTCTGTACAGAAGTGCTCAACGAACATCTGCTTTGGTTTATGAACCGTATCGTCGAATTTACAGAGGATTGAGGAATGTTGCGTGATTCGTTGAACTATCCATTTAAACGCCTCTAGCTGAATACACCAACTGTTCGCCTAAGTCTATTCCACTTGATGTATGAAACGACCTCTAAATATCCAGAACTTCAACAAGACTAAACATTTTTGGGATTGGTTCCGGAATCGCACGATTTCGCTTATTTGTTAAAATAGAAGTCGTTGTAAAATAATGACATTTTATGTTAATTTCAAAACCCTTTTTGCTCCAGCTTATCTACTAGTTTGTTTTTTCGAAATTTCAATTTCTACTCAACAAACTCACTCTTTAAAAAACTTTCAGGTTATTTATACGCCCTTAACTTGCATTAATCAATATGTTACACAACGTACCCTGGCCTAACTACCCTGACCTTTTCACTCTGAGGGAAACGGAAACGGCTCAATGGTCCGATTGGATTGCACTGAGTACAATATGCGAATACTGTATGTAATTCGACGATACGTAATATACCGCTACGACGGTGGCTAGTGGGTAGGTATAAAACTACATTAACTATATCAAATATTTGTTACCAAAATTTAACGTTTTCCAAGTCAATTCCGAGCTCATTGCGGGTTGTGTTTTTTCAAAGATACTCACACTGTTATTTTGAATAAGAATTGTGAGTTAGTTCTCACATTGCGGGACTTACTCTCATGTCAGTGCTGCGTTCACAATGTAAAGAAATGTAATACAGGGTCTGACTTTTTATGTTAACGTTCGCAAACTGAACAAATTGGGCAGTCTCGTATTTCGCAACCTTAGGATGGTTTGTTGTTACATTAAATCCCTCTCATCAACGTTTGAGCTAAAGATAACACTATTCTTCAGTTTGTGTTCGCCTCAAAGGCTTATGAGCGGCACCGTTGGGAGCTCAAGTGCGTGATACAGAATTAGTACAGTGCTCGACATCGAAAGAGGCTTTAGGAATTAAACGCCGACTCCACTCATGCAAGAAAATAACGCGTTCGCTTCTAACGGCTCATTTACACTGAGGACATCGTACTCAAACAGGTCGGCACCGCGTCGCGTCGGGCAAAACGATTTCCTCAGTTTCTAAATCAGTTCCTTCTTCACTGTCCAGACTGCCAGCATGTACTGCACCGGTTGTTCTTTGGACGAAATGGAAGTTATGGGGGTTACAATTTCCCTAGAATTCAAGAACACGGCACTCGCTCAGCATCCACCAAAGTGGTGGAGAGCTGTTGCCCATATGTAGGCACACAAAGGTATGCTCCTGAGGAACCCGTACCATCTGGGAGGAGTTCTTAATCTGGTTTCACACCTGATCTAACTATTTACTTGAGTGGCAAGTTTCAAAGGAGGTGATCAACTGAGACCACGTTTTTGTCATTACCTTCTTCGCAAACTGGGTGAAATGGTTATAAGATGGTTTAGTAGCAGTCAACGCTGGAAGGTTGGAGGAAATACAGTGGAGCAGCCTGCGGTCTCTTGTTTTCTCTGCACTGGAGGTGCTAGACGTTCAAGATAAAGTCTCAAAGTCACAGTATCCCTTGAGTAACTGGCTAGTCCAGTGGTCTGGCTCAACCCTCTTTCCCATAAGACGAGCAAAGCCATGCGTGTCATGTTCTTTAGATGAGGATTCCTATCCGGCTTTCCATTTATCTAAAGCCCATTCACCTAGTGGGGCAAGGTTTTGTTCAGTGGAGAGGTCTATAGGGAAGCAGGGAAAGCTTTTTCACTCTTCACTAGTGCACCATGCATTCAATGGCCAAGTAAACGGCTAACTGGCCAATGATAACTTGGAGTGCTTCAGTTGATGCTGTCTCGTGGGCCTTGGTAATCCATGGGAGCGCATCTCTTTTGATTGTGAGTTTGCCAACCCAGACGACGGGGCAGTACCCAATCACGCTCTGCAAAAACCGCAACAAACCTTTCACTAATTTCCTCACTTCTGCTGAGGAAAATTGTGCCTGCAGACTGGAACTCAAGAAGCCACAAGTAGAGTTTGGTGAATCGCGGAAAATCGACTGCCGAAGTAGCGACCCCGTGCACGAACGAAGGCTGTTCCAAAACGTTGCGTATCTGTGCAGTACGATAGTACGAGCACCCCGTTTGTGAAAGATGCGCGCTCAGGGTAAATGGGCGTTTACTGTAACATTGGACCAAACATATTTTTGATGCCACAACACAACTTTAAAATTTGTTGATGCGCTTCAATGATTTATGATTAATTTGCCTTAATCTGATTAACTTGGTCCCATGACGTACACCTTACTTCGTCACAATACCCAACCCAAGATGTTAATGCTCATTTGATGAACGAAAAAAAAAATTGAATATCTTTACTTGTGATTGGATTAACTTCATCTAGGACAATTGACCACGTGTAATTTGTCATATCTTAATCTTAATAAGTTAAAGCATTGTACCAAGCAAGAGACTCTCGTTGCCTTCTGCGAGTAAGACAAATTTCATAGTAAACGAAGCCATTGGGAACGTCTCATGTACCACGAGTGGGTGCAATACGAGTCATCGAAAGTCGTATGTTCAATGCCATTTCATATTACCTAACGCACCCTTGATTTCAATGTCATATACATATACTTATTATTACCCAACGGGGAAACTAACTATATAGCTGTCTCACAAGGCCGTAAGAGGGCCGGGAGTGAAGAATGTCAGAACGTGGCGCACCTTGGGATGTGGAGAAAGAGGGACACAGCCTAGAAGAGCCAGTAGATCGAGAAACTATCTCAAGATCGTGGCCCATGGGAGGAGGAATTGTACCTAACACCATTTCTGTTGGTTTAGTAAGGACATAGGTACGTGCTCAAGCAGCTTGTACTGTGAGGAAGCTGGGGATGAAAGCAGTCTCATCGCTATCATAAGGCTAGTAGTGCCTGGAAGACATTGAAGGAGCTAATAACTACAATGTCGAAGAGGGGGGACACTGTACGATCTGGGAGATGTAACTCTGAAATCCAACCTCAGCAGTCCACAAGGAGGAGGACAGTGGCGCCACTTGACATCACTGATGGTTAGAACCCTAGGAACAATACAGCTCCTAAACCTCTCAAACTAAATGGCGCGAAGAATGTCTGAGAAGAAGGCGAAGAGAAGAGCTCCCATACTTGATAGGCATGCATCAAGCCCCACCAAAAAAGTGAAGAACCGTCCCAGGTCAGTTTCATTCACACACATCTTGCAGCAAATAAAAATAAGAAACGCAAACCCTCCTTCCCAAAATAATAGGGCTTCAGATCAAGTCCTTAAGCTGGTACCCTAATGCTCCACGAAAATTCTCTGATTGGGAAAATCGTGAACCATTTATCAAAACCGACTAAGCACCATTTTGCACATTAGCTGGCTCATAACCTCGGAGCTTAGCAAATACAAGAGCCACACCCTTAAACAAAGAAGACTTATAATTATAAATGCTCAATCTTATCGTTGCCATCCCGTTTACAATTTACTCAGTTTCACCATCGCCAGTTAAGCTACAAATTGCACGTTACATAATTCTGTGGAATAATATTCAGATAAGCAACGGAATGACGATCGTAAGGTAATGAAAATTAGGTTCAGGGAATAATGTTGAAAAAAAAAAAAAAAAAATCTGGTGCGACGCATCACACTATCTTCCTTAGCTCTACGCTAATTCACGGGGTTTTATAACTTTTTCTAATAGTTCAGTTTACTCTTCACTCAGTTCATACAGGACTTACATAACATCACAGAAAAAGTAATAGTGTTTACAGTTGTGGAATTTGTTGTAGTGCTCTTACTTTTGCTACGACCATCGTTGAGAAATCAGTACACAGAGAATGAGTGAAGATCTGGGGAGAAGTCAAAACAAAATTTTTTCGGCGGATTATATGATTTTCCTTTTTTTTCGTAGAGCCAAGGAAAAAAAGCAGAGGATTACGCACATAGACATTTTGATAAGAAACACCAGAACGACATCTGTCACTGGCAACGCGTTTTTGTCAAAATCGATATTTTTCGCTTAATTATAATTTTCTTATTAGTCTTCCATGTTCATCCCACATATCACCAAGTGCTGCCAAGACAAGTGTACAACCCTTTTCAATACTTGATGAACCAGAATTTATAAAACGTATACTGGTAAAGTTGTGTTGTGTTGTAATTTGCGTTCAACATCGTTCAAACATTATCAGCTAAACGTCACAAAGTTGCAAAGTGGTATTCAACCCTTGCTTTCATGATATGAAGAAATACAATTTTTAGTTAGGGACTAGCTAGCTCTAAACGACTTCAACAAACACAGTAATGTTGATTACTTTACATTTAAAGCTTTGAAGAGCAAGACGCCCGTCACATTTATTTGTATGAAATTCGGAGATGAATAGCAATATTTGATGGATATCAGACTGGGGCTCCGAACGTGGTAGTAGGTTCTGCCGTTCATTTGGTTTCCCGAATCATTACAACTGCTAACCATCGTAACCGAGTTTTTCACAGTCAAATCAACGCGTATATACATATCCTCTCGACTGTAAAAGTATATTTAAAATGTTGTACTAAAGTCGAGAGAATGAACCGTCTTATTTCAATTATTGATACAGTTCGTCGTAAGGAAGAATTTATAAAGCTGTGTAGGTAGTGGCCGGTTGTTGGTGAGTGGGTCTTTGACCGTTCTGGCAAAGGACCATCGTAGGGCTCGGGGCTGCCGTCGTTTCGGCTCTGACGGGTCTGGAACATCTGAAATGTGGCAGAACAACCAGGAATTAATATTTTTTATTATAGTGATTGGGGATTGGTATATTAATAACTATTTTCTCAAGTTCCAAATGCCGCTGACTAGACATTGTTTCCTCGCTCTAAATAATACCTAAATAACACAAGTCATTTGTATGCACTTTGTGAAAAAAAGTTAAGTTTAAACAAAAAGCGTACAGCTTTGCGCGCCTTTCTGTTAACGGAGAGGGTTGCTTTGGCGCTCGAGCTTTAGCGTGAACCTTCCCAAATAACCTCCTTTTTGTTTTATTGCGCTATCCTTCCCCAGTCCGATTTTATAGCAGTTTTTGTGAACCTCTTTTGTTGTGCTCTGCGTTTTTTCGAGTTTGTTGTGATGGACGCGAAGGAAGAGCAGCGCCATTGCGTGCAATTTCGTGTGAAATTGGACAAATCATTCACGGAAACTTTTGAAATGCTTCGGAAAGCTTATGATGTGATGAGTCTCGTTCACGGTTTCAAGGTTCAGGGGAGGCAGAACATCGACTGAAGATGTCCCTCGTTCAGGAAGGCGTTCAACCTCAACTGAAGACTCACATGTTACCCAAGTGAATGCCCTAATGCGTTTCAATCGTCGTTTGACGATTCGAGAGATGGCGGAGGAGTGCAACGTCTCATTTGGGTTGTGTCAGGAGATTTTGACCAAACAATTGGAAATGAGAAGGATTGCAGCCAAGTTCGTTCCACGACAGATGACACCGGATCAGAAGGAGGTTTGTCAGGAGAAATGGACCTACTCCAATGAAAACTTCATGAAAACCACCGTCCCATGTGATGAGACAAGGGTTTACGGCTACAAAGTTGAAACCAACATTCAATCATCTCAGTGGAAGTTGAAAACCTCTTCACGACCCAAAAAAGCTCTCCAGGTGAGATTGAATGTCAAAGTCACGCTTACTGTGACTTCTTTGATACAAAGGGCGTTGTTTACCACGGATTCCTCCTACAAGGTGCAACAATTAATCGTTTTCGTTACCTTCAAACCCTGCGCAATTTGCTCCAAATGATTCGGCAGAAGAGGCCGGAATTGTGGGCGACAGGACAACGTCCTCTCATTCGCGAATTTTTCGCCAACAACTCCATGAAAACCCTTCCCCAGCCCCTCTACTCTCCTGACCTGGCTCCCCGCGACTTCTGGCTGTTCCCCAAACTCAAATACCTTATGAAAGAACAGCGATTTCCAACGATAGAGGAGATAAAGCAAAAAACGCAGGAGCAGCTATACAGCATCCCAAGAGATGAGTTTTCCCCAATGGAAACACCGCAGGGAGAAGTGTTTGTGAAGCCAAGGGGAGTACTTTGAATAATTTTAAAGATAATTTAATAAAGCGTTTTTGAGAAAGTCCTGGAACTTTTTGATCAGACTAGTGTAGAACCAAATTGTGAATCGTTCGTGGAACACGCGAAATGGCCGCTTAACCGTCGCAAAGGGGCTATATTATGTGCAGACTCAACAAGTGCTACAACTCTACCATAAAGTTTTCATTTGGGAGAAACTGACGAGAGCGGCACAATAAATTACCAAACCTTTCGACAAAAACGCATTAACTTCGCATTTTAACTTAGTTTTTTCCTTATAAATTATGCTCAAAGTTGCGTTCACAACGTAAGATATTTCGGAGCTCCTCCAGAAATTCTGGATTCCTTCGCCGTCCCACATTTCTAACAGTTTGATGTTGGGAGTTTCATGAATCTCCCGTGCATCGATTGCTCTGTAATGTTTGCGTCACTAGTGGAAGAAGCGCAATATATCGTGAAAGCTTTAGCGCTACCTATTTTGTAGACGAAAAACAGATTCGATCAGTTACAAGAGTAGAGAAGATCAATGATTACACGTGGGGTCATAGAAAATTATGTGATGTGTTGTCAAGAGAGCAACTATTGATCGATTGAGACGTGGACTTCGAAGTATATGCAGACAGCAGGTGAGAGGAAATTGTTAATACTAGCGTATGAAGAGTTCAATTCGATCCCGCGATGATGAATATGTGCTTAATTATATAAACTACCTCTTGCGCGGTGAGGATTATACCGGGACCTCAATGCAGAGAAGACGTAATAATAATTCAAATGGATTTTTGTATTATTTATCAAATTATAGGGCACGTTCCATCGAGAATTGTCAAAGAGAAAATGTAATCTGTTCGCCAGTTTTGGGGATTTTGACTCTTCACAAAATGTCCAACATTCACAAATGCAAAAGTGGGGCTTGCGGATCTTAAATTTCAGAAGTTGCATTGTTGGAGCGAAGTGCATCTTATATTCAGAGTTATTTTTTCCGGTTCTGCGGTTTGTAAATTTCAAGAACATTTAGGGGTATTCAAATTCGCGTTGAGGTATGTGGACAATAATTTTCATCTCAATCAGGTTTGTGACTTTGTTGACAAACTTATTCGTCCTTTACACAAAACCGATTTATTGACTTTAAACGTGTTCTAGTATCTAAATGATTATAATCCAAATAAACGAACGAACGATGCGTTCTCTGTTTTTATTCGGCTTCAACGAAATGCAAACATTTTACCGTCTCCAAGGTAGTGTCATTATTTCCACTCACTTGCAGGGAAGCAGTTGAATTAATTCTCTCCTAATGTTCGAATTAAGCCACCCGTAGACGACGGGGTTTGAAATGGCCGAGGTCATCGCAACAATGTGGCAGATGGCGAAGGCGAGGTAGAGTTTTTCAGGCGATACGTTGTTATCCAGACTAGGCGGATATAGCAGATCCATCACGAGAATGAGAAGCCCGATAGGGAGCCAGCTGACTGTGAATAAAACGGCAACCCCTGGAACACAAATGAGATTTTTTTTTCGTTACCATCAGTTGAAAGCCCAACATAATTTATTTAATGCACAAGGAAATTGAATCAATAATCAGTCCCTCTCTCTCTCTCTCTCTCTCGTTCTACTGAAAGTCTGGTTCATTGCGTCGTCAACTATCCTCTCTTTTCTTTCGACAGTTTTGTAGAGTTGGATGTTTATAGCCACAAAAACCAAATTTTTTGCAAACGAAAAAATTGTAGGAGAAACGTATACACTTGCATGATGGTTATATGTGTACCGCCTGACTCTCATTGTAGGCACCGTACTGATCTTAGTCTAATGGTATAGAACAAGCCCTCCTGACACCATTTGTTTCAAAGGGGGATTTGGAAATTTTTGGAGTGCTGTTAGCTCAGGCGAAAATTACAGCGATCGCAAGCTACGATCCATTGCCCAGCCGGATTATGAACCTTTGTCTATACCACTAGACTACGATCGCTAGGGTACCTACAATGGGAGTCAGGTCGTACGTATGTATTTTCACTTTTCAGTTCAAACGTATTAGCTAATAAAACCACTTGCTAAAAAATGTCGATCTTGACTTATCATTTCATCTTTACGTTTGGAGTTTCTTGAGTTAAAAAAATAAAAATAAAACAAGAAAAACGCAATTTACTACAACGTTCTGTATCTGCGAGAGTTGGACGCATGTAACTCAACTCAAAGGAGGGCCTAACAGCCGCCACGGCTGCTGGCTTACCATAGTTGCGTCTTGGAAGTCCTGCAGGCCTCGCACTCAAGTTTTCGTACTTCAATTTCTCATTATGCGACTAGAGAACTTTACACCGATCTCACCAAACAAGCTCATTAACACATAGAGCACACATTTTTTCTTCTTCGGAATAGGTAAAATGGAAACACTTCGTCGACTAGCTAATTGATTGTGCAGAAGGCATTGAACTGTTCATCTAAGAATATTTATTAGGTTGAATCCAATACGCGATACGCTAATATGAGGATGAACCATTTTATAACTAATTAAAAAAGACACTGAAAAATCGAATGGCGGAAGTGGATACTAACGGAACGAAGATTCGAGGGTAGAAGGACTCTAAAGTTGGTCAAACGGCGGTTGGAAGGAATAGTTCAGCAAGGGGGTTCCAAGTAATAACTTTTGTACCGTAGGAATTCTGTGGAGAGGACTGGGAACAACTAGGACGGGGCTTTACGTCAACGCACGCTTCCCTTGGTTGATTTTCCTTGTGAGGCAGAGTGTAAGAAAGGCAAAAGGCACGAGGAAGGAAAACCGCGGCTTCAAACTTGCGACGAGCTTGGAGATAGCAAGTTTCAAAATTCGCAGCTACTAACTTTGAAAGGAATGCGTCAAACCAACTAAATTATACAAACCCCTTTACAGGAAAATATAAATACAACAAAGAGCCTATTTGAACATGAATGTCGTTCGTAAACACATTTCTAGTTTTACCCAATCGCCAGTATATATAGAAGTCTATATTTGTATGAAACGGGTTTATGAATATAAAATCTCTACGGAAATAAACTACTCCTTTTCTAGTTTATATTTTCTCATAAAATGGATTCCCATTACTTTGTGAGATGTAAACCAAGTAACACTTTTGAAGGAAAGCAGGGTGATTGAACTAGTCCTTCAGAATTAGGCCAGCTTTTGTATTAAAATGAAGAGAAATGTAATGATTCCTTGGTTTGAGAATTAACATCTAACTCTTATAAAGGCGTGAATGATCCAAAAACGACATGTGGCAGAAATATTACATTAAACAGTCAAATTAGAAATGCCTTCGGTAGCTCACCTTTTAAATTAACGATAATGGCGAGCAACTTAATCGAGTTCTTCTCTTCTGTACACACTGTTCAACTGCCTGAATTCTCCTATTGTCCAATAGCCTAGCCTAGGGAAGCAGGAAATCCATTTCCTGTCAGATTACACTGACACATCCCGCAATCTCACAAAACTTATGTGTTCAGAGCCAACGTTTGTAATCCGGAACAACACTTCGTTTAAATGAGGCCCTTGAGGAATTTCGCAAGTAGGCACGACACTAAAATTGTTCGGGAAACTCAAAATGGTTCAGCGAATTTGGTTTTTTTCGGCAGTTGCCGGCAGCTTTGCTCACTCTGAAAGTGACAATATCCGTTTACAATTTCGCTTCTTTCTCGAGTCAACCACCTTGGGCCTTTAATCGATCGTCGAGCCCGATATAAGAGGATTCCAACGTCGCTTTTCACTAAGAGCTGCTCAACTTTGATAACAGCTCAGTCCGGTTTTAACGTTTTTTTTCTTCTTTCCACCCCGACGAAGGCGGACGAAAGCTTCGGTTCGGTAGGGGGGGGGGGGGTTGTAAGGTTTTACTCCCGCTTTTATAACGGTATTCCATATTTGGGAGGTTTAGCTGTTGAAATGGGACCATCGATTGATACGGAAGGTTTCGATTTGCATGAAAATTTAGATGCTCAGGGATTAAGGTGCTTCCCAGGATCAAAAGTGGATGAGTTGAATAACCCGGGATTGACCAACTAAATCGATGTCTTCGGCCGTTTTAATTTGATTCCTTCTCGAAAAGTTCGGTACAAAATTGATGTACACTGCATTTCCTCGTCATCCCTGACACCTTTCGTACTTACTTTCCGGTATTTGCAATCGTGTAAAAAACTAAAGGTTTTCTTCAGATCTTTACGTCGTACTGGTGTTTATTTGGATTTGGGGAAGAACGGGCCGAGAACTAGATTGAACTGGTTTTTTTGGTTTACTATTCATTCTGAATAATACAACTATGTCTTCGGCCAGGAAATTTTTTGTCCCCCCCCCCTTCCCTCTGCGCCTAAAAATTTGGCACTTGACGTTTCAATGTGTGGAGATTACAAATCTGCAATGTCTGTTCGCCGTCAGGGACATATTTGGTATCTAACGCCTTCGTTATTTCGCACATTTGGAATCTTGTTATGCACGGCTGCTCCGGATCGGACGAAACCCATGGTTGTTATAGGCAAAAAATAGTTTATAAAATAAGCCCGGAAAGAAATTTTGGAAGTTTTATTGCATTTACGTCGTGTTTGGTGGCATTTCCTCCTTATTTTTCGATGGTGCGTCTAGATGGAAAAGAGTGAAATCACAGTAAACATAGTGAGTAAATGTACGCGAGTTGTGCTACTTGAAGGAATTCCGGGGCGATGTACCAAAAGTCAGCTTTTCTCCCCGGCCTGCACTCTTTTCCCGCTGTTCCTCCCGTCAGTTGCCGAATGTCGCCTAGAAAATGTCAATTTTTGTTGTTCCGTACTAGTTAAGTCATGTTTCATATCGTTTACAAGTATTTTTCGATGCTGAATCGAACGGTATGAGCCTCGGTAGTGTGAAACTACGTATCTGTGCAATCATGCTGTGCAAGAGAATAATAAGGCGTTGGGTTATAATTTCCACGGTTTTTTGTATTGTTCGTAGATTTTTGAAAGCGTAAAAATTCCGTTATCAATCATCTACATCAACAGGAGGGGGACCAAAATAAACCAAAGACGAGAGTTTTTCGTATTTTTTCTCAAAACACGGGTTTTGGTTTGGTTCTCAAATTATCTTCTATTGTTCCGCACCTAACTTTTTCCCTCCATAAATATTGCTGTGAAAATTAGGTCAACGGGGGTGGGCTTATGAAACAGAAATAATTTTTTTCTTTCTCACATTCTATCAAAACTCGCAGGTTGTCTTCAATTAGTCAATATCTATATATTGCTCTTGATAAATGCTGCTCCGACAGTCCATTGAGCAGTGGTAACAATTGAAATGGGTCTAAAATAGTGTTTTCCTTAACGAGTTCGAAACTTCCTGAGCAACCCCATGAATTTGGTCAATCTGGCGGACTGTCTTTCAGCCACCTAAGCCTGTTCCTCATAAATAGTTCAGTTATCATCAGCTGATCAGAGGTACAAAAGAAATTAGATTTGTCGTTAAACGTTATTTTTTTGAGTTTTCTCAAATGCCCAAACACGCTGCTTTAAGCCTGAAAAAACTATGATACCGCACGTAAATACATAGCACAACATGGAAATTGCAGGGGTTGCAGAAAGTATTGTGATATTTTTCAAATTTGGCCTGCTTCCAGGTGGTAACAGAGCCTCCTGAACGATTCCGTACTATTCCATATTGTCTGCACGTGTCAAAGTCTTCTCGTCGATTTCGATAGATCCACTCAAAGTTACCTTGACAACACTCCGATCTCGAGTAATCACGCTGATTTAGGAGCAATCAGTAGAACCATTAGATTGCGGTTAATAAAGCGCAGACCTTAAACTGTCCCGGATTCGGCGGAGTAGTGAAATGGGCGAAACGCCAACTCCATCGGTAGCATCGTCTAGTTTCTAGGTTTCGACGGGAGTTCTAATCAAAGTCAAACATTGAACTGTATCGGTGGAACTTGAAACTACTGTTTGTTAAAAGCGCTATAAATTATTGCCTCTAATTGGCTCGTGAGATGATCTTACGGTATTTATTGGCTGACTGAAAATCGAAAACGCACCCTCAATTCCCTTTTCTTACCACGACTCAGCACTACAAGTAATTAAGAAATTTCCGTTGTCTTTTAACGTCTCAATTTTGTAGTTCGAGGAAACACTTTAGTGACATCATATGCTCCTTTTACGCACAACTATTTCGTAAAAAATCGATCAAAATTCGACAAACCCAAGACTGGCTCAAGCAGTAAGGTGTCTCTCGAGCAAGTAGTTGTTTGAGGAGCAAGAACTGAACAGCAGCAGACGGGCGCAACACAGCTTTCTAGATTTCTTCATCAATGAGCGTTCGCTAGATGCTACGCACATGTAGTGTAGATGATTTCTAACAGGGTACTCATTTTCACGGAGGTAACTTGGTTTGAGGAGAGTGCGTTTGTCACACCATCCCTCTGTCTCCCTCCGCCCGCTCCTTTGACCATGCCTTAAAGCTTCCCCTACTCTTCCATTTACCTGTTGCCTCATGCATTACTCACTATTCACATTGAAAAAATATCTTTACTTCCTGTTACTTAGTAAGTTCTGTTTGCCCAGTGTAGTACACATTGTAAATATACTAAGCCGAAAAGCATGTACCACGTTCCTTGCCTTTTATTTTTGGAAACAATCGTTTAAGTCTACACTGGTTTTAGTCGTGTGGGCTGCCACAAGAACTAAGGACCAAGGACTAAGGGGTACTTGCTCTGGGCCTGAACCTGTGACTCATCCATCAAGACATTGCACACTGTAACCTCAATAGATGCTGTTCTATGAACTTGTCTAGGGAGACCTCACAGACTAATGAGCTACCTGCTTGTCCAGGAAAGATCGAGCCCTACTTTTAGTAGTCGCTTACCACGTGTTGTATAATTCGTAAGGTTCAAGTGAATTAAAGAGAAACCTCCTCCATAACCTCTGGAGACACTGGTTGTTACCTCAGCTCACACTGGCCAGACTCTCAAATTTGGGGAACATGAAGAGCACATAATCGGAAATCATGCACACAGGAATGCCAATACCAGCAACATCTCTTCTTGCAAGACTCAGCACGCGATGACTCTGAAAGCACTCGATGATGATAACCCTCTCAGTAAACCTCAGAATCTCATTCTTTAATTGGGATAAGGAGATCAGGAGTCTTACGCTGTTATTCTCCCGTCACACCATAGAGCCCTGCGTATCTAAGTTTGAAGTGGGAGTGGCTTGAAGAGCCCAGTTGCTTTTATGATGGATAGACCCGCCCCAGCGGCCTATATTTGAGGGTGTGCTACTGTCTGCTGGGTCTGTCTAGAGTCTGTATGAAAGAAGAATTACAATGCCAGGTGCTTTTCATACGGCATAGTAATCTGCACTTCATTGAGGACACAAGGGGATCATTGGAAATGAGAGGGCGGACCAACTGGCCAGACGCGGATCGTCTACGGTATCTATTGGGCCACCGCACCGTTGTGGTATTTCTCTGTCACTAGTCGAGAGGACTGTGAGAGAACACGCCAGAAGGCTGCATCAGACAGTATGGAATGCTGCAGGAGTAAGACACACCAAACGTTTTGTTTCAGAGCAATCAAGTGAGATAAGACTTAACCTTCGAGGATGAGAGGAAGGGCTTAAGGCAGATTGTTGGGATCATAACCGGGCACTGCAGAATGAACAAACACATGTATGTTGTGGGTATAGTCAACACCCCTCGATGTAGGTGGTGTGGCACGGATGAGGACACTCCCTACCATGTTCTGGCCCAGTGTCGGAGACTTGAGAGGGGACGACTTTTGGTCTTTGACACCACTTCTCTCAGGATGGGTACCAACGAAAACTCTTTCAGGAACTACCTGGCTTTCCAAGAGACTAGGCATTGACCTGTAAGACAGTAGGACTGGCACAATAGGTCATCTGGCCTCTGTGCACATCTCAATTGCGAGACAGTCAGAAGACTATATATATTGAAGCACATCCCCATAGAAGCCAGACATTAATTTCATCATTCCATCTGACAGTAGGATTCTTACTAAATGCCTATGCCCAGCTACCATTCCGGTTCATCACAGAGTAAACTGTTGCATTTTTGAGAACCCGGAGAGCCAGTAGACAGTAGGGGTCTGCAATGAAAATTTGGATTCACTAACGTCGTGAGGAGGTAGACTGGAGGACGGGAAGCAAAGCTAGACAGCCACCCCAGGAGAAACCAGGACTTTTCATGTGATGGAACGATATTAGTAGCCTGGTATTTCTCTAGAGCGTATCATTTCATACTAGTACCACGAGGAGTTGGCAAACTGAACAAGTCTCCATGTTGACCAACTTACGCAGGAGTCTACACACAAGAATAAAATATCGTCAGTCCAATTAGTCGTAAAATAGCGCCCAACTCTTTTGTTACTGAAACCAAATATCGCGAGAGATTTTTTAGATCGTCAGCTCACTTTCAACTTCGCATTATGAGCTTCGGATCCAGGTCATAGGGAAGATGCTGTCTCCAAAGGAGATGCAAACAAATAGGACGAACGCCCTCGACCGATTCGCTCGATTAGGCTGTGAGAAAAAAAAGGGAATGTGGAAACGGGCCACCTCGTTGAGGGGCACGGCCACGTTTTATCGGTGACCTAATGGTTTGCTGGGTTGCGACGGCGAAGAGAGCGGAGGGGAAGCGGAATGTATCATTCCAGAAGATCCCAAGTTCTCGTCTAACGGCTTGGGGGGAGAGAGTCTGCGGGTGACCGAACATTACAGGAGGTCTCTCATGCGTTATTCAATGATTCATTAACTCTGGAATACGCGGAGTATTTTTTTAAACTGTTTTTCCCGAAGGAGAGGCATTTTTGGTAACCAAAATGTCGGCATAAAACTGGAGCGCTATGAAGACACTTTGCAAATGACGTTCAATTTTCTTTCGAACGATTCACTCCTAATAAAACGTGAAAAATTTCGTGTAAAATTTCTCTAAACGAGTCTAGTGCGACGCATCACGTAACTTTCCTCAACATCAAATACATGAGCGATTCACATGAGACATCAGAACCGCAGACTGAGTTTTAGCCAAGAAAATAGTTTTGCGACGCGGTAGGATTGGCTGATTTTTGTTTTTTCCACCTAACCTAATACAACTAGGGAACCCCCACTATGGCCTCAAATGGGCCTATTGTGTGGGCGTACATGAGCCACCTCATGTTCTCCCTGTTCCACCCTCAGCTTCCATGGTGCAACATCCCCACCATTTTAGCACGAATCGCAAGACCCTTTAATATTGAATAGAAAGAAAATCGAACGAATCCTTAGGAAAGTTGAAAGAATTGCCGGTTTGGAAATGTTGGACCTGTATGGATTTGAATGAATCTCGCAGACGGGTTTTAGTTGAGCACGAACTTGTAATATAATGTAATATAAGCGCGAACAAGTAGGGCTCTGACGGCGTGAAACTGGTTGTACTGGAAAGAAAGGAGAAATCCAAATTAGAAGTCGGTGAGAGGTGAAACAGGTGTCCATTGGGGGAATTGGAGACGACCATATTGCAAACGTTGTTATAAGTCGAGTGTCTTGGGAAACGGGAGAGGACTGACTTTGGCGAGACTTCGTAGCAGAATGAGTTTGGGAAGAGGTGTCTGTTGTGGATAGGAATCTGAAAAAGGCGGAGAGGGAAAAGATGGGAAAACCACTTCAGATAAATCTGCTGTAGGAAATAATCGCGGAGGTGGAATTTCCGCATGTACGGAGGTCTTTGGAGAAACAATGACCTTGCCGTTGGTGAGTCCCATCAGGGCAGGTGCGGAAATTCCTTGGTCAAAAATATGAACTGACAGGCACTTTGCGTCGAACTGCATCGGTTTAACGTTAAACACAATACAACTGTATAATAATAAATAACAATACGGAAAAAAAGAGAGAGAGAGGGAGAAAAACTCTGTTTACACCACTGATTGAATATTTGGGATTACAAGGGACTTACATCAAGGCTCATTCATTTCAACGCTCTGGTTGCAATGATCCTAAAAGTATCGCCACCTCATGAGTTGGGACGGCAACAAGACCAATACATCGACCTAGCTGATGCCAATCGACTCAGCACAAGGTGGCCCGTTTGGTACTAGGCGCTAACCTCCCCAATTACGAAATGCGTAACAGGTTTCTCATCTAGTGGTGGCACTTTCGTGAAGAATACGGAGTTGAATGGAATGGAAATAGCCCGGGACCCGAGAATTGGGCGTGATAAAATTTAGATAAAGCATATAAGTATGTTCTCACGATGCTCTCACATTCGTTCGTCGATGTATAAGAGCACATTAAGTAGCGATCGGAATACCAGGTAATGGGACGAACGGTGTGATGCGTGGATTGCTCACGTTTTTCGTAACAGAGCTGTCTTCACTGAAGGCGATCAGCAGCACTACCACTAGCGCTTATCTGTCATTCTCCGAGCTTTTGCCAATATTTTCGCTTACCGATGAAAATCGGCTAGTGTACGTAGGGCCGAAGGTTGTGAGATGCTTTGCTCCTGAGTTTTAATAAAGTCCCCGCCTTTTAAGTTTTCATTTTTCCACTCAAAAGCTCTCGACAAATCAAGATTTACGAAAACGAAGAATTGCCATTTACAACGCTTGAAAGTACGAAAGTTCTTTCAGTCAAAATAATGAAAAGAACCCGAGACAGCGTCGTTTTGAAGCGATTCCTCCGACCTGGCCGGTTATGTTCTTATCTCCCTTCCATCCTTCTGCTTTCACCGAAATATTCCCTTCATCCAGATTTCCCTTCATCTTCCGCCTTCCATTTTTGAAAGGAACGTCGGAAAAGCTCGAGAGAAACTGAGGCCAAGTTTTCATGGCGTCTTCTCGAAACGTCAACTTTTCTCAAAAGCGCCCTGCTCCTCGCACAACTGGCAGAAGCCTCTCGCCATCGCGTACTGTAAGGGAGCCTTTACGCGCGAGGAGGTTAATTGTTTTATTTGCTCTGACGCGGGTAACTTTCGAAAACTTACATGAATTATAGCACCTGTACGTCTTGTAAGGGGCGCCCTTTAGCCTTGAACTAAACTTGGTGAATCAGCTTAGAAAGAGTAACAACATATGAAACTTGGCTTCTACCTACGCTGCCGGCGCGCGACTGACTGTAAAATTGACTGACGACGTATTAAACTTCGTTAATTCACTTTCTGGCTGTCGTCATCTCCGTATTTACTTTTTATTCAGCAGGTCGGAGTTCTAAACAGCTCTTCTGATGAGCAAATTCCGGGAGAGGTGTGCCTCTTGACTTGTTCTGACATTCAGACAATCGGAGTAAAAAAAATATCTGGTGCGTAGCAACACCCAACTTTCCGCCACCCTCGCAACTTCGAACACCAGCTACATATGGGGGCGCTATATCTTCGTTCAACGTATTTCTACAGGATCATTTATGTTGAACAAATTGTAAGGATTAGTTAGTTTCGAGTTCTTTGTAAGTTTGATCGAAATCGTTTTGGCCGTTTTTGAGAAAACTGGAATACCGATAAATAAATATAAGACAAATCTCCTTTTCTGAGATAACTTGGCTTGGTTCAACACATATATACAGAAATAATTACATGTGGGTATGGGTGACTAAAAGACACTCTAAAAGTTTGGTCAAATCTGGTGAAGCAGTTACCCCAAAATTTACGGAAATGTTCGAAAAAAACATTATTTGATTTTTATCTCTGTTCAATGGAATGTCAGAGGAACATTTATTGAGAACAATATATATGTAGTAACTATTCGAAAACATCCAGTGAGTTTGGCGAAAATCGTTGCAGCCGTTTTGCAAAAAAGCGAAAAAACCCTATTTTTGCTTCATTGGCCCATATCTCCGGTCGCCGTATTTTCATAGAGATATGTATGAAGAGGAAAAGTCAGGTATTGATCAGTAAAAAATAAGTTTGAAGTTTAATCAAAATCATTAGAGCCTTTTTTGTGAAAAATGCGAAAAACCCTAAGTTTTGGTACATTGTCGTCCCCCAACCCCCTTTAGCCTTGACGGAAATCTCCCATAATCGTATTTTGGTATCTACAAAAAATAGCGAACAAAACAAAAAAAGAAGCTGCTCATTTGTTTCAACCGATCTCCCGCTAATCGAACTACAGACACAATTTTTTTTTCAAAGCTCACCATAAATGAGAAGGTGGCACCCAAAAAAAATTGTTACACAACGGTTTATTATTCTCATAAACAGCTTGATCTAGTGTTACTGCTCCGAGACCAATCCCATTCGATTCAGCACAGAAAAATACTAGTAAACCATACGAAACATGACCTGACTACAATGGAATTACGGAAACTAAATATTCCCCCAGCGCCAAGCGCCCGTAAGCGCCTGTAGGCAATTGGCACGACGTTGCGAGTCGAGCGGGCGGGTGGTTTTGATGAGACGGGAGGGAGGGAATACTAACGACGAAACGATCACGTCCGCTGTAATTACTGTAATTTCACTATACGCACGCTCGTAGACGTTGAACAAAAAATACCTTTGAACGATACGAAACACGGCGTATTTGCGATTATACTGTGTTTTGGAAATTTTTTAACCATTTTTTATCCATAACAACCATAGGCTTCGTCCGATCGGATTGCCGAGTTGGCGGGCACAACAAGATACCAAATGGGATTTTTTAGACCACGTTAAAGGCACACAACGGCCTGGACGGCGGACGGCCATTGCAAATTTGGAATCCCCATGTCTTGAAACGCAAATTTGAGGGGGGGGGGGGTTGTAAAAAATTTTTCCTGACCGAAAACATAGGGTTATCATTCAGAACGAATGATAAACCAAAACGGAGAAACTAAATAAATAATAAATAAGGAAATGGGGAGGGCGCCCAGACTATACTACGGCGGCTCTAGGGATGGATGGCTGGGGACGGGGAAGGAAAAAGTATAAGAGGATGGAGCGGAAAAGTATAGAACGACCACCAGTTCAGATACGACCCGAGCAACGCGCGGAGAAAAATACTCTAATTGCTCTTTCTCATGAGATATCCAAATTGTGAGGGACATTTGAAGATAGTGAAGGTAATGATATCTCCAGAACAGTTCTAACTATGGATAAATATTCGTCTCGTTCGATTTGATGTCATCGGCGTTTTGAGACCTTTCCTGAGTTGTGAAAATTTTCATAATCAATAATAACAAATTAATACAAAATAAAAAGAATAATTGAAACTTTTGTAATCAAATTCGTAATAAACTGAATTATTGCAATTTTCATTTTACTGGTTAACGAAGTAAGCCATGAAAATGAAAACAACATACAACAACGGTTATAAATGTGATATCGTATATATAACGATATGAAGTGAAAAAGTCCAACAAATTATCGTAAACTTTCCGACGTTTCGCTGTCCTCCTCAGTGACGCCACCTGAAGGCGTTTCCATCTTCATAGTGTCAGGGAAAAAACTTTTTTCGGGGCTTATGGCTTTAAACGAGTTTCTGTGTACGCAGCACAACACCCAAAAGTCAGAAACAAGTATAACGATCGTCGTAAATATACATAAGTTATTTCAGAGGAATTATTCATTAGGGATGATTTCGAGAATACGTTCTGAGAGTTTCAGAACGATGTGAGCGCGTTTGTCTCGCCTGACCCAATACGTCTTCGGTTAGGCGCAGAAACGACCAATCAATCTGTCAAAGTTCCGCCAAGAGTTTTAAAGCTGTGTGTACATTGTGCTCATTTTCAAGTTGCAAACTCCTGCACAGTATTAGCGCGGTTGAGGCGCAATTTCCAGGGATGAATAGGGTTAATCCTCGACGACCCTTCCATTGGTCTCAGGGTGATAATCGTACTATACGTTCACACTTCGGGCTTCTAGAGCAGTTGGCTGAAAACCCCACACCACCACTCTAATAATATCTAGTGCTACTCATCACACTACCTTTCCTAGCCTCACGTTAATTCGACGATATTTTCTGACGATCATTGGACAGATGACTGGGGAAACCGCAAACACGATTTTTGTTTTACGAAGGATCGCGTTTATCCTTTTAGGATTACCAGGTAAAAAGTGTGAGTCGAATTCCATAATTTCTGCGGTTGCTTCTAATTATCTTATGGATGTGCCATGGGCTTGATTGGAACCTGCAGTGACTAAAGAATGTAACGGGATCGCAGGCTTCAGACTCTGAAAACTCTCCCAAACGTCGACGCAACAGTTAAAGTCAGAAGATGGAGCAGAGGAGGGGGCTGCGGCGGAAAAATCTGTGACCAGGCGACACGATCAGTCTATAGCACAGGCTATCGAACTATCGTATTTTTGCAGAACACATGGCGATTATTCAAGGAAGAAGGCCTTATTATTGCAAGTCAAATCTGTCTGGGTTTTTCGAGCTCAGAGTACCATCAACTGCCCGAACGGGACTCCCTGGCCCTTAACGGCAAAGTCATTGTTTCCCCAAAGACTTTCGTACCTGCGGAATTCCACCTTCGCAGTTATTTACAACGGTGACGGATTTCCCGCTTTGTCTGGGCATTCCGAAATATCATTTCCTCCCCTTCACATTCCTCTCCACAACAGACAGCTCCTCCCAAATTCATTCACCTACAAACTCTCACGAACGTCACTTCTCCATGCGCTCACTTCAAAAACTAATCTATCAATTCTCAGCCCAGTTACAGCTCTCTCCTTCCGGTGCAGTTTCCTGCCAGTTCACGCGTATTACGAGTCGTCCCCTCGTGTCGCCCTTTTGTACGCAAACTCTACTCACTTCATTGCACATAATCCAGTCCCCCTCACGCTTACCGAGTTCCTTTTATTTCGTCTTCAACTCTCGCCCTCTTGTGCGCCCAACAATTGCCATTCACCCAGGAACCATCTGTTCACAAGTTTTATCAAACTATCATCGTATATTTAGTTTATTTGATTACCAGTCTCATTTTTTTGAAAACGCTGAAATCACGAGAGCGGAATTTATTAGGAAAATACAATCCCGTGAAAAACGTTGCGTGATGCATTGCATCTAATGGCTTATAACATTTGAGAAATGGGTGGAGGGGAAAATAAGACAAAAACACGAACGGCATCATCACATTAAGCAACTTCGCGAGGATTAGTCGCTTTTTCTGGGGCATCCGGCAAAACTCAGTCAGCATTTCTCTTGCATCACAATTGGAACACTCGGAGAAAGCTTAACTTTTTAATTAATGGATTAATCTCTTTGAAGTTCGGCTTTCAGTCTCCATATGTGGGTACAATCGACAACAGCAAAACCTGCTGTAAAGTTATTCTTGCTTTGCCATAACTGTTTTGCCTCCGCTGTTCGCAGTTTGAAACTCCACCCCTTCATATGAATGCTCAATTACGCTGTCAACTACTGCATTCAGATACCGAAGCTTGAATCCAGTTCATTACTTAGTATGTAGCCACGGCAAATTAGATAGCATAAACCTTCTTCATCTGAGCACAAGAAACCTCTACGAGTGTGTATATTTCTACCTAAAAATCTCTCCAGTAGGGATGAGTATAATTCATTTGCTTCTCCCTAGGAGATACTCGACAATACAAAACGGTGTAATACTTCAAGGTCACTAACTGTTCGGCAGGCTGAATTAGCTGAGTCCTTGACCCCCCCCCTCCCAATGTCCACACCAGCCCTAACGGAAAGTCATTGTTTCCCCAAACCCCTTTCCTGTCTCAACCCTTTTGTTTGTACCTGTGAACGCCTCGCTCCTAAGTGTTTTACAATTGTTAACGGATTTCTCCTTTTTCTGGACTTTTCCAGATATCTTTCCCACACCTCAATTTTAGATTCCTCTTCTCAACAGAGAGGTCCTTCCAGACTGAAGTCTTCCCAACTTTTTCTTCTCTCAAGTCTTGCGCTACTCATGACTCAATTCTCACTCTCTCTCTCTCTCTCTCTCTCTCTCTCTCTCTCTCTCTCTCTCTCTCTCTCTCTCTCTCTCTCTCTCTCTCTCTCTCTCTCTCTCTTCTCTTAGTTTCTCAAGCCACCAGTTCACGTGTATTAGAGACCCACACTCAAACTGATATCGGTGTTCTGTAAAGTGTAATACAGTTCTCACTCACTCTCACCACGTCCATTTATTTCTCAGTTTTAAGCTCCTCTATTCGTGCACTCATCACTAACTATTGTGGAAACAACATTTCACTGCTCAGTTTTACTCTCTGATTAGGAAATAAAGTTATGTGATTGGCTGAAAACTCCAATCCGAGTTTTCTTCACATCTTCACAGTTCCGAGTGATAGTGTGCTCTTCCGAGTGTGAGGAACACAATGCAGCCACTTCTTTTCTCTCAAAGACTCCATCCTGCACGTCTGGCGCTTCTTGTTTGGAGGAATTAAGAAATCACTTGCTGCTCCATGGTTGTTGAAAGAGTAGTCGAACTTTCCAGCGTTGACCGCTTTTAAGCAGGTTCATCGCCCAGTTTGCAAATAACGATATGACCAAAAATACCTGGCCACAGTTGATTTTTCCCTTGGAAACTTGCCACCCAAGTACTAACAGCACCGAGTAGTATTTAGATCAGGTGGGAACGCAAATCAAGAACTCCTCCCTGAGCGAACAGGCTCCCCAGGGTCATACCTCAACGTACCTCCACAGGTCTGAGCTCAGTGGATTCTGAGCGAGTGATAGTTACAATTATGCATTTGGGGATGTCTGTGGTAGCTCTGACAGGGTGCCCTCCACCTCCCTCAGACTCCGCAGTTTAAAAACGAAATTCGGGATGGAAGAACTACCCTCCGGCGACTCCACGACCACCACGATGTGTGCAGAGCAAGTGCATCTTCCAGGAGTTGGATTGCTCCGTTCTACCCACCTTGCCTTGCTAACCCTTAAGGCCAGAATGGTCGCTTTTTTAAAGAGAAAAACAACGTGTGGCGTGCGTTGAAAATTCTACACAATGAATCTCATCATCAAAATAAAAATATCACCCGGAATATAACGAAAGTCATCATTTGAAGCAGTCACTCGCTCATTCTTTGTGATGAATTCTCAGCGCACGCTACACGTTTTTTTCCTCAAAAACGGCTTTCAGATTCGATTAAATTTTGTGCATAGATAAGTCCAAATGACTGGATGCTACTACAAAATTTTTGTTCAGAGACTCGTGAACTAATTTTTATCAAAATGCTTTCTACTAAATTTGACGTCGTAACAAACATCTCGATGAGTAAACTGCGTATACTTCGAATTTTTCACCCGTTTCGTTTCATTTAGGTTCTATGCTCACAGAGGAAATATAAAGTGATACTAGTCATCCGCCGGTCTAAGGTGTCTGGTTCTGAGAAGCAGGGGTTTGCTTTGTCAAAAGTGCCCCCGGAGCGGTGGCAGTAAAGATGGTCGAGTTGAGCGAACAAACGTAGTCGTTTCAGGCGGAAGGAGATAGAATCTCAGCAGAGAAAATGAATCTGAACTCTGCCTGCCTAGTTCTGCCTCAGAGGCTAGAAAGTGGGCAAACAATCTGATTTGGATGAGCCGTTCTTTCTCAATCGTGTTCACAAACACACTCACAAACTGTCTCAATTGGCGTTGTTTGCATCCAGAAAGCTTTAATATGCTAAGATCCGAATTATATTCAAACCTTTTTATTCTACCGGTTTAGTCCATTTTGCTAAAGGCTAATAAAACGGCATTTCGCGAGTGATAGAAGAAATTGGTTCCATTATCAAAAATGAAGGATGTTTCGATAATGGCCAGTGAAAAGGTTATTTACGACGACCTAACCCAATCTCATAGCTGCCGCACAGTTTCTTCGTTCGAACGATTTTTATCGAGTTTGTTTCATCGTTAAAGTGGACAGAATCAGCAAAAAAAAAACCTCCCTTTTTAACCCTCTCGTACTTATGTCATAGGGGCATAAATGGTGATAAGAAGGGTTTTTATCGCGCTGTGCAGACCCTAGCGTCGGGTCGTTACGAGTTTATCGGCCCCAAGTTATAATACGCACAGTAACTGGTAAAGGCAGACTTCACCGTACGAACGGAGGACTCTGCTGTATAAATAACGCAGAAGATAAAACCTTAAGCGCCCTTTTTCTCACTGAAAATAAGTCAATGTTTGAAGACACTTAGCGCCAGGAATGAAAATTCGGTGGTTTAATGTATCTTTTTTTTTGGCTTCACGAAGCACCAAATAAAAAAAGACGGTTTTTCTTCTTTTACAGCTCGCTGCTTATTGACTCATAAAACACTTTTGTACTGCCCATTAACTGCTTACAAACATCTCTCTATGAAACGGACACCACATTTCGATGAAAATTAGGAAGTCGGCGTCCCAGAGGAGTTACGATGCTGTTTTTTGAAAACGTAGGCAAAAATGCTATTGTTTTTCCTGGACATTAATTTACTTGACGAGATTTTGTTACAGAAAAAATCAAGTTTTAGGCAAAAACGAGAGCTCGTGGGATTACATCCGTTTTGGTTTATTGTTTATTCTGAATAATCCGTTGAACTAAAAACCCTGCAAATTATTACACAACGGTTTATTATTCGGATAATCAGCTTGACCTAATTAATGCTCCGAGACCCATCCTGTTCGATTCTGCATCGAAAAATATCATAATGAAAACCAAAAAAAGGTCGAAAAGAACTGAATCGTAATATTAAAATAAACCAAAAAAACGAAAGTATCTAGAAAAAATTATTTTAATATGAAAACATGCACGCTAAATACTAATATCAAAATTTAACCAAAAATCTATGAAAAAAAAAAACAAAATGAGAATGAAACGAAAGAATCTAAAAAAATTGAATTATTAAAACCAAAACGTCGGGGAAATTGGAACGGGGGCGCTCGAAGCGAACCCGGGGGGAGTTGAGTGTTGGGAGGGAAGCGAGCGGGAGGCACGCTGTTCGCTCGCCTCGAGGGTGGTTGCTTTTTTAATGAGACGGGCGGGAGGGAGTTCAAACGACGAAACGCTGTAGCTCCCGCGTTGTACTGCGTTTCGTTAATTTTTTTTTCCGTTTTTTGCCCATTACAACTGCGGGCTTCGTCCGATCGGATTGCCGAGATGGCGGGCACAACTAGATACCAAATCGGATTTTTGGGCTAAAGAACGAATTTTTTAGACCACGTTAAAGGCACAAAACGGCCCGGACGGCGGACGGACATTGCAAATTTGGAATCTCCATTTCTTGAAACGTAAAGTATCAAATTTTGAGGGGGGGTTGTAAAAAATTTTTCGTGACCGTAAACATAGGGTTATTATTCAGAATGAATAATAAACCAAAATCCGTTCTTTGGCACAAAAATTCCTGGTCGCCAATCCGATCGAACGAAGACCACAGTTATTATGGCAACTATTGGTCAATAAATTAACAAAAACTCAATTTTGGTATTTTTAACGCAAATGCGTCGTGTTTGGTATCGTATTTTTATTCGCTGGGTTGAATGATCGGTATCAGATGCGTAGAACTACGTATAAATCGAAAACGGTGAAATGACAGTAATTATAGTGAGCCAAAGTCTACTAATTAAAAGAACTCGTGGGACAATACACCACAGGTAATCGTGTCAGGGTCTCACGTGCCATTTTCGATGCTGAGTCGAATGGGATGGATCTCAGATGTGTTAGACTAGGTCGAGCTGTGCAAGAGAATAATAAACCGTTGTGTAATAATTTTCAGGGGTTTTTAAATTGGTCGAAAACAGGCACGACAGTAACGTATTTCGTACTTAAATAATGCTCAGAAACTAGAAATGCCGGCGGGCGTGTGTTGCTCGATTCGTAAGTTCGACTGCGGGCGTTCTTCACTTACTCTCATTAGATCTTGAGCAGCGGGCCTGAGAGTGACTCTTCTTCAGCAGTGATTGAAGCGATTCGAAGCCGTTTCATGAACAAAAAGTATCGGAAAACTGGTATTGTTAGTAGTAACGCCTCAGTTTTGGAAAAACTCTTCTAATTTTACTTTTTCCCCTTCATTCAGTCGAAAAGTGCGAAAAACCCCAACCTGTACGCGTTTAAACTGACTCAGCGGCAATTTTTTAAATTTATTTATTCAAGAAGATTACAAAAAAGGAACACAAATACTACATAATGCGTTCCCCCCTCGATAAGTAAAAACTTGTGCTGAGGGGAGGAGTCGTTGTTAGATTAATAAGTACAAATCCCAAACCTATATAGTACAATATACTGCATTATATGATAGATAGTTCATAAAATCAGAAAAAAAAGTTAAAAAGGAGAATCATCTTTGATGCGCCTCTTAAACCCTGCTAGATCATTTAGCATCTTTAATTCCTTTGGTAGACGGTTAAACAGCTTTATTCCATTGTACGAGAAAAAATTCTGACTTCTAGTGGTGAATCTAAAAGGCAACTTCAGCGTAAGGTTACCAGATGATCTCGTCTGCCCATAATTTTTTTCTAAATCAGATAAATTTTTAAATATATATGGATACAATTTTTCCTCGCAAATACCTCGAATGTCTTAAAAACTGCAGGAGGGGAATCTCATTTTCTTACGCAGTAAAATTTTGATAATTTTTTCTGGGTTATATGCAAAGGCTCTAGGTAAGTTTGGTAGGCCGATCCCCACACAAGAATACAATAAGATATCACGAATTGCACTAGAGCATGATAAAACATTTCAAGTGTGCCCATAGACATAAAATTTCGGATTTCAAGGCACAGACTTTACAAAGTCGGTTGGATATATTGTCAATATGGTATTTCCGGGACAAACATTGGTCCACAACCACCCTCAAATACGTAGCTCGTGGAATCTGCTTGATACCAGGGCAATGCAATCACGCAAGGATATTACGCAAGGAAAAAGCAACAAAATTGTATTTGCTAAAATTTAGCTTTAAGCCGACTCCATCCAGCCAATCCCTGACCACTAGCAAGCAAGCAGACGCCGCTTGCAAGGATGCATCCCAATTATTTCGCGAGACCAGAACAGCTGTATCATCAGCATATGTAACTATGTCCTCATCAAGTTGAACGCCAAACAGATTATTCGTAAAACAGATAAATAAAAGGGGTCCAAGAACTGTGCCCGGAACTTCATTGGAGAAGGAAGATCCCTCACTCAAAATTGCGTTTATTTTCACTTTCTGAGATCGCCCACGTAAATAATTCTGTACCCAAACAGCAATGCTATCCCCCATTGGTGTGCGTATACTTTCCACTAACTTCTTGTGAGAAACACGATCAAAAGCTTTCCTCAAATCCAAGAAAATCGCTGATGGTTTATTTCCTTTGTCGAGCTCGGAAAAGACCCTCTCCGTTAGCGCGGCAAAGGCGTCCTGAGTGTCCTGCGACTAATAATTCATGAGCCTAGCGGCAGAGCTAAAACCTTATTAATGAACCATTGCGATTTGAGTTGAACGATAGTTTAAAGCCTGCCCTCTTGTCCCCTCAAACTACTGTTCAACATCTTGTGTTACTCTTCTAACTCTTCAAAGAGTTATCATCGATGAAAATATTGTGTTATTGTTATTATTAATCTGCCTTTTGGGATTTCATTTATTTATGTTCGATATGTTGGGTCATGCACTTCGTAGTTTAATTTGCAAAACAGGAATATCAGGGTACGTCGCAGGACGCTAAGCAGATAAGTAAAAAAGTAATTCACTCGTTCAACGTTTCTCCCCCACTCACATATGGCTGCCCTGTATTCCTTCAAGCTTCAATTTACTGGAATTTAAGCGATGATGGCGTATTCAGATGGTTGCATTGTATAAAAACAACGGACGCTATTAGGCTCAGAGAAGTGCTGAAAATAAGTTATTGGGTGCTTGAGAACGACCATTAAATTTTCAAATTAAACAAGGACGTTGTTCGGACCAAAAAAAAACCGAAAGAAACAAGAGTATAAATCCATTAAATCCTCCAACGACCTAATTGCTCGGTAAATGTAGGTGAATTTCAACGTAATTATGAACACAGAAGAGCCCCGGACCTTAGGTTAATGCATTTTTCAGAGAACACTTTGGAGAGTGGGATTCCCTTCTTTAGCTCTCAAATATTTCTCCGTCGCGCTCGTGGAGCGTTGAAAAACCCCGAGATTTTTTTTCCACCCCGAGGTAATCCACGGAGCACTCGCCGCATTCTGACAGTAATGCTCGACTGAGTCCAATTTCATACATTTTTCAACTTCTCATCAGCTTTGCAGTTGAGAAGATCTTCCATGGGGCGTGGGTTCCGCTTTACCGCAGCGTTTGGCGGTTGCTGGTAGTTTGAGCCAGTAGAAGTATAAAAAAGCTATTTCCATTGCAGGAAATTTAGTTTTTTTGACTGCAGGCGTTCACAGTCTAAAATGTTCAACTAAAAATAAGAGAGCTTCTTGAGCGGTACTGGGCAGTTTACATAACCTTCTCTTCAACCTCTAAACTCGTTTTAGGGAACCGATATTGGAACAGGATTGTGGATGCCTCCGTAGTTAATATGTAAAACTCCAGTTTTGGTTTATTATTCATTCTGAATAATAAGCCTATGTTTTCGGTCCCGAAAATTTTTTTACAACCCCCCCTCAAAATTTGATACTTTACGTTTCAAGACATGGAGATTCCAAATTTGCAATGTCCGTCCGCCGTCCTCCGTCCTGTGCATTTAACGTGGTCTACAAAATTCGTTCTTTCGCACAAAAATCCCATTTGGTATCTAGTTGTGCTCGCCATCTCGACAATCCGATCGGACGAAGCCCATGGTTGTTATGGGCAAAAAATGGTTAAAAAAATTTACGAAACGCAGTATAACGCGGGAACTACAGCGGAAGGCTACGTTTCGTCGTTAGTACTCCCTCCCTCCCGTAATATCAAACTCAATCACCCGCCCGCTCGACTCGCATTGGGTTTGCTGGAAGCCCCCGTCCCGCCGGGGCGCCAAGGCCACTTCCTCCGCACACCCCTCCATCGGATCATAAATGCCTACTGTCGTTTACGGGCGCCTGGCACCGAGGGAATATTTAGTTTCCGTAGTTCCATTGTAGCCAAGTCATGTTTCGTATGGTTTACTAGTATTCAATGCTGAATTGAATGGGATGGGTCTCGGAGCAGTAATACTAGGTCAAGCTGTTCATGAGAATAATAAACCATTGTGTAATAATTTGCAGGGTTTTTTAAATACTTTTATGATCGCTTTGTCACCAAGGAAACGCGTCATTACTTAATTTCCACTCCGAGAATTCATTTGTTCGCTCGTTTCGTCCATTTCATCAATTTGCCGTAGAAGATACTACTTCGCTGAAAGAAGGCGTGTTTGTTTCTGTTCTTTTTCAGGTAGTCTATCAAACTTTACGGCTAATGAACTTGATTTGTGTTACTATCGTGATATCAATTAATAAAACGTTTTCAGAACGCATCGCAGTTTCCTTCTTTGGTTTGCACAGTTATAAATAAAGCCCAAGCCAGGTGCTGCCTCAGCTTGCTGTGCATTTTACCCCTTGTCGCCCACGTTAATATTTATTATTATTATTTAGGAGTTTCTGATCGTATAGCTTAAAACTGTTTGTGGTAGAAGCATCAGGGGACTTAACACAACTCAGGAGAATCATCTGTCCCCATTCCTCTCTTCTCAGCGTCTAGAAGTTGACTAGAACGTAAGAACCGAACTAATGCAGACTGACTGTCCACACTCTTCTACTATGATGGAGTGGATGTCAGATAATGGAGAGATTGCATTTCCACGACATTTTGTTGGGATTATAATGTGATTTCTAGCTGCCGTGCACTTTGTGATGGATCATTCGTAGTGCGGTTACGTCTGCAGGTTCATAAGGGTCTTATCAATCATATGACGCAATGTGGAAAACACTCTACTTTATACTCAACAGCCTTGTTACTTATGCGTTGGAACGTGAAGAAATTTTAATTTCCCGCTACTTTTATATCGCGCAGTTTCGGAACAGCCCGCCAGAGCGCTCTATCGAGGTCGACCATGCAAAGTGATTTATTTCATCTTTTTCTTTAATAATTTAATTTAGTATTGTCTACGGCTTAGGAGGATATTTATTTAATTGTTTAAAGAGGAATTTCACCAAGATCTACAAATTTTGACTTCGGTACCACACGGCAAATATCCCTACTGAAGGATTACTTTTCCATCCCGGCATTCTTCTTTTGTTCACGTTGGCTTCATAAAGGAAGTCATATCGTTCTTCCCAATAATTTTACATAAGAGCAAGGATTACTCCTGCAAAATTTCGGCTACAGTTTCATCTCGTCAGCATCGCAATTCGTCGTTCCTGTCTGTCCTGAGGAAAATTCTAGGTTTCTTCATTTTCACTGAGATTCCCTTGGGAAGATCGAGCCGGATGAAGACTTCACCATCTTTTCCCCATCACAAACTCAAGATCTTCGTAGTTTCCGAAGCCTAGTGCTGCAAAGCTTGATTCCAGACATCATCCCGTACCGGAATGCGAATTTATCACTTTACAACCAGAAATATCTAACCATCTTAATCCAACTTTTCTTCAGTTCTTCTTCCGGAACGAATTATCACAATTCCCGTTCATTTTGCTCAGTTTTAGGTCGGAGCTCAAGTCTTGGAAATATCCTCCAATTTTCGTCATCGAGGCTTCCTACTCTGCCATCCTTTTCGCCAATCCAAATAAGTTTAATGATAAGCAACTTTCCGTCAATCGAACTACATCTGTGACAAACTTGAACTTTAGATTATCTACCTTATTTTATTCAACGCCTGATTAATATTTTTGTTGAGTAAAAGTGCCTACACAAAATTTCTTGGTTTCTCTATTTTGACAAACGTAGTTTCATGGGTTCATCCTCAGTATCTTCTATTTCTTGTCACAGCGACTTGGCTTTCATATTTAGCCTGCACGTCTCCGTAAGGTACGAGCAACATCGGTTTAAATCAAAATTTCGGTTTTCGCGCAGCTTTTTCTGCATAAATCCGGATCGTACGTCACTAGTGGTAGTTCAATTAATTACGTATACTGCGAATGTTTAATAGCTTTCATCAAGAAGACCCCAGGAAATTCCGGAATCGCAGGGATTCCACATCCACATCCACACCAAACACTATAAATTCTCTCTGTTTTTACCCGATAATGCAACAAACTAAACACGATCTTTCTCAAAAATCATCAAATTAAGAGTATAAAAATAACCTATACGTAAGTAGGAACGATTTCTTTTAAGACTGAATGTATAGAAATGCCATAGAAATCTCTTATTGCGCGTGAGGCTAAGGAAAGTTGTGCGGATTGTTATTGATTAAAATAAAAACAATTTAAAACAAAAAGAAATATTTTTGAGCCAGCCGCAATAAACGAACAACTTCTTTAGGCCGACGTTCGCTTAATTTAATAAAAGCAAAACTCTTTATGAAACTGATCGTTACAAGATGAGAAAAAATAAAATAAAAATCTAAGAGGAATAATCAGGCAGATCTACACAAAACAAGATATCTTGCCCACTCATTCTCGATGAGTTTTTGTGGTATATTTTCATGTCAAGTAATGATCGGTAATTAATTAGGAAGATTTTCCACGCTCCAAATCGGGCGTTGAGGGTGGAAGATATTGGCTCACTAGAAGCAGTCTCTGCTACAACTTTCAATGTACTTACTGTTTGCGAATAACTCTGTTGCCTCCTTTTTTACTCGTTCAATTTCTTCCTCCTTTTTCGTTCAACAAAAAATCAATTCTCGCAGCCTAGAGATATTGAAGAAATCCGCGTGAAACTTCGACAGTTTGGGTAGGTCGTACTTCGACGAAATCGTATAAACAGAGCAATCTCGTCCGAAAGAAACGCCCTCGTGACGAAGAAAGAAGTTTAACAGATTTTTGCTCGTCCAACTTTACTTACGGGTGTTTGCTGTCGAAACAGGCAAAGTTTCCGATGGGCCGTGAGTCGTTATGATGTCACGTCTGAAGTGGCATCATGAGAAAACTTTTTGCGCACCCACCCACGTAGCGGAGTTTCGGAATCATTAGGTTACAGAATGTGTTGTGTCTTTTTGAAGGTATTCAAAAAGTACCTTATGTGAATAGAAACTTCTTTTCTGTCCTAAAAAGCGAGGGACGTAGCGAAAGCATTAAGTGATCAGGAGAGTGTGGGACTTTACTCCCAAAGAAGGAAAGGGAACATTTTGAAGTAATGGAGCTGTAAACGCAACAATATCTTCAGTTTCCTATTTGTATATGAAGTTGTCCGCTGTCAAATCAATGACGGTCGTAATATCTTACTACATTTTCGTTGTGAATGGGGGAGGGGGGTAATTCCACAAATACCAGGCTAACACAATTGCATCAGGTCTAAGTGGTGAATGTCTGTGTACAGAAGGGCATACGAATTGCCAGTGAATTGGTAACAATGCGCGAAACTAGAACGGATATTAACGAATAACACATTTTTCAGAGCGTCACTTACCGGCCTTTTACGTGCGACGTATTGAAATCGGTTCGTTGATACGAGTTTTGGTCGAACAAGACACCTGAGAGCTTTCTTTCTGCTCGGGCGTCGTTCGTGAAGGGCTCGATAAGAAAACTCTTCGAGGCTTTTCTTGTTGCCCTTTCCCCACGCCATTTAGTTTCCCCGAACCCAAGTGCCCCATCTCAGAAATGGGTCTCAGGTTGCTCATACCCTTGTTATCCCCTCTCCGAGAATCTTTTGCCTTGGCCCGCCCGCACTTATCTCTTAGCAACCTCTATTTAATGAAGCCGTACGTTCGTCCCACGGTCTTGTCATTCTCAAGAAAGCTGTAATCTACAAATTCTCTTGTTTCCTCATCGAGTTTTTCTTCCTTTCGGAAAATATTACCGCAAAACAGGAAAAATTGGCCGTGAAATCACTGTTGCTTGTCCACGCAAAACATTTAAGTTAATTAACATGCTGTCGTCGAAACATGGACGTATCTGGAAATTATTTGATGCAGGGCTCACGAACCTGCTAATTACTCAACGCAACACAAATCTGGTGGCCTCAGTTCAGACTATCCTCCTAACACTTTATTGAGCTAGTTCTCTTCCAGCTATTTCTTCTAAATATCCATTATGTCGAGCCTTGGCAGCTGGTCAAGAGAATGAATGAACACTTTTGGGAAAAATGGGGAAAGCAATACATATCGACTCTACAAAATAGACTGAAATGGAACCAGTTCCGTCCAGAACATCCCAATATGAAACCAGATGATTCGGTTTTGATATCAGAAGAAAATCAGCCTCTTTTAAGTCGGCCTTTAGACAGAATTACCGAAGTTCACCCAGGCCCGGATGGCCTGAAGTCAACTGATTCTCCTCCTCCCTCTTGAAAGTCCGTTTTTTTGAATGAAAATGTTATTCAGCCCAATAAACTGAGACAGATTTTTTGATTTTTAATAGAAGGAAAGTTAATCTATAATTTTGGTGGGCGTTATGTTTAGGTACTCATGGTAGGACTGGGCCTCCACAATTGAAGTTCCTGCTCCTGCCTATATAAACCAGGGATATTTATTTATTTTGTTCAAATATATTTTCTTTTTTTTAAATGTAGAAAGTAAATATGGTAAAGTTATAGTGAAAGTGGTGTGGTAAAAAACTAGTCAGCCGCGACCAGGGGTCTACCGCAGCCGCCAGTCCTCGATTTTTCGTCGGAGCCTTTTTTATTTTCTACAAGCTTGAAATTCTCTTGGCAGGTTGTTCCAATATCGACGTATACAACATCAACTATACATTTTTGCTCGAGCTCTCAAGCGAAGACAATTCCCAAGAATAAAGTTCTACCACAAGATCTACACATTTTATCTCCAACGAAAGGTGGACTTCAACAATTCCCCCTTCAGAATGTCGGACGATTCATTATCTTTCATTTTTGTTTGCAATTTTATTTTACTAGAAAGCCAATTTATTTTTACTTTCCTTGGCTCTACGAAGTAAAAAAGAAAGTTATGTAATCGGCTGAAAAAAAAAATATTGGAGTTCTTTTCAGATCTTTACGTTTCAGAGTCTGAAAAACACTATTTGGGAAAATGGTCCGTGTGTCTCTGAACGATTTTTAGAGAAAACCACCGTACTAAATCAGCTCAAACTTGATATCTCGCCCGCAGGTCACCATGGAACGCCAAAATAAGGGTTTGAACAAAATCCACCGAAAGTTAACTATAGCTATCATAGTGATCAAAACACCAAATATTTTTTTTTTCAAAAACGGCATAACGATTTTGATTAAATGTTTTATATTGATAGCTCTCAATATGGCAATTATACCATAAAATTTCCATTAGTGGGAAAATGACGAGAGCAGCACAATAAATTATCAAAACTTTCGACGAAATCGATTTTAGCGCAGTTTTTAGAGAAAACCATACCAAATCAGCTGAAACTTGATGTCTAGTCTACAGGTTACCATGGGACGCAATAATGAGAGTATGGGCAAAATCCACCGAAAGTTAAGTATAGTTATCATAGTGATCAAAACACCAAATTTTTTTCTCAAAAACGGCTCTAACGATTTTGATTACATTTTTTATATTGATAGCTCTCTATAAGGCTGGATATCATAAAATTCCCATTCGTGGGAAAATGACGAGAGCAGCACAATAAATTATCAAAATTTTCGACCAAAAGCGTTTTTCGCGCAGTTTTTTCCTTATAAATTCCGCTGGAATTTTTGTAGAATGTTAAAAAAATTGGTATTGTAGTCCAATTCAATACCGAAAGGGTTAGTGTTTAAAAATACTCGTGAGATACATGGGCGGTACTCCAGAAATTCCTGAATTTCAACTACTGCCGTTTCGCTTACCACCAGTTCTAAACGTTTTTACCCAATAACTCTGCAAAAGTAATTACTATCCTTCTTCAAAAAATTTGAGTTTACAGCCTCATTAATTACCTGTGTACCAACTGCTCAATAATGGTCCTGCAATGAGTACGAGCAGCACAATAAATTCCGGAACTGTAAGCGCTACCACTTCCTGCTGCCGTAAAGCGTTGTTTGACCAAGTTCAAATTAACTAAGCGATAAAGGAATTGAGTAAGTAGAAAAAAAGCCATGTACCTGATTGAATTGACGTAGAGCTAAGGAAAGTTGTGTGTTGCAACGCACCAGATATTCAAATTAATAAATTTTATGTAAATATAGTTAGGAGCAAAGAAGGTTTGGAGGTTTTATTTTACTTTTATTGTCCTCCCAAAGGCCTATTGTTCCAAACAAACATTGGTAGCAGAACGTGTTTCGCTTTCAAATATACCTGCGTTTACCCAGAATATTAGGTGTAATTCATTTAAAAGCTACAGCAAAGGATTTGGTTGGATTGTCCCCGTCAAATCCTGTTTTCAATGCGTTCGTTCAAATCTCAGGTTCAATCTTTGCGTTAAGGAGCGTCTTAACGATAAGGAGTCAGTTTAATTTTGCCGGTTGGAGTAAGACGTTATGACCGATAAACAGTCTTCTACATCGTCGGCTTCTCCGAAAGTTCAGTCGCTTTTGCGGAACCTCGAATCGTCTGGTCTCGAAGTAAAGTTGATTGTCGAACAAGTCCGCAAAATGAAATCTGGAGGTACGTAACATATCTCTCTATTTTAAAGTATGTACATCACTTTAGATCGTTAGTTTCCTTAAATTTGAAAACGTTTGGGAGGATCTAGTCGATGAGTACGATATATTGGGTGTATATATATTGTGGCCTAGACCTTCAGATCCAAGCTGACTTGGGAATACCTTCATGTGCTCAAACGTCTCGGTGCCCATAATAAGTTGCTCTTATCTGGATGCCAGCTCATAGAGGACATGAGGACAATGAAAAAGCAGACTGCCTTTCGAAAAGGGGCACAGAACCCCTACCCTACGGGCCAGGGTCCTAAAGGGGAACGACAAACCACCGGGTCAGGCAGGTGGCCGGATGAGAGACACAGGAAAATCGCGCCCAATGGCATCGCCAACCGCGGCTGACACATGCGAAAAGGATCGTAGTGCCTTCCGGTTCAAGGGCAAAGGCAATGCTAACAATCTCCAGACAGGATCTAAGAGCCCTTACTAGCCTCCTCACTGGGCACTGTCCACTTGGGTATTGCCTCAACAAGATGGGCAAATCAGAGACAGTCGAGCGCAGATTGTGCGGTGAGGAGGACGAAACAGCAGAGTACATCCAGTGTCAATGCCATACTTTGGCAGCTAGGCGCTTCGAATATTTCTCCCAGGGGTTCATCGAAAGGAGCCTGCGATGAAGGACACACTCGGCTTCATAAATGGGGCTGGTTGCATGACGGTTTTGGTTTATTATTCAGAATGAATAATATGTATCGTATGTACCTATGTTTTCAGTCACGAAAAATTGTTTTACTACCCCCCCCCCCCATCAAAATTTGATACTTTACGTTTCAAGCATGGGAATTCCAAATCTGCAATGTCCGTCCGCCATACCATGTCCATTGTCCGCCGTCCGGGCTGTTTTGTGCCTTTAACGTGGTCTAAAAATCCCATGGTTGTTATGGACAAAAAACGGTTAAAAAATTAACAAAACGCAGTATAATCGCAAATACGTTGTGTTTCGTATCGTTTCAAGGTATTTTTACATCCTGGGTCGAATGGATTGATTATCAGACGTGTACAACTGCGTGTAGGGAAATTACAGTAACTATTAGAGTCTACTAATTGAAAGAACTCGCGGGAACTACAGCGGAAGTCAATGTTTCGTCATTAGTACTCCCTCCCTACCTCCCGTCAAATAAAACCCGCCTGCTCGGTTGCTGAGAGTTCGCTGGAAGTCCCCGTCCCAATTTCCCCGACAGGGTTGAGGAAGGTTAGGGCCACTTCCTCCGCACACCCCTACATCGGATCATAAATCCCTACAGACGTTTACGAGCGCCTGGTGCCGGGGGAATATTTAGTTTCCGTAGTTCCATTGTAGTCAGGTCATGTTTCGTATAGTTTACTAATATTTTTCAATGCTGAATCGAATGGAATGGGTCTCGGAGCAGTAATACTAGGTCAAGCTGTTCATGAGAATAATAAACCGTTGTGTAATAATTTGCAGGGTTTTTATTAAGTGAAGGACACCGTTACAATAGGCCTTGTAGCCGCAGCGGCAAAGGGACTCAGCCCTCCCTCGGATTAAAAAAAAAAGTAATAAAACTGCACCGACTGTACTGATACCATGAGTATGCGGGTGATACTTAGACTTATTAATGGCTAATCAACCAGCTTCATTGAGGGAATGTGACGAGTGAATTTTTGAATGATTCAGGGTGAATTGCCTTGTAATTTGTTGAATAATTTCAAAACTTAGATTCGTTATCTATATATATTTAACGAAAGTCGTGTTAGTTACACCGTTTATAACTCAAGAACGGCTGAACGCTTTTGACTGAAAGTTGGTGGGGCTTAGAACCAGGGGACGGACATAAGACACTTTTTATCCCGTTTCCGTGGGACCTGACATAAAACGTGGTATAACAGATTGCAACTGAGAGCAAAATGAAAAATTCATCAAAACGTTATTCTAGCCGGTCATTTGTTTAAAATGCTGTAACAACACGCAACTGATAGTTAAACGCCATGTTGTCGCACACAATTCGCAAACGTGAAATTTTGAAGTTGCCCGGCGTTTGTTTCGAATTTAGTTTAGTTTAGTACAATGCTGCGATCAAGACAGTCAAATCTCTCCCGACAAAGCCGTAATGTAACATGAATTCGAACGGTTACTGTTGCTTCTTCTGAAATAACAGCCACATTGTTAGGGGGATGCGGTACAGCTCATTTAGCATGGAAATTGACATTAAATCTTCAAACTATAGAAGAACCAGCACGTAATATGGTAAAACACTCCGCAATGGCCAAAGTTTTATCAAAACATCATCTGGAACGAATGCACAAAGGTGCATTAGAAGAACTTGACCGAACATTGAAAGGTTTACGCGTTGCTCGACAGGTTTTGGTGACAGTGACAATGATTTTACTATTTAGCGATTTCCGCCGAACACTGTCAGTAATTCCAAGACCGACTGCTGCCAACGAAATAAACGCGTGCCACAAATCATCGTATTTATGGCACTACGTTGCTGAACGATACATCTGCTGAAGATTTCTCTAAGCAAAATTGATGAATATCTGTAATGGTCGAGCACTCGAGCGGATTTCTCAAACGGAGTGTGAGCTGTACATGTACGTAGGTGGATAAGGAGAGGATGGTAGAGGAAGATGTGAAGCTGGATGAGGCTTCTGCTCAGATGTCGTAGGTTTTATGGAGATGGATAATGGAACAAACTTGGTGGCTGGACATGTAAAAATGGAAAAGGGAGTCTTCGCGGTCGCAACTCGACATTTTCGTCTCTTACAAGAGTGATAGCGTCACGCGACCTCAAAACCAATCCAGAACGGGCAGCTTGTCGTTTTTGAAGAACTGCAAATCACCAATCTTCAAATTGTGAACCTCTTTCGTCAAAAAATAATAAACTAACTATAACTTATTGATAACCAAGCGCGAACAAGTAGTTAGGAATGACGAGATGGATCGATAATTGAAGAAAGAATAATTGGTTTTTGCATGATCAACCCCACCTCATTTTGCTAACATTGGAAGACCGTTGTTGCTTGGTGAGAGGTGTTCGGGCCTTCAATAAAGAACGGAAACGGAAGGTTTTTTGTTTCTTACCGAGATTTTGATGAGTATCCGAGAGAAAGCGTCAATTTGTTTTGAAAACGGATATTCCGCTATTGGCGTTGCTTTAATTTTATTCGAGGGCTCCCCCTTCAGGAGAAGCGGGATTTTAAGTTCATCCCTGTAGTTGGTGAAAGGGCTCCTAATTACCCAGCAAGCTTCCTTAGTCTCTTGCCATCCGATAAACGGGAGAGAGGGAGATTATTTTCCGCGGTGCTTCCACCTCCAGCCTTCGTTCCCAATCATCGCGTCTTCTATTAATTAGAGACGGCCCGAGAACTCAGCTCGGGTCAATAATATGAAGCTCTTCGTACACTCATATTCAAACGGCGTCTCAGCACAAAGCTCGTGTGGGCAAAATACACACTGCAATTAAATTTCATTCATTAGTCAAGTTCTCGGCCTTTTGTTTTGAAGGCTCTCTGACATCTGTTAGAGTTCAGACTCACGAAAACACGATTTATCCTCGCAGCCTAAGGCTCGTTGGACGTTGAAATGACGTGAAATTGTTCATCTTTCGTGTTAGGACATTTTATTTAGTAAAAGGTTTAAGACGTATGCGCGCGTTAAGCTGCTGGCTCCCAACATTTTGCGTGCCGTGCTGGTGACCGTTCCAACCAGTGGATGATACTGCCAACTGTGTTACCTCCTGGACCCAGCTGTTGAAACAGAACCCATAGCACATGGTTGCCCCGGTCGTCGTCAACGTGTTTGACGCATTCAACCCCCAGGCCTTGGCCAATTGCGTTAATGGTGTAGGGGCCCCTGATCGACTTGTGTTGTTGTGACCATAGGCATAATGACCCCTCTAGAAAGAGGATAGTTTGGAAGTGCACCCAGTTCCGAAATACATTGTGTCCACTAGTCTACTCTTGTGATAGATGATCTACGAGTTTTTGCCAACTCTGTGAACGTCTTAGAAGGAAGTAGATTGAGCTAGACCAGGACGAGCCAATTACTTAATCAATGCGCATTTCCACTTCCTTTCTCCCAAAGATTCTCCATCCTGCACGTCTTGCACCTCCATTGCTGAAACGAGAAACCATGATCTGCTTCACTGTAGTTCCTTCAACATTGTGCGAGGATCGTTTGAATAGCAGCCAAACCTTTCAGCTTTGACTGCTGCTAAACACGTTTATAACCATTTCACCCAGTTTGAGACCTAGGTCATGACATCTACAGTTGATATCTCCCTTCAAAACTTGCCACTTGAGAAGGATATAGCCTCTTGGCAAGAAGGCTCAGGGGAGGGGAACGAGTTCTGCTTTCCGAGTGGCAAATTGCTCGGCATTCATTCTAATTCTTCACGCGCCCTGCGACGTACTAATTGGGCCTCTCCTTTATAAGCCAGAGATTTAAAGTTCAGTGTTTTTCTCCCTCGCTTGAATATTGTTGAATAAAGGTGAGAAAATCCTTTTGTCCCGTTATTGTCTTTAATCGCAATCGGAGCAAATAGGTTACTTTGAATATTGAAAGGAGTTCAGATTCGTTAATTTCGTTTCTATTTTTTAAAATTAAATTCAAAGTGGGTCTTATCACGTTCCTAATTTTATTACCGTATTTTCGTAAGAATAGTTATTTGTTGATTTAAGCCCTGAGGTGAGTTTCAAGGGTTCATGTCTGATTAGTTACATTGGGCCCAGAAACGAACTGCGAGAGTAGAAAGCCTCTAACACATCACAAATTGGTAACAGAGCGTGGTACCAAATAAAGATAAAATGGCCAGATGGGAAAACGCATTAAAAATACCAGTGCGTACCAGGTAACACAGAGGCAACACTTCCTCACCCAGGAGACAGGCTAAATGACAACCTGCCTTTACCTCCACAGGTCTAGGCTCGGTGGATCCTGAGCGAGTGACCTTGCATGTTAGCGAAACCGCAGCCTCCATGACTTTTGACTGGTATAACTCTCTCACGAGTGTTAAGGAATAGTCCTGATGGATGCTACACCGGGTGAACTTTCACACACTAAAATATTTCATAGGACGGGCGGGTGGGAGCATCAGCCTTTGCGGGCAGAATATGAAGATCGAGGATAACGGCTTCATAATTGGCGAAGTACATAAAGACATATTTGTCATGTCTCGAGGTCAAGCTGCCCTTAATCCCTTCTCGGCTAGATCTTGACGATTATTTTCAGAAAGTAGTTAAGGCACCCCTGAATCTGAATAAGTCTGAATAGAGTAGTGTACAATGAATGCTAGGCGTCCGACATAGCATCTCTTGTACATCAATTCACAAACAAGTCGATCTGGAGAAATGGTTGTTCTATCTCTCTGCCAATCTGATCTTGTTCAGTAAACGCCTGTTCATTCTACAGGAATCTCGTTGGGATGTCACTGGCGTAGTGGGGTTTTATTAGGACCAGTGATATACGAGGGGGGGCAGGAAGGATTATTTAAAGGTAGGCGTGGCAATTCCGCTCACCTGCCCCAAGGCCCAGGAAGTACTCTGAGTTCACAATCACTCTGCATTGATTGGTTGACTGGGAGAACCTCGGCCAGTGCTTAACTCTTATTACTTTTCAATAAAGCATGTTTTCGAGGGCGTCCACGAAGGAGGGGACTGGACCCTTCGTAACATTCACGCAGCGTCATGCAGTGGGGCGTTCAAGAGTCCGGGATGATCGTGGATGCTGTCGTGCCTGTTGTAGCCAGATTGAGTAGCTGAATCATGTGGGGCCGTGAAGCAGTTTGTTGGTGCGTTCTCAATCGAAGGCTTGAGGTGAAGGAAAGAGTTCAGCGGCACGTCCTGCGTTTTCTCTGTAGAGGCACTGAAGCTTGACATCGTTGTCGTTGACCATCGATTCTTGATATCCAAACTTAATGCACTCGTAAGCCATGAAAATAAAACTAAAAAGAAGGGTTACTGATTATTACACAACTTCCTTTCCTACGTTTGCTTGGGGTAGTAAACATTTGCCGTTCATTTCCGCTTATAGTAAGTGATTACGTCGGGGAAAAGTGGAGAAATGAAGGATTTAACAGACCTGTCTTACTTTGGCCAACGATATGTTCTGGTTTTCAATCACTTGTTTGTTTTAATTGGGTGGTAGTCGTACGTCTTAATCAAATAATAAATACCTGATTCCCATCCGGAGTGTGGTTCGTTTTACATATCAAAGAAATGTAGCGCTCTACTTCATTCAAATGGTATGTCCATATTTCAGAACGAGCGATTTAGTTCGTTCGGTCGGTTATTCATTTTGCATAAACAACCCCTCTACCCTTTTAGGGCCGTTATGAATGGGATGTTTGACATTCAAAGAGATTTTGGCGACTCACTGTATGAAATGCACGTGACGCGCTGAAGCGGGAAAACCTCCAAGAAGGAAATTACAATTTCGAAGCTTTGAAAGCAACAAACATTTTTCCAAGCTCCGAGACGTGCCTTCTTCGGAACGAGTTACTCTAATATCTGGGAGTGCCACCTAATCCTACGTGCGAAGACTCGCTAAACGCCAACGGAGAGCTTCTTCGGCTCTCAAACTCAACTTTACGTCCTTCGCACGCAAATAATCAACACACGCTCAAGAAGTGGTAGGCGGGTAGAGCAGACCGGCGGATGATTTCGCGGGGAAGTAATTTCCCATCCCCTCTTGCACATTTCAATACCCTCTTCAAACCGACTCCGACTTCAGAATATGAAGATCGCAGGTTACGGAATAATGAGCTTTAACGTCTGTTTGGGAAGGGAGAATCCAAGATTTTGTCGGAGATTCGGTTACCTTCGTTACGTCCGATCATCTCTTCAGCATTATCACATCACCGTGAATAAGTTAGCTCCGCCCTAAGCCTTCGAGAAAGTGTGGATTACTCAAAGATTCATGGTCGCCCTAATGGATGTTGAAACTGCTCCGACAGTATTCAAAACTCTTCACCGTTAACACAAGATTTCGTGAACAAGAAACATCTGCCGAGCTAATGAAGGGAAAGAAGAAAACAGCCAAAATAAACTACCACGCTGTGCTCGTCAAATTGAAGGCTCTGGCAACGAACTTGTAGGGGAATATCCTGCGGAAAGATGGGGTTTGCGGTAGCCCAGAGAGTGTCGCGGAGAGGTATTAATTACAACCACCAGAACAAAAAGCAGTGTTTCACTATCAGAACAAGAACAAGTTGGTACAATGGATGATCTAAAATGTTGTGTATGTTGGCGGGGTTGTTATTGCCCTTTAGTGAAGAATACTACTCGCTTGTGCATGGCAGTTTCACGTAAGAACGGAGGTTGTGGTGGTTTGAAGACCTGCGGTCCTGCTGTTCTGCCCACGTTCTACGCCTCTGGGAGGACCCAGTGCAGGTTCCTTTCAGTTGAGCTGAGTCATCCGGTCTGCCTGTGATCCCGACGTTGCTCTGGCTCTTAGCAGGTAAGTCATTGTCGTCGAATCGCTGACTGTTCATTCGTCCTCAGGTGGCTGACGTTTTCGATAGATTGTCCATCATTTTTGCAGCATGTCTCCTTGGTCTCATTATCGTATCCGTTCCACCAATATGATGCCAGCTGCAGCAACCAACTATCTGTTTAACAGACTCCCTTTCATCGAGCTCTGCCATCTGCGATTGTCTCACCCTCATCCCCTTTTATCCCTACTAACTTGATGCAACTGGGAAAGCCCCCACTACGGCCTCATCTCTTCATAGTTCCACCCCCAGCTCCTGTGGAGCTGGTATTCCCTGAAGCGACGTCCTCACCGTTCCCCCACAAAAACGTAAGACGACCTTGAGAGCCCTGTAACCTCCTCTAGCGGCAGATGAGGAACCTCAAGCACTCTGATGAGCGCTGAAGGCAGCCCCTCACGCACACATAATACATGCACTGCTGATTCCAGCTCTGCCTCGCAGAATCTGGAACTTTGTACTCTGTACTTACCAATCTTCGCCTGGTGGTACCTTAGTGGACAGTGGCCTGTGAACAGGCCATATACTTTCTCTCTCCAGACTGAGCATCCCTCTTGTTCTCAAGTTAAACAAACAACCTTGACTGCCTTTGGCCTGGCACATCTCCCCACTTTTTTCCCCACTCCCTAATCTCCCTGGCCAAGTAGCTCTTGGCGGTGCGTACAAAGGGTTCACATCCCACATGGAAAAGTGCAGATCCTTTCCCACCAGTTTGTCGGCCTCCTCATTCCCTTCTATCCCTGTATGACCTGGCATCCACATTAACCTTGATATATGATTAGCTGGAGCATTCCACAAGATTGTTATTTTCTTAAATTTATGTAATCTGTTAATTAAGTAAACTTATTTAACTTGGCACAAAGTATTAATGCGTTTTTGTGATTCCGTATAGTTACCCTTAGACGGGTTTGTATTTTCATTGCCCCTTTTCAATAAATAAACAAAATCATGGGGGAACTCTTTGACAGCGGGTCGACTGGATTGTCCGTATCTGCTTTCCAAGCTGAACTTCTACGCCCCTCCATACGCTACCAGACTCCATCAGCCTTTTTATGTTTATACCTGTTCGACTAACTATCTCCGCAGTAATCCCATGGTGCGCTTTCAGGAGGACTTCAATAGGTTGTCACACGATGATTCGGTGGACCTACTGTTGGGTTCGAAGGACTCTTTTAGGTCCAAAATTCGACGGCTATTGTGATCTCCGTTTGTTAGCTCAGGATTGCTGCCGATTGAATTGTGCCAATTTATGTGATTTATATTGCCCTATTTTTATTTTTATTTTATTTTTTCACTGTTACATGGGGCACTGCCCGTACATGTTATGATAAATAAATAAATAAGATGTGATAGTCAGTTCAACTAGGTCTAAGCTCGAAAAAATTCTGGGTTCGGTGCAGCTTTGGGTCATGTTTTTTTAGGAACTACGATTTCAGAATCCGATTTTCGGATTTAAAAAGGCTGAAGTAAAATAAAAAATAAATCAACTTTTATACAAAATAAACCTCCTACCTATGCATTAAACTCATGGAGTGCAGTGAAAAAAGCTCCGTTTCCTTCCATTTCTCACAAGTATAAGTTTTCAAAGCATTCAGGGCTAAGAAGGGCGCGACTATCACAAGCCTACCAAACACGGCCTATGTGTTACTGAGAGGCCTCTGAAATAATGTAGTAAAGTGCCGAAAATGTGGATATTCGGTAGAGAAAGAAGAAAAAACTTCTTCTTTCCGCCGATTTCATCGGGTGCTCTCAACGATTTCTCTTTTACCCGCAATATGTTGCTAAAGCTAACTCGCCGAAATTTATTCCCCCGGCATCTTCCTCAAGTTGGTAAATAATCGAACATCCCACCGCCATTACCTCTTTCCTTGATACGAGAGCCTTGAAATCGAAGTAAGCCGCACAAATCTCTCTAAAGAGGGAAGGACCGGAAAATGCCGGTAAGTGGATCTGAGAGGGATCGTCGTTCCGCTCGTTCAGATGAATGAATTTCCCCTCGGCTCAACGAAGTAAGTTGCTCCCGTCATTTTTCATCCAACAACCGACCTTTTTTTTCTCCGTTTTCTCGGATTTTCGACAAAACGTCGTACTTCCTTGTCTTCGACGAATTGGGCGCTATCTTTTATTTTAAGCGGGTTGTAATAGTCTTTCGAATGTTGTGAACATCGCGAACATTTTATTGTGTAAGAGTAACGTGTGCAAACTCCCTTCCCTCCCATTTCCTTTACCTTAAATGGTGTAGGGAGCTACAGTCATTGGCTTAAAACTGGGATTTCTTGTCGCAAAATTTGGAACCAAACCCACAAGATGTGATTTTGATATTCTCACGAGGTGAATTAGAAAATTCCTTGTAGAGAGTTCTGCTGTTTACAAGTTGGGGTAGTACACAATACTGTGCAGTATATCGGTGAAATATAGACATTACTCCAATTCCGAATGTAAGGATATTGTCTGACGGAAAGTATCACGAAGGGGAGGGGACTTACTAATAACGAATTAACAAGCGTGAGCGTTATAAATATAGTAAGAGTGTAACACCAATAACCAGTTAACGACTACTTAGAAATTACGTTTTTGAACCAAAGGTTACTTGGCCGGGGCGGACCAAACTCTTCAATTTAGCAAAGGCACATTCGGGACATTTGTGCTAACTGGGCACCTCAAACGTTCTCAATAAAGCTGTTTTGTTGCCCCCGTTTTCTGTCTGTGGCAGTAAATCTCTGTACTGTAATTGTGAATGAAACTCCACGTTCCAATCACATTCGTTTGTTATCCTGCGTACTCCCCTCTCACACTTAGTACGATATCGTAACATTGGTGCCCAACGTTGGGCTTTGATGGCCAGTGTCTTCCTCATGAGTATGTGGAGCCCCCTAAATCCTTGTGATCATGAGGAGGAATGATGTTACAGGCACGATTAGGATTGGCAGTGACTAAGGAATGGAATGAGATTGTCGCTCCACTCACTGGAACACCTACCGCAAAAGTCGAAGTCGAAAAATGAAGCAGCTGTGATAGAAAATGGCCTCAGGCAGTCCTGAGACGATTTGTCGAGAATCGTCTACAGGCTATTGAACAGAGCGGATGTTCATGCGTAATGCATCGTTACTATTCAAGGGAGACGCTTTTTTCTTTTTTTTTTTGTGAGTGGCCCCAGAAACTGTTTCATTACAAAATGAAGGAAAGGGATACCAGCAACGAGAACTTCAGGAGAGTAAGGGCCAGTTTATCAACGTCATTTACGGGCATGAATATCTCCCAATGACGCATTCATCAATTCACTTTGACGGCTGCCTAGAGCTTAGGTGTCAGTCATAGGCGTTTGATGAGTTGATTGGCATATATTTCCACTCACAGAATATCGTCAACCGACGGCTGCCAGCTTAACCAGAGAATAACTTAACTGGTCTATTGATAAACTGGCCTAAAGAAAAATTTGTGCACTACAGATTATAGAGAGACAGCCTGCTTCTTCGAGGGACAGAAATTAAGAACCGGTTCCCAAGTCGTTTGCTGAGCAAGCACCATCGATTCGGCTTACTCCGTTTAATTAAAAAAAAAACACAACAAACAATTAGCTCCTATAACTTGAGAAAACCGCTCACTCAGTCAGTGCACACGAAGTTGCTCATTTATAGTAAATACGTGTTAAAAAAGTCGTTATTTTAAATATAATTTGGCTTCTGTTGAGTAGTTTGCTCCTTGCACTCTCTGTGATTCTTTCAAGTCTAACATGGACAAAACAAGGCGATTGATAATGCTCCAACAAACTCAAAATAAAAGAAATTAGTTCGACCTCCCAAAGACGATCGGAGATCAGTAAACTTGGAGATGAGAATAGGCGATTTCGACCAGTTGGCAGTTTGTAACATAATGCCTTCGACTGCAACAGATTTTTGAAAACGTCTCGGTTTCGGCGAAACGTCCGAAATTACTCTAGGCGTTGCGTTAAAACCGATACTTTTAAACAAAAGTGATGCGGTTGAAGGCGTTTCACTGCAACGATCAATTTCACGCAATAGTTCATTTGTGAAACTGTATCATTCTTGAAACGGTTTCAAAACCTACTCAAAAACTCCCTGCAGAACAAGAAGGCAGCCCATCACGTATAGAAGTACTAGAAGACTGCTAAATTGTAGGGACATAAAAGCAACCGATTGGGCGATGTCGCGCTGTCTTCAGTCATCCCTGATCTTGAGGACCTCATGATGATAACAGGTCTCACTTAGCAAATTGTTCGGAAAAGATTAGCTCGAGAAGCCTTTACACTAGTATTACTTCATAAATACTAAGAACGCGTAATTCAAGTATAAGAAAAAAGTTGAGTGACGCGTATAGGGGAACTTGTAAGTGTAGAGCTGGGCTGAGCAAGGTTAAAATAATTTGATGAAGTAAAGAGGGTAAAAGCTCACACGGAACTGCAGTAACCATGTGCAGTGAAAATTAATGAGATGGTGAGAGGAACGGGAGTAACAACGTACTGGGTCTGCAATCGAGAAAAAAAATTACCCGACAAATGACTCGAGACAAAACAAATTGATTCTTAACCGTTGCTGAGTGAAGCCATTGACTAACTTTTCTTATGTACACCTCACGGGTGGTTCGATATCCGAGTGCACCAGCCATCGTATCCGCCCCAGAAATCTCAGGTTGTCCCAGATCTTTATTTAGCGAAATAACCCCCAAGTGAACTCTGATACCGCCATTTTAACGACACTAGGCGAATCAACTAGCGGAAGCTTCGGTTAACAGCAAAACTCACACCGCCATGAAAAAGTCTAGTGCCGCGATATTCCGCTCCAAAGCGTCTTTCAACTCCTCGCTCCACTGAGCCTATTAACCGAGAGATAATGAAGTGGGAACACCTTAACTGCTTCGTCGGAAGCTTTATCGAAGAGGCAGGAGATGATTCGAGGGGGATTTCAGCATTTGTACATCTACTAGAGCGGGGAACTATTGTTAAGTTCGTCACGTCTTCAGCTACCACGGAATTATCGTGTTTGAGGTCTTATTACCTTAGCGAAAGAGAATTTCCTCCTATTTCTTCCTTTTTGCCGAGAAAACTAAAGAGCCCTTCCTATGTGTTCTTAAGAGGCCTTATGGGGAAATGCCTACGTGCTCCAACGACTCCCCTCTTCAAGTTGAACGCCCTGTATTTCTACTCTTACCAAGCGGAAAACATATTCAACCGCGCCAAAGCCAAACAAGAATACCACTAATAGATGGAGTTAATGGTTGTAGAACAGCACGTCTTCATATTCGTTCTTTTTCACTTTCCTTGGCTCTACGAAGTAGAAAGAAAAGTTATGTAATCGGCTGAAAAAAAAATTTTGAGTTTTCTTCAGATCTTTACGTTTCAGACCCTCCTGAGTTCGAAAAACACTATTTGGGAAAATGGTTTGTGTGTATGTGTGTCTGTGAACGATTTTTAGAGAAAACCACCGTACCAAATCAGCTCAAACTTGATATCTCGCCCGTATGTTACCATGGGACGCCAAAATGAGGGTAACCCACCGAAAGTTAACTATAGTTATCATAGTGATCAGAACACCAAATATTTTTTTTCTCAAAAACGGCTCTAACGATTTTGATTAAATTTTTTTATTGGTAGCTCTTAATGAGATAATTATACAACAAAATTCCCATTTGCGGGAAAATGACAAGAGCAGCACAATAAATTATCAAAATTTTCGACGAAATCGATTTTAGCGCGGTTTTTAGAGGAAGCAACCGTACCAAATCAACTGAAACTCGATGTCTAGCCTACAGGTTACCATGGGACGCAAAAATAAGGGTATGGGCAAAATCCACTGAAAGTTAACTATAGTTATCATAGTGATATAGTGATCAAAACACCAAATTTTTTTTTTCTCAAAAACGGCTCTAACGATTTTGATTACATTTTTTATATTGATAGCTCTCAATAAGACAATCATACCATACAATTCCCATCCGTGGGAAAATGGTGAGAGCAGCACAATAAATTATCAAAATTTTCGACGAAAAGCGTTTTTCGCGAAGTTTTTTCCTTATAAACTCCGTTGGAATGTTAGTAGAATGTTTAAAAAAAATTGGTGTTTGTAGTCCAATCCAATACCTAAAGGGTTAGTGTTTGAAAACGCTCATGAGATACATGGGGCTCACGCAAGAAATTCCTGAATTTCAACTACTGCCGTTTCGCTTACTACCAGTTCTAAACGTTTTTACCCAATAACTCTGCAAAAGTGATTACTATCCTTCTTCAAAAAATTCTTGTTTACAGCCTCATCAATTATCTGTGTACCCGTTGCTCAATAATGGTCCTGCAATACGTACGAGCAGCACAATAAATTGCAGAACTGTAGGCGCTACCGCTTCCTGTTGCTGTGTCCTGTTGTTTGACCAAGTTCAAATGAACTGAGTGATAAATGAATTGATAAATAGAATTAGCCATGTACAAAGTGAATTGTTGTAGAGCTAAGGAAAGTTGTGTGTTGCAACGCACCAGATATTTAATTTTCCAATTTATAACAATAGCTTGTTATAAAACGTACGTCAATCACACTAGGTTTTATTCAGAAAGAGGTATACAAGAGAAATTGATGTAAGAGCAAAGAAAAACTCGTAAGGGTGATAGAAACATGGACTGTAATCTCAAAAATCACCAAATGAGGCCTTCAGAACTGTTTGAGCTGTCGAGGGTGGTCTTATCTCATTCGATTCGTCATTAAAACTATGCCGAAATAAACCCTCCCCCTCTCCATCTATCTCAACGCTTTAGGCCAAACCCAAGAAAAATTGTTCCAAAAATTCTCACTTTAACTGTTTTGACGCGATTGCTACAATTTCATGATCTTCGAAAATTCGCTAAAACGTGATTTTCCTTACTTATCAACATTTCACGTTAAGTACTCGTACGAAACGGTGGAAATACCCTTTACCAATCTGAACCAACACTTTTTTCTGTTAACGTACGGAGATATAAATCATACCACATAAAAAGACGGGAGATTCTTCAAACCTTTAAAATTGGTTTTCCCTGAATTATTCCACGTAGCCCGTTACCAAATTTGAGGCAAGGAAAGTTTTGTAATGCGTACAGTATTCAAATTACGCTTTCGTTCAACCTGTTTAGGAAGCAGGCGATCAACCGATGGTAAGCGTTCGCCTATTTGTTCGTACTTTATCCCTATCACGACAATTTTCATAAGCGATACTGCTGTGACATTGACAAACGTATTGTTGACACCAAATTACTCATATGTTCTCCACTGTGAACGTCTTTGAGCTTCGTAGAGTGAAAGTTTGTCAAGAAGTTGTTTTTTGAACTCGGCGGGGGAGAACTTGGCACTGAGTCATTTCTCAGACTCCCCCAGCTCCACTTGCCGCTTCAAGAGAACCATTATTCAACAACTTGGCTCTTGAATGCATTCATAATGTTCGTTCAGCGTATGAGAAGTAAAGCCCTTTGACAGTAACACGAGTTCGTACGAGTGTATCTTTACTGATCGAAAGAACTCAACCGGCATCGGCGAGTTTGATACCAGATTCAAGACAAACTGCTTCTCTTTTGAACTTATCGAAGCGTCATCAGCTGTTTCAAATACGATTCGTACACCGTCGGCGGTGTTGCTAGTAAAATTCATCGCGACTAAAAACCGACTCTAGGCTTAGCGCAAGATGAAATGGCTGAATAATTAAATTATTTCCAATTCTGAAATTTGTACGGTTTCATGATGTATGTTGCAAACTGAATGCCGTCAGGGTTAAGTGTGAAATGAAACTAGGCTCCCTTCGAGGATGTCGCTTAGGCCCGTAGCTAGTTTTCTCGTCATAAAATCAGTAGCCCCCTCTCTCTCGCATCAATTTCTTGAGCTTCGGCAGGAGAACTGAATATTTCTTGTTGCACCCATTCTTCATCTGTTTGCCAAGTCTTCTAAATATCATTGCCAAAATACACAATGTTTCCCTGGAGGCACCGGCTAAGTACGTCGTAGCAGTTCATATTGACATCAGAAGAGCGTTTGACAATGATGGCCTGCACTCTTCCAGGAGCTTGAAGGCAAGAGTAACTGACAAATAGAACTCTTATGATCGAATCCAGGCACGTCTCAGTCCACACAACAGCTGTGAAGGGATGCCCACAGGGTTCAGTCCTCGGACCAGCACTCTGGAACTCAGGAGGCTCATGGAGACTGGCTGGGAGTCATACGCCTATGTAGATGATCTGACCTTACTGATCTGTCCACAGTAGATCCGTCAAACTGAGGCAAAAACTCACCATGTGATCCGAACTGTCATCCAATTGTGCGAGCACGTCAAGCTGCAGGCGGCTCATCCTCCGCCGGCTCATCCTCTTCTAGGGAAAATTAAATAGATAATCGTCAATACTTTTTGGCTGCCACAGGTTCCTTCTTGAGAACCAAATCAACTACTTAAGACGCAATATAGGCGAGAGGTGGCGTGTCAGCCCAAAAATCTCCAGTCCCTCAAAGACACCACCCTCGCAAGGTTTGCCTCATTACGAGCAATTAGCAACGCCACTTGGGCTGCTACTGTGGTACTACCCTCATGTACAGTGCCATTTACGTTGGCGTTATTGGCTACTACCCCTTTGTCTGGGATTGCAAGGTCACAGTAAACCATAGGAAAATATTGGCCCAATCTCAGTGAGCTGCGCCACTGTGGATCGTCAAGGCCTCCACTGAAGCATTCCAAGTGATCACTGGCCAGTTATCTGTTGACTTGGCCAATGAGTGTATGGTTGACAAGTGGAAGAGTGTAGCGTGAATAATTCGTAGTCCCGCCACTTTCATATTTCGCGGTTCTCGGCGCCACCCGTTCCAGTCTTCCGCCAGATGGCCGTAAATGCGTACGGGGAAATTAGGTTTATTTCTGTTCCAGCCATTGTTTCCAATTAAGAAGTGGGACAGTTAATTTCTGTAAATAATAAAAGAATTTTAAAAAAACAAAAAAACACTGATCGCCGAGATAGAGAGTAGAATTCGTTGATGAATTTGGAAACAAATTGTTCAATCCACAGGCCCGGTACCACGTTTCGGAGTTCCATGGTTCTTTTCCGCCGCCCATCATTGCCGCTCATCAGTATTCTCGTCTCTTCCAAGATTTCACCCTTGTTGGGATTGAAAGAATAATTATTCACCAACTGCGTGGCCTCTGCTACATCTGCCTGTGGGACCAGTATTCGCCGTCAGCAGCTACCAGGATTATTTCGCTTCCCAGGAGTCTTCCGTCATCTAGTTCGTCCATTCATCGCTGCTTTCCTTTGTGGATCGCCGGGAGGTGTGGTGCCGTCTTTGCATCCTCTCCGGGTGTCGCTGCCAAGATACCCACTCATTACATACCGTTTCAGGTCGGAGCTCAAAAGCTAAAGCTGCTCCAAAACCGAAGAACACTGGCGAAGGTAATACCTCGCGAACATCCAGTACTACCTTTCTTTCCCGTCCCATTTCATTCGATAAATCCCTATCCTAGAGATGTACTATCTAGTAAATTTATAATATACTCCACGGCCGTCGGAAGTAGTGAGTACCCGCTTAAGTACCTGTTCAGAAATCTATCGTACCTACTATGTATATCTGTGACTAAGAGATCTACCCTGAGTTGTGCCTACTTAAAGATAAAGTTATATTTTATTTTGATTTGCCAAAATAAAGCGACACTTATCCAAATCAAGTTTATTTTGTTGTTTTCCACTTACCTAGCCAGGGTATTATATTAACCTTGATTTATCTTGGGTTCATCCCCACAAATACAAAATTCGTTCATGTCGTCACAAGAGTGAAACAGGAGCTTACCCCACACTGTGCTGAACTCCATGAAGATCTCTCTGCTGAACGAAACTGATGAATGGGCATTAGAGAAATGGCGAGTGAGATGGGAATCCTCATCAAAGGAAACGTGACACATATGAGTTTTCCCCGACGTTCGTAAACGTCTTCGGAGAAAGTGGGTTGAGTGAAACCCATGAGCTAGTTCCTTACAGGACAAGGTGACTTCAATGGGCGGCTCCACTTCTTTTCTCTCAAAGACTCTCCATCCTCCACGTCTGGATCTTCTAGTGCGGAGGAAACAACAAACCACCAAGTGCTGTAAGGGTTGTGAGGAGCAGCCAAACCTACCAGCATTGACTTCTTCAAAGCAAGCCTACAACCATTTTCTCCCAATTAGTGAAGAAACTCATAAAAGAAACGTGACCACAGTTGATCTGCCCCTATAAAACTTGCCACGTAAGTAAATAGCTCGATCAAGTGGAAAACTAGATTAAGAACTCCTCCCAGATGGTAGGGCTTCCCCAGATGGTCTTGCCTTCACACAGTTACCACTCAGGCAGCAGCTCTCCACCGGGGTACAAAAGCCTGCCATACCTCCGCAAGTCTGGGTTGGGTGGATGCTAAGCGAGTGGCTCGCCTCTTGCAAAGCGAAACCGCAGTCTCCACGACAGTCGACTGATTTAACTCTCTCCGAGGGTTCGGGAACAGTCATATTAATAAAACAAACAGACCTGTTTTCTAAGTGACTCACACGACCTCAGTGCTCTGTGCATGGCTCGGTTTTAAGCGCATTGAAGCGCTGAATAACGTCGTCACCGTACTCAGTCACTTCATTTTCACTGCCTCTGGCAGTAAGGGTTGTCGACCTCGTCATTGATTTGGTTCCATTGTTCTCTTTCAATTGCCTTCATTGTCAAGCACAGAAAGTTTCTCAAATGGGACATTGAAATCTCAAAAACTGAAGAACACAGGAATTTATTTCCTATTTAGCGGGGCTGAGGAAAGTGAATATATGTTGTTCTGTGCAGTTTTCTCGATGTGAGTTTTCTACAACCTTTTCAAGAGCGAATATTCCGAATGAGACAACATCCCCGTGGCAGTCTCATCGAACTCACAAGAGAGCAAGGAAAGCTCACTGAAATAACTCATCTGTTACCTAGTAACATCATTTAGCCGAGCTTTAAAAGCACAAAATGTTTCAGTTTTCTACCGAAACTATTTACAAAAGTATCTGCACTCCGTAGGTAATTCTGCAATATCATACTCCCTCACGCACTCGTGCATATACTTGAGTGATAACATCGAGCTTCGCAACTCGCAACTTGAACAAATATCGTGCAACGCTGACCTTATTCGAAAGAGCTAATTGAAATATAAAACGAGAAAAGATTTGAATCTAGCTCCCGACGAGTTATTCGTGCACGATCCTACGTGCTTATAATTTACAATAACGACGAGCTCTACATCATTTTCAGACAGCGTATCTACTTATTGCTTGTTCGTGGAATGATAGCTGGCAATTATCATACATCGTGAGCTGGAAATAATTCTTTCAAACCTCACAGCAACACCGAGTTACGTCATTCCTAGTATGAAACCTTACGACTTCTGATTTTTGAACTTTTTCTTTTAAGGTATTTGTTTATTTATATTTGTGTTTATATGATTGCCCACATTGACAGAACAAAGTTGAGTGAACTTATTTGACGCTCAAATTGCACACAAATTATTACTGTTTTATTATTATGATAGAAAAAACAAGTAAACAGCCAAGATAACTTAGCGGCAAAATGTTGTTTGTTAAAATTTAGTTTTCTAGTACAATATTTAATATATTGCTCTTCCTCGCGTTAGTTATGCGTCGTTGAATCCTTTCTAAATTAGTTTTAATCGACTGAAAAAAGAGTGTTGAGGAGTCTGAGCACGAAAAACAGTCCCCAGGGGTCATACGGGCATCAGCTCTTCACTGGGAGACTGGAAAAACGACCAAACCTGCCGAACCTCCACAAGTCTGGGTTCGGTGGATTCTAAGCAAGAGGCTGGGCTCTTGTGTGGTAGCGAACCTCCATTACAGTCGGCTGTATATAACTCTCTCCGAGGGTTCAGGAACAATCATATCGATAAGGAAACTTGCGTATGTGAGTTGAAGCCCAAACTAACAAAAACACAGCATGTTGGATTTTTTTTGGTGGACTGTATGAGATATAAACGTTCTAGTTACTCTTTTTCTTTTATTTTTCGGTGGCGGGTTAACCGATAAGCAGCAAGTGATTCCGGTTGGAATTCCGGAGGAGCGGGGATTCTGTGGGAAGGAATGGAGAGTTGGGCTTACCTTGAAGTTCCAGGCGATCGAATATTGAGCCGGCCGGCTGAGAGAATCCGATGTACCGATTTTCCGTGTTGAGAGTTGTTTCACATTCCGACCGTTTGGTTTCCGATTTTTCGATGAGTAAATTATTACCGAGAGGTGCCCGAAATTTTATACGCCAGAGCCGCAACGCACGATGTGAGTCCAAAAAAAAGGAGCAATGGGAGGCTGAGGATGAGAAGAAAGGAGGGGTGCTATCGCCAACCCCCTGCCATCGAGTGAAGTAAGATTATTGGACCAAGGTCCGAAAGAACAGTCAAATCTGCTTCGCGACAATGCACATCCCCCTTCTCCTCCATAGACACTATCTTCTCAAGGCTTGCCAGGGGAACTAGCGTGCCCAATCTGGAAAAAAACATCCCTTAAGGACTAGTTCCAACAGGTCTTCTTTGGAGTTTTGGCAAGCAACGATTGTATCTGATGTGTAAACCTAGAACCAGTTGTAACTGCGTACATAAGATTGCGAGGGTAAGTTGTAAGTATTAAGTAAGTAAAAGTTATGTTCACGAACTGAGAAATGATCAGTTTTGAGGTCCAAACCGGCGAGGGATCAAAAGGCAATGTCACGATTAACAATTAAAATTGATTAGATCTCTTCTCTTAACTCTCGTCGCCGGGATTAAAAGTTGCCTTCATTGTGGGATTAATCTAGGTTTTGCACAAAAAAAAGGTGCTCCCAAGAAACGCCGCCGTGTGCAGACTGCACTGGAGAGCTTAAAAGATATGAAGAGGAATAACTCAAGTCTCTGGGAAAACCTTCCTTTTTCCCTCCGCCAGCAGTTTAATTTAACCGGACAGCTTTCGTTCCCTAATGACACATTCTCCCAAGGTCCGTTATGAAGACTGGAAAGGGGAAACAAGCGCCTGGAATTGACAGACCCTTTGGCTCAGACGTCAACTCGACTGTTTTTCTTTTCATATTGTGTGAAAAAGGAAAGAATTATGTAAGTCAGATTTATCGGCGCCCTGGAGACTTTGGGAAAAGGTTATCTTTCTGTTTCTTCTTGTCATCGTGGATACTTCTTCACGATTCAGTTCAGTTTGGGTATAATGTTGAGTTACATTCTTATGTTCAAGTATTCTTCGAGGAAATATCTCCAAACCACCAAAGATGTCAGTGAACATAGAGCGACGACTGTGTTCTGAAGCATTCAGCTGGGGTTTCCTTACGCTTTCAACTAATGAAGCTTTACTTTGGAGGAATGAAAACTCCATCACGCATTAGATGAAAAACAAAACAGCACTCTGCTGTTTGGCTGTCATTCCAATCGGACCTCTCCATGGGAGTATGTACGAGTTCTTCGCTCAATCAACCGCTCTAGTTCATCTACAATATGATTCCTCCTTAATGACGCCCAAACGTGAAAACGGAATTTTCTCATACTTGGATGTTTTGTGTCAGACTGTTACATCGTATTTCAAATTGTTATGGGCTACATGTGACAACTCAGCGACAAACAATTATGGCGGAAAGCCTAAATCCAAACTGGCGCCCCGGAACTCATGTATCGTCTACTACGACCCTTTTCGTGAATATTCATGAGCCAAATATTCCTACCGGGGGTTTAAACGGGCTTCGACTACAAGCCATTCAGTTATGTTAATATTATTTAAAACCTAGTTGGCAAACTAGTTAACTTTTGGGGTTGAAGAAAATGTGACTATTCCGCTGAAGTCTAGTGGCTATTGACGACCTTGTTGTCCTCTCATTCTAAGGTCCCTACCAGCTGGCTTTACGTCATTTCCCTTTTCTAGTAACCAATGGACGAGTCTGGAATGGATTTGATTTCATTTTAGAATAGCCCACAATTTTTGTTAGGCTTTCGTATACCAATGTGCTGAGGAAAGTATACTTGTATAAGAAAGCGTAGTTAAAGTAACGTAAGGCTAAATTGGTAAATGCGAAGTATCACCCACACCCTCAAATTTAGGCTATATTTATTTCAATACGGAAGGGCGAAACACGAAGAGAACAAGACACAAAATATAAATTACTGCAAGCGTTTTGAATTATGATGTCAGACTCAAAGTCTTCGAAAGGAGGCACTGAAAGCTCCCATTTCTGATATCATGGAAGAGCTCATTTAAATGAGTTTAGATGACGGCTTAAAGCCGAGAGCTTAACTGTGAATGTTCTCCCTCATTGTTATTTCCATTCTTTATTTTTCTCCCGCCCCAATTGAGGAAGCCCTACGTGATAGTGTTTTTGGGGTTACTGAAATTATAAACGAAGAATTAGATTTTAATTTTGTGTAATAACCTCTCAACACTGCTGGTTGCCCAATTGTTTTGGATTTAGGTAAAACGTAAAAGGACGGAGCTGCACCGCTATTTCAAGTTTCAAACTGTTTTAAAAGAGTACTGAGGTTCGTAATAACTTATGAAACCGCCCACACTTCGACAACTTACATCACATGACAGGGGGTTGGTTGGCTCCCCCTAGCGGGATATCGTCCAACTCTGGGTAGCAACTGACTGAATGGGACAGTTGGGAGCTCGGGACGAAGCATTTTGCTGAGCAGAAATGGGTCTGCATGAGAACGACAAACAAGTGAAAAGTTTGAGGATGGTAGACTGATAGGGGGAAAGGAAAAATGCGTTTAGCATGAGCACTCAGCTCAAGCGAATAAAACTTTGATTCTTCTGATTAGCTTAAGCAGTGACTAAAAGTAGCCAGTGCCGAGTTTGCCTTGGGGCCAACTGGGAAGGCCCAGGTCTGCAAGCCACAGGGGGGAGGCTGAGTTTTTTGTGAACTGGTAAATTACGTTAAATTTTGACAAATCGGGTTATGAACAAAAGGAAAACAGTCAAGCATAATTTCGTGTCAACATTCAAATCTCGCGGTATATTCACAAAAAGAGGAAAATAACCGACTGCGACATCTTGTCAAGACTCTATTAGGATTTCGTGTTGTAATTACTCTGACCTTTATTTTTGTGTTTTTGGTTTTCATTAAAGATGACGATACTGACAATGCTTGTACAGCTTTCAAACGAAGATTGAAAAACGCGAAAGATACGCCGTTTCAAGTATACGTCAGCTTGTGAAACTAACGATGTAAGTCTAGCAGTGTTCAATACATCGGAAATTGATAGTCTTTTCACGAATAACGTAGTACGTGGAATTTATAGGTTATGTCGGTATGAATGATCAAAGATTAGTAATTGATGCTCTTTATTTTTGTACTTGAATATTGATAGCAATATAAAATAATTGAATTTATTATACCCAGGGGGCCGCTTACAAATATAGGCCCAAGGCTCCAACAAACCTAAATCCGGCGCTGAAGGTGGCTGAGAGGACAGCTTCTTTTACGTGGTGTTGGGCGCACGAAGGGGGGGGGAGCTTGAAACTGAGAAATAAATGGACGTGGTGAGCGTGAGTGAGGAACCTTACAGAATAGCGAGAGAGAGAGAGAGAGAGAGAGAGAGAGAGAGAGAGAGAGAGAGAGAGAGAGAGTGGGCGGGAGGGGGGGGGGGAAGAGCACAAGGAGGTTGAGTAGTGAGTGAGTAGAGCGAGCTGAGGGACGAATCATTGGGAGAACTGGGAGACGACTGTCGTTCGCAAGTGCGATTGGATGACTGACTTGGAAGGGACTATCTGTTGAGGATACAAAACTAAAAACCCTGCAAATTATTACACAATTGTTTATTATTCTCATGAACAGCTTGACCTAGTATTACGGCTACGAGATCCATCCCATTCAATTCAGCATCGAATACTAGTAAACCATACGAAACATGACCTGGCTACAATGGAACTACGGAAACGTCTGTAGGCATTTATGATCCGAAGGAGGGGTGTGGGGAGGAAGTGGCCTTGGGACGGGGGCTTCCAGCGATGCCGTTGCGAGTCGAGTAGGCGGGTGATTGAGTTTGATATGACGAGAGGGAGGGAGTACTAACGACGAAACGTTGACCTCTGCTCTAGCTCCCGCGTTATGCTGCGTTTCGTTAATTTTTTAACCATTTTTTGCCCATAACAACCATTGGCTTCGTCGGATTGCCGAGATGGCGGGCACAACTAGATACCAAATGGGATTTTTGTGCGAAAGAACAAATTTTTTAAACCACGTTAATGGCACAAAATGGCCCGGACGGCTGACGAACATTGCAAATTTGGAATCTCCATGTCTTGAAACGTAAAGTGTCAAATTTTGAGAAGGGTTGTAAAACCTTTTTCGTGACTGAAAACATAGGGTTATTATTCGGAATGAATAATAAACCAAAAGAGGTGAGGGAAAAGGATATTTTTCGGAAAGTTCAGGAAAGGGGGAAATCTGTTTTCACTTGGAAATAACTGATGAGCGAGATAACGTACGAACAAAGGGGGTCAGTGCTCGGGGACTTAGGGTCGAGCATGGATGGGCGGAGGCAAAAAACCCAGCTAATTCGGGCTGCCGAACACATGTTTCGACATTCACTGTTCAGAATGACGTTCAACTACTACTGCTATGATCCCTTGTTTTCCGTTTACTCATGAAAACAGCAATAAATTCTGCAATCAGGTATGTTACGCTCAATAACAATAGAAAATACAAAACTCAATCATAATTTTTCTACCAATTTTTCCCGTATGTACAAGTTACTACTATGAGTGAGAAAACTACTTTCTTCGCGTAACTCAGCACTAATTTATTTACTCAGTGTTCCCTCATGTGGGCTGCTAATCCTAACAGATGCCGTTTTATTCACCCCTAAATCGGTAACTCCCGTCGCCGATATTTTCAGTTCATTCCCCGCCGATTATTCTTCATTTTCACTGATAGTTATTATGCAAACTAACGGAATTGATCCTTCATCCAATTAGCGCAGGATTATCATTTCATTTTAAACGCAATTTCGTATTCGAAAATTCATTCTTTCGCCTATAAATTATGCCCCTAATAACAAATAATTGAAAACGCCAAGATTTTTTACAGGTTCGATCCAATTATCTAGTCTAATGTTCCACGAAATGGGTTTCAGGTGCCGGAAAAGGCGCAATCGTTATAATTGTTTTTCGGGTGGCTTCATTTTTCTCCCGGTGGAGAAAATGGGAATTAATTTCCTTTCCGCTGGGCCTTTCACGAGCGAACGTCAATAAAAAGAATGAATTAGAAAGTGCTGTAGGGAATCCAAAAATGAACCTCTGGGATGTTATCAAGACTGCAATTTCGGGGGAAGTCAGCAAAGGTGTTGCTGGAATAAAAATGGTTTAAAATTAGCTTGTGTCCAGAATGACATGAAAAATGAAAAAAATCTAGCCAATCGCTATGATGATGTCGGAATCTGATTCGGAGAATATTTGCCATCATATATCAATGCGAAGCTTTTCGTCCGACGCATACCATTTTTCTCAGTAAATTCAGATATTATTTGCTCCCTCAATTATCATCATCTGCATTTCAGTGGCTTCAGGATAGTTTATGGTTTACTTTTGTTTCTGTTGAGATGTGCATATGAGAGACAGAGTTTAATGAAAAAAGCCAACGGAACATGAGTCACAAAACATTAGCGCGAAAACCACCGAAAATAAAATGTCCCTCGTGGTTGCGTACTTGTACGAAAGCTGTACCCACCGTTTGTGTTTTGTACTCATCATCAAAACACGTTATGTTTAAATTAAAATTACTCTAGGAAACCATAGAGTAAATGAACAAGTCTGACAAACAAATCACGACCGTTCAGCCGAAATACTTATGGCTTCAGTTTTAATTGTTGAGAACTAACGAACGAATGTTCGTCCTACGACGTAACGAAGACTGATAAATTTTGGATTTAGTTAATTTCTGTTGCCTATTTAAATAAGAAATTCGACTCGTTGAATCTTGAATTTTCTTATGTCGATTTAGTTCAAAGTTTAGTAAAATAAACCAATCCATTTGCCTAGAAAATTCTGTGAAATTTGATCCATAACGTGTTTTAATGATGAGTACAAAACACAAACGGTGGGTACAGATTTTGTACAAGTACGCAACCACGAGGGACATTTTATATCGTTTTCTTTTAATATAATTTGTTTATTTTAAATAAAGAAATATAAAATTACAACACAAAACATATTTTTCAATTTTGTAACAGTGTTTACCATGCACTTAACTCAACACAAATTTAGTGACGCTTCTCCGTTACATATCCCGTGTTACATTTTCGAGTTTATGTAGCAAAAGTAAAGACATGAAATGTCAAAAAAAAATCGTAACCCTGGTGGGACTCGAACCTCCGGTTTAGAAGACTGATGCCTTATGCATTATGCCACAGGGGCTGCAGTTGCAACTTGGGTTAAAACGTTGCCCTGTCCAATCGGCCTCAAGGTTTAATTTCGTGACGCTTTTGGCCGTTACCCTTTTCGAGTTTAAGTAGCAAAGTAAAGACATAAAATGTCAAAAGTGAGATAACTTATCACTGGTGTTGATAACATAATTCATAACATCTTCTCCCTAGGAATGTATTGGATATAGGAAGTCGTAATTTCGACAAAAGAACGCTCATTCATTCACAATACTTTTTTTGTTGAGATAACTACCGTGCGAGGGTAATTTAAGAGGAAGTATGGCTTGACATTTTGTTACGCATAATGAACTCGCACTGTCCTCGCTGGAGCTGTTCTTGTCCACCAAACTACTCTGTGTGTATGTAGCACCGGCAGGAGAATCCAAATCGTCAGAAGTACCAAAGGTACAATTAAAAGCACCATGAAATGCTAAGAAAATGAGATTGATGTCACTCAAGAACACTGGCCATCAAGCCTACTCCGGTAGTTCCAAAGAAGAGCGACGTGAGGCTTGAAGCACCAGTCTCTTCGGAGGCGCGGGTTTATATTCCACCACTGCCAGCATGTTGTGATACGCACAGGAAGCATAACAAGGGACGAGTGACAGACTTTAATGACAAAAATCAATGGAACTTTAATCACATACCAATAGTGCGAAAACCGCCAAAAACTCTGAGATAAATCATCACTGCAGAGCTACAACATGTTTCGTAACAGTTCCCTTGCTACCATGTTGAACCCACGCAAAACAGCCAAGCCCAGTTGGATAAGGTCGTCTACGTCTTTACCTTCGTTTGGCAGTGATTATGTTAGACTGTTATTCCACAGTATTGCGAAGCCGAGAGTGTCGAGCAAGACAGTGTAAAGCCTCACCGACCTAGTTCTGATTTTCGTTCGAGGGCTGCTAACCACTTACGCTCATCTGCCACGAAAAGTCTAAAACTGGCGTTTACTTTGTATTGTGACTTAGTTAACTGCCTATGAAAACTGCTAAAGTAAGCTCACCCTTTCATAGACCATTCCTAAAAGAATAAAACGTACAAGCACAATAGAATGCGACGTCATTTTTACGATCCTTTTGAGGACCGCTTCTACGTTTTATTCCCTTCTATCTTAAAATGAAGTCACTTCCCGCTTTGAATGGGAGACAGTTTTAATCAAGCCGTAGACGTTCTCCCAAGACGGCGATCCCGTAAAAGGCTGCGATTCTACTTAGAAACAGATCGCACTGTCCAGCAGGGAAAAGCAGATTTCGATCGGGAATGGCGATTACTCGTTTCCTTATTCTGACGTCCGTAAGTAATTTATACCTCGAGATTCACAGTCGATTCGATGGCATCGCTTCATCTCCTCCTCATTCAACTGGAACAACCCTTTCATTTCCCTAAGGTGTCATGGAGCTCCGCGCCATTCTACGTCTCTAGTAAATTACCTGTTTCTTCTCTATCGCTCGGCTACCAGAGTTCGCTCGGAGCGTGGACATTTACGTAGCCAAAACAGTAGAACATTCTTCAATTAGTTTGAGGAACTCAAATGAAGACATTTTGGTTTGACTTTAAATGGCAGGCAAAACATTCGAATGAAGGCGCTGAGTTTAATCAACGATTCCGTTGACCTAACTTCGTTGAAGTAAGATGGTAAACGAACTATGCGAAAGAGTAAAAGCTCCTTCGTCTCAATGATGCCTCCACTTTGCCTCACAGTGTCCGTCTCACCCTATGACAGATACATGGCATACATTTATTTCATTAACTGCTGAGCTCAAGGTCCCCACACGACAGCAAAAATGGCCTCGGCCCGATTCATCTCATAAAAACCACTGATATACACCTGTTATGGATCAATCGTCACGATGTGAACCTGACCTGAAGATTAGGTAGACGTTAGATATTAAACCCACTTAAAACCGCCTCGTTTTCTTGTAACCCGAAATTTTAAAAAACTGAGCTCGAGCCCATGGCTTATTCGTAAACAAAACGTAGTATAGGAAGTAACTAAAAAAATCACTCCACCCTCAGTCGTTAATTTAGCCAGGGAAAGTAGAAGACTCGAGAGAAAAGTTCAGTTTTAACAGCGGGAAAAACTCCGGTAAAATAAACGCCGATGGCTGAACGTAAGTAGACCCGAAGAACCTGGCGGTGCAACGTAAAAGGTTCTTCTTCTCTCCGCCATTGGGACTTCATTATCAGGTCTCCTTAAATCCTCTCCAACGATCCGAACTTTCGAGAAGGTATTTGAGGGAGAAGAAAAAAAAAGGTAATTTACCGTAAATACCGGCTTTTCCGCGCTCGCGAATACTTTTTCCTCCGTTTCTTCCGAAATCCGTTTGACGATCGCCACCGACAGTAAGTGATTAATGATATGGTCCCGTCTTCAAAACTTCCTCGAAGATCCATTCAATTATCGATCGTTTCGTGGAATTATTCTGCACTTCGTGCCCCCGAAAAAAAAAATCATCGCCATTCATCAACTTCAACCTTCAACCAACCTTCAACCTTGGGTTGTAAATTTGATTTCGAATATTTGGATTTACACAATTAATAAAATCTTGCCAGTATTTTGGCGTACGTCTACGTTGAGCCAAACGTCATAGTGGATTTTGTAGATCTATAAGGTATTCATAAGCGTAAAAGAGAATTTGTGCTCGAGGTGTTGAAAAATTAGGTAGTTTTGGGTTATGCTTCTGCTTTCTGCACAATTAGTTCAGAAAAATCGATAATTATCGATACTAACACATTCTCTTCGCTTTTCACTCTCCTTAGCCCTACGAAGTAGGACAAAATTTTGAGTAATCGGCTGGACAATTTTGACTTTGCACGAGATCTTTACGTTTCTAAGGCTTATGAGTACAAATGACCTTTCGAAGAGAAAGAAAATAGTATGCGAACACGATTGAAAGACAGCTGCGGCAAATCAGCTCTGATTGAAACCAAATTAAGGTTGTGAGCAAAATTGCTCTAACAGTAGCTATGGTTAGTTTGTACGTAGTTATCAAAAGAAGTTTTTGACATTTTATGTCTACATAAACTCGAAAATGTAACGGCCAAGTGTAACGGCCAAAAGCGTAACAAAAATAACCTTTGAGGCCAATTGCACAAACCAACGTTTTAACCCCAGTTTCAACCACAGTCCCTGTGGCGTAATGCATAAGGCATCGGTTTCCTAAACTGGAGGTTGTGGGTTCGAGTCCCACCAGGGTTACGATTTTTGTTGTTAACATTTTATGTCTTTACTTTGCTACATAAACTCGAAAATGTAACGCGGGATATGTAACGGAAAAGCGTCACTAAATTTGTGTTGGATTAAGTGCATGGTAACGTCTGTTACAAAAATGAAAAATATTTTTTGTGTTGTAATTTTATATTTCTTTATTTAAAATAAACAAAATTATATTAAAAGAAAAAGACATAAAATGTCCCTCGTGGTTGTACCCACCGTTTGTGTTAGTGATTTTAAATTTTGACATTTTAAAGAAATTCACTGATTCCTCAATTATGGTGGTGGCATAAGTAGGAGCAACTCAATAAATTAACGTAACATTAAACATCACCAGTTTCTACGTTGAATTCTTGGTTAAGATGTAACAGGTTCATATAGGTACAGGTTTGTGATGGGTTGTGTTTATCGTTCTGGAGTTGCGGGATAAACAATGTTTGACACGATTACTATACTTCCCTTTCCCTTTGAGGTAGCGGAAAGTAAAAATTAGCCGGATAAGAAATGGTTTAAAAAATCAGTTACGTCTAAACTGAAAACACAGTAACTATAGTGAATAAATATAGCGAATACTACTACTTCAAGGAAAATGTTGCGAAAGTTACCGTCTCTTCCCGGGTGGCGCTCATTTCCTACTCTTCCTTCCGTCTCACTCCAACTACCTACACGTCGCTTCGTGTCAATTGGCCACAAATGTCATTTCCTTTAAAACGGCTTTAACAATTTTGACCCAACTTACTATTCTCAACAACCAAAGAGTTGCCCAACATTTTCCGCAAGTTAGAAAGTGGCGAGAGGTGCATTTTAATAAGAGTGATCAACGATTTTTTTAGACGTAAATCGATTTCAGTGCAATTTTTTCCTCATCATTATGAGAATGGTGCAGAGGTGGTTTTGGTGGTGAAAGGGTTCGGAGTCTTTTCATAGGGGAAAGTACTCCACCTGTACCAGGGCGTTTTACATCCTAGCCTTCCACATCGGATAGTAACCTAAATCATGTTACGCGTGGAATATACCACATTATACTGTACCGCCTGACTCCTATTGCAGGCACTCCAGTGGTCGTAGTCTAGTGCGTATAGACGAAGATTCATAATCTGACGAAAGTTGGGCAATGGATCGGAACTCGTGATTGCCTTAATTTTTGCCTGAGTCAGCGGCTCTTCAAACATTTTCAATCCCCCCCGCCCACCTAACAATACTACAAGTGTAGAACTATATCTATCTAAACTGTAATGTAAAAGAAATTACAATAAAATTGACTTAATTACCTAAAAAAACGGTGTTGGATCTTGTGAGATTGCGCATGAAAAAAAAAAATGTTTACTGCTCTAAATATTTTTGTACGAAGAGTTCTCAGGTTTTACGCTATGAAAGCAATGAAATGTTGACCGATAGGTTTTTGAGAGAACAGCACTTGAATGCTCTCCACTTGATTTGGAGGTTTACCCTGACGGAGGCTTCAAAATACCAATTCATTGAGGCGAGTAGGTGAGATAGGAGTCGTAATTTAATAAGTTAATTCCGCTAGGAAAAACGCCGATTGCGCTCTCTACTACTTCATGCATAACTGCAGCCGGTCATGCGCTTTTCTTCTAATTGACTGTTCAACTAGTTCGTTTCGTTTCCTTTCTAGGCCCAAACTGAAGAAATTGGTGCTACGAAATACACAACTTTGATTTCCCTGTTTCAGTTTTTATTCAACCGATTACTTTCCTTTCGGCTAAAGAACGCAAAACGTAAGCGGGACGTTTGCAGGTAGCTTTCCAACAATCCAGTCAGAGGTTAGAATACAACAAAAGTTTACTGACCGTGCCCTTCATGTAGTTGTTCTCATCTCCTCTCCTCCGCTAACCGCTTCTCAACAACACCGCTAAAGTTTTGCTCCCTTTCGTACTGAACCCGTCAGGACAGTTCAACTCAATTATCTTTTTTTGACGAAGGGAAATCCTTTTACGAGCGGGTCTTTCAGTATCAAGTTTTAAGAGGGAATTCCAAATTGTTTCTGCCACGGAAGTTGAAGAGGCGGAAAGACAGTAACGTCGAATGCGACGAGCAGTCACTTTCTCTGCCCGTAGCCCTCGAAATATTTAATTCTCTCCGAAACTATCGACCCGTCAACTTTTCAAGCGGCGGAGGTTTTAATATCTCCGTCGTATTTAATAACATCTAGATTATTCTCCAGACAATTTATTACCTTAAACTGCTGACAAATAACTCAACTTCTCTCAGGTGCCATCCTGAACGTTCTGGCAAAAAAAAAGCCACTGAGTGATTTATGCGGTCCGCGGAAACTTTCGATGTCGGGTGATCAGAGTATTTCACTTTCGTTAGAACTATGCAGTAGGAAGGAAAGTGGTATCACCGTTTGAAAAGAAAATTTTTGAGTTCCCTTGAGATCTTTACGCGTCGAGGGTTTCTTAGCCGAAAAAACCTTTTGAGGAAATGGTCTGATTGCTGTCTGATTAGCTTTCATTTTGTATAACAAGGTCCTGGGCTTTGATTGATTTCTACCTTTGATCCCCCCCCCTACCCCCTACTCAATAAGACAATTGAATCAACTTGATCAAAAAGCGAGCAGACACAAATAAACTATTTTAAAACAACCAGACCCACAGACCATTTCCCCAAATGACGTTTTTGGTAAAGATCTGAAAAGAACTCAACTACTTTTTTGAGCTGATTACATAACTTTCCATTCCACTTGGTATAGCTACAGAACGTGATAATGTGATGCCGTCCAATTTAAGATTGTCTTTGTGATAAATGAGAGTTATTGAAAATGAAAGGAGCACTTGTGCGCCTTTGCTGTTAACTCCCGGTGAAATAAATCAAAGAGCGAAAAGAGGCGTTATTTCTGGTTGACTTCAAATCATTGCTGGCTGGCCCTTACACTATAAAGTGTAGAATCTCGGCAATTCGTTGATGTGCACCACCGTGAAAAGTAACTCAGCAAAATGGAAGTATAAGACTTTTTTTTCTATCGGAAGCAAGGTGGAGGAATAAAAAGGCTCTCCTTCTATCTATTAGACATTTTTCAACGGTCTTCTTTATCCGCGGTCTGCCTTTTCAGTCCAACAGAAGTTCGATTTCTCGTCCGAAGGGTCTTCTTCCTCGCGTCACACACCGTTTCACTTCTCGTGATTTGTGCCGCTTTCCGTCAGCTTCACATAGAACCCATCGCCCTTTTCCTACATACCTCTCATACCACCGTCTCAGCTTACTGCAATCGGACTAGAGGTTTACGACAGTTTTTATCCGCTCAATTCATGTTACTTGGTTTCTTCGTTCTGCTACATCTGGTTTAAATTGTGTGGCAGGGCGTAACAGTTGAGTTTGTGTGGTGCACAAAGCTCAGTTACGTTGTCTCCATGTTACCAAACCACATGGAGTATAATGCCAGGCTGCTGGGCGAAGCACAAGGTAAAGGTGTGGCACCCTCATGAGTCACCTGTGATTACTTACATTCCGTCCTTTCCAACGGGAGAGGGATTTCAGCAAACCGCCCATTTAATTTTTCGACTATCGCTGTTGGTTCTGCTTTTGGTTTCTAGTACGGCGTTGAATCGCAGTTTTTGGTTTATTATTCATTCTGAATAACAACTCTATGTTTTCAGTCACGAAAAATTTTTCACAACCCCCCCTCAAAATTTGATGCTTTACGTTTCAAGACATGGGGATTCCAAATCAGCAATGTCCGTCCGCCGTCCGGGTCGTTTTGTTTCGTTCTTTCGCACAAAAATCTCATTTGGTATCTAGTTGTGCCCGCCATCTCGGCAATCCGATCGGACAAAGCCCATTGATGTTATGGGCAAAAAATGCAGTATAATCGCAAATAGGCCGTGTTTCGAATCGTTTTCAAGGCCCACTCGACTCACAACGCCCTTTGGACTCGCAACGTCCTGCCAATTGCCGAGCGAGGGTTCGCTGGAAACCCCCGTCCCAATATCCCCAACTCTATTTGCCCGACGGGGCAGAGGAAGGTTAAGGCCACTTCCTCCACACACCCCTCCATCGGATCATAAATGCCTACAGACGTTTACAGGCGCCTGGCGCCGGGGGAATATTTAGTTTCCGTAGTTCCATTGTAGTCAGGTCATGTTTCGTATGGTTTACTAGTATTCGATGCTGAATCGAATGGGATGGGTCTCGGAGTAGTAATACTAGGTCAAGCTGTTTATGAGAATAATAAACCATTGTGTAATAATTTTCAGGTTTTTTCTCTATTGACGAAGCGAAAGTTGAGCGAACTGAAAGGTGTTACTTGACTGTGTTTCGTTTTCCCTGTCGCCTCTTTTCTAGCTGGCAAAATACGAGATATGCGAATATGTCGAGGGGCAATGAAAAGTGACACACCCTCTGTTTCGGCAGGAACTAGAGAGCGGCTAGCGACGGAACAGCTCTTCTAAGATGATAGAAGTCAAGTCCCCCATTTGTATTTCCTGCAAACTTTGATTGATTATTCGAACTTCAAAAGATCCAGACTCCAATTACAGTCCACTGCGTTAGTCTGTCCCCAACACCCTCTCGAGTTTGCCTCTACTGGTCTAGATAACCTCACCTCTACAAGGTGCCTGCTGGAGACATAGTGAGAAAATTGCATCTACTTTTCCCTTTCATATCCTTGACGAAGTCCTATCGGATCTGTGAAGGAAGATGTGCCGATAAGGAAGTCATAGCTGAGTAGACACTCGTGCCTGGCTGGAAAGGATCGCAGTTTGGGACCCATTCTACCTGACTCCTTTTCCCAGAAGGGGGACGGAGGCAAGCCCAATGCTTGGAAACCACATAAAGAAGAAGCGGAGGTGTAAGGAGAACGCCTTTTGGCCATTCCTACCCTGGGGCCTGCCATCCATTCAAGGCGCAGCTAACGTAAATGATACAACGGAAGGCCACCACATGCACAACCCCTTCTGGCACAGTGCTCCTGCCCATGAAGCCCAATGTGTCGGAATCGTAGAGGGTCGTGGTTTTGATGGAATGCCCCAGCGTTTGGTGGCTTGGCGGTGTTGGCAGGAGAAGGGGTAAAGGCCGAAGGGCTAGGCACCCTCTCTAACCACCAGCTTTGGCCCACATTGCTCAAATAGATATGATCTGTTTCTGAACTCATGAGTGAGAGATTGGGTTTTTATTTTACGGACAGTGAGCATTTTTGTTTTCTTTCATAAATTCAGGAGGGAATGGATTATCGTACAGTTCCAACCGCCTTGTCATTTATCTTTTATTTCGATGTTAACTAGTGATAATTTGCTTCATTGTTAATTTTTGCGTGCGTTTCAATTCTCACTGTGCTAAGAAACGGATTTCAAAACAACAAACTACACACCCCCGTGTCTACTCTAGACATTAATGCTTTAATGCAATTTGGCTCGTCTTTCAAACAAAACTGAATCCTTTGACGAATATCAGTGATGTAAATTGAGTACTAAGAAGATAGTGGTGGTTAGCTATCAGTTTGATGCCGCCAGACTAAGAAGAGAAACTCGTCTCTGGGAGCAGTGCCGAGTTGTTGGCGTTACTCCGACATGAAAGTCACTTAAAATGTCTACTTTCCTGCAATTAATTTAAGTTTAAATTGTTCCTTGGCGAAATAACAGCCTGCATTATTCATGGTGGTTTGACGGGGTGAATTACTATGCATTGAGTCAGGAAGTGAGGACAAAGATAGGAAATAAAGGGATGGAACAAGGAGTGATAAAGGGGGAGAGAGAAGGGGTCGAAAGAGAGAGTGATATGAAGGAAGAGAAAGAGAAAGAGCCAAGCGATTCAACTTCAAACCGTCGAGGGAAAATTGAAAAGTTAGTTCCGTTGGAGTTCAAGTAAGTTTCTCACTCGAGCGAGAAAGTAATCAATACAGTTTAATTTGAGTGATTACCTTCATTAATTGATTGAACCGAAGTCACTTTATGTAGCCAGTATTAGTTTTGAAATCACATTTTACGTGCATTCAGACGACCGTACAAAGACATACTCCCGGTCACGAATGCCCTTTATATGAAAATTAGAAACCCCCAATGTCGACAATAATAGTTCTTTTTACTTTGCTTAGCCACACGTAGTAGAAAGGAAAGTTACTATATGGGTTGAAAATATTTTCAGTTTTCTTCAGGTCTTTACAATCAAGGGCTACTGAATTCGGTCTGCGTGTGAACGAGATTGAGAGAAAATGGCCAAATGACCTCAAGTTTGATACTAAGCCTGCAGACCACCATGTGACGCCAAATAAGGGTATCGATTTGAATCAAACAATAGCTATAATAGTTGTTAAAGCACCAATAGTTTTTTCCTCAAAAACGGCTGTAACAATTTTGATTACATTTTTTTAGTCACGAACAGCACCATAAAATTCTTGTTCGGAAATGACGAGGGCAACACACTAAATTACTACAAATTTCAAAGACGATCGATTTTAGTGCAGTTTATCCTCAGAAATTCAGCTCATATAAGACTAGCATTTTCAGGAATATTGGGATTGTGGGGGGGGGGGGGTCCAATAAACTACCTGACCTACATATTCAATCATAGGTGAACAAAAAACTTGATCGCACTGACTTTCCGGATAAAAGAGAATTTTTCTAATATCTGGTTTTATTTCCTTTTATCAGGTCATTCAAACGAAGGGAAACTTGCTGCTGACCCTGTGCGTGTATCTGCTTATTTCCTGACTCAATTCAAAGGTGTTCACCCCGTCGAAGCACTATAGTTGTGTTTTTCGCCAAAGAACAATTTAAAATTATGTTAATAGCAGGAAAGTAGACACTTTAAATGATTTTCATGTTGGCGTAACGCTCTCTCAAAGTGTGCGCGAACTGTGATATCGTGAGAATACATACAAGGCTATTGTGAGGGTTGCTCTTATGTATTTTGTCACGATACGACTAGATTGAACTGTGACTCAGAACTGTTTCACGACAACCTAGAAAATTTCACGTTTCCGAATCTAATTTCATTCTGTTTTTTATTTATTCCAGTAGTTTTTCAAAAACGAGCGGAACGAAAAATCGTGGAAAATAATATCTTCAATTTGGATTGATAACAAACATGTTAATGTGGGTACCGCAGACACATTTGACTAACTCAGCTGTTTTTGTTTTCCGCTTTGCGATTTATGAAGTTGATGTTGAATATTGTGAATGAATTACTTAAAATCTTTTGAACTTTTATCGAGATTTTGCAAAAAATGTAGCTAATTTTGATGAAACATTTTAGGCTGCAGGAAGAACTGGTTTCGTGCTGATTTGTTAACTTCTTATATTCATATTAGTGATAAGACGATTACGTTCTACCATTGAACGGAAATAATCACTCAATTTCATCGTTATCGTCCACAGATTTGCATATTGTTAGAGATAAAAATCGCAGACTCGTTTGAAGAAAGTCGGAGTCATTCGTCATTAAGTCAGTCTTGAAGCGGGCAGGCGTCATGAGCTTGCAGTTTTAATGACTATTCGCTCCGCCCGAAAGGATCTGGCAAAATGGTGAACTGAGTCAGCAATTCAAGACATTCTCTTTGTTCCCTGATGCATTGCTTCTCATGTGGAACAATTATTAAAAAGCTAGATACTCTTCTCGAGAGGAACCTTCAGGGGTTCACACCGAGCGATAATGGTCCTGCAATGAGTACGAGCAGGACAATAAAATCTGGAACTGTAAGCGCTATTCCTTCCTGCTGCCGTAAAGCGTTGTTTGGCCAAGTTCAAATTAACTGAGTGATAAATGAATTGATTAAATAGAATTAGCCATGTACAAAGTGAATTGTTGTAGAGCTAAGGAAAGTTGTGTGTTGCAACGCACCAGATATTTTTATCTACAACGCAGGGTCAGAGAGGACCTGGTAGGCTACTAAGTGTAAGCCTGAGTGATCTCTCTAACTTGAGACTCTTTACCTTGTCTCATTTACATTCACAGTATAGAAGCCTTGAGGCCGGTAATTGTTGAGCTCTTTCAAAGAGCGTTGTCTTCCTAACTGTGTTCGGTCGTGCACGTTAATTCTATACACCAGAACTCGGTTGCCTCTGGTCTCCGAGCAAAGCGTTAAAGGTGGAATCTTCCTTGTAGGGGCGTTAAATTGTTCGCGACTGAACCAACGCATTTGGGTGAGCTAATTTCCGTGCTCGGGATGAAAAGGTGACAGTAGAACTTAAACGCGCTACGACCGAATTGGCGATGAAATGTTTAAACCGGAAGGAAGCTGCTAGAGCCGAAATAAGCGCCAGGTCAACTCGTTAAAGGTGGCTGCCTGGAAGAATGAATGAAGCTTGTTTATTTAGCCTCCTGGGAGAGGTCGAGGCCTAATGGCCCACTTTGCCACTAATGCTCGATCATAAATTTCAAACTACATTTCTTTGCTCTTACATTTCGCTTTTTGTGGCAAGAAACTAAAATGGACAAATTGAGTCTCAAATAGGATCAGCTAAATATTGATCTGTTTACTGAGCCTCGTTATATCATTTACTCGAGCGCCCCCAGTGTTTACTTCACGTTGCACCGGCGAGAGTTATAAAACCTTGGCAGTACTCAAAACATCATAGGAGAGATTGAAAATGTGTGGTCAGCGCTCATTACCGAGCCAAAATGTTGATTTCCTCACAATCTCTCTTCAGAAGTTGTATGACGAGTGCGTGGAACGTGGACATGTCTTTCTGCTAACAATGATAAAGAAAAGATACTTTTGAACGTCTTCCTTGAAGAGCTCATCACTGACATGGATGCTGGCTGCTGGTCTGAGGTCATAACCCTCACTTGTTCCGTATTGTCAGCCAGCTGTGTGAGAATGACATGTTACTGTCAGAGAAATATATGAAGCACCTAACTTATTGGTGGTAGATGGCTTTTCACCTCCTGCAACCTCTAAAAGGCACAACTCTCTGTGTGATCGATATACGTCATCCTCATGTTCTGAGGTTGAGGATATCGTCAGGTGGACGTAGGAGATATTGCCTCTCCATCCTATCGAGTAAAAAGCGTCCCACAGAAATTGGCGGCCTACAACCAACGTGCTGCACCAATGTGCGTGGATCGCCAAGTCTCACAAGGCTGTGGTCGCTGAGGTAATACACGTGATCTCTGAACAGTTACGTATAGCCTTGGTTAATGAGAGGATGGTGACAAAATGGAGAGTGAAAACGGAACTCCTCAAGGGCTGACTTCAATTCACGGCTTCACTTCTTTTCTTTTGAAGACTATTCAGTCTACGTGACTCATAATTGCAGATTGAAGAAGCAAGAAATCATGTTCTGTCTGTTGTAGCTTCTACAAGAATTAGTGAAGATTGTTGGACAAGCGGATCAGCCCTGGCTGCTACCAAGCAAGCTTGAACATTCCTTTTAACTATGGAAAGTTAAGAATAAAAATTGTGGATTTCGTTAAACCTCCTTTGGCATTTGCCTCCTCCTCGTTATTCACAAGATTCAAGGTTGAAGAACTCATAAAAATTTACTGCGCTATAGTAATACACTAACTTAATTAAATTATAATTACAAACGGTACGCACGCATGAGAGTAAAAACCAGACCTACTCGAAAACTCAAAAAAAACTACCATCACCCCATGTTCGGCTCAGGCTGAATTAGTTGCTCTGGCTTCTAATGGGAAGTCCTGAGCTAAGGGCATATTCCTTCAGTCTTTTGTACACATCTTTCTGACCTGCAGCCTTTGAAATGTGCAGTCTATAGGAAAGTCCAAAGTTCCCCTTTCAATCGGCTTCTGCCAACAATGGGCGAACTGGCCCTTCGAGGTTTAGTTCCCGTAACCCGTGAGGCGTTCGAAATTGACCAAGTGGGCTTCGAATCCCCCACATGCACTGCTCTAGAGGAATTTGTGCAATGTCGGTCCCAAGTTTTAAGAATCACCCAAACGTTTGCCTCCCAGCCCACTGGCAGTCCTGTGTCAACATGCAAGACTGAAACCAAATTCCCTGCTGTTTATTCCCAAAGCCGGCAACGGATTTTCCCTTTTTGAACTTTCCAAAATACTCATTTCCCACCGCTATCCACTTCTCTTTAGGTTCGAACTCTCAGTTCTGCCCAAACCCAACGTCCCAAGACGAGTTCACATATCTGAGTGGCGTGAACTAGTTCTAATAGCTGCTTAATCAGAAATATATCATGTCACGGTTCAATCAGACCCCCATTGTGCTATTCAATATTCAAGTAACCTTTTCATCAGAAATCTGTCGGGGTAATCAAGTGACTGTTTAAAACCCAGTGTATCAACACAGTTCTCTGTAACGTTCATCTCATTCGTCAACCTATTCAAGTCTTTACGAGTAATTTTTGGAAGAGGGCGTAATTAAAAGTAACCGGTTGCGAGACCTTGAATTTAAATATTTGTTCATTCGTTTCGTGAAGTTATTAGGTAACCCCACAACCTTGATTTTTTGCTCACTCTCTAATAGAAGTACGAATGTTTTGTTGTATAAGTTTCCTTAGTTGGCATTTGTGTTTTCTTTCTTGTTACGTTTCTACTTCGTTGTTGCGCTCGTTGTATAATCCCATGAAAATTAAGAAAAAACCAATTTAGGTAAACTGAAATGGAGAAATCTGACCTTGTTTCCGATTCAGCACGAAGGGATTTCAAATGTGGTAGATTATTTCAGATCAGTTATGAAGGATCGGGAAGGATTTTAAACCTCAACTTTTTCTATTCAACTTGTCCGAGTTTCTTCGCGTTATGTCTGATTTGAAAGAAGAATAGACACTTTTCTTGAAATGAGAGGAGTTGGAAAGGAAAGAAGACAGAAATCTCTCTTCTCAAGATGTTGTTTCGTGTGGAAGCTCCGATATGAATCCCCTTCTTCGTCACCTTCGCTAGTTTACATCATCCCTTTCGGTTGTTCGCATCCGAATGAAGAATACTTTCTTGGGGAGGCTGTACGTCTGGGAGGGGAAGAGAAAGGGGGTAAGTTCCTCCCCGGAGAGGCCAGAAAATGTCTTCTTCGGTTTTTTTCCCACTCTCCTCTGAACCGTCGTCCGTTTTACAGTCCTCTCCCTTCCAGGCATCTCTTTTATCGGCGGATCTTTTCTTGATGACGCCGCTCCGAGTTGCGCCTACGGATGCACGTTCAAAATCTTTTGAAATACCCTCGTTCCGTCTGCCTGCTCTTCTGGAAGTTCCCTCGGAGATGAATGTTGGAGCGAATGTGCAGTTTGCGAAGGGAGGAAATTGCCACCGAGAGACTTTCCGCGCGTGTGCTGAATCCGTCGAAGGATATTGAAAATTGTAATGGTTAAATGACGAGAAGTTATGACGTAGGTAAATATGTAGTGAGGCACGCCGTTGTATATACCACAAAGATACTGTAACGTGCATCATTCCAACAGGCGATGTATCGTACTTCAACGCATGTATAGCCATTTTTGAAAATATATTAAATTGTTCACGTTAAGGGTCTCATTTCCCGATAAGTGGCTTATATTTTTGTTCAAAATTAGTTACGTCGTAAGAGATTAATATTACCCTTGTTTACTATTTGAAAACGAGGCCATCACGGGGGGGTCTCATTCCACTAGATTAAGACGACTCACCTCAACATGTTCCGATGTCTTCGTCTAGCGATAAGGAAGTTACGGGAGCTTCCGCATTCCCCACATCCACTAGTGCCGTTGTCTGAGCGATCCAAACCAGACCTCCGTTCACATCCAATTCGCTTCTATTTTTCGCGCGTGCACGTGCTTGGAGTCAGGTCAGCAGTATCCTGGCTTCACCCAAATTTACAGCCAACAACCACTTCCTCCTTTCATTTCGGAACATCCAGTCAACTTCTACCCCCGATACGAAATCACCATTCACCACTCCGCATCACCTTCAAGATCTTCCACTTCATCCCTGCATTTCTGGTCAGACCAACCCAACTTACTACAACCATCACGATCTCTATATCATCAATTTATTTCCAATCAAAGCAAATTTTCTTTTAAATATATTTTTTTTGTTTGAGTTGAGATTATTGATTTTTTCCTTTATAAATTAAACCCCTTTTCAATTTCAAACAACCCTCCTCTTTTCTTTATTTCACTCCCTTGGTCTGAACCTTCATTATCTTGTGCTCCGCCAACCTAATTTTGACTTCCTTGCTTATCCTTCATCAGTCTTATCACACCTGCGCCAGCTTCCTTACTCGACTTTCTTTCCATCTTCAGTCTTTGTCCAATTCGCAGCGAGAATTGACCTGACATCGCCATATTTCATCCGGCCAGGGCCATTAGCGTGCCGAAACCCCGGCGAACGAAATTTCACGCATCTTCCACGGCAATCCCTTTCGTCAGTCTCGATTCCATTGCACTCTGCGTGCAAAATATCACCAAGTTATCGCCAATTAATAACGAGAACTGTTGTTGTCAGTTTGTAAGACCCATCCTCTGAAACCCACTATTTTTATCTTTCAGCGCATCTTCCAGCTGTACGTGAAGATTTTGTCAAGTTCACAAATTCATACGTTCAGACCTTTCTTTTTCTTTATTGTTTCTATTTTTGCCTACCACGTCAAATAGCGTCATCAGTTCGACTCTAAATTACTGTGAGGAGCTCCTAGAATATTTTATTCCGTTTTCAGTTAATTTTCGATATCGTTACTTTTTTTTGTATCGCACGGTTGAATAATTGGCGATTTAGTTCTCCAATACCTTTCCCTTCCTTCGCATGTTTCAAACTTTACTGTTCCTAAAATGATCCACGTTGCTCACCAGTAAATGTGGTGTGAGACGGCGCAACCGTGCAGATCAACGAGTAGGGTTATGCGCGTCATCTTCCTCAATCAGATAGAGAAAAAGAACTATCCTCGTGAGCGTCTTAAGAAGTGGGTATAGCAGGCTAAGGGAGGGCTGAAGGTAACTCGTGGTTGTGTCAATCATTTGGTTGGGTGAAAGTGATGTAGGCAAAGCATCGTACGTATAGTATCTGCTGCCACATTGGTTTTCCTGAGCTGTCTTTCCCCTTTCAAGCTCAACCTCGCAGTGGCAATTACCAAACTTTCGAACTTTTGACAGTTTTCCACGTCTTTCGTTGTTCGTGCACTATCGTGTGAGATCTCGCCATTCTGAAATCCTTGAGTTTGTCGTAAGTCGAACGTAACTTGTTCCTTCTGCTTGAGCCGAGCGCGCGTGTTTTCTACTGGTGTTTTCGCATTTTGGAGAGGCGTGATTCTATACCTGAACCAGAAGGCTTGGCGCTATAAAATTCTAAAATGCCATAATTTTTGACACAAGGTTGGAAAATGTTCAGCTACAAAAATGTTTGGGATTACAGTAACGACGACAATGATCTCAGTGGATCCCTGCTTACGGATAAAGTTATAAATCTATTTTTTGTTTCTCAGGCCAATACCTGCATTCACAGTATTTTCACAGAGGTGTTTATGGAAAACAAAAGTTAGCTATTAATTAGTGAACTGCATGCTATAAGTTTAATCTAAATCCTGTCCGTTGGAAGTTCTAAAAATCGAAGTCGAAACATTTGGCTTCCAAGAGTCGAGTTGATGAAACGGCACACACGGCTTTCATTTTCACTTATCAGGACAAAATAAAAATAAAACTAAGAAAGAGCCGAGCTCAGTCAGTTTAGAGATCCTTTCCATACGAGTGCCACCTTTTCTCAGATCTTCGATACTCCAGATACAACAGAACGCAATCCATTACCGCAGCAAGGAAAACTCCGTCAAATAACAAGCCCCCCGTCATCATTTGAGTGAAGGTGTTGCCTGGTCTTCTTCTACCAGTTGGGGGCATCCAGCAGGAGGGTATTGGTGAACCTTGGAGCAAATCATTTACTGTCAATTAATGTATCAATTGGATGATGTCGCAGTAAAGATCTCACCACACAGCATCGCACCGTTTTACAATGCCACGTAGTCTATCCTCAAAGGTTGCCTATTTCGCATTAACTGCTATACACACAACGCTAAATTCTGCATATTTCTGATAAGATAAGAGTAATAGCTGAGTACAATTAAACCTCGCCGGGTAATGGCGTCATTCGTCAATTCTCATAGCTCCATAAAGTATTACGCGGCAGCTGCTTATCACAAAATCATTATGGACTGACCTGAAAGAAGAATTGTCGTTCGTTTATTTCTGCTCAGCTCCCTCTGAGCTCGCCTCGAGTCCCTCTGAACTGTCGCGTGCGCGTGAAGGTACCTCGCTATTCTCGCGTGTATCCAGACGACAACCGTCGAGGGAATGACGGCTTGTATCATTAATATACAAACTGTGTACATAATTTTGAGCTTGGGGTCAGGCCACATTTCGATGCAGCTGTGATAGAGAACAAGCTCGCCGAACATCACGTTCTCCACCACCTGGAATCATAAAAATAAAATAACGCTATATCATCGCGTTCTACTTTTTCCAAAAATGCTGCAAATTATTACATGACGATTTGTTATTCTTGAGGCAGTCTAAATTCATTATACTTCCTAAACCCTGTCCATTCCAAATCGAAAAATACACGAAACATGACCTTTAGATAGCGAAACAAAGAAAATTGACATTTTCTAGACGACAATGGGCAATTTTCCAATTTTTGTGCGGAAAAACGACATTTTTGACCACGTTCAATTAATTAATTTATGTTTGGGTGGACGGATATTGCAGATTTATAATCCCCTTGCATTGAAATGGCATATTTGCAGTGGAGGAGGTGGTTGTAAAAAACTTTCCCTGAATTAATAAACCAAAATTAATATGATTCATCTGTTCCGCACAGGTAGAAGTAGTTGGGATCTTGAGCTAGGGCTTTTCCCACGTGCGTTCAACCCAACTATTGCGGACCTGGACCCTTTTTACTTTCCTTGCTCTACAAAGTAGAAAGGAAAGTTATGTGATCGGCTGAAAAAAAATTTTGAGTTTTCTTCAGATCTTTACGTTTCAGACCCTCCTGAGTCCGAAAAACACTATTTCGGAAAATAGTCTGTGTGTGTCTGTGAACGATTTTTAGAGAAAACCACCGTACCAAATCAGCTCAAACTTCATATCCATTACCATTGGACGCCAAAATAAGGGTATAAACAAAATCCCTCGAACGTTAACTATAGTTATCATAGTGATCAAAACACCAAATATTTTTTTTCTCAAAAATGGCCGTAATGATGTTGATTAAATTTTTTATATAGGTAGGTCCCAACATGGCAACTATACTATAAAATTCCCATATGTGGGAAAATGACGAGAGCAGCCCAATAAATTATCGAAATTTTCGACGAAAAGCGTTTCTAGCGCGGTTTCTAGAGAAAACAAGCGTACTGAATCAGCTGAAACTTGATTTCTAGCGTACAGGTTACCATGAGTCGCAAAAATAAGCGTATGGGTAAAATCCACCGAAAGTTAACTGTAGCTATCATAGTGATCAAAACACCAATTTTTTTTTTCTCAAAAACGGCTACAACGATTTTGATTAAATTTTTTATGTTGATATCTCTCAATAAGGCAATTGAATCACAAAATTCCCATTTGTGTGAAAATGACGAGAGCAGCACAATAAATTTTCGAAATTTTCGACGAAAAGCGTTTTTAGCGCGGTTTTTTCCTTAAAAACTTAAAAACTAACTGGCATGTTAGTAGAATGATAAAAAAAATTGGTATTGTAGTCAAATTTTATACCTAAAGGTGGAGTGTTTAAAAACGCTCATGAGATACATGGGGGTCACTCCAGAAATTCCTGAATTTCAACTACTGCCGTTTCTTACTATCAGTTCTAAAAGTGTTTACCCAATAACTCTGCAAAAGTGACTACTATCCTTCTTTAAAAAATTTTTGTTTACAGCATCATTAATTATCTGTGTACCAATTGCTCAATAAAGGTCCTGCAATGAGTACGAGCCGCGCAATAAAATCTGGAACTGTAAGCGCTATCGCTTCCTGCTGCCGTAAAGTGTTGTTTGACCAAGTTCAAATTAACTGAATGATAAATGAATTGATTAAATAGAATTAGCCATGTACAAAGTGAATTGTTGTAGAGCTAAGGAAAGTTGTGTGTTGCAACGCACCAGATATTTCGTGTTAGCGGGCGTCTTCTCTCGATAAAGGGATTAACTTCGGTTTAACTTCCGAAACGGAGAATATCCCATTTTCCTTCCCTCCCCTCGATTTACCTCCTTCTCCAACACAAACACATCTCTTCCCAGACACTCGTCCCTCAGTGCTCACTATAGACTAAAATTAACGTACTTGTTTGGTGAGTCCGTCTTCTCAGGCTAGTGAGATACTGTGGGCAAGTGCTTTTGATGTAAAGACATCATTGTCTGACCATTAGGTTAGTACTAGTCAGTTAGTAGGTTGTGGTCTTTATATACAAAGTGGAAGGTTAACAAATATGTTGTAGCATCGTCGAAGGAGGGGTGGGAGAAAGGTGGTCATCCACCTCCTGGGAAATCCGTTGGAAGTGAAGGGAAAAGAATGTAAAGGTAGTGTATCTTAAATAGTCTGTTGATTGTCGATTCTAAATAATTTTCTACAGGGTGGTCTGTAAATCCATCAGTTGGTTGTTTCGTTTGTGTAGTGTCTCATCACTGTAAGCACTCCTCTATCAACTCTCGGGCCAGTCACAGCTCTACTCACTCTCTTTTCACTCTAGTTTCCTGCGCAAACAGTTCACGCGCATTCAGAGCTTCCTTGTGTTCTTGCTTATATACTCAAGCTCATATTGCTATTCTGTAATAACTTAATTCAATCCTCATTCACTTTTATTTATCAACTCCATTCTTAAGCCCCCCCTCGCTCCCTCTCCCGTGTACCCAACATCAACATTACTCATTTGCTCAACTTACTCATTTCACTTCTCCGATTTGAAAACAATTCAATTCCCGATACTTGAATATTTCTCGAGAAGCTCTTTCCTCAACCCAAGGAAATTCGATAGTACGTCATGTGGCTCCAGAGCTTGATGCACATGTAGAACAAAAATGTGGGTTCTAATTGGCTGAGAGATTTGGATAAAACTCGTTAGAACCGTTTTTCAACGAATTTGAAAGATGTTAATATTCGAAGAGTTGTCCACCTGATATTCTTTTTTGTAAGCTTCCACAGGTATAGTCCTGGCCTGGAATGGGTGCGAGAACAGTGTTGAGGAGATACTTCGGCTGGGTGTGTCAGCAGGCGTATTTTGAGATATCACCAACCTCCTCGTTACTCAGTTGGTATCTAAATTAGTCGGCGTTCTATCGTAGATGTTTCTAGAATTCTACTTTTCTTATCAAAATACTAAACACGATAAGGCAAGACAGCAAAAGTGATTTAATTCAACCAATTCATGACGACTCAGGAAAAATGCACACAAAAAAATCGTACATTTGTTACGAGTGCTCTGTTGAGGTGACTCCGACGATATCAACCGTGTAAAGCACAATGCACCTCAAACGGAGATAAAGCGCATCATTATATTTAGATTGACGTCGATATCGACGATTTTGAGTGCAAATTGCTGTGAGGATAATGCTTCATTTTCAGTTGATGTTTGGATTTTAATCATAATTTTGAATTGGACACGTTTAGTTGATTCCCGATTACTTGGTGCGTGAAGGCTTGGTCCTTTGAACGAGTCCTCTTTGATGGAATTTCCTGTCTCTTTCTGACGAAACCTTTCGAGCGACAAAGGAGGAGGTGATTGCTTTCCTCGAAAAATTGAGTTTTTGGGCGTAGAATCGTAAAACACGGAAAGTTATTGCCAATTAGGGAAGCCGACCTTTTGATCACCCGTTGTGATATACGAGGGCACCCGCTCGAACCCCTACGTCGCCCAACATTGGGATGTTACCTACAGCAAAATATTCTACACCAAACCTTTAGGGGGGTGCGTACGTTATAACCTGACGTTTGAGTATTTCCGCGTTTTAGTATACATTTCAGTATTAAGTTGAATGTTTCAAAAGTGTTCCACAAATGGATTTGTGCTTTCACGTGGCACACTTATTAAACAGCATTTTTGTAAAGACTGAAAACGTGGTATTTGTAGACTTTGTCGGTTAAAACGTTTAACGTCGCGTGAAAATAAAGAAGCTCAAAGGACTGGAAACGAATTGGAGTTCATCGCATCAGTTTAAACATAAGATAAGGTAAAATGCTATAAGTAAGTAAGACAGGGCAATGACCTGTCACTTGAACAGCTAGATGTTCGATTTTTTTGAGGATTGATTGCCTCTAAATTGATTTCTTCGAGCTCAATACAATGATTTTTCTCTGATTTTCAAATTTGTATTCTGGCCCTAATATAAATACCCCAAATCATCTCCCCCCCTCCCTATGGATCATTCTGGGGGTTTAGAAATATAAATAAATTACCATTCTATTCACGTGTTGCAAATCAGCACACAACGTGAAATCGTTGTTCTGCTATTGTATGGATCTTCATTCAACGCATTTCTACAGAAGCACGAAAAGAACCAAATGTAGATAATAGCTAAAAGCACTCCGTTAGTCGCTTTTATCTGTGCTCAACGGACACGTACAAATAGTTGCGTGGAACGAAATGGGGGTATAGGTTACACCAACCACGTCTGGGTGACTAGTATAAGACAAGTTTAATGAAAGCCGCCGAACCCGTTTCCCAAGGTCCAGAAAAGCTCGCTACTTTTGGTGATACATTTAACCCTCTCTCCTCCGCAAGTGGGCGGTATCGGACAATACTCCTAACTTAAAAAAATCACGAACAAAACAGACAAAGAACAACTCAATAGTTGCAGCAGTTTTAACGTAAATTTGGTAGGCAGGTTTGTCATAAGAGAGTTGTATGCGTCGAAAGTCACGGAGGTTGCGGTTTCACTAGCATGAGAGAGCACAGACACTCACTCAGGATCCACTGAATTCAGGCCGGGATGGCAGTGTACTGAGGTAGTTTGGAGATATTTGAAGAGCTGCTGACTCAGCCAATAATTAAAATCGCATGAAGCTCCAATCCACAATTCCCGACTTCCTTTGAGAATTATGAACCAATGTCTCAACCACTAGACCACGATCGCCCAGTGCCTCTAATATGAGTCAGTTACCACATCTCACTCTTCGCTTTTAGCCGCTGCTCTTGGAGCGGACTCTTTTAATGAATTTATGAGAGTTGAGCGAATCCCCTGAAAATCCGATCTTTGATTCGAGAAACGAGGGGGGTACAAGGAAAGTCTCTTAATTTTTTAATTCTTCTCTCTGGGCCTCTTATTTTTCTTGGAATGAAGAAGTTCGACCCCTAGTTGGGCGCCAATTGTACTGAAGTAGCTTGGAGATGCTTTTGAAGAGCTGCAGACTCAGGCTAAAATTAACAGCAATCGCATGGAGTCTTGAAGTGTGAACCTACGTCTTAACCACTACACCACGATCGCCCGGAGCCTTTAATAGGAGTCAGTCAGCACAGCAGGTCACTTCGCCAGCATCTCGGTGAAGGGCTCTTTCCCACGGGTTACCACACAGAAGTGTGTCCCTCGGAAATCCAAACAATCTGGTTTTCCGTCTGATCTAATATGGAGAGCTCAACTGTGGCCACGTTTTTTTTGTCATAACCTTCTTTGCAAATTGGACTACACAGTTATAAGTCGCTTATTAGCACTCAAAGCGGTCACTCACTGTTTTAGGAACTACATGCAGTACACGGTTGCTAACTTTTTCTCCAGAGAAAGGAAGGGGAACCCGTGAGAAACTGGCTTGTCCACTGGTCTTACTCAACCCACTTTCTCCTAAGACGTTCTCAAATGTTTGGGGAAAATATCCTTTGAAAAGCATTTCCGCTTGCCATTTGGCCACTGGCCATTCAACTAGCGAGGCAAGGCTCCATTCTGTGGAGAGAGGGAAAGTTTCTGTTTCACTTCCCGCTTGTCCACCGCGGACTCAGTTAAACAGGCAGATACCGGTACACCATGGGTCGGGGGGGGGGGGGGAGGCTGAAAACGTAAAGATCTTAAGAAAATTCGATTTTTTCTTCGTCACGATTGCAATACGAGTACTATGGGTAGAGGCAAGTAGAAGATACGGAATAGAAGTTACTCATTCGAGGCTCGAACGCATTCGCAGTAGTAAACGAAGTAAGTAATTATTGATCTATCGATTTATTCCGTTTAACTAGTGGTTTATCTTCAACGACGTTCTGCAAACCTGACTGCCTGGTTTGACACGTTCAAATGTGGCTCTAACTATTTTCCTTAATCCAATCTGTGCATTATAATAATTCGTCACTGATTACAGATTCGATTTTTATGGATTAATCAACAAAAAGGGCGGGGGTTCGAAGAAAGATGGAAGCGTCGTATCCGACGTTCCATTTTGCCACGTGAAGTTTCGGGATTGGAAATGATATAAATTTACGTCTGCACGCGAAGCGAGTAATGAGTTGTCACTAATCTGAGCTTCTTTGCGCCAACCCTTACGTTAGCGTAATATGTTCTCTCTCAAACCCCGAGCTTCCGCTCTGTTCGAGAATAACCCGAGAGCGGAAGAAGATTCTTGTGGCTCCGTTGGGGCCTGAACAACGAAAACGTTAATCATGTTCGGAAGTAGCTTGAAATATTTGCTCGCTAGTTACTCGCGTATGACAGATGTTTATACCCTCAAGGGCCTGAAAACTGATCAGCGTCTGAAAACTACGTCTCGGTTCATCGCGAGCAGAGGAGAAAATTGTCGGTCGGGGAAAATTAATATCGAACGTCTGGTTTAACAGAGTTGTTCGTACAAATAATAAAATGACGCGAAAGCGCAATTAGGCGGAATGGGTTGAAGGTTTTCCTTTGAAGGAGCAGGTTGAGTTGAGGGTTCCCCCAGGGGGGGCCCCCCGGTCGTAGAATATAATGACGAAAAATAATTAGACACGCCAACTAATGGACGCTCCTCGTGAGGCTTTGCTCTCAAAGAAAAGCGGTTAAAGTAAATTCATGAGTCTTTATCCCTCTTCCAGGTGTAGATTTTTATCGTCCTTCTGAGAACACCAAAAAAAAAGTACCGCAATTTCTTTATTCGCCCTAAATATTCATCCGGCTCGTTCCACCGTTAACCTAGTTATCGAATGGTGGAAAGTAACAAATAAAAAACAATGGGAACCTTCTAGTATTGTTTATGGCTAAGTATTCCACATTATCTTATAAAAGTACCGTTAGTTCCAGTCTAATTCCTTGGGTCCATTGCACTCTCGCACAACACCAAAGATTTTTATAAACTATGTACATTGCAAAACTAACACCTTCCTCTTCAAAATAGTCCCAGCTCGCTTCAAGTGTCTTCAGTCAGAAGAAACACACCAACACATAATCCTGGAATGCCCACATAAATACTCGCAAATTTCTACTTCAGCCGAATTCGAGATCCCTTAATTCCCACAATATTCACCTAGCGACGTCTACTCGGCAGTTTATAACTATTTGCGCGACATTAACTGTTTCTAGTGGTGTTAAAGTACCCATTGTAATATAATTAACAAATCCTCAACTGCGGCTGCATGTTTTATTTTTCTCGAAGCCAATAAAAAATTTGAATAAAAACTCATTAGTTAACCTTCAAAATTGAGAGCAATTTAAACAAAGAAAAGTAGAGATATAAATAAGGTGACCAGACGTCCCGTTTTTCAGAGAAATGTCCCTTTGTCCCTACCAACCGCTTATTTGTCCCATTTTCATGAGTATTTGTAGTTGGATTATTCGGTTATGTTACTAATACTTCTTGGTTTAAAATATTTTATAACTGCTTTACGCTTTTAGGCTGAATTCTGTTTGCATTTCGAGGTGCAATAGGTTGTACTGAGTTAAAATACAAATAACCAGGTATCAGAATAATGTACTTAATCCTTTTCCTGAATTTCAATTTACACTATCATCGGCCATTTCGTGAGCGTTCGGGCTATTTACCGATATCCCGATAATTCATACCGCCAGTGGTTCGTACATCAAGTAAGTAGATGTTGACAAGGAGTACATTTTAGATACTATCTGCACTTTCTATAAAAACTGAACCGATTATTTAAAAATGTGGGCATGGAATTTTGATGACATGGAAAAATCAATGGTTAGTTTTGACGGCAGTGCCATAGTAGGAAAGAATTGAGGGAGGGATAGATTTGATTTCAAGCAAATTCGCAAAACTGGAGATTTTAGATATAGTGAACTGTTTGATGAAGTTACATATCGAAGGGAATTTGTAACACAAGAAAAACTACTGAAGTGGGCCGATGAAAAAACTCCTCAGAAATGAGTGGAGATATTTTACACTTCACAAAACAAAATGTTCCAATAAAAAACTTACAACTGATTGTTCGGTTTTTTCTCTCGCTATCAGGAACGAACACGCCAGTAGAAAGATTGTTCACGTTGATAAATGACAATTGGTCAGAGAACCAATCCCAACTGAAAATGTCTACGCTAAAAGCAATGTTAACGGTGAAGTGCAACTTTGACATGTCATGTGAAGCTTTCTTGAAAATGCTCAAACAAAAACGATACATTTTGAGGAAGATTCATTGTCAGAAATGTATGAGAAATAAACACATGACAATCTTGAACGTTTAGAAATCTGTGGCTGCAGATTATTGTGACTTGATTTGGCTAGCTTACTTTTGTATCCTATTTTACTTTAAACATGCAAATTTTCGTGCATGTTGTAAACATCTTAAATAATTTCAAACATTTTACTTGTAAAATGTTGTAAAGAAATATTGTACAATTAATTTGGTCACAATTCTGTTCAAAACCCCCTTTATTATAAGAAGTTTAATAAAAACTTGCTCTAAACAATTCAAGTAGAAAGTTAAGTAAAATATAATTGTACTGGAGTAAATAGTAAATATAAGAGGGCACAAAGTTTTAAAAATATCTTTTAAGTCCCTCAAAACTCACAGTTTTACTCCTAGTTTTCAAAATTGTACACCAACCCCTCGCTACTCTACTAATGCTTCGACTCAGTTTCAACATGTGTCCCGTTTTGGATAAACAAAAATCTGCTCACCTTAGATATAAAGCGAATGTTTAATCTGTCGACTCGCTATCTTGAGTCCGAATCACAACCAAAAATTTGATCTGAATTCCACGTGCTATACGAGTCCACGAAACTGTAACGAACGTAATTGGATTTATTTTCGTGTCTTTACGTTTCAACCACTTCTAAGTGCATAAAAATCACGGTTACCGAAATCGCCAGCGTGTAGCGAACACGACTCAGAAGTGAAAAATTTGGCCAGTTCATCATTGTGAGATGTCACAAAAGATTGAGAGATCAATACACAGAAAAACTGGTTTATCGTATGTCGAATGACTAAGCGATTTTGATGACATTTTCTGCGCTTTCTGGTCGTGACGAAGGTTTTTTAAGTTCCTCGGACTAACGTAGTAGGAACGAACGTTTTTACAGGCAAATGAGTTCGAAAAACGCCGTTTGAGAAAATGATCTGCGTCTACGAATGAGGGAAAATGACTAAACCGCGGGAGAAAAAATATTTTTTTCTCCAAAAACAGCTCTCATAATTTTGTATTGAATTGTTGTACGGGAAGATTCAAATTGCTCGACAGTACTGTAAAATTTTTATTTGTGAGAAAGTGATGGGAGAGGGGTAATGAATTATCAACGAGTTTGAAGAAGATTGGTTTTACCGTTGTTTTTCCTGACAAATCCCGCTCATATTAATGTGGTAGTCCAGAAAAACTTCGGTACACAGACAGTTCCATTCTGCTTGTAAAACGGTTGGAAGCAACATCAGCAACTCTCGAATTCGAAGAGCCCCAGCCTCCCAGTTCCAACTCGACAATTTCAAAACAGACAACACGATCTTTCTCAAAAAATCATTTTGACGGTCACGCGAATCATCTGTTTACTGTTCGTTCATCTGTTCTCATCGGACCATGAGTCAGAGCACTTCAATAAATGCTAAAACTTTAAACGGTACCAGTTTCTACGGAAAGCGTGAAGTACAAATGAACTAAATCTAAATGGGCTGAAGCCATTAGAATCGCTGAACGGGCTGAGGAAAATTGTGGGACGCGAGTTCACTATACAGGTTCCTCTTATAGCACTAGCGTTTTCAAAAAAGCCAAAGTGGGAGACTAACAAGCTGTCGATAACGTGGAAGTAATTTTCCAAAAATAATCGAGAGTGGCCTCAGAAATTCTCCAATTCAAACTAACGTCATTTTTGTACCACTTTTCTTTTCAATGTTTCCAGTACTCTACCTTAAACCTCCCCACAAAATCGAGCCGACAGTCGCGTCAATAAAATAAACGTTGATTACTCAATGTAAGAAACAGCCGCGAATACATTTTGGAATTTAAGCGCTACCAGTTTCTCAGTAACTCGTCAAGTTATGTTTTGCCGAGTGAAAATGGACTGAAGCCACAGAAATCGCTGAATGTACGAGGGCTGACGTACGTGACATTTGAATATGAATAGCCATGACACAGTTTTGGATCGTTCCACTGCTAACGCGACGAGGCTCACAGTCCTCATGGGGGAGATACTCAATGTGCTTTAGATTTTATGACAATTGTACATTCTTCGTGCAGATGATAGAAACATTTCACTATTTTTACTCGTATAACAGTTTTTTTTTTACAGGTATTTGCATTTACTTCGAAAACTGAATTTCATTAAAGAACAATGTATCGTATTTCTTAAAAACAATTTATTTTTATAAATATTTCAGACTCGATGCGCAAAAACTGTGTGCAAGAATTAAATAGGGATGAAGTAATCCCCCCCCCCTCCCTCGCACACCCACCAGGTCACTACATTGTGTTTTTGAACTCACGGCTGCTTCAACGTGCACATCCAATCGACTGGTTTCAAGTGGAGTGGTGGGAAATGGAATTGGAGATTAGCAACTGGGTTGGAAGGGTTTCGCCGTTTCACGTTCTCTTAACCCTGCGGTACCTCAGTAATACAACTAACAGTTATTCTTTCGTCGATCTATGCACCCCGAGTAATTGCCGCGCTGTTTACACATCGCTAGCAATAAATACATCGACCTGTTTCGTTTCGTTCGACCAAATATCCCGTAGCGCCTTCGGCATCGAGTCAACCTAGGGTATTGCCATTAAACGAACAATTATAGCCATTTTCTGGCGTTTGGTGCGTTACGAGTTTGTGGGGACAGCGACTCAAAGATGTGTCGACAACCAGTTCAACTGAAAGCTCTGGTTGCTACCATATCCGTCGATTCAAATCTCGAAATTCGCGTTTCTTTTGTCCACAATATGTACTCTCACGCGTGACATAAGGGCTTAAAGAACGCGGATCTGCCGAGAGGAAAAAAAAAATCCAATCTCCCAATTAGTAGATTTCTATCGGAAGTGCAGAGCAAATGCGGAAATGCGACAAGAGGATCGACACGCTCGGAAGTTACTCGCCCGTTTGTTACGCGAACTGCTCTCTTCCATCTGAGATTTTGAGAAGCGATGTTCACGACCGTTGAAAACATTAACATTCTTTCACGAGGAGACAGTTCGACGAGGGAATTTTCACCTTCTCCTTTTCTCCTCCTCTTGGTGGGAAGTTGGATTATAAAATAGAATTTTCTCGACGTGGGAGCCAGTCAGTCATCCTTTGCTCGTTCAACATGAAGATCTCAGCCGTAAGTTGAAACTCGTTCGTTAGAATGCGTCGACGTTTGGATTTTGGGGCAACTGCTTTGCACGAATTTACAAGCGCGACTTGAATGTTCGTACAATGTGAACCTTTAAAACCCCAATTAACTTTAAATATTTACACGCAAACTTTCAAAAAGTTCTCGTTAATTATTACTTCATAGTTTCGCGTCGAAAATTTCAAGTGGGACTTAACAAAAAAACGTTTAACCGAAATCTGTGTCTTGACAATCCCACAACGATTCCCAGATTTTAAACTTAAGGGTTTTCAAAATAAATAAATTACTATATGTAAACGTATAAGTGGCTCACATCGAATAGACAGTCATCTGTGGTACCCCCCTTTTCAACAATTGTTACCGTTCCGTTCTTCCAGGTGCTGTTTTTGGGACTGATCGCTTTCGTGGCTGCGCAATACGAAGAAAACAACTACCCACAGGCGTATCGACCTCGTCAAGCTCCAAAGGAAGAACAGCACTTAGACTATCACGTAAGTCGTACAATGGCTAATTTATTGCGGATATATGTTCAAGTAGAAAGACAATTAGAAGTCTCTTAAAAACTAATCACTAAAACTTTACAACGTTTTGATGGTATTTCATTCTTAAAAGAGACTCCGACTGACTTTGGTAAGTGAAAGGGGCGCTGTAACCGGCTGAAACACTCGTTAAGAGTTTTCCATGGCAAACGTGATGATTGGTAAGGGTGATGGTACGGCAAGGACATCGGGGGGAGTGAAGGGACGTCTTTACGTTAATTTATCTGACCTTGCGCTGTCCTTGCAATTACCCGAACATATTCATTTATTTATTACAGGCAACCCAATTACATTTCAAATAAAACATCATTTTAACGAGGGAGGGATATTAGGATATTAGCGTTCACAAGAATGGATACGCAATAGTGGTGGAAGTAAAAGAAGAGAAAAAGAAAGATAACATAATCACTGACAGGTAACGTGGGAGGTTGTAAATTAAAGTTGTAATTAATACCTTCATCGTATAAGCGGCTTATTGAATTTCCCACGCGGATGTTTCTTGAAAACGAGCGGAGTTTTTCGCATAACCTTAGTTTTTTACTTCGTAGATCTCATGAAAGTGAAAGAGTACTTTCAGTTCCGTCAATCCGGCGATTGAAACGTTCGTTAAGCTGTCACGGAAATGCAGAAAAACTGCATGGGCATCATTTAATCCTGTTACCCGCCCATATGCTTTCTGAGGGTTGAAAATTCATTCGCATTTTTGCCATTTGATGTCCATAGAGTTGGAAAAAACAGATTTGGCATGTGCCCAGGGTCTTGGGACTGATTCCGATGCAGCGGACAACAAACCAACGTTGAACAAAGTCAAACCGTTAGATATTCCATTTCTCCTGTCTGGTCATTTGTTATAAGCGCGAGTATTGTTGTTGTTGTATTGCTTGGAGAAACGGAATAGTTGATGATGCGGTTTGAAGTGACTTAAACCGGATTAATTAAGGAGTCTTTAATAAAATTGAGAATATTTGTGTAGTAGTATTCACTTTGGTGAATGCAATGTGACATATACTGATTGAGTTTGAGAAAAGCAAAGCGGGGGTAGGGTACTGACTTTATTACTGTTTTGTAACAAACATGTCGCGCTATTCAAATTAATTCCACTCAGTATAGTATGTTTAATCGCATGTCAAGTTTCTCGTGAAGTCTCAACGGCTCATTTTACTTCCATTCTCCAGTCATGTTTATACTACGCCATATCAATTAATTATCTTGACACACTCTCCAAAGCCTCATCTCTCTTCGTTAGAAGAGAGGTTTGTTAAATCACACTTTCTTCCCATGGGGTTGTGCGAACGACTTTCTCTCGACTCACAAAACGTTGCGTTCTAGCAAATGAAGCACTTCCAGAGCATGCACATCAGCATCGTGTCGCCAATGCCATGAACGTGAACATTTTCCAATTGGGCAACTTGTTGGGGGAGCTTGAAACTGGAAAAATAAATTAACGTGGTGAGCGTGAGTGAGGACTATATTACACTTGACAGAATAGCGATATCCGTTTCAGTATGAGTATATAAGTATATAAACGCGAACAAGAGACTCTCAATACATGTGAACTGGTCACGCACTAAGTGGAGGAAGAGCGGCAGAGAGAGAGGCAGAGTTGAGTTGTTGAAGTGAGAGCTGGGAGACGAATCGTTGGGAGAACTGGGAGGCAGCTGTATCACGAGAGCTGTTAGATGACTGTGTATTGGGAGAAACGGAAAATACTAACATTCGCGACCTCATAGGTTTGGGAGGAAAGTAAATTGAGGGGAGGGAAAAGGAAATTTGGGAACGTCCAAAAAAAGGGGGAAATCCGTTGTCAATCAGAAATAACTGAAGAGCTGGACTTCTCATAGTTGACAAAAGGGCTTGAGGACTGTGTTCGGGGAAACAATGGCTACTGCTAGGGCTAGCGTGGACATTTTGGAGGTCAAAGACCCAGCTAATTCGGGCTGCCGAACACTCTGCTTGTGTCACACATTGTTATATACTGGAAACTGGTGACGGATCAGTGCACCGACTAGCGTGACAACAAAAGAATTATTTACGTGAATGGTGACTGTAACAACAGCTGAATGAATCAGTTTGGGTTAGACTCGTGACTCCCAAGTCTATTGAGGTCTTGCTAGTCTGAGGGGCAGCATACTCACACGATCCTAGAGGATCACCAATACTCACAAGACAGCATCCACTGAACCACTCCTGGTGATCACTAGGGCATTGAGCTTTGGGTCAATCTCAGTATAGACCTTCCCACTGAACGAATACTTGCCATGCTAGGTGAATAGCATTGAATACATATTAAGCGACACGGGAATCCTCGTCAAAGGGACATGGCGCATACGATTTTGTTCCCAACGTATGTGATCGTCTTATGAAAAAGAGGGTTGAGCGAGACCACTGGACTAGCCAGTTACTTAAGGGGTACAGCGACTCTCCAGTGCGGAGGAAACAAGAAATCACGGGCTGATCTACTGTAGTTCCTACAACATTGAGAGACAGTTAAGGGAACAACCAAACTTTCCAGCTTCGACTGCACTAAGCAAGCCTACAACCATTTCACCCAGTGTGCGAATGAGGTAATTACGATAAGCATGGTCACAGTTGATCTCCTCCTTTGAAACGCGCCACCCAAGTAGTGCTAAGTGACCACTATCCCGTTTCTATTCCTGGAAAGGTTCACCTTTGAAGGCAGATATGAACCTACTTTCAGGGCTGCATATCAGTAAATCTCATTTCTGGGTATGTTAGTTTGATGTGAGATGTTTCAGCAATGTTCAGGGACCACAAGGTTGCAAAATGGTCCAAAAAATTATGAACTGATTTCATTTGGTTAATTTTGTTTTGATCATATCAAACTTTTGACAACGATTTGGTTTTACCACGATCACAACGAGCTTCGTGGTAGTTGGATGACTGAGACATGTTTTGGGGAGCAATTCCACGAACAGTACATAATTCAACAAGATAAAATGCTTCAGTTGGCCATCACAGGAATGCAACGAAGCTTCTGAAAGTCTTGAGAGTTTGAACACGAATACTTGGAGTTTGACGGTTAAAAACATTAGGAAATACCTACCAAGAATGTCTCCTCCGAAAATACGCTCAAAGCCCAGAAATTCGAACGGAAGGGACTGAAAATTCGCATTATTAACGAAAAGAGGCCCTTTCAAACGGAGCAATAGTTGAGATAGGGGGCTAATTAATTGGATGAGCTGGAGAGGACATCAAAGGCGTGAAAGAGATCGGCCAACTTTAAAAGGTGACGAGGAAAGTAATTGCTTCTGTAAGCTTCAATTTGACTATCGATCGAGAAGTTGGAAACGGAATGAAATCAAAGAGAACACCATTTAGTTGATTCGTGCTCAAAAGAAATGACGAGGTCTGGTGAAAGAAGTCCTTTTGAATGAAAAGCGAATGTTTATATTTTAATACGGCAGATTTGAAAATGATCTTTGTGCCAACCCGATTGGGTAAGAGGGAGGGTTGGTAATTTGTTTATTTATTCGTTTCTCAGATTTGACAATAGTGCCTGTTTACACGACTCGAGAGTTACGGTTAGTTGAAGTATGGCAAGAGACAGTTTATGTGTGCGACGATCTTCAGGAATTTTAATCAATCAATCCCAGGAATGGTTTTGACCATGAAGTGCGACAATTTATATAGATCAGGTGAATAGCACATTAAGTAAGGGTCTCTACACCAGATCATGGGAAGTGCACAGATTATTTACCGATATCTGTGGATTAAGTGCAGCGCACGCTCTCTGCTTCTCAGGTAGAACCCTTAGATGAGCTGTCGCGACATCATTTTTACTTTACTAAGCCTTACAGGAAGCAATATCGTGTAACCCGCTGAAACGAAATTGCGGCGAGTTCCCAAAACAATGGCCGCGAGTACATTTGCTCAGTTCTTCGGTTGGCGATTCGGAACATTGAAGAGCGTCACTGATGCTGGTGCTAGTTACAACTCTCTAGTTCTAGTATTCTTCAAAATACGAATACGCTCGGCTTCTCCTTTATTGAGGACTGCCCTCTTCGCGTTTATTTGTTTGTTATAATTCGACCAGCCATGGATAGGCAAATTAATACGACTTTCATCGATTCAGAGAAAAAGGCTTGCGAAGTATTGTGGATTGGTGTGTGAGTGACGGTTTCACCTCTGACAAGTATGTGCGTCCTGAATGTGGTGCATTGAGGATTGAATGACAAGAGTTATTTGAAGTTGAGTGATATTCTAAGTTATTGTTGTGATCGGCAATATCTGTTCTGCTGCATTACTCGAGTGATATCTATCATTTTTGTGGTCAATTTTACGGCAAAACTTTGCTCAACTTTTACTGTTACTGTTAGGCTCACCAGTATCTGTGACGCTAGCAAACGTTCCGAACCACGAACCGAAGTTCCTCGTAGATGTACCTGCGGGCATTGTATTGTGAATTTACCGAAATTGCTTCAGATCCTCACGTCGCGGGGAAAACACGACTGAGCCTGTCTGAAAACGACTTAAATGTGATATCGTGGGGCGCCAAAATGAGGGTATGATCCCAATAAAAATAACTATAATCATCGTAGTAATCAAACCCCCAAATGTTTTGTTTCTCACAAACGGCTACAACGATATTAATTACGTTTTTTGAAAGGACAGGTCCACTGGACATCTCCGTAAAACTGTCATTTGTGTGAAAACGGCGAGAGCAGCAATTATCGAAGATCTCGACGAAATGCGATTCCAGTCCCGTTCTTCCCTCATAAATCTTGTTAATAGTGTACTAGCTTTCCCAAAAAAATCAGAATGGTACTATAGTAAGTTACCTGTACGACTTGAGTTTAGAAGTGATCAATAAAACATCAGGACCAACTACAGAAATTCCGGAATTCGAACTAACTCAGTTTGTTGAATACAATTTTTACTTTCCGCTACCCGAAGGGAAGGGAAAGTATAGTAATCGGCCCAAAAAAAAATTGGGTTTTCTTCAGATCTTTACGTTTTGAGCCCTACTGAGTCTAAAAAACCTAATTTCGGCGCGTGGTCCGTGTGTATGTGTGTGTGTCTGTAGTTCGATTTGCGGGAGAACGGCTGATCCGATTGAGCTGGTTCTTTTTTTGTATTGTTTGTTATTTTTTGTATGTTATGGACGATTTCGGCCGATGGAAATGGGGGGGGGGGACGATAATGTACCAAAAACTAGGGTTTTTCGCATTTTTCTCGAAAACGGCTCTAACTATTTTGATTAAACTTTCGAATTATCTTTTACTAATCAATACCCAACTTTCTCCATGAAAATACGGTGAACGGAGATATAGGCCTATGAAGCAAAAATAGGTTTCATATGGGTTTCAATAGGGATTTTCACCAAACTCACAGGATGTTTTCAAATAGTTAATACCTACATATTGTTCTCAATAAATGTCCATTGAACAGAGATAAAAATCAAAATGTGTCAAAAATAACGTTTTTTCGAACATGTCCGTAAATTCCAGAGTAACTTCTTCACCAGATGTGATAAATCCTAATGGAGTGTCTTTAATTCACCCATACCAACATTTCGTTCTCCGTAATTATTTCTGTATTCATAGGTTGAATGGAGATATAAGCCAAGTTAACGCAGAAAAGGAGATTTGTCGAATATTAATTTATCGGTATTCCAATTTTCTCAAAAACGGCTCTAACGATTTCGATCAAACTTTCGGAGTACTAGTACGTACATTTTGTTCTCTATACATGTTTCTGTAGAAATGCGTTGAACGAAGATATAGCACCCGCCTATGTAGGTGGTTTTCAAAATTACGGGGTTGGCGGAAAGTTGTGTGTTGCTACGCACCAGATATTTCGTAGTATTTTCTGTATAATTCCAGAATGGTTGATAGGAACGACTTCAAACAATGTCGACAGTCGCATTAATTGCCTAAACCGAAATTTCTGAATGGAGGCCGTGGCATAAGTAGTAGCAGCACAACAAATTTCGGAACTTTAAGCGCTACCAGTTTCAAAGTAGTTTTTCACGGTGAATGCAACGTTACACAAGTTTAAATGGATTTGTTTGGACATCACGGGGCTGATGAAATTGGTGTGATATTTTTGAATATTTTACAGATAGGGATGTTAGTTTTAGTTCACGGGCGACGTGAAAATTACAAATGCAGTCTTCTCCTCAAAGCGGGTTACATACGTTCATCGTAGGGCGTGTGAAGCCTGCACAGCCGAACAACTTCCCGCTCAAGATTGCGGTGGACACTTAAACGGCACAGACCAAAGGGGCACTTGAAAAGCGTCACCTCCTCAGAGACGAGAAGAAAAAAACTCGTAAAACTCTTCTAAAGATCGAAAGTGCAAGTAGAGGAAGGAAACGAGTCTTTTTGCAAAAGGGGTGTTTGATATGCATTAAGGTCTGATATATGCGTTAGCGGGAGGACAAAGCGACGCTCATCATTTTTAGACTTTTACCCTCACTCGACCCTCGCAACAGCTTAAACATACAAAACTAGAGACTGGGAGAGCTCGAGTAAAAAAAAAGTAAAATATACGAAAGAGTCCAAGTAAATAAACCTTCGCCATTTTCCACTCAACTATTCATGAAACCATTTGGGACGATATTCGCGAGGAAGTACGGCGGCAGAAATCGTGTTATGTTCTTTCCACAAATGAAATCTCTCGAGAGAGTTTGAGAGGACGAGACGAGAAGGTCAGTTTGAGTCTGTACACAAAGTCTAATAGTGGAAGGGGTCTTTCGTTATTTGATCATCTCCAACTTGAGTTTTCACGAGGGAGAACTAGAGACAATTGTGGATGGGTTTGGGGGGAACGGGGTTAAAAATGTATCTAGAAGACTTCAGGGTATATGAAAGAAGGATAAAGTGCAACTTGTTTGAACAAGGATGACTGGTTTCTCGCCTAGTGGAGTAAATAAATATTGCAGCTTTCGGAGAACTTTAATTGTCATGGATGTATCATCACGGAAAACAACCCTTGGAAGGATCAATGCAAGTCAACGCTGCTTAAATTTATACGACACGCATGAGTACGGGGCATTTAAAAGGTAAATAGGAGAGGTTACCACAAATAGAGTCAATTTGTGATGAAGTTCAGGTTATGGGTAGCAAAATCTGCTGCCACCACACTTACAAGTCAGAAGTGAAGGGTTGTAGATTATAAGAGGGAAGAATGGTAAATTTGTAGACGTATTGTGTACTTGCGAGGGCCTAATGCACCTAAGAATGATTGGTAGGCCTCTTACGAAGTCAGAAGATGGTGCTGGCTCAAATCTGAAAGAAGTCTTCGTTTAAGGTATGGAAGTAGGAGGACATGAGGACGCCACGTCTGGTCGCCACGCATAACATAAAACCTCTCGCTATTGGCCCAGTCCACATTTTCAAATCCGGTTTCTAGGAAATATATTACTTTTGAGATAATTTGCAAGTTGTCGGCAAGAATTTTAATTCCTCAGCAACGCTTTTGGATTATTATTCATTCTGAATAATAACCCTATGTTTTGGGTCACGAAAAATGTTTTACAACCCCCCCTCAAAATTTGATAATTTACGTTTCAAGACATGGGGATTCCAAATCTGCAATGTCTGTCCACCGTCCACCGTCCCCCGTCCAGGCTGTTTTGTGCCTTTAACGTGGTCTAAAAAATTGGTTGTTTCGCACAAAAACCCCATTTGGTATCTAGTTGTGCCCGCCATCTCGGCAATCTGATCGAACGAAGCCCGTGGTTGTTATGGGAAAAAAATGGTTAAAAAAATTAACGAAACGCAGTATAACACGGGAACTACAGCGGAAGTCAACGTTTCGTCGTTAGTACTCCCACCCTCCCTCCCTCCCGTCATATCAAACTCAATCACCCGCCCGCGTGACTCGCAATGTCCCCCGACGGGGCGCCAAGGCCACTTCCTTCGCACACGCCTCCATCAGATCATAAACGCCTACAGACGTTTACAACCGCCTGGCGCCGGGGGAATATTTAGTTTCCGTAGTTCCATTGTAGCAAGGTCATTTTTCGTATGGTTTACTAGTATTCGATGCTGAATTGAATGGGATGTGTCTCGGAGCAGTAATACTAGGTCAAGCTGTTCATGAGAATAATAAACCATTGTGTAATAATTTGCAGGGTTTTATTAGGTGGATATATCACAGTTCAGATACCACAACCACACAGGTACATCACAACATCACTCCCAGTACTGGTAACCATCAAATGGTACAGTGACCGTGAAGTACACACGAACTCCCACTTTCTTTTTGGAGGTTTGATTTGCAGTGGTTTCAGCGCCCCTCTACTCATCAATATGAACAAAATTCTGATAATGTTCAAGAACAAAGTGAGTTTATTTCTCATGAAAATGTGCGTTCCATAAAGATAGTCCCGACAAGTAATAACGATATCTTTGCAACGAGCATTTTGTTTGACCCGAGGTCTCCTTTGTCCCCCAGTCTAACCTAACCTCTTGAGGAACATCTCTTTCGCCGGTCTTTTGCTGTGGTTTGAGGTTCAATGTGATTGAAGTGCCCAAAACGGGCCACTCGCATGGCGCTCTGCCGTTTCGTCCTCATCGCCGTTCAAGCGGCATTCAACTGCTTCTGACTAGAGATGATTTCTAAATGGGAAATTAGTGAGAAATCATTGTTGCCGTCTGGTCAGAGTAAGAATTGCCTTCACCCTTGTTTGGCCTCGGACCCCGTGTGCTCTGTGCTCCTTTTCACAAGGCTGTCGGCTTTTTCTTTTGGAAAACTTATCATTTTTGGTGCAATCGACCCCTCTCCCCCTCGTGATGCTCATCCCATCGATATTAACTTATTTTCCTGCCTCCAAAAAATCACGCATTTCCCCGACTCGTTAGTCCTCATCATGTTGGTATGTGAAGAAAATTCAACGGTTTTTACTTTCCTTGGCTCTACAAAGTAGAAAGGAAAGTTATGTAATCGGCCCAAAAAAAAACTTTGAGTTCTCTTCAGATCTTTACGTTTCAGACCTCCCTGAGTCCGAAACACACTATTTGGAAAATGGGAAAATCCACCGAAAACTAACCATAGTTATCATAGTGATCAAAATACCAAATATTTTTTTTCTCAACAGTAGCTATAACAATTTTGATTAAATTTTTTATATTGATAGCTCCTAATATGGCAACTATACCATAAAATTCTCATTTGTAGGAAAACGACGAGAGCAGCACAATAAATTACCAAAACCTTCGACGAAATCGATTTTAGCGCGGTTTTTAGAGAAAACAACCGTTCCAAATCAGCTGAAACTTGATATCTAGCCTACAGGTTATCATGAAACGCAGAAATAAGGGTATGGGCAAAATACACCGATAGTTAATTATAGTTATCATAGTGATCAAAACACCAAATATTTTCTTTCTAAAAAATGGCTCTAACGATTTTGATTAAATTTTCTTTATTGAAAGCTCCCAATATGGCAACTATACCATAAAATTCTCATACGTGGGAAAACGACGAGAGCAGCACAATAAATTATCGCTAATTTTCGACGAAAAGAGTTTTTAGCGCGGTTTTTTCCTTACAAACTCCGCTGGCATGTTAGTAGAATGTTAAAAAAAATTGGTATTGTAGTCCAATTCAATACCTAAAGGGTGAGTTTTTAAAAACGCTCATGAGATACATGGGGCTCACTCCAGAAATTCCTGAGTTTCAACTACCGCCGTTTCGCTTACTACCTGTTCTAAACGTTTTTACCCAATAACTCCGCAAAAGTAATTACTATCCTTCTTCAAAAAACTTGTGTTTACAACCTCATTAATTATCTGTGTACCAATTGCTAAATAATGGTCCTGGAATGAGTACGAGCAGCACAATACATTTCGGAACTGTAAGCGCTACCGCTTCCTGCTGCTGCGTTTTTTACACGATTGCAAAACTGCAACCCAAAGCGTGAGAAAAATTAAAAAATAAATCGTTGTAACGTTCGTGATAGAAACAAAATGAAGTATCTGCGCAATTGGAGTAGAACTAGTCCCATTAACGCTTTCAATAATCATATCGAGGTATGCAAAAGGGAAAGCCTCTCAGGTGGCTTGAACAAACACATTTTTCGTTTTCTCAACTGATGTACCGCACTACCCGGATTTCTCATGGGGTTCCCAGCAAAACCGAGTATACCTCCCAAATCCCATCACCTATAGTTTAATTAGTTAATTATTGAAATCCCAATCGTCGGGTTTAAAGAGAAAGTGACGAATAAAGAATTCGTCGACATTAACCAGATTAGAACTTCAATAAAGGAGTTAATTTTTGAGCCCTGCGAAACGAACGATGAGCCGAATTCATCATCGGCTAATTGTACGTTTTACCCAGAGAGCTTTCGGGTAACCAATCAACTCAACAGAATTCGAGCGAGATTACCGTTCATTCTCTAATTATGGAAGGGACAAGAGATTATCCCTTTGGGAAACTCAGTTATTAGTGACATCGAGATTGATATTCAAATGAAGAGACCACTGTTGAGGTGGGAATTGATGAATAATTCGTTACGTAGTTACTTGTGGGCGGGATCCCCTGAGCTTGATTTCTCGAATTCTCATTTTAGGAATCGCACTGCTGGTTAATTCGTATTAATTATTCATGTTTTAGTACGTTTGGTGGGTTTAATTTAGTTTTATGTAATTTAACTTCGTCGTTTTCACGATATATCGAGAAACATTTATAGGTTTGTAATAAGACAGATTAATAAAGAATGCAATAACTATAGTTTTGAAATGGAGAAGATGAACCAAGACTTCGGTAACCTCGTTTTTTGTGCCGTTGTTGAGCAACACATCGTTCATTTTCACCTTGATGAGTCTTCTCACTCTTGTTTTACGGCTGAACTAAGAAGTGAGCAAGAGTTGTTTCTCTCTGAAGCTATAAGAACCGATATTCCATTCCACGGAGTTCTGCATCTGTTCGTTTTGTCTAAGTTTATTTCCGAATGAAATAGGTTATTAGTACTAATTACTCTTTGCTCCATTCGCGTCGTGAGGCACGGGCTTTGAGATATCCTTGTTTCGCAGTTAATTGTATTATTCATATATAATGTAAAGTTATGCATAACTGTTAACAAAAGGGTGGTTGTTCTTTTTAATCGACAATATTGTCTAGTTTTTTAACAAGTCAATGCCAACAACACATGTGATAACTGGGGCAACCGAAACAATAATAACTCGATATCGTCTTTATCCCACATTATTCCCTTCTTCTTTAATTGGTCTGACGTTCGCAGCTGCTAGACGGTTAACATGTTAGCGTCGTTTCGTGTTACCAAGCTTCACATCAAACAGCTCGTCATTGATGCGTTTTTCGATTACCCACGGACTGGTACAAGTAGGCTTGAGCTTTGGGCAGATCCCTTTCTTCCTTTTTGGGTCATATACCCAAACCCAGTCCTTAAAGGTGGATGATCGAGCCCTACGATCGAATGTTTCTGAGTTCGCATCTTCAACCCGGCTTCGTTTTGAGTGAATTCCCGTACTAGCTCCAGGTTTCTCCGAAGGTCAAAGGCAAGTTCTGTTTGCTGACCCGTTTCGTCTGTTGGTGGTCGGATCATTTCCTCGGGCAAACGTAAATTCCAGCAATATAGTAGTTGAGCAGGAGAAAAGGCAGTTGTATGGTGGGACGCAGAGCGGTATGCCATCAGAAACAGAGGCACTTTGGTGTCCCAATCAGTTTGATTCTTGTTCACAAACATTGCCAGGTGTTTCGTAAGAGATCTGTTCAGTCGCTCTACAAGACCAGCTGACTGTGGATGTAAAGCTGTCGTCCGTGTACGATGTACCCCAAGAAGATCAGACACTTCTTTGACCAATTTGGACTCAAAATTTCGTCCTTGATCCTCGTGAATGTCCAAGGGGACTCCGATGCGGCAGAAAACTTGCTCTACCAATGCTGAGGCTACAGTAGCCGCCTCCTGGTCGGGTACACAAATAGCCTAAGGCCACTTCGAAAAATATTCTGCTGCTACGACGATATACCGGTTCCCACGCTTGGTGAGAGGGAATGGTTCCAAAATATCCACTCCCATCCTCTCAAATGGGGCGCCAACTGCCATCTGCTGGAGTGGAGCTGGTTGGTTATTCCTGGTCCTTTATGTCGCTGACATGCTAGACATGACTAGCACCAAGCTGTAATGTCATTCCAGGCCAATAGTATTTCTGGCGGATCCTCCCAAGTGTCTTCCAGAGACCAAAATGACCAGCGGTGGGTGGATCATGGTTGTTCTTGAGAACGTCTTTTACCATTGCCTGAGGGCTTTCTTCTCCAACCATCTCGAAGTTCTAATAGCTCCCATCGAGCTATCAGCTGGCGAAATCGAGGGTCTTTGGACACAAAGCTGGCAGGGTCTGGCCGATTGTTGATCTTCTTCGAGTGAAGAACTCGTCGGATTGTGTGATCCTGCTGCCGTTGGCCTTTTCCTATATCAGATTAGGAATGCGCACCAGGTCCACCTGTAAATCATTTCTCTCCCTTCTAATACAGTACCCACAATCATCATGACAAGGCCTCCGAGACAATCCATCAGCGTTTTTATGCGTCTGTCCTCGTCTGTGGCTGATGATAAAATCGTACGATTGCAGAGTTTCGAGCCATCGTGCAAGTTGCCCTTCTGGTTTTTTAAATGCCGTAAGCTTTACGGGCCCCCAAATGTAAAGTTATGTATAACTGTTAACAAAAGGGTGGTTGTTCTTTTAAATCAATAACAATATTCTCTACTTTTTTAACAAGTCAATGCCAACAACACATGTGATAACTGGGGCAATCAAAATAATAATAACTGGATATCATCATTATCCCACAATATTTTCAACATGGAACTTGTTGTTTTATCGGTGGACCTTCCTTCACTCCGTCGACTTCACATGTCGCTTTGTCTTCCGAACTGCAGCCACCGTACTCCGTTCCTCTCCTCACCGTTGAGCGTACCACAAGACTTGGGCTTAATAAGTAAAAGTAAATTGCAGGAAGGATGTAGAGAGCTCAGCAAAGTTCAGAGACCTTCGTGAGGAGCCAAAGGCCCCGATGTGGTTTAGTCTGAAACTTGTCCATTATAGTTGACACTCATTTACGAGTCTGCAGTGATTCTGGATGCCTAGGTAGTATCTGAAAGCCGTGCTCTTGCACTTGACTAGCCTTCGTATGGTGGAGTTGGAAGTTAGTGGACAAGGACTGTCAGGGTTGCAGCATTGACCGTGTCTTGAAACAAAAGTGCTGTTGAGTGGCGTCGCTAGGCGTGTCAACCGGCATTCTTCAGGGCACCACCCTCCGTCTGTTGCTCGGGTTGTATGTGAACTGGTTGGAATTGTATCGTGGAACATCCTCTGAAACTTTTTTCCTTCCTCCTCTTAATCCTTCCTTCCTTGAAACTGTTGTAGTCCGGGTACCCCATTTCATCGTGACCTAATCGAACACGCGCCAAATATCCGGAATATCAGTATATATCACGCAAAAAAGCGTGCTGTTACGGCAACAGCTATCAAGAAAAATGCGGAATCTTTAAACTCACACATTTAATTCACTGGTCAAGTTTTTGTCGTTAGAAACAATGAAACTATTTAATCCAAAAATGGTTACTGATTAGAGCTTTTACATTATAATTGATTGGTAAAGATCATTCAATTAATGGATGACACAAGTTCTCAAATTACGAGCTGTTGGGCAGCCATGTGCGCGCGTGGATAGTAGAAGAGAGATGAAGAAATGGAGACACGGATTTATATTGATTGTTTGAATGGAATATTCAAAGGGTAAACGAATACGAAAAGCAAACTGAGGTCTTACTCGATCCTAAAATATCTTGTCCTCAGTTCAGCAACCTGAGGGTTGTCTCTAACGTAAATAAACGTAGCAAACATTGAGCTCGGCACACTGAAGAGAGAAAACCGTCGAGTTCGAAACACAAAGTATCACGAAATGATGGTATTTAATTCACCGGAGAGTGGAGATATCGGCCTGGAAAATGTCTCATTAGAGGTTAGAGGTATTACTATGTTGACTACTCCTGATCTCATCACATTGAGAGGATGATGGAAGAGTGACACGATGAGTGACTAAGCGGATTCTCGCGGCAGCATCTGACGGTTGCTGTAATCGTAGTGATTAATTTAGCGGGAAGGTGGTCGTGAAGGGGAATTCGCGTCGCTTCCATTCGCAATTTGTCAACTGAACGAGTCGAGTTTTACATTGTCAGATTCTTCGATTTCATCCCTTTTATTATCCCGCTCTCAATTCTAATTAAGACAAGCTTATATTTCGAACCGGCTCATGATTGCATCTAGTGCAATCCATCGGGAAACATTCCTTCCCTCCGTGAATTCTGTTCATTCGTTCACGGCATTCCTGTAGAATTATTGAAAGAGTACGGTTCGCAAAAAAGAATAGTTTTCACTAGAACGAATTTTCGGAAGAACGGCTAAAACGATTGAATGATCACTCAAGCCTTACAGAGCAGACGTTCTTCGATCTTCACGTTTACGGCTGCTGACCCCGAACACACCATTTGAGAAAATGGTCCGAGTGAGTAAGTGTTTGTCGGTGATCGCGATTGAGAAAGAACGGCTTTGCCAAACCGGTAAAATGAACAATAGTTATCACAACCAAAATGTTTCATTCTCAAAAACGCAACATTTTTTTCACTGACTTCTATATAATTGTCATCCGTGGGAAAATAGCGGGAGCAGCTCTGTGAAGTATTAACGGTTTCAACGAAATGCGATTTGAGTGCAGCTTTTTCATTATAAATTCATTTCATGATAAAATAATACCAGTTAAATAAGCTACTCATACGATGAACTCAGGAACAATATCAGAAATTTCGTAACTCAAACTAACGTCGTTCTGTTAATTAACTTCGTTCTCCGTATTAATATCATAATTGCTTAACGGTAAATACGAACTTCTCGAACAAAACCGTGTTGACGATTCCATCAATTATTGCGTTGATTTTCAAATAAAGGTGGTGGCAATTCGGAGGAACTCAATAAATTTCGGAAATTTAAGCGCAACAAGTTTCTACGCAGAGTGACATTCTTTTTACCAAGTTCGCGTAAACTCAGTGAAAAAACATATGCGGGCGCTATATCTTCGTCCAACGCATTTTTATAGGAATATTCATAGAGAACAAAATGTAGGGACTAGTTAGTACTCCATACTCCGGAGATTACTCCGTAAGTTTGATCGAAATCGTCTGAACCGTTTTTGAGAAAATTGGAATACCGACAAATTAATATTCGACAAATCTCCTTTTCTGAGTTAACTTGGCTTATATCTCCGTTCAACATGTATATACAGAAATGACTATAGGGCACAAAATGGGGGTATGTGTGACTAAAAGACACTCCATTAGGATTTATCACATCTGGTGAAGAAGTTGCCCTGGAATTTACGGAAAAAAACGTTATTTTCGACACATTTTGATTTTTATCTCTGTTCAATGGACTGTCAGGGGAACATTTATTGAGAACAATATGTAGGTATTAACTATTCAAAAACATCTTGAAAGTTTGGTGATGATCGTTGAGGCCGTTTTGGCAAAGAGCGTTAAAAACCTATTTTTGCTTCATTGACCTATATCTTCGTTCACCGTATTTTCATGGAGATATGCATGGAGAAGAAAAGTTAGGTATTGATGACAGGAAGATAATTTAAAAGTTTAGAATTGTAAAAGCCGTTTTCGAGAAAAATGCGAAAAACCCTAGTTTTTGGTACATTTTCGTCCTCCACACCCCCTTCCCATCGACGGAAATCGTCCATAAACTTATTTTGGTGTCTACAAAAAGTAACGAACAAAATAAAAAAAGAACCAGCTCAATCGGATCAGCCGTTCTCCCGCAAATCGAACTACAGGTCTGTTTCCTTATTTGATGACTGTACCTAAACCCTCGACGAGGGTTATATCAGTCATGGACTTGCGGTTTCGCTGATGTGCAAGAGGCTGGCCCCTGCAGCATCCACCGAACTCAGACTTGTGGAGGTACGGCAGGTGTTTGGTCGTTAGTCAGTCTCCCGGTAGAGAACTGTTGCCCGTGAGTGACCGCGCGGAAGTGAACACCTGAGGAATCCCGTACCATCTGGGAGGAGTTCTTAATCTGGTTTCCTACCTGATCTTACTGTTTACTTGGGTGGCAAATTTCAAAAGGACAGATCAACTATGACCACGTTTCTTAGCCATCACCTTCTTCGCGAACTTTGCAAAGTGGTTATAGGCTTGCTTTGTAGCAGTCAATGCTGCTAAGTTCGTTTGCCCTCCCAACAACCGTCGCTCACTGTTGTAGAAACTACAGTGGAGCAGCACATGGTTTCTTGTTTCCTCCGCACTGGAGGCACAAGACGTGCATAATGGAGAGTCTTTCAGAGAAAAAAAGTGGAGCCGCGCATTGAAGTCACCATGTCCCGTGAGGAACTGGCTCGTCCAGTGGTCTGGCTCAACCCATTTTCTTGAAAGACGTTCACGGATGTTGGGGAAGAACTCATACGTATCACGTCCCTTTGACGAGGATTCCCATCTCGCTTGCCATTTCTCTAGAGCCCATTCTTCGATGGCGGCAAATTCTGTTCTGTGGTGAGATCCGCATGGAGTTCAGCCCAAATCGGAGGAAGCTCCCGTTTCACTCTCTACTTGTCAACCATGCACTCAACAGCCAAATCAACTGGTAACTGACCAGTGATCACCTGGAGTGCTTCTGTTGATACAGTCTTGTAGGCCTTGGTGATCCACAGGAGCGCAGCTCTCTGGGATTGGGTCAATACTCTCTTTTGATTGACTGTTAGTTTGCTACCCCAGACAATGGGGCAGTAGCCAATCACACCTAGATAGATGACCTTATACATGAGGATAGTGTCGTGGTAACACACACCCCAAGTGGCCTTAGTAATGGCACGCAGTGAGGCAAACCTTGCAATGGTAGTGCCTTTAAGGGACTGGAGGTGTTGGTTGAAACCTCTCACCTATACTCACTCCTAAATACTTGACGTGCTTTTCAAGAAGGAGCCTGTGGCCGCCAATCGTATTGTGGGCGGATTATTCACCTTCCCTTTCAAGAGGATTAGCTGGGTTTTTTCCTCAGCCACCTGCATCTTGACATGCTCGCACCATTGGTTGACAGTGCGGAGCACGTGGTGGGTTTTTTCTTCAATTTGGCGGACTGACTCTGCAAAGATCAGCACAGTCAAGTCATCCACATAGGCGCACGGCTCGCAGTCTGTCTCCATGAATTTCCTGAGAAGACCTTCGAAGAAGGCATTCCAGAGTGCTGGTCCAAGGACCGAGCCCTGTGGACACCCCTTCTCAATCTTCTTCGGGTAGCGGAAAGTAATAGACAGGATTCGTAGCTACTACATTAAAACCCACCGAACGGATATGGCTCGGAGGAAAGTTGTGTGATGCGTCTCATCAGATATTGCCAAAAATAAGGACCAGCTTCCATTGTCGCGAAGGGAAGTGGGGATACGGATTTACCGTCTTTCTCTCGAAAACGGCTTTGATAAAAAAGTTCACGTCTTTTACTGATCAATGCTAAACTTTCGTTCATCATAAACATTTGCGAAAATTTGGTAAACTGGAGAGTAGGCCGAAAGCAAAAAAAAAAGTTTAGTAACGTTTCGAAAAAATGAAGCTAATTATTTACATCAAACGTACACAGTGTCTTCAAGTGACCCACGCCGTTGTATTGTTCTCCGTAAATGTGCTTGTGGCAGTTGAGGGAACAGAAATAACAACCAAAATGAGCTAAAATGTCGTTTTTATGCTTTGAAAGAAGAATTTCGTGTGAAGGAAATCTCAAATCCACTGATTATTGTAACGCGTTATTGCAGTATTTATTCAATTTGTTCGTGCTTTCAAGGAACCACCTCAACGTGTATGATAAGGGTACTAATAAGCTATAATTGACAAGTCACGGCTGATCCGATTTGAGCTCGTGAAAGTATTCATAGCATTCACTTATTTAAACCGCAGCTCAACAATTTCGTCTCATTTAACATCTCGTTCTACAGATTTCTCCAACACGTTTCTACATTATCTGAGATAATGAAACGTCAAAACTTGGTTCCGTAACGTTTAGCCGAAGTCGTTATTCCCTTTTTGCACAACTTCTCGTCTCGGATAAGTACGAAGTAATAATATTGGTAATTATTGGGCCGCTCGTTTAATCGTCCGATCGGTCGGATATTTCGCCATCTGTCGGGAGCTCCGATGGACGATTAAACTAAAACCTGATTCCCGCGCAACCGGAAATTTTAAAGATTTCGTCGTACCCGCTGCAAGGCGATATTTGTTCGGTGTCAGTTCACATAACGACATCGTCGAAAGAAATTAACCAACTTGTCATCGAGACATTGTACAATAATTAATCAATTACATCCTAGCCTGAGTAAACCACACCTTTTAATAATATATTGTTATTTTATAGCCAGACCCTACAGACGTTAGAAAACGACATCCCGATTTCAATTGATGTGTACTTTAATAAGTAAATATTATTCTCGGTAGCGCCCAGAACTGCTAAAAAAATTGATAATTTTTTAACCTCCCAAAACACTCTCTCTGCTAATACTAATCATTCAAAAGTAATACCGTATACTGCCATAGGAAATAATAATCATTGCCAAAAGTGACCCACCGCAAACCAATAAATTTCACCGATAAAAGATCAGTCTCGCTACACTGTTCTCGTTTTGTACTTCAAATGTTCCAGTTTACTGTACACCTAGTAAAATATGTTGTGCGGCTCGTCACACAATTTTCCTCATCCCCGGGTACATTCGGGGATTCTGATCCCAGTGTTTATCAACTTAATTTTTAGCGTGAATTATGAAAAACTCAACTTGGAGTTACATGCAGAAAGCGATAGCGCAAAATGTTCTGGACTTTATTGATTTGCATCAACTAATACTACGCCCTTTTTTGAGTAATCATCCTATATCTGCCAATGTGAGTTTTGGGTTTATTATTCATTCTGAATAATAACCCTGTTTTCGATCACAACCCCCCTCAAAATTTGATACTTTATGTTTCAAGACACGGAGATTCCAAATCTGCAATGTACGTCGGCCGTCCCTCGAACCCCGTCCGCGTCCACCGTCAACCGCCCCTGTCCCCCCGTCAACCGTCCCCCGTCCGCGCTTTTGTGCCTTTAACGTGGTCTAAAAAATCCGTTATTTCGCACAAAAACCCCATTTGGTATCTAGTTGTGCCTGGAATATCGGCAATCCGATCGGACGAAGCCCATGGTTGTTATGGACCAAAAATTAACAAAACGCAGTATAATTCGCAAATACGCCGTTTTGAATCGTTTTCAATGTATTTTTACATCCTCGAATGGAATGAGCATCAGACGTGTACAACTGCGTATAGGGAAATTATAGTAATTATTAGAGTCAACTAATTGAAAGAACTCGTGGGAACTATAGTGGAAGTAAACGTTTAGTCATTAGTACTCTCTCCCTCCCGTCTCATCAAAACCACCCGTCCGCTTGACTCGCAACATCGTGTCAATTGCCAAGGGTTTGCTGGAAGTCCCCGTACCACTTTCCCCGACTCTTTTTGCCCGACAGGGCGGAGGAAGGATAGGGCAACTTCCTCCCCACACCCCTACATCGGATCATAAATGCCTACAGACGTTTACGAGCGCCTGGCGCCGGCGGAATATTTTGTCTCCGGAGTTCCTTAGTCAGGTCATGTTTCGTATGGTTTACTAGTATTTTTCGATGCTGAATCGAATGGAATGGGTCTCGGAGCAGTAATACTAGGTCAACCTGTTCATGAGAATAATTTGCAGGGTTTTTTTCATTAGAAAATGCCAGTAAATGGAACGGCAGTAGTTTGAATTCCAGAAATTCTGCGGTTACTCTTCAGTTTGTGATAGGTCTATTTAAACCTGCGTCGTATAAATAGCCCGTGCGCTTTACCTGATTCTTTTAGAAGGCCAACGGCAAACGGGCGACATTTATGTGGAAAAACAGCGATAAAATCGCCATTCGTGAGAAATGTTTGATTAATTTATTTTACTCTCGTCATTTTTTTTACTAACGAACTGGGAAAGGCTACTCTTGTGTAAACCACATATCAAATTTGAACCGATATCGTGACGCCATTCTCTCTTAATTCGCACACACACGCACACGTTTTTCTTCAGACTCAGAAACCCTGAAAAATGTATTATTACTCATTTCATTAGTTTATACCAACTCTTAGCTTTTTGTCAACGGAAACAGGCCACCTGGGGGTAGAAAAGCGAGTCTGAAAGTATTACAAAAATGGATGCTCCTTTAGAGATGTTTAGCGCAACACAAAAATATCTCGGTGGAAAATAGGTGGAATTACCTCGTTCGTCCGCCGAACCTCGCAGTGTGTTCGAATGAGACCTGCAGTACACCTAACTGCCAACTGTTGAAAGCAATCGATGAATATTACCTTCTTCAACCAGACAGTTGAAAAAGGTTGACGGTTCGAGGTGTTTATTTAGGAGCACCTGGCACGCTGAGATAGAGTGGGTTTCATTCGTCGATCACTTAAGAAGTTAAGTAAGTGAGAGCTTGAGTGAGTGAATGTGCTTATTTTTTATTTGATTTCTAGTACAACGTAATTGAATGATAGAATTTCTTAACCATTATCAATGAAAATACGTAGCTAAATAGAACCCTAAAGTGTTTGTTTTACGCTACTACGACCAAAAGACGTATCGGATTAAGATCAGTTTTTTTGCATCCGAAGGAAACACCAGGGTAAAACGGGACTAACAGCGTGCGAAGCTACCTATTTCGTCTAAAACGACTATCCCAATAGGATTGTTCGGTTTTTGCTTCATTTTGATGCGTTGAACAATAATCCAAGGCCAAGCACAACCATAAAATTACATTTAAACTTTTTTAATCACTTCAGTCCGTTTAATTTTTATTCTGAAACCAAATTAAGGGCAAGAGATGTGTCAACAGCACAATGCTCACAATCAACGAATAATTTGCGTCGTGAGGAAACGAGTTATTTTACACGAAGCCCAAGCTTCTGTAGCGCTGCTACAAAACGTATACATTTCCTCAGTCCTTCCATCAAAAGCAGCCGAATAAGATCTTAGTTCATCGACCTTGTGATTAGGACGGAATTAGTACGATCCTTGACGAGCTTCCTGATTTAATAGTTATTTGCAGCCTAATTCAAAACAAATCTTGCCATAGGCCATGATAACCGGACTGACCATTCGTAGTAATCTCTTTAATTCACGAAATGCGAGGGTCGCATGAGGGCTGAACCTTCAAAAGGTTTGAATACGGAACTTGTTTATGCGTTAAAATACGCTCTTTCTATAGGTTTCTGAGAATGCTATTGAGCTAGGTGTGTATGTGTTGATTGCTATGTGTTATTTGTGTGGAGTTAATGGGATAAAATTGGTTAATTACAGATTTACATCGATATTTTTGATAATTTGTCAGGCTGAGAGTGAACGAATGAGAATTTCGTGGTACTGTCGCGTCATGTGAAGCTGTCTATATAAAAAATGTAATCAAAATCGTCGATTATGTTTTACCATTGTGACTAGTAGGTTAAATACGAAATTTGAGTCGATTTTGTTCAGCCGTTCACAGACAAATCCCAAATTGTGTTTTTCGGACTAAGCAGCACTTGAAACGAAAAGAACGTTTGTGAGCCGATTACATGACTTACCTTTCTACTTCGTGGAGCTACGTACAAATAAAAACATTCAAAGGATACTTTAGAGGAAACGCTGAAGCCCTGTCAGTACAATACGTAGTGCAAGAGAGACGAGCTCCTCACATCATTGGTACACTTAAAACTGAAGCTAATAGAAGAAAACTTTAGAACCATAAGCTACAAAACAACACAGTAAGGGTTCTATTTTCACGTATTAGCAGCAACGAATGTTTAGAGGGCGTTCTACAGTCCCTTATTAGCACGCTCGAAAGCCATTTGAGGTAAATATTAATTTTTATCTCATCTTTTGAATATACGTGTAAATCTACATACGTTAACGCGACTAATTCTCACATCAGAGTTCTGGAAGTCATATTCAAAGAAATATGCCTAGTGTATAACGCGATTTAGAGAGCACGGTCGAACCAAATCATCTCAAACTACCAAACATTTAGATAAAAATCGATTTTAGCGCCGTTCTTTCCTTAAAATCTCCGCTCAAATGTCACTAGATTCTTCGGAAAAATTGAGGGGGTAGTCAAATTCAGTGCCCATACGATGAACATCTAACAACGCTCATACAATATGCAGGAGCTAATTCAGAAATTCCGGAATTTCAACCTCCAGTGTTTCATTTACTACCATTCCTGAAGGTTTTTACACAATAATTCTGGAAAACACGTTATTATCACTCGAAACAATCGTGTCTACAGAATAAGCAATCTTTTAGCACCCAATTGCCACGGCGGGATTGTGAGCAGTAAGTGATGTTTTTCAAATGAACTGAGTGAAACTTTCCTAGTAGAAAAAGCCATGAACATGAGTGAATTTATGTAGAGCAAAGGAAAGGTGTGATGCGGCGCGCCTGTTATTTTTAGTACAAACTTTCAACAGCTTGTATTACACAGTAAACACCCTTTTTAGTTGCGTTGGTTATGAAATCTTGATTACAGTATTGTGGTTACTGCATTCCACACATCTCGTTGGTGCTTAAATGTAAATGTTCACCGCGGTACCTTGACTAATTACCTGCTTTTATAATGTGCAACCAAGTCTCTGAAAATTAAACCCCCCTGTTCAGTTAAACGCCGCCGTTGCTGTCAGTTTTATCTCGTTCCGTTCGCTTAATTTTGGGCGCTATACATCATTAATATCTCTCACGGGGCGTAGCGAGGGAACGAGGAGCTGGAACAAACAAGAGCGAACGTGTAACAAACTGCATTATGAACGGCAATGGCAAAATCCTTAGACTCCGCCGTTTCAGTCGCCCGCAATTGTTCGAATATTCTCGTTTTTCAACGATCACGACGCAATATCAACTGTGAACAATACAGGAAAGAGCGGAGAGAGAGAGAGAGAGAAAGAGTTAGTAGTGATGAATTATTGCGAAGGCAGCTCAAGCCCAGAGGATTGAAAGAGAGCGGGGAACAATTGGAGAGGGAGTCATACTTCCATTTTATATACTAACGGTTCTCTTGTGCCGGATTTCAGGTCAGATTGTAGCAGGTGGGCTCAAGTGACAGTATTTCAAAGCTATTACGATTCCCGATAACTTTTCTAAGGCTGCTAGCTAGTCTTCGGTTCAAATGAAGCACAGAATAGGGGTTTAACGTGCATATTACGCGAAGGGCAAATGAAGTAGTGAACGGCGATGGTCCTTGGTATTGTTCCTGAATGGATGATTTATTGTTGAAACAAATATCGTTACTACCCACTACCACGAGAAGGAAGTTCACAAATCACGGCCATTCGCTACGATAATGACTCCAGAAGGATAAATATCTTAATGCGACATTTTAGTTCACCAACCATTCTCCTTCAAACGACTCAAAGGCCGTGTGAACTGCCGCAGATTCACTTTTTATAGTCTCTGTCCTCTTTCATTCCCTTCGAAGAGTTATTTCAGACATCAAATATTGGCGTTAAGCCGTTCGAAGTACCTTCCGTCGGACGGGTATTATTTGAGCCTGCTAATATTGACTCGGACGAAGGAGATTAAATACGAAAGAAGAACGGTAATATTTTCGGTTCAATACTTTCTATACTTATTCGATACAGCCTTTGAATCAAAAAGACCCTTCGGTTCGTAATTTATGTTGAACTTCGCAGGATTATCAAGTAAACCGAATAGCTAAATTAGGAAGCGCTCGCGACAGATGATGAAAAGTTGTTAATTTGAAAATCAAAATATCTGGTGCGTAGCAACACACTACTTTCCGCCACCCCTTTAAGTTCGAAGACCACCTACATAGGCGGGCGCTATATCTTCGTTCAACGCATTTTTACAGGAACATTTATGGAGAACAAAATGTAGGGACTAGTTAGCTGAGAGTACTCCAAAAGTTTGATCGAAATCGTTAGAGCCGTTTTTGAGAAAATTGGAATACCGATAAATTAATATTCGACAAATCTCCTTTTCTGAGTTAACGTGGCTTATATCTCCGTTCAACATATATATACAGAAATAATTATGGAGAACGAAATGTTGGTATGGGGGACTAAAAGACACTCCATTAGGATTTATCACATCTGGTGAAAAAATTACCCTGGAATTTACGGAAATGTTCGAAAAAACGTTATTTTCGATACATTTTGATTTTTATCTCTGTTCAATGGACCGTCACAGGAACATTTATTGAGAAGAATATGTAGGTATTAACTATTTGAAAACATGCTGTGAGTTTGGGGAAAATCGCTGAAGCCGTTTTGCCAAAAAGCGTAAAAAACCTATTTTTGCTTCATGGGCCGTTCACTGTATTTTCATGGAGATATGTATAGAGAAGAAAAGTTAGGTATTGATTAGGAGAAGATAATTTGTAAGTTTAATCAAAATCGTTAGAGCCGTTTTCGAGAAAAATGCGAAAAACCCTAGTTTTTGGTACATTTTCGTCCCCCACTCCCCTTTCCCATCGGCCGAAATCGTCCATAACCTTATTTTGGTGTCTACAAAAAATAAGGAACAAAACAAAAAAGAACCAGCTCAATCGGATGAGCCGTTCTCCCGCAAATCGAACTACAGACACACACACACACACACACACACACACGGACCACGCGCCGAAATTAGGTTTTTTAGACTCAGTAGGGTCTGAAACGTAAAGATCTGAAGAAAACCCAAATTTTTTTTTTGGGCCGATTACTATACTTTCCTTCCCTTCGGGTAGCGGAAAGTAAAATCAGTTTCATAGCTACGATTACGAACATATTTCCGGCTTGATTTCCTTTTAACTGACAACATTTCTAAAACGGAAATGAAATAAAAAGAAATTGTCTACGTGTGACTTTGAGGAGTTGAACGATGTGGAAGGCGAGAAAATCGGTCGACCAGTTTAGCAGACGCGTTATAACACTGTTGTACCTATTCCTCGCCTTAGATGCCGTTCGATTTCTCTACTGCTGCATTGAGTAGGCTACCTTTAATTCCCGTTCGCCTTCTCTTGCATTCGGAACGAGCCTCTATTCCGTAACTGTAATTAAACGCGATGTTTGCTTTCTCCGAGTCGCCGTCAATTAGTTTAATTACACGTATAATGTAATACGGCGACTACCTTTAATCATACGTGCATCGTGGATTAATAGTAATTGTTGGATTAGAGGTGTGATATCGTTGTGTATGTAATAATATAATTTATACCAGCGCTGTGACGCCAAGGCGCGCTCAGCGATATTCGACAGAGGTTGCTTTGAGATATGAACTGAGTAGGTGCTGGACCATAAATAGTCCCAAACGTGTTGAGCAGTAGTGTGAACACGAATTCCCCATTTACTGCCCCAACTTCATAACCATTTAGTTGATAGTCAAAAGCCAAATGGATCTTTGGCAGTCCTAACTGTTGTGGCAGTGGCAGTGGGTCTTCAACGGGTCAGGTGGCTTTAATGAATTTTCTTTGGGATCTGAGAGGCAGACAGCTAAATTAGCAGTGATCATATAATTTGAAGAGGAAAAGAGAAAGAGAAAAAACTCAATATGGCGGGAACGAAGGCGGGGTACGTGCAGGCTAAGCTGCGTAAGACATTAAACTGGCCAAAGAAGAGACAATGAAGGCAGCAATCGTGTTGAGTTCAGCAGGCCTTTGGAGACGTAGCGTCTTAGAGTGCGAGGAGCAGCCAATATCAAAACTTGGGATTCCCATTCTTCTTCCCAGGGTTCACATTTCTTTTCTGATAGCCGAACTCAAATTGCCCTCTTGATGGGCGGCTCCTTCCTTTCAGCGTTCAGGAGGGGCACCCATAGACTTGTTAGACTGACCCTTGTTAGAAACAGTTCTGGTGGGCAACACTCAGCGAGTCAAGCCACTCCTTCGTTCAATATAAGAGGATGCAGTGGATGTGGCTCACGAGAGCCCACCTGGCACTCGTCCATGGGCTCCTTGAAGCTAGAATTGGAGGCTTAGCATTACTTTATTCCTGCTGTCCCTGTGTTTGACACCGCCGTAATCGCTACGTATTCCCAGATTAGATGAATTATACAGTACATCTGCTAAAGCATTAAAATTTGTTCAAAGTTTTTTATTTGTTAAAATATTAGGAAATTATCTATCTTAGCTCGACTTTGTATATTCGATTTTTCGTCGAAGTTCTCTTTTATCTATTCTTGTATCCTATATTTACATCCTTTTAATTCAAACGATCAATTATGTTACAGGACGAGCCCAACTACAAGTATGAATACAAAGTAGACGACTACAAGACTGGAGATTTCAAAGGGCAGGCCGAAACCAGAGAAGGCGACACTGTGAAAGGTTTCTATATGCTCAGAGAGGCTGACGGTACTATCAGGGAGGTACACTATACAGCGGACAACCACAACGGTTTCAACGCCGTCGTCAAAAAGACTGGAACGCCAACTCCCGCCCCTGAACAAGAAGAACAACCGAAACATCAACCGATCAAAAAAATCTACCATCCGAAGATCCTCAACCAGATCTTCCGTGAGGCTCTCAACCAGGAATCAGAATACGGCGAAAATAATAAATACGTCGAAGAGATGCCGCAAAGGCGTCACTACGGTCAACAATAACTACGTCGTCGAAGCTACGATCCCTATTTATTTTTTATATTTTAATTTATTGTTCGTTAAATATTGAATAGAACTATAAATTGTTCATTTCTTGCAGATTCCCCATATTAGCCAGCCATACACGAGCAGATATCTGCGACAGATATCGCGTTTTTAAACGATATCCGTGGGAAAGATCTGTGCATTAGTGGGCGTTAAAAAATGATGAAAGATGTGAAAATCGACCAGAGATATCTGCGAGAGTTCAAATCTGGCAGATGGTAGTCGGGCGTCCCCCTTAACCTGCAGACTTCTCGGAAGCGATGTCTGTGGTTTAAAGAACTGTTCGATTGGATCGGGCAGTCACTTAACGTTAAGATGTTCTGTTGTCCACGAGTGTTTTCCCCTGTTTTCACATAAGTAATTCAAAACTCGTAACAGCAAACATTCGTAGGAAACTACAATTTTCGTAACTACAAAAAACGATCTCCCCACAACCTAATAAATTCGTAAATACATTATTACTGGTTGGCACCTACCCCCAGTGGCATATTTACCCAGAATGGGGGGGGGGATAGTATTTTCAAATTTAGTTGTAGTTTTTTATTAACAAAAAACCAAATGAATTGAATTACGGGAGCCGGGGAGATGAGCTAGCAAAATGTTCACAATCCCGCGGGTAAGGTGCGTTAACAACTTCATGTGCCCGAACTTTCTCCTTTCCGAAACCCATGACTTCTCCCAAACTTGTCTTTTTTTGGCTTAGTCGTTTTATGGGCAATAAAAAACATACCCGCCGCAAAAGCCGCTAATTTACGCTTCTTTTACTACGAAAATCACTAACCCCATGGCATCAACTTACGGAATGTGTGACCGATCTAGAAAATATTTCGGATTCGACCGATAACTCGAGTCTGCCAGACGAACGTCGGTGACAGACCTGAATCTGTCAGATTTCATCCCACGAACGAACAGATGACATCGGGCACTGGTCAGGTGACAGATCTCGGGCATGAAAGATCGGCCGATAAGTTTTTCGTGTTAAGGGGCAACGACCGATCTCATCGGTCACTCCAGATCGTTAGCGATATCTGTCAGATGAGATCGGGCGACCAAATCTGCCGCAAATATCTGCTCGTGTATGGCTGGCTATTGGGGGTTCTGTCTTCATTATTTCAAAGTTCGATTGAATGAATGTTCAATGTGCACTAGTCAATAAAATTATTTATCGACCAAAATACCGGTTCATTTAACTAATCCTGCCGACTTTAACTCCAATCTTCAACATTGAGATAATTCAGGTTTGACCGTAGTATGATCGTTGTATTATATCATAGCGTCTATTATATCCTGGGAGGCCTAGAGTTTTAATCTCCAGCAATTTCATCGCAGCACTTCAGTGACGGGACATTGAGCGCTTCAAAAACCATTTGAGTGCACGTAATCAGGTGTAATACACGATTATTAATACATTAGAATTTTAATAAAATATTATACCTCCACGGGAACGAAAAATTATAAACGAATCGAGGTCAATGCGAGAGAGCTTCTTCCAGAAGGCTCGTGGAGCTTTAGAAAGGCGAAACAGGCACCACCGTGCTTTTAACCAGACTTTTATTTTATTTATTACCAGAAAACTCGGGCTCTGTCGAAAAAAAAAGCTTTCAGCCGTTTATAACAGTGCGTTTATAGCGCAAACGTTTCTTTTCGTGACGTTAAGAGAAACTTGGGAGCCTTGGTCGCTAGGAGCGCCGCTGGACCAAGAGGCTGCCCGCATCATGCTGACCTCCATCTCAAAACCTGAGAAAATCTGAGAGTTCGAAATTGTTCCAACAATTACAGCTTCAGCCCGGTTGGGGTTAGAAAATTGAGTGACATTGTCGAAAAATGAACAAGTAGTGGTTCAGACGACGAAGGGCAATTGTTGGACAACCTGCATCTTAATTATCTAAAACTGTGGCGGCAAAGAGGGAGGCTTTCAAAACCTTTGAGGAGTGCAACATACATGCTTCCAAGCTAACCCTACGAGCGCAGCTCTGGAAATAAGACCAATTACTGTGCCTCGAACAGCACGCTCTTAGTTTTATGCTTGTCATTCTCTAGCGGTTTCATTCCTTCAGATTTTCAACAAAGTTACGTACAATCAAAAGAGGACGTTGCATTTTAGAACTAATAATATAGCAGCTCTACACTAGTAATCCTTGGGATCAGGCAGGTACACCACTTATTTAATCTACCGAGTTACATTAAGAAATTTATTTGATTCCGATTTTAATGTGAGTGACGTCAGCACACCAGCTCCATGCGCCATATTTACTTTCCTTGGCTCTACAAAGTAAAAACGAAAGTTATGTAATCGGCTGAAAAAAAAATTGAGTTTTCTTCAGATCTTCAGGTTTCAGGCCCTGTTGAGTCCGAAAAACACTATTCGAGAAAATGGTATGCGTGTGTGTATCTGTGAACGATTTTTAGAGAAAACCACCGTACCATATCAGCTCAAACTAGATATCTCGCCCGCAGGTTACCATGAAACGCCAAAATGAGGGTATGAACCAAATCCACCGAAAGTTAACTATAGTTATCATAGTGACCAAACACCAAATACTTTTTTATTCAAAAACGGCTCCAACGATTTTGATTAAGTTCTTTATATTGATAGCTCCCAGTATGGTAACTATACCATAGAATTCTCAATCGTGGGAAAATGACGAGAGCAGCACAATAAATTATCGTTAATTTTCGACGAAAAGAGTTTTTAGCGCGGTTTTTTCCTTACAAACTCCGCTGGCATGTTAGTAGAATGTTATAATATAAAATAAATAAATTACCAAAATTTTCGACGTAATAGATTTTAGAGTGGTTTTTAGAGAAAATGATCGAACCAAGTCAGCTGAAACTTGATGTCTAGCCTACAAGTTACCATGGGACGCAAAAATAAGGGTATGGGCAAAATCCACCGAAAGTTAACTATAGTTATCATAGTGATCAAAACACCAAATTTTTTTCTCGAAAACGGCTCTAACGATTTTGATTACATTTTTTATATTGATACCTCTCAATAAGGCAATTATACCATAAAATTCCCATTTGTGGGAAAATGACGAGAGCAGCACAATCAATCAAAATCGGTTATAGCGCGGTTTTTTTCTACTTACTCAATTCCTTTATCACTCAGTTGATTTGAACTTGGTCAAACAACGCTTTACGGCAGCAGGAAGCGGTAGCGCGTATAGTTCCGGAATATTAGGGCTGCTCATACTCATTCCCGAACGAGTACGAGCACCGCAATAAATTCCGGAACTGTGAGCGCTACTGCTTCCAGCTGTCGTAAAGCGTTGTTTGACCAAGTTTTAAATGAACCGAGTGATAAAGGAATTGAGTTAGTGGACAAAGCCATGTTCCCGAGTGGATTGACGTAGAGCTAAGGATAGTTGTGTGTTGCAACACACCAGATATTTACTTTATGAATCAGTCCGACCATCTTCGTCTCACCACGTGCCTCGGCTGATATATTTCATTCATTGCCACTCCCTCACTTTTTGCAGAGTAAAGCGTGATTCCCGAGCATTCAGCATTCTTGTCGGGTCGCAGTATCCCGAAAGTCGCTGCAGAACAACGTCTACCAGAGCCATACCTGGACCAAAATATAGCCGGAGGTCTAATGTACATCAAGTGGATCACGAACTTTAAACTTTGCTAGACGTCGGCTTGTACAAGTGCCAATGCATTTTCTTCTTTTGTTTCGGACTGTTTTCACGCGCAGTTACTTTTCATTTTCTATTTGTATGAGCTCAACAATTAATTTATTTCAATACTTTCTTTTGTGTTAAACTTCTGTGTGCAAAATCTGGCCTGATAAGCATTTCACCACTTTGCCACTACACCTTGGAAAATGAGCCCCATCGAACCTACAACATGAGTTTTGTAGCAGCAAGAACACATCCCCTATTTTTCCTACCTGCGTTAAGTAAAAAACAACTTCTCACTCTTGTAGCTTTCTTTGGCTCCACAAAGTAGAATGAAAAGTTATAAAATCGACTGAAAAGTTCTCTTTGTATCTTTATGTTTCAGATTCTCCAAAAAAAGAGTCCGAAACAGGAAAATGGTCTGCGCTCTTTATTTCCCGCTCAAACGTCTTCAGAAAAATTTAGATTTCACAGTCTACCATTATCACTGTTTTTACCCGATTATTCCAAAATGGCGATTGCGATCCTTCTCCGAAAATTCCGTTGTCAGTCCCTTGCATCACCTTGCGAACTAATTGCTCAATAATGTTCGTGGCATAAGGAGAAGCAGCACAATAAATTTCAGAACCACAAGCGCCTCCTGCTGCGACGTAGAAAGTTGTAAACAGAATGAAAAAACAGATTTGATTAGTTACTAGTCAAGAAAATCGCCGAATGCACGTGAGGCCGAGGAAAGTTATGTGACGCGCCACACCTAATATTTTCCTCGAAATGCCTGCGAATAATGAGGTGTTTGTCCCTGGAAAAGAACAAAACTTTCTAGTTTCATTTCATGCTCTCCCAGAGAGTTATGTTGACACTACCGAGTGGTTGAATTCTCACTAAATCAAAGCGAAATTGGAAGTAGTCACCGGAATTGGGTTGTTGAATGAGAGCGAAGGCGTCGTGAACATCCTCCCGACTTTTTCATTAAATTGCCAAAGGCTTTTAATTTTTTATCTCGTCCTCAAAACTCGAAGAGGCGTTTTTTTAAATATCGCTATTATTTATAAATGAAACTCTCCTCGATTTTTGCTTATCTCATAGAATCATGCCGTTCCCCCCCTCCGGGGGGCTAGTTCGATCAAGGGGTTTGATTGGTCCACTCAGTGAACGGTTAGCACGAGTTAAATTCTCCCTAACTTCAACCTTGCCCGACTCAGGCCTTTATTTATGATTAATTACGGTTTTTCCACTCTCAGCTAAATAGTATTTCGCTCTAAAACTAACAACGTGCAACCGGAAAATGTAAAACCCGCTTAAAAGAGGTCTTTGGAGTGTTATTTACCGAATCAGTACTACACATGATGCTTCGGGAATAAATTCCGCTACGAAACCTTCGTTTGATTCGTAAATGCGTTTCAAACAAAGATTAATGGAAAACCACAAATCGAGGAACCCCCGACGAATAAACGAGAAGTTAGCAAGCGATCCTGCAGTCTGCAAGTGATTTAAGCTGTTGACTCAGTTGAGAGATCCGACGAATTCATCAACCGCTCGCACACAAAAGATTGCGCTCCGATTCAAATCTCGGGTCAGCGGGTTCCTGCCGAATCATCAACTCCGCGATCCAAGAAAACAATTCTCTTGAATCGTCTCTAGCTGCGGGGAAAAAGAGCATAGCTGATGGATTTACATCAAACAACCCCTCTCCTGAACGTTCGTCGGCTTAATTTGCGGTTCATAGGTTAGTAGTCATTCCATAAGCTTCGCAGTTTCAATACCGATAAATGCGAGCGTTGGATAGAAAACGGAATGGCAAACATCTCCAAAATATTAGCGAGCGATAGGTAGGATTTTTGGGGTGAGTGCGACGTTCAGGTTTTGTAATTCGATTGACATCTTGCCGGTTGGAAATAACACAAACGAAAATTTTCTTCAAAAAATCAGACTCCTTGCTCGTAAAAGTGGAAACCACATTTCTTTGTTGAATGCGAACAAACGAAAATATGGCGGATGCATCGCACAACGTTCCTTCGCGAGTTCTTTGCCTTTAGCAACTAATCGAGTCTGTTGGTTTATTATTCATTCTGAATAATAACCCTATGTTTTCGGTCACGAAAACTTTTTTACAACCCCCCCTCAAAATTTGATACTTTACGTTTCAAGACATGGAGATTCCAAATTTGCAATGTCCGTCCGCCGTCCCCCGTCCCCCATCCGCCGTCCGGGCCGTTTTGTGCCTTTAACGTGGTCTAAAAAATTCGTTCTTCCGCCCAAAAGTCCGATTTGGTATCTAGTTGTGCCCGCCATCTCGGCAATCTGATCGGACGAAGCCCGTGGTTGTAATGGCCAAAAAACGGTTAAAAAAATTAACGAAACGCAGTACAACGCGGGAGCTACAGCGTTTCGTCGTTTGAACTCCCTCCCGCCCGTCTCATTAAAAAAGCAACCGCGCTCGAGGCTCGCTTGCTTCCCAATGACTCCGTCTCCCGCTCGCCGCTCAACTCCCCTTTCGCCTTTCGCTTCGAGTGCCCCCGTTCCAATTTCCCCGACGTTTTGGTTTTAATACGATTCAATTTTTTTAGGTTCTTTCGTTTCATTCTCATTTTGGTTTTTTTCATAGATTCTTGGTTAAATTTTGATATTAGTATTTAGCGTGCATGTTTTCATATTAAAATTCAGTTTTTTCTAGATGCTTTCGTTTTTTATTTGTTTATTTTAATATTACGATTCAGTTCTTTTCGACCTTTTTTGGGTTTCATTATGATATTTTTTGATGCTGAATCGAACAGGATGGGTCTCGGAGCATTAATGCTAGGTCAAGCTGATTATCCGAATAATAAACCGTTGTGTAATAATTTGCAGGGTTTTTTTCATTGTGTTGATAACAACGCTCTACATGACAGCGAGGGGTTCTGGAATTTATTGTGCTGCTCCAACTTGTGTCGGACCATTATTGAGCAATCGGTTCACGTGTGATTTAAGAGATTGTCTGCGTGAGAACTGTAGTAAGTGAAAAGGTGGGGGATGAAATTCTGGAATGGATTAGCTCTTGAATATCTTACGAGCGTTATCAAACGTTCATCGTATGGATATTTGATTGGACTAGCACGTCCATTTTCTGAAGATCCTAGTAACATTGGAGCAGAGTTTATAAGAAAATGTTACGGGACGAACCAAACCCTTCGATTTAGCGGAGGCTCGTCCGGGGCATTTATGCTGACTAGGCACCTCAAATGTCCCGATTCGCTCCGATTCTCCGAATGTAATTCACGAATAAAACTCCCTGTTCCAATTGCATTCGCCTTCTATCGTACTAACTCCCCGACTCACTTAGTGCGATACCGCCTTCAATATTAATCCCCCCCGTAACATTGGCGCCCAACTAGTGGACGAACTTCCCCTGCATTAGTTCGAGATGCCGGCCACGCGGAAAAACCTGAACGTTCTTCTGGAGGATAGGAATTTTTGATCCCCCACCTTCAATTTTTCTGCCCTACTGCTGTGATTAACTTTCTCGTCCGTCATTATGTTCGAACGTTGTCCGTTCTTGACGAACAGTAGAACACAGCTTTGTGTTCAATCGACGACGACTACTTGGAGGAAGGCAGGACAGATGTAAAGGAGCTTCTGGTCTACCTGCATCTCGCGCACATATACATAGATAAGGTCAATGCTTATCTAGCATCGAAGCAGGATAAACCTACGGACCGTTCATGCCACAACGAATCCCATCATGCATCAACAGCGACATCTTCCCGAGTGTCTGTCCCCGAACGACCTCGCAAACAACGAGTCCAGGGAAACCACGCACCTCCAAAATGGCCTGGTCAACACAAACCCACATCGTCAGAGCAACATCCCTGCCCTATCTGCGGCAAACATCATGGGGTAAAGAAGTGCCCACGCTTCCTCAACTCCAGCCAGGAGGCTCGAAGAATCTACGTGGAAGAGCACAGTATCCTACAGTTTCAGCAGCCTCACACACGCTGAAGAGCTGCCACTGAACGTACACGTGTGAATGCTGCCAACACAGGCATCACACCCTACTACACCCCATGAGCCAGGACGCCGCACTTGTTCCCAAAAGTGCAACCAACCACTGCACAGTAGACGCAGCATCTTCGCTCTGCGCTACCCCTTCTGGAACACCTGAGGGCAGGTTTCCTCTGAGGAGGAGGGAAACTACGACTCCCCTGACTCAGAGAATCGTCTTTCGCTAAGAGATGGACCCATTCTCTGAACCATTGATGTCGCAGCTGCGTGGGACGAAGACGTACGATCCACACATCCCAAGATGTGTACGTCAGAGACATTGTGAGGCGACTGTTTATTTGCATTTATTCAATACTCCCACCACAAACAGGGGCACCCTTTTGGAACTTTAATCGAAATTATCTCTCGCTCGTTATGCTCAAGATTAGGTTCCCCTTTGTTGGGTGGACAGCAACGCCCTGAACCTGAGGACAGGCACTTCATCAAGGGCGGAGTGGTGTTACGGGACGAACCAAACCCTTCGATTCAGCGGAGGCTCGTCTTGGGCATTTATGCTGACTGGGCACATCAAATGCTCCGATTCGCTCGAGACTTCGCTGCAGTGAGTTGTAACCGAGCCGGTTCCCTCGTCGCCGTGTTGCCCGGGCCTGCGTTCGCTCCCTCTCAGGTCCCCTGTCTACGGTGGTAAAACTTCAAAAAAAGAAAGGGTAGAAATCAAGCTTGAGCTGATGGAATTCTGAGTTTTTACAACCTAACACTTCGTTACATCTCGCTTCTTCGTCTACTGTCGAACTGTTGGAAGTTGGCGCACGTCATCACGAATCTATCACCTTAACCCTGCAGGTTTAAATCGTAACCTTAACAAACCCATTCATCGAGTTTATTTATTTTGCGAAGTAAAATATATAGAGTGAAATAATAACTGATTGTCAGGAATAAATTATCCCTATAATGGGGATAATTCACTATTCAATGATCCGAATAATTCATCCCGAATTTTTCCTCATTCATTCCAACACAAACGACGCACGTGCACGCGTAATCCGCAATCACGAACTCAATCGGGGTAAATCATTCAACCCCTGGGGGAAAATGGCGAACGCCATGTCACAAACGGCTTTGAAAATGATGAGTTGTAAGTAATTGATTCGGCGAGGGGGAAACTCAATCCGGAGCTCGGTGAACAAAAAATAATGAAAAAACCTCCGCCGCAACGTATTTTACATGTAAATTGAACCGCTGGCAATCAAAAATGTTAACATCACGTTCGTGAAACATGAACGGTTTTCGGTCAAAGTCGGTTGGATATTTCACGAGAAAGACACAGTAAAAGGTGGGCAGAGTTTTCGGAAGCGGCATCGTCACTCAACGATACAAATATAATTTTCTTACTGAAAAGGCTTTAATCCAATCAAATCGCAAACGCAAAATAGGGAACTCTTCAAAATTACGCGTCGTTGCGGCTGGCGTCACGGGCAACTGAAGGATACCTTTCTTTTACCTCACTTCATTCATTTTTTCTTTTCTTCTCCCTTTTTAGTTCCTCTTTCTAAGTTGATCGACTTGTTTCCGGTGTCTTTTATCGTCTACGACCACTTCGTATGGCATTAAACCGTTCTTGTTCACGATGTGACCTGGTGACTAGTCCTTTCGATTTGGAGACACTGCCCATACTTCTTCTACTATGAACTCTCGCAACTCCTTCTCTTTGTGTTTTACTTGTATAATCGTTACAACGCTTGATTTTAAAAGATCTAGCTCGGTTATCAGCCTACGACCGAATAGCAGCTCCTCTGGTGCCCGACTTGTTGTTGCAAGCGGCGTAGATCCGTAAAAAATCCAGAAATCTCTCACTTTATCAGGAAGTTGAGCCTGATTTCTTTATTTAAACAGTAATCTTTCCTTGAGAGTGCGTACTGCTGCAAGATCATCTGTACAGAACGCTTCAAAATCGTGGGAAGTAAACTAAGGCCCGTTGTCAGACCATGTGCGGCAACCCAAATTTTGAAAAAAATGTCTTTCAGAGTAATAGTAGCATGAGCAGTATTCGTCATCCACTTCGAAGATGCGTCCACCACCAATAACCATGTAATTCCATGGAACGGACCTGCAAAATCCGAATGGAGACGAGACCACGGCTGAGAAGGAACGTTCCACGAAAAAAAAAAGAAAAAAAAAGCTGCCTACATAGGGCCACTATACGGAGATTCGTACTATGGCCTGACAGAGATCTCACTCTGAGGTGCCATAAATGAGGAAGTGAGCTTTAATTAATCTGCCAGCATCGTGATGCCTAATGAATAGGAAACGCGTCTTGATGCTTGAACTCACGATCAATGAGTAAAACCAGTCGTCTCCGCATTGCATAAGATGTGCTATTTATTGTAATTTTACCCCCTGATTTCAATTTACCAGGGCATCTTCAGGGATTTATTCATCCGTATTTATATCACCTTATAATTATTTTCGTATTTCCTTATTTTCTTTTCATCTTAGTTCAACCGTGCATTATATCTTGGTATGTTATTCAGCGATAGTTTTGATTTACTTATGTTTACCCCTTTCTTTTCCTTCATAACTGAATCCTGCAAAACTTTCCCTCAACTCCTCAGAGAAGGTGGATACCATTTTCCAGTTAAATGTTTACTAAACTACCTTTTTCAACATCAACAGTCTTGCTCCTTACTGTACCTATATGTATCTCGACAATTACGTCGGTGTGGGCAAACCGACTATTAGGCGGAGGCTCAATGAGGGGTTATTCCCCTTCCTCCAAATTCGATGCCGTGAACACACCGAAATAGTGCACACAGAACTTATTAAGAGAATGGGGCGTTATTTAAAACAGCATCATTTTTTCCCCCTTGAAACGATGGATGCAGGTGATACCCTCACTGCAGCCACAAACGGGCCCATTGTAAGGGCGTCCACGGTACTCAGATCATGGCCGCCCTGCACCACCCCCAGGCCCCACGGCACTAGTCTCACTTGGTGTGAGGTCACCTATGCGCCCCAACCACCAGCGCACAAAGCGGAGGATATCCCCAAGTTCTGCATTCGCCACCTCTTCTGGTTGAAGAAAGGGCCTCCCAAAGACACGACGGCGCGATGCCACGAGCCCAACGCATACGCACACCACATGCTCTGCCGTCTCTAGCACTACCTCACAGAACCTGCATACCTGTACCTCTCACTTGCCAATATTTGGAAGGTGGTGAACAGGCCACATATGATCCTCACATCCTTCCTCCTCAGTGCAAGCACCTCCTTGGACCTCCCTCTGGATGAAGAGTTTTGACTGTCTAAGGCAAGGCAACCCCTGCCAATGGGCAGCCCTGCACCTATCCTCCCATTTGCCAACCTCTCTACGTAGGTGGCTCCTGGTAGTCCCAACAAAGGTGTCAGGGCCAATAGGGATCTGCCAACCTACCAGCCCGTTCGTTTCCTTCTATACCCTGATGCCCTGGCACCCAACACAGTGTTACACTGTTGCCCTCGGCCAGGGCCTTCAGTCCAGTCAGACACTCCCACACCTGCCGCGATGTAAGACAGTATAGGCTAAGGTCTTGTGGGTGGCCTGACTGCCCACCATGATGTAGATTCTCTGCCGCTTCAGTCCCATCTGCAGCAGCCGCTGCACACAGACCGTTATCGCAGCCACCTCTGCCTGGAACACTGTAGCCAGCGACCCCAATGGGATCGCCGCTCTGATTCTCAGAAGAAACAGCAGCATGGTTGTAAGTGGAAGTAAGAGTGAAACTAAGTGAAACGATATTCGTGAACTACCGCTTTGGAAACACAAAACACCACGCCAGTAGAATAGACGGTCTTGTTCGCCACGCAAGTACATCATCAGTGCCTTGAGCCCTTCAGCGATAGGTGCCGCAGTTCTGTAATTGCATAAAACGTCCAAACTACTATAACAATCTTATGAATAAGAATCCTCTCTGTATGACGACATGAAACCTTACGGCAAAAATCTTAAATCACAGCGCAGAATTAAAATTACGTATTGAAGTAACAGAACACGTTTGTAATTCGCAAATATAGTAATGTAAGAGCTCAGAGAACTCTACTTTAAAATATTATGTGCTAGGGAATACTAATCTCCTATTGGTTTCGCTTGACTTCGGCTTATAATTTTAACTACTCACTTGCACTTTTGGTTTATTATTCATTCTGAATAATAACCCTATGTTTTCGGCCACGAAAATTTCTTTACACCCCCCCCCCCCAAATTTGATACTTTACGTTTCAAGACATGGAGATTCCAAATTTGCAATGTCCGTCCGCTGTTTTGTGCCTTTAGCGTGGTCTAAAAAATTCGTTCTTTCGCCCAAAAATCTGATTTGGTATCTAGTTGTGCCCGCCATCTCAGCAATCCGATAGGACGAAGCCCGTGGTTGTAATGGGCAAAAAACGGTTAAAAAAATTAACGAAACGCAGTACAACGCGGGAGCTACAGCGTTTTGTCCTTTGAAGTCTCTCCCTCCCGCCCGTCTCATCAAAAAAGCAACCGCGCTCGAGGCTCGCTTCCCTCCCAACGACGCCGCCACTGAACTCCCCTTTCGCCTTTCGCTTCGAGCGCCCCCGTTCCAATTTCCCCAACGTTTTGGTTTTAATACGATTCAATTTTTTTAGATTCTTTCGTTTCATTCTCATTTTGGTTTTTTTCATAAGATTTTTGGTTAAATTTTGATATTAGTATTTAGCGTGCATGTTTTCATATTAAAATTCAGTTTTTTCTAGATACTTTCGTTATTTTTGTTTATTTTAATATTACGATTCAGTTCTTTTCGACCTTTTTTTGGGTTTCATTATGATATTTTTCGATGCTGAATCGAACAGGATGGGTATCGGAGCATTAATGCTAGGTCAAGCTGATTATCCGAATAATAAACCGTTGTGTAACAATTTGCAGGGTTTTTAAAAAGTCACGAAGTGTTATTGGAGAGCTGAGCCGGGCTGGTGTGGTTAGCTTTGCCGTCAGTCTCACAGTTTTAGTCGAAATGATTTTGAAGGAATGTTGATTGCAAACAATCAGGAGTGTCCACCGCTAATCTTCAGTAACAGGCCTTCAACGACTCTAGCGTTGATTCAATGCCATCCGAAGATAGAAGTTATAAGTACAATTAGACGAGAAGTTGTTAATCTCGTTCATCAGCTATTAAATTACTCACCACCCAAAACTACTACTCCACGGAAAAGTTGAACAACTTCCTCACAGTCGAGAGAACCCACTAATCAACTTAAGCGTTGAGTTTCATTTTGAAATTTGCCCTTTGAACCGGAAGTGGTAATCCTCTTTCGCTTCCACTCAATTTTCCTCATGAAAGGCATTTTAGGGCTCTCAACTATTTTCAACCGTTCCGTTACAAACTCGTCGACTCGGTTATCGAGCGTTTCGTTATCTTTTGTTTAAAACCGAGCACAAACGCGGAAAGCTACGAAAAAACAATGGGCGAAGAGTTTTTTTTTTAATATTCAAGAGCCGAAGATATGAATTTTTCATTGAACGAAAATTCTCCATGTTTTCTATAAAAAGTACGGTGATCTTGGATCTCATGAATGTCTTTCAACGTAGTTTCATGGACGAGAGCAGTATCAACATTTGAACCACTCGTAACTTTAGAAACCCCATTTTTTGCTATACGCTACTACAGCTATAGTTCGACGAGCCCAAGCGAATAATGGCAGCGGCGCAGAAAATTCCGAAGAACGGTTTTTGATAAGTCCCCCCCACCACCGCCACCGCCACCACCACAGCACCAATCTTCTTTGTGCCTCGTGAGAAAATCAGGAGGCTTTGAAGAAGAGAATAACGCCTTGCACGTGACACTCGTTGAGCGTGCCCTCGACTTTCCTTTCCAATCGCACTTCTTTCCGACATCACAAAAATGGCGACTTCCTGGGGAATCGCTTTTGCGCTTCCTTTCCCTTCACGCTATGTCCCCGTACGCTCGTAGGAAAACGACGACAGTAAATTATCAATAATTTCAAGGAAAATCTAACTTAGCGCTGTTTTTAGCATAATTTCGCCCACTGATAGGTGAATTTTCAGAAAGATTAGGGTGGGGGGAAGGTTAAATAGCGTTCATCTAATAATTAGGAGGAACCCCAGTATTGCCTGTTTCCAAACCACCGCGATTATTTGTCTACTATTTCTCACAATCATTACCCGATAATTTCAAAACTGTGATGATCTCTTTAGCAAAACCGTGATAATAGTCTCTTAAATCACGAATGCACTGATTATTCATTTTCGGATGTACCAGAAGGAGTAACTCAATGAATTACGAATACTTGAGGGCAACCTGTTGCAAAAACAGATTTGATTGGTTGCTAGGTTGAAGAAAATCAATGAATCTGCGTGGGGTGGAAGAAAGTTGTGTGATGCGTAGCACAAGATATTTTGTTTCAAGGGGAATAAAGATTCAGTCTTAAATTTTCAGTGTCCTCTTTTCCCTTTCCGAATTCGAAATAGTACTATTGATACAGGGGGGGGATTAATATTGAAAGGGATATCGCACTAAGAGAGTTGTGGAGTTAGTACGATATTAAGCCGAATGCAATTGGAACAGAGTTTTATTCTCAATTACATTCGAGGAAGTTTTACCACCACAAAATGGGAACTGGGTGGGAGCGAATGCGAGCGTGGACGACACCGCGACGAGGGAACCGGCTCGGTTACAACTGGGGGCAGCGAAGTCTCGAGCAAATCAAGGGAATAAATGCCCTGGACGAGCCTCAGCTGAATCGAAGGGTTTGGTTCGTCCCGTTACATCATACTCTGAGAAATCAAATTCCCCGACTTCGTTGTTGACTATTGTTGACTATACCTCCTAGTAACTTCGGTATTATCAGTCTGCACAGAGCCCCAGCCGAGGGTGGCTGGTGTCACCCACGTTAGCAATTGCTCCCGGTTTCTTCACGTACAATCCAATCATTCAAATTTTGGCGCGGTAGCGTTGCATATTAACGTGTAGTTTCAGTATGAAGTTGATTTTATTGAGCAGTTGCTTCTCAATTGTGTTCGAAGACATTGATTTTCACACTGGTCAGTTTCCTTATCAAAATGAATATTCTTGAATCCTCATAAGAAAGTTGTATCAATAATAAGTCATGAAGGTCGCATTTTTGCTACCGTGAAAGAGCTTAAACCCTCTCTTAGCATCTCACAAACTGTAAAACGCAGACTTGTTGAGGTACTCATTTAACCAGTTTCCCGGTCGAGAGCTGTTACCTGTGTGTCCCCCACCTAATCTAGATATTTATTTGTTTGGAAAGTTTCAAAGAACAACTGTGGCCGCATTTTTTTTAATCACAACGTTTCTCAACTGCAGGATAGAGTCTTTGAGAGGCAAGAAGTGGAGCCACGCATTGAAGTCACCGTGTCTCGTAAGGAACTGGCTCGTCCTCTGCCCACTTTCTCTCAAGACGTTCACGGTTTTGGAGAAGAACTCATACGTGCCATGTTCCTTTGACGAGGATTCCCATCTTGTCATTTATCTAATGCCCATTTGCCTGGCGGGGTAAAGAGAGAGAGAGAGAGAGAGAGAGAGAGATCTGCACGTAGTTCAGCCCAGCGGGCGGAAGCCGCTGTTCCATTCTGCACTTGTCCACCATGCACTCAATGACCAAGTCAGTGAGTAACTTGGCCCACTTTGGTATTCTTGTATGTCTTGGAAACCCATTAGACCAGTACTCTCCTTTGACTGACTGAATTTCCTACTCCAGGCGGGGCAGTAGCCAATAACTCCTAGGTGAATGGCCTTGAACATGAAGATAGTGCCGCGGTAACACACGCCCCAAGTAGGCCTAGTTGCCCTTAATGAGGCCTTGCGTGGGTAGTGCCTTGAAGGGTACAGAGAACCAACCTGGAACTGTTTAGCTGCACAGATTGACCCTCCATGCCACTTTGCGATGGCAGCTCTTTTTTCTTGTTCTCTTCAGTCTCACGAGAATCCCACAGCGTGCCATACTTTTTCCCATGCTACCCCCATTAGTTTTGGAGGTTCTGGAAGAGTCTTTTTTTCATGCCTCCATCCTTCATCACCTCCACAAACTGGCGTTAGATAAGCAAGCTCTTCCTCTTTTGGTTGAGCCCTGCCCGAGGAAATTGAGCAATACACCTCAAGTTTTCATTGGATTTCTTGTGTGACGAGAGGCTGCCGTATGTGACCTTCACAGTGCGCCCCCCCGCCTGCCCACCTTTGGCACGAGAAAACGGCATGGGAAGCATCATCCAAATGACCCTGCAGCGCTTGGAGCCATACCATATAGTATCTATGGGAAGCACCCTTTTCAATCCCCACTTGTTCCCCATGCCCTCAACTGCCAAGTCATCTGGTAAGTGGCCACTGATCACTTGAAAAGCTTCTCGTAGGTTTTCACACACAGACACAGTTTCATACACGATCTTGCTGAACGACGATATGAGACGATTATTAACTCGTTTTCTCACCTCGTAGGGGTAAGGAAAAAGTGTTGAAGGGGAGCTCCATTTTGTTCAGCATATCTAAACAGGATTGTTATCATTTCCAAATCGAATATGGATGCTACAGTTTCACCCCCAGCTCTCGTGTTTGCGGGAGATAAATTGGATCTTTCGACGAATTGAGAGACGTAGTTTGAAGCTCAGGTTGGCGGAACAAAGGGCTCTTGTTTCTTATCGGGTTACCGCGAAACTGAAGCTAACCGAAAAGAAGAGACGTCTACGTTCCTTGCGTTGAATATCAAAGCCCGCCGCCTCTTGAACGTTGGTCCAAAAGGGATTGCAATAGGTTCATTAAAGCTTCGATTGAAACCCGTTAGGGTTACTCCTGTTGTTAGGACTGCAATTACTTATTTGATCCTTCAATCGCATTGATTGGCTTTGATTATAATTGCCATCCAACGTCAATTCTCTTTTCAAAAGGATGCGGAACGTTATAAATAATGTTCAGGTATTCTTATACAAAACCTCTATATCCAAATGCATATTTCACAGAACGGCCTTGAAAATCTGAGAAATCAATATGAGCAAAAACCGGTCGAAGTAAAGTATGAAATGCTCTTCCCAATGAATCCCGACTTTGCATAAGTCCGTTCCTTGAAACTAAACGATCGCAATTTAAATACCTTCATCACAGACTTGCTCAGGCCTGCAAAATGAAACCCCGTCCTCAATTGGACGAACCACACCCTTCCATTCAGCGGAGGCTCGTCCGTGGCATTTAAAGTGCCCAGTCAGGAATGGTTCGTCCCAGTACACCACTCCGCCCTTGATGAAGTGCCTGTTCTCAGGTACTCATGAACACTGCAGTTTCTGGCCATATGCTGCAATTCCCCAACGAAGGGGGACCTAATCTTGAGGAAAGAGAGAGGGAGAGAGAATTTTTATTAAAGATCCTTAAGGGAGCCTTTGTATATGGAGGGGGTATTGAATTAAGAACTACGAATAAACACTCACTTCACAATGTCTCTGGCGTACACGTCCTCTGAGGATTGTACGTCTTCCTTCCACACAGCTGCGACGTCCTGGGTTCAGGGAATCGGTTCATCTCTTGGCGAAACACGATTCTACCAGCTTCCCTTCGTCATTTCCCCACAGATTAAAATTGCCGTACACTTGTTTGGGGCTGTTCATGCTAAATATTTAACGTACTCGTACATCATTGAATTAGTTTAGTAAATCTTGAGGTTTTGGTCACAACGATCAGAATTATAGCGTACGAGTATAACTGTAGAGGAGCAGGATGAATGTTAGAATTAGTTTGCTTCAGCAGGTCTCTCTCAAACGCGTTCTTGAGTCAACCGGCAAACGATATTTAGAGCATTCTCTTTCAAATTCGATTGATTTGTGCTTGGGTCTGACTAACATTCAGCTGTAGGAAATGGGCACTAGTCGTTCTTATTTCGAACAGCTTTGGAACGAGCAGGAAAATAATAGGGGCATAATAAAACGTTCAAGACGTGGCGAATAAGTACATTAGAGCTGGAGCTGGAATGATTGAACCTATCGGCATTACGACTCGTAATTTGTATTATTAGTACGACCGCACAATACTATTGCGTTAATAATAAGTGTGGTTTTAGGTGTGTGCGATTCCCCCAAACGATTCACATAAACGGGTTAAAAATTTCCATTCAAAAACCCTGCAAATTATTACACAACGGTTTATTATTCGGATAAACAGCTTGACCTAGCATTAATGCTCCGAGACCCATCCCGTTCGATTCAGCATCGAAAAATATCATAATGAAACCCCAAAAAAGAACTAAATCGTAATATTAAAATAAACAAAAAAACGAAAGTATCTAAAAAAAACTGAATTTTAATATGAAAACATGCACGCTACATATTAATATCAAAATGTAACCAAAAATCGATGAAAAAACCAAAATGAGAATGAAACGAAGGAATCTAAAAAATTGAATCGTATTAAAACCGAAACGTCGGGTGAATCGAAAGGTGAAAAGGGAGTTGAGCGGCGAGCGGCTGGAGGCGGAGTCGTTGGGGAAGCGAGAGCCGCCTCGAGAGCGGTTGGTTTTTAAAGAGACGGGCGGGGCGGAGGAATTCAAACGACGAAACGCTTGTAGCTCCGCGTTGTACTGCGTTTCGTTAATTTTTTTAACCGTTTTGCCCATTACAACCGCGGGCTTCGTCCGATCGGATTGCCGAGATGGCGGGCACAACTAGATACCAAATCGGATTTTTGGGCGAAAGAACGAATTTTTAGACCACGTTAAAGGCACAAAACGGCCCGGACGGCGGACGGCGGACGGGGACGGGGACGGGGACGGGGACGGGGACGGGGGACGGGGACGGCGGACGGACATTGCAAATTTGGAATCTCCATGCCTTGAAACGTAAAGTATCAAATTTTGAGGGGGGGTTGTAAAAAATATTTCGTGACCGAAAACATAGGGTTATTATTCAGAATGAATAATAAACCAACAAATAGCATTGAGACGATGGTAGGTGTGCTTTGGGCGTTGGAGAGGGTACCTAGCTTCGCAGAGGGGTGTAGCTCTCCTGCCAGCACCAATCATCTCTGTGGAGGGGGGGGGGATTCCCAGCAAAACCACGGTCCCCACGAGGCCAATCCCATGGCTTCACGGACGACAGCGCCACGCCCTAGAGGCTCCACGCTGCCGACCGCGGGCTGAAGCCCCTGTGGTACCCATTCTATGTGGCTGCACCTTGAGCAGCCCAAGGACCTGAACGGGTGGTAGGCCCTGGTGCCGGAATTTCCAAGAGGCGTTCTACCGGCACCTACGCTTTATCTCCATGGGGGTACAGGGATTGGCTTGCCCCCATACCTACCATGGAGAAGGGTGCCAGGCCATCTTTATCTCGACCTGAACTGGGATCCCCGATCCAACGAGCCGAGGGCGGACTACTTGATATTCGGCCGCCCTCAACCGCGACCCGTCTCACTGAAACCTAACAGCACTAACCTACATACAAACTCATACAATAAATACTTTCAACCCTTAAATACATTCACACACTTTTCCAAAGGTCCAGGGGCGGACTACTCGATATTCACCTCCCTTGGATCCTTCGCTACACTATCTATTCATACAAGACACTAACACACATACACAACACACACATTCAATCATATATACATTCAGCCCTTGAATACAGTCACACCGGCGGTCCAGAGACGGGCTACTTGATATTCGACCATCCCTGGCACCGCCCACTCAAGACCACACACTAACACAAAACACACAGACAAGCACATAACCTAAACACCTACTCGTGAGGCCCTGCGCACATTTCCCCACAACCTAACCTCTTCCCTATCCTTTAAAACACTTTCGCCGAACCATCGCACCATACAAAACATTCCCGCTCCCTAACCATTGTCCTGTCTCACTGCCCTTCCATTTCTAATACCTCGTTCCTGGATCCTGGATGCCCTTTCCTGGCATTGTGACAAATATTCAGAAACGAAACTCGGCTCAGTTTGCAGTGTAACGTCGTGTTCGTGGACGGCTGTTCTTACACGATTGATTTACTGCTCGCTAAATTTTTTTTGTGTGCGATATACAGCTCGTCGTTTCCAGATTCGAGTTGTAAATCGATGAAACTTCATATGTAGAATGGTGACGAAACATCATTCGATTACTGCTAATAATTGAAAACGCGAGAGAAAACTGTCCTTCCTCGACGCATGCATAACACGCTTTCGTCCGCACAGCCGGCGAGCTAACGAGAGGGCGCCCCTTAATGAAGGTAGGTATAAATACACAGCGATGGGCTGTCGGAAGTCACTCTCCTGTCGACAGCGCCTGTGGACTTACGTCTGAATCGAAAGTTCTCGACCCGATCGTCGAAGGAGATACACGGTGTACAAACACCAACTGAACGACCAATGAACGAAGAATCACCAGCTTCATCAAAAGTTCCGATAGGTTGAGGGCAGAAACCATTTTCTATAAAATGTACTTGATAGTATATGAGACAGCAGATCTCCGGTATTCAACCTCACTACCAAAATGACAGTTCATTTCCAAAATTTCGACGTATTAGTTGACCATGTGTAAATAGTCCAAAAACGAATTATTTATAGGTAACACACAAGCCTGCCACCTCACGGCTGCACAGTTTCGTAATGCGGAAGGGCTCCTATCAAATGGCCAAAATGTGTGTCTGCAGCTAAACAGCAAATACATCGGAGGCATATAATAATTTTTCGCTCAAATTCTGACTTGTTAGTTGACACAAATAACATTTCTGTATGAGTTCCTGACGTCTAATTAGCGTTGAAAAGATATTATTGCGATAAAGAAAATACCTCTCGGTCCGACAACCGTACAATAAGTTTATTTTTCCGTTAAAATCAAGAAGCTGCTGGGATGTTTTCACACGGCTTCTGTATTTAATTTTTGTCAACCCAACTTTAAAATTGGGGTGCTTTTTTTACGAATGAAAATGTTGAATCTGTTCCACAGTCTGAATTAGCTGGGTTTTTGACTTCTGAAAATGAATATCCGCACTCGCACTTAATGGTATTTACTGGCCCTGCAGAAAGTCATTGTTTCCTTACACATTTTTATCTCAACCATTTGTTTATACCTGTGGAAGTCCCCCTTCTCAGTCATTTCCGATTGACAACGTGTTTTCCTCTTTCCTGAACTTTCCCAACTATCTATTCCCACCCCTCAATTTTAGATCTTCGCAAAACCCGGCTCCTTCCAAAAATTAGCCATCCTTCAGCACTCATGCTACTCACAGCGCTCTCTCTCTCTCTCTCTCTCTCTCTCTCTCTCTCTCTCCACTTAGTGTTCCACAACCAGTTTACGCGTATTGAGGGTCCCCTTGTTCGCGTTTATATACTCACACTCAAACTGATATCACTATTCCGTCGAGGGTAATATAGTTTTCACTCATGATTACCATGTCCATTTATTTCTCAGTTTTAAGCTCCCCTATTTGTGCTCCCAACAGCATCCTTGTTCCACACCGTTCAATACGTTTGTTTATGCTTTTTCCACACAAAAAGTTGGTACCAAACCGTTAAAGCTGTATTTGGGAACAATTTGTTTGAATTAATGTAATTAATTACCGATTTTGTGCATAACTTTCATACATTAGCGGTTTTGGTTCAAACTTTTCCTTTGGTAAGTATTGTTCGTGGAGGTTCAGGCCATTTCCTCAAATGACGTTTTGTTTTACTCAGAAGGCCCTGAAAAAAAGCACCGTTTTCAAATTTCCTTTTTGCTTCTTGTAAAAGTAGGAAGCATTTTGCACATGCAGATGCCGCGGCATTAGATTAGTGGCTGCTTTATGTTGTTTGTGGTGATGCATTTTATTTAAGCGCGTGGTTGAGTGACCCTTGTCCGGAGGATAAATATACATTTCTTCCGGTTGTTGAACGACTGGAAGAGCGAACGACACCACCAGAGATCAGCTCAATGGAGCCATCATGCTCCCTCTTAAATCACAATTCTGGCCATCAGAAGCATTTGACCCAGCCAGCGTTTGACAGGAGAAGGATTCATTTAGAGAGCCATTGACTTGATCGTCAAGGACTTCCCCAGGATTGCGAACGCTTTTGTATTCGTGGCTCATTCAGGAGGACAGCCGGAGAACTTTTGATTCTGACCTCATTGACCTAGAGTAACATCATATTTTTGTATACCAGGTACACTACTCTGCCCGTTTTAACGGTTCTCCAGCACATTCACTCATCGGATAAGCCTCAAAGACAAAAGCTCCAATCAGCTTCAAAGCAACAAAAGCAGAAAATAGCATTCTCATTCGTTCCAAATTTTAATGAGTGGTTTAAAATTGCATTACAATGCTTTTAATAAGCCGCTTGTTTTCTGACGTAAGAAGCTTTGGCAAGACAGGGACATTAAAAGTCAACAAAAAAGGCGATGCAATGGATTGTGAAAGTTTTGAGGCTGTTCTCTGTGCCAAAGGACTGGACTCCCTAGGTCGTCTTATAAGAAGACTCGAGGCGGATCAACCAAACCCCTGAAGGGTTGAAGGAACTGAAGGAGGATGTCCTGCTCAAGCACCTGGTGGCTGAGCCTGATCAAATGATTGCCGATGAGCGGCGACATCACTACCGCCAGGATTTCCGATCTTAGCCTAGCCCCCTGTAGTTCAGCTCTTAGAAAGCTGTGTGGGAAGCTTGAGCAGACCTCCCTCGTAGTCATTGGCAGGCAGATGTTTGTGGTTCTTATGAGAACCTACCTTCGTGAGCTCGCCAACGCGAGTGCGTTCCAGCGACCACTGGCCCTCACTTAAACACAAACACCCTTCTTAATTGAATCCAACAAGATGCCTTTGAGTGATGGTCCACATAAGCAGCAAAAGCGCATAATCTTGGAACTAACGCTTCAATTCGAATGATACTAACACAATAAAAAGAGAAGACTCGGGCGAAAGCCTTCGCGGTCGTTACTGGCGATTTAAATGTGAAATTATAAGACCACTCGTCTGACCCTTGCCACGAGCAGCACCGGAGTAATTAGTCTAATAGGTCGTGATTAATGATTTTCTAATTTATTTCTTCAACTGTAGCTAATGCAAAATAAAGTGACATCATTTACATACGACAGCGCTTCTACGAGAGACACTTTTATTCATTTGAATCTTCTACGTAGCTTAATCTTTATACATATTCAGCGTCAAAGAGGGCTAATTGTATCCGCGGAACGTGTTGAAGAATGGCGTGGATTTATCATTTTTATCTTCCCAACGTGACTTGGCATTCTTTCTTGGACCAACCTCGTTCCAAGGCGACACAGAGCTAACTATTCTCAACAAACTTTCAACAACCAAAATGATGGTCGCCAGTAGATTTGGGAAACTAATACTGAATTTTTACACCGCTGGAAACATTTTGGTGTAACAATACAGCCTAGAATAACACAGGTTGCTCAACCGCTACTTCAATTTTCCTCGTGTTATTGTTGACATTTTATGTCTTTATTTGCTACATAAACTCTAAAATGTAACGTGGGAGATGTTACGCAGAACGTAATATATGTAACCAAGAAGCGTCACGAAATATTTAACCCGAGTTGCAAGCCACAGCCCCTGTGGCCTAATGGATAAGGCATCAGTCTCCTAACCCGAGGATTATGGGTTCGAGTCCCATCAGGGTTACGATTATTTTTTTGACATTTCATGTCTTTACTTTGCTACATAAACTCGAAAATGTAACGCGGGATATGTAACGGAGAAGCGTCACGAAATTTGTTTAGGGTTGAGTGCATGGTAACGTCTGTTACAAAACCTAACGCTTGGTAACATCACACGTTTTAGTAACCTCATAAACTAAGTGATGATGTCAATTGCAATTGATGTGGCCATTATATCGAAACCATCAACGAGCACAATCAAACGTAGTTATCATTGCATTTAAAAAAATACAAAAATAAAAGACATAAAATGTTCCTAGTGGTTGCGTACTTGTACGAAAGCTGTACCCACCGTTTGTGTAAAGGTTTCTTTCGCGCCCGCCAGCCTTTCATATATCCATTAGTAATGGGGAAGAGAAGTTAGGATATTTTATTATTAACAACCCTGTTGTTCGTCGCAGGCTAATTGAAATCTTGAGCTCAAAACTACCTCACTTGCCGCTAAAAGGAAGTCCTTACTTCGAGCATTCCCTGAACATCGAGTGCAGAACTTTCTGACCTGAAGCCTTTTGTCTATAGCTGTGGAAAAGTCCAGCCTGCTCACCAGTTTCCCCCTTTTTGAACATTCCAAAACATCCTTTTCCCACCACTGAATTTACGTCTTCTCCATCTTTATAAGCACTTCCAAACCGGACACTCATTTCACAGCTCTAATCACTCTCTCTCCCCTCTTCCCTGCACAACCAGTTCACGTATTCAGAGCTCTCTTGTTCACAGTTACATTCTCACATTCAAACTGATATCGCTATTCTGTCAAAATAATAGAGTCATCCCCTACTAGTTTTGGCCCCTCATTTCTTTTAATGGGAGTTCTTAGGAGGATTGGTTTCTGAAAAGAAGAAACTTGAATTTACTGGGTATTATTGGACGGATCAGTAGAAAGTCAGAAACTTACGGTAACTTATGCATCATTATTAACAATACAGACAAGTCTAAATTAAGTAAGAGAAAGAGTCAAATATAGAGGCAATGGAACTAAAAGAGTGAGTTGCTCGATGTAAATGATAAATATATTTGGGTATTCTTATTGCCTTCTTCCTATCTCTGAATAAAATATCAGTCAGTGAAACTCCATTCCAAGCAGCTTTGACGTATGACTCACAAATAGAAAAGAGTAACATACAAACTGCAAAGGATTTAAGCTCCCAATGTTGTTTCGTGTCAGACTTGTGCTTATCAGACCTTCCCCTCTTTCGGTTCGCTCGTGGCGGGTCAGGCGTAGGCTGATTCCACGATTAGTATTAGGACTGCACGTTGCACGAGCTTGTTCCGTGCCCAATTTCCATTTTTTGTTCCATTTCCAGTCCTTGTGAATCGATGTGGGTGGCCGACTGGTTCCATGATGGCTGAGCCTCTTTTAATTCCTCCTTTTAATTTCGCTTACGATACGCGAGTTAGGCTATACTGTAATATCACACAACTCAAGAGTTTTTCCATTTTGATTTCAATTATTTTATCAACAAGTTGAGGGGGTCTATCGCTTTCTATGATTTCAATATCCTGTTTTCCGGAAGAGATGGTTTCAGGTTTCCGTTTTCTTAAGAATTTGTGGTAAGTTTTGGTTTTAAGGTTTACTTACTTCGGTATACTTATATCGGAACCCCACACGTTTTCCACATGAGCTGTGAACGGCGTATAGTTCCCAGAAGCAACGCAAAATAAAATGAAAATAAACGGAATAAATCTAAAAACGTTCTTCGAATTTTGTCAACCTCCAAATATTCCAATTTGCTCAAGACTCGTCAAAGATCGTAATGTTTATGAGTTAGAAGAACAAATTTTACAGCATTTGGAGTAAAAACTTCAACATGACACTCTAGAAAATACATAAAACTGGTTAGTATTCTGTCGACCCAGTTTCACTTCCAGCGGACAACTCGTATTTGCGAACGGTTTACTTTCGAAGGAAAATCGTCGAACTGTCAATTGACTATTGAGCTCTGAAGGTTCGAGCTCCGGAAATACTCCGACCGGTGGGGGGGGGGGGAGCCGGAGCTGACGATTGGCGAAAATATCAAGATTTGTGGAAGGGTCGATGAAAAACAAGGGGGCTATTTACGTTACATCACTTCACGAGTGCCTTTAGGGAATGAAGTCCTGAAAAGTGATCATTGTGAGGGGGGGAGGGAATTCCCTCTGTTTCCACGCTGTGAAAATCTCTTTTTGAATAAACAAAAGACTGATGAAGCCGAAACGTATTCAACTGATCGTTAATCAGTTATAGAATCTTTCAAAAGCTTAACGCAAAGGGAAGTCTTTTCGGTCGACCCTTTTATTTATGGAACTTCCGCAACTTCAGCGGTCGTTTGTTGAGATTACGCAGTTTCGATTTAGTCTGAATAGCTGTTTTGTCCTTTTACTAACTGACTGCTTTGCGGATGAGGCCCTTGAAAAGGACTCGATTACAATCGAACAGCGTCCTCTTTCGTTCCTTTCTACAGTTGACAACACAGTAGTCTTAAGTAGAAATGGAGACAAGTATTTCACTATGCGAGGAGAAGTCTTGCTGCTACTCAACGATGAAATGTTTATACAAAAACATCAAAACGTGATAAATCGCTCACAACCACTCCCAAGCTCAACTGACTCATCGTCCTCCTAAAATCTCTCCAAGTACATTTTTCCGTAATTCGGCAAAGACGTGCCACAATTTTGACGTTTACAAAATTATCCTGTTTTCTGTGCCCTCAGAACTTCGCAATTGCCAATGCACGGATAGTACGGAGGTCCCTTATTATTATAAATTATTTATTATATAAATGTAAGACTTAGGGTTAACATCCACACCGAAATAATACAAAAGAAACGATGCTCAAAATGTATTGAGAATCGAAAACTAAGTCGATTCTAACGTACAAACGAATTAGGAATGAACAGAAACGGGAGATGAAGGTAAAGTTCTTGGTAACTAAAACAACAGCTGTGGGATTGAAAAACAACATGGAGTGACTAACGAGACTCCAGGTTGTAACTAAGAAGAAAATGAGATGCGAAGTCAGGCGAGAATCTTACATAAATCTTACTAAAATGATCCTACATCATGAAATTGCTCAAAACTGCTTCCTAAAAACTTTCGACAGTCAAGCGATTTGCAGACCAAGACACAAGCACTGAATACTATTGTACCGCTATCGGCACTGAAACCCCAGAGGTCAAAGACGAAAATGAATACGCGGAGGATATTCGGGGTTTAGGATTAGAGCTCTGATCGCTGTAATTTTCGTCCGAGTCAGAGACTCCCCGTCATTGCCAATTCCTCCCTAACAAATGGTGTCAGAAGTTCCAACACGCTCCTTCATACCGAGAAAAAATGAGGGCGAGATAATAATGCAACTATAAAACGCCTACTATAATATTGTGAAAGAAAAGTTGGCGCCCTGCGCTTGTCGCCCTCCTTCTTGACGCCACTCTTTTTCGAATCTTTGATCGGATATTCCGGGAAATCGGTCTAAGTCTCAAAGGCCGTTCATTGATGTTGTCCTGTGGTGTGGAGGGATCAAAGTCTAGTGGTAAAAGACGAAGATCCGTATTCTGTGGAAACTGGGGTACAGGATCCGAGGCTAGGGATCGCTCTTATTTTTCCCTGAGCCAGCGGTCCCAACATTTACTTTCCAACACAATCATCATGATTAAAAACAAGCAATACAATCATCACATTTACAGTTCTTTCGACACAATTAAAAGTTAATACTCGATGTAAAATAATACATCAAGTATAAACTAGTGAGCTCAACAATTGAACAACTTAATTTGTCCGATAACTGCAGCGATTATTGCCATTGAGCACTGTAGTTTGGATATCTTATACTCAATGAACCTCAATAAGTCGTTCGTTCGAGTCCCGCGGATAACGTGAATTTCTTGCAATTCACGCCTGAAGGATCATGGAAACGATTTGGAACAAGTAGAAACTGCCCTATATCAAGTTCAGAACTGATAAAATAACCTGAAGACGTCCTGAGGACCCGCATTGCTCCTAAATGGAAATGTTGTGATACACCCAAATATAGTATCGCACAGAAAGCTCGTACGCCGCTCAAAAATCTTCTCTCTCTCGTGAATGAGCGCAAATTATTATCTAGTCGACTCGTTGGCCGTTTCCCCTTCGTAGTTACCGATTTTCAAAGGCGGAAGTTGCGGTAGTAAAACTGAAGTACGAAAGGGCATTAAACGAGAGCGGCTAACCTCATTTAGAAAGTTTGGAGATTGGATTTTAACGCCTCGCGCTTTACGAGCGCAACGTACGACATGTGATAACCTCACAGACCATACTCTTAGTATTGGAAGAGTGGAGATTACGAGTGAGTTATGAGAAACGGAGGAAATTTGATGCAGGTACGTCCTCGAATTATTATATACGAGAGGTATTTAAAACATCTGGCGCGACGCTTCGCTTCCCTCAGCCTCACGCGCGTTCAGCGATTTTAATAACTCTACGACTAATTTAACTGGTTATTCAATGAGTTTATGTTAACGTGGTAATCTCTCCACGTTCTGATTAGAAACCGAAGCTTAGCGCTCCCATATTTATTGAGTTGCCCCTACTCATGTCACGACGTTCGTTGACTATCAACTACATACATAATTTGCGGGGCTGTCAACGTGATCTTTTTAGAAACATTGTTGTCCATGATTCTTTAGTTATAGAGAAAACACAGCAAAAAAACGCTCTCCAGAATTTCGTACGATGCTTCTAATTATTTCCTGAACATGGTTCAGTGACCATTCCACGTATAAAATAATGGACTACCCACACGACTGTTAGAAAGCGGCTAGTGTGAGTTTTTCATAATGATGTGCCATTTGGGATTACTCAAACTCCACCAAATTCAATCAAAAACCGATGGATCAATTTTTGAGAAGTACACAGTGCGACATACGAGTATCATACAACACTCTTCAGCCCCACGTACATTCAACGATTTTCGTGGATTTAGCTACTAATCTAATCTATTTATACTCAATTTACTTGTACTTGCTAAAACATCACGGCTCAGTTTTGTTTATATCCTAATTTGGTGTAGCCGCTTTCTGTCAATGTGTTCACACAACATGCACATACAGTAAGGACAAAGAAAGATTGACCAATAAGAAAATCGATTTCATAATAGAGGAAGTAGATTTTTTGAATCTACGCTTAGGCTGCAAATATTTTTATTTTAATAAGGATTTTTCAAAAGATCGGTTGAACAAAATTAGTGATTTCCTCGAGAGAGAAGCGACCTCGTATAAAATATCTGCAAATGAACAGCATAGGCAGTGAAAAATATGTAAACGTGAGTGGCTTCTAATTTGAATGAAGTGAACGATGTAGAAGAAGAAAAGGAATGGAAGGTTTTGGTTGCTCAGATTTGCGTTACCCACAATTCCATCAGATTTGCCCTAAAATATCCTAAAATATAGATATAGATTTGCCGGCTATTGCGCGGTCTGTCTGGCGAGTGATTGTTTTTCGAAGCTGGGAATACCAGAAATCGTCTGAGGTGCAAGCTCGTCTCTGATCGGCCTTTGATAAGTTTTGGAACCAGAAAATGCTGACAGGCTTACTGTTTTGGTTTATTATCCATTCTGAATAATAACCCTATGTTTTCGGTCACGAATTTGGTATCTAATTGTGCCCGCCATCTCGGCAATCCGATCGGACGAAGCCCATGATTGTTATGGGCAAAAAACGGTTAAAAAAATTAACGAAACGCAGTACAACGCAGGAACTACAGCGGAAGTCAACATTTCGTCGTTTGTACTCCCTCCCTCCCCGTCCGTCTCATTAAAAAACCACCCGCGCTCGCTCGCCTCCCAATGACGCCGCTCAACTCCCCTTTCAACTCACTACGGGTTTGCTCGAAGCGCCCCCGTTCAAAGTTCCCCGACCGACGGGGCAAAATCATCAGACGTTTTGTTTCCGTAGTTCCATTGTAGTCAGGTCATGTTTCGTATGGTTTACTAGTATTCGATGCTGAATCGAATGGGATGGGGGAGTAGTAATACTTGGTCAAGCTGTTCATGAGAATAATAAACCATTGTGTAATAATTTGCAGGGTTTTTTACTTTCATTGGCTCTACAAAGTAAAAAGGAAAGTTATGTAATCGGCTGAAAAATTTTTATTTTTTTTCTTCAGATCTTTACGTTTCAGACCCTCAACACTATTTGGGAAAATGGTCCGTGGTGTGTGTGTCTGTGAACGATTTTTCGAGAAAACAACCGTACCATATCAGCTCAAACTTGATATCTACCATAGGACGCTAAAATAAGGGTATGAACAAAATCCACCGAAAGTTGACTTCAGTTATCGTAGTGATCAACACACTAAATATTTTTTTTCTCAAAAACGGCTCTAACGATTTTGATTAAATTTTTTATATTGATGAAAAGCGCTTGTAATAAGACAATTATACCATGAAACTCTCATTAGTGGGAAAATGACGAGAGCAGCGCAATAAATTACCAAATTAAGGTAAATTGATTTTAGCGCGATTTTCTCTTATAAATTCCGCTGAAATGTTACTACAATGGTCAAAAAATCTGGTGTTGTAGTCAGTACCTATTGGGTGAGCGATTAACGTTTAACAACGCTCATAAGGTACATGCGGGTCTCAACTACCGTCGGTTCGTTTACTAACATTTCTAATAGTTTTTACCCAATAACTCTGCAAACTGTCTATTATCTTCTTCAAAAAAATCGTGTTTACAGCCTAACTAATTCTCTTTGTACCAATTGTTCACTAATATTCCGGGAATGAGTATGAGCAGCACAATAAATTCCGGAACTGAAAGCGCTACCGCGTTCTGCTGCCTGGATGTATTGTTTTTCAAACGAACTGAGTGATAAATGAATTGAGTATGTAGGAAAAGCCATTTACAAAGCGAATTGACGTAGAGCTAAGGAAAGTTGTGTGTTGCAACGCATCAGATATTTTAAAAAAACATTGTAAATATATCGGAAATATTTTTATTCTAAGAGTGAAACATTTACAACACTCACTGCTAATGTTAAGAAACCAAAATTCTTTCGATTTCGTTCAAAATTGGATTTACGTTCCAATTTTGAATCAAATAAACAAAACTGATTTTTGTTAACAAATTTACTCTCGTTAAAATACTGACCCTTGGAGCATTTTCCCAAATGATGTCCTCTAGGAACAGGAGCCCTCGAAAAACTTTAATTCTACGTAGAGAATTCAGAAGGATTCGAAACATAAAGATCTGATGTGAACTCAAAATATTTTATTGATATTATCAAGTGTTTCTTATTCGCGACATAGGACAATTACTATATACGTTGTTATAATTACTATTGATTGACACGATTATTCGTAATAACAAGAACTGCTTGTAAAGAACTATTGTGATTTCCGAACCGGCATTTAATACTGCTGTAGAGCTCATATTTGCAACCACGCGTGGCGCGTTTGAGAAACGGCGACCCAAACCACCTGGTATTTTCCGGAGGTCAAGGTGAAATATCTGGAAATTATAGGAATATCTTGGTTTGTGAAATGCTCATAAGGTCTGGTGGTTGCAGCAGTTTAATTAATTAGCAGTTCTTGATCTTCTAGTTCAAATTCTTGCGCTGAAAAATATCAAACGTCCGTTCATTTAATTTTCACGACGAAATCGTATGCAGGCGGTGGCCTAACACACGAGGAAATGAAAGCTGCCCGACGACTTCCCCAGGATATTGGATTCCACGATCAACCGTTTTTTCGAAACTGCATCCGTCGAATTTTGACACATGTCCGCTTGTTCGGCCCGTCAGTCTCTCGCTCTCTTCGTCCGAAGTGGGGGTTGAAAAAGATCGAACAGGCTTCTCCTAATTAGAACCACGCAATAATCGTTATTAAGCAGAGCGAGTCGATCTAGTGGCAACCGGCCGCGTATAAAAAGTGGCAGAAGCCCCTGATCCACTCACTCGTCTCTCAATCACCAGTTGGATAACTTGTGTCAACACTCGTCGCCATGAACTCAGCAGTAAGAGTTCCTTTCAATTTTACGACGATTTCGTGTATAGTAATTAAAATTGTGCGTAGAATTTGAAAAACAGTCCACTTTTTGAAAACTGTCGTTATTAATGAATTTATCAATGACGTGGGGGATTTTATGGGGCTATTTCATCAACAAACAACAAAGCGACTTGCTTTGCGTTGCTAGATAAGAGAAACCCTCATCCATGCCCACCATAACCAACATTCTTCCGCACTGGTCTGCACGGGCCCTCCGAACCTCCTACAAACTCTTCATTGAACAACGTTCATTAGGAAATAGGACTGAATGAATTTTTCAAATTACAATCCTGATAACTAGCCACTTAAAACATTCCATGAACAATTTTATTTTCATTTTTTAAGTGCAATAGCGTATTTTGGGTAACGCATCAAGGCTTTCCACAAGACGAAGTTATTGAAACCGTGTGAAAGAACTTCCGAAACAGTTTAGCAAAAAAAAATTATACATTTCCTAAAATTAATTTCCTAAAAGTTTTTTTTTTCTCTTCTTATCTTTACGTTTCAAGAGCTTCTTGAGCTGCTTGAAATCGGCTTTGGTATGAAATTCGGTATTCAGCCTGAAAATCACCAAGCGATCCCAACATAATTATTAGCAAAATCGATCGAAAACTTAACACGACAAAAATAATAAAAACATTTTCTCAAAATTGGCTCCACTGATCCTGGTTAAATTTTTTGTATGGACAGCTTAACACATTACAAAGTTACAATACAAATCTCATTTTTGCAGAAACCACGAAAGCTGCGCAATAAATTATTAAACATTTTGACCAAAAGCGATTTTTGTTTAGGTGTTTCATTTTAAATTTCACTCAAATCACACTAGAATACCTATACCTTACCTATACGATGAAATGCTAACAATAGTCGATAGGCAGTCAGGAGCAACTTCGGAAATTCCTGAATTCAACGCGGTTTTTGTTGATTTTTTCGACGCATTTCCGTTATAATTCCACGACTAAACACGAACCTTTCTAGAAAGATCGGACTAACGACTAAATGGGGTTTTTTTGGAGTTCGCGGCATGAACAGCAGCAGCCCAATAAATTCCGAACCTTTAAGGGCTACTTAGAATGCCACGTTGTGTGCTACCGAGTTCGCACGAATTTAATTCAAAATAAATTGAGTTACTGACTAAAGCCATGAAAATTGCTGAATGTTGGGCTATGGAAAGATATTTGATGCGTCGCACTTCATGTTTATATTTTTTAACCTTTTCGAACGCAACGATGAATTTTATTTCACGGGCTGAATCCTATTTCGCGTTGATTCAGAAAGGTTCGCTTCGAAAAAAGGAGCTTCTAGGATGTTAAGTAAATAATCTAAACTACATGCTTTATAAACGTGAATGTTTAGAAGTGATGGCAATTGGGTTACCGACAATTTGTTAATTCGAGCTGTTTGATTCGCTCATTTAATTCGTACAACTTCCCCAAGAAATGCTAGTCATTCCTCGAGAGGCAATCGCCAAAAATATTCTTTCAAAATATGGCTGTATGGATTTAGTGATTGATTGAAACGTTTATTTGTGCACCAAGGGAAATGAGGGCCCCAAGGTCGTCTCTACCGTTTCCCCTGGAATCAACACAACACCTCTTTATGCTGCAGAGTATCTGAGTCTTATCATTCCTTTTTCACTCGAACAACAAATTTTCCTCCTCAAATTGTAACAAATTCCAGTCATACCTCAATAAATAACACGTAAACACTTAATTGAGAGGAGCGGGTTCTCATATATTCCTCATCTGATCAGCGCATGAGCTAACCTAATTAATATACAACCAGTAATCTTTATCTATGCCAAAATAAATAATCACGTGCTTGGTGCTTAAATTACTGTTACGAGAAAAATCCCACTAAGAACTCTCTCGTTTGAACTGGCTATTAAAAATTTAAAAAAAAAGGTTTTAGAGAAACTTTAGATAAATTTGTTCTACTACGCGGTTTTATTTGTCGAAAATACAACACTGATACACAATGCGAATGAATTAAAATCAGCTAGTTTTGGGGATGATGAAATAGGAATAAAGTGCTAAGTACTGTGAAAGCTGCTTTGTGCTCTGAATGAAGATTTTATGATTTTTCAAGTGACAATTTTTTGTAGCTGATGCTTCGATAGGAAACTTGATTCGCAACTTTGTATTCCTCCAGTCATATGTAAATAATTCCAACTTAGTAAAAACCCTCAAATTAGCTCCACATTTCGGAATACATTATCTAGCATAATTTATTGCTTCCATTTTGTAAGACCCGTTTTGCGCTAATGGCCGATCGAAGATAGGTTTTGCACACCCGGTGAAGGAGAAACGATGTTAGGCTATTAAACCGCAGATTAGAATCTCAGCTCAGTTACATAAACAAGAGGCTGTAATCCGTTCATTTAAATGCTCCGAAAGTTACACAAGCAATAGAACCCGTGCCAAATTCAAATAGGACGACACTCTCGCCCGATTGTCGCCCTCAATTTTCACACGTTCCCCTTAATTCGAAATTAAACAGTCGTTGATTGTTCCCGAAGTCTACTTGTTTACAATCCTTTCAAAATGGAGTGACTTCACCTTGGGGCATCGGGAAGTGCATTGAACGAGTTTGTTTACTTTCCAGATCGTTTTAGCAGCGCTCGTCGTCCTGGCGACTGTTTCCGCTTATCCCGTCGAACACGAAGAGGAACATCACGAACACGTAATACTACTCTTCACTATTTTCTCTTTTTGTTTACTAACTCCTTATTCGTAATTTTGTTCTAACGTCTGCTAAACAGTTGCATTACGCGGCTCAAAAGCGCACTTACGACGATGGAGTGAACGCAGGATAACGAAGTGATTCGCGTCATTGGGACTAATTCATCCACCGCTGCTTTGTTAATTTTCCAATATATTATCCATTCTCGTGGAATTCACCATCAGCGGTTGAAATTCGATCCGAAGTTCATTATCCGAAGAGTTTTACGTCCAAGAAAATCTCATTTCTGCGGGATTATTTTTTAATTAGGCCGTTATTTCCCACCCCTAATTTAATTTAACGAGTCTACATTTATTACCAATAAATTAGGATGTCGCGGAATTAATTTCGGTTATGGCGACTGCCTCTTCAATTCTCAACGGTAAAATATTTCGCGATAACATTAATTACGGGCACGAATAAAGTGGGCGAAAGTTATGTATTTAATAAACAGGAACGAGGCTTGGAAAACTTCTGAAGTTAATTACTATCATCTTCGCTACTCTCAAGGATCGAGGGAAGGGTATTGAACATGACCTTTGCGACGGGAGTTTTTCTTCAAAATAATTCGAATGAAATAAACAAGAGAGTTGATCAACGTTTCTTTTTCGGTAAAGTGAGGGCATTCCTGCTGGACGACAAGCTGTAAGTTCTGATAACAACGAATTTAGAGAAAAGATTAATTGGATTACGAACTATCATTATAATTAACATCGGGTACATTTGTAAAGAGTATCCAATAAATGTTTTCTGAAGTGAAGTTCTTACGCTCTCTCTTGAAACATCGTTTTTAGGTTCTTTAAATACAAACGAAGAATCCCTTTCAGAAGTGGGGTTGTTCGTGACTTATTAAGGTATTCTGCATTTTGGAGTGTAACAGCTTTCAATGAGGAGTAAAAGCGCTTCCGCAGTTGTGGCGGAATAGGTAACATACAGAAGGTTACACTCCCAAGATATGAGGCAGATGTGCTGGGTTTCAATTAACTATGGTGCTAGCGACTCATGGAATCGTTAGTAACCTTCAACCAGTGCGGAGATGCCGTCTTTTGAAAGGCTCAAGTTAAATGTTGTCCACTCCTCAAAATTTGGTCTATGATGGGGAGTGATTTCGTCGTTGCCTGTCTTTTACAATTAGTGCGGATTTTAGGGGAGTGCTGTTCAGAGATGTAGGCGAATTTGTTCAAGCCCCTTCAGTGGCCTAGCCTATCACGTACTAAGGCTTTTGGTTGTTCAAATCGTAAGAAAGGCCTTGGGACGCAGTTTATTCTTTCAAAGCTATACCCCACGCTCGTGCCTGTTAGTAAACCCCTTCGTATTCCGGCATTGTGGGGGCTGGCCCCCTCCAGAACAGACTGTCAGCGGGCAAGGGCCCTCAGACGCAAAAAAACCTTTCTAGCTGTCCTCCTGGTCTACAGGACCACATCCCACCTGGCCCTACAGGTCCTAGCTAGAATCCCATCGTAGAACCTCCGCCTAGTTTTGGAAGCGCTAAGGTTCGTCATAAAAAGGGCCACTCTGACGGCGTACGACCCTCAACACTGGTTGGATTGGTGACAGCTGGTATGTCAATGGACCGCAAATTTTCACCAAAAGCATGATCCAGAGCCAACAGGTCAAAGGCTACCGCATTGAATGTCGAAGGCCAGGCTGTTCAGGCAATCACACCCAAAACGTGGGCAGTACTGACCGGTGCACCCTAAGCTACAGGTTGCAGACCAGTTCAACATATCACTGACCTAAGTGGAGAGAAGGGAGGACTGTTAACCCCCATGTCTCCGTTGGTACCGAACCTAATATAATTTAAATAAAACTTTCAAAACATGCTATTTCATACAGCAAGTGGAATAAATAAGAGTTTCCTTTAGACGTTTTCTTGAAGCCCAATAACATTTCATCCAAAGCAACGTAGTCATTTTCAGTCTCGTAATCACATATTACGATTTGTACACGAGTAACTATTATAGTTTTATACTTCATTCGAACTGAACTTACGATTCCCAATATTCGGAAATGTCAGTATTAAAGACTAATCGAGAGCATTGTTTCCTCTCTACTAAAATTTTGGCGTCCATCAACTTGAAATAATTTTTATACGTTTATATTGAGTATTAACTCAGTTTAACGGATTGCACGAGCAAAATGGCGAACAATATATTGACTAGCTAAAAACATCCTTAGGGTTTGATCTAAAATTGTTAGAGCCGTTTCAGAAAAAAGTTAACCAAGATAACTTTTCGCTTGTTGCGCCTGTACCTCTGCTCATAGAACTTCTCACACACACCCTTCTGAGTCATGTTTATATAATAAACCTGTTTATACATTAATGGTGGTGCATTTAAGGTTATTCGAAGCCGTTCCGTTTTTAGTATATTTGCTTCCGCCTCAACTTTAATTCGTGCCTCAAGAAATCTTAATCGGTTCAGCCTTTCTTTCGCAGATTTTGAGTTGAAATATTGTCTCACCCCCTAAAGTGCTCATCAGTTTTGGATAATCTGGAGTAGATTTGATCACAACGAAGAAATGAGTTCTTATAGTTTTTCCCTCAATGCCGTGATTGATCTTATCTCAAACTCATTTTACTTCGATTTCTCGTCAAAAGGATTTAACTGTATTGTAAGTCGGTAAAAGCTTCTGTATTTATCGAAGTTTCTTCAAACGCCCTTCGGTAAATGAATAACTTTTATCAGAATATACCTCACTTGTGAAAAGTTTCGTCGAGTTGAAAAATTGTTTCCTTTTCAATAATTCCATGTCGAAACGGGAAACTTTTCTCAAGCAGAAAGGTGGAAAACAGAATAAAGTTCTGGTTGAATCGCGCATTGTCGCGCGTGAGCTTCCGAAAGCCGAAACGGGAATGTAAACTCAACTTTTCGAGCGACCGGCGGCAAAAAAAAAAGTTTTTACAAAGCGAGGAAGAAAGTTGTGCGATAGTTTGAATAGTTTCGGACTCCTTAAGCTCGTTCGTGTTAACCACTTTGTGTTGCGGAGGAATGAGGACAAGACTCTGGGGAATGCTTTTTGCTTATTATAACTAGCCAAGCGATCAAAAAGTCAAGCGAAGAAAGGTTGAATTTACCGCCTTTTACTTGTACCACCGCATAATATTTGTACGGAAAACTCACGTATTCTAAGCTCTTCAAATTCATTATTGAGCAGCTTCCACACTGTCAAAGGTGGAACTGAACCTTCAACAACTACCCCCGCTACAAAAAAAAATCACTTTACGGCAAATTTGTCCTTTTAAGTGTTTTGCGTGTGAAACGTAGGCATTTTGAATGAAACACTGTTTCGCGTAATACGGAATTAATTTTTTGAATTGACAAAACCGTGTAAAACAGCTTACTGACAACAGCAGCTTCAACCTTCCTCTTCGTCGGTTGAAACGAACGCCCTTCATAACCGAAATTCCTAAATGGTAAAATAATTTGCGACTCATTCTTGTGCAGTGAATCTTCTTCTATAGCTTATACTGACATGGGGTTTCGTTGTCCAGAAATATTTACGCAGTACTAAACTGAAATAATCGCAATTCACATCCTCAACACAAACATAGCGCACTACGTGGGAGACCAAATCATACGAAATATACTTATCTGACAGTGTAATTCAGAACGATGCTTCTTTTGTATTCGCGTATTCGTCAAAATATCTCGAAATTTCTTCCACGCCAACCGACGCCCACACAACCGCGAACCGGAATATTTCGCTTAATTAAATATTTTAAAAAACTCCGCCACCTCGACAGTACAATAACAGGAAAACGCTATGTAGCGCACCCAACTGGAAACCGAAGCTCGTTATGCAGTTGATTTGTTTATGCCATTCTTTTGAAGTGCGTCCTAGTCCACCAGACGGTATTAGCCATTGATTTGGTACTGTTACGCTTCGATGGTTTGAGCTACCGTCAAAATCACGTTTTCGGAAATGAGATAAAACGCGTATTCCAAATAAGACGAACGGATTTAAAACTGGGACGTGATGCGTTTTTTGATAGGCCATTAACAATTCTAGCGCCCTAGAAGAGTGTAGCAAAATTTGATAAATAGTTGTTCTATGAAACATGTAAAATACGAGTATGTATTATAGCCACGTAGATAGGGAATGCAAATTGATGAACTAAAATTGTAGGTGTACGGGGAAGAAAACGGTGAGATGTAAGTTTGTGATAGAGTATAAATACAAATAACATTTCCAAATAATGATATATTACAGCTAGTTATATGAATGTGCGTGGGATTACATCTAATTAAATATTCTGAGCAGGAGTAGAGGCCACGAGCATACGATTTAGCTATTTCCTTACAAAAAGAAAAATTTGAACGAAAAATAATATTCGAACGCTTAACTTGTTATTATTTTAAAAATACTGAAATACTGAGTAAAAAATTGAATGTAGAGACATCCCAAATTGTTACTATCGAATGTACCCAATATATGTAAGTAACAACTAGCATAAAGAAAAAAAAATTATGAGCCATTTCAATCGAATGACGGTAAATCTTTTGTACCTTAGCGAGTTCAATGTTATTCTGGTTTTTACGTTGGCCCAATTTATGCAAATAAAAAAATGTTATCATTCATACACAAGAAAGCGGTATATTTTCCGACCGGGCCCTTTTAACGAACAAACTCGTTATTCCAAGCCCCCTGAATTCGAATGTCTTGGTATAATTGGTAGTAGAGCTATCTTTGAGAATAAAGATGAATTCCCTGGGTTGATGATTTTTTTTACTAATAACACATGTGTACGAAAGGTGGATTAGGCGGCGTTTTAGTTGACAAAATATTTAGTCAAAGGAAAGAAGTGCCGGAGCTAATTCGAAAATGGCGTCTCCCCATTTCTTCCCGCGTCGCAGGAATACCCTTAAAACTCGGGAGCATCGAAAACGAATTACGGTCGTCGAGTTATCCTCTCGGATCGACTCGAATTTTCAATAAGTTGCGCAATCCAAATGCCAGAGGAGTGAAATGCGTAAAAGGCCGCCGCTAATTAGATGCGCCTTGCTTTCGCAATTATCGAACCCGCTCGCGCGAAAGGAGCCTCTAATTTTTAGCTCATTCGATTTGGATGGAGAAACAGGACTAGACGGGTTCTGAACATTCTTGCCACGCCAGGTGTCGCTGTAGAAAACTGGGGTAACGCTCGCTGCACTTACCGGAAAGAGGGAGCGACGCCAGCGTCATAAAACTGGATTTATATTCAATTTGTGCTTTTTTGAATCGAAACTTGTTCTCTTCGCGCTATCCCTAATAAACATTTAAGTGCATCAAACCAGTCACAAACGTTTGTTAATATTTTCAAGATCAGTAATGAATTTTACTTTTCGTTCTCTCGTCAAAGATTTATGATGGGAAAGGGATGGCACGAAGAAATTATATTTCAGGTTGTTCTCGCTCAACTTCTTCGAATGGATTTTGTTGAATATTAATTCTTCTACCGTCCCTCATCTATATCATTAAACACACAGAACGCTACTTATATTTGTAGTTTACTTCTAATTTAAACTTGACACAGAATGATGCATAATATGCAGCACCATTAGAACTGGAAATAATTGAAGGAGGTGTTTCCAGTGATTAGCATTCCGAAATTCGTCGGGTTGCCTCTGCTCACTTTACTACCTGTTTTAATTAACAGCGTCTTGATCGAAAAGGTTCGTATTTCTGTTCTGGGGATGTTGGGAAAAGCGCGAAGTACTTGGAAAAGAGGTAATGGTGTTGGGAGAGGGTTATTACTACCAATTTTCTTATAATGCATAAGGTATCAATTTTAGGACAGTTTTTTCCGTATTAATTCTGTTTAAATGATTTGCAGAAAAATAGGGTACGACGAAGGTGTAACATCACATATGATTAGGAGCAACTCCATAAATTTCCGAATTGCAACTACCGCCTCTTTTTATCTGATAATTCCAAAACAGCAAACACAATTCTTCGCAGAAAGATCAGGTTGACGGTCTCATGAATCGTCTACGCACTTGTTACTCAGTAATGAACGTAGTATAAGGAGGGACAGCACAATAAATTCCGGAATCTCGATAGTCACCAGTTGTTGAGATACGTTCTGCCAAGTTCGTGCAAAATGAACGAAAAAGAAATTCGATTAGTTGCCAGAGTGATAAAAATCACTGAATGCACGCGGGCTCGAGGAAAGTGGTGTGAAGCATCGTGCTAGATATATGTGTTGCTAGATAGGTCTGATGAAATACGTAAGGCTCATACGTACATGAAGGATTCAAAAATAAGGTTTGCCTGTCCTAATTTCTGTTTCTAAAGACTAGAATCCTGTTTTTGTAGTCCAGCTATTCCATTGAGCGATTGTTTATTCTCGGCCCTCTACAATACCCAAAACCCTACTGGGTGTTATTTAGCTTAACAAAGTTTCTACACACTCACCGATCTTCACAAAGATGAAGACTATCACAATGTATGAACCGGCTGAACGAGGCGCGGAAGGTATTTTGACCAGTTGCACGGTGCTTTACTACCGAATTTCGTGTGATGATAACCCCGTAATATCCCGAGTAGTACCACTCTTGAAATTAATTATGGGTTTCTTACGGTTGCAATTGATAATGTGGAACGTTTATGCAAGTAGAGAGAATTCCTGACGGCTTTCAATAAAACATCTTTTGGCAAGGTAATCTCTCTGCCTCGACTTTTCTCATCACGCTAGATTAAGCCAGTATCTTACACGACTTTAATGATTGATCACTCAAACCGTCTCTTACACGCGTTTGCAGCGTCCATTTATATCCTTCCCGGCCCAAGGAATACCGCTCTCAGCCCAAAGGATAAATTTCCTCCATGCGGCGACTTTTCATCTCGCATTCATAAGGGGAGAGTTAGCCGTTATTTATATCTCAACCTCGGTAATATCTGAAGTTCATAAAATGAAGTTGAAGGGAGGTTATGAGCGTAATGTGAAGTATTTAAAACGCGCACCTTTTTTTCCGACGCCACTGAAAGGTTCGGTTTGTTGCCTTTTTCAATTCAAAGAAAAGCACAAGTTGTCTCACTCAATTCAGGAGTCACAGAAAAGTATCACGTGTAACGTTAAACTAATGAAAAAAGAAAGATCCCGATTCTGCCGTTTCTGTAAAAAGTATTGTGGTAATGCGGTTATTGCGGGAGTGACTTGTTCAGATACAGATAACTACTAGATTAAATAACTGGTCTAAACGTTCCTGCATAATTTCGGATGTAATTTGAGTAAAGCATCTTTTTCAAGATTGCACTGATCTTAAAATACTGAGCTGTTTCTTCCATGGTGACTAGAAACCACTGCATATGCTGGTTGTGAATTCAAAAGGTGACAGTTGTCGCTTTAGCGATAAGTTAGGAAGCGTCAAAACTATCTGCCATCCAAGTTAATTAAGAATGTCCTTCACATCGCTTGTTATTCTTGCATATTTTCGATACATTAACAAGGTGCCAGCATATTCAACGATTACTGAATGGATCGTCGGAAAAATGCGCTCGCCAAACTGTGTGTAAAACTTTCGAGGTGTGTATGTGGTGCGCAGCAGAGCTAGGCCTCCCACACAGCGTCCCATCTGCGTACATTCACGCTCCGGTTCGATCTGGGTGACTCGGTGTTCCCTCTCTCTCTCTACCACTATTTTGTTCATGCGCCATAAGCGCCTACTTGCTTTGCGGGCACCTGGCTGGGATGTCGCACATGGTGCCTCCATCTCCCCCCAAGCCCAGTTAGCCTCCAGAGTTTGCGGCTGCTGAGCATGGTTCAGTTGACAGACATTTACGATCCGATATAGGGGTGTGCGGAGGGAGTACCAGCCTCATCGTCTCTAACCTCCCTCTGCCGCATCGGGTAAAAAGGATCAGGGGAAGTTGGGAGAGGGACTACTTCCAGCAAACCCACGACCACTGCGATATCTGCCAGATCCCATAAATGGGTACTAGGGATCGGCGGGATTCCCCGCCTTCACCCCAGATGCCAGCAGAGCATCCACCTTTCGTGGACCTTCCCATGGTGCACCGGCTTGCGCCGCGGGCTGTGCACCCCCGCAGTACCATTTTGGGAAAAATATCCCTTAAGGCTAGAATGGTTCCGAGCCCGCCCAGACTTGCGTCCAGACTTACGGCTTCGGGGACCTCCGCCTTGGGGGGGTTTGGACTTGCCCCTCTCTTGCTGAAGGACCCCAGGACCCTGGTACGCTAGGCCCCCCCCCCCCCGACCAGCCGCGCCCAGCCACTGGAAGGGGGGAGAACGGGCCCCGCAATCCAGTTTTCCGTCCCCTAGGGGGGTTTGGATTCCATCCTAGCCCCCGCTCCCACCAATCTACCATTCGCTCCACCTATCACCCATATAAATTACAATCATCCATCCTCACTCGTACACTAACCTACGATCATTCACTCAATAATTTACATTTTTACACCAACCTTGTATTCAACATTCATACCTGCCGGCTGAGGGAGGGGCAAAACCCCCAATTGGCCTCGAGCACGCATAAGTGGACACCCCGGTACCCGTTTCGCAGGGTGTTCTTAATGCCCGGGGGTCTGGACGGTCCCTAAAAATTAACAAAATGTCAGTTGAGAGACAGGAACTCAGGCAGCCTGGAAGTCCGCCGGGATTTTGCTCTAACTCGGCTAGCCAAGAAGCGCAAATACGACAGGACGGATCTTTGTATGGCGATGTTGTAAGCTTCTGGAGTGGAGGCAGGTAACATCAGGGTTTCAGAATTGACCATGTCCTGGCGTGGTGTGTGGTGCAAGAAAAGTGCTGAGGAGATGCATCAGCTGGGCGTGTCAGCAGGCGTTCTCCGTGGTATCACCACCCGTGTGTTGCTTGGGTCGCATCTAAAGTGGGGGTCGTTCTATCATGGAACATCCTCTTATCCTTCATTCCTTCCCCGTCACAATCGTTCTATCCATAGAGCCGCCGTAGTATAGTCTGGGAGCCCTCCCCATTTCTCAACTTATTATTTATTTAGTTTCTCTTCTTTTTGGGTGCCACCATCCCATTTACGGAGAGCTTTGGAAAAAAAAAGTAGCTTTACCTTACGTCAGTATCGATATTGGATGCGTTTAGATTTTACTTTGCTTAGCCCTTGAGAGTATCCAGTTATAAAAACATTTATGAGTTTTGTTTAGGTCTTTCGCTTCAATAGCTTCTGAGTCCAAAACACATGATTTGATAAAATGGTCAGTGTCTGTTCGGGATTGAGAGAGAGCCAAATCCACTAGGTATGCCAAAATAAGGGTATGCGAGGGGTAGCATACTATTCCAAAGACCAAATATTAGTTTGTCAAAAACGGCTTCAACGATTTCAATGGCATTTTTTGGCAAGAACAGCTCTAAATAACTCATCACATTCTCATTTGTGCAAAAATGGCGTGAGCAACACCATAAATTATCGAAAGTTTAATAGCAATTTTTTCAGTAAAAACGTCAGAAACAGTTAGAAAAAAATAAGGGTCCCAATAGACTACCTACACAGTGAGAGTTTAATAACCTCAACACCAGAAATTCCGGAGTGCAAAACACTGCTATGCCACTTATCAGTAACAGGAAATTTCTCTATTAAATAATATTGTCAGTATCATCAATCATCTGCGTATTACTCAACAATGGTCGTGGCATCAGTAGGAGCCGCTTGATAAATTCCAGAATCTGAAGCACTATCAATTTTTGCGTGATTTAAGTTCTACCAAGTTCGTTTAAACCGGACTGGTTGCTACAGTGATGAAAATAGCTAAATGTCTTTTCGGAGTGGTGCTGATGGGTCGCACTAGATATTTTCTCGCTGTTAATTTAATTACCAATTTGTAAAGGCAACCTCCTAACGTTCAAAAATATATTGACGTACGTCCGTTTTGATTTCAGCACCCTCCAACTCCGTACAAATTTCGGTACGACGTCGAAGACCACCACACTGGAGATTTGAAGTCCCATTCGGAACACGGCGACGGTCACGGTGTCGAAGGGATGTACAAACTGAAAGAAGCCGACGGAACCATCAGAGAGGTCCATTATTCGGCTGATAAGCACAAAGGGTACAATGCGGTCGTCAAGCACATCGGAACCCCTCACGCCGACGATCACTACAAACAATGGGACTTCGAATACGTCAAAGATGTTCACGAGCCTGCCAAACACTACCCGACCCACGAAGTTAAAGTACACGTTTAAAGGAGAGAAGTTTTTTTTTTTTCGGTTCGCACGTTAGATCTAGTTCAGATGAAAAGTTCCTTTTTTATTTCTTTTCTAATAAAATTATCCACAATATCGATTTTCGTTGAAGAAACCCTTTCAAAATTTTTAACTCTTACATGTTTTAGGAACATCGTTAAACGTTAGCCAGAAATTCTCGTAAAGTGCCAAATTGAGTTAGTTTCACTCGAACTGACGGGTTGGCGTAACGAAATTGGAGCTTATCCCGATGATTTGTGCGACGTGAATACGGTAAACGCGTCCGTCGCGAGCTCAGCGGAGTCGAGTTGTCTGATGCATCACAAGAGTAGTAGGTCAAACATGGAAGTGACACGTGTTTGAACGAATGGGAGAAAATGCGAGACTTACGGAGTTCTGAAGAGGGCGATCTGCCTGCAGCAGGTCAAATCAGAAATCGGGTTACTCTCGCACAACCGAGAACGACTCCAGTACGTAACTCTGTGTTTGAGTTAAAAAAAAAGAAGCTATTGGTCAATCGTGTTACTGTCCAACTTGGTCTGGGCAAATTTTTATGTAACAATGCAAGCCAACCTTGAAACAGTTCCAAGTATTTCGCAAATCATCGTTCAATTTTCGGCCTCTTTTCTAAAATCAATGATGTCCTAATTAATTATATACAAGAAGTCAGCGCACTTCTATTGAACACTCGCACGTAACTAAATGTAGCCATTAGCTGAAAGTGTCACAATTTGATCGAAATCGTTAAAAGCTGTTTTGGAGAAAGTTTAAAAAAGTATTAATGTTCAGAGCGCTAAGCGAGTGGTTACAAAATTGTCGCGAGGAACTAAATGCACAGATTGCTAGACTACGTTAGGTTGGTCGAATTCAATTGTGCATTTATTGCGGACGTTCCGACAATCCAACGGACTGCCATGGGCACCTTTGAGCAGCAAAATTTGTAGCTCTTACGTAATGGACGACATCGTACGAGTTTGAGGAAAATCGTTTTCTTCGAAAAGTAAAAACAACCTATTTTTGCTTCAAACAGGCCTATATCTTCGTTATATTATTATTATATCATATTAATGGGAAACAGAACTTAACAACAGAACAGAATAGAATTAGGTAGTAAATGTTAGAAGATAAATCGAAAGTTAGAACCGTTTTGTGTTTCGTGCGTGCACATCAAAACGTAGGATGGAGTATAATACGTACATAACATGGTATAGACAGCATCGCACTTGTCCAACTTTTTCGTTTACTCGATCGTATGTAATTGACGTGTAAATAATTTCGTATCCGAAAACTGTCTAGACCCTAAACCAGACAGGAGATCGGCTTTCATACCTACGCTGAGAATAGCTTTCATACCTGCTTCTGCAGGGTGAGGAGTGACGCCGGTAGACGCCTCGCAGAAATGACTGCTTGAGTGGTATCTAACCCTATCGATCGCCGGGAGTAAACAAATTATCGATGTACCAAAATCCCTTTAAAAAGGAAGAAGTTCGGTGCTGGCTGAATTAGTTGGAATTTTTAGCTCAGCTCCGCACTTGCCCCTAACGGCAAGTTCTGGTTTCAGGCCTTCCCCAAACCCCGAGTTCAACTCTTCCTGACCTGTAAGCCTTTTGTCCGTAGCTGCAGGAAAGTCCAGTCTGCCCGTTCAATTATTTTCTAAGCTGATGCCCGGTTATCCCTTTCTTTGGACTTTCCAAAATATTCTCTTCCCCTCACCCTCTCGACGACACACTGCTCTTCCCAAACTCAGCCGTCTCCCAGTTCTCGCGATTGACACTCGCCTTTTGGGTCATGCGACACTCATCTACCAACTATCGTGCTTCTCCCAGCTCTGCTGACTCTCGCCACCAGTTCACGTATTCAGAGAAGCAACTGACCTCTTAATCGAAACTTTATCGTGTTAAACAAGTGAACCATGTATCTCTCGTTCAATTTGTGTGTCGTTTTCTCCCTCATATTCGTGCACCCAGTAGTGTACTTTTTAAAAATTTATTCTGTACGTATTGTTATAAATATATCATAAAAAAATTAAAATAAAAAATAAATGTTTGGGGTATGCCCTTATCACTTAGAGGTATGAGAAATAGTTCCCAATCTATTTTCAGACCTAACGAATATACTAACAAAATTTCATAAGAATCAGTCAAGCCGATTATTTCCATTAAAGTATTGTGTCTTTTCTACTCTCTTATTGACCGTATATGCACACACAATACTTGGATCATGAGTGGCTGGAAGAAAGAGCAGTTTTGACAGCGAAAAATGTGGACCTGTAAAATGTGCGTAGAGACGACAGTTATTAATAGGTGACTTGGCGTCATACAAATCTATCGATACTAATGAAATTGATAATTATACAGCCGAGTTTTGGAGCTCATTGGATTTGCCAAGCATGACATCATATACAACTGAAGGTTGGATCTCCGGTTATTTGACTTCGTGATTTGACTCCATCACGACTGTGCTCATGAGATTGGTCGTTAAAAAATCGATGTAAAATGTCGTCAGTCAGCATTGTGAATGACTAGCTCAGAGGAGAAGCTGCGTAACTACTAAGACTACGTATTATTCGCACGAATGTACCAGTTGAATTCAATCAAGTTTAATTGGCATTCGCGTTCAGTATTGAAGTCTGTTAGTGGCTTAGATTTGAGCTTACAGTGGTTTTTTTTCACCCGGTCGCTACGTGGCATGATCTCCTGTTGGCTAAAAAAGGCTCACAAAAAGATCGTTCATTCCATTGCACTAAGAGAATGATGTTTTTGTTCAAATTGTCATAATTTGTGTGTTTGAGATGTAATGTGAAATTTATTTGTTAAGATAATGAAAGAACAAAGAATTTTACAGCACTCCATTCCTCAGTAATATACTACATCTCCACATATTTGAAATAAGTTAGTTATTTCTTTTTTTTTTTTTTTTTTTAACAGAAGAAAACTTTATTGTATATAATACATTTTGGTTGGGAATAATTTAACACGATTTATGAACAGCAACTTGGAACTTGGGTGAGGGTGCTACTCACTAGTAGTCCTCAATGTCTTCTAGGAAGTCGGTAGGCCGTTTCCTCTTCAGCCGGCGATTGGGTCGACTTTGGGGAAGGTTCTGGGTCAGTTGAATGAGGAGAGGGTTGGTGTGGGATGTTAACCTATCGTGTAGCCTGATGAACTTCTTCTGTAGGTCCTCCTGGACGGGAAGAATGTTCAAGTCGTTGTGGAGGGTTGAGTTGCGAACGAACCAGGGGCTCCGGTTATAATTCAAGCACTCTGTTCTGGAAGCTCTGAATTCTTTTTAACTGTGACTTACTGGCCGCACCCCAGAATTCGCCTCCGTGTAGCCACATTGGTCTCAATATGGTGAGGTAGACAAGCCGTTTCAGGTGAAGAGGTAGACGAGAGGACCCTTGGATGAGGAACTTCACCTGCTTCAGACGGTACCTCAATCGCTGCAACAGATTTGAAATGTGTGTGTTCCATACCAGCTTCCTGTCAAGGTTGAGGCCCAGGTATTTTACCGAGGATTCCTCCGGTACCGGTACACCCTGAATCGAGACTATGTGGCGCCCTGTCTTGAGCTTGTAAGTGAAACACACTAAGGAGGATTTGGTTGGGTTTACCTTCACTCGCCATTTGTCACACCAGTCATCCACTGAGTCAGCATAAGATTGAAGGGTGATGCTGGTTGTATCATCGGGACCTTTCACGAGGGCCGCCACGTCGTCGGCGAAATGCGCTTGTTTGACCGTTGCTGGGGCAGGGTAGTCAGAGGTGTAATAAGCGTAAAGAAACGCACTCCACACTCCTCCCTGAGGAATCCCAGCGCTTATACATTTGATAGCTGACAGTTATTTCTTGACTGCCCAAATATTTATTAAACATAATTTACATGACAAAACGGCGTTTTTCAGAAAGAATCATTACGTTATAGAAACATATATTCATGATTCACAATTTATTATATAATTGCCAAAGAGTAAAAGAGCGAAAAGAAAAGAAATACTTAAGGAGAGCTTACGCCGATTTTCCAAGACTTTCGAGAACTGAAGAGCGTTCGAAGTTTTTCGACGACAGAAGACGCAACTCTGAAAGCTAAAGACGGCTCAGTAAGCTTCTTTTACGCGTTTGTTTCCTTTTCGTTGTTTTTACTTCCGAGAACAGCGTAACTCTCTGAAGTATTATTTTCGCGTTGTGGGAGCCGAAAAATTTTTGTACGCTAAATTCAGAAAAAAACCTTTTGTAGACTATTCTGCAACAACTTTATTGTGCGAGCGATAAACCAGGAGCCGCCACGTCCATTAAGATGAAGCTTTGAGTGATTACTGGAGTTTTTGATGGTCTATTCGTTTTAGTGAGCCCCTTAGGGGGTTTTATTGCCTGCTTAGAGCAGCACATCATTGTGGACAGGAACTGGGACTATGTTTTCAAATAAAAGTGGTAGTGATGTTTTTAAAAGCGTAAGGTTGCTTTTAGGAAGATACAAAGCCACCCAAAGAAACCAAATTATTCACCGAGATTTGTTTGTTACAAGCGGATAATAAAAATTCCTTTTACTCGAAGACAGAAAACGTTTATTTTTGAAGACCAAAAGGACGCGTTTCGAAGAAACGTGGAAGGACGAACAATGATTTTATAAATAACGTTCGAATAAAGGGGAACGGAATGACCAAAACCCTACAAGGGTATCTTGATATCACATCACCCACAAATCCTTCGTCATATTATTCGAATTATTATGATACTCGGAACTCGATACAAATCTTATTGTGTTTGTACGACAGATGGTTGCATATGTGAGCGAGTGTAACGGATCAATTCAAGGACGAACGATACAAAATCAAAACATTTTTAGTTTGACGACGATTTTTATAATGCGTTTTTAATAGGTGAATGAGTTGAGCTAACAGCTCCATATGAGCACAGCCCGTTGGGTATATCCGACGTTGTACGTTATCCCATTCTGCATAATAGGAATAAGTTGAACTTGAGCCTGTGGTCGTTCAAATGTGTCCACTTGCTGTTGACCTGATCACACTAATATTGAACTAATTGTAGTGAACCTTGTTTATGGTCTCTGAGTCATATCTGTGACTATCCTGGTTGACCAAAGAACCACCCACTGTTAGAATATCCCTTGAGGGCGTATTATCTTCAGGTAAGTATTAATATACTAAATGTGAGAAAATAAAACATATTTCCAATCCCAACTGCCTTTGAACTGAACTAGGTACTTACAGCACACACCAGGAAGTCCACCGCCAAATATATCATTCACTTCTCGTGCGTATCCATAACTCTACAGCTCAAATACCCAATACATGAAATCATATGCAACGCATTAAAAATCGATTTCGTGACAGTCTTGTGAAAACGGAATTTGCAAGCGTTGGGTTGCACATAACTCACGAGAAACGAGTTCGTTTATCAGGCAGAAATACATTCTCCGTGTGGTCCATTCTCCATTCCCTCATAAATGCTCGAACGCACTTATTATTGAAGAAGCGGTCACGACAGTTCTCTGCGGTCTGTGTACCATCAAAATAAGCGTAATCAATCTCGCCTTACGAAAGGTGCCAAGACATGGAATGTGCCACAAAACTGACTAGAGTAAGACAAAATACGTAAGGAATCTCGAACCAGTCGGACAGGTGGCTTCAATAGATTGTTCCAGTGACACTTCCTCCTTTCGTATTTTCTAAACGATTATTAGAACGTAGTACATTGCTGTAAATACCAAAGTTGTTAATCTTCCTCTTTATTCCTCTAATTCGCGAATCATCTGAAGCCCAAGCCGCGCTGGTTCTCAATTCGTATTCAGATTAAAAAACCTGGCAGCGAAGATTCGCAGTTATCCTCGCCGATAAATAAAATCGGTCCACCGACGCTTTATAAGTCGTAAAACTTATTTCGACTCGAGTTTGGGTCACGAAAAAAGTTTAATCATTGGAGGCGTGTTCAAGAAGAATTTAGCGTTCAAACGTTCGAGGAATCTCATTTGTTGAGCGTTTTTTTGTAGTACGTGATCGACGAATGGTCGGAGAAGTAATTGTAGAGAACAAAATGGAAGTGCCCAGCGTTGAAGTGTTAAATAAAATTGGGTAAAGTAAGCAAACATAGAATGAAATCGATTGGTTCAGTCGTTCCTAAATAAATTTGACTACAGACAAGCACATTTCCGTACTGACGTTGTATAGCTCCTATTGTAGTAGTCACGCAAATTGTTTGTTTGGCGGAATGTCGCAGTACTTTTCAATACCCTCGGAATGAAGATAGAAAAAAGAGAAGGTTTAAAAATATTTATGAGCATTTTAGGAACGTGTACCATTTTGCGACTGAACTCGCACGTAGGTAACACGACGCCTGTCACACTAGAAAATATGCTACGCGCCGACTGGCGCTCCTGCGTTGCAAAACGTAGTATCCCATGAGTTGGCCGTAGTTACACAGCTTTGAGAGTTTGAAAAAACAGTGGTGTCCGTATTGAGTCGTAGTCAAGTATACAATTTCACACCAGTTACGTTTTATTCGTTTTTCATTCACGTTCAAGGGGAATGTCTGCCATTCGTTCACTGACCATATCAGAAGAAACGGTCAGTGGTCGATGATTCATGAAAATGCGATGCATCAGGATTAGTTGAATTTCACAACGCTGCAAATGATCGCACAACGGAAAAGTAAGTAATAAATTCTCTTGCACAATTGCTACCTATGCGGTTAAATCCTACTTCGAAAAAAACAACGTGGCTATATCAACAATCAGTGTTTGTGGATCTCCTCCGAGAACCTACCCTTTCGATTCAACGTCGAAAAATACTAATAAACGATACGAAAATGGACCACCACAACAGAACAACGAAAATCTACTTTCTCTAGATAAAGCTACGCAATTAGCTCGGCGCAATGAGTCCAACTGACGGGAGGCAGTACGGGAAATGACCCCCAAGTACCTTCAAGTAGAAGGATTTCTCTCACTATATTTACTGTGGGTTCGATGTTTTCCATCTAGACGCAGTCCTACACCTCCAAGACCCATTCTATTCGATTCAGCTTCAAAAAATACTAGTCAACGATACGGAACATACCCTGACTACAACGGAACGACAAAAATGACATATTTACGCCTGTAGGCAATTGGCACGGTGTGACGAATCGAGCTGACGGGTGGTTGGAGTGAGACGATCGGGATTGCAATGCAAATTAGCAGAATTCGGCTCACTGTAATCACTTTGATTTCACTTTTTCACAATTGGTAGGCACAAGCACATACCCAATGGGATTTTTGAGAGGAAGAACGGGATTTTTAAACCCCGTAAAATGCCAAATATGGCCCGGACGGACGTTGCGGTTTTCACCCAGATGCCTTCAAACGTCAAGTGTGAAATTTTAAACCGTAGGTTGTAAAATCACTTTTCCCGACCTAATACGGATGCATTATTCCGAATGAATAATAAACCCAAACAGCCAAAATGTCGACGTTTGTGAACCGTTTTTTGCCCTGAAGAGGTGGATAGCAAAATGGACATATTTACCACAGGAGTGCACTCAGCTGGTCTCTCTGTACTTGGGCTACAGAAGAACAGGTCGATCAAATTCCATGGTGGACTGAGGAACTTCCCCTCAAGCAGAGTGAATGTAAAGTCAGAAGGATGTATCAACACACTCGTGACCCTGATGCCAGAGCCACCCTCCGAACTGCCTTCATCCAAGAGAAGAAGGCCTTCCACCGCGCCATCAAACGAGCCAAATGGCAAGGCTGGCGAAATTTTGTGGAAGCGGAGAGCTCTGAGAACCCCTGGGGCAGACATAACAAGTCCTCCTTAGGGAAAGCAAACTTCTTAGCTGCGATGCAAAATGAGTCAGGCTGGGCCTGCAGCATCGAAAGTTCACTAGAAACCCTCCTTGAGAAGGCGTTCCCTGAAGTAGCTCGAGACACTGAAGCTCAGAGAGCAGCAAGGGAGCCGATCATGGACCCTCCGAACGAGCCCAACATCCCAACAGGTGACCTCGGCAGGGCCCTTCCGACCTTGAAGCCCAACAAATCCCCAGGGCCAGATAGAATAGAAAGCAATACGCTAAGGAAGGCTGAGCGGACAATCTCCAGTGGCCTCCTTAATTAATTTAATGACTGTCTGCAGGTCGGACAGTTCCCCACTCAGTGGAAGTCTGCGCGTGTTGTCACTCTTCAAAAGGGAGGCGACCGCAATCAGTCAGACCCGCGATCATGGAGTCCGCTCAGCCTTCTTTCCATATTCTGCCAAACACTATAAATGTTGATGTTGCAGTCCCTTGAAAGAGTCTTTGGCCGCAACCTCACAGGCAGGCAATACGGGTGTACCAAAGGAAGGTCCTCGGAGTGTTTGAGAACCTTTGGTGGCCAGCGCTCCTTAATGAGCTCAAATGTAGGGGAATCCCCCGCAACCCGTACTCACTCGTCAGAAGTTACCTGACAGACAGAACTGCTTCGATCGAATGCAGACATGTATCCGTTCAGAGAAAGATTGAGAAGGGGTGCCAGACAACTGGACGTGCCAGTTCCTCACGGGACATGGTGACTCCAATGCGCGGCTCCACTTCTTAGGTGTTCACCTCCTCACAGTAACACACGGGCAACTGGGAGACTGGCTAACGACCAAATACCTGCCTTACCTCCGCAGGTCTGAGTTCGGTGGATGTTGCACAGGCCGGCTTCTTGCATATTAGCAAAACTGCAACTTCCATGACTGATACAACCCTCGTCGAGGGTTTAGAAACAGTCATCAAATAAGAAAACAGGCCTGCCCATGACAACCATGGGTTCCGCTTGAACGGATTACCGAGTAGCCGGGCACAACTAATAACGTTTAATAACACTCACTAGATAGAAGCAACACCAGAGAAATTCTAGAATTCGCAAAGAATTCCAAAAGCCTATGTTATATTTAATACCATTTCTCACAGTTTTTACTCGATAATTCCTGAACAGCAAACGCAATCAATCTCAAAAAGCCGTGACAGTTTCATGGCTGCCCGGAGCATTATCACTAATGATCGTAAACTAACACTTTCTACGTCAGTCGCGAAGTTATATTCTATCAAGTTCGAATGGACTGAGAGAAAAATAGATGGAATTTGAAGGGCTAGTGAAGCCTCAAAAATCGCTGAGTTTACGTGGGGCTGAGGAAGTTGTGCGATGCGTCACACCGATTCAGAGTGCCTCAAAATGTAACTTTACTTTGAGCCAAAAACATGCCTTCAGAAGATAAATGTAGAGATTTAATCGGATTGATATTTATGTTGAGTGAAACGGGCAGAAGGTTTCAAGGCTATGGGTTGGTGTTTCACGAAATGTTTTGTAAAGTAATAACGAATTATTTTTGCGCCTACGGTGAACTTAGGACCTCTTGTTTCCGATGTTTCGAGGAACAGCTTTCATAGCGTGTTTTAAGAACAGCAGCGCACACGGTTTACGTTCATCACATACGGTCGGACGTCTGTGAAAAGTCAAACCCTGTTGGCGAGTACAAAGGGAACGCAGACGGATACAATTAGAACGGAAGATTCCTGTGCTCAGCGATTGGAAAGAAGGTTGATTGATTCGGGTCAGGCGCTTGATAACTTCCTCCCCAGCCCTGGAGCGGGTGCTTCCAGGCATTAACGTCATAATTCATCATACTCTGGGCAGAAACTCTTTAGTTGTTCCAAACAAATTATGCCTTTAGATAAAACGAGCGGTTTGAGGGAGTAAAGCAATTCATTACTGGGGGAAATTCAATATTGATCAAATACCATAATTTAATTTTCTTGGGCGCTCGATGAAAATCCAATAGCTTACTATTGAAACGTTGGCGCCTTCTGTCGAGAAAACTTCTCGAAGGAAAGTAAAACGGTCGGAGATGAGGGCAAAGGAACCTGAAGAGCCGTTTAATGAAACTCGAGTTAATATCATTCAGACTGCGGTGGATTTAGAGTCCAGAGGGGGATCCCTAAGAATATTAAATTAGTAGAAGGGATTAATTCTTGAGAAGCCCTTCCTTTGCAGCGTATCAAAGAACCTGTTCATAGCGAACGGAATTCGCAATACGCCACACGTTTTCTCGTGACAACAGAAGCAGCTGACGTTTGCTGAAAGAGGAATACTGTTTAGGATTAAAGGCAATCCATTAGCGTTCTCGCTAATTTGGAACGTATTAACTCGGCTCATGGACATCCCGCTACTCAGGCAAATGTTTTCAAACACACTCCTTGTTTGCCGTACATACTGTCGCCTGATTTTCCAGCCCTACGTTAAAGTGGAGCCATTCTCTTGATATAACCAGCATTTCATCCTTTTGTTCGGGGCACTACATCGATGTATTCTTACACATCTTTCAGTCTTATCTAAACGAGTACTTATTGAGCTAACCTACAAAACTTTTAGCTTTGCTGCTTCTCCGTATAGCGCCAGCGATGCTCTTGACTTTCCAACAGGCGCTGTCGAAACTTGTAACAGACAAAGAATGTGTGTTGTCTATGGGTCCTACCTCTTTGAATACCCTCTAAAGTATGCCCCTTCAGGCACAGGATGGAGAGGTAGGGCTGGTTAGGCACCTTCTCTACTTGGAGCATCATAAATTTCGTGAGTGATGGGCCTTTCTTCTTAACTCATGAATTTACACCTCCTGTTTTTAAGAAGTAAATCCTGGGTTGGTTGCCCATGAAATCGTTGGTTGTGACCATCTATCTCTTAGTTGTTATCTCATTTGCCTTCTGTGATTGACACGGTGAGGTTTACTTGAGGAGTGCCCCTTTACCCATTTCTTAGCTCTAAACAAGTGTCACTCATCCTATCATGCATCCCTGAACTTCGTGTTATAGGAGTTAAAAGATGTCGGATTGTGAATAATAGTGGGCCGCTGCTCACTTTGCAACTGGGGAGCCCAATTGGGTTATTATTCTAACGCGCTGAGTAGCACTCTCAATGCTGATGAATCCATATGGATTCATGCTAAGTCTGTGCTCCGGGCGGGTGAATCCTTATGGCATCATTGGCTGCGAGAATGTTCCCTTTCCTTTCGAACTTCCGCAAGGGGCAGGGATAGGTCCGATTCGAGTCAGCGTGGCACTAATGTCTTCAGTTGGTTCTGAGGAACACAAGTGTGTCCGTCGTTTGCGCGTACGAGGTGTATTGCGGGTTCTACAGGCCGTTTTTCGCTGTTTCCCGTGTTGTGTCGCACTCGTTGGAATTTTCGTTTGTATACTTCGATTTTTGGTAAGTTTAACTTCACATAATAGTTGTTTTGCAAAATCGTGTAAGTAACCGTTCATGTTGAGACATTAGGAATATTATTGTTACAGTAATTTTCCAGAAATCATGGAGAAACCAGGGACTTCCACAGGAAGAAAAGATTCATCCAGGAAGAAAAAACCTCCATCAACTCGACGTTCACTGCAAGGTATGCATACCTAAATTCATACCAACAAGTAATTTGAATATTTTCAACTTTTTATTGAAAAGGTGTTTTGCAATTTTATTACTTTCCGCTACCCGAAGGGAAGAAAAGTATAGTAATCGGCCCAAAAACGACGATGGGGACGAAAATGTACCAAAAACTAGGGTTTTTCGCATTTTTCTCGAAAACGGCTCTAACGATTTTGATTAAACTTTCATATTACCTTCTCCTAATCAATACCTAACTTTTCTTCTCCATACATATCTCCATGAAAATACGGTGAACGGAGATAAGGGCCCCTGAAGCAAGAATAGGTTTTTTACGCTTTTTGGCATAACGGCTTCAGCGATTTCCACCAAACTCACAGGATGTTTTCAAATAGTTAATACCTACATATTGTTCTCAATAAATGTTCCTGTGACGGTCCATTGAACAGAGATAAAAATTAAAATTTGTCAAAAATAACGTTTTTCGAACATTTTCGTAAATTCCAGGGTAACTTTTTCACCAGATGTGATAAATCCTAATGGAGTGTCTTTTGGTCACTCATACCAACATTTCGTTCTCTATAATTATTTCTGTATATATATGTTGAACGGAGATATAAGCCAAGTTAACTCAGAAAAGGAGATTTGTCGAATATTAATTTATCGGTATTCCAATTTTCTCAAAAACGGCTCTAACGATTTCGATCAAACTTACGGAGTACTCTCAGCTAACTAGTCCCTACATTTTCTTCTGAATAGATGTTCCTGTAAAATGCGTTGAACGAAGATATAGCACCCGCCTATGTAGCTGGTGTTCGAACTTAAAGGGGTGGCGGAAAGTCGTGTGTTGCTACGCACCAGATATTTTTTTAGATGACAAAGGGTTCTGGTGCACTCAGGAAACAAAGAAGAAAAGTCGACCTTCATGATTTCCGCTTGGCAATCGTAGCATACCATTGCGGTGACGTACCATATCCGGCCACATCGAATCTTCCATCTCGAAATTCACAAACGATATATTCCCATCATCACGATTACGTTGTCGACAATGCTATAAATCCAAAATCACCAAATGGGTCTCTTCTTATTGCCCTGCATGCGAAGGGGAACCCGGCCTTTGCGTTAATTGTTTTCTTGAATTCCACAAGGATCTCGGCTTCACTTTGTTCAAATGATAAGTTTCATTCACCAACATTTTTGGGTGTTTGAGGATTGGCCACCTCATTTATTTGACACTGTTGATTGTAAGATTACTGTTCATAATTGATTGGATAATTTTATTGTCCCTGTATTTGATTGTAAGTTACTGCTCATTATTTTATCATGATTTACCTACTTTTGATTCACCATAAACATTGTTATCTTCCCGATTTTCCAAACCTAATAAAAGATTTGTCAAGCCAATTTTGAATAATATTTCCACCACTTGGTGGCCACTCCTTCTACCTTCATCAATAAATAGATAAAGTGGTTGGATCGTACTGTTGATTTGGTTGGACCAAGTAGACTTCAAATAAGGTTTATGCTGAAATATTTCATTTTCCATTCAGGCGCTGACGGCACCCAACAGACGGCAGATGCTGTGTTGCGGGTTTGCATACACTGGTTTATCCCCACAGGCGGATGATGCCACATGGATTCATTTTTAAAAAAGCAGTAAATTTACAATTTACGGACTAAATATTCTTCAAAATAGCGTATTTATACACAATTAGTTAGCCAGTTTTAAAAAACAAAAAAATAAAAATCCCGCCAGAGGCAATGATTGACAAAACCTGTCACGCGTTGAGAGTGCTACCACCATTAGACTACACGTCTGAAGTATTTTTAGCCTCCCTGTCCGCTAAAGTGGCGTTTACCAGAAACAACTCATACTCGAAACCGCCTGAAGAGGAGAATGATGAGCGGAGAAATACTAGCAACCCGCAGAATAAACTTGAGTGGTTGAACATGTTGAGGAAAGCGTGGAGTTCGATGAACCATCCTAATTCTTCACCTCAATAGAAGAGCTGGTATCGTGAAAATATAAGATTGAGTCAGACTACAAGAAACTAGACGGATAGTATAATTATGTTAACAGCACGTGTGATCAACTACCTATGTGGGGCGCACGAGAGAGGAAGCTTCAGGATCCAAATAAAAATGAAACTCGGTGAGCGTGAGGAGGACTGTTTTATACGTGCGGAAATGAAGTGAGTTAAGATTGAGCTGAGATGGAGTACAAATGGGCGACACAAGGGCAGTACTCGGAACGCGTGAACTGGCGCAGGCAACCGTATGAGAGAGCAAGAAGTTACTGGGGCGATAGTTGGAAGTAGAATGAATTCGGAAGTGCTCTGTCGTCGATAGGAAAATGAAATTGGCGAGAAAGAAATAAAGAAAGGGGAAAAACTGTGGAAGGGAGCTGTTAGAACCAACTGATCGCAGGTGAGGGGCAGGTATTGAAATAGTCAGAGACAACGAGGCGGGGAAGTCCGAGGTCAAAGACTCTAACCAATTTGACGCTTTGCGTGGAACAACCTACTCAATGGGCTGTTAATAAAAACGGAAAACTAAACCTGAACTGTTCGTGAAGGTGATGAAAGTTGAGTGATGGTGGAATTCGGCAACGCATACAGAACTCCTTGGGCGTACAAATTGTCTTTGTTGCACTTAACAAACACAATGAAAACTTCCTCGAGGAGGAAATGAGCGTCGAGAGAAAAATCGCGCAACGTTAGAAACGGAACTAAGGAAAAAGGCAATGTGGAAGGTGGTACGAAGGAGGAGAAAAGCAGCTAAGGCCTGAGGAGCAGAAGCCTTGAAGTTCTGGGCGATTCTTGAGGAATGAGTCATGTTTTGCTGAGTTGTAGAAAAGCGAACCACGGTTCAGTTGCCCAAAACACAATCCACGTCAACAAACTTACGTAATTGCCTAAAAAGAACACAGGAACCAACGTGAACCCCTGGATGACTGAGTGGATTCATGCTCTGACTACCTAGCAGAGCTTTCAAGCCTTTCTTTTTCAGCTTATCCAGCACGCGTTGTAAATAAGGGAAGTTTCTTAAATTAATTACGCGCAAAAGAAAATTTCAGCATACGTGAAATGTGAACACACTTTCCGTGTTCACAACATTATAACGTCAAAACGAGTCGGAAATAGTTTTGGAGATCGGATTGACCAAAAACTTATTCATTAGTTAGTGGTTATTAGTGAGAGTTAATTGTGGCAACCTCGTAAGGGAGTATTTTCAGGAGGCACACTTCGGAATTATGTATGTTTCTTCAGACATAGCTGTGAAATCAATCATTCTGCAGCCCTCTTCTTAGAGTTAAGATTCTAAAGTCGATGCTACGTCGGATGACTTAATTCTCATTATTGGAGCTCGCGTTACAACTGTTGCAGTAAAAGAAACTCTGATAACGGTTTCCTCAAAGATTTCCGGGTTCAAGTAAAAGGAAAGAAAAATGCTGGTTCCGAAAGAAAATAGTGCGACTGCTGAAACAAGTTGAAATAAGAAGCGGTTGTCTCATAGAGAAAAACGCCCTAGAAAATAGATTGAAGGGGATTCTTCTCTTGCTTACGTCAGTCGAGCAAATCGCGTTTATTTTGAGCCGAAGGTGTTTTTCAACGAAAAGAACGAAGACGATACGACGAGAGTGAAAAATACCATTTTGTGTGGTTTAGCGTCGACAGGAAATGGTACTTCAGCTCCCGTCCAATAACAACAAACTGGGTTTAAAAAGAGGCAAGAAGGATACTGAAGACGTTCTAAGGTTTCCTACTGTTGTTCCGAGAGCCCCTCTTATCCATTAACGTTCAATCAATAGCTGCAAGTCTATTTCTCGAGTCAACGAAAGTCAACGTTCATTTTATTCGGTGAGTGCCCGCACACTTTTCGTCGTATGATCAATACGTCCATTATAACCGTGTCTTTCTTCGACTGCCCCTCCTGAACGACGTTTAATTTCTGGTTGTACCGCGCTCCCGGTTCTTGGCGACATTTCACGATCACAGGAGGTCAGCCAGCCATAATAAGCGACATTATGCAAAGTCGACTTAATTACTGAGCGAGAATGAGCCCACTCCTCGTTGCCGAATCGGGACGAGTTCAGGGAGAGTGTTTCAAGTCGCCGATGTTGGTAAACACGGCCAACAGCCCCGTGAAAAAACCTTCCTATTCCGAATAGATTATTACGAGTAGGTAGTGCAGCCCAGCCTCAGAGCGAAGGTAAGAAACCTATGATCGGCCTTCGTGAAGGTTTCTCATGCAAAATGAAGTTCCTGGGTGAAACGAATATATCAGTTTATACCGTGCTGTGAACGCAAATAACTTAAAGGGGATGAACCCACGATAAAATAAAATTTCCTGAATATATAAAACGTTGTAATAAATAAATAAACGAATTTACGGCTACAGCACAAATAAATAACTAAAAATTAACTAATTCTTCTCCTAACTGAGCTCATTACAAACAAAATAACTTTCCTTTCTACTTCGTAGAGCAAGGAAAGTAATAAAAAAAGAGAAGGAAACTTCTCTGAATGGACGAGATGGGCGAGATTAGGAGAACCCTTCTGGAGGTTGGGGTTGACCTGGCACAGTTTCTGCTTCTGATCTCGATGCAGTTTTGGGTCCGGTACGAGAACTGATAACATATTTCTTTTCAGACTGGAAAATATTGATTGATTGGGACTACTAGTATGGAGAGCCAGCATACCGGTACGTTAATTGCTTCAAATAAACAGGAAAAGAAAAAATTCTTGACTCTGTAGTGGTGCGAGAATCAGGACGAAAGTCGTTCAATGCAAACTTAGCGCAGACTGCCGGACGTAACAAGAAGAAACTCAACCCTAGGCGGAGCTGAGCAAGGGATCCCGAGGTGAGGTGGCGATAAGCCCAAAATGGTAGAGCGATAAGCGACAACGGTATGACTAAGGTCCAGTTTCGCCCATCCAAAACCGCGACTCTAACATTTTTCAATTAACGTCGCTAATTTTTACTTTCCTTGGCTCTACAAAGTAGAAAGGAAAGTTATGTAATCGGCTGAAAAAAAAATTTTTCTTCAGATCTTTACGTTTCAGACCCCCCTGAGTCCGAAAAACACTATTTGGGAAAATGGTCTGTGAGTCTGTGTGTCTATGAACGATTTATAGAGAAAACCACCGTACCAAATCAGCTCAAACTTCATATCTCGCCGGCAGGTTACCATGATACGCCAAAATAAGGGTATGAACAAACTTCACCGAAATTTAACTACAGTTATCATCGTGATCAAAACACCAAATATTTTTTTTCTCAACAACGGCTCCAACAATTTTGATTATATTTTTTATATTGGTAGCTCCCAACATGGCAACTATACCATGAAATTCCCATTCGTGGGAAAATGACGAGAGCAGCACAATAAATTATCAAAATTTTCAACGAAAAGCGTTTTTAGCGCAGTTTTTTCCTTATAAACTCCGCTGGAATTTTTGTAGAACGTTAAAAAAAATTGGTATTGTAGTCCAATCCAATACCTAAAGGGTGAGTGTTTAAAAACGCTCATGAGATGCATGGGGGTCACTCCAGAAATTCCTGAATTTCAATTACCACTGTTTCGCTTACTACCAGTTCTAAAAGTGTTTACCCAATAACTCTGCAAAAGTAATTACTATCCTTCTTCAAAAGTTTTGTGGTTACAGCCTCATTACTTATCTGTGTACCAGTTGCTCAATAATGGCCCTGCAATGAGTACGAGCAGCACAATAAATTCCGGAACTGTAAGCGCTATTGCTTCCTGCTGCCGTAACGCGTTGTTTGACAGTTCAAATTATCTGAGTGTAAATGAATTGATTATATAGAATTAGCCATGTACAAAGTGAATTGTTGTAGAGCTGAGAAAAGTTGTGTGTTGCAACGCACCAGATATTTTGTTTTTTTTTACGCCACAAGTTCAGTTTTTTTTTTTTTTTTTTTTATTCAATGATAAACTGTTGTAGACTTGCTACTTTTTTTGTTGTTGTGATACATAATTTTCTATATAGTACAGAAGTACAATGGAACATGGGTGAGGGTGGATGTCCAGCGACAGTCCCTCTCAGAATTAATGCTAATTTTGCCATTCATTGAATATAGTTAATAATTTACGTAGGAGATAAATTTAGGTTACACTAATATCACAGTTATGTTTCAGAAGTGACTACATGTTCCTGTCTATCAGGTCCACCGTTCTTTTTCTTTTGAGACGACGAGGGTGCTGTATTCTGTCCCATGTGTTGAGGAGGCGCTCAAAAGCTGGCGATTGGTGCGAGTTTATCGATGCGTGCAGACGATTCATCGTAGTTTTGATGACTTCCTCCACCAGTGGCACGTTCAAATCTCTATGGATGACGGAATTCCTTACGAACCATGGAGCGTTGGTGATGAGGCGGAGGGCACGGTTTTGTTGGGTCTGAATCCTCTTTATCTGGGTTTTGCATGCCAGACCCCAGATTGAACAACCGTATTGCCAGATTGGGCGTACCATGGTTATATAGATGAGGCGTTTGTTGTCGAGGGATAGTGGTGACGTCTGGCCGAGGAGGGGTTTCAGGAGGTTTATGCGGGAGCGGAGTCTGTTCACTAAATCGCTTATGTGGATGTTAAATGTGAGCCGCTGTTGAAGGTGCACTCCCAGGTATCGTACCGCAGCTGTTTCGGATATCATCTGGTGATTCATCATGATTTGGCTGGTTTGGTAGTTACGTCTCTGGGTGAATGTTGCCGTGCACGATTTCTCGGTATTCATCACAATACGCCAGTGATCTGTCCATTCTTGGATGGTGTTGAGGTGTAGTTGGAGGTTGGAGGAAGTTCAGTAAATAACTTTGAAGGTGAACTTTCTTGAAATTATGAAAATTGGCAAATAGCGAAGAAACTAAAGGTTTGAGACGTCTGCTCGGTTCCGTAATCCCTCAGTGCTCATTCAAGCTGCCAGGAAATCATGTCGAGTTTGGCCCAGTTCAATTTGTAACTCCCAGAGGAAGGGCCATATATTCCTCCGCCACTTCGCCAATCATCTTCCCCGCTTTTATTGTCAATTTACCCCCGTTCTCGATGAACCCATTTAGCTCTCAACTCCACCATTCAGCCATTAGCACCAAGTTCGGGGAAGCCTGATCAGTTGCAGTTGCGAATGTGATTACGAACTTCTGCGGTCATTCTTGAGTTAAAATAGACTTTCGAGAAGATCCGTGCTAGCAGTTAAATTTCCGATTTAGAGCCTACACTAATTTCAAACTTTCATCATCTTTCGCATGTCCTGTTTCTCGTAGTGTGAAATTAGTATTTAGTTGAATAATTTCGGTTCATTCAACGCGGGTATATTTGGGAAATTTATTACAGGAGTTGGAAATGAACGAAATACCCGGCTGGGGATGTAAAAAGGGTAAATTTGATAGACGTAAAAATATCGCCTAGTTTTAATAGGTTTAAAAACTTCGACATTTGCAACACAATAATTGAATTAAAAATTATGTTTGGAAATTGAAGAATGGCAAAAAGGAAAATTTTGAACATATGGTCCAACCAGCTGTAATTTAGAAGGAATGAAATTGTGACAACAGGAGTGGAGGATGGTCGTAAATTCCACACTGAAACATGACATGACAATTCAGAAGTATGTCCACGTACCAACCAGGCGTAAAAATATTGATTTAGCCTGCTTAGCCAGAGTTAACCAAATCTATTCAAGTCACATAAACACATTTTCATAGCGAATGGGTAACGATGTTTGATGTTTTTCGCTTCTTGTTGATTTTGAATTAACACAGCGGCAGCCCGAGGGCCGGAGGAAATAAGAGGTTTTTTTTTCTTTCAAAGGCACGTGATAAGAATGTAACAACGTGAAAGCTCTTCTTCGGGTGGTCGTTAGCTGCGCCGCGATTCTTCCGAAGAGGAAGATCTAATTGTTCACTTATCGTTGATAAGGATAAACCCTTCGGGAAACTTGCTATGTTTAGTGTCCATAAATTTCGGTGAAGCCTGCTCCGTTCGCAAATAACGAGATTGCTCCAGATCTCAAAATGCAAGCGGGCTCGAGGAGAGACGGGGAGTCTCATTCAGACGGAAAGTTCTCTCGAGCCCCAGGCTCTTCGCCAAATTAGTCGCTAAAGGAGGTGCAAGTTTTGCGTAATTAATGTCTAAATTATGCCGCACGAAATCTAAAAGCTCACCTTTCCTATCGGGCTTAGTCGATGGCGGTGCCAGAACCGTTCAGTTCAAGTTCTCGCAGAAGGACTTGAAGGAAATCGTCGAGTTTGAAGACGCTACGTTTAAGCGGAAGACTAAAGCTTAATGAGCGGCGGAAACTGCTTCAGATGATTCTAACAAATTCGTAATGTTGACTAGCAGCGTCATTCTAACCACTAAATCCATGATGAATACTAAGACACCGCTATGCTGACAAAAAATACGTTCTGTAACGCAGTGCACAAATATTCGAGTGCAGTCTTCCGTCTTAAGCCAGTCATTAGACTCACACATTTTCGAAAATGAATTTCAGAAGCCTTTAGCTTTGAATTACTATTTATTGTTATCTGCCAAACACGTTTCCCGCTTAGTACACTCTACAATAGTCAATAAAGGTCCCGTCAATAGCAGTGAGACAGTAACCTCCCCCTCTCACCTGCTAACTGGTGCCCTTGGAGCTGCTGCCTTAGACGAACGGATTTATTTTGGAGCTGAACGTATCTTGGGCAAGCTCTTGACTGTATTCAGGATGTGTTGTTTGATAAGAGACGTCGAACGAATGACCCAAAGGTGCCCAATGAAAAGTGCCTTTGTTTCCGACGGTAGGATTTTCCTTCCCCTTCGCTGGAACTTGTTTCCTACATGTCCGTGAATGAGGCCTTAGAATATTCCCTTTTCACTTGTTGTTACTCTCTTCTTTTCATCAATTTTGGGCTGTTTATTGCATTTACGAAGTAGGAAGGATCTTTACGTTGCGGATCCGACTGAGTCCAAAAAACGCTATTTAGGAAAATGATCTGAATGTGTCTCTTGTGAACGCGATTGACAATAAAAGGCTAAACCAAATCAGCTCAAATTTGATATCTAGCCCGCAGGTTATTACGAAAGGCCAAAATGTGGGTATGAGCAAAATCCACCGAAAACTAACTATAGTTATCATAATGACCAAAACGCTAAATATTTGTTTTTCTCAAAAACGGCTATAACGATTTAGATGACATTTTTTGTACACACAGTCTCAAATTACATGACAATACCATGAAGTTCCCATTCGTGGGAAAATGACGAAAGCAGCACAAAAAATTACCAAACATTTCGATGCAAACCGATTTTAGCGTAGTTTTTGGTTTATTATTCATTCTGAATAATAACCCTATGTTTTCGGTCACGAAAAATTTTTTACAACCCCCCCTCAAAATTTGATACTTTACGTTTCAAGACATGGGGATTCCAAATCTGCAATGTCCGTCCACCGTCCCCCGACCACCAACCACCGACCCCCGTCCCACGTCCAAGGTCCGTTTTATGCCTTTAACGTGGTCTAAAAAATGCGTTCTTTCGCACAAAAATCCCATTTGGTATCTAGTTGTGCCCGTCATCTCGGCAATTCGATCGGACGAGGCCCATGGTTGTAATGGGCAAAAAACGGTTGAAAACATTAACGAAACGCAGTATAATCGCAAATAAGCCCTGTTTTGTATTGTTTTCAAGGCTTGACTCGCAACGCCTTTGGACTCGCAACGTCCTGCCAATTGCTGAGCGAGGGTTCGCTGGAAGCCCCCGTCCCAATTTCCTCGAATCTTTTTACCCGACGGGTCGCCAAGGCCACTTCCTCCGCACACCCCTCCATCGGATCATAAATGCCTACAGACGTTTACGGGTGCCTGGCGCCAGGGGAATAGTTAGTTTCCGTAGTTCCATTGTAGTGAGGTCATGTTTCGTATGGTTTACTAGTATTCGATGCTGAGGGGTCTCGGAGCTTTGAGACTCAGTCAAGCTGTTCATGAGAATAATAAACCATTGTGTAATAATTTGTAGGATTTTTTCTCATTAACTTCGCTCAGAATGTAGTTGAATCTTCAGAAAAATGTATGTAGTATTACAATTAATTACATATACAATAAGGGTTTAATAACGCTCATTACATATGTGCGGACTACTCCAGGAATCCCGGAATTTTAACCGCCGCCGTTGCACTTACCCCAACTCTAACGTTTTTACCCGATAACTGTAGAAGAGTGATTATTATCCTGCACAAAAAAAAGGGGCCTACAACCTCATCAAATCTTTGTGGACCAATCGCTCAAGAATGGTCGGGGCATGGGTACTAGTGGCATAATACATTTCGGAACTGTAAGCTTCCGCTATCCCTTTCTGCCATCGTGAACTGGTGTTTTCGCCAATTTCAGATTAATTGAGTGAAAAATATATTGAAATAATAGCAAAAACCATGAAAACCAGCGACTTTATGGAGAGCTAAAGAAAGTTGTGCGCTTTCTTCTGATTTTATGCGCTTTAGCTTTGAGTGAGCGTGTTTAAGTAGCAGTGCTCCTTACTACTACCTGAATAGATAGTATAACAGATTGCTGAAGGAAGCTCGGGAGGTGTGACTTGATGCAGGGGCTCAATCATTTTTGGGTGTTACAATAATTTCTGAGTGATCACACACAGATCGCCACTTTGTGGTTCACAAAGGTCTGAAACGTACTACGTTAGATATAGCAGAAACAAAATCATTTATTCATCCAAGCGTAAACAAGACTCCAGGTACGTTCTGTACAGTTTGAAACTCCCCCAAAAAATTTCTAAATAATAATACTGGAAAGTTTCTTCACGCAGTCTGCCGAACCTGATTACCACCAGAACGAACGGCCTCATACTTCAGCTGATGATTTCGTATTTGCGAAAATTGTGCAAATCTCAATTCTCAGGGGTAAGCAACCATGAATTATAAGGAGGGCAATTAGACGGTTCAGTAGGCCGATACGTGAGAATAATTTGGTTATTTACGTGGAAGTCTGATTCGTTCGAAAGCGCATGGATACACTCGGCGAATTAATTTCGTGGAGTCGTTTGTGTGTGTTCCTCGTTCGTTATTTCTCTTTTTACGAAAGAAAAAGAGTTGAATGATGACGATCGGGAAGTAAATGTACGGTTACTAAAAGGAAGTAAATTCGTTGAGTTGACAAGGTTCGGTTGTTTCTTTGGCCCGATAATTTTCCCTTCGGCTCGAGCTCAATTCATAAATAATCCCAGGAATACGCTCGGCGAAATCAAAAGAGTTGGCAAGTTTGGGCTAATGAGATGGAGAAGTTGTTGGAGGTGACGCCAACGTTGAGTTTGACGTTAGCTCACGCTTCATTCATTTCCTGTCGCCACGGCTTCCATCTGCGGCGTGATCGAATTATCCCAGCAATGTTTACACGCCTCCGAGCAAAAAATGCATTCTTCCAAAAACAGCACTGAAGTTATTTCAACTTTTCGCATTTCAACGCCGGAACGGTCCCAATTACGTTGATATATACAAATAAATTACGACCAGTTTCGCATGGGCGCAGGAATAGATTTTGAAGTAATGTAAATACATATGTTAGTTGTGTTTGCCCTACAGTCAAGAGACAAGCCGTGAAATCGAAATAGTCTCACGTATTTTTCGACCGTCCCGGGAGGAAGGATTCAGAGATGACTTAACAAATGTTTTTAAAACTCTTCTTTTCCCGTCTCAACAGGAAGCTTATAAACCCGTTTATATTTCCCCAGTGAATGTTATATCCGTAGTTCGTTTCAAAGTGAGGAGCATGAAACACGCTGTTGCTGGAGTTATAAAGACATTCTCGGGCGACATTAAAACAACGTTAAACACCCAACCGGTGACATTCTGTGAGAACCCGAGCACTGATTTACATAAACATGAGACACTCTCTTATACTAAATTTATTCCCCGGAACTTGTCGGTCGAATGTTTGGTACCGTCGTTATTTCGGTTTATTTTCAATTTAATTAGCAAAAGACCGTTGTCGATGAGTTGCCGTTTTCCATTAGAGTGAGTACGTTCTGATTACTGGGCGAATAATTCTGTTTGACGACAGCGGACAGAACAGAACTACGTCAACGCGGGTCAAATAACTAGCAATTACAATTATCGGATGCTGTCCGCACGCCCAGGGGGCGATGATTCGAGGTATCTCCGTTGAAATTGCACTTACACCGCGTTATCATCCAATAGAGCGAAAAGTTAATTGATTCCCAGATCGCAATATGACTTGATGACACATTGAAGACAATGAGTGCCTTGATAAGTCCAACGCGACTGTTAACTTTAGAATATTCGTGTCAAATATCTGAGATGTGTGGCTAATGTTTAAAAAAAATGCGGTAAATGAACACGAAATGGGTTTATTATTCGCTCGCATAATTGGAAAATATTCAATCCAACGTCGGTTTATCAGTAATCCGCAAAACGACAGTACATATGATAACGAATATGTTTGCTAAGCACTTCTAAGACCCATTTCATACGATTGAACATCGGAAAATGCTAGTAAACGATGAGAAACATGAATGCTGTTCAGACGTCGATGGGCCGGATAAGCTCAGCCTTTTAAGTGAATGAAGGATGTAGTTCATGCTGTACAGAGTCTTCGATAGAACTAATTTCCACCGGCACATTTTTCAATTTCAACCCAGAAATTGATTATCAGCTTGTTCCCTGCAATAAACAACCTGGGGGGGGGGGGGCCTTTGGGACTGAGACTGGCTTCAACGCGTCCGAGCACCGGCAGCCAATTAGGAAACCTCGCGTCGGCTTAGGGTAATCCTCAGCTTAAGGACGAACTGACACGAACTCGGTTGAACGTAGCAACCTTCAGCTCTGGGTTCATTCCGTGGAAAGTACGGTTTGGCATGGCTTCTTTCGACGAACATCCGCTCGCACGTCTAAAATATTGTAGTAGTAGGAAGAACGCTATTCGAACATATTTTTGCGGAAACGGAAATAATTTTGTTTATTTCCAATGAGCTCCAGTTCGAGCTCGGCGTGGTTATTTTTGGTACAGTGGCCGGTAGATAAGTAATATAATTTCGCTCCGTGGTCATCAGGGTAGTGCAAAATTCAATTCGTGATTAAAGCCATAAATGTCACCATATTCTGGTACATTTGATCAATCTGCTTAAGTATCTCGAGGTAATATCGACAGATTACTGGATATTTCGCATCTAAGGTTTCAAGAATAAGGGCTCTCACTACATATGCAGAAGTAACCTTTATCAAAACAGTATTTATTACTGGGCTGGAGTTAGCTACATATTCATCGAAAGTTCTACCGTCGCAGCAGTTGACTCGGAACATATTTATACACAGGAAAGAAGTGTTTAGATGCCTCGATGCCTCATTTTCAGTTTTCCGGAGTTTGGCAAAGTTCAAAATGACCACTTAATAAAAGCATTGATCGTTTGTCCTGAAGTTGGCTGGTTCAAAACATGAATATGAAACATATTTAGAATCAGAAGAATGTCTATATGCCTCTAGAAAAAAACTGACCCCCTAATAAAAGATCGTCAAAATCAAGATGGCCAATTTTGAGCTAGGCCAAATTTCAGAGAACTGAAAAAGGGCTATCCAGACGTTCCTCTGCTGATTCTAAATGTGTTTCGTGTCAACCGCCGCGACCTTCCAGGACCGCTGGGCAAACTGTCAAACTTTCGATTATGAACTACGCAGCCCAGTTATTTATTAATATCGATCAGGCGTCAAGAAGCGTTTTCTTGGACATCAAGAAGATGCCTTCAAATAGTAACCATATTTACGAAATGTGTAAGGAAAGGTCGCGGTATCAGCCTTTCAAGGAACTTCGAAAGGACAAGCTCTTTAATTTACTGCAGTAAATACTGACTATTTAGTGCATCCATAGGACGCAAGTCTAGCGTAAGTCAGTAAGTAGTTTTTTTTTGTTCTTTTTTTACCTCACAAATATACTTTATTTGTGTTTGACACCATTAAGTACGCTAATACAGTTATATACTAACAATTTGGCACAGGTAGAGGTAGACTACCCATCGGTAACCACAACTTTAGAACTATAACAGACTATAACGAATAAATAGATTATAAATTAATAATATAAGAGTAGTTTTCAGGTGTAGAGTGGAGATCACAGTTGAGTCAGAAGATAGGAGCAAGTACTAGCAGTGAGGATGTTCATTGAGGTAAGTGGGTGGTGAATTCAATCAGTCAGGTCACTAGGGGTTATCATTTGATCAGAATTCCTTTTACGTTTTAAACGCCGTGTTGACCTGGTGGGTGGAGGGGCTGCAGGGATGGACCTGACGATCTCATTTGGATGGTGTAGCATTCGGCAGACGAGGTTGTTGTATGATGACCTTAGTACATCTTTGACTGTCGGCAAGTCCAAGTCAGAGTGGAGGAGCGTGTTTCTAACGTACAACGGAGATACGGTGATGAGTCGGAGTGTTCTGTTTGGAAGGGTTTGAATTCTGCGGATCTGTGAGTCAGAAGCAGAGCTCCATATTTCGCACGCGTATTGCCATATGGGTCTGATTGTAGACAAGTAAATTTGTCGTTTAGTTTTTAGAGAGAGGTGTTTGCTGTTGAGAAGAAACTTGAGTTGACGAATGCGGTTTTGCATTGTGGTTACAGTTGCCGGAATATGCATGTTCCAGGTTAGTCTGCAATCGAGCACAACCCCGAGGCATCTTACGTTGGAGACCTGGTTTACTATTTCATTTTTAGTAGTTAGTGAAGGAATGTGTACGGCCTTTCTATTCATGAAGTTCAGCAAAGCGGTTTTAGAGGGGTTAATACCGATTTTCCATAGATTCGTCCGTTCTTCGAGTTGGAAAACGTAATCCTGTAGGAAGCCATGCGCGAGTTCAGGAGATGAATGACGGACCAGGACGGCCTGGTCATCGCTGTTGAGAGCGATGGTAGCATGAGGGGACTTGGGAACATCACGGGTGTACAGGGTATAGAACCAGGGGCCGAGAATGCTTCCCTGGGGTACTCCAGCCAGTATATTGCGGGATTTCGATGTAGATGACGAGCATCGTACTGAGAAGGTTCTGTTTGAAAGATACGAGGCAAGGAGCCTGTAGAGCGTGTCAAGGAGAATCCTCTTTAGTTTAACCAGAAGGCCCGGGTGCCAAAACCTGTCAAAGGCCTTTTCGACGTCCAGGAAGAGCCCCAGGCAGACTTCTTTATGTTCGTAGGCGTTGAGGGTGACGTCCACCACTCGGTGTAACTGTTGGGGGCAGGAATGGGGATTTCGGAATCCGAACTGCTCTGCAGGGAGGAGTGTTTCTGTGTGAATTAAGATCTCTGGTAGGAGAAGTCTCTCGTAGACCTTTGGCAGTAAAGGGAGAAGACTTATGAGCCTGTAGTTAGCAGGGTCTCGGGGAGTTTTCCTTTCTTTCTTACCATTACTATCTGAGCAAACTTCCATTTGGTGAGGAAATATCCCGTTCTGTGAATGGCATTGTAGATCTGAGCCAGTAAGACTAACGGCTTCCGGGTGAGATGAAAAAGTAAAGGACTGGTGATCGCATCGTATCCAGGCACTTTTTCAGGAAGACAAATACATTATATAAGCTGTAAATCCCTAAAAAAACTGGTACTAGCGTCCAAGGACGTGATGCGAATCACAATCTGAACCCGCATTTCAATTTGCTCCAAGACCAATAAGCTGATACAAGCGCTGTAAAAATAAATATTACAAAGTTTTCTCTTATTGTCTGGCTTAACACACTACTCAACTTCGGTTTTAGCACCTCATACGAAGGTGATCATATGATTTTCAAGGAAACAAATAGTAGAAAATGTTGGATCCCAAAGTATTGATGCATCTCAATTTTGTAGTTCTCAGTTTTAGTAGTCCTCTGTATTTCATAGAGGTCAATTCAATTCACTGTGGGAGACCAATGATATTATTCTTCAACCTTACGGATCGAAATTAAAATTGTTTGTTTTGGAAACGAGGATCGGAGTAGATGAGTTGCAATATTTGGGTAGCTACTTTAATAAAATGGGGGATGTGTTTCGTTTTCCATAATCAATCAGTCCACTCTGAAAGTTACTCAATCACTGCGTTATTTGGTAAAAGTTCAGTTATTTTAGTTGGACAAAATGTTTTTGTTGCTGGAGTTATCGAACTATCCCGAAAGTCGAAAACGCGTAGTTCCGACCATTTGATGAATTGACGTTCAACTTATTGCTCCCAGGTCGCGTTGAATATTTACCCACACGCGAAATCGACAGTAAAACTTCGTTTGATTCGTATATCGAGAGAGCAGGCGGTTTCTGAAGTTTTATCGAAACAAAAACAAACATCAATTGGTTCCTCTTCGCTTCATTGCTCCCTTGGAGATGATTGTATTGACATAATAAATCATTTCCCTCCGGCTCTTCTCAATTCCGAAATACAATCCTCTGAACTCCCCGCCTCACTATCTAAATCTAAGTGGCGGGTCGTTCATGCTCGAAAAGGTAGGCCGGTTTTTGAGAGAAGAGCTTGATTTTTATATCGAACCAACAGGTTAAACCTGCGTCGTTATAAACGTAAATCTCTATGAAAGCGTTTTCAGATGCATTTTTCGCCGGAAGGTGTTCGGACAGCCCAACGGTTTTTGAAAACCCTATACCATTTACTGCCTGTGAAAAAAACAAAAACAAAGTGAATAGCCCATACTAGCGTAAGGGAGATTATTTAGGTGGCTCCGTGTGGAACTGGTCCGACCACAGCCAGCGGAAGTTTACTATCTTATCTGATCAAAATGGGGAACGGATGTGATCCAAAAAACTAAAAAACTGTTTACATGAAGCCTTCTGTTTTAGTTTTTCACACCTCTGCTAAATGCGCGAAACTATCTGTCTAAGGCATTACAACTGAGGTGAAGCGTTTCGGTTTACTCCGAAACGGAACGCACTTGCACGAGACACTTATTCCAGACAATTGCACGAAACCGTTTCAGTTGACGTCTTTTCGGAATATTTGAAGGGCACTGGGGAAAAACGACTTCAGTCCACTATTTCGTCAAAACGAGTCTGAGGTGCCATCGCGTAGCATTTTGGAAGTACTATAATATGACTGAATCGAAAAATGACAAGAGTGACTTGAGTCCATAGAAATAAGCGTAAGAACATCCGCCCTGCTAGGGAAAAACGACATGAGTCCGAGCGCGCCATGGGAAAAACGGCTTCAGTCCTTATATATTGAGCCGTATTCCACACTTACGACGAATCTATTGCTTGAAAAGGAGCTGACGACGTTCGTTCAATGATGCAGCACTTCTCTTGCCACATTTTGCCAATGGAGGTTAGGGAGCTGGCAATTTTTTGTCACTCATGTTCTGGGAAAAACAAGAACTTCACTGTTATACGATTTTTACACTATATATGGTTGTGCAAGAGAAACGATTCGAAACAGTGAAAGTGATACTTCCGATACGTGGCCATTCCTACCTTGAATGCGATCGGAACATGAGTCTTATTAATCAAAAAACGTACACAGAGACGGCAGATGACTGGAGGGAAGAATTCAAAAGCTGTCGCATAAAACCGAACCCATTCCAAGTAATCGACTGTGGACAAAATTTGGAATTTCAAAATTGGACTGCCTTTCTTTCTCCACTATACGCTGCAAAATGCCCCTTCCCTACCCGGCCGGTCAGAATACTGAAATTCGGAAATGAAAATCCCAGTAAGGTTCTGCACAAGGCAGCATTCACAGGTATGTACCAACAATCTCCGCTATTTGCGAAAAAGTCCACGAAAACCACATCAAGAAGGAGGACGTCAAACAGCGCGGTGATGTTAACCAAATTGTGCACAGGTCAGATACCTATCAAGAAAGCAAAGTGGGACGATTTACAAGCGCTTACATCATTCCTCGTCAAACCAGAAGCTAAGGACTTCTACCGATGTTTGACATACATCAACCAACCAGAAGAAAGTGAGGACGAATACGTTGATAATCCACCGATTGACGCCTAATGCTGGGGAAAAGTGACATCAGTCCGTATATTCCTGAGAATATTTTCAAAATTTGAAAATATTTCATTTAATGATTGTGGAAAATCTTATCAAAAACTTATTTTGCTTGATACGATTTTTAATAAACATATTTCTGATCAAATGGTGATTTTTGCGTATTTTTTTATGAGTCTGAAGTATTGTTTTTAGGTGGGAAACTTTGAATTCGATTTTCCTCAAATTCCGTCCGACGGTACTTAGGTCATTCTTCCCCAGTGCCCTTCATTTGGGGTTTCACTCATCTCTAGTCAAAATTGCAGCTAGGGCTAGGCTCAGACTGTCGGAAATGCCATCAGCGAACGATGCAGCTGACCGTCCACCACAATTTTCAACCAATCGTACGACCTGTGGTACGACCTTTTTTACCCCCACCCCCTGCCCCAGTTTCCAGAAGTTGACCACCTCACCCTCCATCTGCCCCTCCCACCAACCAATCACATTTAAGTACGACCTTTTGTACCCCCTATCTTCGTACTAATATGTGTGTACTATACCCCCTCCCCCCTTACAGTACTTACCATTTCCCCCTCCATCCACCCTCCTCCCAACAGCCTCCTGGTGAGTGTACTATAGTAGGATTATCCCCCCCCCTTCTATTAAAATCCCAGAGCGTTTGGATGAAGTCACTTTTTAAAAACAGTTACTTCCCTGGGACCTAGCACCTCATATACTTACTATAGTTGAGCACTTTATCCAATAAGCTACCAATGAACCGTTGTAGAATAACGTAAACTTGTGGTATAAGAGGGACAGACGTGACATCATCCTTGTGGGTCGCTAGAGTGTTCACATGATCGTTCAAAGGCACGACTCATCAACATGACGTAATAGCAGCTGCCCCAGGCTACTGCGTAGTATTCTCAGAAATGTTTAATAGCTGAGATGTTTCAAAATATGGTGCAATAGCATGTCGTGTTCACGTGCTTGTATAGCCCCAGGCGTTCTATTCTCAGAATTTAATATTGATGCACAAATTATTTCTAAACGTGTTTCGACTCGTCTATTTCGCCGCTGGATCGGACTTTATCGTCTCCAGAAGTTTTGTCACGTAGTCACAAAAATAAGTGCGTATGAGTGAGGACCACGATATAACCAGTATAGGAGCACAGTCATACAATAGCAACATTCGTCGATAGATTCAACTCTGCTTCTTGCAAATACAATAAAACGTCCAACTTTAGAGCAATTGAAAGATAATACCTACTAGTGGTAAATATACTCTTCGGCTGTTATAGAAAAATTCTATTAAAAAAATTTTGATTCACACTTCAGGCTAGAACAATGCGATGTCTAATACCTAAACAGTTAGCGCGAGCGGAGTGCTTTCCTGTATGACTATTACACCTCCGATTACCTAAATACCCCTAACGCCATGCAAGCCCATTTCGCAGACGACGTTGCAGCCCTTGTAAAGTTTAAAGTGATAAATAGCGGGTAAAAGTCAATCCTTCAAAATCTTTGTGCGCTTCATTTACAACTTGAAAATTACGCGTCATGTTGTTACGTTACACGGAGTACCTGTTCCAGAATTAAACTCACTCAAATATCTTGGACTCAATTTAGACTGCGTTTGCGACTGAAGCAACTTAAACATCTTCAAGCGTCCTCTAAATTACCTGTATACCTAAAACGTCTCGTATATCTCACCCCTATGTGGCTGTACGTGGGAGAGTTCTGGGGAGCAGCCAGTGGGTCCCAAGTTGGTCGAATACAAGCCTTCCAACACAGACTCCTCCGCATGATCACTTGTGCTCCTTGGTTCTTTCGAAATTCCGTTTTACACTCTAACATGAACATTCTTCCAATCAAAGACGACATTCGGAAACAATTTGCCACTCTACAAGAAATTTATCTCACACTCCACCCCACCACTGCCCAGACCAAGACGTCGATTCAAGAGGGAACGACGCATTGATTTACTTAAAGTAAATAAAGTATTAATTTGTTGCAAACAAACTTTTAGTTGTTCTTCATACGTGAAAAGTCGTATAAATACTGTATACTCACCTAATGTACAAAATTTAAAAAATATTATATTTTGGAGGCTTCGGGAAGATCAATTTTTGAGGACCTGTAGTGGACTTCCGGAGCATGGGTTATAGATACAATGGTTGCCTCTACTAATGAATTACATACGGACTTTTTTCCTCACGTTAATTTTTGAAACGGTTTTCGGCTCAGCTTGCAGCATTCCCGGCTCCTGTATGGTGTCTCTCATGTCTAAGGCGACAGGTTGCCGGTGGGAATATCCGTTTGCGGCTTTAGAAAAAATATGTGTTTCCTATTCCTCTTCAGTGCACTCGTGTCTCACCAGCTTTACGATATTTCTAGAGAACAATGAGAAGGTGGTCAACACCTTTGTGCGTTGGTTCTTTTGGAACTCGTCTCGTTCGTAACAAATAATCTATTTTCCGTTTAAAGGTTCACCTATTTGTTTCATTGTCCTTACTATTCGCTTAGGTTTGTTTTATGCTGACCACCCTGTGTCATTTGAACATATACGTGTTACGGACTCGTTGAAATTTGAGCTTTCGTCAAAACTACGACCAAAGATGAACGCTGTTATTCAACGAAGCATTCGAGCGCATCTGGACTGATATTCGTTGAACGTTACACAGCCACAGAGTTACATCCTTCTTGTCGGCCCCTCAAATTGTGATTCGATAGCTAATTAACATTCACGGAATTAGGCTAAAAAAAATAAATAATCATTTACGCCGAACCTTCCCGATTAATTAACAGCTCGGTACAAGATCTCTCAAGTGTGTCGGGAGCTGCAAAAGGGGAAACGGTATAAAAAGAAATGAGAGGATCCGAAGAATCGTCAGTAATCACTGGACTTCAACAAGATCAACATGTTTCTCCAATTAGTGAGTGCGATACGGAAATTTATTCGTCCAAAACTCGTGTGCGGTCGGCTCAACGACTTTAGAGCGTTAAATTTAAGAAAGGAAGAAAGGGGGAAAAGAGAAAAGAAAGATCTGGGGGTTTTCCTTGATATTCGGTTTGCGCATGAACAGCGAAACATCTTTTATAATATTATTTTTTCTTGCGAAAAAAAAAGATTAAATCACGCTCGGTTTAGACAAACAAACTCATATCATTCTTAAATTATTTTTCTCGTCAATATCAAATGAGAAGCAAATGCTACGCACAAAACTCTTACAATATTTTGATTGATTTAAATTTCTTTATTCAACGTTAACTTGCACCTCTTAAAATGGTCTCGTCAGCACTTCTCAGTTTCTTCAATGGTTTTCCTTCGTGGGGTTCTCATTTACTGCGATAATCAAATTAAGAATTCATTTAAACACTTGCATTTGAATCCAAATGTAATTAGCCTCATTCATTTTTCATAATTTCTGGTTGGACACTTCAAGTACTGTTTTTAGAACAGTTTATCCTGAGTTATTGCGAACATTTTTGTAATTCTAATTTGAGAACCAAATATGGTTAAATGTGGCTGTAACGAAACGAAAGTTACACGTATGCTGTGAGCCAAATTAACAAATTTCAATTTTTCAAACACCTGATGAGTTCTTTCCATATTTCGTGAAACGCCTTTAATCATCAATATTTGTTAATGATTGCCAAAGACGACTGATTAAATTCTTCAAATCATACACAAATGAGGCGTAATTAACAAATTTTTTTCCATCGTGTTTTTCAAGGCGTTATCTGCACTCATCGCGGTCTCAGCGGCCTACCCTCAAAATATGGGAGGGATCGCACCGGAAGAAATGGACGTCGTCGAGAACGAGATGGGAACTATAAACACTCTAATGAAAATGGGCGACAGCAACCTGCCAGGATTAGGGGAAAGCGTGGAAGAAAACACCAGCGTGAGTTTTTTATTCGTTTCCCACAATTAAACGTTTCTGATTTTGGAGTACGCAAGTTCTAAGATTTTTAAGGCAACTCGTTTCGAAAAATCCCGATTATTGTCTTAAAATTTCACTTGATCATGCTATAATCACGCATCTTTCTATTTTCGAGTAGTTTTTCAACACTTTAAACTTTTATATCCCATTCCACAATTAATTCAAACGCATATACTTTTTAAACAACTCACCGAAAAGTTACTCAGTATTTAACGATTTTTACTTTTCACCCAATTTTCACTTTCTGTTCGGCGTTCTCAACATATCTTACAGCTGTCATCTAAATTATTCCAAACGGGCTAGCCATTTCACTGATGAATGCAAAATCAATCTTGTCGACACGCTAATTAATGAGAAGTCTGTATGATTTGAAGTTAGATTTCCAATTACTCGACGAATTTGGCCAATTTTTGCAACGGGCTTATCGCATTTTTTTCAATTTTCCGACGTTTTTCTTAAAAAGTTCAAACAATATCTACACAACCTCTCGATTATTTTCGCTCAGTTCTTCACCGATCTCTCACACTCGATTTGGCACTATTCCTCTATCATTTTTACGTCAAATCCGCTACCTGAATTTCACAAAACATATCATCATTAAAACCCTAAAATATCCTCACAATTTGTTAATCATTTTTGCAGTTTTTTTCTTCAATTTGCACCTTGAATGCATTGAAGTGAGAATGACACTTAAGTGTTCGGCTGAAAAAAAGACCAATCTTCACGTTTCACAGTTCCTTGAGTTCGAAGGTTAACATTAGAAATAACTAGGAATGCCAAGTAAAGTAAAAACGTCAAAATTGTATGTGCGTGTCTGTACACGGCTTTGTGCGCTGGCAGTTATTTGGTGGGAGGTGGGAGGGGGGGGTGGATTTTATGCAAAAAAGAGAGTTATTAATTTTTTGATAAATAATAGACGAACTCCTTTAATAATCATTAAAACTAAAACTCTCTTCCCCGATTGGAAAAAATTGCCCCATGATTCATATCGAATACTCAGGGCCATTTCAAACCATTCAAACTTTCACAGTTCACTCGAAAGTTTTTGTACAACAATTAATTAAACAGCGATGGAAGCACGCTGGAAAATAGATGGAAAACGATCGCTGCCATAGCTTCCTGGTGAGTGAAGATTCGTGAATGTAACACACAAACAAAAATCTCGATAACTCACAAAGTACTCAAAACAAGCCTTATCGGGGCAATTTAAAAGTTGTGTGGGAAGCAACAAAAAAAAAACATTGGAACAGCAGAACATTGGAACAAACGACGCGTTAATGGTCTCATTCGATTTATTCGTAGAAAAAATCCCCTTCCCACCCTGATACACAATTTTCATTTCCATGGTGGCGAGTTCACGAATACAGTATATCATCAAACAACAAGTGTTAACAAACTCATTTCGTGACGATTTTGTGACATTTTAGCTCACTCTTATCAACATTTATCGAGCGTAGTGGCGGAAATATATTTGAAAACATTAAATTCTAGGAGTTGTCAGGGATTCTTCAAAAATTTGAACAAATCTTGCAATGCTCACCTAAAGACCAACATTTGACCAGATGAATATAGTATTTTGACGTTGGTTGCGTGCCAAAAGGTATCAACATATTTAGGACTGTTTTCTTCACTTATTATTTTTTGGATTTTGCTGTGATGAGCTTCTGTATAAACTATGATAAAATGAATAGCACATAGTATGATCACATTGTCGTGGAAGCGAATATATTAGTGAGATGCGTCAGTTCTTGTATTTTCAATCTACTTTCAACATGACTTTCCGCCATGGGCCTCACAATAAAGATTTCAAATCTTATTTAAAATAAGTTCCTACTAGTACGCTGATAATTTTGTAAATATTCAGGTCAACAGTGAGTATCAAAATTCATAAAAAAATAACTGGCTTTCCGTTGGGCAGCAACGCGTTGATTATTCGTTCTAAATTGAACGTTTGAATTGAAGAAGTTTAATCCAATCATAAGGCGATGGCGCGCAAATCTTTGTCACGAGCCAACCGCTCAACCGCAAAGGAAATACCGGGGGAAACAACTAATTGGCACGTAACAGTCGCCCGCGTGTAAAAAGAATTCGGTAAAAGTGTTTTTAGAAGCAGGCTTGAGAGAATTAACAAGGAACGGAATGTCAGTTGCGTGTATCGTGGTTTATGATTTCCGTTCATGAAGAACGAGGTGTTAGTTATGGTAAGAATATAGAAAGCGCTTGGTTGATCACTGGAAACTTGGACGACTTCCTAATCAGTTGTCGGGTGTAAACACAATATTGAAGTTATCAATTTACAACTATTTTGGAACCTAACTAAACGTGTAATGAAAAAGTAAAGGGCAGGTAATTGTAATTTCCTCACTTAAAATGAAAGCACAAGGTTTTCGTATTTATGTACGTTGAGGTTATACTAATGAGACTGTTCACGAAAACCACCCGTTTAAAGAATCTGGTCAAGTAAGATTGTAATTTAACGTAAAGTTCGTCTATAATTGGCAATATATAGTAACTTCGAAATTAGATTTTTGGCTCAATAAACTACCGAGTCTCCTCAAAGGGGGCAGTTCGGGTTAAACATATCAAAGGTTCGAAAGTTATCAAGTCTGGTCCGTTGGGCCTAAAGCCAGCGAAGTCGACCGGACCGCGACTCCCTTCGTTGAACTCATGATCCTCAAGTTTGGAGGGTTAAATTGGGTGCGGCGAGCCGGCCAAAGTGAGTTAGTCAAGTCATGTTTTATTCTTAAACAACTCGAACTAGAAGAATTTCGCAGTTCGAACGGACGCTAAGCACTTTTTCCGATTTTACGGCTTAGGAAATTTCGTAACGTCCAAAAACCCGCTCGATATTAACGTGCTGCCTTTTTTATGTCCTGTCTCATCAACGATTCTCCGGCCTACTTTCCGATTAGTGACACGTCAGTTTGCTTCTTACTGTAGTCAAGTACAAAACCACCGAATATTATGGGAGAACGGAAATTAACCAGGTTTTAATCATTAGATTGAAATCTGGTAATGCGGAGTTAGCATTTAACTTCTCTCGCCTCGAAGGGGATTTGTTGAGAGGAAGTTTCCATCTTCAATGAGTATTACCAAGTTTACACAGTTCAGTTCTCAACAATTCCTTTCGGTTCATTGAGTAGCACGTGGGCAGGTTAGTGGAGTATTGGCGATACTAAAATTTAATACTAATAATGCAAAAATCATATTTGATAATTTTTTGCTAATTTACCGTAAGCAGGGGAAGAACTGATTGCACTCGTTGAAATAATTTTGCATTTTACGTTTCAAACCACTCAAAACAACTTTTGTTTCGTTTTTGTCCACACGTTCAGAATAACGCCGCATCAAACTTTCGAAATATCAGTTTCGTGAAGACCAGCCCGAAATCGCGTTCCCATTTGGCTCTTTGCTTCGCACACGGCTCCTCCTTATTATGTGCTCGTTTATTGGCGTTAAATGATCGTACGATACTCAACAAAGCTGAATGTTTTCACCCGTTATATTTTTCAGTAGAAGTTCTTTTCAAAACCCCTTCATACGACCCAAAGCAATGTGTTGTACATCAAGTGCAGCTCTTAGCGAAATTGTTAATGAATTACAATACTGTGGGATTGGTTAGCAGAACTTTGGGGAATTCAATACAGTCGGAATTTAAGTTAGGAACTATTTAGTCTTTTTCTAAAAAGCCGCACGGAAATCAGCAGCGCGTGGACTTCGATCGAACTTTAGTTTGAATACAATTCCATCCTGTGGATTTTAAAACACGTGGTTAAGTTGAAAGACCATGATGTCCCAGCGCTAGTTTTTTTTCTCATTTGAATTTCTACTCGTTGAACTGTCCACATATCAAACCCACGAATGCCTTTTCGTTCGTTTAATAAATAGGTGGAAGGTAGTATTTTGGTACCTTCGATACCTTACTTGTATCGAATGAATCAAATTCTTTATGGAGTAGGATTGTGAATTTTGAATTTGCATCAAGTAGTACTTTTGCGTGATGATGGTTTCGTTGCTGGGCGGAGAGCGAATAAACTTTTCCCTCCGACCGCCTGGGTGGTGTTTCGAATAGTTGTTCCAACATTTTTGGGTCTAAACCGTAGGGCTGTTGAAGAGTGAATAAAGGCGTTTGAATGAGGACGATGTTTAAGTTTTACTAGTCGTAAAGTCCTAAAAAGCCAGTTCGTCGGTGGGTACTTCGGGATTTCTGACCAGGTCCTTCTCCTACGAAGGCACACGAAAGGTACTAAATTTGTTAAATTCCTTTCGATTGTCCCCGATGACACATTTTGAGTAAGGGAAAACTTTCACCTCGAGAGCCATTGTTTGGATCGTGTAGTCAGTAATTTCAGTTCAAACGTAAAAAATCCTATTCCATAAGGTTCATTGGGCATTCAGTACTAGCTCTCAATTAGCATCCGCTCGTCACCGTCAGACCGAGTTACTAACCCTTGGTGGAAATAAATTCTCGTTTTCTCCTTTTAATTACTTTTCCTGCGGGCAGTGTCGTAATAATCTATAGGGAGGTTTGTTGAAGACGATCTAAACCAACGGAAGGAGTTTTCTTATCGTAAATCAGCACCTTCAGCAAAGGCGCCTCCGCCGCTCGGGATGTCCCTGATAAGCGACAATTTTCCGCTTGGCACTTCCGCTCGCCTTGCGAAGTTAAACGGCTTGGGAAAAATTGGAACGCTCGATGAAAGAACGATGAAACTAAATGAGCAGGATTTTACGAAAAAAAAGACGCCCTTCACGAACCTAACTAATATTTCGAGTCTTAGTTCTAGCGTGCAAAATCGCTGAGGATTTCCCAAGTAGTAGAAATATTATTGAGGGGTGTATGCAGCAACGCAAACTCACCTGAAAATTGCAAGGTATGACTCTGCGAATGACTATCGTCTGGTAAGTGCCGCCATGCGTAATACACTTACCCTCAAATTACACATTATTTTAGTTTCTGAGAGTGTCCGGCGAAATACGGTGAAACGAGCACTCCAGAATCGGGTTTTCTATTTATATTGTTATGGACATCCCTATTATTATCCGTTCCTTCGCGACCAATGTTGTTGAAAAGTGAGTTGAAGTTAGTCACCGTCGGATTGTTATTCTGGAATTGTTGTTTTAATTGTTAACAATCTAAAATATTGTTGAATCGCCTGTTTTGTGTTAATTATTTAACAATATTTTTGAGCTCTTGTATAGCTAGAGTTGAAGCTTTAGTAAGATAAAATGTTAAATTTAGTGTTTCACAATATTGTGAAAAATACACCCAGAAAAAACTGCCTCATAATTACCGAAAAGTGATCATTTAAAACAAAAAACCTATCGATCGATCAAATAGTTACCAAGTGCTTCGATTGATAAGCCCAGATTCAGCCCTAAAACCAAAACGACCGACATCTAGCTTCGGAATTTTTAATAACTCGTCGAAGGGTGAAAACACCCTGCACTTCCGCTGGACAGTAAGGTGCGCTTTTAACTGGTCTCTGATGCGCAGCTTTTCATAATAATTTCGCTCAAAGACGAAACGTACTGAAATGATCAAAAACCGCCATCAAAAAATTAGACGAACCAGTAAAAAACATTTCATCGCTTCGACATCAAACGTTGACTCTTCGATCGCGATTAATGCTATTTTTAAACTCGTGTTTGTATCTTCAAGTTGAGCAAATATTTTAAGCCTTTGCAGCAAGTTTAATCCTCAATTTTCGTTGGTCTAGATCAACATTTGATTGATTCCGTGCTTCCACAGTAAAACATATTCGTTATAAACTGGGGGATAAAATGTTCTTGAAGTGATAGAAGAAAAGATTCGACGATTTTTATACCCCCAAGCTCTCAAAAAGAATGTTTTAACTTAAAAACGTGCCCGTGTTATTCTTTAAGTTATACTTTACAATTGACGCAGATTCACCTCCTCGTTAATGCTTTTTCCGTATTAAAAGACGATTCCACAAAATCTAATGTTAACACGTCGATGTGACATATTTTTGTTCCCTATAAATCAGCGTTCACTGATGTTTGAAGACTGACGACGGACAAAACGTCTTTGGCTGCAAATTTTGTGAACGTTTTCACCAAAATCCGTTTGACCGGGTTCTCAAACAAATCCTAAATATTTACTTTGTCGAATAAAAACAAACATGTTTCATACATCTGGTGAAGTTACATCTATCTAGGTCCATTTGATTAATAATATTCAAGCTTAACAAAGTATGAACATAGAAATCTCTTCTTCAGAGATTTCTCTCATTTTCCTCTTTATGAAGCGATAATTTTGTTTGCTCGACACGAGTTTCAAATCGTTAATTGATTGACATAAATACGCGTAATTACGTTCGATGAATGTGGACAGGAGTGAGCTAGGGGATCTCAATATTTAAAAAACGATGTTCGTTAACTATCAAATCTGGTTGGTGCGAAGTAATCACACTTCCTTTCGAGCAACGCAAACATACAAAATCTCGAGCTTGATAAAAAATGATCAAAGTTTAGTGGGTGAATTTACGAAAATTTTAATTCTGAACCATTCCGACTGTGTAGACCAGGATAGACTTAAATGAACACGGTTTAAAGAAGCACAAAACGTGTAATTGGAGAGTTGAAGTTACAACAAGGTTCGAACACTTGAAGGTACAGAGGAGAAGTGAGTTAACATAACATAAAAATAAAATCGTTCTGAGTGCGGTGACAGGGGGGGAAACTGTCGCTTTGGAAGGGGTATAAATTCTTCTGATTGGTTTCGTATGGAGGATGGTTGTGACCAGTGGAGGGGTGACTGGATGGGGACAGTAAGTATTTGAGAAATGAAAGCTCGTTACTCGGGGGCTCTATTGTGTTTTGTGGTATTGGAATCTGAAGCCTATTGTTGCGAAGTGACAAGTAGGAACGGTAATCCCAGAGGTGGGGAATTTCGAGGCGCTTGGGAAACCAATTGGGGAACTCCAAGCGGTAAGAGCCGGACGACTCGCAGGTATAAGGATTATCGGATCCAAAAAAAATGTTGAGATGTTGGGAAAAACTGAGGTCAATGTATTTTGAGACTTGCTCAAAACACCGACTATATTTCGAATTTCATCATTTTCGTATATGCGACACGACGTTGTAATGTCGAGAGGCGGTTTATCTTCATATTTCGTAATTTCCGGGGCAGCTACAGCGATGATCCACGCAACTTCGATTATGAGGATGGCTCCGAGCTTTCGACTTTTTCAGGCTAGAGGGCGGGCCGCCGTGACAAGATTCGGGGAAAATTCAACAAAGAGAAAAATAAAGTGACGAATGTAATAAACCTAAGGGCATAAAATGAGACATCTTTAGGAAACACGATCACGTTTTTTTTACTTGACGAAAAAAAAAAGTTCTTCTTTAGAAGCAGCTGGAAAAAAAAATTAAAGTACATTCATTAGTCAAATGGAAATTGAAATCTACAAGCTCGTGCATAAAACGTCGAGAAAAGTTAAGGGAAACGTAATTACACGGATTGGGTTGAATAAACGAAAGAGGAATTGCTACTTAAAGGGGAGAAGCCGAAAACTTGTAATGAAAATACGATGAATTCGTGTTTGACTAGTGCCGGGTTGGGACCGTTGAAATTGGAGTTTTCCCGAGTTGGTAGCTGTTACATTCGGTAATGAAAGTGCGTGTAAACAAATTATATTCAACTCCGAGTGAGAGGAGCTGTGACAGATTATTCAAGATAATACCTCCAGTGTCCACTGGACTGTCCACGATGCGATCTTTAGGAGCGGCCCGTTGATGCTACAACGCTATCACTTTTAAGTATGGCGAGCGTATCATTAAATATGGAACACTATCATCATTTATCGTTCGCAAACTGTCAGTATGTGGAATCTTGTTGATTTAAACATGGGTAATATTCGCAAAAAAAAGCTACGTCGTCATTTTTATGTTGGAAAAGTGTAGTAAAACTACAATGCCTTTTTAAGAACAGAACTGCCCTTGTTTCGGATGGTGGTCGAACACGAATGTAACCTTCGGTCTTCCCACGAGCAGAATCGCGGACAGATGGCTACAATCCAACTTTAATCCTTCCCCAATTTCAACGTTGCCGATCGTAAATTCTCATTGTCCGCTCTTTCGAACTAAACTTTTTATCTTCCGCGTAAAATGTCGGGTCTTTTGGATTCGCGATGGCGTCATATCGTTTTCAAAGAATTGAAACGGTTTATTACTTGTTTATTTGCGAGAGGTCGTTTCAAAACGATGAGGCCACTTCAACGAATGAGAAGGGCGCCATTGATTGAGCCCGTAAGTTTCCGCAGAAGAGAAAAAGAGTTCGGAGAAACCCTGAGTCTATAATCGAGGACTAGTCCGGGAGGGGAAAAAAACGAGAACGAAGGGAGGAAATAGAACGCGGAGTCCCGTCAGGGAGATGTTTACACATCTTATTCAGAAGTGGCAGTGAAAACAAAAGGCTTTTCCGGGATTGAACGCAGTACACATCTTACTAGGAGACGAATAGTGGTAGCTCGTCTCGTCGTGAGAGTCGGAGGAAGGGCGATAACAAAAGGCTCTTTCCGCAACGCCAACTCTCATCTGGCCGTTGAACAACTTACCAACTCCTTCCATTCATGAAAAAAAGAAGAGAGGAAAAAATCAGCTCCGACAACGCGGAAAACTTTCCTTCATTTGAATCTTTCGCGTTTCAATGGTTCGTACAAAATTGGAGCGTAGGGTTGAATGAGCTGATCGGGTGTCTGAACAGTTACTGTTACTTTCACGATAAACCGATACAAAGTTCGTGAGGGAATCACACAACGTTGACATAGATATCATTAAGGTTATAATGAGCGAATCGCCGAAACTTGGCAGTATATTCGTGGTGGATTTTCGAACCTCATCCATGTCACCTCCAGCTGTAGTATGCTAATTTGACCTCACGCTGATACACATTCAATCTTAAGTCGAGTCATCAACGGTAGTTACAGCTTCAAAAAATTGTAGTTCATTACCCTCAGGCGTCTCCCTCCGCGACGTGATCTCAAAATACGCAAAAGGCTTTTCTCGCCACTCGAAAGTTGAAAAATACGTTAAGATCAATGAGCGTTTGAAGTATTTCCAGGTAAATAAGAGGACGGTTACTACGAACATGTTGGTAAATACTTGTAACGTTCAAACTACATTTCTACGAGATACACAAAATATGGAGCCAAAGCGCAGATTGTAGGTTTAATAGAAATCCTTGGAAAAGATTTTATACCACGCAGCTCTCCCCCATTTCAATCTTATTTACATAACGAGCGGATAGATGGATTCTCAACGGTTAGGTGAGGTGGACCGCAAAAGTTATATTATTCCAGAAACTTTTATTATTAGAGCGCGGACGGTATTTGGGGTATAAAACTTCCGGCTGGAAATATGAATTAAGGTTTTATTGAGGTTTGTAAGTTTTACCCAAATTCAAACTCCGCCCTTCTTCTTGAAAACTTTCCATTTCAAGAGAGTTGGCGGTCCATTTGGCTTTTTATGTAGTCCGGTCGTTTCTTCAGAATTATTGTTCTTCGGCGATATTTTATTTTTCTCGCCGTATATTTGCGCCATGTCCGATCTGGTTCAAACTCTTAAACGCACGGTTGCTTATTTTAAAAACCCGATAAGCTTTTATGAGTTGAATTTATTTTCTAAACCGTTCTCGTGTTTTTCAAAGAAATTAATTTCTACGAGCAAATATTTTTATTTAATCGCGGGGGGTTGTAATTTATTGGCTGGCAACTTCACCCGTTCTTGAAGGACATAATTCACGCAATTAGTGTGGACATTACAACTCAAAGTGTACTTGATGATAGTTTGAAAACCTTGCTGATCGCAGGACCTCATCCACTTAACTCAAACCCCCTACAAAAGCGTGCCTTTCTAATTTCTTCGAAAATTACAAGTTCTCTCACGCTTCTATATCAATATGATGCTCATGCGGGCGCTTTTGTGTTGATCAATTTGTGGTTCGGTATTGATATTTTTTTCTAGGGTTTAAAAACTACCAAAAAGATTAATTTTATGTTCACTTTCGTGGAATCGGCTAAAATCAGTTTGATTGAAGAAATCTTGGGTGAAACAAAGAATATGGACCGACCGCTTGATAACGCTACGACTGCATGTATCGATAGGTCGCTTGATAACGCTACGACTGCATGTATCGATAGGTCGCTTGATAACGCTACGACTGCATGTATCGATAGGTCGCTTGATAACGCTACGACTGCATGTATCGATATAGTTATCTTATATTTATATCATATACCCATTCTTAATTTCATTGAATTAACTCCTTTTCATAGTCTTTGTACATTTAAAATAATTATATAACGGGGTATTACATAATGAACATTAAATAATTGGCATAATCGTACAGCTGTCGTTATTTCTAATTTCAAACATGGCGCCAGAGCCTACGATGTCGGGCATATCGATAACATGACCTCGGTCGTCATATATCGATATATTGCCTTATCAGAGGGAGCGGTCCATATTCTTTGCTTTTACCAGAAATCTCTTTTAGCTGTCACTACTATATATTTTGTAATCTGCTTTTCTAATCTTCACTGAGTCAAGGAAGCGGGTACATACCCTGAGGTTAGTTAATTTGGACCGGCTATATAGAGCAGCGAGTACTAGGTGGTGGACTGCGAATATTTGCAACCGAAGCTGTTTTACCAATCTTACCGCAACTTAACCGAATAATATGCCTGCAGAATTCGCAAATGCCGAATGATTGTGATTTATAATCAGTATTTAGCCCAATTTTATGTAAAATGAAAACAAACTTGACTTTCGTGAAGAGTGGAAAAAAAATCTGAAATCTCACTTCAACATTAAGTCCAATACTGGAAAATACGGAAAGGAATTATACTACCAGTCAACTCATATCGCTACTAACTCTCTGAAAGAATGCTTACAGTATGGGAAAGAACTCAATGTAAACCACTTCCTGAAGAGTGGAGGTTTAACTCACATATTGCTCGAGCTAATGGCTAACGACGGCCACTAAGCCACCGATTAACGTTTTAAGTCAACTGGTAAGAGAATAAAATGGTTTCTCATAAGGGTAGGCATTGAGTAGTTGATGAACACTATCATTTCGTCAACTAAATTACTGCACGGATTATTCAAAATTACCAGTTCATGACTTTCAAATCGAATGAAATAAATCTCCTTATCATGAGATATGAAACCGCCAAATTTTCTCGAGCCCTGTGTAAAAAACGAATTTATTCCTGGATTATCCAATGTGGACAATAACGTGGTTTAAATTGAAGCGATTTCCTGATATTTCTACATCCATACCTCCGCGTCTGTTCAATTGAACCCTATTCCGTACTTATACTTGAGAGTGTAGTATATTAGGATGAGTCTATATTTTCATTTGAAGGTAAAACAGACATTACGCCAATTGAAACTATTAAATACTATTCTTAGAAGATCTGCTCTTGTCTGGCTCTGCCTACTGCCATACGATAATATTTCGAAATATATTTCACTTCTGTCTCTTTCTCTCATCAAAGTGAGAGTGAAAATACGTTTCCTCGTAAATGTGGCAAGACGAATGTGACGGAATGTGACCGTTAGCGAAACTAACGTACCTGCCGAGTGCCCAAGCGTGAAACGACGGGGAATAGCGTACTTATCGAACTGATCTAATAGGTCACCATCAAAAACCAGACCTTTCTTAGAGTCGAGGTCCACAGTACGATTAACACTTTGTGCTTGAATCCAAAATACAAAAATTTACACGAATGTGGGGCAACTATGCAAATCATTCTGTGTCCAATAAGAACTGGCTCGATCTCTACTCTTCATTTTGGAGCCATAGAAACAGTTTTGCAGGAGGGTAGTAAAGTTCAGATTTCAAGCAAATATTCTTCGCCCCTACGTCGTGAAAATATTTCATGTAAGGCATATATACGAGCCACTTTCGTAATGTTAATGCACTACCTTCCCAAAATTGACCAACTTCGTCGAAACGTGTAGTCAGTGCAATCAATATGGCTGGTTTTATTTTTGATGCAACAATGAAATAATATACGATTTCCTTTAACTGCAAACATCATGTTACAGCATGAACCCAACTACATGTACGAATACGAAGTCAAGGACGACAAATCTGGAGATTACAAGACGCACCGCGAATCCCGCAAAGGAGACTTTGTCGAAGGCTATTACAGCCTCGTTGAGCCTGACGGTACTCTTAGGGAAGTTCGCTACACCGCCAGTAAAAAAGACGGATTCAAAGCCGTCGTCACCAAATCCGGCAAACCCTACGGTACTGCTCCGCGTGCAATGGACGCTCCTCGCGCCGCCGTCCCTTCGCCATTCCAAACTCCAGCCCCCGAGGTGGATTTGAACGAAGATCTTCCTTCGGTTGCCGATGAAGAGCCTCAAAATGAGTCCGACGGACAGCTTGACGCTCAAAGCGAGCCGGTCAAGACAGACACGCCAGTTACCGCTCCTACAGCATCACTGAAATACAAGCAATCGCCTTATTTGCAAATAAGGAACGCTAGGCCCAGGCGTCCGTACAGCGTCTACGAAAACGCGAGAGACCGCAGATATTATTAATTATGTATTGTAAGGGCGTTGTTGTTTCCTTAAGCCATCATTGTTGTTGTTGCTGTTGTCTTGTTCTAAGCGATTATTTTTATACATTTCCACTCGTAATTTATGGAAATAAACTGTTGAACTGTGGCTTTGACATTATAATATCACCATCAATAATTGTCACGATGAAAAATCTTCAAGTGGTTGCCCTTACACAAGGAGAACGTATAGATGAATATTTAACACGTTGCGGTGAGGGTGCAAACACAACGTGGTGCTGCGGGCATGGCCACATCAAGATAGTTCTTAAACCTCCATCGTACTCCCCTTCCAACGCTAACTACCGTTGCAGAGAAAGAAATAATGTCGAGCACTTCTCACATAAAAACCATCAAACTGTGTTTCAACTGAAAGATGGATCATATTGGCTATTGCCAACTAAAAAAGCGCCTGCTTTGGTGCCATATCAGCAACCTACTTCTAGCACAATATGCTAGACGCCCCTTTCCGCTTTGTCATGTAACGTTAGGAAGCGTTGGAAGGTAGATTATTGCAGCCACGTACGAGAAAGTTGTTGGAAATTCTCGTTTTGGGACGTTTCCCCCTTCTTCTTTGTTCAGCGGTGTAGGCCGAATTAATTGGAGCTTTGAGCTTGGGACGGTCTTTCCTGAACCACGAGTTCAACCCTTTCTGACTTGAAAGCCTCTTGTTTGCAGCTGTTCGAAAGTCCACCTCTTCAGTTATTTTAAAGTGACAATGGATTTCCCCTTTTTCTGGACTTTCCAAAATATCCTTTTCGCACCCCTTAATTTACATTCCTCACCATGCACACAGCTCTTCCTAAACTCAGTCAACTATTAGCTCTCAGGAACGCTAGTCACCTCCCAGCTCTCCCAATAGACACACGTTTCACATCTCTAGGACAGCTAATTCAGACTCATCTCTCTCACTTTCAGTCACAGAGTCACTTTTTTTGTACGTGCTCTAGTCTTGTTGTGATCTCCCAACTCTTCAATATTGCAAATTCGCTATAGAAAACCCGTCCTCCTGTTTCAATACCCTGGCCAGAACATTAGTCTCACCTCTCCACTTTGATCAATGTATCTTTTTATTCGCTAGAGATCAGAACTTGAAAAGAGCGCATCAGTTATAAAATGATTATAATCATAAAATTAACTTCATAAATTAAATAATAACGAGAGATTCAATTCAGAGATGTATAGCTTATAAAACTGATTATTATAAACTATAAATAATACTAATTAATTATAAAGAGTAAAATAAAAAAAGTCTTTCCGTTCAATGGTTCGAAAATTGAAAAGATATCTCCGTATTGGCACATTCCCCCCTTTTCCACCTCATTCTTCATTACGACATCCCATAACGTTATTAATTCACTTGTGTGTATATAGCCGACGATCAAAACACCGACGTAACGATAATATAACATTCCTGTGGGCGAGAAATTGATGAGAACAGCACTATAAGTTGTCGAATCGGTTTTAGAGTAGTTTTTCCGTCCTAAATCCGGCTCATAGGCAGTTAGGGTTGAAAAAAATTGCACCTTGAGCCTTTGTTGCCGAATTTGCTATTCTGATATGACGACCTTGAATAAGTTGCGTTCAGTGGTGTTTTTGCAAATTCTGTAGGTACTTGTTTCCCTCCAGGTAAAATGCGCCTTGAGAGACAGGGAAATATTCAATTTCCCTGAAAGCTGGAACGGAAGCTAGAACGTAACATCAGACCCTCAGCGAAATAGGGCGGTTAAAGTTAAATTGAGAGCGCGTCTCACTATAACCGCAGCTTGAAACATTTAGTTAACACTGACAGCTTTCTCCTTCCTTCTCCGTCCCCGCTCATTTCCAGGTGCGATATTCAACGGACCAGAAATATTAATTGTGTTCTCGGCGTCCTGCTCTTCGTTGGGATAATCCGCTTGATAAGCAGACTGCTTTTATCTAACAAAAATGGATTCGCTTCGCAGCAATGTTAGTCATTATCTTGCAGTTAATAGCGCCATAAACGTTTGAAGGGTAATTACTCCGACCGTGCGTTGGAAATTTCGAATGCTCGGAGTTTAAACGGATTTTTATGGCTCAAGTTTTCCCCCAAAACTGGGAAATGTATTTTCTTCTTCGACCAATTAGATTATTCATGAGTTCCAACTCCACCTAGACAAAATTTTACTATCAAAGTTATGTACAACTTTTCTCATCAAGGAAATACAAGACGAAGACGAGTGGAATTTGACTGATAAAGTAAACGCTTCACTCGTAACTTTTAACGACATTGTTGTTTTCCGCATAGTTGGTTGATAGTTCCTGCGCTCATTTGAAATCTGCCGCAACTCCCTGAACTAGTGATTAATAAAGCATCGACTAATGTGATTTATTTATTTATAATGAGAAAACCTCTACAGTTCAGTGATAAACATTTTTTAAAAACATAACATAACATTTGGATATTTTACAATGATGAAACAAAGGTTATCTTTTCTTTTTTCCGTAATTCCTGCGTTGTGGGGTCGTTCTCGTCACCATCCAGTAAATAATTATATCAAAAGACTCAGGAAGCAGTTGTAAATCGAAGTCAGTCAAACTTCTTGAAATAAATGGCGCCACCTTTTCCTCTTAGGAGTGGAAAAAAAGCTGTATTTGTGATCACGGGAAAACCACCTAATTTGACAGGAAAAGATCTATAACACGAACGACTAGTCTGGCACGAAGACAACCTTAATTTACTGACCCCAATAGACTCGTAACGGCAAGTGAAGAAAAACGAGAAGGGATTATTTAAAACGGCTCCAAGTTATACGTGCACTGGTTGGTAATGGTGCTTTGAAATAACGAACGATGTTTCCAGGATCGAAATTAGTTACGGCATTAAAGAATCAGCGAATCCCATACCTTATATTGGAATTGGGTCGAAACCCGCTCCTCTCATCCAATTTTAAGCTAACCGCAACCTCTTCGGCTGACCATTAACGCGATATTCGTAGTCCCCTCTCAAATCGAACTCACACTTACTCAAAGGGAAGTTTAACTGAAGTGATCGAGTTAATCAAGGACGCTCAAGTGACAATGAACATCAAGCCAAGTGAGCCGTTTTATTCCAGCGGGCACTAGTACTTGATCAAATTCATAGTACTTCTTTATATTAAGTTTTATTCCCTCCTACGAAGAGGATATACTTTTTTCCGGAGGGGCGCTGATGTTTCGCCTACAAAAACAGTGTAGAACAAGGAAAGCGATATGTTGAGATTGGCGGAGAAGTGCAGCGAGAGCGTTGCAATTTAAACTCCGTCGGATCTTTCTTCCCCAATAATTTACTTTAGTAGTTATTAGATTTGAAATTCAGTACTGGCGAAGAATTCCAGGCTAAGAGTTCCTACACTAATTCTAATTTGTAATGTATTTAGGGGATTTCGGTTCGAAATCGCCTGTTCACATCCCGCGAGTGGTAGTTCGTGTCTGAACCTGTCAGGGTGTTTAATTAAGATATACAAAGAAGAAGAAGTTTATTTTGTATTATAACCTATTTGAATAAATAGGTTACTTTCCGGTTCTACCTTCAACAACGTTTGTTAGTTTTCCTAAATTCCTTTAAAAACAGTAATTAAATATAACATGATGCCGAAACAATTCGTTAATTTCGTGCAATTAACTTCAATTGATGCTTGCAACATTATTTAAAATGTCTGACGAAGAATCCGCTGTCAATCTACGTCGACCACCACCGTTGGCGATTGCCGATCACCCGTTGGAGTGAGGCCTAGGGCAATGTACGTCCCACTCCTTCCAGAACCACTTACCCACACCCCGGAGCCTGTTCCCTCCGAAGTTTTCGATCCACATGTAAAGATGTTGATGCCATTGGGAGGCGACTCTCGCTGATCCGTGAACCTCTCAATGGCTGAACATTATATTTCCTCTCGAACTCATGCATGGTCACAATTGCGTCCGTGATCATGCTGAGCCCCCTATAAGTCTCCAAGTCCCAGGTGTCAATTAGTCGCCTGTGGCACCTTAGCAATACCAAGCTTGGTGAGTCTGTAAGCTACCTTCATCGCCTCTGCCTTGACATAAATGTCCTGGGGAAGAAGGTCGAACAGTCTCTCCATGGTGATGGTAAGCTAGGCTGCTGTTATTGTATATATTTTATAAGTAAAACATCGTGGATCAATAATCAGTCATCATTACCAAAGCTTTGTCATACACATCCGTTTTACTATGTTTTCTCACAACCCATTGCAATCGAGTAATGGAATACACTTTTAGGGCAGACCTTTTTCAATTGCCACTCGACACTAATTCAATTTGCCCCTAACGCACGTTACTAAATTCATATTAATAAACATAAAACCCTCTCATTGTGAGGCAAAACAAATCTTATTGTGCCAACATTCCCTCGAGAAGAGTTGGAAATTTCGATTTCGGCTGCTGAAGATTTAATGCGAGAGAATACCGGGTCAATATATCTGTAAGTCTGTCTTAGGCAACTGGATCGTTCTGAGATGGCGGAGCAAAGGATGGAATCACAAGCGAAAAGGAGGGTAACATCCCTGAAGACAGTGATTTACACCGACTCAACTCACTGACCCTCCCCGGGGCAACAACTCAATCCGTTCTCTCCTCCGTGCCCCACATTTTACTGGGAGAAAATCAGTAAAAGAATACTACGCTAGTCGCTACGTGGGAGAGAATTGCGTGCTAAGCTTTTATGTACCTTATTAACGACTTCCTTTGTTCCCTTATGAAGTTAAAATTGTGGTTCCGGGACCTGCTCTATTTGCTCTTGGCACGTAAATTGAGTATTATAAACTCCCTGAGTACTGGTTTCTCCATAACTACCTCGCATGAGTTAAAAAAGCTCAAGAAAGCTCGACATAACACTAGATGGAGCTCCCAGTGGTAAGTTGACGATAGTCCACAAGTGGGTGCGTAGTTATTTTTGGAAGTTAGACGAAACCAGGTAAGGAGCTCCTTCAAAATGGTACGGGTTTCCCAAGGCCAAACCTACGTGTAGTGGCACCGGGAAGCTGGCTACATGTCAACTTGCCGTACCTCCACAGGTCTGAGTTTGGTGGTTGCTGAGTGAGCGGCTGAGCTCTCGCGTGATTGCGAAACCTCAATACCCGCGACTTTCAACTGATACTATTTTGTTATGAGTATTAAACAACATTTTGATAAGGAATCAACTCCTGCTTGTACGAAAGGAGAATAAATACGCCAGGAATGCTGTCATTATTTTGACCGAAGAAATTTCGATGTTCCTACCAATGCAGCTTCGTTAAACCCATATTGTTCTCCAATGTCCGATTCACCCCTGAAAGAATAAGAGCTGCTGTAAATTCAACGGCGGGTCATTCGAATGCGTAATGCGTCATGCCAAAAGAACGTTGAGCCACTAGCGGCTAATCCTTTATGCGTTCGCAGAATCTGCTCTTGATTGCGAATGTGCCACTAATCAAAGCTTGGCAAAATGATATGCGCCGAAGGAAAACCCGCTGCTATGATTGAGCTTCAATTAAATCCGAATGATTCATGGAAAGCAATTTGTCTTCCCTTTTCCTATTTAACGATGTGTGGGGAACAAAAAGTATCTCTGTACTCCAATTTTGTTGAAATTTATTAATATTAACCTCGATTTCTTTCCCTCAGGTGTAAGGTCAAATAAAGCCAAGAAAAGTGGTTGCCTTCCAAAGCGACTGTGTTTCTATGGACGCGAAATAAATGGTTTACTAGCGTTTATTTTCAGGTAAAATGAATGCAATAACTTCCAGCATCTTCGAACTTCACAAGACAGCAAATCGAAGCGTGCAGATTACATTTCAAAATGTCCCGCGCACCTTATGACTCTTGAAAAAGTTGTTTAATGAAGTTTTGGATGTCCTCGAGTGAAATCGAGCCCCCCCCCCCCACCGGTGCCAATGAAACATGATTGACATATTACTTCACAAGTAGGTCAACATTGTGATATTACTCTCTTCATCCCTTTACCATTTTGACTCGTGTGGACCAGGTGAGAGCAACGATATTATAAATTATTCTTATTATTATTATTTTCTATTCTAAGTATTGACGTAGTTATTTGTTCCTATTGTGATATACTTGTGTCATTGAGATGACAGTTGTATGGGTTACGTTTGAAGAAAATCACCAAGAGGCTGCGAAGATAATGAAGTTCAACAACAAAAGATAACAATAGGAGCGCTTGGGCATTTTATTAATCTGAAAAGACGTGTGGTGTTAACGAAAGCTAACTTGATAAAGAAAGTTGATAAGAAAACAGTAAGTCAACTCAAAAACGACATGCAGAAGTGCAATTTTGAGTGATGCTAAGAGTGATTGAAGGATGTTTGATAGTGAGTATGGAAGTATATAAATTATGCTCAACGCACTCCTGCGTAGAAATAGGCAACAATTCGTCGTGATGAGCAGCGTGTACCTTCGTACAGTATTCAAGTAGCCCGATGATGAATATACAGCATGGAACCTAATATTACTAAGTACAAAACCCGTTTGGGTCCAAATTCTAGTTCATCCAACCTGCACGGTGTCATTAATGAAAATTACTTTCCTTGGCATAACGTTTTAATGGCCGAAAGACACCATTTGGGACAATAATCTGTGTGTGAACACATTTTAGAGAAAACGGCTCAGTTGCATTCAGTGCTTAGAGTTCCGAAATTTATTGATTACTCCTTTTTTTTTGAAACGGTGGGTGCAGGCGATACCTTCACTGTGGCCATAAACGGGTCTATTGTAAGAGAGTCCAAGATCCTCAGATCCACCCCCAGGCCCCATGGCACTGGGCACACTTGGTGCGACGTCACCTATACGCCCCCACCACCACCACACAAAGCGGAGGACATCTGTAAGTTCTGCATTCGCCACCTCTTCAGAAAGCGCCTCCCGAACACACGAGGGCACGATGCCGTGAGTCCATCGAATACGCACAACATATGCTCTGCCATCGCTAGCTCCACCTCGCAGAACCTGCATACCTGTACTTCACGCTTGCCAATATTTGCAAGGTAGTGGACAGCGGACAGTGACCTGTAAAGAGGCCACATATGATCCTCATATCCTACCTCCCCGTTGCAATCACCTCCATGGCCCTCCCTTTGGAGAGTCGGATGAAGAGTTTTGACTTTCTAAGGCCGGGAACCCCCTGCCTATGGGCGGCCCTGCACCTATCCTCCCATTTGCCAACCTCTCTATGTAGGTGGCTCCCAACAATGGGCTCAGGGCCGACAGGGATTTGGGTTGATTCCTTCTTTGCCAATCCATCAGCCCCTTCGTTTCCCACGATACCCTGATGCCCTGGAACCCAACACAGTGTTATGCTGTTGTCCTCGGCCAGGGCCTTCAGTCCAGTTAGACACTCCCACACCTTCCGCAACATAAGACAATACGAAGCTAAGGCCTTGAGAGTGGCCTGACTGTCAACCGTATTGTAGATCCTCTGCCCCTTCAGTCCCCTCTGCACACAGACCGTCATCGCAGCCACCTCTGCCTGGAACACCGTGGCTCATGGGATCGCCGCTCTAATTCTCGGCTTAAAGATACCTCCCCCTGCAAGGCCACTCTTCACCGAGCCATCAGTGTAATATACCCCAGCCCCAGCTTCAAAAACCGGAACTCCCCCTTCCCACCTGGGTCGTTCATGAATGAGTATTCGAAAGGGTAACGTGAAGTTGAACCTCCTGGGCATTGAGTCCACATGCAGTTAGGGCCCCTCCACCTTCACCTTGTCAAGGATCACGTGGTAGAAACTCCTCATCCCCCACATAATCAGACCCAACTCCAACATATGCACAGCCTGGAGGAACGTCATCTTTTTAACATGTATATGGAGTGGAGCTAAATCTAACAAGAACTCCAGTGCTGCGTAGGGCATGTTCTCATACAACCTGTAATGGCCACACACGCCCTACGCTGCAGTTTATTTAACTGTATCTGCACTGTTATTAATTACTTCTACTGACGCCACGACCATCATTGAACAATCATTACACCGGAAATTTACGATATTGATAGAAAATTACAATTTTTTTAAGGATCTTGTTTTCTGTTTCAGAGAGAAATGGTAGTAAGTTGTAAGGTAGTGGTTGGAATTTCAGATTAGTTATTAATTGCTCGTACTATAGACAGTATTGGACCACCCTCCTAATATTGTTGAGAGCTCTGCTATCTTTTGAGCGAAATTTATCAGAGAAAACTGCGCTAAAATCTATTTTCTTCAAAATTTTCATTCATTAATTGTGCTTTGCTCGTAATTTTCCCATGCACGAAGATTTGAGAAGCGAAGTGCTACACGTATGTTGAGATGGTGTGTTAGTTTCAGTTTACAGGTCTTACGGAAAATGAAACTGCCACTTACTTAGCTGGTTCTAAAGATGCCCCCGCTACTTACACCGATAATCGCGTTAATGCGCGGAATGTCATATTCGTTTGAGAACTCCCTAGTTCCGTGTCGTTTCTTCGCTTAACAGTTTTAACGTCCTTTTCCCATTTTAAAACACCGTAGACGGCGTTGAAACACGCGATGCGAAATTAACGCGAGAGTGCACACCGTTAAGTAAATAGAATACGCTGCTCATCCGGTAATTGGATCATCATTTTCATTCAAACCCTCCGTAGTAACGCCCGAGACCAAACAAAAACGGGAGCAGCTAATCTCGACGTTTCCGTATTGTTATGCAATATCTGGCGCATTCCCATACGAGATTAGAGAACAGTATTTGAAGAGTCATTTAGCACGTAGGACGACAAAGTAAACCAAATATTGGCCAATTAAAGCTCGACCGCTGTGACAACACCGTCCCATTCACGGAAACCGCGCTCTGATAAGGGCACGTGAAATTGCTCCGGCTGATTTGCTGCTGATCATCATTTCCGTTACGTTTCATCTACTGGTTCTTTGAAGAACAATTTCACATCATGTTGATACGAAAGCTTTTTGGTTCATTGCTCTCGAGCACGAGTTCAAAGAACTTGCTCGCTGCTAAAATGTACAACAATAATGACAAATCTACCATTCTGCCAGTAGGGAAAAGTTGAATGTTTTAAACCGTATTAAAAATACTTTGAAAGACTCCCGCGTATTCTATGTTGTTCTTTCCTGACCTTCTCGAAGTTGAAAGAAAAGTTTAGTAATCGGCTGAATAAAAAAATGTTTAATGAGTTTTCCTTCAACTTTTACGTTTCAAAGCTTTTGAGTCCGACAAAAACCGTAAGATGACTGGAGCGTGTATGGAACTTCACAAATATCTCGGGCTTAGGAACACAACTTTTCACTACGTCCGTAAATTTGTCCCTTTAATTTATATATACGTTCGTTCAAGCATAGTAGTCCTTTAGTCTTCCTTTGATGATCTGGGCGTTGAGGGTATTTTCCTTCAACTACTGTTGAACCCAAAATGCTTTGTTGTAACGATCGGCAGGTCCCAATACACACATCATCTGTTCCATCGTGTTTACGGGCGCTTGACGTTTGAAGAGCATCAATGCACTAGTTGGATGAGTGAATGGGAGCTTTGGGTTCTGTCGTGGGAAGATCCAGAGGGTCAGGAAGGGAGGCGGCCCTCGTTCTCTTTTCTTCTCATCCTCCTCGAGCTTGATTATGCATCTCTGGTATAGTCTCCTGTAGAGCGTGCGCAGGAGCGTTTAAGCTTGGGATTCAGTGCTACGACATCGAGTACGACCTGGTCCACAGGATGTGCAAGTTTTTTTCCACTTTACGATGCCGAACGTGTTCTCGAATTAGTTTGCCTATTTAAAGTTCTTCCCGCTGCTCGGTTTTTCCTCTCAATATTTTCGGGTCTTCAATCCATATATAATGTTATGTTATGTTTTTTAAAATGTTTGTCACTGAACTGTGGTGAGGTTTTCTCATTATATCCTAAATAAATCAATCACATTAGTCATCAAGGGCTCGTAAAATTATGCGGGCAAAAGGAAATTAGTGAGACATACTGGACGTTCTTTGAGTATTTGTTATATAAAATTTCATTTGCTCAATTAACTACGCCACAACGATCTTCAGTACCGACTTAACGTTCATCGAGTCACTTTTTTCTCTACTCGTCCGTTCTAGCGCCGATATAATGATTTTTCGTCATCCCACTTCTCGAATGATCCCCAAATACTGTCAAAACATCCCCCTTTTCTCTACTAACAATAATCCCTGTTGGGCCTGAGCCACAATGTTTACGCCACACGATGTCAGAGCACTGATAGCTTAAAATGTCGTATTTGATTTTTTATTGCAAGCCTTCTAGTGACAAAACTTTCGTTAGCATATTGTGAGTAGTATGCTTGTTGCTATTCTTATTATACTGGCGGGATGGTATTGCTGAAAAGTTACCTACCATACTTATTACGATGCCACGTGGTGTATAGTTTGGTAAAAATGTGACGGAAGGGAGTAGCAGTCAAGATTGAGACGAAGCTTGACGGTAAAATTGAATGTAAACAATGCGCATGCACAAAAATTGAACTTAAACGAGAAATTCGATAAAATCACGAGGTGTAATTTATAACGAAATAGAAAAAGATATAATTAAAAGTGTAACTCGTCACAACACTCTCTGAGTTCAGATATCAATCGGGAAGAGGGTGGTAGTAAAAGTGGTAGACTTGGAGGTTTCGAGAAGTGTTGGAAACTTGAAAAAACTCGCATTTGAGCCCTTTGGGCCTCTGGATGCATGACACTTAGAGTCTGGGCTAAAATTCGAATGGAACGTGCTTAGTCTCCCAATTCTATGACCTTAGGCCAAGAAAAAAAAACATAAGTAAGAAAAAGGCCACAAGGAATTAACAGAAGGTGATAAAGCGTGCTCTTACACACATTAAGCGCCTGGACAGATAGACGTCCCTGGGCCAAGGTTCTAACTCAACTGAAGGAATCTGGGTTTCCAAAGTTATTCTGCAATCTCGTTCCGATCTGATGACTTTATTATTTTCTTTTGTGACATGTCAATTTGGGGAGAGTATGGATCATTTTCTATGCTAAATATCTGGTGCGTTGCAACACACAACTTTCCTTAGCTCTACATCAATTCACTTAATGAATGGCTTTTTCTATTTAATCGATTCATTTATCACTCAGTTCCTTTGAACTTGGTCAAACAACACGTCACAGCAGCAGGAAGCTGTAGCGCCAACAGTTATGGAATTTATTGTGCCGCTCGTACTCACTGCAGGACCATTATTGAGCAATTGGTAGTAAGCGAAACGGCGGTAGTTGAAATTCAGGAATTTCTGGAGTGAGCCCCATGTATCTCATGAGCGTTTTTAAACGCTCACCCTATAGGTATTGCATTGGACTACAACACGACTTTTTTTTAAACATTCTAGTAACATTCCAGCGGAGTTTGAAAGCAAATGGGAATTTTATGGTATAATTATCTTATTAAGAGCTATCTATATAAAAAATTTAATCAAAATCGTTAGAGTCCGATGGTAACCTGTAGGCGAGACATCAAGTTACGAAAAAACAAGAGTATGGGCAAAATCCACGGAAAGTTAATTATAGTTATCATAATGATCAAAACACCAATTTTTTTTCTCAAATTGATTTGATTGAATTGATTTTGGTTTAATTTTTTATATGGCAATCATACCATAAAATTCCCATTTGTGGGAAAATGACCAGAGCAGCACAATAAATTATCAACATTTTTGACGAAAAGCGTTTTAGCGCAGTTTTTTACTTTCCTTGGCTCTACAAAGTAGAAAGGAAAGTTATGTAATCGGCTGAAAAGAAAAATTTTGAGTTCTCTTCAGATCTTTACGTTTCAGACCCTCCTGAGTCCAAAAAACAGAAAAACACTATTGGGGAAAATGGTCTGTGTGTGAGTACAAAGTGAATTGTTGTAGAGCTAAGGAAAGTTTTGTGTTGCGACGCACCAGATATTTTTTCAGCCGATTACATAACTTTCCTTTCTACTTCGTAGAACCAAGGAAAGTAAAAAGTGGGGGAAGCATGGGCAAAATGAGGAGAGGGGAGGGTGAGTATTGTGACGATAATTCGTGACCAGTCCATGATATTCTCATCTAGTTTAACGGTTTTTTGGCGTAATTATCTGTCTCTAATATGTCTGCTGTATTTATTATCGCTTTAACACTTTTATTTTGTCCGTTACTCCTCGCGCTATAGGGTCTTTATGTATTAGTATCGTTTAATTTTTTTTTTTTAAATATAACTTTATTGTTCACTTTATAAACATTACAATTATGAAAACAAGATACATAGTAGGAATTGAAATTTCTAATTAACATGAAGCATGGAGCAGGAACAGCTCATTAGCAGACCTGACTTTGTGAGATTTACAACAACGCGTTAATATAAGACATATTGAATATGTACAGAAGTAGTGATAATAGTTTACAAATATTCACACAGAATAATAATTTTCCAAAAAAGAGAGAAAAATAAAAATAAAAGTGGCTAGTGGAGAAAGTCTGACGGTCGCTTTCGCTTTAGCCTTCGCTGATTTCGTGGATGAGGTAAATTGGTTAGCATTTCCGTCATCAGGTTATTGGGGTGGCTTTCCATTGATCTGTGGAGTTGGATGTAGTTTTGACGGTGTACCTCATGTACGAATGGTATATTGAGATCCTTATGAAGCAGAGTATTCCTAACATACCATGGTGATCCGGTTCATCCGGTTTATGTGACTGTTCGCTGCCGAACCCCATAAGCCAGAAGAGTAGTACCATATCGGTCTGATTAGTGTTAAATATAATAAGCGCTTAGTCGACAAGGCCAATGGCGAGCGATTGTGGTCTAGGAGGAATCCAAGTTGCCTGATGCGTTGACGCACCTTGGTGACGAGGTGTTTAGTTTGGGTCTCCCAAGTCAGCCTTTTATCCAACTGTATCCCAAGGTGCCTGACAGTTTCTTCTTGTGAGATCTTCTGACCGCCGAATTGAATCGAGGGCACATTTCTTCTAGTTTGTTTCGTAAACGCAACCACTGTAGATTTTTGCGGGTTCATGCTCACTCTCCACCTGCGGCACCACAAGGAAACACTGTCAACGTACACCTGAAGGACGTTCTCCGCATCAGTACAGGTTTCAGCAACGCTTAAGACCGCCACATCATCAGCATATTGGGATATGGTAAGAGTGGCTGAACTAGGGAAATCACCAGCATAAACCAAATACAGAAAGGGACCGAGAACACTGCCCTGAGGGACAACCGCATGAATTCGACATATTTCAGAAGTTGCGTCGCCACAGCTGACGGTGAATGTGCGGTCAGTTATGTACGAGAGAACCATTCTATAGTATGTGTCAGGTAAGTGGTTTTTGATCTTGTAGAGAAGTCCCGTATGCCACACACGATCAAAAGCCTGCTCTGTGTCAAGGAACAAGGCTAGACAGACATCCTTTCGCTCCACCGTATCATTGATTCTTTCAATCACCCTATAGAGCTGCTGTGGGCAGGAGTGCAAGTGCTGAAACCCAAATTGGGATGATGGAATGAGCGGGTGAAGGAATGCATACAATTTTGTTAGAAGAAGACGTTCGAATAGCTTAGCAAATAACGGAAGCAAGCTGATCGGCCTGTAATTATTCGGATCCGATTTAGGTTTATTGGGCTTTTTTATCAGAATCACCCTGGCACGTTTCCAGCACTTGGGGAAATATGTAATGCGTAGGGCTGCGTTAAAAATTTGCGTAAGTAGTGCCATCCCTTTACGCGGTAACGCCTTTAGTAAGGGCTGAACTATTCCATCCAATCCAGGAGATTAACCCCTTGGTGCCCTATTGATTACATTTCTAACCTCCCCCGGGCTGAAGAAATCACTGAATGAACTGAATCACTGAATTAGTATCGTGTTGAATATAATGTTGCGGGTTTGGTGCTATTTGTTTGTTTATCACAAACGTAACCATCAGAAAGGAGTTTGGGGGAGTCAAGTATGCCCAAGTAGTGGTTCTTTGACAGAGCTAGATATTGTGCAGGAATAATTCAGAAGGTCCCGTTAGTGCACAGAAGTATACGAGTGCATATAAAGTTGATCGTAACAGAAAACATTTATACTAAGTTACACTCGAAAAAGTATCTACAAGAATTCGGCTTTACTAGTGGTTTAGAAATACACGAGGTAATAGGAAATTGACCGAAAAATCTCTTCGATCGCGTCGGCAGAGGATGGGTCAGACGAGTTGGTAGATTACAGGTGGGAAATCACTCGATTCCAGTATTAATTTCTCCGAATTGCGCTATTTCTGCATGTAAAGGCGTTGATTGGGTCGTGGGAGTGAGCGGACGTGTTTTTCTTGCTCGGAATTGCAACTCTTTATCAATCTGGTTCCAAAGGGCTGTTTCTCTTGCGTCATACATCAATTTGCTCCTGCGTTTCCCTCTCTGTCGCCAATGTTGAATTTCTACACTCCCACGTCGTACCAATCAAGTCTCCGAATTGATTTTGATTCAATCTACGAGCTAATTCCAACGTTTGAGAGTTCCCTGTCTTGATTCATTCGTATCGAACCCCTTTGCTGCCCTCGGAGAAATACTCGATCATTTGTAGAACGACAATATTCTTGAAGTGTGGCAAGGCTCATCGGGATGAAATAAGACTTCAAGGAATAAGACTTTTTCAACGTTTGTGTTAAAGCAGCTAGTAGATTCAGAAGTCAAATCATTGTTGAACGTATAGATCTCCTTGGGTGTGCTTTTTAACTTCAGCGTCGTCTCATTCGGTTTCAGGAATTAAAGGTTCGTGAAAGAGCAGGGTGAGCGAAGTTGGGAAATGAAAGTCCTAATTATTTTACGCAGGTCGTGTGTCTGTTCTCGAAAAATGAAGGTAAATTTGTGTGTCGATAATTTAATTAGTATTTTTGCACACTATTACAAAAAAGTAAAGCTCGTTGTGGTAACATGCACACATCATCATGATTTAAATGTTTTACATGTGAAGCGTAATAATATTAACATAACGTGTACATGTCTCTTGTATTTCAGTATTGAATCAACGTTGAGATCTCGGATTGGCAATTTCTCGCAGCATTTGGAATTGATTCTGCGGCTATTGCTCATGAATAGCGAATACGGCAATGAGAAAGCTGTTGTTGTCAACCACATCTGTATACTGAGGAGTTGACGATGGCTTCCAGTTGCCTTGAACTTGGTTGGTTTCGAAGTTGACTTGAGTTGAGATTGCGGTGAAGGGAAATGCCCGGTTCTCGCTTCTCCCCATTCTCTCTCTCAAGTCGGATAGTTCACGTCGGATCCGACGATAGAAATGAATCATCAAAAGCGTCGGATAATCTCGAAGCGCGAGAGTTGAGGAGGGATTGAAGGAGCGATGACGCGTGATTTAGTTTGCTTTGCCACCTCACCGCCGCCAGTTGAGGGATAGGCAATATTTGCTGGGGTCGTCTCTTAACTGGAATAAACGATTTCTCATTCACCTAATACGTGATGAAGGCAGGAATGTCCGTATTATCTTCCGCGGAGGAAACGCATATTTCATCAGTGCAACGGTGGAACCAGGACGAACGATTACTCAGGGTTATCACTAGGACTATTCTGACGCATATGAAGAATGATGCAGGACTGAGTAAGCCACAAGCGTGCTCTTAGCGTTCATCCGACAACATAATCCACAGTTCGTTCGTGCATCATACCTTTAAACAATAGAACAGTTGAAATTGGGCCATAAGAAATTGAAATGTTTGTGTCCAGCAAACTAATCTGTGTGCACAGGGTTTTAAGTCGGTGACCTCGATATCAGTTGGTTTCAAGCACAGGAACTGCAGCTCTTCCCCCCTCCCATGAGGCTCACCTGCCTTCAGAACAACATCCTGGACACAAGGATTATCGGTTTGCCCCAAACACTATCCTGAAGACCGTAGAAGCGAATATTTGTTATTCCACGAAAATACAAGAAAAACAATTTATTTCGTTTCCCTTTTAAAACTGTTTTCAAACAATCTAATGTTATCAAGATAACGTATAGTTGGAGTGGGAAGTGACAAAATCCTTTAACGGCAAAATATAGCGCAAAATATGAATAGCTATACACACTGAAGGATTTCACGCTGAAACAACCTTCGAAGTCAAAATTTTGCATTATTGGATCGGTAATGAACTCAATATCAGATATTATGCCCCTTGCTCCTCGCATCTCATAACCTGACTCCTAATGCTTAATAATATAGCAGTGGCGGCCATGTGGACACAATTGAGTAGTGCGTGATGTGTACTTTTCATAGAATTGGACCTCAACTTGGAAGATAGCAATGCAAAGAAGATTGATCACTTTATTGAGTTCAAGTTGACCGGGAACAACTGTGTTTTGCGACCATTCAAAATCGGTCAATTTTTCGAAGAGTAATTAAATTCCACAATGTGAAGCTCATAGAATGCTCATTTGGCTAGAGTCTCGCAGAATACAATTTAGAATCAAACTAATCGAAATGCGACGGCCTGTCATGTGCGGTGGGTTCGTACGAAAATGAAAGGAAAGTTGCCAACAAAGGCCAGTGGTAGTGAAAATGGGATAAAAATCGTTCTGTGAATTCGGAGCCGAAAATGAATTTGGACATTTCCAAATTGAATAACGTTACCAGCTAGCAGGTCAAACATCTCTGATCGACTGTGTCTCGAATGACGTTATTCCCTTCCCTTCAAACAATGGCAAGAAAAGTTCAAGTTCCAAAGCAGCAAAAGCGCGAGTACACGGCCTTTTCAAAAAGGCGACCTCTTTTGTCTCAACAAACCTTAGCGAAGATTTACTGTAAGGCCCAAGTTTTCGTTTGAACCTATTGCAAAAACGTCGTTCGCCGCCGCTCCTAACCACCCTGTGAGCTATAAAACCTTTACGACCTCCTTGAAAGAGAAACGCCATACGACCCTCGTTGAGTTGTGTCGGACTAAGCGCAAAAAGTCGAGACTTCAGCAGCACTTTAAACCCAGGAGAAAATGAGCGTGGAACGATTTGATGGGGGTTGGTCTCATGATAACCTTATTAAATTCAACGGTGATTACATTGCAATAAACGATGTAACGCGGAACGACTGTTTTCGGAAGCGCGTTTACAAAGGAAGAAGTAAGAAGTTTACGGTGGTGCCGATTCGGTTTTCCAATATGAAACACACATTCTGGTTTACTTTTAATATTTTTGTCTTTAGGGTTATAAATTTGCGGTTGTATTTTGTTTTTTAGGCTTCCCCCGAGTAATTTTGTGTTGAAGTGCGTCTAAAATCCTTGCTGCATGCACAACATCCTCTACTTTCCATTTGAAGACGTATCAAAATGTCGGCAACGCTTGAACATGCGGAAATCTGAATTCCAATTTTGTTTATATCATCACCCCCGAAAAAGAAGGAACTCGTTACAGCCTCGCTGGAAGCAAGATTAATGCGACGACAGCCTCACCACGCGTATGTTACTAGAAAAAACTCTGGAGTCTGAGAGAGTCTGCCGAACCAATTCACATTTAAAGCAACGAGAGAAGTTTTTTCCACCCTGTGCACTTCACAGGCATTCATCTTTCATACTGTCAGCTCTTAGTTATAGCTGTTTATGTTTTTATTACCTTCAGTCTCCGTAGGTGTTTAGAGGGCAATACTTCATACATTTCGATCATCAGTTCAGTTACTGTTCCGAGTTCTCTCCCGAAGGCAATTTCTTTTCGGTGATCTCGAAGGCCCTCCGGGGAGAATTCCTCTTACCCTGGTTAAACCTTGATATCCCATAAATTGACACAAGACGTGCGTAAACTCCTCTCGGTTACCTATATGTTACTCAAAAACATTCTCGCTGTCCGTTGAGTCAACGTTTTGCAACAGTCAGTATTTATTTCCATTATAGTGTTGGTGTGCTTTGAACCGTGACCTCCAACGCTCAGTGGATGAGTTCTCTCTGGATTTCCACTTGTACTGAAGCCACAAATTCTCTCTTTCAAACAAACGTGCTGTTTCTTCTACAAAAAGATCACAAAACGTGAACTCATCGTATCGTTTTTTCATTTCAGTCCTTAAACTCTACTCTTGCACGAAACAGCCGTGCAATAAATACGAGTAAGCTGTACTGTGCACACAAGTTGCAGAGTTGTATTTTCCGACTTCTCGACTGTTGATAAATAACTGGATTTATTTCACACGGTTTTCGATGTCAGTTCTTCCTAAAAGGCGTAGTTTTACGACGAACGAACTTTTGGCTTCGCATTCAAGCTTACCATAGCCCCCCTATTAGCCCTTCCATCAGTTTCGATGTTATGGTCTATTGACAATGAGAAACCCTGCGTAAGGACAACCCACTGGTGCATCTTCCAGGTTCATAGGCTGTGAAGTGTTCTTTTGGGTTGCAGCAGTGGGAGAGAATAGGATGCGGGGAACAAATTCATTGTGGGAGGCTATGCTATGGACGTGGGGGATCTGATGCAGTAGCGTTTACCATGCCTTGAAAGCCAGACAGCATTCGCCTGGCGTTAGCTCGACAACAAAAATCAGTTGGCTGATGACGCCCAGGTGCGGAAGTCCTTCCGAATAATCAACTCGGCGACAATATTCTAAATGAAGTTTGCAAAGTATACGTCCCATTTTTTCGAGGTGTTTACGCAAGAGACGATTTGCCTAGTCGCCTGTTAACGTATGAACGTATAAGTGTGAACTTACCAGATTTATCTCATTCAATTGGAACGCGTTGGGGGGCAATAATTAAATACGCGAATAACACTCTTTATTTCGATAGTTTAAGTCTACCACTTCATACTGAGTGCTTACGTATTTGAATAAATGCAGGACATATTACGACATTAGTTCATATTAGGGCGTAGGGCGTTTCCGTTGTAGTTGCACCGCCTGACTCCTATTTTAGGCACCCTAGCGATCGTAGTCTAGTGGTAAGACGAAGGTTCGTAATCCGACGAATGTTGGCAATGCATCGAAGCTCGCCATCGCTGGTAATTTTTGCCGGAGTCAGCGGCTCTCAAAAAATTTCCAAACCCCTCTTGTAACAACCCCCACCCACTTCCCTTCCTACTGACACCATTTGTTACAAGGGGAGTTTGGAAACGTTTGGAGAGCTGCTCACTCAGGCAAAACTTACCAGCGATTGCGAGCTCCGATCCAACAGCCCAACTTTTGACAGGTTATGAATTTTTGTCTTACCACTAGACTACGATGGCTAGGGTGCCTACAATGGGAGTCAGGCGGTACATGGTCATTTGTGTTATGTTTTTTTAAGTGTTACACAATGTCGAGGATTTTTACTCTTACGGGAGCCTTTTAACTGCAGACATTTACCCACCGATACAACTGATGCCACTAATATTTTCTGGTGCAGAAATGCTGACATACAGTCCTAGAGGCCTAGAGCTTCTGGAAGGCAGTGGTACTGCTGAACCTCACGTGAGAGATTAGGGAAAAGGGTGTTTAAGCACCCTACCCCGTAATAAGCACTACAGTATAATGTTGAAGCCCCTGGTGTCTGCTGAGCTAAAATGAGGCCACCTTGACGTTGGAATGTGCCTGTTTCAGAGTGGTTCATTTCCAGCTCAAAGTCCCTTTAAAAAAACAAACTATACAGCGTGTAACATGGCGATAAAAGTAAGCCTGTCAGCACTCAATACTACTTACACTCAAAACAAAGCCTATGAGGAGCCTCAACTGATGTTTCATTTTTATCTACTACGGATGCCATACGACATCAGTTCTCCCTCTTTTCGACTATTCAACTCACTCCGAGGGTTCAGAAACAGTCATATTGACGAGGAATAAACCTGTTCTCCCTTTGTTCCCTTCGTTGTGTGTGCGTACTTAGCTCTCTCCTCTCGGCGGTGCATGAATCACCGTCAAAGAGTGGAATCATCACCCAGGGCAAGGATTACCGAGGCGATTTTCGATACAGGAATCCCTGAGCAGGGGTCAGAGCGTCAAAGCGCACAAGGTCAAAACAGGTGAGATTCAAAACGGGTTAGTAGTCAAAGGACCGGGGGTCAGAACGTCTCTCGAACCTCGCAATGTTCGAACGGCGGGATCGTAGAGCGAGGCGAGACATTGCCGGAGATGACGTGACCGATCATCCAATCACATGGACCACAAAGTTCTCCGTATCACAATCCATTACAAAGTACGCTAATTTATTTGTTCGATGTAACAACGAACATTACCAATTTAATTATGGCTAATCTTCACAGCGGCCGGCTTAGCCCTCAAGCACTGAGAAGGATGACAAACGAAACATCTGTGTGACGCACTTTTTTATATCATGTTTTGTTTCTCAACATAATAATATTAAATTACGCTTCTTAAAATAAACAGAGAATACCCCCTCAAAACAGCAATGTCCTAAGCTTCACTGGAGAAAAACATGGGAAATTTGAGACATAAGGAGCTCAAAACAAGAGGTGAATTGGAAGAACAAAGCGCTCCACGAAGGCGAAATCCTCTTGCTCTTTATTGTACCTGAGTAATACCCTTTCGGTGGAGATGCTAAATCCTTCAAGTCTGTTCTAATACTTTGGTGTACGAAAACAGTTGGTTCCAAATGAACCTAATAAAAAATGTAACCGCTCCTTCCTTGAGCGAGGGCACAAAATGGCAATCGTAATCGCCTTTTCATCAGCCTTGAACGCGACGATAACCAATTAGTTACTTCGTTTATTAACGAATATTTCTCTTCGCGTCCCCATTTGGTTTAGTCGTCGCTAATCCGCATCAACGAGTTCGCGTAATAGCGCAAGACTGAAAATCCATTCCTAATGGAAGACTGAACCAAACGTGAGATTCGGGGTTCCAGAAGTAATTCTCCATGAATCTGCCGTGAATCGATGAGATATTATCCCCATGTAGCGCACGTAAAGTTCCAGGAAGCGCTTATCTCTTCGGAAACAAACAAGAAATATTAACGAAGCGATTTAGGAACAAATGGCTCCCTCCTTTTCAACCCCATTAAAACGTTGTTGGATTACGAAAAGGTTCAGATTTTATTTTTCTCGCATTAGCAATTACTGGTTCTCGGAAAAGTTTTTTTTGTCTTCTTTTTATCTTCCTCCCTCTCATTCAAAAATATGTCTTCAGAACGAGAAAAGGAAATTTTCGAATTATAAACTGAGCTCGCAACTGCCTTTACGAAGTTCTTCTCCATTATTCTTAAACGCCTGAATTACCCTTACTTTCTGTAATGGGAGTTCAACTTCGATTTACCACGAAAAGGTCGTTAGACTGCGTGTCCTCTTTAAGTGAGTTGTCAACTCGATGTTTAAACGTGAATGATTATCAAATAATTTTTTTGATTTATCTAACACACTGTTTACATAAGAATGTGAGCGCAAAGAATAGTGCATAAATGGGCTCCACAGTATATTAGGCTTCTGCGAGTGTGTACAGTGTTGACAGATGCAGGAATTGTCATTCTGGTGGGCTACAATGTGTGGCGGACTGAGGCTCACCTGCTGTCCCACTTCTGCCAAGTACGTTGCAACCCTCACAACGGCCTAGAACCTCGAGCATTAAACTTGTGAATAGCTTTTGTGAAAAGTATGGCTCTGAGAGGCCTTGTTTACTCTCCCACTGAGGACAATGTGATATTTTACAGCCGCATGACCGATATGTCCCTCTTAATGGATCGCAATAATAGTGTGACGATTCAGTAATAGTAAATGTGAAAAGAAAACAATCCTGCTGGGCCCACAAACCTCGTTTACCGATTTTATTTATTTTTAAGAATACTAGTAAAACTTGAATTATTTTAAATGGCGAGTACTCCTAAAAAATGCCACATCCCTCGCCCCAATAACCCAAGCACACCCGTAATGGTTGTTATTCTTGCCGCCAAGCAGCTACCAATGATTTTGGTGATAAGCCCACTTTAAATTACATGAAAAGGCGAGAAAAAGAAACGATTCCTTGGCCATGTTGAAATGATAACTAAGGCTTGGAATAAGTAACAGGTGTCAGCGGGAAAATAGGCGCAGACATTGAACACTCAATCAACTCAAAACATAAATCAATTTCTTGGAGAGCGATTAGAATATGGAGAATAAACTCAATAAACGTCACTGACTAAGACTTATGGGAGTTAAAATATCGCAATAAATTGCTTGGAAAGGCGTTGGTTCTCTTGTTGGGCTGGTTTGAAGAAAGTACATCCAGTGATGCTCGTGAAACTAAGACATAAAGTTGCACTAGTACTATCTCCTAACCTGGCGACATCAACAACAACCTGAACGCTCAGTAGGAATGGTACAGTGCAAGTGAAAAACGGAAAATCAAATACGGGCGAGTAAAATTAGATGTGGCCGTTGGAAGAGAGAAAAATGACTGTATTGTGTGGAACCTTAGTTAACCTGATAGTCATTATGAAATTTGATCAGTGATTTAATGCGACACTAAGTGGTTTGTCTTCCATAATGTGAATTGGTGAAGAGCCGCCTGCAAGGAGGAGATTTGACTGCCAGGGGAGACAACTGAAAAACAGAAAGCGAACACGCATTTAACACTGCAACTCCGTTGTTGACTTAAGGTCCTAAAGATGATGCAATTGAATAGAAGTGAATTGAAAACGGACTCACACACCTGGTATGATGGCGTTGATTTTACATTACTTTTAATTTGTTACAACCTCTTGTCCCTCGAAACTTCAAAACCGCTTTTTGGTGTTTCAATCACAACGACAACTATAGTTAGTCCGATCGGTTATGGTCAAGTTGATCTGCAGATTGAATAACGGGATTAAACTGTTGGAATAGGACACGTCTCTTTCAGTACTGAGTGCAGTAACGAGAGCTCGGTCTATCAGCCAATACGCAAAGAATTTTCACAAATGGTGTTTTTTGCGCTTTTGCACTATGAAGATCAGAAAAAAAACTAACGGAAACAACTCCCTCCCCCACCCTCGCTCCGAGGGTTCTGAAAATTTTCGTTGGCGTATACCAAACTACAATCATGCGTCTGAAACCTCGACGGTTTGACAAATTCTCAATTAAACTCTAGTTTTAAGTATTTTGTGAACCAGCCTTGCATTGGTGGTTGTGTTGGAGAAGGAAAGTTCTATTTTAACTAAATCGTAGAACCACGGGACAAACACTAAATTTACTTTTAAAAGGGGGAATGATTCACTCATCGAGTGCACACAGTTAAATAATCAAATATACTTTCTTTTTTTCTTTTTCTTTTGAAACGGTGGATGCAGGTGACACCCTCACTGCAACCACGAAACGGGCCTGTTGTAAGGGCATCCATGATACTCAGATCATGGCCCCCCTGCACCACCACCAGGCCCCACGGCACTGGTCTCACTCGGTGTGACGTCACCAATGCGCCCCCACCACCCACCACCCCCGCACAAAGCGGAGGATATCTGCAAGTTCTGCATTCGCCACCTCTTCTGGCTGAAGAAAGGGCCTCCCAAACACACAACGCGCGATGCAGCGAGTCCATTGCATAGGCACAGCAGATGCTCTAGCCCTGCCTCGCATAACCTGAATACCTGTACCTCAAACTTGCCAATATTTGCAAGGTGGTACCTCAGCTGTCAGTGACCTGAGAACAGGCCACATATGATCCTCATATCCTTCCTCCCTAGTGAACACCTCCTTGGCCCTCCCTCTGGAGAGTTGGATGAAGAGTTTTGACTGTCTAAGGCCGGGCAGCCCCTGCCAGTGGGCAGCCCAGCACCTATCCTCCCATTTGCCAACCTCTCTACGTAGGTGGGCCCTGGTAGTCCCAACAAAGGGCTCAGGGCTGATAAGAATTTGCGCCGATCCCTCTAACCTATCAACGGGCTGATGGGTTTCCCTCTATACCGTGATGCCCTGGCTCCCAGAACATTGTTGCACTGTTGTCCTTGGCCAGGGCCTTCAATCCAGTCAGACACTCCCACACCTGCCACGATGTAAGACAGTATGAGGCTAAGGCCTTGAGAGTGGCCTGACTGTCCACAATGATGTAGATCCGCTGCCGCTTCAGTCCCCTCTGCAGCAGCCGCTGTACACAGACCGTCACCGCAGCCACCTCTGCCGGGAATACCGTGGCCAGCGACCCCAATGGGATCGCCGCTCTGATTCTCGGCCCAATGATGCCTGCCCCTGCAAGGCCACCCTGCACCGAGCTATCACTGTAATATACCAGGGCCATCAAAATACTTAAAAGAAACGGTTCCTTGTAGATTTCCTCCAAATTGAAACACATCTTTGTACGTCCGACCTGAGGTGTCTTCTTCTCTGATGTTGGTGATGTTTGGGTGATGACACTGGACGCACGGTGATGTGTACAATCAATGCGTAGGAAAGATCGCTCCTTAATCTCCCAAACTGCTGGGAATGGCGGTACACCGCAAGATTCTCGTGAGGATGAAGAGGGCATGACTTGATGCAATATGCTTCACGGTTCCCGCTTGGTTCTCAATACGCAGGAGTAAATTCACAGGGCCACCAGAAACAAACCTCCTTCCTACGTCCTCAATGTACAACAAAAAAATCAATTTGTAGCAAGCCCGCAATTCGGCGAACCTTTGACTTAACTGGATTTCTAGTCGGGTACTGGAAGGAAGCTCCGTAAATGGGATTTACAACTCAAAGGGTCGGACTATTTGTATTTGGAATCACCTAAGGATGTTCGGGGATACCGGGAAGAACAAAAAAAGATTCGGACGTTCGGACGACCGTTAAACGGAAACAGACTGGAGGATTGAAGGCTGAGAACGCAAAACGAAGGAAATCGGCGACTAACGACTTGAGCTTCTCCACGTCCAGCTCATGGTTCTGCGAAGTAAGAATTAAGAGTAGTCAACTCGCGCACACAGCCATAATCAAAAGTTCGTTATTGACAGGAACATTAATTGCTTTGCCTCAGCTTCCTTTGTGCAACGCTCGACAATCCAATTTCAGTTAGGGAATCGGTGATTGGAGGGAACGACGGATCCGAACAATAAAATAACGATATTTCGGATACTTCACGACGTTGGAGCCTTCAGCCGAGGTGACTTATTTTCAATCTTGTCCCGCAACAAGCTCCAGGGCACGGTTACAGAAGTCTTCCGGACTTCCGGTCTGATTTTCTTCAAACCTCATAATAGGGTCTGGCTGTCGTACACTTAACCAATCATATTCGAGATTAAATAGGGCAGCACGAACGTACGAACGAGTGTTTTTATGTACAACGATGGTACATACAATTTCTGTTGCAAAAGTAGCGTAACTGATGCTAAATTTCAAGTTTTGAGAATCTTCGCAATTCATTTCAGATAAGGACAGTATATTAAATTTAAATATTTCCTTTCCCCCACAGAACACTCACTCACTTTGTTTACAAAACAGACCAGTTTTCAATGAGACTCTGGAGAACACAAATTAAAACGAATTAATGGATAATCCACTTTTTTCCTAAAATTACGACATTCCGCTACTGCATTGTGTTTAACAAATAGTTAAGACTGTTAACAATTGTTGTCTCCAACCGACGATTGGTGCGCGTTAACACGCCAAAAAGCGATTATGCGTATAGGAACCACTCATTGGTTTTAGGCTTTATTTGAAACTCCAAGTATGAGTTGATTTACATTAGTTTTGTTTGTACATTTCCAAACATCGCTGACAGTTGTATTCTCCCGATAATAGCAGGAGACTACATCAGCAACCAATAAAGTTGCCCTTCTCTCCATTAAGTTATTTACCACACTTCTGATCCAATATTTCTAAAAATAGAAAATAATCCAATCTTGAGAACATAAATGATAATACGACGTTGGCCCGTCTTCCTCGGATTATCTTTCGGGGTGGCCTTTTCCCTCCTTTAGCGCTTCAGGGCTCAATCCTTCTAAAACTTCGGTGAACATCAAAGCGAAATAAGATTCGTTTGAAGAGGGTCTTCCGGATATGAAACGAGCGAAACTAGAGGAAATTACTTTCCATATTGAAAGTCTTATTTCAGTCAATAACGAAATGGAGAATATTCCGAGCGAAGGTACGTTTTCGGGGTGGGTTTCATTTCTTCTCGTATAAGGTTAAACTTGCGAAGATGCGTTTTTAGAACGTAAAATATCGTGCAATATCTAGAGAGATGCCTGGAGCGTGAGGCCAAACGAAATCTGTGCCAAGCTAATTTACTTCCTCACTCCTTCGTAAAAATATCTAACTCCACTACAACAATAGTACAATTAGTACTGCGCTGTGTAATTACGTGAACAGTTCGGTTTCAACCGTGTGAGTGAAGGAGCTGATAAAACAGAAATGTTACGATGCAGTGTGTAATGCAACACAATTAAAATCAAAAAACCCTGCAAATTATTGCACAACGGTTTATTATTCTCTTGCGGATCTTGAAGACCTAGTTACACACCTCCGAGACCCATCCCATTCGATTCAGCATCGAAAAATACCAGTAAACCACACGAAACATGACTTGACTACAACGGAACGACGAAATCTAAATGTTCCAGGCGCCTGTAGGCAATTGGCACGGGGTTGCAAGTCGAGCTGGCGTGTGGTTTCAATGCGACAGGGAGTACAAACTATCAAACGATTACTTTTGCTGTAATTATTGTACCTTGAGTTCTCTCAATCAGTGGACTTTGGCTCACTATAATTACTGTAATTTCACTATACGCTGCTCTACACGTCTGGCATTCATCCCGTTCGACGCAGGATCTAAAAATACCTTTGCAAACGACACCAAACACTGCGTTATTGCGATAAAACGGTCAAAATTGCGTTTTTGTTAATTTTTTTAATGATTTTTTTGCCCAAACAACCATGGGCTTCGTCCGATCGGATTGCCGAGCCGACGGGCGTAACTAGATACCAAATGGGATTTTTGTGCGAAGGAATTTGTTAGACGTTAAAGGCACAAAACGGCCCGGACGGCAGACGTATTTAGAATCCTTATGTCTTGAAACGTTACGTATCAAATTTTGGGGAGGGGGGGGGTGTAAAAAGTGTTTCCGACCGAAAACATAGGGTTATTATTCAGAAGGAATAATAAACCAATCTTATTCAGAATTAATAAGAAACCGAAACTAATAAGCTCGGGTTTGAAATAATATTTATTCATTCAAGGTTTGGAACGAAGTGTACTTTGAGTAACGAATTGTATGTCGCATCGACTATCAAACAAAATATCAGGTGCGACGCATCACACACCTTTCCTTAGAGCTTCGTCACTTCAGTGGTTTTCACGCATAACTTCACAGTCGTATCAAGGGATAGCGCATTATAGTTCCGAAATGTATCGTGGTGCTCCTACTTGCCCCACGCCCATTATTAAGTAATAATTACATGGAGCATTTCTGAGACTGTAAACACGTCTCTGTATTTTTTTAATGTTCTAAATGTCTACTTGATCGAGCACCTACATTTATAATACTGTACTGATTGCAGCAGTTCTCTTGTACTACCACCGACTCTTTTGTTAGGCAACGAGGGCATGATGAAGATTAAACCACAACTCATTATTAAAGCTGTTTAGTCATTAAGATCTGGTGAGTAATGAAATAACAAAAAGCGGAAGAATGCTTCGCTTTAAACGATGGTCAAGTGTAAGGGTTTTTATAAAAATGAGAATAAAGGGCTTTCTTTGTTATCTGTTTGAACATCAGCTCTTCTTTCTAGTCTGTTGTGAAACTAATTATTCTTACATACCCTGAAACCAACACGGAGAAGCAGTTAGGTTGAAATGACATTCATCACGCAAAGCCAATTTACGCCCTTCATTAAAATTGTAACAGTTTTTCGATCAATGCTCTTTCTTCAACTCAAAACCTCATTCCGCGCGTCGACATTTCGGATTAAACAGTGAAGAGCTACAAATCGTCGCTCTGTCAGAATTTGCAATACGCGGCTGATGAACTGATGATTTGTCAACATTCGACAAAAATGCGCCAAAATGAGGGCGAAATCGCTGTAAAAGCAAAGTGGTTTGTCGAAGGATTGACAAACAACGGAACAATCGACTGAATCAGGGAATATTGCCGACCATTTAGAACGTGGACGGCCCATCAAGAGCTTGTTTGCTTAAAGACGGTAGCGCTGAAACGAATGGAAGGCTCTTCGCTAGCTTGGTCTTCGACCAATCTTGACTAAAGGGCTGTAATCACTAGTGCGATTTCTCAGAAAGTCAATAACGAAAATGTTTTTCCGTCGGCGAAGTTCAAATTAGTCAGCTTCAAAAAAATACGCACAATTGTTGCTACGGAGGAGGGGGTTTCCATATTTTATCATTTGATAATGATTAACAGTTTCCATTTGTTTTCTGAACGTTACGAGCGTCAACTTTCTTGAGGAAGGAATGAAGCTTTTCCAGTCGAAGTTGTAGATAAATACGCGTTGACAGTGTCATTATGTCGCTGTTACTATGTTTGCGAGTGTCACATCACGTAATAGAGGCTAGTTTGATTGTTTCGTAATGCCTGCTGATATAACTAAAGTGCGAGAAAACTCACCATACCCAGATACAGCTGCTGAAAGAGCTAAGCGATACCGAGATCGCAAACAACTCGAATCACAATCAATGACGCTGCCATCCATGAACATTAAACATTTATTCTTTTACGAAAATCCTGACCAAATATTTTACTTTAATTCCTGTTATTTTTCCTAATAAAGAGCTTAAGATTTTCATATTCATAGTTGCCTGATTTTGGTTTATTATTCATTCTGAATAATAACCCTATGTTTTCAGTCACGAAAAATTTTTTACAATCCCCCCTCAAAATTGGATACTTCACGTTTCAAGACTTAGAGATTCCAAATTTGCAATGTCCGTCCGCCGTCCACCGTCCCCTGTCCCCCATCCGCCGTCCACTGTCCGCCGTCCGGGCCGTTTTGTGCCTTTAATGTGGTCTAAACAATTCGTTCTTTCGCACAAAAATCCGATTTGGTATCTAGTTGTGCCCGCCATCTCGGCAATCCGATTGGACGAAGTCCGTGGTTGTAATGGGCAAAAAACGGTTAAAAAAATTAACGAAACGCAGTACAACGCGGGAACTACAGCGGAAGTCAACGTTTCGTCGTTTCAACTCCCTCCCTTCCCGCCCGTCTCATTAAAAAACCACCCCCGCCTGCTCGCCTCCCGACAACGCCGCCACTCAACTCCCCTTTTGCCTCGCAACGGGTTCGCTTCGAGCGCCCCCATTCCAATCTCCCCGACGACGGGGCAAAATCATCAGACGTTTTGTTTCCGTAATTCCATTGTAGCCAGGACATGTTTCGTATGGTTTACTAGTGTTCGATGCTGAATCGAACGAGATGGGGGAGCAGTAATACTAGATCAAGCTGTTCATGAGAATAATAAACCATTGTGTAATAATTTGCAGGGTTTTTCATTTTGTCAAGCTTCTTCACTCGAGTGCTTTCTTAATTGTAGTAATTTTCCGCTTTTCAGCTAAGTATTCTTTCTCGTGAAATACTTCTATATGTCCCCACCGCTTCCTTAAATGTTATCGTATATTCACAAGAACGCTCTTCTTATAGTTCTTACAGTTCCGTAATTTATTGTGCCCTGAGCAATTGATCCATTGGTAGACAGAGGGGATGCTGTAGCCACGATTTTTTTGAGAAGGATAATAAGTATTTATAAACTGCGGTGGTTGACATTCCGGAATTTGTGGAGTAGCTCCTATATATTTATTAAAGACTCCCTGTATAGGTAGTCGATTGAACTACTACATGCATTTTTTCTGAACATCCCAATAACATTTGAGGAAGGTTTAGAAGAAAAAAACGCGCTAGAATCGATTTTGGTAGAATTTATTGTGCTCTTCTCGTCATTTTCCCACGAATAAGAACTTTAGTAACTTGTCGTGTTAACTAAAGCTGTCTTAACAGGAAATTTAACCAAAATCGTTCGATTCGTCTCGGTTGTACTCACAAACCATTTACCCAAATTGTGTTACTCGTACACAGTAGGGTCCGAAACGTAAAGATCTCGGGAGTACTCAAAAATGTTTACCCGCCGATCACATAACTTTCCGTTCTACTTCGTTGTGCCAAGGAAAGTAAGAATATCTGGTGCGTTGCAACACACGACTTTCCTGAGCTCTACGTCAATTCACTTTGTTCATGGCTAATTCTATTTATTCAATTCATTTATCACAAAGTTAATTTGAACTTGGTCAAACAACGCTTTACGGCATCAGGAAGCGGTAGCGCTTAAAGTTCCGGAATTTATTGTGCTGCTCGTTCTCATTGCAGGACTATTATTGAGCAATTGGTGCACAGATAATTAATGAGCCTGTAAACACAATTTTTTTGAAGAAGGATAGTAATTACTTTTTCAGAATTATTGGGTAAAAACGTTTAGAACTGGTAGTAAGCGAAACGGCGGTAGTTAAAACTCGAGAATTTCTAGAGTGAGCCCCATGTATCTCATGAGCATTTTTAAACACTTTCCCTTTAGGTATTGGATTGGACTACATTTATAAACATTATACAAACATTCCAGCGTAGTTTATAAGGAAAAAACCCCGCTAAAAACGCTTTTCGTCGAAAATTTTGGTAATTTATTGTGCTGCTCTCGTCATTTTCCCACGAATGGGAATTTCATGGTATAGTTGCCATATTGGGAGCTACCAATGTAACAAATTAAATCAAAATCGTTAGAGCCGTTTTTGAGAAAAATTATTTGGTGTTTTGATCACTATGATAACTATAATTAGCTTTCGATGGATTTTGTTCATACCCTCATTTTGGCGTTTTATGGTAATCTGCGGGCGAGAAATCAAGTTTGAAAGGATTTGGTACGATGGTTTTTTCTGAAAATCGTTCACACACACACATAGACCATTATCCCAATTAGTGTTTTTCGGACTCAGGAGGGTCAGAAACGTAAAGATCTGAAGAAAACTCACTCATTTTTTTCAGCCGATTACATAGCGTTCTACCAAGTTCATATTAACGGAATGAAAAGCAGATTTTATTAGTGTTTACAGAGATAAAGATCGCTAAAAGCTTGCGGGTAAACTTTTGCGATGCTTCACACTTGATTTTGCGTAGCTTAGGGTAATAACAGTCGATGGTTCAAATCATTGCAACGTATGTCATTCACCACCACTCCCATTGAAACTTAGAAGAGGCTACAGTAAACAGTTTGACCTTACCGGTTGATATTATTGGGATACATCGCCACTCAATGCGTGATGTGTATCCCTCGGTTATACGTCACGATCTCGGTCCAGCAATATATCGATTAACTCGGCGTTGATACGTTGCTTATTCACCAGAACGCATAGGTAGGTATTAGTTCCCCACTTTCAAGAGGAACTGATAGAACTCACTCCCTCAGTTGGTCAATACCTTCGGGATTAATACATTATTCAAAAGCGCATCCCGGTTTGAATATTAATGCGCTCAACGAGCTTTTCGCGCCGCCGGCATATTCCGTTTATAGCCGTATTCAGCGGATTCCTTTAGAAAGATCAATTCGTTCGACGCGATTAATAACTTTTGGAGATACGAAGAAGCGGGATTATTACCGGTCTCACAGGGTTTATGATTCATTGAATGATAGCAGCAGGTACGCCAATTTCAAGTCGATGCCCACTAAACATATTCATAAGTGATACGTTCGTTACAGGGACGACCCATTAACTGGCGTGCTCATCATTACATAATATAGATCTTCCTTACTGCACCAATATGAGGGACAAGTGAAAGTAAGTGCGTTACTAGGTGTACAAGAGCCAACCCTAACTTAATTACCTTCGACTTCATCATCATTTGCTATCTCTATTCCAATAATCTAAGTATCTATCACTATAGCCCCGCTACAGAAGTGAACCAAGGCCAGCAGATCTGGATTTTATTAAATACATGGCTGATCAAATTTCCGCAGTTTAGTTCGACGACATGCTATATATTTGTGCGTTGTATCTGTTCAATGCAGGCCGACTTAGTTGAAATCTTGACTTTGAAACTTTGGCACTAGCTCCTAATGGGAAGTCTTTGTTTCATGCCTTCTCTGAACATCGTGTCCACCTATTTCTGACCTCAACCCCTTTGTATATAGTTGCGGGTAAGTCCTTCAGTTATTTCCTAAGTTGAAAACTGGGTTTTCCCCTTGCCGAACTTTCCAAAATATCCTGTTCCCGCCCCTTAACGTATTTCATCTTCGCTACACACAGCTCTTTCAAAACACACATTCGTCTCGCAGTTCTCGCGATAGACAATCGTTTCATATCTCTCTGGCTACCAATTCGCACTCCTCTCCTTCGACCAGTTCACGTAGTCAGAGCCCCCTTGTTAACTTTTAAATACTAAATCTGATATCATGTTCTAGGCACATCTTCTTTCTCGAGTCTTGTCGTGATCCGTGATTCTTTCTAGTATAGTCTGGTCAAAACAGTATCTTCGTTCAATGCTCTCTCTCGGGAACATTTATGAAATTGCAATAATCAGCTATACACACGCATTGTATGCTTCCATGTCGAGTAAAATGTTGAGTTGCTAAAACTGCTGTTAAATTTATATTTTAGTGGAAAAATGCGCTGGGTCTGCGGACCCAGACTCCGTGATACAGACTGAATCGTTTGCATCAACTAGTAAAGTTTTATACTGTGAAAGAAGGGGTGGGGCACTCAGTACTGCGATTCGGTCTTAGACGGGTGCGAAAAGTCTCCCGACGGGTTAATTAAGTTAATCAAACGCACAGGTATTTTGAATCAATCTGTGAACTATCTAATTTAAGGCGCTATTGCGGTGAGGGCGAATGGGAAAAGAAAGTTGTTGTTTGCAGTTTTGTTCGTTTTAACTGTTCTACCATAAAGGTCCTCAGGCCAGGTGGAACTAAAGAATTGATGTTGGGAGTGTTCTACGCCTAATCTTCCATATTCTGAGAACGCTATTAGAAGCTCTGCATGTCATCACGGAAGATTCCGTAACGGGACGAACCAAACTCTTCGATTCAGCGGAGGCTTGTCTGGGGTATTATGCTGACTGGGCACCTCAAATGCCCCGATTCCCTCGAGACTTCATTGGCGTCAGTTGTAATCGAGCCGGTTCCCTCGTTGCCGTGTCGTCCCCACTCGCGTTTGCTCCCGCTCAGTTCCCTGTCTGTTGTGGTAAAACATCTCCGAATGTAATTCACGAATAAAACTCCTTGTTCGAATTGCATTCATCTTGATATCGTACTAACTTCCCAACTCTCTTAGTGCGATATCGCTTCTAATATTACTCTCCCCCGTAACAATTCATATTCTGGATTAGTGTTTCCCAAGAATCTCTACCAAATTGGCTTCGAATAAAATAATAAACGAAACTGAAAGCTTCGCAACACAAACAAGCAAGTTTATAATTACAAAGGCGATTTACCTTCAAAAATTTCCAGTTTTTCCGTTGGAGTCATTAGGTTCACGAACCGAATAAATGGCCCAATGCTAATCTTCTCTCTACATTTAGTATCCGGAATTCCATTAGGAGAAATGACGTAATTCGCGGAGGGTCCCTTCGAACCTTAGGCACAATAGCCACTTGTTCTCGAGGTTCAAAAGGAAATCCTACTGGGTGTTAACCAACGACTCCCATCACTCAAGTTTTAGAGCTGCGAGCATTAGAAAGGGATTAACAAAAGGATTTGAGATTACTCCGTGCTAATCCATCATTACTTCACTAGGCCCTTGCAGCTACTGTTTCCAACCTCTCACGTTTCAGAGAAACCTTAGAAGTATTATAAGTTGGAATTTATAATCCTCCAAACAATATCCGCGCAGTGAACGTTATTGTATTGAACAATTCTTCGTGAACTAATTGAAAACCGACGTCTTCGGATCTGATTTTATTTATTAAGGAACATTGGAACAGAGGTGTTCAAAAGAACGACGAACTTGGCGATATTAACGGCGATTTTCAAAGCGACTTCAGCGTCGGTCCATTTTGTTCTAAAGCAGCGCCACATGCGAAGTATTTCAAAATTTTCCTCAGCCCCACGCGTATTCAGCGATTTTTGTCACATTGCCAATTAAATTGTTCATTCACTCACATAATCAATTCAAAATTAGTCTTTGACCTTTTGACTTAAGGCTGAGGGCGGTTGATGAAAACGTGGTGAAGCATCGGCAGCGATAACTTCCCAGTAAGTTACCTACCGCGGGGCATGGTAGAACGGAGAAATCCAATTCCTACCCACGGCAAAACCTGAAAACCCCGGAAAATGCGCTTGATCTACAGTGATAGTCGTGGAGTCGCTGGAAGGTAGTTCGCCCGTCCCAATTTTGTTGTTAACCTGCGGAGTTTGACGGAGGTGGGGGCCCCACGGTCGGTACATCCCCAGACATTCCCAAATGCGGAATCGTGACCGTCAAAACCGTTTTCGGGATAGGATTGTGTTTACTCTTAGAGTTACGGAGAAAATGCTCCATAAGCTGATAATAGTGGCGTCTGTGGGTCGCTGCTATGTTAGTTATTCAAATCAAACTACCGTCGAACATGATCTTTGCTACTACTGTTACTCCGTACCACCTCCCCCCCCCTCATGGATTGAGGGGAGTACGCAATTACAGTTTTTAAAAGAAATTTAACGTCAATTTTCCTATAGTAAATATACGTTTTAAAAGGAAACGATTACTCCCTTTAAAATCGGCACGAATTCCGCGTACAACTGTTATTTGAGTGTGAGAGAATAGTTTTCCCAAGCCTGAAAACAACAAGCGGGCGAGGGGAAGCCACAATTGAGCGGGGAAGGTATAACGAAAACGTGCCGAGAATAGTGCGAAAGCAGACGATTAAGGTACGCGAGGGGAAAAGCAGTATTTTGAAGAACAAATAGGTCCACTTAAGGAAGGCGAGAGGAGAAGCAGTATTCAGTCTTGAGAACGATTGGTCGAGTTAAGGAAGACCAGGGTAGTAGCAGTTTTAAGGAAAACAATAAGGGCAAATTGTGGTTAGCGAGGATAGTATCAGTATTCTGGAAAACAAGTAGGTCCACTTGAAGGAAGGCGAGAATGGAAGCAGCACTCAATCTGGACAACAAATAGGTCAACTTAAGGAAAGCGAGGGTAGTATCAGTATTCTGCAGAACAAGTGGTATCAATCCAGTATGTTGAGGGTCGCTACTAGTTATTTAATTATTAGACTGCCGTCGTGTGAGTAACATATTGGGACGTTCTCTTAGCTACTACACTAGAAAACTACTATAAAGTCAGTTCTGCATTGTCTCTCACTGCAGCAGAATATGCAGCCCCAGTCAGTCCATGCGAAACAAGTCGACATAGCGGTTGATGAAACAGGGAGAATCATTTCAGGATGCCTTAGACCAACACCTTTTTTCGAATTGTAGGTATACCAATTGTAGGTATAGCCCCCCCCCCCCCCAACTATTCGACGAACAGTTGCATCTGAAATCGAGCGGAAAAAACACTCCAGTGATCCAAGACATCCTCAGTTCTATCACCACCAACAACGAACAAGACTTAAGTCCAAGGAAAGGGTTTTATTAAATCGACAGAACCTCTAAGCATGACTCCAGAACAAAGAAGGCTAAACTTGTGGCAAGCGAAATTACAGTCTCCAATACTGCAACTAAAAGAAGAACCAAGCGGTGGTTTTGAACTTCCCTTTACCACCTGGAAATCACTAAACCGACTTCGTACGAAGCAAAACTAATCTGGTTAAGTGGGGCTACACTCAAGAAGATACAACATGCGACTGTGGGCTAGAGCAAGATCTTCTGCGATGTGAACATACTAACATCACCCTGCACATATGAAGATATTTTAGCGTGTAATGACAAACCGATCCAAGAGGCTGAATAATGGAAATGCAAAGTTTAAGAAAGAAGAAGTTCTGGTCTAAACGTTTGATCATGCGCTGCTCTCGCCCTCATTTCCTAGAATTGAATTTATTATCCCCTTGCGCAGTCGAAAATTGGTTGAGCCATTCATGCTTCACATATTCGCGGGAAAAATGCAAAAACAAGCCCTAACATTGGACCTAAAATGGTTTTTTTGTCGATTATGTTACATTTATTTCTATTTCGTAGGGGCAAGGAGTGTAAAAACGTAAGATCTTTATCGATGAGCGATGGTGAGGATTACTGAACTCCCGCACGGCCCATTGAGGCCCTTTGTCCTAATAGTCTACGGCCCTGAGCGGATTCCTTTAAAATCTTACACACACATACACAACATTTCAATAAATGTGAGCAAATCTACTCAGCTCATCTTTTGCTTTCCTCAAACACCCGAAAATCCTTCAACACCTTTTTTTTTTAATCACACTCGCATTACAAAATGCGACGACTCTTCTTACTTTCCTTGGCTCTGCGAAGCTCGGCTGAAAAAAAAAGTTGAGTTCTCTTCAGATCTTTACGTTTCAGACCCCCTTGAGTCCGAGAAACACTATTTGGGAAAATGGTCTGTGTGTCTGTGAACGATTTTTAGAGAGAACCATCGTACCAAATCCACTCAAACTGGATATCTCGCCCGCAGGTTACCATGGGACGCCAAAATAAGGGTTTGAACAAAATCCACCGAAAGTTGACTATAGTTATCATAGTGATCAAAACACCAAATATTTTTTTCTCAAAAACGGCTCTACCGATTTTGATTAAATTTATTATATTGATAGCTCTCAATATGACAATCATACCATAAAATTCTCAATTGTGGAAAAATGACGACAGCAGCACAATAAATTATCAAAATTTTCGACGAAAAGCGTTTTTAGCGCTGTTTTTTCTTTATGAACACCGCTGGAATGTTAGTAGAATGTTAAAAAAAAATTGGTATTGTAGTCCGATCCAACACCTAAAGTGTGAATGTTTAAAAACGCTCTTGAGATACATGGGGCTCACTCCAGAAATTCCTGAATTTCAACTACCGCCGTTTCGCTTACCCCCAGTTCTAACAGTTATTACCCAATAATTCTGCAAAAGTAATTACTATCCTTCTTCAAAAAATTTGTGTTTACAGGCTCATTAATTATCTGTGCACCAATTGCTCAATAATAGTCCTGCAATGAGAACGAGCAGCACAATAACCTCTGGAACTGTAAGCGCTACCTCTCCCTACAGCCGTAAAGTGTTGTTTGACCAAGTTCAAATTAACTGAGTGATGAATGAATTGATTAAATAGAATTAGCCATGTACAAAGTGAATTGACGTGGAGCTAAGGAAAGTTGTGTGTTGCAACGCACCAGATATTTGAGTAAGCATACTCGTGCTAAGAGTTGGAGCCAAGTCCACATTATATATGTGAAATTTAAACTTACAAAAGAAAAAAGTTCGCATTCAATACAGAAAAAAAATTGTCTGCACACAATGTCCAGAAGAATGTACATCACGCATCCATATTACATCGAAGTCGCCACTCGAAGGTACTCAACCTATTTTTTATCTTTCCAGAGAAGTATTTTTTTACCTTCATTATGAATTTAACCAATGGTAGCTGTACTGTCAATATCTTGCACGGCAAATTGTTGAAAAGATCAACCCCCCAGGTATTATATAAACGCATTCCCAATGCCGTTCTCATCGTGGGTTTAAGCAGTGTGATCCTATCCGCAGACCTTGTGGGGTTCTGGACCCTCGATATTTTACCTATCGAGAACATCTTGTATACATAACTTACAGTACATTTTTCCGCCAACTCAGCACTGGGAACCTCATAAAAACTCTGTCCGTTGAATATCTTCTTGGTTTCTTCAATAGTATTTTTATTAATAACTTTTGCATTATAAAAGCAAATATGGAGTTTTAGAATGCGACCTGACGGAAGTATTAACAGCAATGTTATTATTCTTTAATTCCTGTACTTTTCGCGGCAGCTGAAAGGTCGTTTAGCAAATTAAATGACCAAGTGATGATGTCAACTGCAATTGACGCGGTCATTAAATCGAAACCATCAACGAGCACAATCAAACGTAGTTATCATTGCATAAACCTCTACTGAACCTAAACAATGCACAAACGAAAACATTCAAGTTGAAACTTTTTTTGATCCATCCAATCTCTATTGTCATATTTGATACCAATCAGTATCGACGTAGTTTGGGAATGGGGTTTTAAACACGAACTTGTAATCTCTTGTGCGCAATGGTCCAAAGTTCATTAAAACTTATGGGCAAAGGATAGGACTACCAACACGATATTTTTAGAGTAGCACGGGTCTACAGTTCTAGACTAGACGTTTTGGAAACGCTGAAGTGGAAAACCCGTTGTCGACTGCGGAAACCCTTACAAATTTGACACGTTACGTTTCAAGGCATGGGGATTCCAGATCTACAATGTCCGTCCGCTGTCCAGGCCATTTATTGTCTTCAACGTGGTCTAAAATTTTACAATCACAATGAAGAAGAGTTTCAACGTCGCGAAGAATCTTCAGATAATCTGCAAGGAGGATGCCAGGCCCGAGCATTCGTTGAAACCATTTATCAGGATGAAACCTAGTAGCGTTTCACGTTGAGGCTGGCGGGCGCGGAAGAAACCTTTACACAAACGGTGGGTATAGCTTTCGTACAAGTACGCAACCACTAGGAACATTTTAAGTCTTTTATTTTTGTTTTTTTAAATGCAATGATAACTACGTTTGATTGTGCTCGTTGATCGTTTCGATATAATGGCCGCGTCACTTGCAATTGACATCATCACTTAGTCACTGAGGTTATTAAAAGTGTGATTTTACCAAGCGTTAGATTTTGTAACAGACGTTACCATGCATCGAACCCAACACAATATATTTCGTGACGCTTCTCCGTTACGTATACCGCGTTACATGTTCAAGTTTATGTAGCAAAGTAAAGATATAAAATGTCAATAATGGCCTTATTTTTGAAGTGGAAGACGGACCCCACGCAACTATGCCAAAAATAAGTAGCGGCTGTATGATTACAGTATAGAACAGTGTTTTTAGCTTCTCCGTCATGTACTACACATATTGGGATTAATGAACGGAGCTTTCTGCTTAATTCTCCACTAATAAATACATTTCTAATTAGTTTCAGCTATAAGTAGCGTTATCCATTTTATTACACCTTTTTACGTTTATTTTTGGTGTAAACTTCGTTCTAGTTTCTCGTGCTCTCTGCACGTCATCATTTTCTGCTAGTGACGCGAATGTTATACGCCGTACGTTTCATCGGCTCTCGTTTTAACAACACCGTACTTGCATGTTCCACGTTTTTCAAAGAAATCGCGGAAGAACGGTAGTCAAATGTACTAACTCAGTAGTTCAAGTATTCTGACGTGAGCCGTGCGCCCTTCACTGTATCGCATTATGGTTGCGCCGGTGAACAAAACGTAGGTTTAATGGAAGTTTTGATTCGGCAATATTGATCGTACGATATTTTTTGTTTCTCCGTCGCTTCTAATACACGCTGCTTGACACGCACTGGGGAAAAAACCTCAACATTTTCAAGGCGCATTTCCAATCAACTCGCGAAATAATAAACATTCGTCTTGATTAACATAAAGCTACCAACGGTATTTTCATTTATAATGTCACGTTGACGGTCAACTGACTCCCGTCGGAACGGATCCTTCTCGAATGTCGCCTGTTCTCATCCGCCACGATTAGCTGAGTGGTTCGTCACTTTCATTCATTTCGTTTTCAACCTATCACGCGCTCGTTTGGATTGGAGGGTTTGAAGGACTGAATATTACGGAAAGATTTAAAAAAGACACTCCGCCGTGATTCATGATAATTCCTTCGCTTTTCTACCTACGAGATTTAAATTAGAAACGGAGCTTTTACGGGAGTTCAGCGCAGAAATTGCAAAGTGAGCTCATGCCTTAACCCATTCGGGACGAGCGCAAAAATCCATATTTTCGTGCCAGCCGAACGTTTTTGTTGGCCCAAATTTCACATTAGCAGCTTGTTTTTTTTTCTTCAAAATGTATTTTTTTGGTAATAAACTTTTTTGTGTGGTGTCTTTTAGGTTTTTACATATGACGTCATATGATATCATCTGGTCGACAAATTGGAATGATTATGCAAAACCCGCAATACTCTTGTAGTTTCATACCAGGCCAATGAGATCATATGATGTCACACATGAAGCATATGGTTTAGGGTTGATGAAAGAACATATTATATTTCAATCATAAAATCTATCGATATAATTTGGTGTAACTTCATATAATACGTAAAAATAACAATCACAGTTCATACATCAAAGTCAAAAAAGTCAATATGCCCTATCAGTCAATTTTAGCAAACAAGTGTTACACCTAATTCTTCTTTGCAGGATCAATTATATCGTTGATGCAATCATGAAAATAAGCAATTAGTGGCCTAATTTTTTGAAGTGAATCGTTTGAAGGATCAGACGGGGCAAAATGAAGGCTTTCCAATATTCCAAACCATTATCACGAGTCATATGTCCCCTGAAAAAACGGAAATCGAATTTCTCGTTTGCATTCCAGTACTCCTTCAAACGATCCAGCTTTACAATTCCCATCAGTAAATGTAAACCGAACCATTTTTTTAAATTCTGGGACAGATACATTTTCCCATTTGAGAATGATTGGGTTTTTGATTTGATCCTCCTTCCAAATCCAGACGTAACTGAATAGTGGATTCGTCCAAATCACTCAGAAGGAAGCGATCTGATTTGTTTGAGCGTTTTGGTGGAGTGACCAAAAACTCATTGTTGCTTTCATCGCCTGAAGAGAAGACGAAAAAATGTGGTAAACAATTATAGAAAACTCCTGGGAAAATGGAGGGCTAAGAAAATGCGAAGAAATGAAAGAAAGTAGTGCCTACCATGGGCTGATGAAGGGGTTTTTCGTTCTCTCTGCATACCGTGCAAGCTAGTTTCTTTCTCCACAAGAAAAGAAAAAATATCTAGAAGGAAAGATTAAAATAAAATAAGTTGGATAATGGAAACCATGAACGAACCATGAACTTTTCTTACAAATTTTTCATCAAATTTTCGTGCTTAGGATTTCTTTCTGTATAAAAACGAAAACTATATTGCTACGATGAAAAGAAAAGCGAGGTAAGAGAAGAAATTGCGAAAAAATGCTTAATGGTTGGCAAAAAATACGCTTACCTGAGTTTGTGATATAAGGCATTAACGACGGCTGACGCAGACAGACGAACCTTTCCTCACAATAGTTCACATCCAACTGAAGTCATTTCTACCTGGCAAAAGGTTTCCCCACAGTTCGTCGTGGTGGGCAAACCGTTCGAGTCTGCCTCTCATCTACTTACAAGCTTGGCATCATATGATACCACGAGGCCGGGACGGGAGCCTCTCATGATATCATATGATACCACCCGTCCCGAATGGGTTAATCAACTGGAAAAGCTCTGAGGTCATTTTCTGTCGTTTCCAACCTATTCGGCTCAAATGTGAAATAATACTCTAATGAGAGTGCAGTGCAACGATAGCAAAGTGGGCTCATGTTCCGACGGGCTGAGGGAGCGTTCGGGTTTATTTATTCCTTTTTCAGTCCGTTATGTATTTATAACCGCCGGTGGGGCTTCTAGTTTCGACTCGGCTCTAATTAGGTCCGAGAATGCTTCGGAAAAGTCAAAAGGTTTTATTTGCTCGTGAAAATTCATCACAGTGCCATTAAATACAGATTCGTTCTCATCAGAACTAAAATATGCGTGAGCAACACTTTATGGTGCATCGTACTGGTAAAAGACGAACTTCAGATTTGAATTTAAGTTTTTTCCATCAGGTAGGTTTGTCGCACGTTGGTTTCAATTGATTTTGCACAAAGTCAAAGTTTACAAAAGGTTATGAGCAGCATCCTTCGGCGTATTATTAGTTCTATATTATACATCTTTGTTTGCGGTCAGGAACATGTTTTTAAAACATCGTGCGTTTAGAAATGAGAAGCTGTAGAAACGTGAAGATCAGATGAAAACGTTTAACCACACGTTTTTTTAACTTTCCTTCCAATTCTAGGGCCGAGAACACTAAAAATTGACTTTTGGTAAGAGGTTTGAAGAGGAGTCCATGAAACACCTTTTGGGATGTGCGATCGTTTGTGAGCATGAATGAGAGGGAATGGTTGAACAACACCACCGCAAATTTGATTATTATCGTGCAGTTCAAAGTGGAATGAAAAAAAGCGATTCAAAACTAGTTTTGTTAGGGATGAAATACTTTTTTATGCTACGTTGGCGATAACGATTTCGATCCAATTTTTCTATAGATATTTTCCATTTTCTGGGTAACTAGGTAAGATGCTCTAATCTAAATTAAACCTGTAAGAACAACCTGTTTTTGCCTCTTTCCTTCTGTAAGTCTGGGTCAAAGGAGGCTTTAACACGCGCCGTGTTGGTAGTCTAATAAGCCAGCTCCATCATGAACTTTAATATAGTTCACTCATCTTTGAATACTGCGAATAAAAGTCTACAAAAGTTTTGACTAACTGGCTTCGTAGTCACATGCCCTAAGTGCAAACAACAGCTCTGCCACAAAATCGGGTTGACGAGCCAATAAGTCCTCTATAAGCTTGTTTTGGAAACTCAAACGTAAAGGGAAGGGAAATTTCACTCTCGAAACCTGACAGTCAGAAGTGGTATGAATAAGAGAGTTAAGTCTCTAAACCGTTGTTGTACTTGAGCCCCTGGAGCATTTACGTCCATCGAGTGGTCGAGGCACGCGAAGTTGAAGCCACGAGGGACGCCCCTCAGAAAAACCGATCGTGAACGCAAAAAAACCGACTGTAATTTCGGCGATAAACATTCAACGGTATTCTTTCTTGAGGAAATGGATGGAGCAACAGAGGAGGATTGCTAGTAACATAAATGAAGTGATCATGTCGACTTATAACTTCGAGTCCAGTCTGCTAGGTGCTACTAATTTCGACAACCGGTTACCGCGAAACAATTGCTTTTTACTGGCTGTGTCCAGTAAATCGCGTTGTGTTCATACTGCAAGAATATTCTTGAGCTTAGTTCATCCTCGCGTATAGTGTTTTTCAACGTTCACAGAACATTTAATGAGTCTGGAAAAATTCTATGCTTCCCGAATCGTTCGAGACAGGCGCACATCGTCCCCTGTTGCCCAGAACTTCACATTAGGTCGGTTACTTTTTACTTTCCTTGGCTCTAAAAGTAGCAAGGAAAGTTATGTAATCGGCTGAAAGAAAAATTTTGAGTTTTCTTCAGATCTTTACGTTTCAGACCCCCCTGAGTCCGAAAAACACTATTTGGGAAAATGGTCTGTGAGTCTGTGAACGACTTTTAGAGAAAACCACCGTACCAAATCTACTCAAATTTGATATCTAACCTGCAGGTTACCATGGGACGACAAAATGAGGGTATGAACCAAATCCACCGAAATTTAACTATAGTTATGATAGTGATCAAAACACCACATTTTTTTAAATCAAAAACGGCTCCAACGATTTTTATTAAATTTTTTATATTGATAGCTCTCAATAAGGCAACTATATCTTAAAATTCGCATTCGTGGGAAAATGACGAGAGCAGCACAAGAAATCACTAAAACTTTCGACGAAATCGAATTTAGCGCGGTTTTTAAAGAAAACAACCGTACCAAATCAGCTGAAACATGATGTCTACCCTACAGGTTACCATGGGACGCAAAAATAAGGGTATGGGCAACATCCACCGAAAGTTAATCATAGTTATCATAGTGATCAAAACACCAAATATTTTTTTTCTCAAAAATGGCCCTTACGATTTTGATTAAATTTTTTTATATTGATAGCTCCCAATATGACAACCATACCATAAAATTCTGAATTGTGGAAAAATGACGACAGCAGCACAATAAATGATCAAAATTTTGGACGAAAAGCGTTTTTAGCGCAGTTTTTCCCTATAAACTGCCCTGGAATTTTTGTAGAATGAAAAAAAAAAAATTGGTATTGTAGTCCAATCCACTACCTAAAGGGTGAGTGTTTAAAAACGCTCATGAAATACATGGGGGTAACTCCAGAAATTGCTGAATTTCAACTACTGCCGTTTCGCTTACTACCAGTTCTAAAAGTGTTTACCCAATAACTCTGCAAAAGTAATTACTATCATTCTTCAAAAAATTTGTGTTTACAGGCTGTTAATTAACTGTGTACCAATTGCTCAATAATAGTCCTGCAATGAGTACGAGCAGCACAATAACATCTGGAACTGTAAGCGGTACCGCTGCCATAAAGCGTTGTTTGACCAACTTCAAATTAACTGAGTGATAAATGAATTGATTGAATAGAATTAGCCATGTACAAAGTGAATTGTTGTAGAGCTAAGGAAAGTTGTGTGTTGCACCGCACCAGATATTTATTTTTTCATCGCATCGTGAAACTGACTACTTAGTTTATTCAAGTTTAATTTCCTCTCCTTTTCATGTATTAAAAAAATAACAATTTTTCATTTCGCAGCGGGGCTTCTCCGAGTTTTAAAAACTTCGCTAACTCTCTCTCTCTCTCTCTCTCTCTCTCTCTTTCTCTCTCTCTCTCTCTCTCTCTCTCTTCTTATAAGCGTGCGGCAAATCTATACGAAATTCTTCGCTTATCTGAAGTAGCAAATGAAACGAAGATACAACGCCCCTGTATATAGAACACCAAAGAAATTACAGGGACTTGAGAAACGCCTTAATCTGATCAAGATGTAATTGGATGCCGAACTTCCAGGGGAAGAGATAGGACAATCTCTCTCATGATATCAAAATCAAAATAAATAATAAATTAATATGTTATTGTTGATCTCTCCCTCAACGTTTCGTTTTATTGCCAAACTGTCATTTATCTTTGTTCATCGTTAGTAGAGCTGGAAGTAGAGATTAAACAAAGATTGAGTCAGTAACGGATGAACAACAAAACGAAATCGGAGAGGAGAAATACAGATTGCTATTTGAGCTTATTCAAGAACTGGAAGGCTGGTGAATTCCTTCGATACTGGATTGAAGAGGCTTGCGGAATGTGCGGAAGACCATCGCATCCAATATTGGAGTTATGGAGATTATTGGGATGTTCTCTGAAGAGGAGCCTACAACAACGAGAGAAGAGAAAATCAAGTGACCCACTGGCGAGAGGAGATGGAGGAAGGGATCCTTTACGAAGGAATTAACTTTTATAATTTCATTGATTCTAACGGCCGCGGTAATAAAGGCTCTGATAATTTCCGTGGCGGTTATTGAAAAATCTAAGGCGTCGACACATGATTGACCGCATCTGGTAGCGCATTCGATGAGAAAATGTGATAACGTTCGGTCCGATACGAAAAATGAGACTCGAGACTCTAATCGTTGCAGTGAAAACGTGGGAAGTTGTCAATGTTGAGGAAACCGTACGTGATGAGTACAATCGAACGAGTTCAGCTCGTATTTCGGTTTTATTTATTTGATTATCTTTCGTTTCATTGTTTTCTCCTCTCATACTTCCTGACTATTTTATGACAATCTTCGTAATCGAATGACTTCATCACTTGCAGTTCCAAGCATCGATAGCAGCGTGAGTTCAGTTTATGAAGAAATCCAGGAAAAAGTTTGAAGTACAAAATTCATTTTGATCGAAGGATGAGTGTCGTATGAATGATAAATATTTGCGAACATCGATCATTGTCCAAAATGTATACAATATTGCAAATTCGTAACAAGCACGTGCCCTAAGCAATTTCGAACAGCCTTAAATAATGTGACTTTTCGTTTATTATTGTTGCTGTAACGCTGAACTCGATGTGACTATAGGACAACTCCCGAGATCAGGGTGTACGCCGTCTCTTTATCAAATCTTCGGAGGGTTACGGCTGATCACGGCTAGAAAAGTAAATCAAGGCTAACCTGTTTCGTCCCCACCATGCTAGCCGAGATCTCTGTGGGATGCGGTTAGGATAGCCGTGATTACGCTGTGTTTAACCATACCAAGAACTCAATGGACTATTGTCAGAAGCCAAAGTGACCGCATTAACCTCTGCCGAAGCTGAAACTGGTGAGGAGCATAAAGTGTGAGAGTGTGGACAGGAAATATCGGAAGCGGTACAAAAAAATGAGAGCTGAGCGAGAAATTATAAGAACTGAAATTGTTAGGTTACAACTTTTACAAGCAAGGAACTTCAACAAGGAAGGGACTAAAAGTCAAAGTGTGTTATTATTTAACATTTCCTAACTAACTGCTTTTAAATCCACCCAGATAAGCCATTTGCGTTTGCGTTTTCAAACACGGTGATATGTCGTCAAAAAGTTTTTTCTAAAACTCCTCAACACAAATTTTACGCGAACAATAACTTGTTTTCGACGATCGTAATACTTTCGTTCGCTACAGAATTTAAAAGTCGTACATCACGCTTTGATATCCATCTGAGGCGCTGGGTGAGATGACGATAACCCAAAATATTAGATTACCATCGTAGTGGAAAAGCAACTGTAATAACGGCGCACCTGCAAGCAGCATCTTTGTTTATTATTATTATTATTGCACCCAATGGGGAATCGAGCCAGGCCTGGCTTTGCCTACCGTCTCATTGTCCCATGAGGGGCGCGTGCCTCCATGCTGCGGCGGTCAAATGATTCCAGGCCCTCCCGGTGGTTCGCCCACACTTGCGCGAAGACGTGGAACCGGCGGATATCCGCCTTGCTGAAGAGAAACTGCCCTCCTCTTGCCACGGGGAACCGAGCGGACACTCTGGCACTGCTATTAAGGTGGCAGGCAAAGAGCATGTGGGATGCGTTCTCCACTGCGCCTCCACAGGGGCGGTCACTGAAGGGGCGGCGTCCGAAGAAATGCAGCCGCTCGTTAAAGGCTCCTTGACCTGAGAGCAGCTGCACTCTCGCGAAGGAAGACCGCCCTAGCCCATCCACAACCTTGCCTCGATGGAGGGGAGTAGGCTGTGGAGGTTCTGCGCAATGGTACCCTCGTCCCATCTCGCCTGCCACCTATTAATGAGTGCCTCTTGAGCGAGGGCGAGTTTCCTCTCAGGGGACCCCTTCTGTTGTGGTGAGGGGAGGACCTGGAATGGCCCGTGGTACTCTGCAACACAGTCCCCCTTTATGTGGGACTGTAGCACTGCTAGATAGAGCGCTAGGTCCAGAGGTGGCATGCTTGCGATCATCTGGAGGGCCAAATGTGAAGTGGTATGCCGGCTGGCGGGTGGGGGTCACCCACCATGTGGCCGCAGCATACCGCACCACAGGAAGGAATATCGCCCAGTAATATTGATACCGGGCGTAGGATGAGGCCCCCCAGGTCGACCCAGCTAGGGACCTTACTTGGGCCGTGAGAGCCCAGCACTCAAGTCCCAGGAATGACTAGAGCTCAGTTGGGCGGCCCCGTAGGCAGAACTTCGTGCCAAGGTATGAGGCTGTGGCCCCAGGGTGACTCTAGTCCCCCCAGCCTTCGGCATGGGGAAGGACGGGCCAGACTGCAGTACGAGTTGGGTCTTGGCCGTGGAGAGACCATTATTTGCAATAATGAAAGAAAATACTCGACGGAGCACAGTAATGGAGACCAAATATCAAGGTACGATAAAGAAACATAATAGCTCACCGGACCTAACCACCCAATTTTTTGAGGTTTGGGGAGAGGTGGATAGGTACTGTTAATCGAACCTAAACGGGATCAACGCTGTTGTTGAAAACGGCCCTTAGTGGCCCGGCGAAGAACGACGAGCACGGATTATTAGGCTGCGTGTAAGAGGAGAAAAATAGATCCTTCGAACGCAATTAGGGGAGACATGTTCCAAGAAATTTTCTTTTTTTCGAATAAATCACTTTGGCAGTCGGTATCCCCCCAATAAATCTTAGTTCAATACAGGTCTGAATAGATGAGATGGCGATTCCACAGAACGTGAACAAAAAGAGTCAGAAACATCAGATGTAACGTAATTGACAACTTTCATCTGCACCACGTACACTCATCGATTGCTTGAGTCTTCACTCGTTCACATGGAGGACGTGGAATCCCAACCGCCCGAATTCGGTTATTTGGGCTCCCGGAGGGACGTGTTGAGATAAAACGCAACTCTGTGTGGTAATATCACAATTCATTTTGTGTTGCATATAGTTCTGGAACCGGTTCCTTATCGGAATTTATCTGGTTGACCTCAACTTATCCAACGCATAATCTGTTTTGTTCGAATTTATTGTCTCTGACGATCAGTTGTTAGTTAGTTTTTCTTATTGATAATTCGTTTACGCACCAATGGCCCTGACTTATTTTTACATCCCTTGGCACTAAAAGTAGAAAGGAAAGTTATGTAATCAGCTCAGAAAACAATTTTGAGTTTTCTTCAGATCTTTACGTTTCAGATCCTCCCGAGTCCGGAAAACACTATTTGGGAAAATGGTCTGTGTGTGTGTGTGTGTGAACGATTTTTTGAGAGAAGAACAATACCAAATCCATTAAAACTTGATATCCAGCCCGCAGATTATAATGGAACGCCAAAATAATGGTATGAACAAAATCCACCGAAAGTTAACTATAGTTATCATAGTGATCAAAACACAATTTTTTTTCTCAAAAACGGCTCTAACGATTTTGATTAAATTTATTATATTGATAGCTCCCAATATGGCAGTTATACCATAAAATTCTCATTTGTGGGAAAATGACGAGAGCAGCACAATAAATTACCAAAACTTTCGACGAATTCGATTTTAGCGCGGTTTGTAGAGAAAACAGCGGTACCTAATCAGCTGAAACTTGATGTCTAGCCTATAGGTTACTATAGGACGCAAAAACAAGGGTATGAGCAAAATCTACCGAATGTTTACTATAGTTATCACAGTGATCAATACACCATTTTTTTCTCAAAAACTACCGTAACGATTTTCATTAAGTTTTTTACATTGATAGCTCTCAATTAGGCAATTATACCATAAAATTCCTATTCGTGAAAAAATGACGAGAGCAGCACAATGAATTATCAAAAATTTCTACGAATTTTTCCTTTTAAACTCCCTAAAATGTTACTAGAATGTTTAAAAAATATCTGGTGTGTTGCAACACACAACTTTCCTTAGCTCTACGTCGATTCACTCTCTACGTGGCTATTTCTACTTAATCAATTCATTTACCACACAGTTCATTCGAACTTGGTCAAACAACACTTCATAGCAGCAGGAAGCTGTAGCGCTTACAGTTCCAGAATTTATTGTGCTGCTCGTACTCATTCCCGGACCATTATTGAGCGATTGGCACATAAAGAATTAATGAGGCTGTAAACAAGATATTTTTTGAGAAGGATAGTAATCACTTTTGCAGAGTTATTAGGTGAAAACTTTTAGAAATGGTAGGTTAAATTCCGGAATTTCTTGAGCGAACCCCATATATCTTATGAGCGTCTTTAAACTCCCACCCTATAGGTATTGGATCGGACTACTACACCAATTTGTTTTAACATTCTAGTAACATTACAACGGAGTTTATTAGAAAAACGCCCTAAAATTTCGGAACTGTAAGCGCTACCGCTTCTTGCTGCCGTAAAGCGTTGTTTGACCAAGTTCAAATTTACTGAGTGATAAATGAATTGATTTAACAGAATTAGCCGTGTACCCGAGTGAATTGACGTAGAGCTAAGGAAAGTTGTGTGTTGCAACGCACCAGATATTTTTCATATCATCACTGGTAACAGCTGCTCTCTGTGCACCGCCTTCTAAATTGGCCACCGAACGACCTACACGTAACTTTTCAACTGATTCGCAAATCACCCGGAACTTAAGTTTTTTGTTTATTAAAACTTGTTGTGTATATTATCCGAATTAGTTAAAGAAACCCCTTGAGAGAACAACTGAAAGTAAGTGATGAAAATGAGTGGTACAGTTTCGCTACTATTAAAATGAAAAATATAAAATCAAAAACTCAACGCCGCTCTGTTACAAAACGAAAATTGATACTGCATAATAGATTACACTGTTACATGCACCCGTCACTTGCTCTTGCAACCGTCCTACCAATGTTTTCAATCCGTCTACAGCTACCGTTTTCACACATTTTACGATCAACAGAATGAGCGAACGGTAATGCAATGTGCAGAAACAACCGTCCACTTTCCTGAATTTCTCGACAATGTTTTGTATGGGTGATATTAGCCTTTTCTGACTTCAAAGCAACGTACTCGGAATGATTAAGGAATTTAATGGGGAATGAGCTATGTTCCCAGCTCCCTCGTTAGCACAAATAATGAGTAGTGTGTTTCTCCACGTTGACGTCATTAGAGTTCACTTTAATTCAAAGTGAATTAGTGTACCGATCTTTGCTTGTTCTCTAGTTTCAGCTTCATTAAATCATAAAATACTAGGGCGATGGTATCGACATACAACTGGTAAACGCTAAATTGCAGAAAAAAAAGGAAGACGCTTAATAATGTGGATCAAAGTTAAAAAGAAAAGCCAGTTATTCTGTTATTGTCAGGCGAACTCAAAGCTCCGAAATTATTTATTGAGATGTTCAAATGAAGAGAAAAATTCTGAATTCAGTCAGGATATTTCTCTCGTTAAAAATAGGACAGCGATATTCTACAAAAAGGAAGATAATCACTCGAACATCTTGGAAATAATTCAATTCGCTGCGGGAAAAAAAGAAGTTCCGCAAAAAAAACTCTTTGATCGTTTCAACTTTATTGAAGCGAAGAGGAATAGCGATCTGCTCGAAGGAGTTCCAATATAGAAAAATAACGAACTTTTCAGGGGGTAATGTGGTTTCAGTTCAAGGGATATTACACTCTCGAGGTGGCTGCACAGGTGTCAGAATATGAGAAGGATCCATGAAAGAATTCACTATTTTGGAAACTGCGATTTTCCATATCCACGATCATCCGTCGACTCTTTGACGCCTTTTACTTTTCTTAGCTCTACGGAGTTGGGAAAGTGAAGTTATTTCATATTTAGCCTGCGAGTCACCATGGGGCGCCACAATGAGAGCGTGAGCGGAAGTGTTCCAAAACTAACTAGTTATCGTGTCGACGTTGATCACTTTTTTTTTGTGAGGACAGATCAAAATAACGCAAGTCTAACATGGAATTCTCAACCGTGGAAAAATGAGGAGAGAAGCACAATAAATTACCAAACATTTTGACGAAAATGTCGTAATAAACACTTTTTTCCTGACGATTTCCACTTATATGACACTGGAGATCTGAATTAAATTTCGTGGGTAGTCCTATGAGGTAAATTCATTGTAGAGGTTTAACAATGGTCACTGGACAAAGTGTAGCAATCTCATAAATTCTGGAGTTCTAACTAATTTCGCTTTATGGGCCACCTTTTTTCGCAGTGTCTTTCAATATAACAAAGTAATTGGCTTAGTTCCGCTAGTAGGTAAGTTACTGAAGTTAACGCACCTGTTTGGTGAGTCTGTCTACCCTGGCTGGTGAGCTACTACGGGTGAGCGCTTTCGATGTAAAAACATCACTGTACTGACTTAACGGCCAGATGATGATGTCTTTACATCGAAAGCGCTTTATGGGTGCACGAGAGGGGGAGCTGAGGTTCGAAATAAAACTTAAACTCGGTGAGCGTGAGGAGGACTGTAATATACGTGCGAAATTGAGTTGAGTTAAAATTGAGCTGAGATGGTGTACAAATGGGCGACACAAGGGCAGTACTCGAAGTGCGTGAACTGGCGCGGGCAACTGTATGAGAGAGCGAGAAGTTACTGGGGCGATAGTTGGATGCAGAATGAATTTAGAAGTGCTCAGTCGTGGAGAGGAAAAGTGAAATTGGGGAGAAAGAAATAAAGAAAGGGGAAAACCTGGGAAAGGGGGCTGTTAGAACCAACCGACCGCAGCTGAGGGATTCCCACAGGGGTGAGATGCAGGTGAGAAATACACGGAGACAATGACTGGGGAAGTCCGAGGTCTAGGACTCTAACCAATTTGACGCTTTGCGTCGAACATACTCTCGCGCTGCGACAGCAGGATAATCCTTGAAGAGAGGGTACAGTGGCAGGTGGTAAAGAGGCTAGGGCACATGAGGGTTGAGCCGGAGAACATGGCAGAGCTGGGTTATGTGCCAGCGCCTCAGATGAGCCAGAGCACAGGGAGATGAGGTTAGGAGCGAGGCAATGACGCGATGGTGAGTTGAGCCGGACAACGGAGAACTTATGAGGTGCAAAAATGAGGATGAATGAGTGATCACACGAGGAAGCACAGGAGTTGTAGCGAGGAGAATGAAAGGCGAGTAGGACAGCACAGGCACAAAGTTTCAAGGTGTGGTAAGAAATACACGGAGACAATGACTGGAGAAGTCCGAGGTCAAGGACAAAATATCTCACCAGCCAGAGGAGACCGACTCACCTAACAGGTGCGTTAACTTTAGTCTTCAATATAGTTTCACAAATGCGATCACCCGAAAAAAATTGTATTGACCCCATCAACCTATAACTTGGTTTATAAATTAAGATCGTGGCATAAGTAGCAGCGGAAGCTCAATGAAATCCAGAGCTGCAAGAACCACCAGCTTATAACGTAGAAGGTTATGTTTTACAATCATTATAAACTGAATTAAAAATATATTAGATTCGTAACTAGAACGTACGTGAAGCTAAAAAGTGGTTTGACTCGTCGCAACGGATATCTTACGTAGCCACTAATTGTTAAGTATTATGAGGACAACTCACAACTGGTTTTCATAATTTGTATCGTAAAAAAGAAATATTTTTTTACTGTCTACGGGTTGTATTTTTATCTACCTCACATTGAGCAAAGAAGTTGTTGTAATTGGCAAAAAAAAGTTGAGCTTGTATTAGATGTTTAACTCTCGAGCCCTCGTAAAATGGAAAACTCTAATTTTGGCGGGTAGTTTGCGTGTCTGCAGGTAACTTGGCAGAAGAACTGCTTCGCCTATCCGATCCAATTTAATAACATTTTCCATCGCATCGTACGTAACGCGAAATTTCTTTCAATTTGTGGAGCTGCGATGACGAAACCTTGTATATACTGCTTTGCCTTCTGGGAGTCTCATAGTGACGAGCGTCTCAACACCGATTGCTTTCCTATCGTTTAACTGCCAACGTGACCCAAATCTTACTCTTCCGCTTTCCTCTGAACCACTAGGTTTTTTTATTTTGTTCGTACTGTCCTCCCCTTGTTTTAGTTTGTACGAATCAGTTGGTTTTCTAATAAATAACCGCGTTTTCGATATTTTTTTTCCGTGCTTTAATGTGCTGAGTCTTCCCGTTCCATTGAAGTTAATTCCACATGAGCAGCTTCTGGCGATATAGATCACAAGAATTGAGACTTTTTTTAGAACAACCCTTTGAGGGTGAACCACGTTGACCTGTGTTCGTTGATAAGATGGCGATCTGATATAAGTTATTTATAGCCGTAGAGTACAACTGAGGGTTGTTGAAATTTAACGAACGAAAAATTTCCGTTTTGGTTTATTATTCATTCTGAATAATACAATCTATGTTTTGAGTCAGGAAACATGTTTTACAACCCCGTTTTGTGCCTTTAACGTCTTCTAAAAACCCCGTTTATTCGCACATCAATCCCACTTGGCATCTAGTTGTGCCCACCTGCCTGCTCGACAATCCGATCGAACGAAGCCTATGGTCGTTATACGCAAAAGATGGTTGAGAAAATGAACAAAAACGAAATTTCGGCAGTTTTATCGCAAATATGCCGTGTTTGGTATCGTTTTCAAGGTATTTTTAGATGCTGGGTCGAATGAAACAATTCTCAGATGTGGACGACTGCGTCTAGACGGAAAATAGTGAAGTCGCCGTAAACATAGGGAGCCAAAGTCTAGTAATTGAAAGAACTCGCGGGACAATAACTACAGCGAATATAATCGTTTTATCGTTTGTACTCTCTCTTTCCTGTCTCATTAAAACCACTCGTCAGCTCGACAACCCGTTCAAGAGAATAATAAACCGCAGCGTTTTTGGTTTAGCTGTCGTACAAAGCTTTTTCATTTCAAATTGTATCACCAAACAGCCTGAAAGGAGAGAAAAAGAGTAAAATCGTAGCACTCCAATACACAAAATGATCTCGCTAAGGGGATTGTTAAAGGTTTTTCTTGTTCATTCTGTATTCGGTTGAATTGGCGCATAAATGGAATTTCATTAAGGGAGAGCGAAGGGGAGCGAATTGCGTGCATTTGTGATACATTGTCTACCGATTCTGAATTCTTGTTCCGTTTGATTTATTTTTCGCTGTATTTGTGCCAACACAAATCACTTTGGTAATGCCAACATTCATGCGATGAAAGGAGTTAAAATTAAAATTTTATTTCTGAAAAGTCGAACAATTTTGATGATTCAGTGAGTTTAATACCACGCGGGTGATGCATCGTACTAGATATTCTAACATGTTTCTATCCGAATGTGTTACGTCAATATCGCTACTCTACAGAAACCCAACTCCTCTTAATACTGTAATTCATCTCTCCCTCTTCTCGTCATATAAAGCACACTGTTCAGGCCCAAGAGCTTCGTTTGTTAGTTTATTTACTCGGTTGTTGGAGCCTTGCACCTGATCTCGGGTTTGTCCCCCCTACCTTTGTCTCCTCACCGACATCTTTGTCATCACATCACATATCAGTGTTGCTCACCTTCTTTCTGTGATAACCGTATACGTTTTTTTAAGATAATAGCGTGAACTATCACATCCGTTTTAACTTTTTTTACTCATTGAAGTTCATTTTCTAGGTCTTTTTACTTTCCTTGGCTCTACGAAGTAGAAAGGAAAGTCATGTAATTGGCTGAAAAAAAATTTTGAGTTTTCTTCAGATCTTCACGTTTCAGGCCCTCCTGAGTCCGAAAAACACTATTTGGGAAAATGGTCTGTGTGTCTGTGTGTGTGTGTGTGTGTGTGTGTGTGCCTTTGACCGATTTTTAGAGAAAACCACCGTACCAAATCAGCTCAAACTTGATGTCTAGCCTACAAGTTACTATGGGACGCCAAAATAAGGGTTTGGACAAAATCCATCGAAAGTTAACTATAGTTATCATAGTGATCAAAACACCAAATATTTTTTTTCTCAAAAACGGCTCTAACGATTTTGAATAAATTTTTTGTATTGATAGATCCTAATATGTCAACTATACCATAAAATTCCCATATACGGGAAAATGACGAGAGCAGCACAATAAATTACCAAAACTTTCGACGAAATCGATTTTAGCGCGGTTTTTAGAGAAAACAACAGTACCAAATCAGCTGCAAAATGATGTCTAGCCTACAGGTTACCATGGGACGCAAAAATAAGGGTATGAACAAAATCCACCGAAATTTAACTATAGTTATCATAGTGATCAAAATACCAAATTTATTTTGTCAAAAACCGCTCTAACGATTTTGATCAAATTTTTTATATAGATAGCTCTCAATAAGACAATTATACCATGAAATTTCCATTCGTCGGAAAATGACGAGAGCAGCACAATAAATTATCAAAATTTTCGACGAAAAGCGTTTTTCGCGCAGTTTTTTCCTTATAAACTCCGCTAGAATTTTTGTAGAATGTTAAAAAAAATTGGTATTGTAGTCCAATCTAATACCTAAAGGGTGAGTGTTTAAAAACGCTCATGTGATACATGGAGGTCACTCCAGAAATTCAAGAATTTTAAGTACTGCCGTTTCCCTTACTACCAGTTATATAAGTTTTTACCCAATAACTCTGCAAAAGTAATTACTATCCTTCTTCAAAAAATTCTTGTTTACAGCCCCATTAATTCTCTGTGTACCAATTGCTCAATAATGGTCTTGAAATGAGTACGAGCAGCACAATAAAATCTGGAACTAAAAGCGCTACCGCAAAGCGTTGTTTGACTAAGTTCAAATCAACTGAGTGACAAATGAATTGATTAAATAGAATTAGCCATGTACAAAGTGAATTGTTGTAGAGCTAAGGAAAGTTGTGTGTTGCAACGCACCAGATATTTTTAACTTAATTCAATTAAACAGGACTTTATTTATTTTTATGCTATTTTGCTTTTCATTTCATTTTCATCATAACTCATACTAATCGTTTTTTATCTAAACTACAGTAATAGGTGTATTTTATTCTTTTTATATAGTGAAAATCCACCTCTGGCAAAATAAAAGCAAACTAATCATTTCAATTTTAGAAACAATGTTCTCCAATTACATTACACGTGCTCATGATTAAAAAGAAGAGTAAGGAAAATAAAAAGTAAAACGTGTTTTCTCCGAAAACCCTAATGTTATTTCTCTGCGTTAAATAGCCCTAATTCCGATTGATGATGTAGGCGGTTAGCCGTGGTCCTGTCGTTACCTTTTTCCTCGACGCGGCGAGTATATTCGGGAAATTGCTGGAACCGACTCACGTTTCGCCCCAAATCCCAACAAGTAAGCCTCACTTTGCCGTTAAAAGCTTCCATCAAAAATAAAAATTTATTACCACCGACAAAGGCTCGGAGTCTCCGTATTTTTTCAACGTCGGTTTCATCGTAGCACGCATTTTTACGGTCTGTCCACACCACGGGTCATTAATACGGCGAACGCCCTAGTGGATCGTCGAGAAAATGTTGTTTGAGAGATGGTGTTATCAACGCCATTCGTTGTTCAACGGTTCAACTTCAATATCGCTCTCTTAATTTCGAAGACGAACGACCGGTGACGATCCCCAGAAAATGAAAATCTGGCGGTTATTTCGTGTTCGCGATCGATTTTTCGTGGCCGTGATTGACTCTTATGCGTTTCCAACCTTAAATTAAGCGTCGATAACACGGATCCCTTGCCTCAACTAGGCAAGTACGGATTAGCGTGCCCTACAAAGCGTAAACTACTGCTGCGTTTAAATAAGCTACGATCGTGAGCACAGTAAGTCAGTTGAGTCGTCAACAAATATCTTCGTTTTCCCTTGTCGTTCGAAGTAACATGACATCATATCTTTGGCTTGAACCAAATGTTCAGTTTTCTTCAAATATTCACGTTTCAGTCTTGTTTAGTCCAAAAAGCGCCCATTGGGAATACGGTGGTGGAAAGAAAGAAAGAAAAAGAAAGAGCGAAAGAGAAAAGAGATTGAATACGGGCGAAGAATAAGTGATGAGATACGCTATTCTCAAAAACAGTGGTTGTTTAAATCGAAAGAGATTCACAACAGAGTTCTGAGTAACAGGTAACCACATAGAGACCCTGAGCCACACGACGATGAGAGATGTGTGTAACTGCATACGTTCTGGGGCCGACTCGCAGTTAGGATAACCCAAAAGTGTGGTGGTAGGAGGGAGAGGGAGTGGTTAAGCAGAGGAAGATCACAGGAAATCCCACTGAACTATGGCAAATGTTGGAAAGTGCGTCAATAGCTTTGGAAATACCAATCATTGTGTTCGACAGGGATTGGAATATTGGAAGAAAATTTTCAATTCATTGCTGATTTTCAATGCCAGTTTTTCCCCACTCCCTTTTCACGCTAAGGATGTTTGGTGCTATTCAACGCATTGATTAACTTCTGAATGTCGGAATTCGATATCTGCAGTTACGAATATAGCACCATTGATAAATTAGTGCCCCCTTCTCGCTATATTTAGATGAACGTGTGCAATCGATGGAAATGTTCTGTCTACTTATTAGGGGGTCAACTTCAACTTCCATGAGAATCAATAAAGCAGCTCTTCGTTACACGCGAAGATTTCTGCACATCGATTGGGAAGAGGTTAGGTTAGGTTCTTGAGGAATTCAATATTTTATGAAGTCGTGAAGGAAGCTAGAGAGAACAGAGCGACAAGCTCCTTTATCTACTCCCCACCCCCTCAAAACTTATTGAAGTAACAAACTACAAGTGACAGTGAAATGTAATGAAAATTGTGACAGTGGGTATAAAACTATAACTTCCAAGGAGCCAATGAGCGATTTGTCAACATTATAATGAATGATTTTTTAGTACAGCATGATTGGGACTAGTCCTGTTCATTCTAATGTTCAAAAATATTAAGAAACGACGTGGATGTAATCAGCAAACCAAAAAACGACAATTCATACGCAAGCGACTATGAAGAACACTTACCAGACCCATCCCATTCGGTTTAGCATCGAAAAATACCAGTAAACGATACGAAACATGATCACTACACCGGAACTACAAAAATTGTTATCCACGCGATGCTGGGCAATTGGCACGACGCAATGAATCGAACCGGCGGGTGGTTGGAATGAGGCGGGAAGCAGTGAGAAGAAATGAGTGCCAGACAAAAAATAACTTTTGCTACCTCCAACTACTAGGATTTACCTCACTATGTTTACTGTGATTTCACTGTTGTTCATCTAAAAGCAGTCCTGCATCTCAAAGACCCGTCCTATTCGACTCAGCTTAAGCAGATATGATGGTCAGTGTCTCGCTCGTGTTTTGTAGCTACCAATCCCAGAGTCCCCTATAGTAGGAGTTGGCTTATCGTGCAGGGGTCGAATGGAGCTTCTCATTCAGAGTTAGCATTAGCAATGAAGCCCCAACCTCACACTCTGACAAGGTACGGTTGTCTCTTTTAACTTCAACAATGTGATTTACCTGGATGGTGTTCTCAATATTTACAAACATGCATTTCACCCAACCGCAGTAAAACAGAGCGATTGTTGTGAAGTATTGTTGATTATTATTGGAATTCTAAGAAAGGACTCCATTAGAAACTGCTGGTACCGAGATTGAATGGAATGAGGGTAGCACACACAGAACGATACCTCGATAGTATTTCCAATAAATCAACAACACATAAATCGTCAGTCATTACAACCAAAGCAAGACTAGAAAGGTACTCCTTCGGACAACCGCTCCACAATCCAGACTCAACTAAATCGCAAAGACCACGCAACTTCTACGTTGCTGTTGCCACACCCGATCAGAAGGGGTGGGGGGATGAAGGACCTTTTAGGCAGAGGTACCTCTAGTATCCCTGAAAAGCCTGTGTTCGTGTGTAGCTCCTGTAAGGACTCATATGAGCAATTAACTGGTTGTAAAGTCACAGTTCGAATGGTGTGAAGTAACAGTGGCGGTACAACAATTGTATTGACTGCATCTGCGAGCAATTCACTGAAACTATCATTCGTTAGTTGCTCGTATTCATAAATAAATTTCACATCCACCGAATAACAGCGCAATTATTCAAATTTTCAGTGCAATCGCCAATTTTTTTTACTTTTCTCGCGATTAAATCAATTACTGGAAGTCTTCAACGAATAGAACGATAGAAGAGTGGATTTTGCTTCGTATGAATAGATTCCAATCTATTCATAGCGCGGAAAAACATTTTTGCCCGGTTTAAATACGTGGAATTCCCAAATCCTCGGATCCTTTGAATGAATTAATTAAAAGTGACTCGGGGAAGAGATTGCCAGGAATCCCAGCTACTCCCTTTCCTTTATAAATGGGGATACCGCCGCTGAATAGCCATTCCATTCAAATCAATTGGGCTTCGACCGATTCCTCCTCACCCTCGTGCCCTCTCCTGAACCATTTAACAAAACCCACAGTTCATTCGCTCAAATTCTTGCTTAAATCCATCCTCTTAGTCAAATGATATTCGGCGGTTACGCGATAATAAGTTGTGTTCGAACACAAGTGTATGGAGATGCCAAACCCAGTTTCCTTATTCCTTAACAAACCACATCCTCAAATAACCACCGATTAAAATACAAAGACAGATGGTTTGCCTAAACACACTTGGATTACAAATCTTTTACTGTTAAACATTTGTTTACGCTTTGTTTTAGCGTCAGTTATATCTAAAAATGGACCAAAGCCAAAGTTCATAAGTTAGTCATAAGTTTCTTTACCATGTTTTTTTAATTATTTTTGTTTTCGTTTGTATATCACGTAAGGGACATTTAGTGCAGTGCCTTCACGCTTCAAGCTGGTCGGTTCTTGCCCGAAAGATCGTATGGCCACCCGAAGATTTTTTGCTATTGTTCTTCCTGGTAATGTAGAAAGCGTATTTGGAAATCCCAAGTGAGCAGTTCCGCGCAACCGATTAGGAATCCAATCGGACATATACGCGAACGAGAGCTCGCCAGAAATTGATATATTTGCAGCTTCGTGTGTCCAGTGCCATCGCCTCAATTTCGTCTGATCAGAATTGAAGCCAATATGAAGGTCAAATGTAAAAGTAGTTGGTGGACCTCCACAAGGAACCTTTTCTTTGCGCCTATTGAAGTTACTATTTTTTTCTAGGCGATATAAGAATTCATTTTTTGTAAATAAATCTACTGTATGTCGTGTGTTCCAAGGGTGTCGTTCAAAAAAAAAAAAATCTACTTCCGCACCACATTGAACGTTACACGCTTTCTCAACACCAAGAATGAGAAAAGTTGAGTTTAATTGACATGTTTACATTTTAGTTCTTTGAGTCTAAAAAATACTACGTGGGAAAATTAAATAATTGGCCAGCACAATGAACAAAAACAGATTTTTAAAAACAGTTTTCCCTCCAGCAACCCGATAAATTCTTGAACTTCGGAGTAGAGCCGAAACTCACGGAACGAAAAACCAAATAGACCGCTCTAAAGAAGCAACAACGAAAGACTGGGAAAGGTAGCGAAAAGAAAATTGACCAATAAATGAACGGGGAAAGGGTGATGGTAATATTTATGTAAGGCAATTAAAATATAAACTTATTCAAGGAAAACGAGTGAGCTGGTAAAATAAAAGTAAAATGTATCTCCAGCCCTACCTACGGCATGCCACACAAACGAAAGAAAAAATTAGTGGAACTTGCTGGACGACGTCTTCTCTCTTTTTTCGAACCAGTATGACACGGCAAACTCGTAACTTCAAGGATGTCGAGCATGTATACAAAGAACTAAGAGTGGACGATATACATAGATGTTTTAAAAATACTCCGTGTATAGTAACGATGCATCGAATCAAACCGATGTATTATAAGTTTTAAATATCGAGTATACATCGATGTTTTTTTTCGAAGCATCGAAAAGGCAAACAATCAAACTTACCCACCTATCACTCCACTAACTATTTTTTTGTCTTTTTCAATTCCATTATTCAGCACTCGCAAGGTGTTTCGTAAAAAAGTGGTCAGTGCAACCAACCCATAAAAAATATAAATGCAAATTTCCGACTCAATTGACTCGCCGTCTCTCCCTTATTTACAGTTAGTTGCAGTCTCTGGCTTCAAAAAAGCATATTATTTTAATTTTTTAATTAATTAGATATCTACTCCGCTTGATTCACAATTCACATTAATTATAAATCAAATTGTTAAACTGAACAACACGTTATTTGTAATGTTAATATCATAATAAATTTGGAAGGATTACAAAATACAGTTTCCAACATTGCATAAAATTGCCTTTAAATATCTAACAATGGTGCAATCAGAGGGACTGATTTCATGAGCAGGTAATACTCAACGAAAAGTACAAAAAATGGTAAAAGATTGGGTAAAATTTGGTTTTTACAAAGTATAGATAAAAATTATCGGGATATATATTAAAAATAAATGTAAAGGTAATGAATTTGATACATCGATATTACAGTGATCAACAATCCGATGTTTTCAAACGAAAAAAACATCGACGTTTTTTTAAAATGTCCATCACTACAAAGAACTGGAGGTGACGATTTTAGTCGGGAACAACGAGACGAAAAACGGTTGAGAAAAAATCGCATGTCGATCAGATGTTGTGACGTACGAGTACTTGGGGAATTCTTTTACCAATAACCACGAGCGAAAAGCCGTGTCCGGGCCCAAAAGAAACGAACAAATTAAATACACTCAACTATACTCACTTGATGAAATTAATGAAATAAAATGGAGGCCTCTCAGGAAAATGAAATTATGAATCAAATAGGACCCACTTGAATTTAATCAGGAAAAACTCGAAATGAAATGAACTCCTTTTAGAATGATCAAATAACCTATGCTCGGATTGTAGTAAATGACAATAAAGGGACGATGGGGAAAATGAAACACCAAGCTCTGATCGCTTACCTTACTTCACACAATATAAGGGGAATTTAAACACTGGCTTAAAAAAGGGGAAGATTCGTCAGTGATGTCGGTAGCCGTTATCACTCTAAAAATGCGGCTCCTCCGCTAATATAAACAGCGGCGAACTGCACAGGTGGCGGCAAACCATTACAATGTCTTTAATTATGTTATCTTCCTCTTCACTTCCATATTTCTCAGGATCTCTTCCCATTAGAGGCGCTACAACTGTGTCACATTCGCACAAACTATTCGCATCAGGGGTTGATTTGAAATTAAGCTCCGCGCAAAAACATTCCATTCTACGTTTTCATGAACACTTTTTTTGGCCTTCGGAACATGATATTCTTCACACGAGCTGAGGAATAATCACATTTAATTAGTTAGCGAAGCGATAAAATTAATTTGAGGCTGAGGAAAGTTGTCAGGTGCTTTCTGGAAGAAATGAGGGCGAAGGGTATGAAACAGGGTTACTTGTTCGGGTATAAGAAATTATCGTTGAACACACGACGACTGAAGCACATAATTGAAACAAAACCTTCGCCGCATGATGTGTTTATATTACGGTAGTCGACGTATTGGCAGTTTTCTGAATTCATCCATGTATTTCTGAATGTTATACTCTGCGCTCTGCAGTGTTCGACGTATTGGGCGTTAGGACGAGACAAAGTCCATTCATGATAGAAAAAAACGCTCTAAAAATGACTAACCGAACCGTCTCAAGACTTCCCTCAATTCATATTCTACATCAATTTTACCTCAGGGTCGGAGAACTGTGTGATAGTGCAAGTTTCCATATGCCCGTGTTTCAGCGACCTCTTCCTCCTTCCTAATTTAGTATTCATAAGGGCCTTACTGTGTCGAACAACATATTCGATGCGCGGAGCTGCGGGTTCCCTGGGGCAACTTTCAAGACGTACGTTACTCTAAGTGGACCGTTGGATACAGGGAAACAGTTTTAGTCGTTGCGGCAGATAAACCGTTATTGGAACGTGCTGAGGGTGCAAGGGTGGAAACGGGGCCGTTTGCACGAATGAAGAAAGCCAAATAATATAAGGGGCGGAAGGTCTCGTTAGGCTGAATTGTAGCCCGCAAAGGAAATTTGTTGTTGACGAACGCGTGTTAGAATTTATAAATGCAAGAGACAGCATTGGTTAACGGTCCGAAGTAAAATGAAACATATTTTCGAATCTCAACTCCAACAGCGGAACTACTGCCTCATGATTGGCAACAATAAACGCTGCAAATTATTACACAACGGTTTATTATTCGGATAATCAGCTTGACCTAGCATTAATGCTCCGAGACCCATCCTGTTCGATTCAGCATCGAAAAATATCATAATGAAACCCAAAAAAAGGCCGAAAAGAACTGAATCGTAATATTAAAATAAACAAAAAAAAACACGAAAGTATCTAGAAAAACTGAATTTTAATATGAAAACATGCACGCTAAATACTAATATCAAAATTTAACCAAAAATCTATGAAAAAAACATAATGAGAATGAAACGAAAGAATCTAAAAAAATTGAATCGTATTAAAACGAAAACGTCGGGGAAATTGGAAGAGTAAGGCGAATGGGGAGAGACCGGTCGTTGGGAGGGAAGCGAACGGAGGCGCACTCGCTCGCCTCGAGAGCGGTTGGTTTTTAATGAGACGGGCGGAGGCGGAGGAATTCAATCGACGATAGGCTTGTGGCTCCCGCGTTGTACTGTGTTTCGTTAATTTTTTTAACCGTTTTTTGCCCATAACAATCATGGGCTTCGTCCGATCGGATTGCCAAGATGACGGGCACAACTAGATACCAAATGGGATTTTTGTGCGAAAGAACGAATTTTTTAGACCACGTTAAAGGCACAAAACGGCCTGGACGGCGGTCAGGGGACAGGGGACGGGGGACAGGGGACGAGGGACGGCGGACGGACATTGCAAATTTGGAATCTCCATGTCTTGAAACGTAAAGTATCAAATTTTGAGGGGGGGTTGTAAAAACGTTTTCCTGACCGAAAACATAGGGTTATTATTCAGAATGAATAATAAACCAAAAATGACTAATGACCCAACGCTCCCCTCCCACTACTTTCTAACCTTTCTGCCTTACTTACCCGAGTCCGCAAGCAGTTTTCTTTCTATGTCTTCTACGACCGCAAATTGAAAAAATGCACTTTTTTTAACCGCTCCGTTGTTAAACGGTTTTTCTAATAATACTAAGCGTTCTCAATTATATTAGGCAAGTGCTGAGCGGAGAGACCTTAAAATCATATATTATTCGCTTGTACAGTCCGTGCTGCAATATGGCATTATTTTGTGAGGAGAGGCTCTGAGTTCTCACTTGAATAAAATTTGTATTGTGCAAAAGCCTTCTTGAAAATCTTGGCCCCTAAGCCACGCAGATATCCCTCCGCCTAAAGCCCTTCTCTCTAAAGCAGCTCTTAGCGAGGAACCTCCTGCTTTTTTTTTCATAACCATACTACTCTGCCTGAGACTACTGCAACCATTATCCTCACAAGGTCACATAGTCCATCCCAAACCTCGATTGGTCCTGACCACAAGAAGCCCTCTGTATATATTGCACATTCTCCACAAGCACCTGGATAACGAGTTGGGGTCTCCGGGTTTCCCCTACAAAAGAAGCAAATACAAACAGCTAATTTTTTAAAGGGTTATGCTAAAAGAGTATGATTTTTTCAAACGGACTTGAAAAGTGTATACTTCCATTAAGTTCTACACGGTTTTTTCCTCTTTTTTTCTCTACTGAAATTCGGGTATTAGTAAGATTGTCTTTTCCACTTAGTGGTTTACGTCCTTCTAGTTCTTATTTTGAACAGTTCAAGTCAGGTCCGTGAACTGTTCACAACCCTGACTTGAACTGTTCAAATTTATTGGTTTATTATTCATTCTGAATAATAACCCTATGTTTTCAGGAAATATTTTTTACAATATCCCCCCCCCCCTCAAAATTTGATACTTTACGTTTCAAGACATGGGGATTCCAAATCTGCAATGTCTGTCCGCCGTCCGTCGTCCCCCATCTGTTGTCCGCCATCCAGGCCGTTTTGTGCCTTTAACGTGGTCTGAAAAATCCGTTCTTTCGCACGAAAATCCCATCTGGTATCTAGTTGTACCCATCATCTTGGCAATCCGATCAGACGAAGCCCATGGTTGTTATGGACAAAAAATGGTTTAAACAATTAACAAAACGCAGTACAATCGCAAATACCGCAATATCGTTTTCAAGATATTTTCACATCCAGGGTCGAATGGCATGAGTGTCAGACATGTACAACTGCGTATAGGAAAATTACAGTAATTATAGTGAGCCAAAGTCAACTAATTGAAAAAACTTGCGGGAGCTACAGCGGAAGTAAACGTTTCGTCGTCCCATCTCATCAAAACCACCCGCCCGCTCGACTCGCAACGTCGTGCCAATTGCCTACAGGCGCTTACGGGCGCCTGGCACCGGGGGAATATTTAGTTTCCGTAGTTCCATTGTAGTCAGGTCATGTTTTGTATGGTTTACTAGTATTTTCCGATGCTGAATTGAATGGGATGGGTCTCGGAGCAGTAATACTAGGTCAAGCTGTTCATGAGAATAATAAACTGTTGTGTAATAATTTGCAGAGTTTCTTTTCTTTTAGTTGTTGCAGTATCGTGTGTGTAACAACTCTTTCCCAACACCACAGGCCTAGCCTACTGTTGTGTTTTATTCTTCAACAACGTATTTCTTTTAACGTCTATTATTTTGAATTATTAATCATTCTCTCCCTTTCTCTCTCCCTCTCCCCCCTCTCTTTCTCTCTCACTCCCTCCACTCCTGTCTCTCAACCATTTCACGTGGGTTTAGAGTCCCTTGTTCGCTTTTTTGCACTCAGACTGAAACTGATAACACTATTCCGTCAAGTTTAATATAGTCCTCACTCACGCTCACCACGTCTATATATTTCTCACTTTAAAGCTCCTACCTACGTGCACCCAGCAAACATTAACAACGCTTTCCAATAATTCTTCACACAGAAATATCTAGTTTTGTTGTTTCTAAATGTAATCTTACATCCTGCCATTCATCAATTACTTGATTATAATTTGGAAATCCCACACATTCAGTAGGTTAGTTTTTTGCTTTAGTTAATATCGTTTTGAAGACGGTTAAGGTAATAAGGTATAAGGTAATTCGTCAAAACGTTGGCGTAGAGTAATTCTATTTTTCTTGAGCTGTGTTGAGGTAATTTGTAGTCCTATTGGTATTGACGTATAGTGATCCTATTATCCTTGAAGCGTCCTGGAGAAAGTCGTGGTCTTGAATTGGTCTTGAACCGACCCTCAAGCACTGCATGATCGTATTTGCTAAACAAAGGTCATGAAATGTTAATTTTTCCTTTACCTTTTCCCCCAAAGCTTCTGACGAAACGGCGAGAACACACAGACTACTCTACGCCAGCTGTAGACCCAGGAGGAAGAAGGGTGGAATAACGAACCCCAACACTAATGCGTCCGTAGATTTCCGTACTATAAACGACATTCAGCACTTCACAACCTTCTACTATCCATGCTTACATGGTCTGGTTGAACGCGCTGTGAGGAGGTTCAAGGAGAGACTTGCTCCATCGAAGAAGGAAAGGGAGGATGGCAATACCTGACTATTCAGGTTCCTCATGTCCTCCAGAGCTGCAGTTCATCACACAACAGGGATAACGCCCGCTGAGCTAATGGTAAGTCGACAGCTCCGAACTAAAACTCCCTTGGGCAAGCAGATATAGCCAGCCAAGTTGATAAACAGATTTTTAAATAGATGCAATATCGTGATGGGTGGTTGGTTATAGTGAAAGTGTTTGCTCAAGGTCACAAAATTTAGGGGAAGAGGGAGGCAGAAGAAAGAAAGAGAGAGAGAGAGAGAGAGAGAACGATTGGCCTCAAACTCTACATTATACACGTTTTCTTTCTTTTTCTTTATTTCTTGACGGAATGATATCCGACAGCTCTGGAATTTCTAGCAACTTCTTGAAGGGTTTGATTGTTTCTGACAATCCAACAGATATCATCCCCATAAGCGCGTACTGCTCGGATCTGCTCCTGAAATGTTCGTTTCCTCTATCATCTACAGAGCGCCGGTTTACAGGAATAATTTAGAGAGCATTCGTCTGACGAACTCCCGAGTTAATCAAAAAGCTCATCTCGCCGTCACAAAAACTTTCGCTGAGCTTCCTGTCAACGTCGTATCGACTACTCTTATGGGTTTCTCGGGTGTTTGTAGATCATCTCATGCTGCCGTCAATCGGTCCTTACGGATCCAGTCAGAAGAAGACAGAAAGCTGCTGTTTGTGAAAAATTCGATTTTAAAAATTATTTCCACTTAATGACCTTTTGGCTATTTCGTGTAAGGTGTTGATTACTATTTCCTTCCGTCGTCTAACGTTTACACCTACATTTCAGAAATTTAGAGCAGGCTGTTATCGGACGAGCGTTGTCATTGTAATTTTTGGAAAGTTGGTGTTCTGCACAAGCGGAATTAGAAGGGTTTTCGACCTCAGAACGTCTGCATTTAACGGTACTTTTGGGAAATTTCACCTCGTCAGTTATTTCCGAAGTGACAACGAAGTTTCCCTGTCCTGGCTTCCCCATCCCTCGATTTTAGATTCCTCTCCACCGCACACAGCTCCTCCCAAACTCATTCATCTACAAATTCTCGCGAATGTCGGCCGTCTCCAGTTCTCCCAAGACACAGTTATCTAACAGCTCTCGCGATACCCGACAGACACTTATTTCACCTCTTATCGACATCTAATTCGGATTTCTTCTTTCTTGTGCTCAAATCATATCCTGTTCTGTGAACATTTAAGTCTTCAAATCTTACACGTTCGTGCTAAACCAAAACCCATCTTCGAGAAACATTCAAGTCTACCCTGGTCAAAAAGGTTGGATTGTTCCAACCGTATTAGTGAGACGTGGCGCACGGTGAGGGAGATTCCAATCATTTCTTTCATCGATTCCGCTGTTTTCAACCAAGAAAGCTTTCGGTTGAGTGGATCTGTACATACAAGTTTTGAACATCGGATTTTGCTCACCGTGAGATCCTTGGCCTTGATGTCATCTGTCATCCAGTTTGGTTAATCATTTGACATCGTAAAGTTGGGTCCGAGCCGCTGAGTTTGAATAAATATCAACCTTATCACAACTTTCCTCGTCCCAATGTGAATTCGGAGAGTTTCCTCGCCCTCCCAACTAATTTAATTGCTGCGCACTCCATTCTCCCTTTGGGAGGAACACGCAAATTGTTTTTCACAGCTCGTGTGGGGAATAAAATGGAACATGACTCGAAGTTTGTTTTGTCGCTTTCCAGAGGCACCAGTGTATGCGATGATTGGAGAAAGATATAAGAAATGAACTTGATTAATTAATGGTGGCCAAATATTTAATATCTAGTAAACACTGGTTAACTAAGAGCGCTGTGAACGGGATCAGACGATGATACGACGGTAATACGAAAGGCATCGAGATTCCGTTACGTGCAATGTCCGTTTTGTCCCTTTAACGTGATCTAAAAAGCCCGTTCTTTCGCACAGAAATCCCAGTCCATATTTAGTAATGTAGTTTAGTGCCCGCCTGCTCGACAATCCAATCGGCGAAGCCTATGGTTGTTATGGGCAAAAACCTTGAAAAAACTACCAAAAACGCAATTTTGGCAGTTTTATCGCAAATACGCAGTAGCGGTATCGTTTTCCAGGCATTGTCAGATGCTGGGTCGAACAGCACTTACGGGCGCCTGAAATATTTAGTTTTGGTCGTTCCTACAGGTCATGTATCATGTGGTTTATTGGTATTTTTCGATGCTGAATCGAATGGGGGGGTCTTGAAACTGTGAGACTCCGTCAAGCTGTGCAAGAGAATAATGAACCATTGTGTAATAATTCCCAGCGTTTTTTCCATATGGTCTTCCTGACTCGCATTACTGTCTGGGTTATTAACTACAGGGTGAGCCATAACAAATGGTGCAGTTTCAAAGGAGTGCTGCATGCCTTGTAGTGGGGTTAACGACCTGGGAGGGGTCTCATTGTGCCCGGGCAGTGGTCCCGTTTTCAGTCGTTACAATGGTTTGGAGCGGAGAGCAACGAGGTTTCGTCATTCGCACGTTTTTTGAAAGTGGCCGTTCGTTCATCGCCACCCAGCGGGCCTTCCGCCTGCGTTACAACATCCCACGTCGTGATCCCGTCCCTCACCGCAATGTTATCGCACGTTGGGTTCAAGCATTGGAAGAAACTGGTTCCACAGTAAGGAGTAGAGGCGCGGGAAGACCAAGAAACGCAAGAACACCTGAAAATTTGGCTCGAGTGAGAGCAGCAGTGGAACAGTCGCCTCGGCGCTCTGCTCGGAGGCACGCAGTAGCACTGAACATCTCTAACACCTCACTAAGGAGGATTTTGCACATGTCATTCCATCCGTACAAGATTATGATTGTTCAGGAATTGTCACCTCCAGACTACCAAAACCGCTTGAATCGATGCCAAGAGATGATAAACCGCATCCCACCAACGTCCACTTTTTTCAGTTTGGACGAAGCCCACTTCCATCTCTCTGGAGCGGTTAATAAACAAAATTTCCGCTATTGGTGTGACCGCAACCCAAGACAAATTCATGAGAGACCTCTCCACTCCCTGAAAGTCACTGTCTGGAGTGCCATTTCAAAATTTGGGGTGATTGGGCCTTATTTTTTCGAGGAGGATGGAAGGACTGTTACCGTCAATGCTCAGCGTTATCTTTTCAAGTAGTTGGGACAGGATAGCCTTCTTCCTCAGTTTGTTTCAAACCAATGATCCGTGATTCCCCACTGAGCGAAGCAAAAGACGAACACCTGAAGCTCTGTACCAACCTGTAATTTGGGATTCGACAGTTTGGAAAGGCTGTTACAGACGAGAACGCACCCGGATCCAAAGACCACCACTCCGTGCTTCTGTAACTTGATTTCATTATTTGGTTATACTACCAAACAGATCCTAGGCTCGCAATTGAACCTTTTTATAGCTTCTTGGCACATATTCGCTTTGGAAGTGAGGGGAACGGGCTTTGTACTGAGCTCTGCACTCTCGATATGTTCACGAGTCAAAGATCCTGAGCCTCTGAAAACCCTTCTACCATCTGGGGATCCAGGAATTGCCAGTCTCCCTTCATCCACTCAAGAATTAAGCAGCGAGGGGCGCAAGAACTCAAGGATCCCCTCGCAGGATTTATTATGCCGAGTTTTCATCGCCACCCCGACCTAAATTGATTACTGAGGCGCGGTTGCGGATTCGGCGAAGGAGTTCAAAGGGGTAGTACGAGTGAAAAGTAGATGCCGAGGAGAAGGTTAAACTCAGATCATCTTCTATTCCTACCTTCCATTGTCACCTGCGTACACACGAAGCGGCCACAGGTACTCAGCTCCGCTTCGTGAAGCCTGCCAGGAGTTCGCTGAAAAGGCTGAAACAAATTAGATAACTTCGAGCCTTCCAATTCCTACCCGAGTTGAGAGAAGTACGTCTCAGACCACCATCGCTTACCGCAAAACCACTAAACGCTCTTTAATTCATTCGAATCTCAGTCAGTTTAAGACTGCAGTGCTAAAAGTAGATTTTCAATTCCAGCGAGGGAAAATGAATTAGGACTTTATTCCTCTGAAGTAAATTCATCAGCACGTCACACTTCGCTGTATCTTTAGGTTTAACTTTGAAATGGAAATCCACGGTTTCCTCAAACTGATAAATTGACAAAGAGGAGACGCCTTATTGCCACTTAGGAGCAATTTATTATTGACGGAATGAGTAACGAGTTCGACTCTAGCTACTTCTTCACTTAATTCCTCTTTATATTCTGTAGCCCAAACCAGTGGCCGTTCTTTAAATCCTCGATTGTAAAGAGAGAAACGGAAGGATGTACTTGAGTAATTCAGTGGAGCTGCAAAATTGAATAATCGTTTTCAACGTACTGAGTGTTGTTTTCACAACAAGAGGTTGAACAATCTGAAAGCACGTGAGTTGAGCCGCTCTCAATGATCTTGACTTTCAGAAGAGAGAATGCGAAAGTTACGTTTTAAAAGTGAAAATTTGGAGGAAACTAAAAACAATCTTTCTGCCGATTACATAACTTTCCCTTTTATTTTATTTTAGGGCTAGGGAAAATAATAATGCCGTGATTGGAGGAGGGTAGAGCGTCAAAATCGGCTAAACGGTTCTTTACCGTTCTGCTGGCAGAGTCTCCTCAATGAACCAGCCGGTTTGTTCGGAACAGAACGGAAAGTGAAGCTTATTCCTCGGGTTCAACTAACTGCGCGTCTGTTTGTGAACGACAGCTATGAATGTAGTTCTTCTTCTAGCGCCTTCCTGATAGAACCTTGATGAATGCACATCTATACAGTTAGACCAAAAAGGAAACCTATTCCTCTCCTTCTACTCTGATGTAACACAGTTCAAATTCAAGTGACACGCCGCTTCAGTACAATAATTCGTCACAAATCCCCTCAACAGCCTTCTGGGATTATTCGACAGGCTGAATCAGCTGGGTCTTTGACTTCCCAAAAACTGCACATGCCCTAACGGGACTCACTGGCCCTAATGAGATCTCCGAGCGCCGACCCTTTTTGTTTATCTATGGAAAGTCCACCTGTTTAGTTATTTCCGATTGACAATGGATTTCTCCTTCTTCTGCACTTTTTCAAACATCCTTTTCCCCTCCCCTCAATTCACTTTTTCTCCACAGCAGACAGCTCCTCCCAAACTCATTCACCTACGAGTTCCCACTTGATATTCAATCAGCACTCGTCAACTAGTGTGTTCTTTCCAGTTGTCCCAATTCATTTGTCTCTTAAGTCTCCCACTACTCACAACTCTCTCTCTCTGCTTAGTTTCCTAAGCCACAGCTTACGTGTATTTAGAGTCCCCTTGTTCACGTTTATACACTCTTATTCAACCTGATATCGCTATTCCGTCAAGTGTAATACAGTCCTCACTCACGCTCACCACGTTCATATATTTCTCAGTTTCAAGCTCCCCCATTTGTGCACCCAATGCAACTGACGAAATCAAACCCACACTTGATCAATCTCTTAAGTGTTTGCGAAAACACAACGGTTCCAGAACTACAGAAAACCAAATGAACGAGAATCCTCCCCTGAGAAGCAGAATTGTCAAGATATGAGTAACTTTGGAATCATGTGCAACCTCGAATTCAAAATTATCGTCCCTTGGCAGCGTGGAACCACCCTCATACCTCGTAGTCCAGTTGATGTACCGTTTCTGCATCTTTATTTTACAGCAGCTGCAAAGTGGTTAACACTCCTGCGTACGTCAGTTGAAGCCATCAAAAGATACAAGTATTTTTGTGTCGTCTCCGACTCAGGACGTGAAAGGAAAAGGAATAAATGGGTGTCAATGAGGAAATGAGGAGAGAGGTTTGAAGAAAAAAAATGGTGCAGCAGGCGAAGGGGCATATCTATATATATATTTAGAGGGGGGGAGGGGCTACACTACTCCCTGTCTCAGAGTATGTGGTTAAGAACGAAGCCCCGCCTTTCACCTATATTCACTCCTAAATACTTGAAGTACTATTCAAGAAGGGGCCTGTGGCCACCAAACCGGATTGATGGTTGTCCATTTACTTCTCGTTATCCATAAATAATGGACCAGTCGAATCTCCGGTTTTTATCCCCTTTCCTGTAATAAAAGTGTCTTTTTACATGCCTATATGCTGCACAGCAGGAAGGAAAATTATGTAATTGACTGAATTTTTCCCTTTGCACTTTTCCTTAAGTTCCCTAAGATCTGAGTTGAAACCCACCACTAGAGAAAATTGTGTGTGTGTGGGGCTGTCTTTACATGTGATTAGAAGAGAGAGAGACTTGATATTTAGCGTGCAGATCAACGGGGGACCAAAAATATGGGCATGAAGCTCGAAACTAACACAGGGATGAAAACTCCAAATTTAAATCTTTCAAAACGGCTATAAAACTATTTTTTACGACGACACTATACAATCTAACGTGGAAACATTAAGCGTGCAGCACAATCAATTATCAAACATACGAAAGGTGAGTTCACTGCGTTTTAAAAAATATCGCTCGCACGACAGTAGCGTGGTCAAAAACAACCTTGTCCATAGATAATTAGTAACCCTGAAGTTCAGGAATTCAATTAACGTCCCGTGTGCTGTGTTTCCTTTACAATTCTAAAGCTGTGAATACGACACCCCCAAAAAATAGAAATGTTTCAATAGTTAACATACGTTATTTGCGATTGAAGGTCGGGAGCAGGCAGCCCAATAAATTGCGAAACTTCACGTTACCAGTTTTCACGTAGAACGTTAAATTTTGTTTAAAAAATGTACAAAAATGTTGAGCCATAAAAATTGACGAATGCAGGTGGAGATGAGGTAAGTTGTGTGAGATGCCGCACCAGATCTGTCACTCTGTTCCTGTCGTCTATTAGATCAATTAAATCGTATAATTGAAACTTTCAATTCAGAGTTAGTTCTCACCGCGTATTTGTTTTCATATTAAGTCAATATAACCTCAGAGCTATAGGTCAGGGTCCAATAGACGTGCCAAATCAACCAATCAATCACTCGAGCTTTCATTCATGAAAGATACTGTCGAAAAATCACTTTTCTCCCCGCACGATTTAAACCTACGCGTTTTCCTCCCTTCTCTCGCGATATTGGCTCGTTCGGTTATTGTTCCTTCAAATTATTTGGGATCATCGTGAAGCTACAAAAATTGTTAAGAGAGAGGTGCGACTCATAATGAAAAAAAAAAAGGCAGGACGCGGAGCCTGATCGTTCGGTTGAAACAACGATAAGCCGGTGTTTCCACCCCTCTCCATTCTCGAAAGTGTGGGCGAAAGAGAAGAAATGTTTTTCAACGCTGCAGATTTATGAGAGCGGAGAAGTAAAATTCTTAATGGGATCCAAAACTTTATCGCCGCTCACGACGAGGGAAAAGGGCCTGCGGTATTTGATGCTTCGACAAAATGACTGAAGAGGCGTAACTCTGGGCGACCCTATTACAGCCCCCAAGCAGGGGATTATTTGAATTTTCGTCTTCGGATTTTCACGTAAATCGCTGACCGGGCTGGGCTGGTTTTGTTCGTTTCAATTGGCATTGAAGGGCCGCCAGTTCTTCTCGTTCCGCAACGTCGGATGAAGAGAAATTGATGTCCGTTATCCTATGAACTGTAGTGTTCTGCTGACGCGATTTCCAAAATTGTATCCTACAGTTTTCCAAAAGTGGCTTCATCAAAGGCTGCTTTTTTATTTCCAAGGTCTAGTTTTACCAAACAAACCCGACCGTTTGAAATTAACGTCATCGTAAAAGGTAGAAGACGAAAATTCACATTCCAAAGAAATAATAAACTCGGGCAAGTAATTCAGAACTAAGAAAAGAAGTAATGAGTGGACGCTTCTATTGCCTCTCACGTGGGTCGAACAGCCACTTGTGAAAAACCACAGAACTGATGCGTGACACTGGATTGATGAACAGTGAGCTGTCGCTTCCAAACAAGCTCTGAAAATAAATTGATTTCAGTTCATTAAAGGAGTTAGATGTGTTATGGGGGGGGGGGGTTAATATAGTAAGCAGTATCGCACTAGGTGAGTCGGGAAGTAGTACGATATCAAGCCTAATGCAGTTCGAACAGAGTTTTATTCTCAATTAAATTCAGAGAAGTTTTACCACCCAGACAGGGAACTGAGTGGGAGCGAATGGGAGCGTGGACGACACGGTGAAGAGGGAACCGGCTCAGTTACAACTGACAGCAGCGAAGTCTCGAGCGAATCGGGGCATTTGAGGTGCCCAGTCAGCATAAATGCCCCAGACGAGCCTCCGCTGAATCGAAGGGTTTGGTTCGTCCCGTTACATCACTCTGCCCTTGATGAAGTACCTGTCCTTTGGTACTCATGAGCACTGAGGTTCAGGGCGTTGCTGTCCACCCAACAAAGGAGTACCTAATCTTGAGCATAGTGAGCGAGAGGTAATTTTGATTTAAGTTCCAAAAGGGTGCCCATGTTTGTGGTAGGAGTATTGAAGAAATGCAAATAAACAGTCACTCACAATGTCTCTGACTTACACATCTTGGGATGTGTGGATCGGATGTGTGGATCGTACGTCTTCGCCCCACGCAACTGCGACATCCATGGTTCAGAGAATCGGTCCATCTCTTGGCGAAAGACGATTCTCTGAGTAAGGGGAGTCGGAGTTTCCCTCCTCCTCAGAGGACACCTGCCCGCAGGTGTTCCAGAAGGAGTAGTGCAGAGCGAAGATGCAGCGTCTACCGTGCACTGGATAGTTGCACTTTTGGGAACAAGTGCGGCGTCCTGGCTCATGGAGTGGGGCAGAGCGTGATGCCTGTGTTGACAGCATTCACATGTGTGTCAGGCTGCCAGACAATTCGTAAACAGATTGTGCACTTCCACATAGGTTCTTCGAACCTCCTGGATGGAGTTGAGGAAACGTGGGCACTTTTTTTACCCCATGATGTTTGCCACAGGTAGGGCAGGGATTTGGCTCTGGCGATGGAGTTTTGTCTTCACCAGGCCTTTTTGAAGCCGCCTGGTTTCCCCGGACTGGTTGTTTGAGAGGTCGTTCGGGGACAGACACGCGGGAAGATGTCGATGTTAATGCATGATGGGGGAATGAGTCGTTGTGAGGTGTACAGTCTGTAGGTTTCCGCTGCTGCGATGCTAGGTAAGACGTGCGTGAGATCTTGATAGACCAGAACCTCGTTGACATCTGTTATGCTTTCCTCGAAGCAACCGTCGTTGATTGAACACAAAGCTGCGTTCAACTCTTCGTCAAAAACGGACAACGTTCGAACATAATGACGGGCGAGAGAGTTAGTCACAGCAGTAGGGCATACAAATTGAAGGTGGGGGATCAAAATTTCTCATTGCATTAGAAGAACCTTCAAGGGGATTAATGTTGGAGCGTTATCGCACTAAGAGAGTTGGGGAGTTGGTACGATATCAAACCGAATGCAACTGGAACAGATTTTTATTCTCAATTACATTCGGAGAAGTTTAACCACCCAGACAGGGAACTGAGGGGGAGCGAACGCGAGCGCGGATGACACGGCGACAAGGGAACCGGCTCAATTACAACTGACGGCAGCGAAGTCTCGAGCGAATCGGGGCATTCGCGGTGCCCAGTCCGCATAAACGCCCCGGACGAGCTTCCGCCGAATCGAATGGTTTGGTTCGTCCCGTTACAGATGCAATGCTTCTTAAACTAGACCTGTGAAGCAGGGATTGATTCGTCATTGACTGAAGTGTATATGAACGATTGGTGAGTTGACTATACTGATCTGTTGTCTCCAGACTAATTAACCTGCGCATTAGTTCGTTCGTGGATTATTTCATTAGCTTACTACATCTGAAATTTCTTCCCGTACAATAATAACTGAAATATTTGTAGAAGTTTTCTTTCGATATTTCAATGTTATGTTCACACATGATTAGTTTACACCAGTTTTTCATCACAATATCGTTCCATAGTGGACATGGACGAGTTATCATTCTGGTATCCGCTAAAAACTTCTGTAGAAACAAGGCGAAATCTTATTTTGGTACTTTCCTCCCCCATTTCTCTCAAATTATCGAAACTTGGTCAACCGAGTAAATGTTGACGCCAAATATCTCCATCGTTCATTTCTTTTTTTGAAAAAAAAATGCCCGTAGATCTAACGCCATTCGTCCGCTCAAGGCCTTAAAAACGTCTGCGGTCGAATGAAATAAGATAGTGTTTACTCTGCCGACACTCCGAGTTGATCTGACGTGACAACGATCCGAAACGTTTCGACATAATTCTATTTCGGCAATACCGCTCAACGGCGAGCTATTTTTACGGCGACTTTTAGACACTTTTCGGTGAAATCGGATCTCCAGTTTCTCCTCCGTTGTTACGAGAAAATTGTTTTAATCAAGTTCGGCAATCTAAAGCTCGCTCTATCGTTGGAAACGGAAAATTGCTTTAATCTGGTTCGGGGAGCCCAAAGCCCGTTCCGTCGCAGCGACGAGGAAATTGCTTCAGCCAACTTCAGCAAATCTAGACCCAGTTGATAAGACGGAAATGTCGGTGGAATGGTTAAAATTGTTACTGAGAAATACTTTTTTTTTACTACTTTACAATTTCGCTCAAAGCTTTAAAGTATAGCTTAAAGCATGAACTGCATATAACAACGATTACAAACAGTTTATAATTTTTTTTCGCAGTCTGTTATTAGGACTTTCCTTAAGCTTGTAGGTTGTGGAGTATTAAGAGAGTGGATTTTATGGAAAGAGGCCATTCAAAATGCAAAATAACAAGAAACGAGCGGTGCGTAGCAACACACAACTTTCCACAATCCCTTCAAGTTTGAACACCACCTACATATGCGGGCGCCATATATTCGTTCAACGCCTTTTTACAGGAACATTTATGGACAACGAAATGTAGGGACTAGTTAGCTGAGAGTACTCCGTAAGTTTGATCGAAATCATTGGAGCCATTTTTGAGAATATTGGAATACCGATAAATTATTATTCGACAAATCTCCTTTTCTCAGTTAAGTTGGCTTATATCTCCGTTCAACATATATATACAGAAATAATTATGGAGAACGAAATATGGGTATGGGTGACTAAAAGACACTCCATTAAGATTGATCACATCTGGTGAAGCGGTTACCCCAGAATTTACGGAAATGTTCGACAAAACGTTATTTTCGACACATTTTGATTGTTATCTCAGGTCAATGGACTGTCAGAGGATCATTTATTGAGAACAATATGTAGGTATTTACTATTTAAAAACATCCTGCGAGTTTGGTGAAAATCGTTGAAGCCATTTTGACGAAAAGCGTAAAAAACCTATTTTTGTTTCATAGGCCTATATCTCCGTTCACCGTTTTTTCATGGAGATATGTATCGAGGAGAAAAGTTAGGTATTGATTAGAGAAAGATAATTTGAAAGTTTAATCAAAATCATTAGAGCCGTTTTTGAGAAAAATGCGAGAAACACTAGTTTTTGGTACATTTACGTCCCCCATCCCCCCTTCCCATCGGCCGAAATCGCCCATAACCTTATTTTGGTGTCTAAAAAAAATAAAAAACAAAACAAAAAAGAACCATCTCAATCGAATCAGCCGTTCTCCCGCTAATCGAACCGCAGACACACACACACACGGACCACGCGCCGAAATTAGGTTTTTTAGACTCAGTAGGCCTCAAAACGTAAAGATCTGGAGAAAACCCAAATTTTTTTGTTGACACGATTACTATACTTTCCTTTCTCTTAGGGTAGCGGAAAGTAAAAACTCTGGAAATGATTACACAACAGTTTATTATTCTCATGAACAGCTTATCCTAGTATTACTACTCCGAGACCCATCCCATTCGATAATACTAGTAAACCATACGAAACATGACCTGACTACAATGAAACTACGAAAACCAAATATTCCCCCAGCGCCAGGCGCCCGTAAGCGCCTGTAGGCAATTGGCACGACGTTCCGAGTCGAGCGGTTGGGTGGTTTTGATGAGACGGAAGGGAGGGAGTACAAAAGACGAAACGTTGACTTCCGCTGCAGTTCCTGCAAGTTCATTCAATTAATTGACTTTGGCTCACTATAATTACTGTATTTTCACTATAAGCAGTGGTACACGTCTGATATTCATCCCATTCGACACAGGATGTAAAAATACCGTGAAAACGCAACGAAACAAGGCGTATTCGCGAATTATACTGCGTTTTGTTAGTATTTTGAACCAGTTTTTTTCTATAACAACCATGGGCTTCGTCCAGTCTGATTGCCGAAATGGCGGGCACAACTAGATACCAAATGGTATTTTTGTGCGAAAGAACGGATTTTTTAGACCACGTTAAAGGCACAAAACGGACTGGACGGCGACGGGGGACGGAGGACGGTGGACGGGGGATGGAGGATGGGGGACGGCAGTCGGCGGACGGCCATTGCAGATTTGGAATCCCCATGTCTTGAAACGTAAAGTGTCAAATTATGAGGGGGGTTGTAAAAAAGTTTTCTTGACCGAAAACATGGGGTTATTATTCAGAATGAATAATAAACCAAAAGCGGTTACGTTACCAACAATCTTTTGGTAGGAGGGTAGATGTGTAGCATGTCGCCTGATTTGTTGGATACCGTTGAAAACCCGGTTAATAGCCGGCTATTAACGTATCAAAGTGCGTGTTTGATAAGTTGAATCTTTCTTCTAATTGTGTCACACTCGCGTAATTTGAGTGAGGCTCGTGCATGCTCCAAAAAAGCGGCGATTTCATTCAAGTACTTAGGGATAGTTACAGATTGCAACATGAATTGGCCCGAACCCCACACGCTAATGAGAAAACTCATCGGAAAACGTTAAGGTTCGAAATGAATGGAACACTCACGAAAGTAGTTATCCGCGTGAAGCCGAGGGAAGTCGTATATTGAGCTGAGAAGTGCGAAAGGTATTGTCAAGATTTAAAAAAGTGAAAACCCCGAAGCAATAATTTTTGGTTTTGTCGTTGAGTGCTCGGAGGCGATTGTAGTCGATCGCCGGGGTCGGCGATATTAATATCCGCTGAAAAGTGCTAGTTTATGGCCGCACGGAAGCCTGATAGCCGCGGATATTCACCCCCCGTACTTTTTGCAGGGTAGAAGCGTTAATTTCTGGGAGCTCTCTTCACGTGATAACTCTTCTGATACTGTAAGCTACTGGGAACCGAGCGGCCAACTTGTAAATGAGTTGGTGACCACAAATCACGTGTTCTTTCTCTCTTGAGAAGGATTAATTCTACCGAACAACAATGAGCGCCTTTGAGCGCTATTCGAAGGTTTAGTGGGGATAACGTTGAATAACACAAGAGCGCACAGTTCCCCTCCTCATCGACGCTACCTGGCAATTTCTCAACGTTTTCCTTGGCGTTTCTCGACTAAAGTGAATTGGTACGCAAAATTTACATCCTTTTGTGGACTCAATGCTAGATTTTCAACTGCGGATGGAATTACTGTGCACGTTGAAATCAATGTAGCTCTGAGTCTCGTCATGCCTTCATAATCTTGGGCTCACTGGCTCCATTGTATTGGGGTGAATTTAGTTCATCACTTTAACGCGACATTAACGCCCTTTGTTTCTGTTTCCACGCATAGAATGCTTCAGTAGCAGAGTGTAGTACAGTGGTCGTAGTACACGGCTTTACCGCAGTGAAAACAGCGAAGTACGGCGCGAAATCATCGCCAGCATGATCCAAGTTCACGCAACGTAGCCGTCTTCAAATTAGCTAATTACCTTCGAAAGAAAATTTCTCAAGCCCCCACACTTTGAATCCCAGTAATCCCGGCGAACTTCGTTTAGGTAATCAACATCTCGCTTTAACAAGTCATTGAAGGACGGGTTAGAGCGGAGGCATCGATCAGCGGGAAGAGCCACGCAATTTAGTAGCTGTTTGGCTTACGGCAACCTAATCGAATACAAGGGATATGAATACCCTCCTTAATGTGATGTAAAGGGAAGCAACAACCATTTGGCTATTAGGGAACCGGGCTTTGGTGGGATCAACACTAATGAGCCTGTTCCCGCATCTAGACCGTCAGATCAGTTTTGGAAGCTGATCCGCGGAGTTGGGTGTGTGTTTAACTACTCCTTCGAGGGAAGTTCTCGGGAATGAAAAGTTCTTCGAGCTGTAGAAAGTTTGATGATAACGAAAAATCCTGCAAATGAGTTGGAAACAATTAATCATTTTAATTTAGAATTCTAATCATCCTTTGAAACCTCTTATTTCGAAAACATGAAATTCTGAGATTTTTAAATTGTGGGATCTTATCATCAGTTTCTTCTCGTTTCAAATAAAAATGGTATAGCTTTCACTTGGTAATAACATCTAAGAGTTCGTAGCTCACTTGGTTCATCGTCTTCAGATTTATTTCACGCTATTTGCACGATTTAGGGTGCAGATGTCAAAGAATTGTGTTCTACGTGCATTCTGCTCAAGATTTGCCTAGTGTTTCCTCGCGTGAGCGCTGGAGAAGAAGTAGTGAGAGCTGAGTACACCGTTGCGTGCTCACGCATATTCGGCTATTGTTGATTCCTCTTATTGCGCGCGTATGGAAGACAGTCGCCGCCCTGATATGCCTCCCGTTTCTTCCTCATTTAATGAGTCATACCGGTCCTGGCTTTTATAATCACCTTTGGCGCCGAAAACGATTGCTGCTCGTGCTTTATGGAAGGAAATTCTACGCCGTTTATACGATAGAATAAGACCGTCCTAAACACTCTTCAACAAGCAGGGGAAACCTCATACGGTACCCATTCTATTTTTGTTTTCCATTAATTAATTTATAATTCTGCCAAGCAGAAATACTAGCCCAAGCATTTCTGACCTCTAAATACCGCCCAATGTCAAGAAATGTGCATGCCCAGCACGGTGGTTTTTACAACTGTGACGTAAAATGGATAAATAATTCCCCAAGTACGTCACAAATTGGTAGCAGGGCCTTTCCGATTCACTCCTCTCGAAAATATGTACCACTTGCCACGCGTATTTTCTGCCTTTTCGCACGTACGAAAATCGTGCACGTGTTCACGTTCCTGTTGCATCCTGCTTGTGTTCATTGCAACCCCCCGTCCCTCCCTGTTCTTGTCGATCATTGCATCATCGATCACCTAGTTCACTCCTGTTCGTTTTTGCTCGGATTGTTCAATACTGCATCATGAGTCGATCATCGTCTCCTGCACCCCCAAAACCCCTTGACGACACCCTCTTTTGTGACAAATGCAAATTTGCGCTTCCCCCAACACAACACACCTTCCCAATTAGCTGTGCCGAGTGTTACGCCCTTCTGTGCGTCACGTGCGCCGACGTTCAATTTTCGGCGTGGCAAAACGCAGCCACGAAGCACGCCAGAAATATAAATGCCGCTTTTGCCGTACTCTGCCGCCGCCCCTTCCTCCCCCATGCGCTGACTGTAGCAAACGGACGTCCCCAGCATTCGGGCGAGCCCTCAGGATTTGCCACGATATTTAGAGGAACCACGCTCTGCTACCAATTTGTGGCGTACTTGGGGAATTATTTTACTAATTACCCGCGTACAGAACACGAGTGAAAGTCGTAGCCCAAAAGAAACGAACAAATTAAATACACTCAATTATACTCACTTGATGAAAATAAAAAAAATAATGCCTCCCAGGAAAGCACTGAGAAATGAAATTATAAACCAAATAGGACCCACTTGAATTTAATCAGGAAAAACTCGAAATGAAATGAACTCCTTTTAGAATGAAATAAATAACCTATGCGCGGATTGTATTAAATGACAATAAAGATGACAATGGGGAAAATGAAACACCAAGCTCTGATCGCTTACCTTACTTCACACAATTGAAAAGGAATTTAAACACTGGCTTAAAAAAAGGGGAATATTCGTCAGCTATGTCGGTAGCTGTTATGAAACTAAAATGCGGCTCCTCCGCTAATATAAACAGCAGAAAACGGCACGGGTGGCGGCAACCTTCGGCAGTCCACTGCAAACCATCACACAACAAAGTGATCCGTCTTTAACGGCTTTGGTTTTGCCCGCTGTACAAGAACAGGCAAGTTGAACTCGTTTCAAGTTTAAATTTATTTAAAACTAAAAGCAACAAGATTTCGGCTACTTCACAGCAGGCTTTCACTATAACCTCTCCACACCTACGGCAGCCCTAATGCCATGATTTGAAATCAAGGTCTGAAGGTTTTTAGTGGAAATGATCTCCATAGCTGACTCACAACCGAAAGGAGGCTCCAAGACTTGCAGCTGAGTTGAGTAGGGTGGCCTAGCTTGAGGTGAACTAGTGGAGGGAGGGTAAGAATGTGGTCGGTGGTGGGGGGTGGGGGACAGGTGTGGACTTGATTCAAACCATTTTTGCTGAAAAAACTCGCATGGCACAGGCTTCTTCTATTAACACAGTTTTGACATTTTATGTCTTTACTTTGCTACATAAACTCGAAAAGTGTAACGGCCAGGCGTCACAAAAATCGACCTTTGAGGCCGATTGGACAAGACAACGTTTTAACCTTGGTTGCCACCACAGCCCCTGTGGCGTAATGCATTAAGGCGTCGGTCTCCTAAACCAGAGGATGTGGGTTCGAGTTCCATCAGGGTTACGATTAATTTTTTTGGCATTTTTATGTCTTTACTTTACTACATAAACTCGAAAATGTAATGCGGGATATGTAACGGAGAAGCGTCACTAAATTTTTGTTTGGTTACGTGCATGGTAACGTCTGTTACAAAACCTAACGCTTGGTAACATCACACGTTTTAATAACCTCAGTGACTAAGTGATGATGTCAATTGCAATTGACGTGGCCATTATATCGAAACCATCAACGAGCACAATGAAACGTGATTATCATTGCATTAAAAAAAAAACAAAAATAAAAGAGATAAAATGTTCCTAGTGGTTGCGTACTTGTACGAAAACTGTACCCACCGTTTGTGTTTTGTCTTCTTCCCTCTAACAGAAAGCACATCGCTGTTTCTTATCAAGTATCGTTTTTACTCTCTGGTAAGAGTTTTTTATGAGATTGAAGACTTTTTTGTCCTTCTTAGCCATTCCAGTTTTGTGTGATGAGGAGATACGCGTTCGTCTTAATACAAATCGGACCGCTGCGTTCTGCGCTTTTTGGAGTTATTCCGTGAGTGGCGCATTAAGCGACTGTTGTTGTTGAAGTTGTTATCTCTCTTTAAAAGGTAAGTCAGTCGCCGGTCTTCTGAGTCGTTACAGTTGGAATAATTTAACCCTTTTCTTGAAGAATATGTAGTTTTCTCAGATTTTCCCGCAGATACAGACAAAAGGCTTCAGGTCAGAAAGAGCTGGACTTGATGTTCGGGGGAAACAACAACAATGCCAATATATACAGCGGCAATGGCTTGTGATACGCTAAGTTTAACTGGGGCACCAGTTCAAATGTGCATTTATTGCGTGTTGAGAGAGTATTTCAAGTCAATGGATTTACACCAGTTAACCAAACTACGTCTGGCTTTGATTTCAGAAGCAATTCATTACAATGTTACCGGTTCGCTAAAACGCACTGTGCAGGGTAATTTGGTCATTATGAAATGTCACGGGCAGCAAAATGAAGAAGCGACGAAGAGATAACCAGGGAATCAATGGCGTCTACGACTTCAGATGAACGCGTTGGCTCTTGTAACTCAATAGTCGTTAGAGGAAAGGTCCCCTTGCGACCCCATTCGTTAAAGGCATTCGTTCGCCGGGATGAATATCAACGTCTTCCTAGTTCAGATGGGAATTCTCAATCGATGGCAGGACGGTCGGAGTTTGTGTTTTGCAGTACTTTTTGTTTTCTGGTCTAACTCAATGTTCTTCTGAGATAATAAGGAAAAAGCACTACAGGTTCGATTCTTCACAGATCTTACAACTACGTAGGCAGGGACTGCTTTTAGTAGCCTGGGGCCCAGCAGTTTGAGAGGTTCAGGAGCCTTCATCGCTTCGTTTACAGAGATGTTGGTTGAGAATGAAATTCGGGTAACGACCAATATATCTATTAGTTGTAATGTTCGACGCAAAGCGTCGAAGTTGTCAGAGTCGATGAACTCGGACTTCCCCGCGTCATTGTCATCGACCGCCTAATTGTCTCCAACCATTTTTAATACCTGCCCCTGCGGGAATCCCTCAGCCGCGGGCCCCCCAGCCCCCTTTTCTAGGTTTTCCCCTTTCCTTACTTCTTTCTCCCAATTTCATTTTCCTATCGACGACAGAGCACCTCCAAATCATTCTGCTTCCAACTTCCACCACAGTAACTTCTCACTCTCTCTATCGGTTGCCCACGCCAGTTCCGCGTTCTGAGTACTGCCCTTGCGTCGCCCATTTGTACTTCATCTCACCTCAATTCTACTCAACACATTTCCGTACGCAGTATAATACAGTCCTCCTCACGCTCACCGATTTTCAGCTTTCATTGCAATCCTCAACACCCCCATTCTTGCACCTAACAGTTGTAATAAATAACCCCATAATTGTTTGGTTGGTAACTTCTTTGACTCCTCTAAACACCGATGTGTACAGCCTAAGCCTTAATTTTGATGTGTAATTCGGCGAATGATATTGGAAAGGAATAGCAATTTTAATTGTGCAGGGAATCTTTGGTTTGGCATTCCTTTGCCTGACTGACTGAAGCAATGGGATGGTATTTTTTATTTCTGCTGCAGTATCAAGAAATGAAATTGCTTTCCAGTAGTACTATTTACAATCACCGAAACGTTCAGTTCCAATTTTCAATAAATCCAATTTAATTCAACTTCCAGCCACTTGAATACGAACTCGACGGAAACGTTCCATTTTCTCTGACATTATTGCCTCCCCAACATTCGGTCACTACTGCCGCAAGTGAACCGCAATTGTGCCGAGAACAGCTCTGAAATTAAATGAGAAAACCAGAAGGTGCAGAGATAAGCCAAACAGTTGTAGTCTCCGACTTACGAAATTGCCCAACTATTGCGGCCATCTGTTGAAATTAGGGGGACGCAATATTTCGCCGTCGCGGTGTGCTCGAAATGAAACTTCATAAATCCTGCTACTCCGACCTCTCCGAAGAACTTCACTTTATGAAATAATTCATATTCCTCGAGATGGATTCGTCTTCCTTAGAAGAGTCTCTTTTCTGTCTCAAACACGTTGCGTTTCATTCTTAATTACTACTAGCTTTTCCAGAAGCGGCAAAAGAACACAAGCGATATAACGCAGTGGGTTGGTTAATGTGATTGTGACTAGCCCATCTATCATAAGGAGAACCATTCCCTCAGTCCAACTCGCTTCATTCTACGTAATTCAAGTATCATTTTTTGCAGTAGCCCCTTGAGAGTTTTCCCATTTCCTATTTAATAATCTCAGTTTTGCTCTATAATACCATTAAACCGTCTTTGAAATGCGTCAAGGTAGACGTATTGTTCACTGAAATGTGAACAAGGCTGCCCTATTGTGGTGTATGAAACACCGATCGCCTAAAATCGAAATAATTCACTTTTTCAGGGATTAGCCTCAATGAGTTCTGTACAAACTCCCCACAGATCTTCCGCGTTCTCCCAATACCACCTCGTTGAATTGATTGATGTTTAATTTACCCTGTATCATTACCTCCAATGGAAAGAAAACAGATAGTAGGATCAACATATTCCTTAAACGGATATGTATATTAACTTCAGCTAAAACTACGCTTATTAATAATTACGACGAAAAGCGGTTTTTGCTTGTTTGTCATAATTTTCCCACAGATGGTAGTAGCGCTCTATGAAAAATCAGAATACGGTGACGATTACTTATTACTTAGCTAGGGGATGAAAACACTACTAAGTCCAATGATAGATCAGCGATAGTAAAAAACAATATATGGTGCGTTGCAATACACAACTTTCCGTAGCTCTACGTCAATTCACTTTTGTTCGTGGCTGTAACTAACTCGATTCATTCATTCAGTTCATTTGAACTTGGTCAAAGATCACTTCACAGGGGCGCTTACAGTTCCGAAATTTATCGAGCTCATTCTCAGACCATTATTGAATAATCTGTACATGGAGAACTAATGAGGCTGTAAACACGAAGAGGATAGTAATTACTTTTGCAGAGTTAATGAGTGAACAGTTTTCGAACTGGTAGTAAGGTAAACGGAGGTAGTTGAAATTCCGGAATTTCTGGAGTGATCCCTGTACATTATAGGACCATTTTTATACCAGGTCTCGCCCTATAGGTATTGAATTTAACTACTACTCCAATTGTTTTGAACGTTCTAGTAACATTTCAGCGGAGATTATAAGAAAAAAACTTCGCAAAAATCGAACATTTAGGAAATTTATTGTTTGGTGTTTTGATCACTATGATAAATATAGTTAACTTTCGATGGAGTTTGATCATACCCTTATTTTGGCGTCCTATGATAACCTGCGGGCCAAATATTAAGTTTGAGCAGATTTGGTACGGTCGTTTTCTCTAAAAATCGTTCACAGACACACATACACTTATTTTTATTTTTTTCAATGCTCACCGTAATGGCCAAATGGTGGCGCCCAAAGAGGGAAAACTAAATGAAAAATAAGTAAGGAAATGGGAAAGGCTCCCAGACGACCTTACGCTTTATGGATAAAAGGATTGGGACGGGGAAGGAAAGAAGGATAAGAGGATGTTCACTATGGAACGTCCACCAGTTAAGGTACGACGAGAGCAACAAGCGAGTGGTGATTCCACGGAGTACGCATGCTGACACACTCAGCCGACGAATCTCCTCAGCACTTTTCATGACACGGTCAATGCTGCAACCCTTATGTTACCTGCTTCCTCTCTACCAGCTTCCGTCACTGCCATACGAAGATCCGTCCCGTCGTATCTGCACTTCTTGGCTTGGCAGATAATACCTCGACATCCAGGAACACTGCAGACTGGTCGGGACAAACTGTGACGATGTCAGGCCTCAGTCCTTCTCCAAAGACAACACGGTAGTGCCGCTCCCTCTTCACTTCCCAGCCCTCGTATGACAATGCACCAGCAACCTGCTTGCAGACCGCGTCATGACACTTTACACAGCTCCCATGAGTACGTGTACACACCCGCACAACATGGTTCAGTGTCTCAAACGGCAGCGAGCAATCACAATATTACGATCACGGCCTCTTGTACACCTCACCGCAGTAGGTAACGACGCCACACGAACGGCGTAAACGTGCCGAATTGAATGCCCTCTGAAGCCCACTCCACCCAGGCAGCAGAGTAGGGGGAGTCAGGACACTGCCTGAGTTCCCGTCCATCAACCGCACCATGCAGAGCAGCCGCAGATCCCGAAAGCTTACTGGGCTTGAGGCAGATGGAGTCGCCATGTCACACCACTGGAGCTGATCCACGACGAATCCAAGACCAGCCACAGCGCGTGCGATATCCCAACCAGATGCCTGCAAAGTAAGCAGGCGCTTACGGCGAAAGAATGGAATAGTGGTAGAGAGAGATGAAACACCGAGTCCACACACACAGACCGTTTTTCCAAATAGCGTTTTTCGGACTCAGTAGGATCTGAGAAATTTTGTTTTCAGCCGATTACGTAACTTTCCTTTCCACTTTGTAGAGCCAAGGAAAGTAAAAATAAACCAATTTTTGCAAAGATTTAATTAAAATAAATTCGCACTCCGGTAAGGGTCACAAATATACGGAATACAAACAAAATATGTCAAAGAAAACAAACTTCCTAAATGAATCAAATTCACACGGCCGAAATAAAATAAATAGAGGAAAACTTCTTCTCGTCTTAGTCAATTGACGGCTGGAGAGATGGTTAGGCGAGACAATTAAGATCCGGGAAACTGGAGACAGAGAGATGGAACAATGCCGGTAAAGTTCACGGGAAGAACTTCAAAAAATCGGGAATGATGGGACAACAACACGACACGCGTGCAGGTATAATCACAGCTTCGTGCTTGCGACAATATTCTCCAAGAGTCTCTCTGAGACGTTTGCGTCACATTACCTATACGATAGGAATTTAATAACGGTCACAGATAAATCAGGGGCAACTCCGAAATTGCGGGATTCAAAGTAAAGTCAGTTTTTTCACAAAATCTCTAGTCAGGTCATTGCCAGGTGCAATATTCGAATTGATCCCACTATGGATCGTGTATTGTACTTATGTGCTGACTGACTCCCATTGAAGGCAACCGGTTGATCGTGGTCTAGTGGTTTAGACAGGCGATTCATAATCCTCGACGTAAGTTGAGGATTGTGGATCGAATCTCCGGCGCGATAGCCGTAATTTTTGCCTGAGTCAGCAGCTCTTCAAAAAGCATCTCCGTCAGGCCTTCTTCCCCCCGTAACACTTATTTGGCAGTGACCAAATCCTCGATCCTCCTACGTTCGTAGTTCTTCTTCTAGATTGGCGTAAAAAGTGTGGACATCGCTCGCTCTTACTGCAGTTTTCCTCATACGTAGCCGAGGTGTCAGTAGTAACAATTGATCTGGCTAAAGGAATGAAGAAGCCCGGGTGTCCGTATACGTATCTTAGAATTTACCCGAGGTTGAAGAAAGTTGTGTGAGCTCATCTAAAACTAACTTTCATTTAACCCGCCGCAGTAACCATAAATGTTGATGTTCGTGTTGACACTCATTACCTACATAAGTAATTTTGTGAAGTTCGTATCCGTGTTAGTCGTTAAAATATATATTTAAAAATATTATTATAAAGTATCGCGATCAGTTATATCAACAAAGCCGGTCGACACTCGAACCTCACGCTATTCGTCGGTAGTCCCTCGGAGGCAAGCTCGTCTGAATTTACTGCCCACCTTCTGTCACGTACGTTAATTACTCGCAAGCAGACAATAGCCTGGCCTAATTCAATAATCGACAGAGTGGGGTCTCGTGTGTACTTCACCTGTCCCTGAGCCCGAATCAAACTGGTTTAGCACGCATGCAGGTACGAGAAGCTCGCACGTGACTCACGGATCATCCTCTGAGCTCCATTACGCGTTTCTTACCGTCGGGCTCGTTGTTTATTCTGCGAAATGAGGAAACGGCATACGCTTGTTGTTGATTCGCGGGAGGTTAGAATTGCAACCTTCAAAGGGCGTTGAGCTCACTTCGGGCTTATGTTCTCTCATTAAACAGGAAGTGCGTGCTTCACTGGCAGAGATAGAGGAAGAGTGTAGGATTTTGCCAAAGAGAGAGAGAGAGAGAGAGAGAGAGAGAGAGAGAGAAGGATCGTAGATTCACCGAACTAGAATTTAATAAACGAAAACATCAATTTCGCTTTGAGACATGTCCTGCTGCTACTCAGCGATACAGACGTAAAATTATGAGATCAAGTGTAATTTCATCAATTTTCAAGTTAAAACTCCAAGTAGGCACCCAGTGCGTAACGGTACTCGTAGATTTTAATTCTTTAATTTTGACGGAGAACGTTGTGAAAATTCGCCAGAATTAGTTCAACGACGAGCAGTTCAACTTTCAGTTGTGTTTTGGCCTTAAGATCCATCCAGTGAAAAATTAGAAAAATAGTTTTCCACAAATAAATGTACTTTCAATTCGTAAAATACATCTTTTGATCTAAATATCTTGTAAAGAAATTGACAGATGTTTTTTTGGAACATTCATGAAAAACGTAGTGTTTACAAAAATCCTAAAAACCTAACCTGATCGTCTTGTAATGGAGACGTTTCGGTGAACAAAAATTAGTATTAGACTTATAAATAATAAGATTCATTTGTAGGAACCTCATAGCGATAAAAGTTTGGCGTTTGGTACAGAAGAAATTGGGAGTGAAGATTGGTTATTGTTCTACGAATACTGTGAAACAACGTTTTGATATGGAACCGTTAGATCATTTTGTGACTCTAAGAGTTACGACTTGGTACTACTACGTTACCCGATCAGTATGATAAGCCTTGCAGGCAAGTATTGCGCACTTGGCCGTATTCAGGAACTTGGAAACCTTCACGGAACTCTGCACGGTCACTGACATGATGGCGGTCGGGTATGGTTTCGATGGGCAATACAACGTGTAATCAGAAGGAAGTTTATGAAACAGCGAAAGGTGGCTATTTCGACTTCGTAATGGTCGAGTTCGATGTAATGGAATGTACATCTTAACAGATGGACCTAAAACCCTTGGAGGGCACTGGCTCTGGTGTGTATACAAGTGGCTTTGGGAGGAGTGGAACGTACGTTGCCCCGGGTCCCACTACAACGGGTTTTCAAGTAGATATTTATGCCATCATAATGCACGATGCAATAAAACTATCAACATAATGGCTCATAGCCATGCGTCTTGCAAGGTATTGAAGAACTACTGCACAACGCCAAAATTGGCGAAGGAACGTAGGATGTGGCTTAATTTTTAAGCAAACTCTAATCAAGTTAGCATTTATTGGATTCCTGAGCATAAAGGGATCACTGGAAATGAGAGGGCGGACCACCTGGCCAGACTGGGGTCTACTGTACAGGTAAGCACACATCCCCGCTGTGGGACATCTCCGTCACTAGTCAAAAAGACTGTGGGAGAATATGCCAGGAGAATGCAGCGGGAATGAGGCACTCCAAACTCATTATCTCAGGGCACACACACAAAATATGACGTGACATTCTGATGATGGGGATCGTCACGAGACACTGCATAATGAACAAACACACACATGTTTTTAATAGTTCCTTGGTGGCACTGGGAAAATCCCCACTGCGACCACAACTGGGCCTGTCGAGTGGGAGAGCATGAATAATCTCCCAGTTCCACTCCCCGCTCCCGTGAAGCTTGTGTTCTTTGATGTGGCGTCCACTATACGTCCTCACGGTTCTCGCATAAAACACAAGACAACCTTGAGGTCCCTCTCTGCTGCACCTGATGAACCCCTAGCACTCTGAGGTGCGCTGCAGTCAGCCCCTCAGGCGTACATAGTACACACTTCGCTGAATCCAGCTTCACCTAGCAGAATCTGCAATTCTGTACCTCTTACTTACCAATCTTGTAGGTGGTACCATAGTGGACAGTGACCTGTAATCAGGCGACATACCATCCGTATACTATTTCTCTCCAGGCTGAGGATAGAGAGTATGATAAACAGCCTTGACTGCTTTTGGCCAGACTCATCTTGCCATAGGCAGCCATGCACTTCTCCTCCCACCTTCTAACCTCCTTGATCAAGTGGCTCTTGGTGGTCACAACAAAGGGCACAGGTCTGACTGGTAGAAGCGCAGATACTTTCCTCACCAGTTTGTGGGCCTCCTGCATGTCCTGGCACCCAACACAGTGTTGATGTGTTTTTTTTGAACTCGTATGTTATGGGCATAGTCGACACCCCTCAGTGCAGATTGTGTGGCACATATGAGGAAATTCCCTATCACCTCCTCACCAAATGCCAGACTTGAGGGGAAGCGATGTTCGGTCTTCGGTACAACTGCTCCAAGCGTGGACATCAAAGAGGATCTTGCAGGAAATACCTGGCATTCCTTAGGAAGCGAGGCATGGAGACATTAGGGCTTGCTCAATAGGACTTTAGGCTACTGCGCAAATCCCAAACTTTGGGACAGTCAGAATTAAAAACAATTATCTGGTGCGTTGCAACACACAACTTTCCTTAGCTCTACAACAATTCACTTTATACATGACTAATTCTATTTAATCAATTCATTTATCACTCAGTTAATTTGAACTTGGTCAAACAACGCTATACGGCAGCAGGAAGCGGTAGCGCTTACAGCTCCAGATTTTATTGTGCTGCTTGTACTCATTGCAGGACCATTATTGAGCAATTTGAACACAGATAGTTATAGAGGCCGTAAACACAAATTTTTTGAAGAAGGATAATAATCACTTTTGCAGAGTTATTGGGTAAACACTTTTAGAACTGGTAGTAAGCGAAACGGCAGTAGTTGAAATTCAGGAATTTCTGGAGTGCCCCCCATGTATCTCATGAGCTTTTTTAAACACTCACCCTTTAGGTATTGCATTGGACTACAACACCAATTTTCTTTAACATTCTACAAGAATTCCAGCGGAGTTTATAAGGAAAAAACTGCGCTAAAAACGCTTTTCGTCGAAAATTTTGATAATTTATTGTGCTGCTCTCGTCATTTTCCCACGAATGGGAATTTTATGGTATAGTTGCCTCATTGAGAACTATCAATATAAAAAATATAATCAAAATCGTGTAGCCGTTTTTGAGAAAAAAAATTTGTGTTTTGATCACTATGATGACCATAGTTAACTTTCGGTGGATTTTGCCCATACCCTTATTTTTGCGTCCTATAGTAACCTGTAGGCTAGGCATCAAGTTTCAGCTGATTTGGTACGGTTGTTTTCTCTAAAAACCGCGCTAAAATCGATTTCGTCGATAGTTTTGGTAATTTATTGTGCTGCTCTCGTCATTTTCCCATGAATGGGAATTTTATGGTATAGTTGACATATTAGGAACCACCAATATAAAAAATTTAATCAAAATCGATAGAGCCGTTTTTGAGAAAAAAAATATTTGGTGTTTTGATCGCTATGATAACTATAGTTAACTTCCGGTGGATTTTGTTCGTACCCTTATTTTGGCGTTCCATGGTAACTTGCAGGCTAGATATCAAGTTTAAGTGGATTTGGTACGGTCGCTTACTCTAAAAATCGTTTACAGACACACATACACAGACACACAGACCATTTTCCCAAATAGTGTTTTTCGGACTCAGGAGGGTCTGAAACGTAAAGATCTGAAGAAAACTCAAAATTTTTTTTTCAGCCGATTACATAACTTTCCTTTCTACTTTGTAGAGCCAAGGAAAGTATAAAGGTAAGACTTTGTTAAGCGAAAGAGGTTCAAAAAGGAATTCACTTTTTACCCGAGGTTTGATTAATGAGAAAGAAGAGGCTAGCTTACTATAAAATAATTCGTTAAGAATAAAATAACTTCACATTGCATCACAGAATGGTGCAATACACGAAACAGATACGTGATGACAAAGGAAAGGGCAAATTCGCGTAATGTAGATTTATAGTGCAGTGTAAGGGATTGGTAGCAGAGCCGAGTAAACGTAATATGAGCTCAAGACAGAAGAAACGAGAACAAGAGTGTGGTAGCACGCATGGAACTTCAATCGTTTCTACAACTGCGAATTTGACAAGGGGAAGTTGACAGATTGGAGGCTGGAAACGGAAAACATCACGATTTTCCGAGGTGTGGCGTTTAGGGATAAGAGAAGGTGAGCGATAGTCGTAGTCAGACCTTCTCAATGGGGAAGTATCGTGAAAAATCGCCTTTCCGGTACCCAAATTGTCTGTTTGAAGAGGAGTCCAACACTTGGATGGACGGAGCTTGATGATTCGGCGCCGGTTTCTGACGAAGATGAAGATACGAAGCGAAGATGGCTCGTGACCCTCCCAAACTGCTGGACGCCAGACTACTAAAAGCAGTCCCTGCCTACGTAGTAGTAAGATCTGTGAAGAATCGAACATGTAGTGCCTTTTGCTCATTATAACAGAAGAACATTGTGTTAGTCCAGAAAACGAAAGTATTACAAAACACAAACTTCGACCGTTCTGCCATCAATTGAGAATTCCCAACTGAACTAGGAAGACGTTGATATTCATCCCGGCGAACGAATGGGGTCACAAGGGGACCTTTCCTCTAACGACTATTGAGTTACAAGAGTCAACGCGTTCATCTGCAGTCGTAGACGCCATTGATTCCCTGGTTATCTCTTCGTCGCTTCTTCATTTTGCTACCCGTGACATTTCATAATGACCAAATTACCCTGCACAGTGCGTTTTAGCTATCCAGTAACATTGTAATGAATTGCTTCTGAAATCAAAGCCAGACGTAGTTTGGTTAACTGGTGTAAATCCTTTGATTTGAAATACTCCCCCGACACGCAATAAATGCACATTTAAATTGGTGCCCCAATCACAAGCCATTGCCGCTGTATGTATTGGCATTGTTGTTGTTTCCCCCGAACATCAAGTCCAGCTCTTTCTGACCTGAAGCCTGTAGCTGCGGGAAAATCTGAGAAAACTACACATTTTTCAAGAAAAGGGCTAAACTAATCCAAAAACCAAATATGCCGAGAATACGAGAACATTTTACGAACTCATAAACCACACTTCTTCAAAAACTACCAGGAATATTTTACCTAACTCACAGGGCGTAAGGTAACTATTTCGTTTTATGACTTGAAGTTGACTGAGATGACTGAAGATAACCGTCTGTATGGAAATGCCTCATCGAATATCCAGAGGGTGAAGAAAATGATGCGTCTCACTATATATTTTCGTTCGTGAAAGGCAAACGTTATTCATGGAATAAAGTTACCAGCTAATTGGTATTCCTTCAAAATAGTTGACGTATCTAAAACTTCAGCGTGTCAAAACGAATAAGAACATGGTCAGACCAAACTTCGTTAATGGAGTTACCGCCAATCCGTTAACGTCGAGACAGTTTCTGTATTCAAGAGACGCCTGCCACTGCGACTCGTTCTGCGAAGCTCTCAAGTATCTGAGATTTTCAGCTCGTACACATCGCAATACTTTGACAGCTCATCCTGTAGCAGCTGTGGCTTCCGAAGAGCGAGGCCGTTTTGTCGCGGCCTGACAAGATTACGCGGTCAGACTGCCGTCAGTCTTCCTCTCATTCGAGATTCAGAATGTCATGTAGGGTATTTTGAGCAGGTGACGCGATCGTGTGATATGAGTTGTCACTATTCCAGTATTGAGAAAAATTTCAAATTAACTTGCAATGACACAACGTGGCACACGTACCGTTATCGACCAACAATGTGTTTGACTCGGAACTTTCCGTACTGTTATCTAGAAATAAATCAATGTTTTCGAGTTAAAAGCATTTGTTCTTAATTTGTCTTGTAATTCGATTTTAAAGACATAATTTTTTTCTTTAAACATCATAAAATTTTATTATATAAACAATATTACAGTTTGTTGAACAAATAATACAGTAGACCCTGTCTAATTTACGTGAGCATATACATTTGAACAAAAGGGACAACTCATTGCTTGTCCTTAACCAGAGGATGATATCACTCGATCATATCATGTAATGCCACTATTGTAGACATTCCTGTGGTCGCTTCCTCCTGAGTCTGCGGAGGTTCGGTGTAGGGGGTGGATTTCGTGGGCCAGAGGCAACTAGGAGGTTGCTGTGACGCGCCATGGACGCGTTCATCTTTTATAATGTTCCTTTATCGCTATGTACAGGTCGGTGTGGAGTTCCGTATTGTATTGTTCGACGCAAGCGCCGAATCTGTGCAGGTTTTTGGCATCGGAATTTCCGCTCCGGACCAACGGGCACCTGTGGCAACGTCATTGTTCTTCCAAAGGTCTTAGCACCTTTGGAAATCCCAAATCTGCGGATATTTCCAACGGTGGTTTTCCCACCCTTCCCCTCTCCTCCGTTTTCAGATTCCTCTCCACAACAGATACCTTCTCCCAAAATCACCCTGCTACGAAGTGTCGCCGAAGTCAGTCCTCTCCCGTTTTTCAACACCCTCTTCTTCTAACACCTTTCGCGATAAAGTCGTCACTAACTCTCCCAACGGACACCTCTTTCACCTCTCATCGACTTCTAATCCGGTCTTCTCCTTCCTTCCCAGTGCAACCAGTTTCACGCCTTCAGAGCCCTACTTGTTCGCGCTTACGCACTCAACTCACATCCTGTGTAAGCCACTTCTTCTCTGTACATCCAAGTCTTCAAATCTTGTGATAAACCAACTCATCAATTACAAGCTCTTGCTCAACTAAAACCCGTCTCTGAGAATCATTTAAATCTATCCTGGTCCAAACAACCAGGGGATTGCTGTGGTTCAATGTGGACGCGTTCATCTTTTGACATTTTATGTCTTTACATTGCTACATAAACTCGAAAATGTAACGCCAGAGATGTTACGGAGAAGCGTCACGAAATTTTTTAACCCGAGTCGCAAGCTACAGCCCCTTTGGCCTAATGGATAAGGCATCAGTCTCCTAACCCGAGGATTATGGGTTCGAGTCCCATCAGGGTTACGATTATTTTTTTGACATTTCATGTCTTTACTTTGCTACATAAACTCGAGAATGTAACGGAGAAACGTCACGAAATTGTTTTGGGTTGAGTGCATGGTAACGTCTGTTACAAAATCTAACGCTTGGTAATATCACATGTTTTAATAACCCAAACCAGCAACGAGCACAATCAAACGTAGTTTTCATTGCATTAAAAAAAACAAAAATAAAGACATAAAATGTTCCTAGTGGTTGCGTATTGTACCCACCGTTTGTTTTCTACAATTTTCGAACACCTCGTCCCTCATTTTTTTATAATGTTTCTTCATCGTTATGCCCAGGTCGGTGTGGAGAGCGGAGTTCCGTATGAACCATTCGGCTCCCGTTATCAGGCGCAATACTCTGCTCTGCAGTCGAACCCCAGATTTCACATAAATAGAGCCATATTGGTCGGATGAATGTCGGGTACAGCTTTCTTTTTGTGTTCAGTGAGAGTGGTCAACGGTTGTCTAGCAGGTGCTTTGGTTGACAAATGCGTATTTTTTTAACCATGTTCTTTACATGGGAATCCCATGTAAGCTTTGGGTCCATAACTATTCCCAAGTATCTAGTAGTTATTGTTTCAGGGATCCGCTCTCCCTTGAAGGTTACCATGTTAGCACGTCTGACGTGACGTAGCGTGTAGATATAATTATAAATAAATTATATAAATATATTTACTCTTTCCCCTCACGATTACCACGTTTTTTGATCGATTTGTCATCGACCATATCCCGGTTTAGTAGATTTTAGAAATTATTTACCTGACTATCAATCGTTCTATTGATTTGTCAACAAGTCCAACTCTAGTTGCACTAAATTTCCCCGTCTAATTCCCAGAAGTTAAATGAATGCAAGAAGAAGGCATTCCTCTGCCTGTAAAAATATCTTGTGGGACGTATCATTCAACTTTCCTTCGCCTCGTGTATCTGCACCACATGATTTAGCGACTGAAACTAGTTATCGCAGGCACTACAGTGAACATCTACAACGCTGTACCTATTGCTGTAGGTCTCACGAACGCCGAGTAAGTGCCGGTAATCCCTTCTCTGGATGCCCTCTGAAGCCCGCTCTAAGCACGCAGAAGCGTGGAGAGAGTCAGGGCCTGAGTTCCCGTAAGTCAACTGAACCATTCAGAGCAGCCACAAATTCCGAGAGTTTACTGGGCTTAGGGGCAGATGGATTGGCCTCGTCACACCACCGCCGCTGATCATGAATGAACCCAAGAGCAGCTACAGAGCGTGCCACATGCAGCTTGTAAAGCAAACAGGCGCTTATGGCGCAAGAATGGAATAGAAGTAGAGAGAGGTAAAACACAGAGTCCATTGGAATGAAGTACGTACATGGGGCGCTTCGTGGGACGACCATTCTACACGAACTTATTAGTCTTCAGGCAGACAGCCTTTCAAAACCCAGATAGGTCAGCTTTGGGAGCTAGTACGGGATTCGCCAAGGGCGTAACTCGCATCCACGACCTTCACGCTGTAACCTCGATAGGACCGCACTGCCAAGCCGCTCTTCTCAGAATTCACCCCCAATCCACATATGTCTAGATGGCTTACACACTTGTCAATGGCGATCACAAACTTGAAAGCCCTGCTTGGCACACATACATACAGACCATTTTGACTCAGTAGGCCTTAAATCGTAAAAATCAGAATCGAACTCAAATTTCATTTTTTTAGCCAATTACATAACATTCCTTTCTACTTCGTTCAGCCAAGGAAAGTAAAAACGCATTGCACTACAGCCTTGAGGTCCGAAGAGTATGTCTTTACTTGGAAACGCTCGCCACAGTACACAATTTGTCAGGACGGACTCACCCAACAGATACGTCAACTTTGTTACCGTTGCATACTCAACGCCCCATTTTCTAATATTTGCAAATATTTTTACTGAAATCCTTGCACAGTCTTCAACAGTTAGTATACGTTTCCTCAGTTACATACGTTTTTTCGGGTTTCCTCAATTTTTTAAGTAAGTTCGCTCTAGTTTTCTAAAAAACCGGATACTCAATTTTTCCAATACTCTGTTTTTCTTTCAATTGGTAAACTTTCCTTCACTACAGTCTCAATTTTCTCTCATTTATCATCAAGCGAAGCTGAAAGTTGTTTCGCAAGCTTTTTTTAAAATAATTTATTGGTGTTTGATATTCAGAAAGTGTGGACAGAACTCACAGAGGAATTCCGCTCCTCCCCTCGTCTTGGTCGCACGACACAGTGAACGTTCACATTTCCGTAGCGCGTGTAATGCATCGGAAAACGGCGGAGTTTCATCTCTAACGCGAGTATATTGTGTACATCGCTGCACAAAATGGAATGAGGTATCTATGCACTCTGATAGATCATTTTCTTTAATTAGTCGGCACAACGAGCTAGTGGTAGAATTAGTTGGATCTACGACTCACAGTTGTTGAGCTCGTACGATAGTAGTTGCGCTTCTCCCAACCACACGAGGTTCCTCCGCACAAACAAAACTGCGAGGCAAGTTTCGCCGGATCAAAGTTTAAATTGTATAGCTTGCGGCAAACTCATCCTCTCTTGTCTGTGCCTCGATGGAGCGACAAGCTATTAATTGAATGAGAAAACTTGAACAGTCCGACAAATCCGGCCTTCCAACGGCTCTCAATTCAAATTGCTACGCAATGTCGTGAAAATCCCGGCCGTATATTCTGCTTTCGGCCCGGGAACAGGTACGGAGCTGGCCCTTCGCGTTTGAAATTCGTGGGAAAGGATGGGAGAATTGAACCCGCACTTTCCGCAGTTGGGATCGGTTATCCGTCCCATACATCAAAATGGGAGAGCCGTGTTTTCGTCTCAACAAGTTTTCCGCCCACATCGTCGATATTCGAACCACTTAACGGCAACGCGTGCAGTTGAAACTCTCTACGAAAAAAAAGCCTCTGTGGAGCCTCCCAGAGTCCTGTGAACTAACCAACAAATTCGTCCATTCAATTAAGCGGTGGTTGACAATAACGCAGATAATCGACGTATTCGAAATTACGTTTTTGCCACTTGGTGGTAATGAAAACATGGTGTACTTTGCGTTGATGGACACTGTTCGGCACAGGCAAAAATAGTTAGGATCGTGAGCTCGAGCCTTTCCCAGGCGCGTTCGACCCAACGGTTTCGAACCCTTTTTCATGCATGTTTGCCGTGGGGAAGTCCGGGAACTCCCAGTTCAGTTGACTCCTCCTCCAGATAAAGGGATTAAATTCGGTTCAACTTCCAATAGGACAACGGATTTCCTCTTTTTGAACTTTCTAATATATCCCTCTCTCCCCTCGATGTACCTTCTTCTTCAACACACACAGCTCTTCCCAGATATATTAGAAATCCCTACAGATTCCTCTATCAGCTCTCAGGCCGGTCACAACTTGTGTCGCCCTTATACACTCAAACTCAAATCACTATTCATTTGACGTGTAATACTGTCCTTCTCTCACGTTCACTGAGTTCTCTTTTATTTTGTTTAAGCTCCGGAACAGAGACCATCTCTGGAAAATGTCCCGTTCTCTCAAATCCCGATCACTCAACGACGAAATTTCAAGAAATCCGGCATCCAATTACATCATGGTTTACTGGATGCGTGTGGAGCAATAGCAACGTAGAAGTTTCAAGCAACGTTTTAACAAACCCCAGATGTTATGAATTGGGATGCATATAAGACCACAGAAGATCTATGGAGAGATCCCCCTGCTGTTTCACCAGCACGTTTCTTGCGCTGCACGCTATACCAAGACGCGGTCAATGCTGCATCTGCTGTTACCTGCGACCACTCCACATCACTGGTAGAGCGGCGTTCTGTCCACTTCTCAGGCTTCAGACGACAAAGCACCGGCAACCTGCTTGCAAGACGACATCATAAGGCTGTGATTGTGCGTGACTCAAACGGGTTACGACTGGAGAGCGAGCGTCCACTATGTTCCTGCCCTGGGCCCTTTTACACCTCACCTTGGAAGGCTATGTCGGCACAGTATCGTGAATGTGCCATCATTTCATTCCGAATTCAGCTAGTTATGTGCTCACCAAGGAGTAGAGAGCTGCAAAGAACGTCCACGGAAACATGTAGGTGCAAATTGAATGCTCAAGAAATGTCAAAACGTACAGATCAGTTAAACCTCAACCTTTTTAAGCTGAAAGAGAAACTTGGACTGCGCGAAAATTCAACAGGCTGATTTTCAAATTACTTTGGGCTCAGCTTTCTCTATATGCGTATGTCTTAGCACACTACGTATGTTTAAATCGTTCATTTTCTTCATTAACCTGAGTTTACGACAGTTGAACTCTCAGCCTAACGGGGGACAAACGCAGTTATGAAACACGATTTAAAAAAAATCCTTAAACAATGGGATGCTTGTGATGTGCTCAAGAATGATTGCACTTTCCAATTCAAAAGCCTCTTCCCGCGAATATTTCTGTTCAACCCATCTTCACAATCAAATCCACTGACGCCTCATCGTGTTGAAGCGCGCGTCGCGACTCGTTGCCACGCTCTTCCTCTGCAGTGATAGACTGTCAAAGTTGTGAACGCTCGTTTCAGTCGTTTAATCGATTCAGAGCCGTCAAAACGGCGATACGACCGTCATAAAATACCGAAATCGGGAACAGCCCACGCGTTTCGCGCCCCTTCCAAAATGCCGTTGTTATTAAACGCCCTGGAATCGGCGAATTGACGTTTCAATTACCGGCCTTTTCTCAAATTCGCCGAAGCTGACAAGCTCGGAAAACCTCCGCAGAGAAACATTGTTCATAACTTCATTACCAGGTATTTCGATTTTCTTTATCAAGGATTCCTTAATTGGTTTTTCATTGGGCCCCAAAAAGCAGTAATTGAATGCGTCTGGCGGCCCACTTTCTGTTTTCACGCTTGTTTAATATTACGAAATGAGCTGCTATTAGCGAAACGAAGGGGTTTACTTCTTTATTGCGACAGTTACAACATAATAATAATGTAATTATTGCGCAATAATGAGTAAAAAACACGACCAAAGACTCGGACTCGTGTTTTACCTCGTTCATATAAACTTGTTGAAAGAAAACCTCACGTTTTACGTAGAAACTTGATTAACGGCTGTTGACTTGATTGATTTGGTAAGATTACCGAGGAAACACCGCGAACAAAGTGTCATTGCAAAAAAGGACGTCATGTTGAATTACTATGTGTGATTTCTTTTACGACCTTTATGAAAATCTCATCGCACAAGTAGCTGACTGTAGTATGACGGCTTCTTTTTAGGTCGCAGCTGTCACCTGAGCAAGATGAATAATGAACGCACCTCAATGTTCCACTTAGAAACGAACTTGTTCCCGATTATCTGAACAGAATTACGCATTCATCGTGTAGACAGTTTATTGAATTGCCGCCTTGGTTTTTTGAGAAACGCTGGTACCATAATAAAGGGATTAATAAACATAAAGCTGCGCTACAATCGATGTTATTCGAAATGTTGGATTCTTTATGGTGCTGCTTTCTTCATTTTCTGACGAATGAGATTTTGATGATGCTTTTGTGTTATTTCGAAATGTTGAAACAAAAAATGTAATGGAAATCGTCGGTATTTTTTAAGAAAAAATATTTTGTGTTTCGATCACTGTGGTAGCAATAGTTGGCCTTGGAGTGATTTGGCCCATTCCCTGATTTTGCAATTTCATAGTGATCGTAATGGTAAATATCATATAACGGTACATTTGGCTCAACTGTTTTCTCTCATCAACTTTACAGACACACACGTGGCGACATAAATGAATCAGACCTTCCAGGGGCGATTGGGTAGCAAGATGCCTGTAACGTAAAATATGCAACCAGCAATTGTGAAGTACTCAGGAAAAGGAGGCGTATTTGAGTATGGTAGCAAGATGTAGGGTCTTGTAGAATGCGCATTTTTCGTAACAAACACGGCTTCGGGTCAACCCCTGTGGCGTTTGTCAATTTACAAGCTATTCAGCTTCATTTTCGTTAAGTTCAGTTCGGGAATCGTTCTACTGGGTTACATCGGCTGTTTGAGATTGTAACCCCTCTTGGTCCCCCCGCCAGGCAGTCAGCCAGTTAAAGTTGTGGAAAGGTCTAGCAAAATTAAAGCAATTTTCCGACAATTAAAAACGTTCATTCCGACGCTTCAACCCGAAGACATTTCAAGGTGGCAAATCCTTTAGCGATTTTGGCGGGCACTGCTGGATTAATCAACACGAGCGTAAGGCGTTTGACGGACAATAGTGTGGCGGCAGAGTTGGTGCAACATGGTGCATTACCGCTGGTTATTTGACGGAATTCTGGGAAGAGTCTCAACGTTGAAGGAAAATGAACGCTTATGGGTGGCATGGACCAGGACCAAATGTTTAGACCATAGAGGGGGGGTTTTCATCAACTTGGAAAACGAAAGAGAAAATAAAAATGTAATAGAAGGTTATTGATTAAAAAAAAAAAATTGTATAGGGAAACGAAATTAGGAGCTCCTACCAGATTGAGATTTAATTTAAGTGAAACTAATGTAGAGTAATCTACGAATAGAAGAAATGTCGGAAAAAATTAAATTAAATATTTAAAAAACCAACTAAGCTTAAAGAGCTGGCTTTTGTGAAACTCTATTTAAAATGTCAACATCCTGCTTACCCGTCAAACGATATTTGTACTCGGTTTAAAACGAACCGTAACCTTGTAGTTCCCCAAAATACGACAACACTGGCGAAACATTTCTATAGTCTTGTTCAGTTGGGATTATCAATGGTTTTCCAACGGAACTCAGGTCGTTCATCTGTTCGGCTTCGAACAGTTTTAAACAAGTTACCAATAAAATGAAACGGCATTACTTGAGACGTCTAGAGTCGGAATAATGTATTCTTTTTTTTAATGGAGTAGAGACGAAATATTTTTTGAGAGAATTATTGTTGGAAATATTTTCTAGATCTATTACTTTCCTCAATTTTTCGAATCTTCGAGCTACTTCATGCTTGCATTCTGCGTTTCCGTGGTGACTGGTCTGAGGGAGTCAGAGCGGCTGCTCGTCCAATGTCTCGTGCTATTGCCTATATAGACATTAATTTCAAGGATTATGGCAGGCGATCAGATGGCCTGTATCAGGATCTCATTATGCTGTACTTTTTTATAATTTTTTGGAAATAAATTGGAGAGACCTCCAAAAGAGAAAAAAATTGTCTGACCGTTATTGCTCAGGAGTCGGGAAAGAGGAAGAAAACGATCCTGGCGGGCTAGCAGGCAAGAAGCACGGGTGATGCAGGTCGTAGGTTCTCAAATTGGAATAGCGAATGGGATTGGGATACAGATGACCCAGCTATTTTGACAAGTTGGCTAAAATAAAAGAGAACGAAACGGTGGACGATGTCGTTTCAAGACGAAGACATTTGGGCGTTGGAATGAATGGAATAAAGGGTAGGCACGTTCGACCCAGACGTGTTTTGACGACCCTTCACAAGTCCACATCACTTCTTACTTCTACGTTATTATTAAACAAAAACAATTAATTCCTACTCCGGCGTAACCTGCAAATGTGAGAAAAAAAGCGAACCGACAGGCTGATTCTACTGCGAAGAATTCTGTATTCTCAAGTAACTATAAATTGAGTGAAAAACAGATTGGATTAGTGATTGAATAAACGTGCTTGAGGCTAAAGAAAGTTGTGCGATGCTCCAGATATTTATCGTAATTAGCCGAGTGGTCAAAACGAGTCGTTACGTTACAATTTGCAGGAATGTTGTCCAGCTACGTTCTTCCTTCCTTTCTCCTGGTTCATTAATTCGTCACGAATATAAGGAAACCCAGGCCGTACTGAGAGGCACACGCGTTGCAAATATTACTTAGGGCTCCGTGCTCACTGCAAATAACTTGAAACGATGTTTGTCTGAAACCAACGTGTAATTGTATTCTAGGGCAGGGCAGGAACGAGTTAGTGAGAACTTCCTCCGCCGTTCTCGCTCAACTTTCACCTTCTCGGATTTTCTAGCTCTTCGTCGTCAGTCCGTGAGTTATGGGAACCAAAAATATGACGGTTTTCTGGGATGACGAGCTAGGCCAAGTGAAAACTTGACTGGGACCCTTTGAAATGTTAATTTGGGGACGCGGAGGTAGCGCGAACGTGTAACTCGTTGTAAAAGTAAGCTCCGCCGAGGGGTTTAATCAAGGCACGTTAGATTTGGTTTAATTTTACAAAGAAATAGCTCGTTTGACGTGAGGAAAGACACTTCAGAAGCGAATGAGTCGTCAGGCGCCTCGACCGAGATTAAATGCCCTTCTTGTTCGTCGCCCATTCAATTTTAATTAACGCTCCCTATCTACCTTCAATTTCCTCGACACTTCGTCCGTTGACTTCCTGTAACCAGACATTTGAGCGGAAGGCAGGTTTTTTGAAATGGGGAAGAAGTGCCAATAAGGGACAATAGCTAGAAAGATGATTTTGTATCGGTTAAGAAGGAAAGTGCACACCGCGTAACTCTGCTTTCCTGGTTAAAGTGATAATTAACAGTGTCGACTGCGAAATATTGAGTTAACTCTTCATGGGAGCGTTTCTTTGAAGCCACGCATGCTAAATATGAAGGCTGCCTAGTTGCAAGAGAAGTACTGAAGAGAACAACGCGTTGTTCGTCATGTATCTGAACAGGTGAGCATTATCTGTGGGCTACTTTTCACCATTTTTCCTCCCGTACACAATTATTTTATGCTCACTAATGAGATCTATATTCTATACCTCTAGTAAGTTGAATGACTATTAAAAACATTTTTTCTGTAGATACAATTAAAAATAGGTTCTTCCCAATGTTTTTGATGATCTGCTCATCTTTTGAGCGAACCCACGAACAACAAGTCAGGAAAAAATTCCGTAGTTCGAACTTTTGTTCGGCGTTTCCTTTATAATGGGGGGTTCTGGTGGCTGAGTGCTTTGGCGAGTCAGGGCTAGGTGGGGATAGGGTTAGTAGACTCAGGCCGAAGAATCCCCAGCCGTGCAATGGGTTCCAGAAACACAGGAAGCGGAGTTCCCCAACGAGTCTGCTCCAGGGGAGTAGGATATAAGCCTCAACCGGCCGTGGCTTATGTCGCTTTTTCCACAGCTTCAACTCCCTATGTTCATCATCAATCATCCCCTATAATTGCAGAACTCTGAGCACGAATAAAGTAAATTATGTTGACAGTGCCTTTAAGTTCCAATGCATTGGTTTTTCATGGTCTGGTCATGACTTCTGAAGCAGCAACCCAATGCAATTTCCGGACTGTTAAGCTCTACCAGTTTCGTACTTTGGAGCGATTAACACTGCTAGAACATATGAAGGGTTGATAAAAGTTGTGTGATGCGTCGCATTAGGCATTTCACAGTGTTTTTCTAATAATTGCAAAACAACACGCATGAAAGGTTCCAAAAAGTGAGTAAAACTCAACTTTTGTTGAGGCTATTACATAAATTTCCTTTCTACTAAGCCAAGAGAATGAAAAATCGTGGTAACTCGCGATTATGCTAAGGTACAGTGGTTACTGAATAAACCGTGTCATATGTTAAGTCACAAAATGAATTCCGAGCCCTTAAGCCATACTCGGTTCGCCTACTGTACCTATATTCCACTTCCCTATTATGGGAAATTCGCGTCACTCATCAGAAAGACCGAAAAAATGCCAAGATGCTGGAACCCTGCAGAAGAATGGTATGTACTGCTCAAAGAACGGTGCTATCAAGAGGAAGGACTGTTCCTGAGCATCAACATTCTCCCCCTGGGTAGAAGACTACGCTATCGTTTCTCCTCCTGGCCGTTAACCATATCACAGGCACGACGAGCGATAGTAAGATAAGGTACTGGCTCGAGAACCAAATTCGAGGTGACGAGTGGCCCAAATATGGATCAAGCCGAAACGAGAGTGCCCACTCAGCCTACCTCTGAGTGAGTACCTCTGAGCCTTCCACCAAAACGCAGCAGGAAGCAGGTTGCCCTTCCCTAACACCGTAATATACAAGTATTTTTCTAGTCTCCCAGCACTTATCTCCCTTCTCTAACACATATTCCCTAGTAATAGTACCTTTCCTAATTATTTATGATCGCTAAACCTTCGACCCCTCAGTTTCGGCCACCTCGGAGCACGACGGGCATTACAAACGCATTATCTTAGGACCGATTCACAAGATAATACCTAGTCTTCTGACGATGGAAAAGAATAACTCGGGCCAGGTAGTGGGAATCATTACAGGGCAAGGGCATTGTAAAATTAAACGAATGGGCATTAGCGATACCCTTCGTTGTTAGTGATGCGGTGCATATGAGAAAAGTGCCAAAGAAAAGTGCCTTAGTGCCAAAGATTTGACACAAAGCGATTTGTGGTGCTTCGTACAATTTCTCTAAGGGTAAACAGGGTACATATTTGGATACCTGAAATTTCTCAGGAAGCAAGGCATGGACCTGTGAGACATTATTAGGTGCTGAGGGGCTTATCCTAAAAGGGGCAGTCAGAGTTCTATAATAAGGCTATATTGCATTATGCTAATCTTCTTATATTGTTCGAATATTTCGCATTAAATAAATTTAATTAGGTGTAAGTAAATTGAGCAAATTGGGTCAAGTCAAAATATGGAACTCTCGCCAAACCATTCAAAGTCATCGTCCAAAATTGTTCCTTCCGAAGTTATCCATCAAACTAATTTATCCAAAACTATTCAGAATTGAATTTTCTTCAATTATTGAGGAAGCATTGAAAAAACTCTTGAATATTGCTGATGCGAAGGGTAACGTTCATCGCCTCACCCTCCTCCGCCAATCAAACTTGTGCTGAAAGAAATTATACCGGTGTTTCAAGCACAACTTGGATCCTTCAATTATATAATGGAAATTTGACGTGGCCCAAGTTCACGCCGAAAAGTACTTTTCAATCCTTCCCCACGCCCCGGTATTCAAATTTCAATTTCCTCCGTGCATCGTTTGAAACGAGCTTCTCACGTTCTTTTTAAATCCCTTCTGCTCTGCATATTTTTACCCCTCTCGCACGCCCCATTAGGCTATTATTCTTTCATCATTCGTTCAACAGTCAAACTACACCGCCGCGCTACCAATCAATCTAAGAGCCTTTCCGGCTCAAGTCACCCTCGCAAACCTTCCATGGTTCACGAAACCCTCTTGCAAGCGGTTAAATATCGATTTGTAGCGTATTTGCGCTTGAGCTGGTTCCTGCACGAAGCCTTAAAACTTTCGATAGAGAGAACTTTTGAAAAACGTGAAAATAAAAATAACACTTTTTCAGCAATTCGCCAAACGAGTAAATTATCTTACCCAAAAATATGTCATTTCCAATGATATGATCGATGCCGGAACCTCAAATAACATTCACACGGCAACGTGAGTAAAAAAAAGTTTGTCTAACACCTGCGTACATTCCGTGATATTTTTCTATTTTTTCTACGGAAGCTTTTATAGAACAAATATCTTTTCGTAACGCACCACGCTTTTGTCAGTTTCAAGTGCTCTCCAGCAACTAATCCATACTCTTCTCCACGCAGTTAATTTAAAATCAGGTTGAACTAGATGTTCCGCACAGAAACTAATGGAATTTACTGTGTTCCTCCTGCTCATGTAATGACGGCTTATTGACGAAAAGGACGAACAGATCATTTATGGGATTGTCAACTTGGTTTTTTTGCGAGGTTCGTGTTTCCAGTTCACAAATGATAAGGAAAAAGAATAAAAAGCTGTCGTTCAAAGAAACCACGAGGGGTTCAAATCAGGAATTTCGGAGTTACTTCTGTTTGATGACGGCTATTCAACTTCCGTTACGTAGACTGTTACGTGTAGGATTAATTACTTCATTTTTTAAACGCTAATGTCATGAGGAAAAAGTAGATCTGTAATAAACCGTTGTCAATCAATTCGCCTGCAACGATCTACTGTACAGCACGCCTCGTTTTATCACGGAAGGAAAGTGTATATCCATACACGAAAAAATTGAACCCACATCGTTGAAACAATTTTTGAGGAACAAAATCAAATTGTTTTTGGAGATGCAACAGGGACAGACATAGAAAAAATAAGAGAAATTTTGAATCTCATTTCGGGGTTCATCGTTTATCTGGAAGCAAAATGTTGAATGTGAGATGATATGGTATAACAATTCTTTCTCAATTATCGTCTAAGATTCGTTTGTGAATAAGGTGTTTACTTTTCTCTGCTCTAAGCAGAGGGAAAGAAATTTACGAAGGTTTTCACGACCTTTCTTCACGTTTAAAGGGTTGCTCAGTCTGAAATACAAGATTCGGGAAAATGTGCCTGTGGACGGCGTGTAGAGAGAATGACGAAAACATACTGTCTTCAAGTTGATATTTAGCTTGAAAAAAGGCATAAAACGCCAGAAAATTGTGTTAAGTAAGTCGGTCTAACACTTACCGATCCCAAACTGGTCTGTTTTGGAGTCTTTCTATCCCAAATATTGGGAGAAGCACCGCGACCTAAACTCCTACTGCGCCCTACTGGACCTAATGTCTCACAAGGCCATGCTTAGCATTGAATGCCAGGTATTTCCTGCAAGAGTCTTCTTTGACGTCCGCCCTAAGAGCAGTAGTGCCGAAGACCAGAAATCCCTCCCTCTAAAGTCTCCGGGACTGGGCTTGGACGTGGTAGGAAGTTTCTTCATCTGTGCCTTACCACTTGAATCGATGGTTGTGAACTATGCCAATAACGAACATGTGTTTGTTCGTATTTCGGTGCCCCGCGATGATCCCCTTCCTTAGGTCCTTCCAATTCATCATCAGAAGGCTACATCTTGTATCATTTGTTTGCCCTGAGATAGATCGTTTGGAGTGGCTCACATCAGCAGCATTCTCCTTGCACATTCTCCCAGTCCTCTTGACTAGAGACAGAGAAGTCCCGTGTTCTGCAGTAATTCTTCAGCGCCTTACAATATTATTGACTATAATATATGTTATAATCACTCATATAACAGTACTGCACCATTTTCATACTGGAGAATGACGAGAGTAGCACAATAATTAATAAAAAAAGTCGAATAAAATATATTTTAGCTCAGTGTCACTGTTTCGGCAGTAACTAGAGAGCGGTTAGCAGCGTAACAGCTCTTCTGAGGTGGGTGAACTTCCCGCCTCCCGTGTTATCAAATGATGTTATCAAAACTAAAAAAGAAGTGTGAATCTCTCTCTCTCTCTCTCTCTCTCTCTCTCTCTCTCTCTCTCTCTCTCTCTCTCTCTCTCTCTCTCTCTCTCTCTCATTGTGCACCCGCCTTGTGTCAAGTCAATTCACTTTGTGTCAAATTCGACCACCAAACCTCCGAAAATACCGCTTGTGGTGGTTCATACCACATATCTGGTGTTGCTTCGCGATCTCCCCTCAACGTTCCCAGGATTCGCCTCACGTCATCGTCGTCGTCCCCCGGCCGGGGTAAGTACCACACAGCAAGCCAGACGAAGTCATTGGGTGAGTCGAGCCTCCCATTTGTATCTCATGCCAACTTTGCTTGATTACTTGAACGTGAAACCAGATTCAACCTAAAATTACAGTCCACTGCGTTAGTCTGTCCCCAACAATTTTTGGTCCTCCGGGCCGAATGAAATTTCTTTGAAGTCGGGGTGCAGCCAATGAAGAGCGTGTCCAACTTTATTGAGAGCCTGCGAAGGGTGCACATTCAACTTTCCTTTTTCGTCCAATGCGCCGTTTTCGTAAGAATACCTTATTCTGTCGCCGCTCTCAGTGAAATATGGTGTTCATGGTCTTATAAATCCCACTCATTGCGTTTCAGAAAAATCAACGTGAAGTTCAATAAGCATTCTGTTGGGCGCACGAATGGGGGAGCTTGAAACTGAGAAATAAATGAACGTGGTGAGCGTGAGTTAGAACTGTATCACACTTGACAGAATAGCGATGTCAGTTTGAGTGTGAGTATATAAACGCAAACAACGGGACTCCTAATACACGTGAACTGGTTGTGGAACACTAAATGGAGGGAGAGAAAGTTGTGAGTAGCCCGTGACATGAGACACGGATGAGTTGGGAGAACTGGGAAACGACTGTTGTTCACGACTGCAGAAGGATGACTGAGCTATCTATGGGGAATAGAAAAGTAAAGGAGGGTTAGGGCTGGAAAAGGATATTTTTTGGAAAGCCCAGAACAGGGGGAAATCCGTTGTCAATCGGAAATAACTGAAGTGGACTTTCCATAGGTAAACAAAAAGGGTCAGTGCTCGGGGAAACGATGACCTTTCCGTTAGGCCTCTTTAATCCCATTAGGGCAAGTGCGGGCATTTGGGAGAGGGTGAGATGAACGTTGCTGCACAGTGCACTCTTTACCCGACGCATGCAGGTCTGGTTCGCTGGACTGTGCAATGGACGGAAGTTGTCAGCGACATAGTTTCCAGACCCTTTTATGTGGTGGATTTAGTAATTGAACTCAGTCAGACGTGTAATCCAGCGGGCCACACGGGCTGATGCATTCTTCGAGATAGTGAGGCAAGGGCTTTGGAATTGATGTGGAGATGGAAATGGGTGTGGGCGAGGTAAATTCTGAATATATTCGCGCCATAGAGGGTGAACATTAGAAATCGCAGTAAACATAGTGATCCCAAAAATACTACTTGAAAAAACTCGCGCTATACTGCGAACGTTATAGTTTGTCCTCGGCCCGCCACACTCCAACACCCGTCAGTACTCGGCACGTTTCGACAATTGCCTAGAGTCGACTAGAAAAGGTCAATTTGCCTCGTTCCGTAGTGGTTATGCTTCGTATTTGATTAGTATTTTTTGATGCTGAACCTTTCGGATGCGTCTCGAATGTGTGAGACTATGTCAAGCTGTGCAAGAGAATAATGAACCGTTGTGAAATAATTTCCAGCGTTTTTCCAAAGCGGATAGTTTGTTCTAGCTTCAATTTAAATTGGTTAGACTCGTAGCATTTAATAGCGACGTTATTGACTTTCAATTTCTGGTCACTTTGTCGGAAATGGAGCAGAGAGGTAAATTGTTTGTAATATTTATCAGCGTATTGGAACTGTAATTATGTTGGTAGGCTCGGGGTTCAGGAAACTGTGTTGAGTTGCCTATATAGACTTGCGTGTTTAGTCGCTGGAAGTTAGTAAATTTTATGGGATTCGATCTTTATGGGACCTGCACTTTTTTGCAAATAATTACAAAACATTAATTACATCGAGGCTCAGCTAATTCGGCCTGCCAAATGTGATGTGCTGTGTTGCGTGGGTTTAATATTGCTTATAAGAGGCACGAACAGAAATTCTGGAATTAACCTCATGCAGTTTCTCAGTTTTTAACCTCATAATCTCAACAGTGTTGACAATCCCACCAATCGATGGGTTTTTGAGGAAGTGGCATAAGTAGCGGCAGACTATTTTGTTGCAAGATCGCAATACGGGGAAAATTGAAGAGTATAACTGCTGACTCATGTGATGGAGTGATTCGCATCTGCACATAACTCACGGTGTACTTTGTAAAACAAGCGGCAGACGTATTTACCGCTCGAAAACATTTGAAGTCCTTTGTTATTTTTTAAGTACTGTGAGCTATGGGAACCAGCAGGTACGAACTCCGAGTATCCGTTCTACTGGTTCTGGTACGTTCAACATTTGATCAATTGCGGAAAACAAACCAAATTGAAGTAACTTGAACGATATATCTTTCGCTACCGGTATAATCGGCCATTTTCTTGATTGAAAAGTAAAGTTATTCACTTTCCGTTCCCACGGTGAAGATATATCGCGCCGACTAACCAGTACGGACGTGAGAGGGAAAGATATTGGGCCCTCAAAGCCTTATAAAATACGGCTGGAGACAACACGATGATTGGCTGGAAGCCAGAAAACGGGCGGGCTGGTTTTCCTTAACGAATCCGTAGATATTGATGTCGAAAGACGAACGAGGAAAAAGTAAGAAAAGGAACCGATGTTTCGAACGATGTAAAAGAACCGCACTCAATCGATACTGAAAAGTTATTGTTTCGCATTTTTCTGAAACGACGATTCTCTTAGTCAAAAACGACCGTAGATCGGCGAAAAATAGGTTGCCGAAATGAAGCTGGGAACGAGATGAGAAATACCTCGTCTGGCTCTTGGATTCACATAAAATGTGTTCTTCTCCATCGTATGGCCACCACGAGCTGACAAATTACTCGAGAACGACTAGGAACGTTTGTGTTTTGCCCTTCTTTTTCTCGCCCAAAAGGAGTTCCTATATTTCCACTTTGGCATTGCCAAAACAAGAACCGGCATGTAAAAGCCATCGTCGAATGTTCATTCGGATTGACGCGTTTCGACCTTCGAGCTTGGAAGTATTTCTAATATTCTTTTGATAGAAACCGTTGATTATGTCGCATGAGATGCCCGAAAGCCATAAACGATTAAAACGTATCTAGAAACCTTAATTGAACAGCGTTTTGAAGTTATAACGTCAACAGCGTGGATGCATTTGCCTCTTTTTTCACTACAACGATGTTGAAGATGATGGGTAGTTCCTGACAAAAATATCATGGTTCAGAAGGTTTTTACATTTTCATCTCAAGTAGTCCTTGAATGCTCTCACCTTATACCAATTTATGGAACAGATAGCGGCAGACATTTTGAGATTGAAATTTACCCTAAAAAAGTACTGCATTACCGAATAACATAGTGAAATTATTTGTGGATTTTTAGCCAGAGATATTAACAATCACGATGACAGCGAGTGAAGAGGTAATATGGGAACTTATATTTCTATTAAGCATTAGCAGATTGAATTTTCGTTATCTTTGTGGTATAGTTGGAAAGATGGATTCATGATTTATACTCATGTAAATCTTTATGGAAATAAATAAATTCTAATTAACGATTTTAAGTTCTTTAAAAAGATTTTTATTAATTTTAAATAAAAGTTAACTTATTTTCCATCATCTTTTTAACGCATAACACGTAATGTTGGAGTTGCAGCTTGCCAGCTACCAAGCTCTGAGCAGCATTCCTGAATTCATGGTTGGCCTGAAATATCCACACACATTTAGGAGTGTCCCCTTTCTCTTAGTTTGCCTTTAGATGTAGCGGGGGCTGGCCAAACCGTTATCTACACGTGCGCTCGCTAGGAGGACCTATGCGTACTTAGTAAAGATGCTCCACTTGCGCTTGTGCACTGTGGTGGATAAACCTAACTGCCTGTGATACGCCTCCTGTCCCTTCAACATTTAGATGGTAATTCAGTTGCTGCTGCTCCATCACCAGTGTAGCAGTTACGCTCACTAACGCTGCTTAGGTAGCACGACGGTCGCAAGCTTTGTATTTCTGCATCGCATCCGCTTGAACGGGTTCCATCTCTGCATCAGTCGACTATCGCGGGTTCCCCCCCGCCTAATACTGAAAAACCCTCATTAGATCCGTAACAGTACATTTCAAACCTGAAGGTAAAATTCAGTCAAGATAGAAAAGCGACGGGTTTACTTACGGGTTTTCGATTTGTTTAATTTATTTAACGTTCAAGACAGCGCGTACAAATTTCATGTGAAACCTGTTCAGAAGAACGCTATCTATAAAAAGCAGCACAGACGAAGTAATTTGGAGGTGCTGCTGGAGAACGTGTCTTACCACCAAAGCAGATCGACAAATGTAACTAAAATAAATAGTTGCGGTTGTTATCTGGAAAATTTGAGTGAGCCGGCTCAATTTAATCGATGAAAACTGGCTGAAATAAATACTTTTCACCAAACACATTCGTCGAAGAATATTAAGGACAGTTCGATAACACCATGCACAACAATAAAATATTTACGTTAGTGTCGTCAGCAGATCGGGAAAATTATCCAGAACGTATAATTCTTGGAAGGAAGAACTAATGGCATCTATTTCAAAAAAACTGTTTTATTCAATCCCTTCGTCGGTGAACTTAGATCAACATTGTAAACAGCATAATTGCAGCGACTGTTTTTCGTAGTGTTCATTTTTTGTTGGCACAGGAGCCTACGCACAATTCATCGAAATTTTGGACAAATTTCGTCATTGAAGTATTTACAGGAAATTGAGATTTTAATCCAATCCCAAAGTCTAATCAATTAATTCATGTTAGCTGGATGCACTAATAAAACATCTTGTTACGCCTATTTTAATAGTGGATTAAATTTAAACAAGGATTGGCGCAACTGGGCGTTAAAACGATGTCTCACGGTGAAATATATCCAACGGATTGTGAGCAATTGTACTAATTTATGGTGAATATCCAAACATGATAGAAATAAAATAGTCTATGAACGGTACCTGGAAGAATAATACTGGCATCGTTGTGAGCATTGACAGCACCCAGACGGCGATAATGGAGAAAATGACCCGTCGCCTCGTCGTAGGTCCATCTTGCCCCCGCACGATAGTAAAATACCTGTCAAGCGCTATGACAGTTATCGTTCCAACCGAAACCATTATGTTCGTTCCTTGCACGAAAGGCACGAGTTTGCAAAGGACCACGCCCAACGTCCAATGGCGATGAAGTATGTGAACGAGAGTGAAAGGCATGCAAATTATGCACAACGTCAGATCGGAAACGGTTAAATTTACTATATACAAATTTCGGGCGGTGTGCATTTGGGGCCTTCTGGCGACAACGAAACTGACGACGACGTTCGACAATATGCCCAGAAACATGAGAGTGCAATAAATTATAATGAGCACGACGCCTGTCAGTTCGCCGACATTTCGATCTTGCTCCCTCTGTTGTTTGATTATCAACCACGCGTCTACCGCGCTGAAATTGAAAGTTTCATTCAATTCCATGACGAGGCACAGTTCAAACTTGTCGCGGTAGTTCGCACCCACGAATCGACACACCATCAGCGGATCTTCGGTCGAGCCTCCTCCATCACCTGGAACACAAAGCAAAACCGGCCATTGACATTTATTTGAATCCGAAGTAAGAAATGTTCTGACAATAATATTGAAGATGTTGACAGTAAGAAGTTCGTTTTCTAAAAACTGAAACTGCCCCTAAGCCGTCGCACGACACCTCTGTGGGAATCAAGTAGAACTACTATCCCTAGAAATAGTATTGTCTCTACATCACAGATCTTCAATAGGTGGAGATAGGTGTGTGGACAGTGGAGATAGCTCATACAATCCCATCCTTTCCTGCGTGTAAATCTTCAGTTCAACCAGATAAGTATTGAGAACCCCATGGGTTTTAGGAGGACCAAATTTCAGGCCTGCAAGTTGTGGTGTGTCTAGTGGTTTTATACTATAGCGGCTCGTGTATGGGCCCAATATAAGTATATCAGATAGGAACTCACTAAATCCACCTCAGACTTCAAATAAATATAAAAATCTTCTTGAGGAGAAAATAAGGTAGTGAAACTAAGAACGCAATAAGATCCACTTGGAATTTAATCGAATAAGTAGACGTGAAATAAATGAGTCGAACTCCTTTCAATATTTAATCAAAATAACCTAATTTTCTCAGATCGTTATTAAAGGCAATATCGACATAGGAAAATAGCGCCCATTGCCATCGCCAGCCACGACTTAGACAATCAAAAAGGCATGTTACGCCTTCTGGTCAAAGGGCAAAGGCGATGCTGACACTCTCTAGGAGGGACTTGAGGGTCTTGATTAGCTTCTTCACCGGACACTGCCCACTCAGGTATCACCTCAACAAGATGGGCATCTCAGAGGCGGTGGAATGCAGATTCTGTGGTTAGGAGGACAAGACGGCGGAGCACATCCTATGTGAGTGCCCTGCCTTAGCAGTGAAACGCTTTGGATACTTTGCCCAGGGGATATTTGAGCCCCATATCATAGTGGAAGCTGCGGTGAACGACATACTCGGCTTCATAAAGGTGGCGGGTATGTACGACGCCGTTTACTAAGGAAGGGCTAGAGTCACAATAGGCCCACACGTGGCCGCAGTGACAAAGGGACTTGTCCCGCATGCCCTAGGGGAAAAAAAAGAAAAAAATAAGCAATATCGAGGCAAAGGGGTTGATAAACAGGGACACCCAAAGAGGTTAATAAACAGGGACACCCAAAGGGGTTAATAAACAGGGATATGCTCACCTTTATCCAACAATATTCAATGGAAAAGAGGAAAGTACCGAACTTAAATATCTGGTTGAGAAGTCTGATTAACACATCGCAGGGCGCCTGAAGAATCAAGATGAAAAATGGAGCTCAAAGCCTCATGGATAACCACTTCCCAGCTCTTTTCTGTCGCACGCAGAGAGCGCCAAGGAAGAAGAGCCGACGGAAACAGAAGCTATATCCTTCACAAAGTTGGTTGAAGGCCATTTGGGCCATGCCTGTAATATTCGAGATGCTACCTCTTCCAAATATGCTCTGACCTTGACAGTTGACAAGCAGTGGAACCTCCCACCAGCCAGCTGTCTCTATCCCGAATGTTTAGGTTCAGGGTTATTTATTAAGTGGCTGCCAATCAAAAAGTGACCAGGGGTTAGGAAATTGGACTCTCCAGGGAGAGAGAGAGTTGAAGAATAGAGGGTAGAGAAGGTAAGGGTCAAAGACAGCCTCGATCTTGCATAAAAGAGTACTCCACTCCTTGGAAGTAAGGGGAGCGGTGCAAACTGCAAAAGGTTTTTCAACACTTTTAACCTCTGCCTCTTACAAACCCTCAAAATGAGGGCAGTTAGAGGATTAATGTGGTAGGTGATGCACTTACTGGTGCCATGAGTTTACAGTAATCCCATTGTGTTCTCATTAATCAACCAATTCTTCCACATCTTCCAACTGCCGACTAGCTCTTTTCAAGTTGTTGAAATATGCGTTTTGAGCGAGTCGAAATGAGTACCACAACTGAATTGTTTTCCTAATATTATTGACAAACTTCAAAGCGCTTGATATAAAATTCGCTCCGCAAATGATTCTACTTCATTTTCGGAACATTGTTGGCGTTCTTACTAACAATTATGTTAACTGTAGTGAGAAAACACTTTGCAAAAAAATACTCTCTGGGATTAATACAATGAACTGTTGAAAAATATTGGTGGGATTTATTGGCAACGTTTCGGAGAAGAATCGCCTTAACAATTTCGGAAGTACCGAGGAAACAATGTTTTTTTGCAGCATAATGATTGAAAGATAATTCAAAATTTTACGCTTATTTGCAAATACTTTCTTTACGCGAGAATTTCTAGTTAGTCACAAGCAATAACTGGAAATTCTAATTGCTGAACGAATCGTTATAACGGTTGAGAGGGAATAAAAAACAATTGTCTCCCGCTAGTAAAAGAATGTGTACGAAAGTGAATCACGGCTCGATGGCTCCCTCCCGGCTCAGTGATTTGGAGAATCGAGAAAGGGCCCAATGAATTGATTCGCCTAAAAGAATCATTTTCCGCTACAAACCGCTTCACATTAATCCAGTTCATTTGACGCTAGCATGAAAAGAAGAAAAAAAAGCGCGAGGAACGGTTAAAAATCAATCCGTTTTCACTACGAAAGAGTCGGGACGATCTAGATCAAGCACGTAAACAAGTGAAGCATTAATATTTACGATTAGCTTCTTTTCAATTCAAATACCTTTTGAATAAACACAAATAATCAAATCGGAAAAAGAACAAACAACGCCCCAGTGGTTTGGATGTCGGATTGCCCACCCGTTGGGTAGCTAAAATATACCAAAAACTAGGGTTTTTTCGAAAGTTGTAAAATTTTTGTTTATATTTTGCATAAAGTATTAACAATCGTTATTGATATAAATTTGTTGTGTCCCCAGCCACCTCGTGGTGTGTAGCACGAAGGAGCAGAGTGATAGATCTCATTATTGCATAAAGATGATCAAGGAGTGGAGATTTTGTAGACAAATAGCATCTACACTAAGATAAGTTGATGGGAGGGGGGGGGGCAAGCGAGCAACCCAACTTTAGCCTTGATAAGCTACTGCTTGACGATATATCAAGCAGAAGTTGAAGCTAGGAACATCCGCGCACAAGAGATCCTGGAAAAACGACTCATGGGTAAGCGTCCCTAATAGCCAGGCTTTTAGAGCAACCATTTCGGCCTGACGTATGAACGTCTTCAGGTGTTCAAACGACTCGGTTATAGCTACCCTGTAATTTGTTTTCGCGGATCTTAATCACTCTAAAATGAGAAACTAGTATTGCATCAACATTTCGGTTAATTTATTAACCATCTTCAGAGCAATACAAACTGAACTCAACAACATACGCACTTGAAATATGAATTGCCATCCATAATAGACAGTGCAGTATTCACAAAGAGATATTTACAACAATTCATGGTAAAATGAAAGAACAGGGACCGCTTCCACTGATAAGGCAATATATAGATACATCACTACCGAGGTCAGGTGATCGATATCCTCGACATCGTAGGCTCTGGCGCCATGTTTGAAATTAGAAATAACGACAGCTGTACGATTATGCCAATTATTTAATGTTCATTATGCCATGTTATATAATTATTTTAAATGTACTAAGACTATGAAAAGGAGTTAATTCAATGAAATTAGGAATGTGTATATGAAATAAATATAAGATAACTAACGGATTGGCGAAACGCAGAGCATTTAGGAGATATAAATTATTGCGGCGTCATCAAGAACTCATTCATGATATCCTGATTGTAGAGATTTTTGAAAGTTTTCAGAACGTACTCCTGATTGATCATCCTTCAATTGGGCGTCGATTATAAGATATTTTGTACCTTTCGAAGTGGGAAAGCAATTGAGAATAAAATGAGTAAACTGGCAATAAATTAGTAGTAATAGAATGAATACGCAGAAATCCATTCGTAAGCATAGAGATGTCTAGTAATTTGAAACCCCCTCAACTACAGTGATAGTCTTCTCATTCTGTTATCGCCTCGATCGTTCTGTTCGTAGCCTACGATGTCAGGCATATCGATAACCTGACCTCGGTCGTGATATATCGATACATTTCCTTATCAGAGGAAGCGGTCTCTGTTCTTCGTTTCACCCCAATTCATATTTTAAGTCAGCGTTTTAAAAAAATAGTCAGGAATCACGTACAGAATCCGTCAAAACATGCAAAACAAGGAAACCTTCATTTCTTTTGAACTAGCAAAATATTAAAACTTTCGGAATATGTATGGACTATTGTTTGTGTAAGTGGTAATTTTGGTGGTACTACTATAATATTTTAATAAAGCCGCACATCAGTTCTACTGGAAGCTAAGATGAAGTCTTTCTGCTGCACCCACGCGTTTTAACGCGGCTAGTAATGGGGTATCTACTATAGACCTATCAGAGATCTACAGGCTCACAGAAATTCCCTCGTGCTGTCTTCGTTGTCATTTAACCCGTCTCCCGTTGAGAGCTGTCGTCCATGTGTTAACGTGTGGGGAATGCGTATCCGGGAGGTTTTCTCAATCTGGTTTCCCACCTCATCCCAATTATTTTTTTGCGTGACAAGTATCAAGGGAAGATATCAACTGTGGACCACGTTTTTACTTTCCTTGGCTCTACGAAGTAGAAAGGAAAGTTATGTAATCGGCTGAAAAAAAAATTTCGAGTTTTCTTCAGATCTTTACGTTTCAGACCCTCGTGAGTCCGAAAAACACTATTTGGGAAAAAGGTATGTGTGTGTGTGTGTGTGTCTAGGTGTCTGTGTGTCTGTGAACGATTTTTAGAGAAAACCGCCGAACCAAATCAGCTCAAACTTCATATCTCGCCGGCAGGTCATCATGTGACGCCAAAATAAGGGTATGAACAAAATCAACCGAAAGTCATCATAGTGATCGAAACACCAAATTTTTTTCTCAAAAACGGCTCTCACGATTTTGATTGAATTTTTTATATAGGTAGGTCCCAATATGGCAACTATACCACAAAATTCCCCTCAATGGGAAAATGACGAGAGCAGCACAATAAATTGCCAAAACTTTCGACGTAATCAATTTTAGAGTGGTTTTTAGAGAAAACGACGGTACTAAATCCCCTCAAACTTGATATCTAGCACGCAGGTTACCATGGGACGCCAAAATAAGGGTATGAGCAAAATCAACCGAAAGTTAACTATAGTCATCATAGTGATCAAAACACCAAATTTTTTTCTCAAAAACGGCTCTCACGATTTTGATTGAATTTTTTATATCGATAGCTCTCAATATGGCAATCACACCATAAAATTCCCATTCGTGGGAAAATGACGAGAGCAGCACAATAAATAATCAAAATTTTCGACGAAAAGCGTTTTTAGCGCAGTTTTTTCTTTATAAACTCCGCTGGAATGTTAGTAGAAAGTTAAAGAAAATTGGTATTGTAGTCCAATCCAATACCTAAAGTGTGAGTGTTTAAAAACGCTCATGAGGTACATGGGGCTCACTTCAGAAATTCCTGAATGTCAACTACCGCCGTTTCGCTTACTACCAGTTCTAGCATTTATTACCCAATAACTCTGCCAAAGTGATTAAAACTTCTTTAAAAAATTCGTATTTACAGCCTCATCAATTTTCTGTGTACCTATTGCTCAATAATGGCCCTGAAATACGTATGAGCAGCACAATAAATTCCAGAACTCTAGGCGCTACCGCTTCCTGCTGCTGTGACGTGTTGTTTGGCAAAGTTCAAAGGAACTGAGTGATAAATGAATTGAATAAATAGAATTAGCCATGTACAAAGTGAATTGACGTAGAGCTAAGGAAAGTTGTGTGTTGCAACGCACCAGATATTTTGGTCTTTACATTCTTTCCATACTGGGAGAAAGAGTTAGGAGCTTGCTAGTAGCTGTCGGAGCTGAAATTTTGACTGCCTTTTCCAATAACCGCCGCTCACAGGAACTGCAGTGGAGCAGCACGTGGTTGTTGTTTCATCCGCACTGGAGGCGCAAGGCTTGCAGAATAGAGAGTTCTTGAGTGAAAAGAAGCGGAGCCTCAATGAACTGTCTCGTCCAGTGGCACCCTAACCCCTTTTCTCTTAAGACGACCACGAAGCTTGCTTGCTATCAGTTAGTAATATCGTTGCACTTGATCAATGTGTCGAATAGATCCAGCTCAACAAAGGCGTTGCGCATTGCACATCCATTGTCAATCCATCGATCGTCCGCCTAAACCTCCTTTGTTAGGGGGGTGGGAGTTACCACGAACAATCATTGCTTCGATTACCATATGTTGCACCTGTTCTCATTGCGCACACTCCCATAGCATTAATACACGCTATTCTAAACTTGGCTTATTAAAGGTTGATAGTTTTAATTATCTCTGTCTCGATAACCATTGTTGCTACAGCAAGTGGAATATTCATTAACAATTGCGAATGGCTAACTATTTTTCATCTTGGTCCAATGGCTCGCCAGTTTTGATTGCTCCTATTTCCAAAAGATCAGGAGAGCAGTTAACTGCGCTCAACACATTTCTTTTTGGTCAGAAAAACATTTCCTAATCGCTCGGTTCAGAGCTCACAGCGCCAAAAAAAAGCCATTTTCGTTTATTGTGGCATTTGCCCCCGAAGGGAAGTAACAGTTGGAAGTGATTTTCACTTGAAAATCCTCTCTCGTTTTCTCTTCCCTTTCAACCGAGACCAAAACCTGACTTATGATTCACTTTTTTCAACCGTTCGAGGTAGATTATAAAATTTTTCACAAAACAGTCGGCCCCGAGGGGGTTTCTCCGCGTGGGATCCTTTTCGTGCTCGGCCGAATACGATTATATACCTTTCTTCTCATTCTCTTTCTTCCTACCTTTCTCTTTTTCTCCTCTCTCTCTCACTCGGATCTGTTTTTGCGAGGCCGAAAATCACGACTGATGCATATTTCTTCGCATGAATAAGTAACTTCGAATAACGCACGAACGTGGTTACAAGCCACGATGCATCCGCATTATTCATCCTCGAATTTCCTTCTTCAGTAACCTAGAGGACACGGTTAATCCCTTTATTGAGATCGGCTTACGGAAGAAATTAAGAGATGGAAACATTTCTCTCTATACACATGCACGTTTCTAGCCGTCTAAATGAAATATTTCGGGTCCTTTGATTGGAAATTTGTCAAGATAACCTTCTCGCGGCCAGGCTAAATCACGATTATAAATAGCGGCGATAAATAGTGCTGACTACGATGTTATAAGTAGCTAACTCATCTTCCGTTCGAAGTTTGGTTAAAAATAATATTTTTTGTTCTCGTAATGGCGACCCATTCGTTTGTCGCTAATCCATAAATTCAAATTTCATTTGAGAAGTACTACACAACTTGCGTTATCCCTGAGGAAACCTTCTCGCTTCATTGATAGATCATTGTATTCCAATTGTGTACTTGACGAGACGGTAACAGTTCTTTCGCTCGAGCAGTGTTCAGTAGCCCATGGGCTATGCAACCTCAGAGCAGGAATTAACCATCTGATAACAGCCGATAGACCGCAGTAACCCAAGGTTAAGAAATGTTGACTACAAAATATGTCAAGCTATCAGCTTATTCAGAACGATTTTTTTGGAATCCTCTAGAGGCATAGTAATTATTTGTAACTTGTCCGGACAACAACGTTCCAATAGTCTTGAGAATTGCAGGTTTTGGGTTGTTCCCAAATACTCTGTGAGTTGATTAACATACTGGGTTAATGGCGCATGTTTTAAGAGAACGTCATTACGCTAAACCGTAAAAATATATTTCAGTTAAGTTGGATTAAATAATAATGGGATACTTATTGAACAAGGAGTCAAAATCGTTGCAGTCGTTTTGAATAAAAGTGCAAAAATTTGATCTTTCATTACTCACTAATGTTATGTCCAGTCTGGGGACAAATAACGAGCGGAATGAAATAAGAAACCAGATATGTTTACACACAACTGGAAGACGGAGTTGGGGTTCCCTATCTCAAAATCTGCCTTGAAACGTCTTGGAATGGAGAGAACTAAATGTTTTTTGGCCGATTGGGATACTTTCCTCACTCTTCGGGTCGTGGAAAATTGAAAGTAATCACGTCTCTTCGTTTGTAATGATCAAACAAAACCTCGTAAGACGAACAACATTGAAATTGTCTTCTCCCCCTGCGGAGCCAACTCTCAAAATTGACAATGGTAGGTGTGCTTTGGGCATTGCCCGTGGCGTTGGAGAGAGTACTTAGCTTTGCAGCCTTTACCCCTCTCCAGCCAGCACCAATCATCTCTCTAGGAGTGATTCCCAGCGAAACCACAGTCCCGCTTTAGCTCCATGGGGGTACGGGGATTGGACTTGCCATCTTCTACTGCCTGAAATGCGATCCCCTTTTTGGCGTGACGAGGGGGGACTTCTTGATATCCGGTCGCCCTAGTCTGCGACCCACCCATCTCACTCTAACCTAATACTAACCTACATACGCACTCATACAATAAATACATTCAACCCTTAAATACATTCACACTTTTCCCGAAGGTCCAGGGATGAGCTACTTGATATTCGACCATCCCTGGCACTGCCCACTCAAGCCCACTCACTAACACACACACAACCTAAACACCTACTCCTGAGGCCCTGCGCACATTTCCTAACCTAACCTGTTCCCTATCCTTTAAAACCCTTTCACCGAACCATTTCCACCATACATAACATCCTTGCTCCCTAACCTTTGTCGTATCCAACTGTCCTTCCATTCCTATCACTTCATTCTGGGCTATATCCCTTTCCTGCTGGTAATTGACACAGTGGAACACCACGTGCTCCACTGTGTCCAGCTCTATGCACTCACACAGCCCGAACCCACGGAGCTTCTCTTAGAAGTCCCCATGGCTGGTGACGAGCTGTGTGGTGTAAAACCCGAATTTTAACCATCCCGCTCCTATCCTTTCCTTTACCTGTGGCAACCAAGCGTACGTCAATCTTCCTTTTTCGCTATTCTCCCATCTCTCCCGCCACTCATCGATAACTAGCTTGTCGATGAGGGCTTTCCTTTTCCTTCCCTCAATTTTCCTTTCTCCCCATGCCACTCCCCATGTCCTCAGTCGGTAGCCCACCCATCTCCTCTTCACCTCCAGCTGAATGGGCAGCTCCCCGGCCACGACACATAGGGCATCGGAGGAGACTGTCCAGTAGGCCTTCACTATTCCTATTAACATTGTCCTTTGCCCACTCGTCAGTCTCCTCCTTGTGTGGGCATTGAGCTTATCCCACCACACCCCGGACGCGTACGCTATGATTGCCATATACATTCCCCTGTATATTGTGGGCAGGGCCTCTCCACCCACTTCCCATCCCTCCCTAGCCATTGACAGTCAGTTGAGGCTCAATTCAAAAGAGCTCGATTCTTTGTGGGAGGGCATGGGAAATTTTAAGTAAGTGTGGCGGCAAAGGCATATGCGAAAAACCAGAACCCTAGAAGATTTTACTGATATTTTCAACCATCTAGCGTCAATTTCGATTTAACTTGGAATCCTCGTCGTTGACAGTCTCTCTCAAAAGCGTGTTACTCTGGAACTGTGGTTGTTCCTTGGTCCACATAACCACTAAGAGAGCTAATAATCCAACCCTCCACTTTGGTACCACATTCTAGAGCATCAACAATGGTGAAGAGGTCGCCCCTGCTTCACACCACAAGTCACGAGGAACGGCTCCATTCTCCCAATCCCTGGCGGAACTGATGAATCAGTATTGGTATACCAGCTACCCAGTACTGCAACAAACTATGTCGACGACGGACGAACGGAAAAGTGACGTTTTTTCTAAAATCGGAAATTGTTAAAGACGAAACCACGAATAAGCGAAGAATGCCTTTTTACGTGGAAACTGTCCCATGCGCGAGGTAATTTCGCATCATATCGACTTCAGTTACTTCGGAACGAGTTCATAATTACCTATGACAGGAGCCACTTGTGCCCAACAAGCACTCGATTATTAATTACTCACTACCATTGCGTTGTCTCTATTTTTGCTGGATTGATCCCATGGAATCGGTTGACAATAGCTGAAGCAAGCAGTTTTGTACATATTATCAAAAACAGTTCAATCCCACGGCTTGCTCCTACGCTCGTATCCAATTTTTAACATCTTTAATTCAAAATAATATCTTTTCTCAAATCCTTCGAAACCTCGGCGCTTATTTTCGTCAGTCTCATTCCTCATTTCCGCTTATTTTACTGAAATGAATTTACCGCTCCCCGGGGAAATAACGGCTGAGCCCAGCCCATCCAGCTTTGTATCCTTCCTCTGTAGGCCGATTAAGTTCTCTCCATTGGGTCTTAAAAGCGGGCACCATTCTCAACTAATCTTACCGTCGAAGTACGTTAGCTGTAATTCGAAGTTCGACCTATTCGCTCAAGGAAAGAGTATTTCTATTACGCGCAAGGTGTATTATTTGCAACCCGGAAACATTCCACTTGTTCTTTTATCACGGAATCTGGTTTGTATTGGAGGACAAGACTCTTTCAGTCACGAGGGCGATTATCGTATGCTAGAAGCTGCGCACCCAATCTTTCTAAAAGGATAAATATCAAATGGAACTCCTGAAATTATTATTTGCAAACGTGTACAAATACGTGCACGCTTTCTGAACCAAATAAACAGTTGTGAGAAGAGCGGTTGCCGTTTATTAATTATATTAGAATAAACAAACACGTTTCGTCGTAGTAATTGTGGTTCAAGAGAGAAAGAGAAATAAATAGCCAAAGAAAATAATCGTGAATTTGACGAGAGCACAGTGGATTGAATTAATATCGAAATTGTTATCTTTATTGTCACAAATGAGACGTAATTGGAAGATAGCATAACCAAACGGGATTCACAAAGGTTTGTCTCAGGAACTAGGTAGTACGAATCGGTTTAAGGAGCAGAAAAAACGAACTATAACGACCAGAACAATGAACTGACTGATATGAGCTTTATTTTAGAGCATAGCTACTGAGATGGAGGAGTACGGATGACCGAAGATCAAAAACGTTCGTGACATGGTTTCAAGGACATCCCGCGGCAATGACGATGCTCGAACGAAGGAGTGTCCGACCAAGGAACTGGAAAGTTAAACGGACCTGACGAAAGGGCACAAACAGTTCAGAAATCCGTGGCGACAGGATGATGACTTCGGTCGGATGCACGGACTTAGTACAGATTAGTCGCTGTCATACAAACATAATCAATCAAGGATGTTAAATGTTGTCAATTTCTTCAAAAAGGAAGCAAGCCCCTTCAGTTTTAAACGTGTTAATAAAAAATATCTGGTGCGTTGCAACACACAACTTTCCTTAGCTCTACAACAATTCACTTTGTACATGGCTAATGCTACTTACTCAATTCATTTATCACTCAGTTCCTTTGAACTTGGTCAAACAACACTTCACAGCAGCAGGAAGCGGTAGCGCTTACAGTTCCGGAATTTATTGTGCTGCTCATACTCATTATAGGACCATTATTGAGCAATTGGTACACAGAAAATTAATTAGGCTGTACACGAATTTTTTGAAGAGGGATAATAATCACTTTTGCAGAGTTATTGGGTAATAACTGTTAGAACTGGCAGTGAGCGAAACGGCGGTAGTTGAAATTCAGGAATTTCTGAAGTGAGCCTCATGTACCTCATGAGCGTTTTTAAACACTCACACTTTAGGTATTGGATTGGAATACAATACCAATTTTCTTTAACTTTCTACTAACATCCCAGCGGAGTTTATAAAGAAAAAACTGCGCTAAAAACGCTTTTCGTCGAAAATTTTGATAATTTATCGTGCTGCTCTCGTCATTTTCCCATAAATGGGAATTTTGTGGCATAATTGCCTTATGTAGAGCTATCAATATAAAAAATTTAATCAAAATCGTTAGAGCCGTTTTTGAGAAAAAAAATTGGTGTTTTGATCATTATGATAACTATAGTTAACTTTCGGTGGATTTTGCCCATACCCTTATTTTTGCGTTCCATGGTAACCTGTAGGCTAGACATCAAGTTTCAGCTGATTTGGTACGGTTGTTATCTCTAAAAACCGCGCTAAAATCGATTTCGTTGATAGTTTTGGTACTTTATTGTGCTGCTCTCGTCATTTTCCAACTCATGGGAATTGCACGGTATAGTTGCCATATTGGGAGCTATCAATATAAAAAATTTAATCAAAATCGTTAGAGCCGTTTTTGAGAAAAAAAATTTGGTGTTTTGATCACTATGATAACTATAGTTAAATTCCGGTGACTTTTGTTCATACCCTTATTTTGGCGTCTCATGATGACCTGCGGGCGAGATATGAAGTTTGAGCTGATTTGGTTCGGTGGTTTTCTCAAAAAATCGTTCACAGACACCCATACACACAGACCACTTTCCCAAATTGTGTTCGGACTCAGGAGGGTCTGAAGCGTAAAGATCTGAAGAAAACTCAAAAAAAAAAATTTCAGCCGATTACTTTGTAGAGTACTTTCTACTTTGTAGAGCCAAGGAAAGTAAAAATGGCTATGAGTTTCATAATGCGTTGAAAAGTGAGTGTAAGAGACAGAACTTTAAAGACAGAAGTTAGGAGGCTCCTATGTGTAACTTGGGCAAACATTCCTTCAAAATTGTGCTGCTCTCGATATTTTCCCGTCACGATTTTTTCCCTCTTTATTGCATTGGGAAAATCTACACTGTGGCCTATTGTGCCTATTGTGTGGATGAACATGACCCCCCTCATGTACTCCCAGTTCCTGGAGCCCCAGTGGGGCTGGTGTTCTCTGATGCAGCGTCCCCAATACGGCCCTTACCATTTTCACACAAAATCCAAGACGACCGTGAGGTCCCTCCAACCTTCTCTGGCCACAGCTGATGAATCCCAAGGCCCTCACACCTACACTACAGGACTACAGCTCCACTTCGCTGAATCTGCCATTCTGTACCTGAGAGTATCCAGACTGAGGGTCTCTCTTCTTCGCTCCCTGGAGAGTGTCTTTCGCCAAACCTCCTCTGGTGGCTCTTGGTGGTCCCTGCAAAGGGCTCAGGTCCCACTGGGAGGAGCGTAGATCCTTTCCTCGCCCGTTTGTCGGCCTCCTCACTCCCTTCTATCCCTGTATGACCTGTCACCCAACAGAGTGTTAATGTGTTTTCCTTTGCCAAGATCTTCAGGCCAGTCAGTGGTTCCCAAACCAGCCCCGACGTGATGGTATAGGAAGCGAGGGCCTTAACAGCAACCTGACTGTTCGACGTGATGCATATTCTCGTCCGTTCCAGGCCAAGAACACAGGAGGTGCTCTATGCTATACTGCAAAGAGCTCGGCTTGGAAAACTGTTGCCAGCGCACCCATAGGTATCGCTGTCCGGACTCCTGCACCTGCTAGGCCACCCCTGTATAATATACCGTGCTCCCAGCCTCAAGAGTTAGGCTACCCCCTTCTCACCTGGATATTCCATGGATTCGTACTCCGAAAGGAATGTCCCGTCATGATACTTGTATGATTCTATAAGGTTATTTGACACCTTCCATCCAACAATTGTAGCGTTTTGGATCATCCAAAGTACTCAATTATACGGAGTAGCACCGCATTTGGAGAATGTCAAATGTATGAACATCTGTTTACGTGGTGAGCTTAGGTTGAATAGGTTCGCTACTGACGGGGAAGTGGAATTCTGGTTGGAGTATACGTAGGGTAAAAGCACCAAATGTTGACACTTATCCTAATGTTGACACTTATCCTAATGTTGACACTCCAATTTCAAAACGTAAACTTAAGGTATTGGGACACTGTAGGTACTCGGAATTGGCGTCATTCTGTTGAGAAGGATGTGAGATTTGAGGTAGGCCGGCTCCACTAGTTATAATTACCCATATCGAACGTCTGGCTAATATTGAAGCCGGTGACAGCTGGATCAGTCAACCCAGCGACGCCATCGCTATCCCGCAGGTTAGTGAGGTAAGTCATCAAAATTAGACTTTTCAAGTCAAATATTATGAGTAACCAGTTATATATCTATTGCCTGCTCTAATAATAGTGTAAGGAAGAATTTGTAAGCATTAAACCCCTGAATTTCGTTGAAATAGATGGTCAAGATGGGGTGTCATCATTTGGGTTTCATGAAAGGGCGTGTGTCCTAATGTTGACACCTGTGTCAACATTAGGGGAAAATGTTGATCAGGTTGCCAAGGTGATATTTGGGTTTGAATAATTTCGTAGAATATTGAGACTATTGAATTTTTCAAATCAGCGTACTGGAACCTTAAGTTGACATGGAGATCCTAATGTTGACATATTTTGGTTCCTTAAGTTGACATATTATAATTTTTTTTTTTTTTACATTTTTACGTAAGGTAACTTGATCTTTTTGTGGTTAGACCCCTACCTATGACCTTTGCTACACTATCAGGTACCTACCTACCTATCAGAATTTTAAAATAACAGTATGATTCTGATACAGTGTCTTATCATTTTAACAGATCGACTACTACCATGCCTCCCGACAAGAACGGAATGTGGAAGTACACTGTCCTGCAAATGGAAGACGCTATAAAGGATGTGGAGCTCCGCACAACGGTTTATGCAGCTGCAAAGCGCCATGGAGTTCCTCGTATCACTCTGTTGTACAAGGTGAGAGGGAAAACTCCTCTCGAAAGAAGAAAGGGCGTCAGTCGGTGCTGTCAAAAGATGAAGAGGAGATTTTGGTCCACTGGATAAAAACAACAGCAAAGGCTGGCTTTCCAGTCACACAGGCCCAGGTTTTTCTGAGAATTACAGTGACATGGATGAAGACTGGGATGTTGTCCAGCAGCATACCTTAGCTAAAGATACAGAAGAGGAATTGTTAAATGATACGGAGCCAGTGGAGGTATCACTGAAAGAAGATGCTCCGATATCAGGTCAGGGATTGTCAAATGAAGTGGAGCCAGTGGAGAAGTCGCTGAAAGAAGATGAGGCAGTATCAGGACGGGAAAAAGGAATTGTCAAATGAAGATGGCCCAATATCACTACATGGAGGGACCGTAGGAGAAACAAGTTGTGCTCAGGAAGAAGTAGGACGAATAAATGAAGGGGACATGGTGGTGAGTGTGTTGCCCGCAAAAAAAAGCAGACCGAATGTGTTTGTCTGGTTGTCAAAATTGAAAGTGAAGATGCTGCTGAAGTAACTCCGCTTCATCCCTGCAACAGACTGAGGACTGTTTTCAGGCCCTCGAGCGAGGGGAATCGCCTTCTGGCAGTCAGTAATGTGAAATACAAACTACCCAAGCCTAAATATTACGGGGGAAACCCTAGAAAATTTGTGTTCCCTACTTCTGTTCCTGTTCCTCTGTGATTATGCTGTTCAAAATCCATTTCCTACTGTCTAGTCTAACATTATATTTTAACGCGTTCCTAATCTCGTTTGTTCATTTACTTTGAGAAATAACTAGAGGGAAAGCATATTTAAATACTTTCTCAAAAATTTAGACTGGTGTCAACATTAGGAACCGCAAATGTCAACATTAGGAATTTCCGAAGGCAGAACTGTCAACATTAGGGGGAAAATTCCATTTTTGAAAAACTTGTTTTTTATGCTGAAAAAATCGTATTTAATCAAGTCTAATAAGTGCAAATTGTTCCCAAGGAACTCACGATTCATGATCACTATCCAAAAGTTTCAATTTCTTGAATACTTGGGTAGAGCGCAGAATCGAACGATTTTTCTCTCCAATAGTGTCAACAATTGGTGCTTTTACCCTACTTGCTTGAAATAAATGAATATCAACAAACTTGGCGAAAGACGCCAAAAAAAACAAACAAATACTTTGAAGTAATGACAAACGATTAAATCAAATTAATTCAAGGTTGTGTCTCGTCCAGGCACAACACGTTTGGTAAACAACCAAACGATTTCAAACAAGATTCATGTGATGAAAAATACGCAGTCGGAAAGGAACAATATACAAAATATGCGGGTGCTATATCTTCGTTCAACGCATTTTTACAGGAACATTTATCAATAACAAAATGTACGTACTAGTTATCTGAGAGTACTCCGAAAGTTTGATCGAAATCATTAGAGCCGTTTTTGAGAAAATTGGAATACCGATAAATTAATATTCGACAAATCTCCTTTTCTGAGTTAACTTGGCTTTTATCTCCGTTCAACATATATATACAGGAATAATTATGGAGAACCAAATGTTGGTATGGGTGATTACAAGACACTCCATTAAGATTTATCACATCTGGTGAAGAATTTACCCTGGAATTCACGGAAATGTTCGAAAAAACCTTATTTTCGACAAATTTTGATTTTTATCTCTGTTCAATAGACTGTCAGAGGAACATTTATTCAGAACAATATGTAGGTATTAACTATTTGGATACATCTTGAATGTTTGGAGATAATCGTTGAAGCCGTTTTGCCAAAAAGCGTAAAAAAACCTATTTTTGCTTCATAGGCCTATATCTCCGTTCACCGTATTTTCATGGAGATATGTATGCAGAAGAAAAGGTAGGTATTGATTAGTAGAAGATAATTTGAAAGTTTAATCAAAATCGTTAGAGCGGTTTTCGAGAAAAATGCGAAAAACCCTAGTTTTTGGTACATTTTCGTCCCCCCCCCCCTTCCAATAGGCCGAAATCGTCCATAACCTTATTTTGGTGTCTACAAAAAATAACGAACAACAAAAAAAAAGAACCAGCTCAATCGGATCAGCCGTTCTCCCGCAAACCGAACTACAGACACACACACACGGACCACGCGCCGAAATTAGGTTTTTTAGACTCAGTAGGCCTCAAAACGTAAAGATCTGAAGAAAACCCAATTTTTTTTTGACCCGATTACTATACTTTCCTTCCCTTCGGGTAGCGGAAAGTAAAAATGGGAATCGTAATATTGAAAAGCATCAACTACAAGAATTACTAAAGTTAACGTACCCGTTAGGTGAGTCCATCTCCTCTGGCTTGTGAGATACTGTGAGGAGATACATAAGTCAGTACTTACTTAACGGCCAGACGATGATGTCCTTGTAACGAAAGTCCTCGCCCACAGTATCTCACCAGCCAGAGAAGACAGACTCACCTAACTGGTACGTTAACTTTTGTAATTTACCTACTGGCGGATCTTACCTAATTACTCTGAGAAAATAATATTTGGTACTTTGATCGCAATGATAACTACAGTTAGTTACAACCCAATATCTCCCGTACTCTTATCTTACGGCGGTGATGAATTTTGAACCACATTACATTTCGCAATAGCGTACATAGTCAAGCAGACTGTTTCTGGTGTTTGGGGTTCAGACTGACTCTTCCATTAAAACGTAAAGATCTGCAAAAAAAATAAACATTTTTCCCGTTCAATAGTTTTTGGTAACTACGGCCACCGATCGATTGAAAAGACAGCGACTGCCAATTCATAAAAAGCTGACGTCCTCAGTCAATATCTCAAACGGTACGTTCGAATAACCCTCGTTATCTGGCAAATTGGCGTTATTCCCGTAATTCGTCGGAATGCTAACGAAGTGAAATTCGGTGCCCGTCGTAAATAAAACTTTAGACGTAAATGGAGAGTTCATCCATTTAAAAATTGATAGTAATTGATTGATCGTGAATTGGCGTTCTAAGGTCACTGTTATTACATCGAGCGATTCTCCTTCGGATTTCTAAATCAGAGTTGTACTTCTTCCTAGGTTCGAAAATCTTGTGATGTAGCATGGGAAAGCAGGTCGGTTTCCTTATCAATACGACTGTACCCGAACCCTCGGAGAGAGTTAAATCAGTCGAGCGTCAAAAAGCAACCTTGATACGGGGGTCTGACGTGGCTCCTAAAGCCTATCTTCTCGCTGATAGCTAATCTTGCATGAGTTCAAACGCTAGTCCTTCCCAATCCTGAAAGGTTTCGTTAGGTTCGCTCTGTAGCGTACCTGAGGGGAAGCAGTAGAAAGACAGTAGCCTCCCGGGTCGAGGAAAGCCCCCTCATTGGCATTGGCCCTCGTGCTCTGTACAGTCTGGTAGGTGTGTTTAGTGAGTTTTCTAAGACTACATTGTCTGGTAGAACATTGTCGAACTTGAGGAAATTTGTATCGCCAGTTTGTGAATCGGGTCAGGTGGCTAAAAGCTGTTGAAGCTCGTTCTCGCAGACTAACTCCACCATAGGTTTTAAAGGCTCTACCACCTCCACAGCTGCCCGTCTTCCCATAGCAGAGACTGTACGTGTTGGGCTAGAACAGTTCATTTTTAATCGACTAGCATAGTCTACTTTGTTCCCTTTCATTTACAGGTGGAATCGCCACATAGAATGGTTGCAATTTTAGAAACACGACGATATACCACAAGATAGAGCCAACTAACCCCCTGTCACATGATTATAAGTTGCCAATAGCCCGAATTACCGCTGCTGTGTGAACCCCCTGTCTAAATACGAAAGAGATTAAAAAAATTACACAAAATAAGGAGGTCCCTCATGGAGCGTTAAATAAAGGCCTTGACAGAAAACACCAACTCATTCTCGAACTTCCAATTCACGTACCTTCTGACGACCTCAAGGTCACCAGATAGAACTCAACTCTTAGCCGTACGCGGACGTATTAAGTTTAAGGGCAGACCGCTCAGCCGCCAGTAATTTGACTTCATTGGCGCGGCCTCAAGATTCAGGAACAGAATATAAGACGCTGCTCTACGCGAGTGAATGAGCCTTATACCGACAACTTCGTCCGGGTTTCGTTATTAAAGGAGAAACGTCGGTGCCGAGCCCGAGTGCATGATCCGACGAAGCTCATCAGACTCAATTTAAGATGGTGTTAATTCTGCGACCTCGTTTTCAAGGAGTGAATTTACTTCGCGGCGGGATTGCGAGGGATCTTTACAGCCGGTAAACTCGAAGCTGTTCTGGTGAAGAAAACTACAGGCGACTGGAATGTACGTGGTCGTGTCTTATGAGCATTTTTAACGCTTTGCGTGCGTCTGAAGGGGGAAGGATATTGAAGACCAACTGTCACATTCCTCACCTTTACGAAGTAGAAAGGACGAACAATGTTGAGGTATTTTCAGATCTTTCCGTTTCAAGGGCTTCTGCAACACCACGCGGAAAAATGTATGTAGAAAAAAGGTCTGTGGAGCAAACGTCCGAACCTAATTGATTCAGATTTGGCTTTCATCCAGCAGATTTCCACGTGACGTCAAAATAAGGGAACGCTCAAAAGCTGTCAAAAACTATCAAGAATTATCATTATTGGGTGCGAAATAAATGGATGTGGTGAGCGTGAGTGAGGATTGTGTTACTCTTGACAGAGCTGCGAAATCAGTTTGAGTGTGAGTATATAAACGCGAACAAGGGGACTCAAAATATACGTGAACTGGTCACTGAGACACTGAGTGGCAGGATAGAGAGAGAGTGTGAGAGAGCGAGGAGGTTGAGAAGTGAGCAGCGCGAATGTAGGACTAATGATGACTGTTATTCCTGAGTGCCGAAGGGTAACTGACTTAGAAGGGGCTGTCTGTTGAGAAGAGAAAATTAAAGGACGGGTAGGGCGGGAAAAAGACAGTTTGAAAGCCCAGATAAAGGGGAGATCCGTTGTCAATTGGAAATAACTGAAGGGGTGGACTTTCCATTGGAACAAAGGGAGTCAGTGCTCGGGGAAACGACGAACTCCCCTTAGGAGTAGTGAATCACGTTAGGGCAAGTGCGGAAATTTGTAAGGTCATAGACCCAGCTACTTCGGCCCGCCGAACAATCATGTTGATTCAAACGTTTTTCTCAAAACCGTCAACGACGCTTTTTATTAACGATTTCAGCGCATTTTTTTCCTCATATCAAAACTCCACAAACTGTCTACACAACTAGGGCACATTCATGATTATACAATAGTCAGCAACTATTCTGGAAATCCGGGAAATCGAATCGCTGCCGTTCCACATATCACGATTTCTCACCATTTTCATCTAACAATTCCAATATCGTTAACACAAACCATCTCAAAAAAAAACAACGTTGACACTCCCTTAAATAGCCTACTGATTACGTAACAATGGTCGTAGCATAAGTAGAAGATACTCAATAAATTCCGAAACTTGAAGCGCCACCAGTTTTTATGTACAATGCATCAGCGTGAATGAAAAACATTTGATTAATTGCTACAGTGATAAACATTGCGGCGAGGCAAGTGGAGTGATGCGTCACACAAATATATTTATCATTAATACTTGAAAATTGCCGAGACTCGTCATAAATACCTCATACATTTTCTATTAAACAGTAATGCATCTGCTCCAAAATAATTCTTTACGTTTCAGAGAACATGTTTGTACCCTTAATTCTCTTCTTATTTATACGAGCAGAGGGCGTACTTATACACGTGATACCTCACTTTAGGTATGATTTCATATTACTGTAGTGACGCCTCGTAGAACACTAACGTTGAAGGCTAAGATGTTACTTCCTTCGTTCAAAATTGGGATTTACATCGAGTCAATAACCGATTAAATAGAAGAACGCCCAGTGTCTTTAATTTATTCCAGTTTGTGCAGTAAATTACAGCTTTTGTGCTGCGGCAAGCTGGTGGTTCCATGGGATCATCGTTTAATCCTGTCAGAGTGTCATAATGATCCACAGTCCGGACACTTGGACATAGCAAAATCTCATTGGCGTGTGGGTCGCCGTTATTACTGGCCCGGGATGTACAGAGACATCATCATTGGTGTGACATCTGCCAGCGGGTTAAACCTTTTAACACCACACCCAGAAGGATGATGTTCCCACATACATAACTACTCCCTGGCATATCGTATCGGCCAATATTATGGGGCTGTTACCTCGTACCGCATCGGGTTACAAATATCTATTAGTATTTGAAGATCTCTTCACCAAATGGGTGGAGCTTATTCCATTACGCAGTACCTCTTCTTCAGTTATTCTCGCTAAATTTCGATTGAACATTCTGAATCGTTTTGGTTGCCTTTCAGTACTGATTACTGGCAATGCGTCTAACTTCGTGAGCTCTGCAGTAAAATCGTTAGCCAACGCCTGTGACATCCAACACAGCCGCACTCCACTATACCATAACCAAGCCAACCCTACTGAAAGATTCAATCGAAGCATCCGCCAGTTAATTATGTATGTAGATCATTCACGTCACACACTATGGGACGCATACATTGGAGAGTTCCAATGTAGTTTGAACAGTGTGGTTCATAGCTCCACTAAATTCTCACCAGCCTTCTTGAACTTTGGCCGTGAGTTACGACCACACAATTGTCATCGTTCCAGTCTCAAGGAAGATAAGGGCCAGAGTGTTAGCACCAGCACTGATGAATGGGCTAAACGGTTGCAAACACTTGAAGAACGCCACCACCTCGTGGAGCAACATCTTCCTCAGGCAAGTACAGCTCAAGTTCGCCTCTACAATCTGCGTCGTAGGCAAGATAGGTTCCCCAACCAACGTAATGGGGACAACGACCAGTTATGGCCGACCGGCTCGTTGATGCGAGTAGTGGGAGTGAAGAGAGGTGGTCAATAAGACCGGCCCTCACTTAGGCGTGCTCCCCCATAGACTGTGCGAGGAGGGAAGGGACCCATAGTGGCCTCCATATGGTCATGGTGGTGGATCCGCCTCAGTTGGGGGAATCCATGACTCCAGCTTGAGCTTGCGAGCTGCCCATGCTTGGGCGAATATGGCAAATTTCCGTCTCTTCGAGGGGGGGGGGGGCGTGCCCTAGTCCACACGTCGTGGTAGAAGGGGCAGAGGAACAGGCTGCTTTCTCGCTGATCTCCCACACAAGATAGGTCCCAGTGGGGGACCAAGTACTTCGTGCATCACTAAACGTTTCTTCAGTCCTAGGCCTATCAGCTTCTAAGCTATACCTTAAGTTCGATGGACCATTTACAGTTACTTCTGTTACAGCCGGTGGCACGTGCAGACTCCAAGATGCACAAGGTAAGGATCCTGGTCTGTAGCATCCTGCTTCACTGAAACCCTACCTTCCCACCTTAACCGCTGGCGAGGGGTGTGTGCCGTACAATACGCCTTTTGTGCAGCGGCAATTCGGTGGGCTACCGATGCGCTGCTACGGGGAAAGTGGCAGGTTGTGTAGGGTTTCCAAGAAATCAGGTCCCGGTGCTGCGAAGACTTGAATAGCCTCTCGTTTTTTTTTTCGTTGATACCTCATACTCCCTTTTCCTCCCGATACGGAAAGTCCTGAACTCTCACGACGACTCCCGCTATCCGACTTCTCATTTTTCAACTTTCAGGCCGTTCGAACGAAGAGAGAAGACCACGCTCCTGAAGTGGGTCATTTATTTTGTTTACTTAGTTTCGGCATGCCATAGGCCGGTTTAGCACGAACACTTATTATTTAAGAATAATTTTAAGCCAAAAGTTCAACTATTATTTATTTTCCCCAAATTAAATTTTATATTATCTTTAGTCGTTCCTGTTGATTTCTTTATATTTACCCTTTATTATTTTATTTCGGGTGGGATTCGACCCCTACAGTTATTTCCTTTGTTAATAAATTTTTGTTTATTATTCGCCACAAGTTAAGCTATATTTTGGAAAATGTTATCCCTTTGAATCGATGTTCAGCTTTCCTTTGAAGATGGACAACCTGGGAATATCCAGTAGTGGCTTGTATACTGATTCAAGTGGTTTGAATATTGAGACGAAAGTAGTTTAACTCAACGTTATAATTTCAAGAAGTTGTGGATTACAGCTCAAAGTTTCCAGTTTCCTACGCAGATGACAACCGAACGATAAGTATTTTGCGGAGTTGTAATGTCCTGACTCCTCCGTCACCGAAGTTCCCTGTGGAACTGTTGATCTCCAGTTAACTGACCAAATCTTATCTTGAAAGGAGATGTTTATCTTGTCTTCTGGTACTGTTATTGTTCGATTCATTAAAAATGAAAGACACGCACTTTTCCCCCCAACACAAAAATTATTAAAACTAGGAGTGGATTATTTTGTTTGGAGGTTGACCTCGTTGATTATTGTTTTTCGCATCTAGAGTTATCAAATTCAAAAATCTTCAAACATTCTTATGTTCTTGAACACCGAAATCCGTGGGCTGTCGGAGAATTCACGAGCGGCTCTGATTATTCATTAGAAAGCTTAATTAATAAATTCCTGGGCAGGTTCGCCGGCGAAAAAAGCTTATTCTCTGCTCTTCAAGGCGCTCTCGGTAGCATCGAGGTTGAGCAGAAATTAACCTCTTAAAACTGTAAGGGCTTCCATTTACCGCGAGGTCGAGGTTTCGGGAGCAAACTTAGAAGAGCTCCTCGCATGTTTGAACTAACGTTAGTTTTTAACCAGAAACTTATGATATGTTGAAGCGAGCTCCTTAGTCCTTGAATAATTCTTGTTCCTCGCCAAGTTAACTTTTAGCTCGGTAAGAAGGGAGTAGGGCCGCATACTTTCAAACTCGGCAATTCGGTAATTTGCTAATAGCTCAAGTGGAGTCGGTATCAGTTGGTAAACCGTATCCCTACCCTACGGCCCCGTTTCCCACGCACCTTCTTAATCCTGAGTTTGCGTTGAAAAACTCTTATAGCGGTTACATGACGCTTCATTATCAGTGGTGAGCTCTTACCCTTAACCAGTAGGACGTTCAATTGAATGAATGAAGTAGTTGATGTACTTTTCATAAATCTTTGAGAATTTTCACAACGAAGTGATGCGATTTTGGGAAGATGTTATTTTTCACATTTATTTATTAAGTTGATTTTCTAAGCGAGAGTCATAGAATTCTCATTACCTTCCACATTTAGAAATCGTTAGTCTGTGAACGTGGGTAACGGGAGGGAGGGCCAAAAGAAATGATAATTCTCGTTAAAGGATGTCACATGCACGAATTCTTTCTTCTCTTCTGGAAACGTTGGACGAGCTAGTTCCTCATTGGACGTGGTGAGTTTTGTTATCAATTTGCTATACCCCTTTGCACATATTCCGAGGATATATACAGTTGGATCAGGTGGAATCCAAAAATTAGGTATGGAATTGAGAGTCACGCTTCAATTAACTGCAAAATGTGGACCACTGAGGTCTTCCATTCAATCCTCATTGTAACATACCGGGTACAAAATTAAAGTGATGAATATAATTATTATCTGCCCTAACGCTTCTACTCTTGAGTGCTGTGTCTGTCGAGCAAGCGACTCGGTACAAAAACTGCCACCAACATTGTGCGCTGCCAGTGAGAAACATAGATCACTCGCAAGCGAAGTAATTAATTCTGAACGATGACGAGAGTAAAAACCTGTATTGTACTAAAACCACGGTTTACGTGTTGATATTAACAGAGAGATATTGAGATAAGAGAGCACGAGCCCGCAGTGGAGTAAAGTAAGTTGAGAGTGGATGAGAGGGGACTAACTGAATGGCCTAACAGTATTCAAAAATATATTGGAACGAGAGAGCAAGAGTTCATACTCACTTAATGGTTTGTTCCCAGAAAACGAATGCGAACTGGTGACAGTGGAACGAGTAGAATGGTGTATCAATGACTTGGAAGATTGACTCTGCGGCAAATGAAAATAAAGAAAGGGAGATGTAACAGGAGGAGTACTGACCTTGAATGGCTTTTATGGGGGTTCAGAAGATGCCGTCTCGCAATCATCCACATCTAAATCCCGCTCAAGTACTGGCTGGAATACCCCAGGGAAGCATTCTCGGCCCGTTGTTATGTAACCTGTACACCCATGATGACCAGGTCTGGACGCGTCAATGGAAAATCGGGATTAACCCCTCTAAAACCGCTCTGCTCTACTTCACGTATAGAAAGGCCGTGCACATCCCTGCAATAAACATTAACAATAAATAGTAAACCAGGTCTTCAATGTAAAATACCTCGGGGTTGTCCTCGATAGCAGACTATCCTTGGACACGCATATCGCAACAACTGTTGCCACGTTCGTCATCTCAAGTTTCTTATCATCAGAACACACCTCTCTCTAAAAACTAAACGGCAACTTTACTTGTCTACAATCAGACCGATACGGCAATACGCGTGCGAAATATGGAGCTCTGCTTCTGACTCACAGATCTGCAGAATCCAAACAGAACACTCCGACTACGTGGTACGTTAGAAACACGCTCCTCTATTCTGACTTGGACTTGCCGGCAGTCAATGATACAACAACGTCGTCTGCCGAATGCTACGCCATCGAAATGAAATCAAGTCCATCCTTGCGGCCTCACCCCCCGCCAGATCAACAAGGCGTATAAAGCGTAAAAGGCATTCTGATCAAGTGATAATGCTGGATGGACCTGACTTATTCAATTCAGCTGCCACTCACCTTCATTAACATCGTCATTGTCAATTCTTACTCCTAACTTCTGACTCTACTGTGATCCCCCTCCCATCACCGGAAAACTCCTGCATTATATTATTAATTATAATATGTTTATAACATGTTACTGTTCAAAAGACGTGGCTAACAGTGGGTAGTCCACCTCTACCAGTGTGAATACTTAGTATACAACTGTATTAGCGTGAAAGTTTATTTATTCTTCTTAAAGAAAAAAGAACTTTCTGTTCAGAACGAGTACAAAGGGCGTGAAGTTTTGCGATTGTGAAAAAGGCGGAATTGACAAAAGCTTTGGCCGCTGTGAGCACAAACTAACTCTTTACTTCCCCGGCCGAAAGACTACAATTCCATCGGGAACACAGTCCTCGTATCTGTTCGGCTTGCCCTCAAGACTCATAAACCACATTTAATGCAACTCCCTAAAGGAGCATACAATATTTCCAAGGGTGTTGAAAGGCAATTGACACGATATAAACCCAACTCGCAACAATTGAATCAAATTCTAGCAATTTTCTTCGCACATTTTTGGCTCTAGGGCCAGTGACTTCACATTTCATTTCCAGTCAACCTCTTCATCATCCCCAGTCTAGGAGCTACTAAGAAAAAACCCTGCAAATTATTATACAATGGTTTATTATTCTCATGAACAGCTTAACCTAGTATTACTGCTCCGAGACCCATCCCATTCGATTCAGCATCGAATACCAGTAAACCATACAAAACATGACCTGACTACAATGGAACTACGGAAACTAAATATTCCCCCGGCGCCAGGCGCCCGTAAACGTCTGTAGGCATTTATGATCCGATGGATGCGTGTGCGGAGGAAGTGGCCTTAACCTTCCTCCACCCCGTCGGGCAAAAAGAGTCGGGGAAATTGGGACGGGGGCTTCCAGCAAACCCTCGCTCGGCAATTGGCAGGACGTTGCGAGTCCAAAGGGCGTTGCGAGTCGAGTGGGCCTTGAAAATGATACGACACACGACTTATTTGCGATTATACGGCGTTTCGTTAATTTTTTAACCATTTTTTTGTCCATAACAACCATGGGCTTCGTCCGATCGGATTGCCGAGATGGCGGGCACAACTAGATACCAAATGGGATTTTTTTGCGAAAGAACGAATTTTTTAGACCACGTTAAAGGAACAAAACGGCCCGAACGGCAGATGGCGGACGGGGGACGCCGGATGCCAGAAGGACATTGCAAATTTGGAATCTCCATGTCTTGAAACGTAAAGTATCAAATTTTGAGGGGGGTTTGTAAAAAATTTTTCGTGGCCGAAAACATAGGGTTATTATTCAGAATGAGTAATAAACCAAATGTGTAGTAATCAGCTCAAAAGTTGCAATCAGGCTCATTTGCATTTCGAGGTCCCCTCTAGTTTATTGGACGATACTTCTTGCTCATGAAAATGAGGTGTCACTGCTCGATTAACTCCTACTCCTTGCAGGTGGAAGTGATCTTTTAAAATTTACGTCTTTAGCCATCCCCAGACACACGATCCAGCGCCAATTTCCCTCCATCACCGCTCGCAGGGCCCATCAGTTGTAAAGTCATTTCACGAAAATCTCATTCGTCAACTACCTCATTATTTGGGAAGTTCATCTTCACTAGGCATTCGCCAGTATGTTGTTGTGACGGTTGTAACACGGTTATGGCGTTATAAAAATTATTAAGACCGTAAACCCGGAAATTTGAAGTGTAAAATTCCCATCAAACACGGCCTTAAAGGAGGAGGTTTACGATTTTCCGCGGTATGCCGTATACGCTTCAATCGCCTCCTTCGGCCGAATGATGCCCGCGTCGATATGCAGTCGGGATACTTGACCACGACATTTGACTTTCATGAATTGTCAGGTCGCCCGGGTGAAAGAGATGAGATCGTCCGGAAGAAGGCGATAAAGGTTGGATTTCCCCGCGCTGCGATGATGATACGACGAATTATGAAGAGATTTGCAGCGAAATATCGGGATATATCGTGAACCTTGGGTATCTAGTTGACTATTTGCTACTCTAATCATTCGGTTTCTCCCATACTCGTTAATTTACATAGAAATTCGCGGTCAAAGTCGGCATCCGGTTAAACATCAAAATGGAAGTTGGGAACTAAACGAGAAGAAATTGACACTAACCCACTTCAAAAGGATGGCATTCAGATTTATGGAAGCTTGGAAGATTTTGCTGTTTCCTACAATTTTAGTTCAAGTACTGAAACCGTATGATCAGACTTGTGTTCCATGACTGATTTAAGTGATTCAATAATGTCCATGTTTTCTTTAAATATGTTTTAAATGTGGTAGTGCTCTTTTAGGAAGCCGTCATGAAATAACAGGTAGAGAGAGAAATACAGAAAGAGATGACTCTAGAAATATTTTTACATCGCATAAAAATACAAATATTTTTACGTCTGCATAGAATTCCCGAAGCAATCGAAAATTTCGTACAAAAAAAAATATATTTGTTTGATCTCAATTGCGGGGATGGGAGCCGTTTTCCGCCGACAAGGTTCTGGCGCTGCAGTGCAAACATGAAATGTGTGCCCCTTCTCCTTTACCTCCTTCCTTCGCTCTTGAGGGGCCCTCCCCACTCCTTAAGCCCCCTGCAGTTCAGTTGCATTTTCGCATGTTCCCCGCGTTGTGCGAATTTTCTTTGATTTCTTTCCTTTTTTCTCACTAACCCCCCATATTCTTCGGGTCCTCGTTATTCCGGACCCAGCACCTCCAAACCGACGTCTCTTCTCTCCGCTGGAGGGAAACACGAAGATTTGCACCGTTTACGGTAGGCCGCTCCGGTCGGCCAAACCCAAGGTGAGTCTTTCACTCGACAATTATGTTCGAATCAAACAGCTCAGGCTGCCAAATGAGCAAGCGCGGTAAGGACTTGTAAAAACTCCCTTCCGACCCGTAGGACGTATTGACTTCGTAAGTTTATTTCGCAAGTTGCCCGTGCGCTTCTAGTGAAAATATCGTTGCCTTTGCGAGGTTGTCGGAAATGCGGTATTTTGAAATCTAGAACAGTTAGCGTTGCAACGACGAGATTTGTTTAGACCCTCATTATCAGCCGGCCCGATGCGTGCCAGTACGGAGTCACTCGCTCATCCATCTTCAATAATACGCAAATTTCACCTCAGAGTTGTGAGCCACCATTTCGGAGGTCTTCACATTTGAAATCACAACAAGCCGCAATTGCATAGTCAAAAGTTGGGTTTACGAGGGGGTGTACCAGACCGAGAGAATGATTTAGAGAGACAGAGAGAGAGAGAGATTGATTGAAGGTTTTTATATTACAATCAGGGTAGGTTAGGGCCTTAGGGCCCTCTCTTCCACTTACCCTGAAACAATGTACAAGTTTTTCCTCTTGAGTACTGTTCGAGGCAAAGCGTCAAAGTTGTCAGGGTCTTCGACCTTAGGCTACCCCGCGTCATTGTCTCCGTCCGCCTAATTGTCTCCAACCGTTTCAATAACGGACCCTAACCTGCGGGAATTCCTAAGCTGCGAGCCCCCAGCCCCCTTTTCTAGGTTTTCCCCTTTTCTAGGTTTTCCCCTTTCTTCATTTTTTTCTCCCAATTTCATTTTCCTATCGACGACAGAGCATCTCCAAATCATTCTGCTTCCAACTATCACCCCAGTCACTTCTCACTCTCTCACACGGTTGCCAGTTCAGGCGTTCCGAGTACGTGTGTCGCACATTTGTACTCCACCTCCTCATGTAATACAGTCCTCCTCACGCTCACCGAGTTTCAGTTTTATTGCTATCCTGAGCTCCCCCATTCTTGCACCTAACAAGTACTTCAATTAATAACTAGTAAGAATTCCTGCTTCTAATACTGCTTTAGGTACTTTTCCAATAACATTGTTTTAAAATTGTTCTTGAAAACATCAACATTCAAATTGAGGTCAAACATTCCGAGGTTTTCATTTCATAATTTTGATGCTTGAGTCGAGAAGCTTCTTCCGAACAGATTCGTTCGATGTGATGGGATAAGGAGAACTTTATTTCTGCCACGCGTATTCCGGGAATCGAGGAAGTTAAAATTTTGAAGGATGTAAGATGGACGGTGATGCTTGAAAGTTTTGAAGATCAGAGTAGCCATCAGGAGTCGTTTTCTCTCTTTGATCTTCAACCAACCTAGCCGGGAGTAATTGGGCGTCACATGCTCATCTAGGTGGAGTCTTAGAGCAAAACGGAGTGCTGCATTTTCAGCCCTCTGCAGCTTGTTCATTTGGACACCATTGGAGTCACAAGTTGCCGCTGCAGCGTAGTCAAAAAATGGCAAAACGAGGCTTTGTACAAGTTGCAGCCGTACATTGTTTGGGAAGTCGGCGGCCAGTCTACGCAATTGGTAAATTGCTTGAAAAGCACGATTACACGTTGCTGTGACCTGCGTTACACGTTGTGAGAGAGTGAGTGAGTGAGTGAGCAAGGCCACAAGATCAATCCTTTCTAATATGATTTAACTTCCCAGGAACGACCTGTAAATGAATGTACGCATACTCATACTGCGTCAACTTCATTTTCTTGTGCTGTTTTATTTGTTTATAAAACATAGAAATGGAATGCGCGCACTTAATGGAGTAATCGAAAACTGGCTAGCTTTCATCGAAGCGACTCGTTCGAAATTGCATCCACTCACAGCCAACCACGCAGCTCCTACTATTGTGAAGAAATGCAGCGAATGTTTACACGCAAAGAGGAGACCAATTTGTCCAGTAACCCGAAGGTCGTTACTACGGCCTGACAAAGGCGGGCCTCTTTTTATCCGTGACCAGTTGCAAACTACGGCCTTTCACGGGGAAAGGTTCGGGAAGGGTCGGCTCAAGGGTTAAACCTCGGCGTTTAATTATTGGCAGGGGCGATGTCACAATTTACTTCTCGTAGCTAACTATAATAATATCATTTGGCTAATGAAGGTTGATGATTGTTGTGGCAAAGGTGCAACGTCACGCGGGCAGCCCTTGAAGCAACATTGGGTCAGGCAACAGAAACTGAGTAGTACACATGTTTCTCAACTAAGGAAACATGCAAACACACCAAGTGAATTTAATAATTTAATCCATTGCGTTATCCACTCCAGGTTTGAGCCTGTACTATATCTGTTCCATGGATTTGCAAATTAATACCGTATGGTACGCAATCCCCAAAAAACGTTCTTCGTCATGGCAGTAGTATCAAACTTCATGGCAGGGGGGGTCCTCCGAGTAGTAAATCACTGACACGCAAAATAGCGACATTGGAAGTGCTCGGGATTTCCTCAACGCCAGTCTGCTGTCATTCAGTTTGTTAACCAGTGATTATTCAACCAACAGAAACTTGTCAATCGTCAGAGAACGTTCGTCGATCCCTTAGTCGCTGAAAAGAACTTGGTTTCTTCCAAAGTCCTCGTCTTTCCTCCTACTTTATTTCTACAATTCCTCCTCTCCCAACTACGCTATTCCCTATTCTTCATTCGATCGTCCAACTAAAAAGTTCGCAGCTGCGAAGCCTTTTCGTCTAATTTACACGAAGTTCGGCGACGTTGAAGTGAGTTAAAGAGCCCAACTTCTATCCTCGTTTCTCGTTGTCTAACCCTTCGATTATGTTAACTCTTCTATGGTGCTATTGGTGTACACTTCGCTCCATTCCACATTAACACCTTTTCCTTCTCCGGTTAGTCTACTTATCTCTCTCTCACCCTTTTCACACCTGGTGTCTGTGTGTGTATCAATGATGGGGATGAAGAGGGGGAAGGAAGATATCTTTTACGTATTCCTTTGTATGATATTTCTTTTTGTCTTCCCCGTGACTTGCATTAATACCACCCAATATCAAGTGTTATTCAAACATAGTTTGTGTAGAATGTCGTACTACATGGCAGCCAGGAAGAATGGATGAAAAGGCCACGTGGCCCTAGTTCTCCCGGGTGGAGCAATAAAGAAATTATTAATAGACGAATATGAGAAATAATAAAAATAAATTAAAGATGGACAAACTTCATAAATACATATTATTATCAGCATAGCAAGTTCAGTTATTATTAACTACTTACTGTTTGAGCTGTTATTATTATCTGCGTAAGACATTTTTTTTCCCGGGAGAATGGAAGAGAGGACTTTAAGGACCTAATTCTCCCAATAAATAAATAAAATCTCTCTCTCCGTCTTGCCGTCAGTTGGGATCACTGGAAGTGCGCTAAGGTGGTTCGAGTCTTACGAGGATGACTATTGGCTGTCCAGGGTGATGATGGCTGCTTGTCATCTTGCAAAGACGTGGAAGTTGGCACCGCCACAAGGAAAGGTTTTGTCCGCACATACTATATGTAACAACTTTACCACAAACTTCCTCAGAGGGAACAGAATATACTGCATATGCGGATGACCTACAGTTCTACCGGACGTGCGATGTGGACGAAATTGATGGAGCAGTTAAAACACTCTGTAGTGATCTCTCGCGAGTTGCTGAGTGGTGCGTATCGCATGGTATGCAAATTAACCTGCGAAAAACCAAGGTGATGGTATTGGGATATCCGAAAAGCTCAATAAAATAAAGAATTTAGGAATCTCAAATATTATCCGCAATGGGATGCTGAATACGACGTCGAGTCTGCGAGTATCTTGGGAACCACAACCGACAACAATCTATCTTGTGGTCTTCAAACCACGTCGATCTGCAATAAGGCCTTCCGCAGCATCTACCAACTACGGCGAAGTGCCATGGCTTTTCCCACACACGTACGCAAGCAACTAATGCAAACCCTAATAATGCCACACTTTGATTAGGCTACCTCCGCGCTATGTGATCTCAAGAGCTACGAAATCAGTCGTCCGCAGAAAGAACAAAATGTGGCACTCCGGCTCGCTTTGAGACGGGGCCCTATGAACTTGTAACCCTACATTACGGACGCCTTGGTTGGCTGAAAAGTAGGTTGAGAAAATTGCTTCAGCTAGCTGCAACGCTATTCAACATGTTAAAAACGAAAAAAAACCACTGTACGCATATAACAAACTCCAGTTTTTCAACCAACGAGACGCCTGATCAAAAAACAAACTTTTAAAGATCCCAGCGCACCGTTCCTCGACATACTCAAGATCCATTGTGGTACTGTCATCCAATTATGTAACGACCACGTCGATATGTACAACTGCTTATAGGGAAATTATAGTAATTATTAGAGTCAACTAATTGCAAGAACCTGCGGGAACTACAGCGAAAGTCAACGTTTCGTCGTTTGTACACCCTCTCTCCCTCCCGTCTCATCAAAACCACCCGCCCGCTCGCCTCGCAACGCCCGCTCGACTCGCAATGTCGGTTCAATTGCCGAGGGTTTGCTGGAAGTCCCCGTCCCAATTTCCCCGATGGGGCGGAGGAAGGTTAGGGCCACTTCCTCCTGACACCCCTACATCAGATCATGAATGCCTACAGACGTTTACGGGTGCCTGGCACCGGGGGAATATTTAGTTTCCGTAGTTCCATTGTAGTCAGGTCATGTTTTGTATGGTTTACTAGTATTCTATGCTGAATGGGATGGGTCTCGGAGCAGTAATACTAGGTCAAGCTGTTCATGAGAATAATAAACCGTTGTGCAATAATTTGCGGTGTTTTATTTTTGAAATTGTTCAGGCATGATGGAAGAGAGGGCCACTGCTAATCATCCCTGATAATTAAATGCAAGATTCCAATCAGTTTCAATCTGATCCAACTGACTGACTCCAGCACTGACTTAACGGCCAGACGATGATGTCTTTACATCGAAAGCGCTTGCCCACTACAACTCACCAGCCAAAGGAGATGGACTCACCTAACAGGTACGTTAACTTTAGTTTCAATCTCTCTCTCTCTCTCTCTCTCTCTCTCTCTCTCTCTCTCTTTCCCCTCAAAGTGTGTTTCGATTTCCGTTTCTATAGTAATTGGTTAATCGATAATAAGTTGTGTATGTAATGTGTCGTTGCAGGAATTATTTCGTTAACGTACGCTGTCAGAATTATGTCACTAATGTGTACCGTTGTAGTCATCTAGGTGTGTAAATAACTCGATTTTCATGGCACAAGTTCTCGTCATCCTGCTCACCCTACAAATCCTACCCGTCCTCTACCCCACATCTTCCTACGCCCGTGTTCTTCAATTCGAAGGAGTCGGTTCCCAACGAAAAACAGATGATGGAACGGGAGAGAGAATGAGGAAGAGAAGCCGGCGAAAATGAGAAATGGTGGAAACGACGACGATGTTTATTTGTGATTGATGAACCTGAAATAAAAGGAGCGAAGAAAATGACATCTGGGGCGGCATTTGTTGAGAGCGACTTGTGAGTTCAACGACCTTGCATCCATTTGACACAGTAAGATAGCAATTCAGTATACTTTTCCTTTCTAGAACTTTCTTAATAGGAAAGAAAGTTCCTACTTTCATCACTCATTGAATCATCGAGTTTAAGACGGACATGTTTTCGTAATTGTCGTATTTTTAGCGTCAATTCAATTCACAAAGTAGACTCCCTAAGCCCCTTATATTACGGCAGCCCGTTGAACTTAAAATAAACCCCAAAATGAGCCAAAGTGTCAACCTAAAAGAGTAAAATTGAGCAACCCACACACATATTTCGTTCTACACAAATACTTTTCTAACTATCCACTGAATGGTATAGGCCAAAAAACGTGACTCTTACAATGAAAAAAATTATGTTTTCTCTTTTTCATAATTAACTTCTGCTAATTCGCACCTAAATTCTGTTTTCTGTAAGCGTTTCTGTTGAAATTGTTCGCACGAAACTCCTGATTATGGGATGTATCACGGAATTTACTGTTTGACGTGGAAGTTGTGTGACGTGTCACACCAGATATTTCGTAACTTAGCTCGACGTTCATTGAAACCCCCGAAATTGATTCAACTTCATTAACCGTTAAGCGAAGTCGTTTCATCATCTCGCTGCATACAAATATTCCTTTTGACTATAAATCCAGTTCATTTGTAAAACCCCCTCGCTCGGTCGGCTCTGTTAAACTCTTTGCCTTTGAGGAAGGCATTTTCCAGACGCACCCCCGCTAAACTCTCGCGGGGGAGAAACGCCATTAAGTGAGCCAAACAGCGCTCAAAGGGGAAAAAAATGAGAACTGAAAGGAAAAGGACGAAATAAAAGAACTGTTTTAGTTCAACTACTGCGTTTACGTAGGCGCCGTCCTTTCGTACGCTGAATACGTCTTTCGTACGATAATGGGACAGTTTTTCGTTATTTTGTTTTAGTGCATTCAGCCTGCGGTTACTTATATACTGAAATTTTTCTCTCCTTCGCGAAGCACAATTAAATTTAGAGTTTTACTGGACCTCTCCCGACATTTTCCCCCTCTCCCAGTTAGTCGCTTCGTGGATCTCGCGATGAAAACGAAAACCTCGAATGGAGTTTTGTTGTTTTATGGTCGCGCGACTAATGAGATCGAGTTTTCGCGTTGAAGAGAAGCGGGTTGACGATGGGGGGAAAAAACGAGTGACAAAAGACGTCACGGGAAATTAGGCTGATGTGCGTTTATTCGATTCTAAACGTATTTCACGTGAACCACTCGCTAAATGTTTTTAGGTGGTGTCTTCTTCCCTCTACCTGCAGTGGTCTCAGGCGAAATTGTTCTGAAAAAGAGAAAATGTAGTTCTCTCACTCTACCCCTCCCCTTCTGACTCTCTTAAAAGTGTACTTTGAGAGTGAAATTACATCTGGTGAAAGGTAGGAAAAAAACGGAGTGCAGTACCTTTTTTTTTCTCTCAACTTTTTCAGTTCTCTTGAGCATTATTTCTTATAAAAACGATCTTGAGGTTTGGAAAATGACGTTAGAAGACCTTTACGCAATATTAACTTTGTGCAGTATCTGCCATGCGATTTGGCAGTTACTCATCACCAGCGTGGTACAGATAATGGTTGAAGGATCGACCTAATTGAACTCACAAATAATATTCGGTGAACTCTGGAGAGTTGATAATTTCAAAGAGATAACGGAGAGTGTTCGTCACGGTGGCAAGGAGTTATCATATTGAACTCTCCTCATTCTTTGAATCATCTTGATCGTATTTTCAGGTTAATTGTTGATCTTCACCAATTATCGTCAGAAATAGTAGTTCATTGACTGACGTGGGTTAAACTAAAAGCGAAGCATACTTAGTATCTATATTGTGTTTCGCGCGCACTTTTATAAACAAATGTTTTCATGAAGATGAACCACGTGCAGTTAAACTTCCGCGCTTACCCCAAACGGGAAGTCCCTGTTTCGGGCCTTCCCTGAACATTGAGTCCGGCTCTTCTTGACCTGAAGCCTTTTGTCTGTAGCTGCGGGAAAGTCAGGGCTGCCCGTTCAGTTGTTTCCTAAGCTGACAATGGGTTTTCCCTTTCTGGACTTTCCCAAATATCTACTTCTACTCTTCCTAGCGTTCAGCACTCATATCGTTATTCTATCATAGGAAAAATAACTTACGTTCATCCTAAATTATTTCTTTCACTCCAATTCAAGCTTCCCCACTCGTGCACCCGACATGCGAGATACAAGAATACGAAAGCATTTTATTTTCGCCAGTGAAAAATTGCAATCCCTGTACCACCTGCGAATATTGTTCCACTATATTAGTTAGACGAAATATCTTTCATTGGGAACACTTCCTGGATGCACGCAACTTTCGAAGGCGTAGCTACATTTTTCGTCCCACGCTCTTAACTCAGTTATGGTCAAGACCAGAGAAAAGTTCGCTGGGCAGCCCGGCTGCTAATGTACCTGCGATTAACCTGACACACTGATAAAGGACCGGAAGGCAAACCAAAGTTGTCAGAATTACGCACTCATAGTGCGCTGCACAAATGAGGATCTAACTATGACTATGCACTGGGTGATCCTTCACAAGCCTCACCACAATTGTTTGGCATGCCTCCACTTTTTCATCCAGCTCGGTGAGTGAATCACGTAGAACTCCCAGAGATCCCGTTCATGGAGAGACTCCATGAAGACTACAGAGACAATTTGTTCTAAATTACTACTCAAAAAGTTATGGCAGTCTCTTCATAATTGTGCTTGAAGCTTCAAAATTTATTGAGCTGCTGCTATGTATTCTATGACCTTCTTTTTAAAAAATCAAAGTGTATGTAGTCATTGGCATTGTCAACATGATTTTTCTGGAAGGGTTTCAGTCCGCAGTCATATTGAGTTGAATTATAAGGGAGAAATAACGAAAAAGGGTAGTCACAAACGACGTTAGTTTGGTTTCTGGAATTTTGGTGGTTGCTACTGTCTGAGTAGGGCCTGCCGATTGACATTGGCTATAACCCCGCACAGCTTATTAGCTTCAGAAACTAACATGTGGTGGGTGTAAGAAATGGTGAATTTTGATTTGAACAACCGAATACAACTGCAAAGGGCATCAGGGGAGTTCAAAGAGTTTATTCACAATTAGCGGTTGGGGAAACACAAAATGAAAAAAAATTATCTGGTACTTGTCTAAATCCACCTCGGAATCACGAGTTGGGGAACGCTGAGAGAGCGCGCAAAATCGTTCAAACCCGTTCCGGTGTCTTCCCTATTGGATGGTCGGGAGTCGCTGTCCAACACGTCGGGATGGTGGTGAGATTCCGAACGAGAAGAGATGAACGGCGTATAAGATGCCGCAAACGATGCAAAAACAAAACGGTTAAATAAGTTCGGTGACGAAAAAGAAAACGGCACACACGAGGTCGCAAAAAAAAGTTGATGGTAGAAGATGATGAATAATGATAGAAGAAAAATATAATAATAAATACCTGGTGCGTTGCAACACACAACTTTCCTTAGCTCTACAACAATTCACTTTGTACATGGCTAATTCTATTTAATCAATTCATTTATCACTCAGTTAATTTGAATTTGGTGAAACGACGCTTTACGGCAGCAGGAAGCGGTAGCGCTTACAGTTCCGGAATTTATTGTGCTGCTCGTACTCATTGCAGGAACATTATTGAGCAATTGGTACACAGATAATTATTGAGGCTGTAAGCACAAATATTTTGAAGAAGGATAGTAATTACTTTTGCGGAGTTATTGGGTAAAAACCATTAGAACTGGTAGTAAGCGAAACGGCGGTAGTTCAGGAATATCTGGAGTGAGCCCCATGTATCTCATGAGTGTTTTTGAACACTCACCCTTTAGGTATTGGATTGGACTACAATACCAATTTTTTTTTACATTCTACAAGAATTTCAGCGGAGTTTATAACGAAAAAACTGCGCTAAAAACGCTTTTCGTCGAAAATTTTGATAATTTTCGTGCTGCCCTCGTCATTTTCCCACGAATGGGAATTTTATGGTATAGTACTCATATTGGGAGCTATCAATATAAAAACTTTAATCAAGATCGGCGGAGCCGTTTTTGAGAAAAAAATTATTTGGGGTTTTGATCACTACGATAACTATAGTTATTTCCGGTGGATTTTGTTCATACCCTCATTGTGGCGGCTCATGGTAACCTGCGGTCTGGATATCAGGGATGATTGGATTTAGTACGGTGGTTCTCTCTAAAAATCGTTCACAGACACACATACGCACACACAGGTCTGTTTCCTTATTTGATGACTGTACCTAAACCCTCGACGAGGGTTATATCAGTCACATACGCGCGCGCACACACACACACGTACACATAGACCATTTTCCCAAATAGTGTTTTTCGGACTCAGGAGGGTCTGAAACGTGAAGATCTGAAGAAAACTCAAAATTTTTTTTCTGCCGATTACATAACTTTCCTTTCTACTTCGTAGAGCCAAGGAAAGTAAAAAACGGAAGAGGTTACAACCTCGTTCCCTTCAGTGGTGGGTGGTAGTTGCTGCTGGGAACAGCGCTGTTGGTCAGATTTTAGAACAATAGTGTGCTGGAGTTTCTGCTGCTCTGTTGGCATAACTGTTGATAACTGATAATGGAAAGTAAACATTTTATACAGCCCTAAGGTATCGGGAAAGTGTGGTGTGGTGCATGTGAAACGGGTAGCAGTGCTGTTAATTAATGGTTAAAGGGATGGTCTAGTTTGGCTGCTTGCAAAATCGGAGTTGACGATTTGAGTAACAGCTACTGAAATCTTACGATCATCAATAAACTCTCATCGTATAGATCTTATCGTACTACCTTCCTGATTTTGTTGAGAACTCCTAGTGTCATATTGGGGGTATTTACGAAAAATACCAAAACAAAGACTTTTCGTCGAATTATGTGATAATTTATTGTTTATTTATTGTCAACTGGAACTCTTCTTACAGTACATTTAATCAAAATCGTTAAAGCCGTCGGGAAAAGAAACATTTGGTGTTTGATCACTGTGATGACTTAATAACGATTTAGTTTTAGGGGAATTGGAAAGGCTGCCAGTCCAAACTGCCTGCACTGGAGAGTAGTGATGGGTTATGCTTCCCATCTTCTCGTGCCGAAGGTGGGCTGGCTGGCTGCTCGTGGTAGAAGCCACAGTCGGCCAGCTCACGCCGGAGGCTGTCTGCTCCATGTTGCAGTCCGAGAACTATCTCTTTCTACTTCGTAGTGCCAAGGAATGTAAACACTTAGTTTCAAGAAAACCTAATTATTTTATATAGCCCTGAAGCGCTTAAATGAGATTCAAGAGACGTTATTAATGAATACTTTTGCGGGCTTTCCAGACTTCAGAGATCGGGTTATTGAGGGTCTAAGGAGCAAAGCGGCCATCGACAGCCGATTTAGTTCAAGACAAAACAGTACGAGTTACACATTTTCGTGTGGTTCGGTCTATTTTTCAACGAAATTATGAGAATTTTGTGATTAACCTTTGGTGAGTATACGTATTTACTCGTTTCGTTTTTTACTCACACCGAGGAAAGTCAACACGTGTTAGTATGACACCGAATTATGAGTCACGTAACGAGGTGATTATCTTTTATCTCTCAAAACAAAGAGGACACATTTTTGCCTTCCCCGTAAACCTTTCTTCGAGGAAAAGGCTGAACTGAAGAGAAAACTCGTCCAATTCGTGTGGTTTTATCGCACCACCGGCATCGCCTATTTATGAAAATATCCTGGGGACACCCGCATTCGCAAGATTTAACGTGAGAGGAGGGATTCTGTGTTGGCCGTCATCCGAGATATTACTGGTTTATCTTCCCCTCCTCAGCGTCATTATTTTAAAACCAGCAATCCGGGGAATTTTTCATATACGAATATTTATGAAGTTGGGTTGAGCGTGTCGCGTTCTTGTTTTAATGGTGGGGGCGGCTCACACAAAAAAATCGTCGTACGATGAAAATTGTGGTGATTTATTATTGAATATCGGCCAACCTTCAGGGCATTACTCCAGTTACTAAATAAAAAATAAGTCAATCGGAAAATATTTGTGAGGCGCGAAGTGAAAAATGTGGTACAAACTCGCCGCATTTTGTCGCCTCGATAGTTCATTTTTCAGTCGTAAAGCAGCGTGAATAATTAACGGTTAGAGCGGATTAACAATTCCAATAACCCCGGCGGTCTGATATTGCAATATTAATTTTCCTCATTAAAAAAACGAACTCAGCTTCTCCGAAGAAAGAGATGGATATCTAGTTAGTTGTTCAATGAAGCAATGGCGCTTTGGGGCTGTATAGAATTATAAGGTTTTATCAGTCGCTCCTTCATTGCCATAGTTTCTGATTCCAACGTTTCATCGCCTGTCACACTTAACAGTTCTAGCTAGAAGTCGCAATCATGTCAATCTGATTCGACTATTTCCTCAGTTCACTACTTCTGCGCAACTTTACGCCTTTCACGCGGCATTCAGAGACGACACCTGGCGTTACGTATGACGTGAAACTTCTTCTTACTTTCCTTGGCTCTACAAAGTAGAAAGGAAAGTTATGCAATCGACTGCGAGAAAAGTTTTGAGTTTTCTTCAGATCTTTACGTTTCAGACCCTCCTGAGTCCGAAAAATACTATTTGGGAAAATGGTCTGTGTGTGTGTGTATGTGTGACTGTGAACGATTTTTAGAGAGAACCATTGTATCAAATCCACTCAAACATTATATCTAGCCTGCAAGTTGCCATGGAACGCCAAAATGAGGGTATGAACAAAATCCACCGAAAGTAACCCATAGTTATCATAGTGATCAAAACACCAAATATTTTTTTTCTCAAAAATGGTTGTAACGATTTTGATTAAATTTTTTATATTGGTAGCTCCTGAAATGGCAAATATAACTTGAAATTCCCAATTGTTGAAAAATGACGAGAGCAGCACAGTAAATTACCAAAACTTTCGACGAATTCGATTATAGCGCGGTTTTTAGAGAAAACAACCGTACCAAATTACCTGAAACTTGATATCTAGTGTAAAGGTTACCATGGGAGGCTAAAATAAGGGTTTGGGCAAAATCCATCGAAAGATAACTATAGTTGTCATAGTGATCAAAACACGACATTTTTCCCAAAAACGGCTCTGACGATTTTGATTAAATTTTTTATGTTGGTAGCTCCACATATGGCAACTATACCATAAAATTCCCATCTGTGGGAAATTGACGAGAGCAGCACAATAAATTATCAAAATTGCCGACGAAAAGCGTTTTTCATCTAACTCCGCTGGAATGTTAGTAGAATGTTAAAAAAAGTGATATTGTAGTCCAATCCAATACCTATAGGGTGAGTGTTCAAAAACGCTCATGAGATATATGGGGCTCACTCCAGAAATTCCTGAATTTCAACTACCGCCGCTTACTACCAGTTCTAACAGTTATCACCCAATAACTCCGCAAAAGTGATTACCCTTCTTCAAAAACTTTGTGTTTACTGCCGCATTAATTAGCCGTGTACCAATTGCTTTAATAATGGTCCTGGAACGAGTACAAGCAGCACAATAAATTCCGGAACTATAAGCGCTACCGCTTCCTGCTGCCGTGAAGTGTTGTTTGACCAAGCTCAAATTAACCGAGTGATATATGAATTGAGTACCGAGAGCCATGTAGAAAGCGAATTGACGTAGAGCTATGGAAAGTTGTGTGTTGCAACGCACCAGATATTTTAGTGTACTCTTCTACTTCTGCCATACCAGGAATACAGTCCATTTTGCTCATCTTGACACGTACGAGATCTTCGCCTGTCTCTCAATTGTCCTCAATTTATTATACTCGTATATTATGTTTCCTCATCCTCATAAAACTTTTCAATGAAATCTGCCAGCGAAAGAAAAACTCAAATTTGAAATTTTGCCTGCAGATCACAATCAGAGGCCAAAATAATGTTATGACCAAGATCCGTTGAGTTCTGACCACAGTTGATTATCGAAACCAACATTTTTTAGCTATAAAACAGTTCGAACGATTAAGGTGAATTTGTTGTTTGGACAGTTTCCAATTATACGACAGTACAACAAAATGCTCCTCCGTGGGGAAATGGCGAAAGGAACACAACAAATTAATTTTGATGGAAATCGGGTTTTGCGCAGTTCTTTCATAGTAGATCTCATTCATATGATACTAATATTTTCAAAGGTTTGTGTAGTAGTCCAATAAGGTGTCAACACGATGTAGTAAGATAGTCGGGAGCATTCCGAAATTCAAACCGTCATGTCACTTAAAAGCGTTTCTCACAACTAGTACTCAGTAGTAATTCCATAACTCTAAATTCCAACCTTGCGTTAAATTCCTCATGCGTTAAACACGCGATAAAGGTCGCGGCGTAAGTAATAGTAGTTCAATAAATTACATAGCAATCAGTTTTTAAGTAATACCTGAGGTTGTTCTATCAAATTGATATAAAATGAACGAAAAGCAGATTTTATTGTTTGCTAGAGTGATAAAAATGTCCAAAAGGCAGTGGAAAACTGGAAAAGAAACTACGTGTTGATAAAGACCGAGCGAACCGCTTATGTTCAATTTCAATAAAATTTCTCGTCGGACATTTCACGGTGCTCCCCTCTTTCATTTTACTCATCGAGGTCAGTTGAGAAGCAGTGAAATATGCGGGTCGAGTCAGGAACGTAAAACCCTCAAAGAAGGATTTTTCTGTCTTGCTGCATGTGAGTGATAGAACAACGAGAGGGTATGGGACAAGCCCGTAAAAGATAAAAGCCGTCGCTACGACGATATTCATGTAGAATGGAGCATTGCGGCGCAAGGTTTCTTCCTGTCGCAGAAAGCCCTACGTAGAGTAGTACGAGCACATTTCGGACTTCCACTTCCGCGATAAAGAACGCCATTTTATGTCGAGGAGGAAAAAAAGACGATGGCGAATCAGCGAAATTGTGACGACGCGTGTTAGCCGAATGAAGACACTGCAACTGAATCGCTCGTTTTAAGTAAAATCAAATGTTAAAAGTTATGAACGACTTTTTTGGTTTTTTCACTGCAACTGTACCCGTTAAAGATAAACTGCACAATAAATAAATTTGGTCGGTACACAGTCAATCGATATATTATGCACCTTGCGCAGGATACAGCCTCTGATTCCGCCAGCTCTCTGCAGGGAAGGGCGAGGGACTTAACCGCGAAGCGTTGAGCTCTATTTTTCATTCTGACTCTTCACTCTTCACGCTTCCTGCTACGTATTAGTCGAGCCTCTCCCGTAGTTCAGTGTTTTCCTCCTTCGCTTGAATATTGTTGAATAGAGGTGAGAAAATCCCTGTTTATTAACCCCTTGTACCGATATTGTCTGTAATAACGATCCGAGAAAATTAGCTTACTTTGATTAAATTCAAAGTGGGTCTTATTTCGTTCTTAGTTTCGTTTCCTTGTTTTCTCCTCGAGAAGAGTTATTTATTTATTTGATATCCAAGGTAAGTTTAGTGAGTTTTTGTTTGATCAAGTGTTTTGGGCCCAGACACGAAACCACTCAACACATCACAACGTGTAATGCAAAAATGTTACATGGGGAACTGGCTGTTTCGTCATTTTAGAGCGGGGAAGTTTGTATGAGCCGTATGGAAAGCCACATTCGTTACGAACATTCCGTCCCCTTACAAACTTTTCCTGCAGCGACAATCTTTTGGTAACAGTTCACTTGACCCACGGAGAAGAAGTCTATATTAGATAATACCAAAGAGCAAGTCTTTCCCGCAACCTATTTTGCGAGATGAAACAGGTTTTTTATACAGATGATTAAATTTGAAGGGCACTGGGGAAGAATGACTTTAAGTCCCGTCAGACGGAATATGAGGAAAATCAAATTCAAAATTTCCCAACTAAAAACAATACTTCAGACTCACTAAAAAATACGCAAAAATCAGCATTTGATCAGAAATATGTTTATTAACTCGTATCAAGCAAAATAAGTTGTTGATAAGATTTTCCACAATCATTAAATGAAATATTTTCAAATTTTGAAAATATTCTCAGGAATATACGGACTGGTGTCACTTTTCCGCGGCATTAGGCGTCAATCGGTGGATTATCAACGTATTCGTCCTCACTTTCTTCTGGTTGGTTGATGTATGTCAAACGTCGGTAGAACTCCTTAGCTTCTGGTTTGACGAGGAATGATGTAAGCGCTTGTAAATCGTCCCACTTTGCTTTCTTGATAGGTATCTGACCTGTGTACAATTTGGTTAACATCACCGCGCTGTTTGACGTCCTCCTTGATGTGGTTTTTGTGGACTTTTTCGCAAATAGCGGAGATTGTTGGTACATACCTGTGAATGCTGCCTTGTTCAGAACCTTACTGGGATTTTCATTTCCAAATTTCAGTATTCTGACCGGCCGGGTAGGGAAGGAGCATTTTGCAGCGTATAGTGGAGAAAGAAAGGCAGTCCAATTTTGAAATTCAAAATTTTGTCCACTGTCGATTACTTGGAATGGGTTCGGTTTTATGCGACAGCTTTTGAATTCTTCCCTCCAGTCATCTGGCGTCTTTGTGTACGTTTTTTGATTAATAAGACTCATGTTCCGATCGCATTCAAGGTAGGAATGGCCACGTATCGGAAATATCACTTTCACTGTTTCGAATCGTTTCTCTTGCACAACCATATATAGCGTAAAAATCGTATAACAGTGAAGTTCTTATTTTGCCCAGAACATGAGTCACAAAAAATTGCCAGCTCCCTAACCTCCATTGGCAATATGTGGCAAAAGAAGTGGTGCATCATTGAACAAACGTCGTCAGCTCCTTTTCGAGCAATAGATTCGTCGTAAGTGTAGAATACGGCTCAATATATAAGGACTGAAGCCGTTTTTCCCATGGCGCGCTCGGACTCATGTCGTTTTTCCCTAGCAGGGCGGATGTTCTTACGCTAATTTCAACGGACTCAAGTCACTCTTGTCATTTTTCGATTCAGTCATATTGTAGTACTTCCAAAATGCTACTCGATGGCACTTCAGACTCGTTTTGACGCAAAAGTGGACTGAAGTCGTTTTTCCCCAGTGCCCTTCATTTTTCGTACGTGCTGGTCCTTTTGGTATGAAAGTATCACGAAGTCATCAACCGAAGGAAAACTGCGAGAGCAGCACAAGGAATCATCCGAAAGTTGCACATGTGACTTTTGTCTAGTTTTTCGTGAAAAATAAATATGATACTTGCGTCGGTTAGCCGCCCAATGAGCTATCAGAACGATAAAAGTTTAATACTGGTCATTAAATAATCAGCAGCAACCAATGAAATTTCGGCATTTAAACTAACGTCGTTTTGTTGACTAAATGTACCTGTACGTTGGATTTTTTATGAATATTGTAGCTTAATAAGCAGCAGCTCAATACATTCCGAGTTGTAAAGTACTACCAGTTTTCGCTAAAGAACGCTAATTTCAATTTTAAGAGTCTCAAACGAAGCTCTCTCATGACGAAGAGGTTTGGTTGTAGGAAAAGCAGACAGTGAATGTATCGTCGAAAGACTCGTCTTTTCGACGGAAGTAACGATAATCAAATGTGAGCAGAGTAAAAGCTCTTTCGAACTACGATAAAAGATAATGCGGTATGAAAAAGCCACACGAGGTGACTGATTCACCAAGTTATCTCAAAGAAATGAGTTCATGGTTCTCCGGCTTGATCTTGGACAGGCGACGATCTTTCCCCACTCACATAAAAACAGACTGCAATAGGGCGTCTTTGTACAGTTCTGAATACGGTATTTGCTGAGCGAGGCTTGACTCCTCGAACTCGTTAACAAAATACCTTCGGAGATTCAGACCAACCGAACGAGAGAGCAGACTTTGGAAAGGAGTGACAGAGGACGTATTCAATTCCATTTCAGACCAGAGCGAATTAAGTAATCCTCATCGTTGGGTGCAAATACATAACGAACTACGAACCTGTCAGTTCACCATTCGCCGATCAACTCCTCCAGCCAAGCCCTGTTTATCAATATCTGTCTGTATCTACGGGCAAAAACCAACCTGGAAGCTCATCAGTGATATCGACCTAATACCACAATCACTCCTCTGTTCAAGTTTGTTTTCTGTCGCTCTTCATCCGCGAACATTTTTGTTCCAGATAAGATAACCAGTTACTGCCTGCGAAAAGATAAGAGCTATTGATGGGAGAAAATTGGCGACAGGAAAAAAAAGGGACGAGCAACGCGAACGAACAACTTCTTGCGTGATGCACATCCATTTTAATGCAGAGTGACAACTTGCAAGCAGCCGTATTAGTTTTTCTTAACAAGAATCATAGGAGAATAAAATTGTAATCGTCAGATCTCCAAGTTCTGAAGGATCTTGAATCTTCCGACTCTCGTTTTGGAAATTGGTATGCGCATGAGTCGGGTATTAGTAGTCAACTTAGTGCAAGAATGATTGAACCAATTGAGCCAGCTGTTTTTCTGTTTCTCCGTAACTGGAAAAAAGAGGTGGATCGTTTGCATCGATGGGCAGGTTCTCCTACCTCTCGGAAAGCACATCAACAAAGCTCTCGCAAACTGTCATGCTTGATGTGGCCTCTATGAGTTCAAGGGCGCTTACATCTCACAAGTTTTAGCCATTTCAAAGCCCCTGAGAGATGAGCTGGGTTGAGGCTGCGTGAGTTTCTTTGTACTGGTGTTGCCACTGGACACCACTGCAACGCCTCAGCCTGAGGTGGCAGAGCTTGAACCAGCCGCCGTCGTCGACAAAATGACTGAGAGCGAGGGGTGTTGGAGGGCCTTGGATGGTTTCGTCCGTACCGTACTCAGTGTGAAAATAATAAAAGAGTAGGATGAGTAAGATCATCGTGGTTCCCTGGATAGAGAAAACAGAACGCCCAGGGGGCCAGACGTCATGATATTGTTGTGTCGAATACAAGCAACGAAAGTTGTGATGAGGTTGCTAGGGAAGGACGACGGGGACTCGTGCAACAACGAGAAAAGATGGTGCCGTGTCGGGATTTCCGTCTTGAAAGTTGTTGTGTCCGGGTATCGAAGAGTGAATGATTTGTGTGTTCAAGAACATTCGATTAATAGAAAGAGGACTGAAAATACCACAGTTTGTTTAGTTTTAAAATCATTGTTCATAAAATTTAGACAGTTCACGTGTTAGTTGTATGTTGTTATTGTCTTGCAGAGTTAAGCCAGTTTTTATGAGATACGAACAATTGGGAAATGGTACAATATTATTGTGTAATTGAGTTGAAGAAATGTTAGAGTGGAGTAGGTCATAGGGGGAATGAACCAGATACAACGTGGTGAAATGTGATACTTTGTTCTTCAGACCGAATTAGATCGTTGGTGTACACCTGGGACAATTTTTAGGTGAAAATTATACAGACGTAATCAGCTGGAGCCACCTAGCTTTCGTCGGATGAGGGCCAAGAAACTCGACCACAGGGCGTTTAGCCATACACCGGGATTTATTTCTGCTCTAAGTAGTACGAGACACACTTATCGAACCAGAAAAAGCACATCTCAAGCTCTTATTTGACATGTATTGTGCGGACCTACGAAGATCGATGTGCGGTGCCTTCACAATTTGAGACAAAGTAATCAAGTCAGTTCCAAATTCGTTAACTACGATTAAGTTAGGTTTATTGTACCGCAGTTTGACCGGTATGTAGAACAAAAAAAGTGGATTACACCGTGACACAATTTGAAGAAAACGATCGTAACTCGACCTAATGATTTGAGATTGAGCCCATTAACTCCGAACAAAAATAACGGAAATTCTGAAGAATACGATTACCAATTTTGTTACCCCAGGACAGCAGTAAGGTTCTAGTTCAAGAACTTCCAAGATCCTGTGGTAATCGTTATATCCGTCATCAAACCAGATTTACGTTCAAACGATAGGTCCAGCAAAGCACTAGGTTAACCATTCGGTGACGGAACCACTTTAATTAGGTTATGTGAAGGGCAGAGGATAGGGCAATCTCATGCAGTCTGGGCTTTCTTACTTCTTTAAAGGCAGCCCTCAACAAATCACGAGATCGGCGATCGTCCTGGAGTTGTGTATTCCTGTCAAAAACGACCATTATGAGCAAGAATTCATGCTTGAAAATTAGTTTCGGTACTTCGTCTGGTGAACAGGGTTTAGATATCTGGTGCGTTGCAGCACACAACTTTCCTTAGCTCTACAAAAATTCACTTTGTACATGGCTATTTCTACTTACTCAATTCATTTATCACTCAGTTCCTTTGAACTTGGTCAAACAACACGTCACAGCAGCAGGAAGCGGTAGCGCTTACAGTTCCGGAATTTATTGTGCTGCTCATACTCATTATATGACCATTATTGAGAAATTGGTACACAGAAAATTAATGAGGCTGTAAACACGAATTTTTTGAAGAAGGATAGTAATCACTTTTGCAGAGTTATTGGGTAATAACTGTTAGAACTGGTAGTAAGCGAAACGGCGGTAGTTGAAATTCAAGAATTTCTGAAGTGAGCCCCATGTACCTCATGAGTGTTTTTAAACACTCACCCTTTAGGTATTGAATTGCACTAAAATCCCAATTTTTTTTCACTTTCTACTAACATTCCAGCGGAGTTTATAAGGAAAAAACTGCGCTAAAAACGCTTTTCGTCGAAAATTTTGACTATTTATTGTGCTGCTCTCGTCATTTTTCCACGAATGGGAATTTTATGGTGTGATTGCCTTATTGGGAGCTATCAATATAAAAAATTTAAAAAATTTCGTGTTTTGATCACTATGATGACAATAGTTAACTTTCGGTGGATTTTGCTCATACCCTTATTTTGGGATTTGGTACGGTCGTTTTCTCTGAAAACCATTCTAAAATCGATTACGACGAAAGTTTTGGCAATTTATCGTGCTGCTCTCGTCATTTTCCCATTGATGGAATTTTCATGGTATAGTTGCCATATTTGGAGCTATCAATATAAAAAATTTAATCAAAATAGAGCCGTTTTTGAGAAAAAAATAATTTGGTATTTTGATCACTATGATAACTATAGTTAAATTTCGGTGGATTTTGTTCATACCCTTATTTTGGCGTTCCATGATAACCTGCGGGCGAGATATGAAGTTTGAGCTGATTTGAATCGGTGGTTCTCTCTAAAAATTGTTCACATCGTTCACAGACACACATACACACAGACCATTCTCCCGAAAAGTGTTTTTCGGACTCAGGAGGGTCTGAAACGTAAAGATCTGAAGAAAACTCAAAAAAAATTTGTCAGTCGATTACATAACTTTCCTTTCTACTTCGTTGAGCCAAGGAAAGTAAAAAGCTTCTATTTTGAAAGCTGTGCTACGCGTTATTTCTCTCGTTGTTGCGTGACGAACACTTAATTACATTCCTTTCAAATTTTATCCAATTTACGAGGCCACAATCCAAAGTAATGATTTTGAAATCATTTGTGACGGAAGGAGCAGTTGATTTGTGACATACGATAGGTAATTGATATTCAATATCTCTGTGACGCTCTCTCGGAGCGTCAATTATCTTTAACGAGAACGTAAAAACTGTGTAGTTCAGTGTGAATCACATTGAGTTATTCTACGAAACGCGTGAAACACAGACCCAATTACCTCCCGTCTCATTTCCACTTAAATCCCGCGGGCTGAATACGGGAAAAACCCGAGAACGCAGTCGAGAACTGAAACGAAACGGAAGGAGGAAACTCCGGCAGAGAGAAATGAATTCATTTTGCCCGTTAGATTGGCGCAGATGAGCGAGATTGAAAAGGAATATCGAATTATTTTACAGCTTTTGAACGAGGCTATCAATCGCTACTGCAGGGAATGATCGTTCTATTACGAAACTTCTCGTCGTCAATCCTGTTCGGTGGTCAAGCTCATCCAGAAAACCCGTTCAAAGCGGCGGAGGGGCCTTTCCCAGGGGAGAAGCCGGAGGGAACGGGATTTAATTACATTTCTCGTGGATGTGTTCGAACGAAAAAGGAAATGGGAGGGTCGTCCAATCAAATAACCAAAAAATATGGGTTACCGGCTGAAATACGAGTATCTGTCCTGTCTATGAAATTCGATTCTAGGGGTTTTATGCTGCACGTAATCAAAGCCACTAGAAAATCCTCGTACCTTGCAATTTCTACAAAACCAAGTTTGTCGGAATGGACACCAACCAAGAAATACGACGAAATCCTTTTTCTAAGACTTACCCCAAAATGTATGAGCTAGGCTGAAATTCAATAATGTTCCGTATTTCATCGACAAATACGTTTTCCAAACCTCTACCCGTTGACCGCTCTCGATCAAACAAACCCAAATCTTCTACTCTTCATGGAAAACACTCAGTCACTCTCGAAAAATTTAAACGGTTTACGATTCGGGAAAGCGTGACAAGCCAGCTCCAACCTTGGATCAATAAATCGTTCCAGGAACATTTGAGAAGTTCTGTGAGATTGCTGTTTACTCCACCGCCCAAAATGAAGAAAGCCGGCCACCTTTGTTCACAGTTTGTGTGGCACAATATTTAAATATTGGCTGGCCGTTGACACCAATCCTTCTGAATTGTTATTACAGTTTTTGCAATAAATTAAACGCTCTTTGCTAATGAGTTGTACGTCTCCTCATAATGTTTTTACAATCAAAGGCATTCATTAGGTTTCATCCAATACTCCAATAAGCGGGACGTGCGTTGTATGAAGAAATCTTACATTTATTCTTATTCTCATCGCTTCTTGGATTCGGCAAACCTTTGAAATGCTTCAGCAACCGTTTAATGTTGAGAGTCTAAGGGCAGCTTTTTCCTCTCGCTCCCCTTTGTAAGGAGCGAATGTGAGATCAACTGTGTTATAAGACTGCCCAATTTTACTTCCTACACGCTCGAAAGGGTTTCATACTTTCATTTCACGATCGACTGCCAGTATTGAATCTTGAGATTGAGAATTCTCAATTTCTTTCAACCGAAAAAGCTCTAATATGAAAAACAGCGTTCCGTTGCTGAAGTTTAGTCGGTTGGAATCGCATTTCCGATACAAAAATGATTGTACGCGTATTTTCAAAAAGTCTTCGACATCGTATTAGTTTCGTAACTCGTTGTCTTCCTTGAAATAGCACGTTTTTTTTTACTTCTACCGTTCAGGCGAAAGTTACATGCGATTTTATATTAAATTCCTTTTTAGTAACTATTTTTTGGGCGCTATATCGTTATCCACTTACTGAATTTTAAAAACAATACAGCCTCGTGTTCTCCACTACCAGCATGTATTCCTATGACTTGCGTTGATATACGAGGAGTAGCCACAAATGCGAGAAATAATGAAAGGAACCGCTTCCCGCTGCCGTAAAGCGTTGTTTGACCAAGTACAAATTAACTGAGTGATGAATGAATTGAGTAAGTAGGTAAAAAGCAATGTATACAGTGAATTGACATAGAGCTAAGGAAAGTTGTGTTTTGCAACGCACCAGATATTTTTTAAAACATTCTAGTAACATTTCACCGGAGTTCAAGACGAAAAAAAACCCGCGCTAAAACCGAATGTTGTAGAAAATTTCGATAATTTATTGTGCTGCTCTCGTCACTTTTCCCATGGATGGGAATTTCATGGTATAGTTGCCATACTGGGAGCTATCAATATAAAAAATGTAATCAAAATCGTTAGAGCCGTTCTTGAGAAAAAAAAAATTTGGTGTTTTGATCGCGATGATAACCATAGTTAATTTTCGATGGATTTTGTTCATACCCTTATTTTGGCGTTCCATGGTAACCTGCGGGCTGGATATCAAGTTTGAGGTGATTTGATACGGCCATTTTCTCTAAAAATCGTTCACAGTCACACATACACACACACACAGACACAGACAATTTTCGCGGATAGTGTTTTTCGGAACTCAGGAGGGTCTGACACGTAAAGATCCGAAGAAAACTCAAACATTTTTTTCAGCCGATTACATAACTTTCCTTTCTACTTTGTAGAGCCAAGGAAAGTAATAAACATACGTGTTCACGATCACTCGCGCAAATATATAACCCGCATCATCTCATACCAGTAAAACAGTAAAACATAGTCACGCTCAATCTGTGCCTATACTCCTCACTCAGCGGGAGTAACAATTTATTTTGCTCTGCAAAGAGGTTACGAGTGAATAATGTAATAAGTCAGTTGGTCGTGGTCTTTATATACAAAGAGAAAGGTGAAAGGGGTGATGGAGCGTCGGTGAAGGGGCGGGGAGAGAAGGTCATGTACCTCAGGGGGAAACCACCTAGAGATAAATGGAACGTGTTGGATGGTCTGTCAATTGTGGAATTTACGTCTTTTTTGTGTAGGGTGGTCTGTAAATCCATCAGTTGGTTGTTTTCGTTTGTGTAGTGTGAATATGGTGTCGCATTTTGTGTTGATTTGTTCATTTATGATCTGTCCATTGAAGTTTTTTTGTTTATAAATGTCCATGTTTTCTAATATGTTCAGTTTTCGTCCTTTGTATTGTTTGTGTAGTAAGATGGTGCAGTCCTGTATTTTGGTAGGTTCATGTCCAGTTGTTTTGAGGTGGTTAGCAAAGTTTGAATCTTCTTTGTTCCTACTAAGAGATTTAATGTGTTCTCAATATCTGGTCCGTATTTTTCGTCCTGTCTGTCCTATGTATGCGTATGTGTACGTATGTATGTACCACTTAACGGCTAGACGATGATGTCTTTACATCGAAAGCGCTTGCCCACAGTAACTCACAAGCCAGAGGAGACGGACTCACCTAACAGGTACGTTAACTTTAGTAATTTGCCTACTGGCGGATATAACCCAATTTCTTTAATGTAATAAGAATTGAGTTGAATTAAAATTGAGCTGAGATGGAGTACAAATGGGCGACACGAGGGCAGTACTCGGAACGCGTGAAACTGGCGCGGGCAACCGCATGAGAGAGCGAGAAGTTACTGGGACGATAGTTGGAAGCAGAGTGATTTTGGAAGAGCTCTGTCGTGGAGAGTAAAGTCAAATTGAGAAAGAAATGAAGAAAGGGGAAAACCTGCAATAGCGGGCTGTTAGAACCAACTGACCGCAGCTGAGGGATTCCGGCTGGTGAGGGGCAGGTATTGGTAGACGGAGACAATGACGCGGGGAAGTCCGAGGTCAAAGCCTCGAACCGATTTGGCGCTTTGCGTCAAACAGATCCTAACCCGTTTATTAATCCTCTCTTGGTTCTTTTCGTGTGATGTGTATCGATATTGTTTAATTTATCTTGTATGTCTTGGGGAGTGACGCGTATCATGCTGTCATAATTCATTAATGTCTGAGATGAACAGTAGTGTTTCGACATAACTCGAAGCCTCGTTTCAGGCTTTCGAAGGTAGTCTCAAGTGGTCGTAAGTCATAGTAATGTGTCAGTGGGTGTTCGTTAGTTCCTACGTAGGCGGGTTCTAGTTGTATTGGTTCAATAACCACCTGATTCTTGCACAATATCCTAAGACGGGGGATTATGAACCTGAAATCCAGACGAACACTAGTTTAGTACTTCAATAATTCAACTGAAATTCTAAAGTGGGGGAATATCTGCTTGAGTGACTGAGGATAATTTGTTTTGTGCGAGATTATCCGCGCATTTACATACAAAAACTCCACAGTCAGTCTGGGTAGTTGGACTTGTTGTAACCGTCTTGAGAGATTAATTGTTGATTCTTTTTGTCGTTTAGTTCGTCGATGAGATACGTAGAAATTTTATTGAGGATTATTGTTCCATCGCATCCTAGTGAATCGTAGTAATTTATAATTTTATCTCTCTTCTTTATGGCGATTAGGCGCCAAAAGTTGTTCTCCTGTATTGTAATAAGGACAAGTTTTTGGAGAAGGTATCGGTTTTACGGGAATAACTCCTTGATAATGAGACGTACAACAACGTGTTAAACTCGTTGGTAAACTCGCGGTAAATCGGGTTTCTCCTTACTCCGTTCCTTAATAAGTGCCATATAATAATTTATATTGTTATCATTAATCCATTCCTTATCCTTGAGGGTTACGAAATCTGCGGCCATGAAGTCAATTCCAAATTTGGTGGGTGTGTCTTTAATTGGTGTTTACTTTCCCTCGGAATCCTCGGAAGGGAGTTTCCTAGGTCTTTTGATGTTTGAAGCGTGTATTTTTGTTAAAATGTCTTGGGAGTATTTCTGCTGTGTACAAAGTAGAAAGGAAAGTTATGTAATCGGCTGAAATTTTTTTTTGAGTTTTCTTCAGATCTTTACATTTCAGACCCTACTGAGTCCGAAAACACTATTTGGAAAAATGATCTGTGTGTGAATGTGTGTGTGTGTGAACGATTTTTAGGGAAAACGACCGAACCGAATCGGGTGTGGGTTACCATGGGACGCCAAAATAAGGCAATGAACAAAATCCACCGAAAATTAACTATAGTTATCATAGTGATAAAAACACCAGTTTTTTTTTCTCAAAACGTTGATTAGATTTTTTATATCGATAGTTCTTTGATCGGCGCAAAGCACCAAATTGGTTCGAGTTTTTGACCTCGGACTTCCCTGCGTCATCGTCTCCCACTATTTCAATACCAGCCCCTTACCTGTGGGAAACTCTCAGCTGCAGTCAGTTGGTTCTAACAGCCTTCCCAGGTTTTCTCCTTTCTTTACCTCTTCCTCCCCAATTTAATTTACCTATCGACGACAGAGCTCTTCCAAAATCATTCTGCTTCCAATCCTCCCCGGTAACTTCTCGCTCTCTCATACGGTTACCTGCGCCAGTTCACACGTTCCGAGTACTGCCCTTGTGTCGCCCATTTGTACACCATCTCAGCTCGATTTTAACTCAACTAAATTCCGCACGTATGTTACAGTCTTCCTCAGGCTCACTGAGTTTCATTTTTATTTCAATACTCAAGCTCCCCCTTTCATGCGCCTAACATTCTTAATAAGGCAATTATATCGTATTATACGGTTTTAGCGCGGTTTTTTCCTTATAAACTCCGCTGAAATGTTACTAGAATGTTTATAAAATATCTGGTGCGTTGCAACACACAACTTTCCTTAGCTCTACAACAATTCACTTTGTACATGGCTAATTCTATTTAATCAATTCATTTATCACTCGGTTAATTTGAACTTGGTCAAACAACGCTTTACAGCAGCAGGAAGCGATAGCGCTTACAGTTCCAGATTTTATTGTGCTGCTCGCATTCATTGCAGGACCATTATTGAGAAACTGGTACACAGATAATTAGTGAGGCTGTAAACACGAATTTTTTGAAGAAGGATAGTAATTACTTTTGCAGAGTTATTGGGTAAAAACGTTTAGAACTGGTAGTAAGCGAAACGGCAGTAGTTGAAATTCAGGAATTTCAGGAGTGAGCCCCATGTATCTCATGAGCGTTTTTAAACACTCACCCTTTAGGTATTGGATTGGACTACAATACTAATTTTTTTTAACATTCTACTAAAATTCCAGCGGAGTTTATAAGGAAAAAACTGCGCTAAAAACGCTTATCGTCGAAAATTTTGATAATTTATTGTGCTGCTCTCGTCATTCTCCCACGAATGGGAATTTTATGGTATAGTTGCCTCATTGAGAACTATCAATATAAAAAATATATTCAAAATCGTGTAGCCGTTTTTGAGAAAAAAATTTTGTGTTTTGATCACTATGATGACCATAGTTAACTTTCGGTGGATTTTGCCCATACCCTTATTTTTGCGTCCTATAGTAACCTGTAGGCTAGGCATCAAGTTTCAGCTGATTTGGTACGGTTGTTTTCTCTAAAAACCGCGCTAAAATCGATTTCGTCGATAGTTTTGGTAATTTATTGTGCTGCTCTCGTCATTTTCCCATGGATGGGAATTTTATGGTATAGTTGACATATTAGGAGCCACCAATATAAAAAATTTAATCAAAATCGATAGAGCCGTTTTTGAGAAAAAAAAAATTTGGTGTTTTGATCGCTATGATAACTATACATAACTTTCGGTGGATTTTGTTCAAACCCTTATTTTGGCGTCCCATGGTAACACACATACACACATACACACACACACACAGAGTGTTTTCCCAAATAGTATTTTTCGGACTCAGGGGTGTCTGAAACTCAAAGATCTGAAGAGAAATTTTTCTTTCAGCCGATTACATAACTTTCCTTTCTACTTTGTCGAGCAAGGAAAGTAAAAGTTGGTGTAGTAGTCGAATCCAACACCTATAGGATAAGCGTTTTTAATCGCTCACAAGATATAAGGGGGTCACTCCAGAAATTCCAGAATTTCAACTATCATCATTTCACTTACTACCAGCTCTATAAGTTTTTACTCAATAACTCAATACTCTGCAAATGTAATTACTACTTTTCTTTAAAAAAATCGTGTTTACAGCCTCTATGTACCAATTACTCAATAATTGTCCGGGAATGAGTACGAGCAACACAATAAATTCCGGAACTGTAAGCGCTACCTCTTCCTGCTGCCATGAGGGGTTGTTTGACCAAGTTGAAATGAACTGAGTGATAGTGCAAAGCATGTACAAAGTGAATTGACGTAGAGCTGAGGAAAGATGTGTGTTGCAACGCACCAGATATTCTAATATGTGCGTCATTGGTTCAATTACTTTTGCAAGGTCTTTGCAGTATCGGCGATAGAAACTGGCAAAACCGAGATATGTTCTTATCGTATTACCTTATCGTATCGTTTATCGGTTTAAGGTCACTATGTGCCCTGAATAATCAATTTTCTTGCGTAAAAATTTGGTTTTATCTAGATTTTTATTTTCAGGGGTCTCAACCTTTCGAATATCTTTTTCAGCTAGACTACGTGTCCGTACGTGACTGATGCTAAAAATAATTATGCCATGTAAACCACGTCAACCTCATTTTGTAGTCCTCTAAGGCAATTCTTTTAGCCTTTGAAATGTGGCTGGGGCGTATTTCAAACCGAACGGCATACGCTTGATCTCTCATTTTCCGTACTGAACGATGTTTTGGGGATGCTTGATTCCTCCATTTCCACCTGATGAAATCCAGCTACTAGTTGTGAAATAGTTACAATCTCTCAGTTTTGACAATACGTCTTCTATATTCGAAAAATCGTGTTTGTCGTCTATAGTTTGCTCATTTATTTTCCGGTAGTCGATTACACTTCTAAATTTTCGTTTGCCCGATGCGTCTAGTTTTTTTCGAGATCAGCCACAAGGGCGAATTATAAGGGCTGGAAGATGGTTGAAGAACGTCATCGTCGTGCGACCTTTGGAATGGTTTTTGACTTCCGTTTTGTAAATTTCTGGCTAACGATAGGACTTGGTGTACACTGGTATTTCGGTTTTAGGTTTCGGTAACGTTTTGGGAGCAAGAAGGTTGTGAGACCTAGGAAGGCTTGTAATGAAAACTCCGCCAATAGGGGTTTTGTGAACTGTTTCGTCTTTAGTGAAACGAATCCAATTAACGAAGTATCTTTGGTAGGACAATATATCGTGTCAACTATTACTTTGACAGTAAATTGAAGGAAACACCTAATTCTACCGCATTCTCCGAACTTTTCATCATATTGGATTTATATCAACCTACGAAGTCTTTTTACCTGCATTGTTCACTAAAGTCAACCGTTTATTGCGGATAATGGCAACATTACGTCATGAAACGATGTCCTTGGCACATTTTACTTGTTCGTCGATTTTTCATTTACCGCTCTCGAACGATAGTTTTTATAACCGGCACCTTTTGAACGAATTCATAAAATTGATGTGTAGTGAGGAAAGTTTTGTTGGTTACTTCACATACGCAAATAACGCATGCGGTCAGACAGACTTTTGTGTTCCTTGTCAGTACGGAGTAACAGTGTGCGTTATTTCAAATGTGTTTCTTGGCAGTGCCGAACATCATTCGAGTTCTATAGTTTGAATAGGCTGAAACAACATTTGGTGTTATAGAACAGCCTCGGGTAATACATTTCCTTATTAAATAGATGAAATGGAATCTTGCTACGCTCTAGACGGTTTTTGCCGACTTGAAATATGCAGCTACTTCGAGCCCTCGTACAAAGCATTAACTACGTTCATTACGGAGGAATTGCTCTTCCGTAAATACGTCTTATCAAAGAGCTGAGCTTCGTGGGGCTAGAAAATTGTTTACCCTCGTTCTTTCACGGGGTGCCATCTCCAACCAGCGATAACCCTCCATGAAGCGGGGAATGCCCCACCTATGCTGTAACTCCTTTTTATTTGATCTTTTCACTCTAAATTAAGAACAGCTATTTACCCTTCTTTCCGTCTGTCACGATCTAAACGCCCTACTACGAATTCAGCCATGTACCTCGAAGTTCATTACTCGCTGTCTCTTCATTATTCATTTGCTGTGTCACGTGGACGGAGTAGTTAATTCAGAATAAAATATAGCGAGAGTACCCTTTTGGTCGTCTCCTTATTGGAAGTCAGACGCTTTGCTGCAGGTTTTTATTTGTTTTTTAATCTTTATCTTGTAATGCCCAAACCAAGACCCTTGAAGTGCTTGATAGAGAGAACTGCATAGGAAGACACAAAGTATAACTAGAATCAAAAATCAGAACTATTCAGATCTTTGCCTCAGTTAAAAGTTACCTCTCATTTCAACTTTTAATGTTTGACAATATACTTTTTGATACCTGGGACTACATGAATATTGCCATTTATCAGCTATTATTTTTTTAATTATATTTCAACATTGATAAATTAATAAATCAATGTTTTTCACAATTCGGTACTTTGATATTTGTTCGTGAGCAGTGTTTTCTTAACAAGTTTTAGAAACATTTGAAAAAATGGACTAAGTGGGGACATTTGTGTCTGTGTACCAGGATTGAGGGGAAACGGCTGAACAGCCAAAATCTCATAACCCACCCGTTGGTCAATGAAGTATAGGTGGTCGATGGTAGGTTTCTGGGACTCCTCCTTAAACTTCACACCTTTAGTCGAATGCTCGACATAACTGTAGAGGACTCGTACGGATGTTTCTTTTATCGAAGGACCCATAATAGCAGAAAGAAGATAAACCTCAGATCATCTCAAAATACAGGTATTCGGAGGAGCCCTGGCGACGGTACCACGAAATTTTCGTACGTGTGAATACGATGAGAGTAGCGCAATACATCGTCAAAAAGTGTAAAAAAATGCGCCTGTTTCATTATAAATGCCATTTAATCTCACAAGCACGGGGTGGTAGTCCAATAAACGGCCTATACTACGAGTTCTTAGTAATATTCATATGCAGCTCAGGATATTTCGAAATTTAAATCCCCGTCGTTTCACATACTACTACACCCAATAATTCCTAAACATTAAACACGATTCTTCCCAGAAAAATCTAGTTGACAGTTTCAAAAATTAACTAGAAAGAAATTATTCAATAATGGTCGTGGAATAAGTCGGAGAAACTCAATAAATAAATAACGAAACCATAAGCGCCCCCCAGTATCGGTCTACTAAGTTCAAATAAACTAAATAAATAACAGGTGTTTTGTAATAAACCCCACTCAAGCGAATCCAGCATTATCACAAGAAGTTATTGGTATTCCTATAAGTTGCTTACACAATGGTAGTTAAACAACGGTTGCTAAAAATTTAAAAACCTCCCTAGAAATTCGTCAATTTTGGACCAATTTACTTTCCGCTACCGCAAAGGGAAAAGAATGTATAGAAATCGTGTAAAAAAAAAAAAGTTGGGTTTTCTTCAGATCTTTACGTTTTGAGGCCTACTGAGTCTAAAATATCTGGTGCGTTGCAACACACAACTTTCCTTAGCTCTACGTCAATTCACTTTGTACATGGCTAACTCTATTTAATCAATTCATTTATCACTCAGTTAATTTGAACTTGGTCAAACGACGCTTTACGACAGCAGAAAGCGGTAGCGCTTACAGTTCCGGAATTTATTGTGCTGCTCGTACTCATTGCAGGACCATTATTGAGCAATTGGTACACAGATAATTATTGAGGCTGTAAACACGATTTTTCAAAAGAAGGATAGTAATCACTTTTGCAGAGTTATTGAAAACTAACTGTTAGAACTGGTAGTAAGCGAAACGGCAGTAATTGAAATTCAGGAATTTCTGGAGTGAGCCCTATGTATCTCATGAGCGTTTTTAAACATTCACCCTTTAGGTATATAATTGGACTACAATACCAAATTTGTTTGACATTCTACAAGAATTCCAGCGGAGTTTATAAGGAAAAAACTGCGCGAAAAACGCTTTTGGTCGAAAATTTTGATAATTTATTGTGCTGCTCTCATCATTTTCCCACGAATGAGAATTTTATAGTATCATTGTCTCATTGAGAGCTATCAATCTAGAAAATGTAATTAAAATCGTTAGAGCCGTTTTTGAGAAAAAAATTTGGTGTTTTGATCACTATAGTTAACTTTCGGTGGATTTTGCCCATACCCTCACTATTGCGTCCCATGGTAACTCGTAGGCTAGACATCAAGTTTCAGCCGATTTGGTACGGTTGTTTTCTCTAAAAACCGCGCTAAAATCGATTTCGTCGAAAGTTTCGGTAATTTATTGTGCTGCTCTCGTCATGTTCCCATAGATGGGAATTTTATGGTATAGTTGCCATATTAGGAGCTATCAATATAAAAAATTTAATCAAAATCGTTAGAGCCGTTTTTGAGAAAAAAAATATTTGGTGTTTTGATCACTATGATAACTATAGTTAAATTTCGGTGGATTTTGTTCATACCCTCATTTTGGCGTCTCATGGTATCTTGCGGGCGAGATATGAAGTTTGAGCTGATTTGGTACGGTGGTTCTCTCTAAAAATCGTTCACAGACACACAGACCATTTTCCCAAATAGTGTTTTTCGGACTCAGGAGGGTCTGAATTGTAAAGATCTGAAGAGAGCTCAAAATTTTTTTTTCAGCAGATTACATAACTTTCCTTTCTACTTCGTAGAGCAAGGAAAGTAAAAACGTAATTTCGGCGCGTGGTCCGTGTGTGTGTGTGTCTGTAGCTCGATTTGCGGGAGAACGGCTAATCCGATTGAGCTGGTTCTGTTTTTGTTTTGTTCGTTATTTTTTGTAGACAGGAAAATAAGGTTATGGGCAATTTTGGCCAATGGGAAGGGGGGCTTGGGGACGAAAATGTACCAAAAACTAGGGGTTTTCGCATTTTTCTCAAAAATGGCTCATAAGATTTTGATTAAACTATCAAACTATCTTCTACTAGTTAGTACAAAACGTTTTCAAAACAAATGGATGTTTTTGAGTCGTTAATGCCTATATATCGTTTGCAAATAATTGTTCCTCTGACCGTCGATTGAACAGAGATAAAAATCAAAATGTGTCGAAAATAACGGTTTTCCGAACATTTCCGTAAATTCCAGGGTAACTGCTTCACTAGATGTGATCACTTACAGAGTGTCTTTTAGGCATCCATACCCACATTTCGTTCTCCATATTTATTTCTTTTTACATATGTTGAACGGAGATATGAGCCAAGTTAACTCAGAAAACGAGATTTGTCGAATATTAATTTATCGGTATTCCAATTTTCTCAAAAGTGGCTCCAATGATTTGGATCAAACTTATGGAGTACCCTCAGATAACTAGTACGTACATGTTGTTCTCCATAAATGTTTCTGTAGAAATGCGTTGAACGGAGATATAGCACCCGCATATGTAGCTGGTGTTCGAACTTAAAGGGATGGTGGAAAGTTGTGTGTTGCTGCGCACCGCTTGTTTTAAAACGGTATGACAGGTTCATTTTACTAAAGAGTTCAGATAATTATTGAGGAATTACATTTACTCCGTTTCGTTTTTTAGCTGAGCAAAAATGTATTGATTTTAATATGAAGAATAGCAGCGAGAAAATATCGGGTAAAAAAGTACGACAGAGCTCCCCTAAAAATATACTTGATCGTGAGGAGGGACAAGGCAATTTTCGGATGCAATACAAATATGCCCAGTGCTCTACGAACCATCAGGAAATCTATAATTAGGCGAAGGACGGTTTCGCGGAAATCAATGAAAATTAACTTGCCACTTGTGGATCGGTTCAGAGGACGTCCACATTCAATAGTTTCGTTCTCAAGAAGTCCTAAAGTGAGTGGCGGTCTTTTCATCCGTTTCCATTTTTCTATCAAGATTGTAATTGTCCCGTTCATAATTAATACGTTTATGTACACACAAAAAAAAGAAATTATAAGACGAGCGAAAATATCGATTACATTTCTGTATATGTCGATGGTTATCAACGTCTACAACTAGTCGCAGAAAGTCGCCAAATGAAATATTTTCCTGATTTTAGATTTTGCCCTGATTCCTTATTCACTGCCCAAACGTCAAATAACTATGTCACATCGTTTATTTTATCGGAAATTGTTTCATAGAATGGTAAACAGTAGCGGAGAGAAAAATATCAGGCCAAGCTCTCCTCTAAATATAGTTGGTCGTGAGGAGGGGGAGAGCAATTTTTTCAAGCGGTTCGACGAAACTTCTCGTTAAAATTGACAGCGTGCGGGAAACTAGGTAAACCGCAGGTGGTGAGCGGTTTTGCGAAAATCAATGAAAATTAGCTGGTCACTTTTGGCTCAGTTTAGACGGCGTCAGCATTCGAAAGTTGGATTTAGTGTGCTACATTTTACCACGTGGTGTACGTCTCCCCACGATTTTCCTTCTTAATCTCACGAAATTGGATGCCCGACAGATTAATAATAACTTTGTTTGAACCAGAACCGAATTATAGGGTGAGCGACTATATTTCCTTACATGTCGGTATTTATCAACGTTTCAAAATGTCGTCTACCAGATTTGAGTGTTAAAGCCATTTCGTATTTCAAGTTTTTCGACGCCATACCATTTTCCTATGAAATTTGCTTCAAACATAATGCACTGCTCAAATCTCAAAAAAACCTTTTACGTAGTTTATCTGAGCAGAAATTCTTTCACTGAATAGTATAAAGTAGTAAAATGAAAATATCGGGTAAAAAGGTATCCTCAAAATTACGATAGTTGGGAGGAGGTTGAAGTCAATAAATACGATTCAATGAAACTTCTTACCAAAATGTACCATACTCTATGAGCATTAAGAAAATCAGTGTGTAGACAGTGGACGGTTTTGTAAGAATCGACAATAATGAACTCGTCACTTTTGGCTTAGTTCAGACGACGCACTGAAGAGTTTAATGTAACAGTGCATCCCTCTACGTATTTATTTATTTCTCACTCAATTCTGAGCTTGAATACCCAATCGTTGTGTGTTTAATTATTTGTCTGTAAATAAATGTCAATGTTGCGTTAATATTTCTGGACGTTTTGGTACCCCTCAGTATCAAATATTTGTTTCAAGATATCGTCATACGGATTTGGCACGAATACACTTTTTAAATTTCTTGACTCGGTGCGGTAGCTCCATGTATTAAGGAAATTTGCAAAAAACTGTTATCCTTGATTGAACTGTTGAGGAGCTGCGTGCACGTTGTTTCGTCGTATAGCTGAGTGAGTTTTTTTTTTGTTTATCGATGACGAATAATAGCAGAAGAGAAAATACCAGAGTCTCAGCTCACCTCAAAATACAGGTGATCGGGGGAGCGCTGGCGAGGAGATCGCGAAAGCCCTAGAAAGAGCCCGAGCGACGGAGGGCTCTTACACCGGGGGCTGCTGCTTGTCAACTGGAGGCGGTTCGCGGAGGCGGCTCTGGACCGAAGGCGGCGTCGTCGGAGGGGGACAAAGGTGCGTCGGCGGGTGCAACAGGCGCTACCGGCCCTTGCGCCCCCGCATCCGCCTTCGCACCATACTTTTCAATTTTCAATCTGTTAGACACTATTGCTCGTATTCAACGTTCAAAGGGACTCTGACATTACGGTCGCATACATTCAATGATGCGGTTTAAAACTAACCGCAACGCTTGACTGGCATAAACACGGAGACCGCATATAAGCAACTAGGTAGAACTACACATAAATATTCTCAGAGCCGTCTCACGTACCCGCTGAAAAGCTGAGCCGACAGTAGCAGTAATGTTCGTCGGTCCGACCCAGCGTTCGGAGCATAACACTGGTACACAAAAAATTTTTTTTACTTTCCTTGCCCTACGAAGTAGAAAGGAAAGTTATGTAATCGGCTGAAATTTTTTTTTTTTGAGTTTTCTTCAGATCTTTACGTTTCAGACCCTTCTGAGTCCGAAGAACACTATTTGGGAAAATGGTTTTTTTTTTTTTTTTAATAACAGAAGAAAACTTTATTGTATATAATTAATACATTTTGGTTGGGAATAATTTAACTCGATTTATGAACAGCAACTTGGAACTTGGGTGAGGGCGCTACTCACTAGTAGTCCTCAATGTCTTCTAGGAAGTCGGTAGGCCGTTTCCTCTTCAGCCGGCGATTGGGTCGACTTTGGGGAAGGTTCTGGGACAGTTGAATGAGGAGAGGGTTGGTGTGGGATGTTAACCTATCGTGTAGCCTGATGAACTTCTTCTGTAGGTCCTCCTGGACGGGAAGAATGTTCAAGTCGTTGTGGAGGGTTGAGGGGGAAAATGGTCTGTGTGTCTGTGTGTGTGTGTGTGTGTGTGTGTGTGTGTGTGAACGATTTTTAGAGAAAACCACCGTACCAAATCAGCTCACACTTGATATTTAGCCCGGAAGTCACTATGGGACGCCAAAATAAGGGTAAGAACAAAATCCACCAAATATTCATTTTCTCGAAAACGGCTCTAACGATTTTGATTAAATTTTTTATATTGATAGCGCCAAATATGGCAACTATACCATGAAATTCCCATTTATGGGAAAATGACGAGAGCAGCACAATAAATTACCAAAATGTTAGACGAAATCGGTTTTAGCGCGGTTTTTAGAGAAAACAATCGTATCAAATCAGCTGAAACATCATGTCTAGTCTACAGGTTACCATGGGACGCCAAAATGAGGGTATGGACAAAATCTACCGAAAGTTAACTATAGTTATCATAGTGATCAAAACACCAAATATTCTTTTTCTCAAAAACGGCTATAACGATTTTGATTAAATTTTGTATATTGGTAGCTCCCAATATGGTAACTATACCATAAAATTCCCATCTATGGGAAAATGACGAGAGCAGCAGAATAAATTACCAAAACTTTAGACGAAATCGGCGTTTTTAGCGCAGTTTTTTCCTCATAAACTCCGCTGGAATTTTTGTAGAATGTTAAAATAAATTAGTATTGTAGTCCAATTCAATACCTAAAGGGTGATTGTTTGATAACGCTCAAGAGATACATGGGGGTTACTCCAGTAATTCCTGAATTTCAACTTCTGCCGTTTCGCTTACTACCAGTTCTAAACTTTTTACCCAATAATTCTGCAAAAGTAATTACTATCCTTCTTAAAACAATTTGTGTTTACAGCCACATTAATTATCTGTGTACCAATTGCTCAATAATGGTGTTGCAATGAGTACGAACAGCACAATAAAATCTGGAACTGTAAGCGCTACCGCTTCCTGCTGCCGTGAAGTTTTGTTTGACCAAGTTCAAAGGAACTGAGTGATAAATGAATTAATTAAATAGAATTAGCCATGTACAAAGTGAATTGACGTAGAGCTAAGGAAAGTTGTGTGTTGCAACGCACCAGATATTTTTGAATGTTTCCTTTACTTTATGAGTGAAATATTACTCATTTTGGGGTGAGAAAAACGAACATGACTATGAAAAATTTTCATGAGCTCTAGTTTATGTAACACACAATGGGTAAAAAAATGTGATATTAACCAATGGAGGCAAAACTGTACGTTTTTAATTATCAGCCAACAATTGTGAAAGGTCATTTAGATTTTTAGAAACTTGATTTACAGTTTTCTAAAAGTTTCAAATTGATGTTTGAAACCTGGCAGGTTGAATTTCAAGAACATTATGTGGTTGCTTCGTGGTTGGGCTATTAAGAGCCTTGTCCTGATGAACAGGGGGCTAATTATAATATGCTGCTATAAAGGCGGCACACAATTAAATTAATAAACACTTAACAAAAAAAGATACGGCTGGTATAATGGGAAAACAAAATATAATCGAACAGAAACGAAACACAATAAACACTTCAATTCTCCGATTAAATATATAAATTAATAAAATAAAACAGTGCTTTGGAGACAATCGGTTGGTTAAGTGTACATCTTCCACCCACGGATAACTCACAGCAGCTAAAAGTTTTTATAGGCTTGCGGATGAGGTTGGTGTTGAAAAAAGGTGGGTATAAACGATGTCGAACACTGAAGTCGGTAGTAGGTATGGTTGGCGGTGGTAAAAAAACGGATAAAACGGTATGCGGTAAGAAGCAAACACGGCGATGGTAGATACGATGATGATAAAAAAGGAAGGTTTCTTCTTTGGATGGTTTCGTCAGTGGCGGGCGAGTCTACGGAATCGATGACACTACGAACTGCTACATCCCGTCACAAATCGTTCCATAATAATAATAAAAGAAAAAACGGATAAACAAAAATATTTGACATTAAAAATAAAATGCTTCCTTATTTCCTAAGTTGCCACCTTATGTGTGGTCCCGTCTGAAATGTGAACAGCCACGCCACTTCGTGACTTCGCTGTCTTTTGACTTGTAAGTGAGTTCTGGAGCATCCTTACACACAGTCCAACAGTAATCCGTAAGCATTGCTTCATTCCAACAACCCTGATACCGTCTCTCCATTTGAGAAATATCCTGATGGAATCGTTCTCCATGTTCATCACTCACAGCTCCACAACTAGGAGGGAAAAAGTCTAGATGGGAGTGAAGGAAATGGGTTTTTCGATTTACCTTGGTACGTATCTCCATTCAAACAATAATCCCATTAGTTGTTGCGGGCTACACATTCTGGGCGCTATTACAATTCTGCATTTGGAGGATGTCTGTGGGAGTTCCAAGTAGGTGGCCCCTACCTCTCTCAGGCTCCGCAGTTGGGATTCCAGTGACACCACGACCACCACAATATTCGTAGAGCAAGCGCATTTTCCTTCATTGTCCGGCCTTGCCCTGAGTAGGAGTTGATTGCCCCGTTCTACCTACCTTGCCCTGCAGAGACAGCCACCTGTCGTGGCCCTAACCCACAAAGCGCGGGCTGTGCATTCCCGAGATACCTTTTCGGGTCAAACAACCCTTGAGTCAGAATGGTCGCAGGCATCAGGCAGGTCATTTTGGGTACAGTTGCTAGAAGATTTTCCATCGGGTTGATCGAATGCGGTTATGCACTTCAGGAAAACTAACGTTTAAAATATTGCATAATGCCAACTCGAAATTCAACAACCTAGATAAGATGGCTCCAGGAATAGCTCCAAAGTTAGAGATGAACTCAGAGCTCCTAGGAAGAAATTGAGCAAATATTGACACCGTGACTTAGTTTGAACAACTAGGTCGTAATTACCGCGTTGAGAAGTCTGTAACCGACAACCCTCGACAGCCGCTTAACCCGCACGACGACTAAGTAAAGATGGTTAGGTTCCCGTAGGTAGACAGTGAGAAACATCATCAAGTAGCTGTTGCGACGCTCTGCACAACTTTCCTCATCCCGATGCCCGCACCGTGTTCATCACAATCCCACCCTCTAAAAACCACCAATTCACTCAGGTCATACGAAACTGTTTGAACTTCAGAACGTTCTGAGTAGAAACCGGTCCATGCCCGACCGTCATTTATTGGTAGCGCTTCGTTTTTTGCGGATTTATCGATATATACTGCTTATTGAGCTACGACTATGATTTTTTGAAAACACTACTGTAATATATACGATATTTATAGTGAAAAAACAAACTTAAATCGAACATAAATATTTTTTCAGCTGATTGCATCACTTTTTTGGTGATTTAAAGTGTTTTTATTGTCATTTCCCGCTGACAAATATTACATGTTACCATCAATTGTTTGAAACTGCTCTTACGAACAATTTAATCAACATTTTTGCATCTGTTTTTGGGGAAAATTGGTATTTTTATCACTGATAAAACTGTTGTGAGTTTTGGGGGTTTGATTTTGCTCACATCCACATTTTGGCGTCCTTGTTGATCGGTAAATATTAAATTCTAGCCATTTTATCTTCTCGGCCACAACTGCACGGGCAAACTCATACGAACGCCGTGATCATTTGCTTGAATCGTGTTGTTTGAACTCATGAGATACGAAATGATTTGAAGAAAGCTCATTAATTTTTTTTCCAACAAACGCATAACGTTTCATCCCAATTCTCAGGAGTGAGATACGTAAATATCTAGTGCGTAGCAACACACAACTTTCCGCCACCCCTTTAAGTTCGAACACCAGCTGCATATGTGGGTATGTATCTTTCTTCAACGTATTTCTACAGAAACATTTATACATAACAAAATGTAGGGACTAGTTGGTTGAGAGTTCTTCATAAGTTTGATCGAAATCGTTAGAGCCGTTTCTGAAAAAATTGGAATACCGATCACTTAATATTCGACGAATCTCCATTCCTGAGTTAACTTGGCTTATATCTCCGTTCAACAGATATATACAGAAATGATTATGTAGCACGAAATGTGGCTATGAGTGACTAAAAGACACTCCATTAGAATTTATTACATCTGGTGAAGCAGTTACCAGGGAATTTGCGGAAATGTTCGAAAAAACGTTATTTTCGACACATTTTGATTTTTATCTCTGGTCAATGGACTGTCAGAGGAACATTTATTGTGAACACTATGTAGGTATTACCTATTCGAAAACATCTTGAAAGTTTGGTAATAATCGTTGAAGCCGTTTTGACGAAAAGCGGAAAAAACCTTTTTTGCTTCATGGGCCTATATCTTCGTTCACCGTATTTTCATGGAGGTATGTATGAGGAAGAAAAGTTAGGTATTTATTAGTGGAAGATAATTTGAAGTTTAATCAAAATCGTTAGAGCCGTTTTCGAGAAAAATGCGAAAAACCCTAGTTTTCGGTACATTTTCGTCCCCCATCCCCCTTCCCATTGACCAAAATCGTCCATAACCTTATTTTGACGTCTACAAAAAATAAGGAACAAAACAAAAAAAGAACCAGCTCAATCGGATCAGCCGGAACTCGGAACTTCAGACACACGGACCACGCGCCGAAATTATGTTTTTTAGACTCAGTAGGCCTCAAAACGTAAAGATCTGGAGAAAACCCTTTTTTTTTTTTTTGTTTACACGATTACTATACTTTCCTTCCCTTCGGATAGCGGAAAGTAAAAATTGAGCTACATTTTAATTTGACAATTCAATTTTACCCACAGTTCAAATACGGGAATTAAACTTGACTCGACGACAAAGGGAGCTTATGTTTGATGACACATTCTCGTCCCGGACTGCTCGAGAGTTCCCCAAGTTGAGTTACAGCCACTATGTGGATGCCCGTCTACTGTTTCAATTTGTGAGGTCCGCTTCCCGAGAAAGCCCTTCTGAATATTCTCCAACGTCCATCTACGAGGCAACGGAAATCATCCCGGAGGAACCGGTCAAGCGAGTGACATTCCCGTGCATACACTAATGCGATACACTCGAGTTCGCCGAATCAAAAGCGGCGTCCTCCGCCCGGAGAGAATTATTTAAGAACGTCCAGGATTTGACGATCAAGATACAACAGAATAATAAGTCGCGTTGTAACATATTTTGAAATAGTAAATGGTCAGTTCGCAGGCTACGCGCTGTTTAAACGCTTCTTAGATGTAAACGCCATTTTTTGGCGCTAAGCGGCGCATGAAAAATTGAACCGAAAACCCCAACATCATTTTGCCTTTGGAATAATTGGTAATTCATTTGGAGTTTTTTTTCTACCGCACGAGCTGGCCTCGCGATCATATTTCTACTTTCTTCAACAACACGAAGCAGGAATGAAAGTTAAGTAATCAGCTGAAAAAATGTTATTTTCTTCAGCTCTAGCGTTCCAATGGCTACCGAGTCTGTATTTTTTTTTTGAAATGGTCTGTGAACGCTATAGAAGGAACAGCAAGATTGAATCTGCGCAAACGAAATATTTGCACAGACATAGGACACAAACAGTGTAACACGTGTATTTGATTTGTGGTATGTTGGCAAAACATCAAATTGATCAACATTTTCGAAGGAAATAGAGTTTAGGGCTGTGTTTACTTTCCATGGCTCTTCAAAAAAGAAAGGAAGGTTATTTAAGCGGCTGAAAGCTCAGATCTTTACGTTTTAAAGCCTACTGAACCCGAAAATAGGATTTGGGAAAATAGTCTGCGTATGTGCTTTTTGAACGCGATCGAGCGCAAAGGGCCTGAGCCCAATCAGTTCAATTTTGATATCTCAAGAAACTGAGATAGAACATTTAGTGGATGAGAGAAATCCGCACAAAACTAACTATAGTTATCAAATTGATCAAAACGCCAAATTTTTTTTCTGTAACGATTTTCGTTAATTTTTTTTTAATTGAAAGCTCCAACTGACAAAAAGGCACCACGAAATTCTCATTTACGAGAAAATGACGAGAGCAGCACAACAAATTACCAAACATTTTGACATTTCACGATTTCAGTGCAGTTTTTCCTTCATAAACTTGAAGGTTACTAGAATGTTCAGGACGATGATCGTTTGACGACACAATAAATGGATATGTTTATTGGGGTTCAGACAATAACAACACAGGTATTTTGACGTTTCTTCGCTCCCTATAGACCCCAGATCGTCAAAAATGTCACCAGGTGTCAAAAGGACACATCAGCAAAAAAAAAAACTTCCTTTTATTCACTAACGGTTGCTTAGGTAATTTATGGTGCTGTAAACTTTATTTTTTTTAAGAAGGTTGGTTTTACTGTTTCGGGATTATAAGGGGAGTACTACGAGTTTACGGGAATGTTCGGAAAAATATTATTTTCGACACATTTTCATTTTTATCTCTGCTCAGTGGCCTGTCAGAGGAATATTTATTGAGAACAATACAAAGGTATTAACGATTCCAAAAAATTCTGTGAGTTTGGTGAAGATCGTTGAAGCCATTATATCAAAAAGCGTAAAAAACCTATTTTTGATTCGTAGGCCTATATCTTCGTTCACCGTTTTTTCATGGAGAAAAAAAGTTTTGCACTAACTAGTTGAAGATAATTTGAAAATTTAATCGAAATCGTTACAGCTGTTTTCGAGAAAAAGTTAGTAAATAAGACGACAGTGGTTCGATTTCTCAAATCCAACGTTCATCAAAGTCTGAAAAAAACTAAATAACAACGTTCAGCCGGCTTCATAATTTTGTTTTATAACTGAGGAACTCGGAAAAATGGTCTTCTTCTCAAGATTAGAAAATGTAATTGTCCTCAAATCAATACAAACTTAGGCAATTTTGAGACTGTACTGCTCAATCATTGATTTCAAAACTGCGTCCTAAGAAGGGCTGTTAGTATTTTTAAAATGAGGCGAGTTAACAATACCAAACCATTCAAACTAACATTGTGAATCTTCTAATGAACGAAATTCGGCGAAGTATCCAAGTTTTGAATTATTTTGACAGAACTTCATCACAATAATGTCGTTCACAAGTTGTAAACTTGGAGCGATGAGCGATCATAGACAAAAAACGAGGTCGTAAAAACGAACATTACGGAAACAAGCCGAGTGCAGTCGGAAAAGTGATTTTCGTTACCATCTTAATTTTTGTTCCCAGATCTTGAGTAAATAGCGCTCCTTTCAGCCGGAAAAACGAGCCACTCAAAAAATCAGCTTCTTTACCGAGAAAAAGCTCGAGTTTTTTCGCTCAAATCACGTCGGAGGACGAACGGAAAAAATCCGCCGGAGAAGGAGGAAAAGACCTGTTTGAAGGTCAGAGAAAGAAGAGGGGGCTCGCATTATCGCGCGAGTCGTTATGATTTATAAGGCGCATCTCCGTAACGTACCTTCAATCCATTCGAGCTTGTCCCAAAGAAAACAGTTTGATCTTCATACCTCAGGTAAGATGACAAATATTCGTTAAGTCGCGGAGTCGTGGTAATTACAGTATAAATGAACATTAGCTTGCTAGTACTTTCAAAATTGACCGCGAATTACGGAATATATCTTGAAGATACACATACTAGATGTCAAAGCTTTTGTATTTATTGATCCGCTACCAATCTTCAAAATTCACCAAAACTCTTTTCTAAACTCATTACACTATTAACATACTTCGATTCTAAACAACAACATTCTGGGTTTTGTTTAATTAAGTGAGCGGTTTAATATTCAAGACAGAGGTTCCATAATAATAATAGCTTTACGTGGCTTGTGGAACGTCAAATTAAAGACATATTTTTCACTCCTATTAGTTGTTTTTCGTTCAAATGCCAAGCTATGAAGCTTGAAACTTGAAAAAATAGCATTAAAACTCAACGACCGCAAGCACAATTTCAGTTAAATTAATCGCGAACGCGCTCCGTGTAAGCATCATTTTTTGTTTTTAGTAATTCATCATGTCATTTTGAATAATAAGTAGTTTTTCGTTTACGTTATTGCCTCAGTTTGATCGCATTCTTCTTACGCGTGTAATTATAGTAAGTCGTTATTACTCGCTTAAATTTCGGGAGGGGGAACAGGTTGTCTCGTACAGGTTTTATGTTTCATTGTGCACTATTGAAGACATTCAGTGGAGTTGATCGTAGGATCCAGACCAAATTTACAGTCGTGGACATAAGATTCAAGGTCTGGGGACATTCTAAATTCATATTTTTATTATAATCAAGTTGGAAGCTGTACATGCGGCAGCACTTTCTTAACGCATGGCGGTGAAAAACGCCCAACCGAAAAAGAGTTATCTCACTACATAAATCAATGACAGCCAAATTTCTCGTGTTGAGAATACTCGAATTGTTCTTGGAAGAGCTCAGGAGCGAATGGCTTCATTTTACGGGGACGCCAATTTGACAGTATTCAACTCGCTTAGTAACCAACTTGGCAGTAATATTGATTTAGAATGCGTTTCTCATAACTTATATCGTTACTGCAGGATGGTGTCACGTCGCTCTTCAGTCGCCCTGCTGCTGGCTCTCGTGGGTCTCGCTTACTCCTTACCGGTGGCTCATCATGACCACCCTCCCGTTCCGGAGAGCGCAGTTTGCGCTGACTCCATGGAAATCGGTCACCAAGGCATACCACAGAAATCGGAGTTCCCTTACGAAATCGCTCCATCGAAGACTAATCTAGCACCCGGCGAGTCCACCGATATCGTCATCAAAGGTGATTATGAGAAAGAGTATTTCGACTAGTTTATTTGAGATATATGCATTTAGCTAAGTTTCTAAAAACATGGTTACGCCGCAATGACAACATCTATGCGAGAAATGAATTTCACTCGACTTCTGCAAATGCTTGAAACTGCGTTTAGGTAACTCATACTGGCGAGAAACCACCACCAACCGAAACCGCACTCCCTGATTTAGCAAACTTGCATCGATGGTCTAATCCGCCCAAAACTAAGTATAGTTGTAGCGTTCAAAAGACCCATTATTCTCAAACAGCTTCATCAATTTTGATTAAATTCGATTTACAGACAGTTCCAAATAATTAACAATACCGTCACATTTTTATTGGTGGCAAAATGACTGGAGCAGCACAATTAACTGAACAGACCTGCAACGACACTGTTTGAAACTTTTTTGATAATTTTTGGTAATCTAATAGTTTTCGAGAGGTACGACACCGGGGTTTCTCTATCATCCACCGCTTTAACGCAACTCGGCCCAATATTTTGGAATCAATAGTCATAAATTAGTTTTACGGGATTTACAAAACGAATATGTTTAAAAATGTTTAAATGGTTTTGATAATTCAAACTCCTCAATTCCTCCTCCTACGTTCAATTGAAAACTTTGTTTTTCAATTCTTTCTAGGTCGTTCAAAATGCTATCGACAATGCTTATGTAGTTCGACTGTTTTTATTCCACAGAAATTCCGTGGTCACTTTTTCTATCGAATTGTATATCTTTTAGCGTGTCAAACATTAATACCGTCCGTGTATTTTCTTATTGTAATAAATTGTCGCAATAAACAGGTCGTTTTTGTTTTCAGGAAAAACCGACGCAGACCAATTCACAGGTCTCCTCATCCAAAGCCGCTGCGGCAATGAAAAAGCTGGATCATTTGTCGGCAGCAACCTTGATGCGAACAAAGTGAAATTTTTTGACTGCGGCAACGGCGAAAAAGTAACGTTATATGTCTATTCATGATAATGCTATAGCACACAACTGAAGCTATACTCAACTACAATCATCAAAACTACAGTCACAACGGAGAGAACCGTTTACTGTACCTATAAGGCCACTTCCCAACTGTAGGGCATCTCCGTGACTGGCCAAGAGGACTGTGAGAGGGCACACTAGGAGAATGCATCGGACAATCTGGAATGCAGCGGGAGTGAGGCACTCCAACCGCTTTATCTCAGAGCAAACACACGAGATATGACGTAGGATGATGGGGAGTAAGGACTTCAAACAGATACAGGTGATCATCACGGGATAGATCTGTTTCTTCAATAGATTACTGTCTCTAAAACCTCGACGAGGGTTATATCAGTCATGGAAGTGGCGGTTTTGCTAATATCCCCTGCAGCATTAACCAAACTCAGACCTGCGGAGGTACGGCAGGTATTTGGTCGTTAGCCAGTCTCTTGGTTGGCTGTTGCCCGTCGTGTGTGACCGAGCGGAGGTGGCCACCTGAAGAATCCCGTACCATCTGTGATTTCTTTATCTGGTTTCCCACGTTTCTTAGCCATCACCTTTTTCGTGAACTCGGCGAAACAGTCATAGGCTTACATAGTAGCAGTGAATGTTGCTAAGTTCGTCTGCCTACCCAACAACCACGCCCCAGCTCACTGTTGTAGAAACTACAGTGGAGCAGCACGTGGTTTTTTGTTTCCTCCGCACTGGAGGCGAAGATGGAGAGTCTTTGAGAGAAAAGAAGTGAAGCTGCCCATTGAAGTCGCCATGTACCGTAAAGAACTAGCCCGTCCAGTGGTCAGGCTCAACCCATTTTATTGAAAGACGTTCACGGTTGTTGGGGAAGAACTCATACAAGTCACGACCCTTCAACGAGGATTCCCATCTCTAACGCCCATTTTTCGATGACGGCACGTTTCAGTTCTGTGGCGAGATCTGCCCGTTTCACTCTCCACTTGTCAACCATGTACTCAACGGCCGAGTCAACCGGTACCACTGATCACTTGGTGTGCTCCTGTTGTTACAGTCTTATAGGCCTTGGAGAATATCGCGAGACACTCCAAAATGAACAAATACGTCCATGTTATGAGTGTAAACGACACCCCTTTTGGTGCAGGTGGTGTGTCACAAATGAAGAGACTCGAGTGAGGGCGTTTATTGGCCTTTTCTAAGGGCGAGCATCAAAGAAGACTTGCAAGAAATGTCAGGCATTCCTTAGGAAGCTAGGTATGGACCCGTGAGACATGAGCAGTCATCAAAATAAGGAGCAGTAAGGGTTATAAAACAAAAAGAAAACGTTGTTTCTGTATTCATGATAAAACAACAACGCTTCCTCTCAGAACTGAAGCAGCTATCATCACTTTAAACTTCCATCAACAAACGGAGAAAATAAGCGTATTCAAACGTGCGAACAACCGCACAGTACGCGCCTTCAGTCGCGAATAAATGTGGAATACAGTTCACACTAATATCAAAACAGAAATATTCACATTTCACAGTGTATCATTTAAGATGCACAGTATCCTGCGAAATTTAATTCGAACTCTTGAACACCACACCAAAATCCGTTTTGTGTCCCCAGATGCAAGTCGAGAATTTCAACATTTTTTAAGCTGGAGGCACATGCACAAACATTGCTCATTCACTTCGTTCAATGACAGTTTATGTTTTTGCAGAACGGAACTCGAAAACTAATTAAATTTATACCATGTTCCCTTCTATTCAGCCTAAACATAGATGTAGCTCGTTAAGAGACGAACGCGATAACAAGACGAATTCGGATCCTCCTTCCACCGAAATAATTTTATGAAACTCTACCATTACCGACACAAGAACTAGGAAGTTATGTACTCGTAGTACCACTGTTGCTGCCCTGAGATTTCCTCTTTATTCGTGTAATGAACTGAGTCTGGCTTCATTCACTCTGGGGTTGAGTGCGGATGAGTTGTCTGTATTCTAGGAAAATATTGGCGAATGCAATAGTTAGGGTAGTTCAGGGTAGATATACCCTCAAACCTTGACTAGCCGCTCATTTTGGGTAGAACTGCACTTAACGATGACCCAAGGACTGCAAAGCAGTATATTTCAAAATTCATAACGGATTAATTTACAGTAACTTTTCCGTGTGCTGCTTCATGGTCTACAATTGTCTATTTACAGAGCGTGGCGTTGTTCATCACGATGGACAAGAAAGCTGAAAAACAAGCGGTTTTCAATTGGACTGCACCAAAAGGGAAATCTAACTGCTCGATAGACTTTTAGTGAGTATATTTCAAACATTGTGATGCTCCGATAACCTTTATTTTAGGTATTATTTCGACTTAGTTCTAGATACGTTATTCTTGTTTTATCGGAGGGCTGGAAGAGCGTTCAAAATAAATCTGAAAACTATTACACAAAAATAACGACAACGCATTACACAATATTCAAGAACGTACAGTGGCTGTGTAATGACTTTTAATGCATCAGTTCGTATTAATGATATGCTGATGACGTCCTAATACTCGTTCACCCCTTTGCAGCATTATATCAACTTCTTTTTTTTACTGCTTATGACAATTTAGAAACCCCCCCTGCAACCCAATCGGGTCTATTGTGTACGTTTGCCAGCACCTCAAGTGCCCTCGGTTCCACCCTAAGATCTTATAGTCTGGTGAGAAGTTTTTAGTACGCTTCCCGCCATTCTCGTTCAAAGCGCAAGGTGAAACTAAGGTACATCCATGGAATCTTGCTCAGGTGGTAACATAGGGGGTATTGACCCGTGAATTGGCCACGCAACATCCGTATATATTCTTTCTCCAGACTGAGGATCTCCTTCAATCTCTCTAATGAATACTCTTGACTGCCTTCGGCCAAGTGCATCTCCTTAGTAGCCATCGTTGCCTTGGCAGTGTACAGGAACGCGGCCCCGCGGCCCGCTGCCTGGTACAGGGCGGTGGTCCTTTTGAAGATTGCATCAACTAACTTACGCGGTGCACTTGTTAAGAGTACGCTACCGATACAAAAGCGTTTTTCCTCCTCGACTTTTCACCATTTGTTTATACGTCATGGTGTGTTCAACATTTTACGGTGTTTACTAGACATGAACCAAAGAATCAAATTTTAAAGCTACGTTTCTGCCGTATCCCGCATAGACGTAGATCTGAAACACCCCACATCTAGGAATTCCTACACCGCTTCTGCCCCTACCTGTCGTATTCTTGGAAACTGCTTTGAGCCCTGTAACAACCTCGTGTTGATAAATCCGACCTTACTCGCCTGGTGAAACATTTGAGTTGGTTTCTCCATAGTTTGTCATGGTTTTCGGCGGGCTGCCGATGGTGGCAACCCTGTTGCCGCCACCCGTGCAGTTTGCTGCAGATTATAAAAGCGGCCGAGCCACATTTTCGGCAGAACCGCTGCCTGCGCCGCTCAAGAATCTCTCCCATTTTTAAGCTGGTGAATAATTACTCAAAGTCCCTATATATTGTGTGAAGTAAGGTAAGCGATCGGAGCTTGGTGTTTCAAATTCCCCATTGCCCCTTTATTTGTCATTTACTACAATCCGAGCATAGGTTATTTGTTTCATTCTAAAAGGAGTTCATTTCATTTCATTTCTATTTTTCCCTGATTAAATTCAAGTGGGTCCTGGTTGGTTTATAATTTCATTTCCCAGTACCATCCTGAGAGGTATTATTTTGTTTATTTTACATCAAGTGAGTATATTTAACTTGTTCGTTTTTGGGGCCCTGACATGACATTCACTCGTGTCCTGTCCGCGGGTTATTCAGTAAAGAAATTCCCCAAGTACGTCACAAGTTCGATACGATATTTCGCTAAATGAGAGGGGGATATAGTTGCTACACTCATTTATCCATTCAAATAAAAATATAAGTATAGTTTGGGAAAGTGTATGTAGGAAATAGAACAACACAACTGAACTGCCAGATAATCATTCTATTTTCATTACAGCGCCTCTGTCGTCAAGGACTACGGAACCTATTGGGTGAAGCACAAAGGAGGCGTGCCAGTTACCGTTAGCAACTAAGTTACATACGTTAATTGTTGTTCTTTCAATCAGTTATTCGTCATTGTTGCTTTGGTATCTCTAGTGCATTGAGATCTATGTGGTGTGATTCATTAAATATATTCAAGATAAGTATGTACACTTCCATAAATTCATTTGTTACTTTCCTTAGCCGTACGTAGTAGGAACAAAAGATGTGTAATCGACTGAAAATGTTGATTTGGATTTTTCTTCAGAACGTAATGTTTCGAGAGCTACTTAGCTCCAAAAATACCGTTTGGGGATATGGTCTGCGTGTCTGCATATCTTTCTGGTCCGTGAACGCGATATGAGAGTAGTACTGGACGAGTCAGGTCATAGAACGTTAAAAAGAGGGTTGGAGCAAAATCGGCGCCGATTGAACGTTAATTATGCAGATCAAAGACATTTAGGGGCCCGTTGAACTGTTGAATTACTTCTTTTGTTGTAAATTCCTCGTCAAAGAGCAGCTGTTTCAGCACTCGTTGGCTACATCGAAGTTGGAAAGCAGAACTGCTACACCGAAATCATTGCCTGTGTCAGTGTCCACAGCGTCGATACCTGGTAATTTAAGAGAACGCATGAGTGATGTGGAAACTGCACTTGTAGACCTGCAGCATCAGTTTATTTCTTCCATTCAGGAACTCAAAGGAACTAACGTGTCCTTCCAAGCAATTGGCAGGTTCTTAAAAGCTGACGAAGCGCTTCGGCAGCATCACGGCTCTGTTCATTTCATTCTTCCTCCGTCCGTAAGGCAAAATACCTACGATTGAACTTTCACGGCGCCTCAACTAATGCCCTATGATGGGAGCATCGCCTGGAAAGAATATATAGGCCACTTTAGGCACTTTCCCAGATCACTGGTTAAAGTGAAGTCCGGAATGGTCAACAATTAGCGAGTGCCCTCCGAGGTTCAGCACTGACCGTACTGACTGATCAACCTTTAGCTGAACAACAACAGTTGAACACATTAACATAAGCACTGTCGGATCGATTAAGTCAAGCAATATTGAAACACAATCGGCAAGCTACTCTGGATGCTAGGCAACAAAAAGAAAATGAACTTGTTGATTGAGTAAACATCGATATTGAGAAAATAACACGTAACGCATATCCTACCCGGCCACTTTCTTACCGTTATGTTTGAGCTGTTCGAGCTACGGAACTCCAGAACTGGGGCGTTTCCTTGCCATTGGTGGTCCGTTTCAAACAATTCAGGACGCGTTGATACGTGCTCGAAGCTCCCTTACAATGTGACGCTAGACCCAACATGTATGTTCCAGCTTCCACTGAATGTTGGCATTTCAATAGGACTGTCACAAAGAAACTCATTGTCCAAATAAAAGGTCTACTGGCCAGAAAAGGAAGATGCGAGGGAGACAAAACAGCGAGACGGAAAACTGAATATGGCCAGGGGAATGGATCAGAAAAATATCGGCCCAAAAGCTTTTATCAAAACACATTGACACAAAGAAGGTGCTCGTTTGGTAGAGACCACTTTGGACAAACAGATGTACTTCTTCCTTCTGGATACGGGGACATCAGTATTAATATTACGCCCCGACGTAGCTGAGAAGCACCGCCTAAGAAAAAGTTCATCCCAATTCGCAAGGCTGCTCACTGCTACTGGAGAAAGAATGCCAGTTCTCGGAGAGTGCAGAGTTGAGATTACTGTCGGGTCTCTACCAGTGATGAAACACAGATTCTTGGTGGCACGAATTCAAGACAAGGCTATCCTGGGAACTTCTTGAGAAAAATATGGGCTCGAGTTGGCCCATAGCCAAGCTCAGTAGAGCTACATTGAACATTGGGTGCGAAGGTCCATCGCTGGCTATGTGTGACACACGTTCTTCGTATGTCACTAGGACCATCACAGTTGTCAAGTACTACTCCAGAATCTGAGGATAATTCATCAGCTGATCCCGTTTGGCTAATCCATACTTGATGCCAGAATCTACTGACTATATTTCTGTTAGGACATGCCTTCGATGCTGTTAGGCCATATTTGCGGGGAAGTCAATAGGTCGAACAAAAATTGTGGAACATTCCATAAATATTGGTGATATCCACCTTATTAAACAGTCACCAAGAAGACTCCTTTTTTCTCAGGTTGTTCATGAACTCCTTGAAGAAATATTATCCCAAGGCGTGATTGAGCCATCGAGGAGCCCATGCCTATAGTTCTAGTACCCAAGAAAGATGGGACGACCCTGTTCTGAGTTGACTACAGACGGCTACTCCTTCCCTTGTGCAGTGGATAGGAACCAAGATAGCCAGAACAATGGGCCATTGATCATTGAAGGGGTCGTTATCGGGGAGCGATATTGAAGAGGTCAGCGAGTTGATCTTTGCAAGATCTCCTTATCTTCCCCCTTCTCCCCCTTGTGATATCTGTAGCATAAATCCAGTGGGGACATCGGCATGTTGAGTTTGCGTTTAGTGTCAGGAGTCAACTGAAGATAGGGGGGGGGAGGGTTGCTGTTGTCAAAGTTAAATGGCGTGAGCTACGCTTCGCGATTGCCTCGTCCCTCTGTGAAAAAACCGCGTGCAATCTTTCAAAGATCAACTCGCTGACCTGACCCCGATAACGACGCCCATTGTCCTGACTGGTTTTTATCTACTAAGGAAGTTAGGTCGTTTTTAGGGCTGTGCTCTTACTATCGCCAGTTTGTGCGCAACTTCTCTGAAGTTGCTCGACCCCTCACACGTTTAACGGAAAGTGACACCCCTTTTCAATGGAATAATATCTGTCAGGAACAGTTTGTCAAACTGAAGAGTTTATTAGCCTGTATAAGCCAACCCTAATATGCCAGAACCTTTTATTCTCGACTGTGATGCCAACGGACATACAATAGGAGCAGTTCTTTCACAAAATGCAGGTAGTGAAGAACATGCAGTGGCTTACTACTGCAACACATTGTCTCGCCCAGAACAGAATGGTTGTGACACGTCGAGTACTCCTCACAGTTGTTAAGAGCATTCAACATTTCCACCATTATTTATACACAGCACTGTTCTTACCTAGGACAGATCACCCTACCGGCTTGTATTACATCCTTCAGAAACCCAGAGGGCCGATAAGCCAGGTTGTTTGAAACCCTCCAAGTTTATGACTTCAACACAAGGGAAATGATCCGACGTCCATGTGCTACAGACTTTCGATACTGCGACTTCAACAGAACGAAAGGTTGATCCGGTTATTGTTGAGCTGCTGCAGATCAAAAAAAAAATAGAACCGAAGAGACTGTGGATTGGAGAACCGATGGGACTCAAAAACTTAAAATTCAAAACGATCAGCTCTACCACAAAGGGAAGCAAAAAATGGTCAAATTTGGTTACAATGGGTTGTCTGTCCCACAAAATGAAGTCGCAAATGTTCTACGCGAACCAACCACTCTCCAACCAGCACCAGAAGCTCTCTGGGGGGATTTCTAAAAGAACCGCGGTCCCCACGAGGCCAAACCCTTGGCTTCACGACCGGCAATACCACGCCCTAAAGGCTCCACGCTGCCGGCCACGGGCTGAAGCCCCTGGGGTACACATTCTATACGGCTGCACCATGATTAGCTTACAGACCTTAATGGCGGGCAGGCCCCAGTGCCGGAATTACCAAGAGGCGTTCCACCGGCACCTACGCTTTATCTCCATGGGGTTTCCGGGGGTTGGACTTGCCCCTTACGCCCCGCGGAGAAGGGGGCCACGCCTGAACTGCGATCCCCTTTCTGACGTGAATAGGGTGGACTACTTTGATATTCGGCCACCCCCGACCACGACCCACCCCACTCACTCTAATCTAACAACACACTCACACAATAAATACATTCAACCCTTAAATGCATTCACACATTTTCCCGTAGGTCCAAGGGCGGACTACTCGATATTCGCCCCCCTGGAACCTTCCCTACACTACCTATTCCTACCAATACACACAAACACAAATACGTTCACAACACCAATCACCAACCCAAGCCCATGGAGCTTCTCTCTGAAATCTCCGTGGCTGGTGACGAGCTGTGTGGTGTAGAATCCAAATCCCATCCAGCGGGCCTCTATCCTTTCCCTAACCTTTGGCAGCCTTGCCTACGTCCATCTTCCTTTATCACTGTTATCCCACCTTTCCTCCCCTCATCGACCCCTTCATGTTGACAATCACATGACTCCCCTGTACACTGAGTGCTCGTCGATGATCATGGCGTGAGGCAGACCACATCAATTCCGGAACTCGAAACGCTACTACACCTTGTGTAAAACGTGAAGTTACGTTTTACCAAAATTAAAATGAACCGTCAGAAAAATTAATGGGTTAGTAGCCAAAGCCACAAAAATCGTTTGAAAGAGTGTGCCAGATATATTGTTACTGTTTTTAGTTCGTTTTCACATTAGTGTATCAGTAAGGGAGCTGAACACGATGCAACCCATGAATTTATCAAAACTTTGATTCTGTGAACAATTTTTCCAATCGAGCTAACGCTTTTAAAGAAACGTTCTGAATCAAATAGCGTAAAATCATAAACAGCGCTTAACTTGCAATACTTCAGCCGTCGATACAGTTCGCTGACTAAAAATATTTTATTGATTTGAGTGTATTATCAATAATCCTTGGGATGGGAAAGCTCTCTTCATTTTTTTATTTATGTAACACGGTTGCATAGTAATTTGATAGGTTTCTGGGTAACATCCAGCAACTAACGAGAGTGCGGAAGATTAGCTTTAGTTCGAGCTGATTGCTTGAAAATGGTATTGGAGGGAGAAAATAATAAAAATTTACCGTTTTGTGAGTTGACAAACTTCTTGTTTTCAACTCACCTTTGACACTTGGGATGGGTGTAGTTTCTCGAAGAAGAGGTGTAGTTTCTCTCACTTTATAAATGAATCACGGCAAACTTTTTCGTATTGAGAATAGTGGAGTTGTTCTTGGGGGAACCTCACTAGCTAATAGCTTGCTTCACTTTATAGGGAAGCAAAATTAAAGCCAACTTGCCAATAAAATTGATTTAGGATGTTTGTGTTTCGTGGCATTGGAGGAATACATTATAACAATTTGTTCACAACGTAGTTTGATGGATGTATCGTTACTGCAGAATGCTGTCACGTCGCCCATCAGTCCCATTGCTGATTCTTGTGGGTCTGCTTACTCCTTGCTAGCTGCAGGGACCATGGGTATCGTTTACCCACTCATCATCCAACGGCACTGATTTCTCCTACATAATTGTTACGCTGAAGACCACTGCTCAGCGCAAGCTGAAACAGTCTGGGTTTTGTGACCTCCGAATGCCCACACCTGCCTTAACAGTACTACCTGGTCCTAACGGCAAAGTCATTGTTTTCTCGAACACCTGTCCTCAAACCCTTTTGTTACCTGTAGAAATTCCACCTCGTCAGTTATTTCCAAAGTGACAACGGATTTCCCCTGACCTGGCTTTCCCATCGATCTTTTCCCACTCCTCAATTTTAGATTCCTCTCCACAACAGACAGCTCCTCCGAAACACATTCACCTACGAAATCTCGTGAATGTCTCCCAACACACTCCTTCCTTCCTTGTACGACCAGTTTCACGCCTTCGGAGCTCCCCTCGTTCGCGCTTATATACTCAAATCATATCCTGTTCTAGTCACCTCTTCTTTGTACATTTAAATCTTCAAATCTTGCGATATCCCAACTGTTCAAATTACAAGTTCGTGCTAAACCAATCTTCATGATTCATTCAAGTCTACCCTGGTGCAAACAACTCCTGCTCCAGGCGAAGCCACCGAAACCGTCTTCAAAGGTGATGATCGGAGAGAGCTGTCTGACGGATGTATCTCAGATACAAGTGCTCAGGTATGTTTCTAGAAACACAACCACGCTGCACAATCTACGATCATAGAGTGTGATTGAAGAATGAATTTGGTTGACTTTGTGCTGTTCTTAACTGTGTTCAAGGAAATTCCTGGTTCAGTCGCTTTATTAATTTTCAGTTTTGTTGGCATTTATCATCCGAAGACATGCCATTGCTTCTAAACCACTTACTCCCAGTGTTTGTAGTCTCCGTGCAGATATCTCCAAATACCCTACTTAGGTGAAGTGCACTTGATTTTGTATGGCGTGAGACATCCGTTGTGTGACTACAGTTTCTTAAACACTTGTTTGTTGACGCAGAGGTGGAGGTTGCTCTAATAAAGCCAATTACCTAAGTGATAAAAAAAAGTCGTGTAATGCGTAGAAATTAGAAAAAAACGAAAATTAGTAGCCATAGTTAAGTGAAGTTAATTAAAAAAGAACTTGAAGTCCTTGGACTTGAAGTGTAGTGATTGATGTTCGTGTGAAAACTGAACGTCAGGTGGGATGGTGATGACCCAGAAGAACTGAACTAGAAATGAGAAGAGTCGATCTTCGGAGAGGTGAGAGAAGTGGGGATGGAGCAGACAGAAAGCTACATCACGGTCAAAGATTAATAACTAACGCAGCAGTTGTTTTTTAATGCGTACGTTTGAATGCTTTCTTGACCTGAATTTCGTCAGTTTTCTTCAAATTCATACGAATTATAGTTAGAGTGACCGATGAATAAATGTTTTTCCTCATAACTGGCGGTGACAATATTGATTACGTCTTTTTTATGGGTTGCTCCGGAAACAGTAATAAAAATATTTCATCCGTAGGGAAAAGAAAGCAGCGATATAAACCATCAAAAACTTCCATAAAATTTTAGTGGTTTGTTCATCATAAATCGCTCACATGACACTACGCTCTCAAAAAAATTGAGAATGGTAGTCCAATAAGCTCCGGAGCAATCGCAGAAATTCATAACTCATACTGATATCGTGTCTAACTTTTTGTTGTATTCCCCCTTATAATTTTACAACTGTAGACATGAACATTCTTCAAAAAGTCTTTTTTGATTACCTTCACATTGTCTCTTCAACGATGGCCGTGTCATTTATTTATTTATAACATTCAACAGTGAAAAAAAATAAAAATAAAAATACGGCAATATATGTCACAATAAATTGGCACAATTCAATCAGTAGCAATCCTGAGCCAACAAGTGGAGATCACAATAGCCGTCGAATTTTGGACCTAAAAGAGTCTTTCGAACACAACAGTAGGTTCACCAAATCATCGTGTGACAACCTGTTGAAGTCCCCTTGAAAGCGCACCATGGGATTATTGCGGAGATAGTTGGTCGAAGAGGTATAGACATAAAAAGGCTGATGGAGTCTGGTAGCGTATGAAGGGGCGTAGAAGTTCACCTTGGAAAGCAGATACGGACAATCCAGTCGACCCGCTGTCAACCCATGCAGGAGAAGCATGTCCGCCTCACGTCGCCGATTCTCCAAAGAGGACATGACTACCCCCCTGAGCGCCACTGCGCAGGAAAAGTCCTCTCACCTATCGCCTCTCTTGTAGAACACATAGCGCAGGAAGTGGCGCTGAACACGCTCCAAGGTATTCTTGGCATTGGTGTACCACGGTGACCACACAGGGGAGGAAAACTCGAGAGGTGTACGGAAAAGGGTGGTGAATAGCAGCTTAAGAGCGTTTGGTTCCTTGAAATCCCTCGTATTTCTTCAAAGAAAGCCACGTTTTCTCATTGTGTTTGAGCATATTTCACCAATATGGGCTGAAAACCTAAGACCTGCATCGATCAAAACTCCGAGATCCCGCACTAGGGTTTTACGCCCCTCCTATCGAGTAGTCATGCTGTAGGCTGGATACTCCACAACTGACCACTGAGCACTTATCAATATTCAGGCTAAGCTCATTCTTCGAATACCATCCATGCAAGGCTGTTACAGCATTCTGAAGAATCGCTCATTGAGACCACACTCAAAAAAATCTTCATATCATCTGCGAATAACAGATGTTCCACAGTCCCCTCAAACAGTTTACTCACGTCATCAATTAAAATGAGAGATAGAAATGGGCCCAAATGTGATCCCTAGGGCACACCCGATGTGGCGACGAACGAATCAGATACTCGTACTATGTCCCTCAGTCTGACAACCAGACGACGGCCCAGCAAATAACTCCTCAGCCATGCAAGTAACGACCCAAAAAAAAACCAAAAGCCACCAGCTTTTCAAGGAGAATTGCATGGGAGACCCTGTCGAAGGCCTTAGCAAAGTCCGTATAAATACTGTCTACCTGGACACCATCAGCAAACGCTTCCATTACAGTATGTTGAAATGTCAACAGATTTGTTGCGCAAGACCTACCAGACATAAACCCATGTTGGTGCAACGATAGATGGGGATGCAGCAAAACTGCAATCTGTTTCTCCATAATCTGTTCCAATACTTTAGGTAATGTGCTCAGAGAACAAATTGGACGATAGTGGTCTATTCTTGCTCTCTCGTCACTCTTTGTCATAAGTAGTAGCGGCCCGATAAATTCCGTAATTTTATGGACTACCAGTTCCTACATAAAATGGTTCATAATGTTCACGCATGTACGTATTTTGACTAAGGAACCAAAAAAAAAGCAAAATGCTAATCCTGTTTGTGCATCGCTTGGTAAGAAGGTTCGAGAGCCCCACTCACGTGACACCACCATTCGCAAAACGATTATTGTGGTGGATCTGTATGACGAGGGTTTAATAACGCTTATGAAATAATTAGAAGCAGCCCCAGAAATTCCAGAATTCAAACAGCTGCCGTTGCATCATGGGGAACCGTGGCGAAATGCTCATCCTGTAAGTGCACCGGCTGTTATCTACCAGAGATGTGGTTTTCGATGTAGGGAAAATACCAAACATCCAAGGCAACAAGAATTGATTTTAAATTGTAATTTTACTTTGACTCATTACAAATGAAACAAGGAGCTCCTTCTAAGACGTAAACGAAAATTAAAGAAAAGAAAGAAAATTAAAGTGTCTGGCCGTAATGGTGATTAAGGGAACGAAATCTCGCAGCTGCAGGTGTCGGACGCCCCTGATGCACTTTGGGAGAACGCGTCGGCAGAATGGCTGGTAGCTATGTCCCAACTGACTCGAAGATGATGACGAGAGATGAGAACGGTTTGATGCAGTCGTACGATTCGATGTAAACTGGCACCAATGGGATACTGATGACCCAGTAAATGTTCAGAAAACAGATGTCGTCGGGATTCTGATGACCCTTATTCGATCTAATGGTAAGAAGAATGGAGATGTGGTCTGGCGAGATTCTGATGACTGCGCAGAGAACAATACTGGCTACGGCTGGTAATCTGAGTCACTAGGTGCCGTCAACTCGAAGTGTCTGGTGGGAGAGACAGCGAGTCTCAGCAGGACCCAAGTTGATCCAAGTTGCTGGAGATCGGCGGCTTATCGCGCACAAAGCACACACGAACACTTACACAACGTCGACGGAGGCTTATTGCGTAAACAAAATAGATTTCAGCGTGTAAAATAAACAAAACGCTTCGGCGTTGACACCGGCTGCTAAGATTGTTTGAGAGCCCCTTGTCTCAGTGTGAACCTCTCAAAAAAACCACTCATGTAGGTGGTAACTAACTCGAAAAGTCGATAGCATAAATGGAACGTTTTGCATAACAAAATTAATGAAGACAAATGTGCACTGAGATGCATTTGATGAGCCCATGTCGAAGTAATGCCTTCAGGGAACTGGAAAGCAGTTCGTTGTAAGATAACAACCTGCTTTATTTCCTAGTTATGACAGTTTCTTTCCAACTAAACGAGGGCAAGTAAGGTAAAAACGTTGCCGACTACTGCGGAAAATGTGTACAGATATGAATAGCCTTCTTTGCATTCTCTTACAGAAAAAGGTCACTTTATATCGGTCCATCATCGAAGGCAACTTAGGAGGGTAGCCTTTCTATATTTTTCTTTCTCGTAAGGCAAAAAAGATACGAAGCCCAACTCGAGATATACCGTCCTCTGGAAAGTGCATATGCAGTTTTGTATCGGAGAAAATAAGCGATTCCATTGGAGTTTAAGAGGAAGGAAAAGAACGACTAGAGTTGTTCTAGAATTTCAAAATTAGAGATTAAGATGGATTTCAAAAGCAATAAGGGAAGATTGACGCCGCTGTGTTATGAAAAATCTTCTTCAATCTCACACTCTTGGTCTTATTACTTTTGACTTTATAGTCGAATTAAAGCGATGAAGATGAACTGTTTGACGAACTCGGGCCAGGTTAATTCAGTAGAAGATACTCCGGTGAATCAGTTTCTTAAAAAATATTGAGCCAACCAGCACAACTCGTACAATTTAAAACGAGAGACTAAATGTTCCGTTTATTCCGTAATTAAACTCCAGAACTTCGTAATCAGCCAAACCCTCACAAATAACATAAATAAACACAAGCCAAGTGAACTGAACACGACAGAAATTAATTATGCATCGGAGGGTTTGAGGAGGGGCCTTCCGAAAAAGAACTTCCTTTCTTCACAGTTCTCAACGTCTGTCAACTTGTCCCAACTACGAAAGAACCAGTCTGACGCTAATTTCATCAAACTTCCTGAATGAATTCGCAAAATGACCCTTCATCTCATTACAATTCCCTTTTCACTGCTCTTCACAAGAAATTTCCATCAGAATATGTTTGAATCCGCGAAAATGAGAGGGGAATACGTAATACGAGAAGAGGCTTTTCGGGTCTGAAGAAAGCATTAACAATCTGCATGAAACTGCCGCGAGAGTAACCGAGGTAACCGCCACGCACGACATTCTTCTTGAATTCCCGAGCTTTGTTGAAGTCAAAACCCAAGAAACGGCGAATATAATGTTCCGCCTTGTCTGACCTCGTTGCGTCCGAATGGATTATTTATTCGGGATCAGGTGGCATTTCCATTTCCCTGGCTAATAGCTCGCCGTCGCATTATTGCGGTGATTAGCTGGCACGAAAGATGATCAACGAAACTAGAGACTTTTTGTGGGGAGATAGATCAGACTATTTCGGTTTTCATTCCTGTCATTCCTATCATCACCCTAATTTTTAGGATACCTCGGTGGGCTTACGCTTTTGTTAAGAAACAAAATATTAAGTGCCCCGCATCACATAACTTTCCTTAGCTCTACATAAATGTCTGGTTTTCATTAATTTTGCTACTAATTCAATTTATTTTTCACTCAGTCCACTTCAACCTGGTAAAGTAACTTCATAATGACAGAAAGCGGTAGTGCTTACTGTTTACCGGAATTTATTGTGCTACTCGTAGTCATGCTCTGACCACTACTGAGAAATTGATACACTGAAAATTGATGGGGCTGTCGACACGATTTTTTTAAATTAATCCAGTATATACTTTGGAAATACTGGTAAGTGAAACCTCTGGATAAGCGTACTGGTGAATGGGACGAGAACTGAGAGTCAACTGCAAAGGTGAGGTGGCAAGTAAGAGCTGGAGAAGTGGGATGAGGGAAGTGGTTGAGGAAAAAAGCACTGGAGGTTACGTTAGAGAGAAAATTCGTTGTTCGGCTTGGATCAGAGCTTGAAAAGTCACGGAGACTTGTTGGTTGACAGGAGCTGAACATGACAAAGCTGGGGAAGACCCGCAAACCAGAGGCCACTGAACCGCTGACCACCAATATGGCACAACCAATGTCAATGGGGCACCAATATGACTTGAGCGGAGCAACAGCCAGTTTTTGGGAGAATGAGGAAAAAATGGTAAATTAGTCCAAGAGCGGGTAGTAGTGAGTGTTCAGGCAGCTACACCACTTATGGTATCTACTCAGAGTACCCATTAAGAAGTTTTATATTTTATTTCTTTTCGATGTGAGTGACGTCAAGACACCAGCCATCACCAGCTCTCCAGACGCCATTTTTATTCCAATTCCCAATTCTACCTAGCTGCGAACCGACACGTGCACGTTAAAACTTATATTAATAAGAAAAGGGTGGAGTAATAGCTAAGTGAAAGGTCAGTTCAGGAGGCAACTGAAACTCTTCAGAAGTTTCCTAGATTTAGCCAAGGGACTGCAGAGGTGAGGTTTGAATCGTATTCCGTTGTGTGCAAACGCCTGAGTTAGCGGCAGGTTGGGTACCAATGAAAACAAAGCGGATACAGGACCTATCAGGAGTTGGTGGTACCCTCTGAAACCTTACTGGGATTATATCAGTCGAAGGAGAGGGAACGTTGGAATCGCTATTATAACTTCTCCCTTTTTGTCCAGTGGTTCTCAATCTAATCAGTAACATACAGTGTCCACTAACTCAAAGGGCCCCCTTAACACAATGTAGAAGGATGGGCTGGCTGTTTGTTCCTTTATTTCTTACAGTCAATCATCGTGGCCTTCATTATTCCACCATGTTCACCATAACTGTAACTTGGCAGACATTAGACAGGTTGGCGCGTGTCCTGTCAAATCATGTGTTTGATAGTACCCAATTCTGGTACTACATTTGTTACTTTGCTTCAGATATAAGACACACGAATGTACCACAATTTGTAGGAGAGCGTAATGTGAGAATCATATGACAAGACCAATCGCACATAGCACGCCCTCAGTGCAATAAACATACTTGACTTTCAGTTCAAAGTATAAAACGACGTTTTCGTCATATCAATCACATTCTAAGAGGAAAATAGTTTGGATCTTGTTCTGGTTTAAGGCATATGTTACTCAAGAATTCCGTTTCAAGCACCGAAACATACGTATATTATGTATTCATTGACATTTTTTCACTTTGCAGTGAAAATTTCCTCATTCACGCGCAGTTATCACTCTCTTCGGGTCGCAGTATCCCGCAAGTCCTGTACTCCACGTCTCCCAGCGTCATACCTGGACGACATACTCAGGAAACGTCCACCAGCACCATACCAGGACTAACATACAGCCGAAGGACAATTGGGCAAAGAAGAACCACGAACATTAAACTTCGCTCGAAGAAAAGTGCCAAGTACCAGATTAATTTTCCTTTTGCTGTAGACATTTCCCGAGCAGTAACTTTATTTTCTATTTACTTTTATGAGCTCAACGATCAATTTATTTCCAACATTTTACTATATTAAACCTTTTGTGTGCAAAATCTGGTTGGATAAGCATTCACCACTTTGTCACAACAGTGAGCAATTCATAATGTTGTTTAGATACGCATGAGACGCCGATATGTTTGTTCGACGCAAAGTGCCAAATTGGTTTGAGTCTTTGACCACTGACTTCCCCGTGTCATTGTCTCTGACTATTTCAATACCTGCCCCTCACCTGCGAGAATCCCTCAGCTGCGGTTGGTTGGTTCTAACAGCCCTCTTTCCCAGGTTTTCCCCTTTCATTATTTCTTTCTCCCCAATTTCATTTTCCTATCGACGACAGAGCTCTTCCAAAATCATTTTGCTTCCAATTATCACCCCAGTAACTTCTCGCTCTCTCATACAGTTGCCCGCACCAGTTCGTGCGTTCCGAGTACTGCCCTTGTGTCGCCCATTTGTCCTCCATCTCAGCTCAATTTTCACTCAACTCATTTCCGCACGTATATTACAGTCCCCCTCACGCTCACCGAGTTTCATTTTTATTTCGATCCTCTAGCTCCCCCTCTCGTGCGCCCAACAATGTTAATATTTGAGGAAAACTTGTTGTGTCTAAGCTATTTATTCGATTCAAACAAGCGTCTCCTGTGGAAGATATTTTAATGAGACGCCAATACACGAATAGCAAATATTGCTATGAAATGACGTGTGGTAGGCTTCTATGATACTTCGATCTTTAATCCAGACCCACTGTCGACGTTTTAATTCCTACTGTACAGAGTGGCGTCTACTTCCACTCCCACTCATCTCTCATGGTGTAAAAACAACTGCGTGATATGCCCGCTGCACATTTTGATTTCTTTTTTGCTCCGCTCGCGTCTACGATGTTGCAGAGCGCGTGAGAGCGGGATTCAAAATTTATTGCCCAGAATCACGAAAAGCCCGAGTGCTAACCGCCTCGCTATTTATCCGCTCGTGAAAGACGACCGTTGTAAATTCGTTCGCCGGTTCGTAGTTGGACTTGGCTCAATCAATTATTCTCCAGCCGTTTCTGAACCGGAGAAATGTTTTGCTGCTCGATGCAAATGGAGGAACTACCATAAAAACCAAACGTGCAGCTCTTCTGATGAGCGCGTATTCTGGGATCATCATTTGGAACCCACCTCACAACTCGTGGAATTTGTCATTCCTTGTTTTGGTTGATTATTCATTCATGTTTCCGGTCAGGAAAATTTTGTTACACCCCCCCCCCCCACAAAGTACTTCACGTGCTGAAAAATCTGTTCTTTCGGACAAAAGTCCCATTTAGTATCGAGTTGTGCCCGCCTGCTCAACAATCCGATCGGACAAAGCCCATATTACGGGCAAAAAAGGTTAAAAAAATTAACAAAAACTCAATTTTGGCAGTTTGATCGCAAATACGCCGTGGTATCGTTTTGGAGGTGTTTTTAGATGCTGGGTCGAATGGGATGGGTCTTGGAGCTGTGAGACTAAGTCAAGCAGTTCGTGAGAATAATAAACCGTTGTGTAGTAATTTGCAGGGTTTTTAAAAATCTCATAGTGTAAAACTTTGTTAAAACTACTAAACCATTTATGAACGCCCCAACAGGTCGGTGCGCCAGATATTTTTCTTATTAAAAGACTCATAAGTAAGCTGTGTGCTCTACCTAGACCAGCCACGTGACGGCATCCCAACCAAGCACCAACCTCAGAACGTTAAATTAACGCCAGGTTCGACAAGAGTGGCGTTTCTTCAGCATGACGAGCTGGCCAGAGTCAATCCCTCTCGACCACCGGGTGTTTTGAAGATTAAAATGCATACTCGGTAAAGAACAGGCCGCTTTCTGCGCCGACTGGTTTGGAAGCATTCAGTCGTGTACTGGAAGTTTTTACTTTCCTTGCTCTACGAAGTAGAAAGGAAAGTTATGCCATCGGCTGAAAAAAAAATTTTGAGTTCTCTTCAGATCTTTACGTTTCAGACCCCCCGTCCGAAAAACACTATTTGGGAAAATGGTCTGTGTGTGGACTGAGGAACTTAATCCCCTCAAGCAAAGTGCAAATAGAGCCAGAAGGATGTACCAAAACACTCGTGACCCTGATGCCAGAGCAACACTCCGAACTGCCTTCATCCAAGAGAAGAAGGCCTTCCACCGCGCCATCAAACGAGCCAAACGGCAAGGCTGGCGAAATTTTGTGGAAGCGGAGAGCTCTGAGAACCCCTGGGGCAGACACTACAAGTCCTCCATAGGAAAAGCAAATGTAGAGCAGGTCTTAGCTGCGATGCAAAATGAGTCAGGCTGGGCCTGCAGTATCGAACGTTCACTGGAAACCCTCCTTGAGAAGGCGTTCCCAGATGACCAACTAGCTCGAGACACTGAAGCCCAGAGGGCAGCAAGGGAGCTGATCATGGACCCTCCGAACGAGCCCGACATCCCATTGTGGACAACAGGCGACCTCGGCAGGGCTCTTGCGACCTTAAAGCCCAACAAATCTCCTGGGCCAGATAAAATAGAAAGCAATATGCTAAGGAAGGCTGAGCGGACAATCTCCAGCGGTCTCCTTAATTTATTTAATGACTGTCTGCAGGTCGGACAGCGCCGCACTCAGTGGAAGTCTGGGCGCGTTGTCACTCTTCAAAAGGGAGGCGACCGCAATCAGTCGGACCCGCGATCATGGAGACCACTCAGCCTTCTTTCCATATTAGGCAAAACACTAGAAATCTTGATGTTGCAGTCCCTCGAAGGAGTCTTTGGCCGCAACCTCACAGGCAGGCAATACGGGTGTACCAAAGGAAGGTCCACGCAGGATGTCATTGTCGAGATTCGGCGTGTTTCCCTGCTGGCACCGGCTAAGTACGTCGTAGCAGTTCTGATTGACATCAGAGGAGCGTTTGACAACCTTTGGTGGCCAGCGCTCCTTAATGAACTCAAAGGTAGCGGAATCCCCCGCAACCTGTACTCGCTCATCAGAAGTTACCTGACAGACAGAACTGCTACGATCGAAAGTAGGCATGTCTCCGTCCGGAGAAAGATTGAGAAGGGGTGCCCACAGGGCTCGGTCCTAGGACCAGCACTCTGGAATGCCTTCTTCGAAGGTCTTCTCAGGAAACTCATGGAGACTGACTGCGAGCCGTACGCCTATGTGGATGACTTGACTGTGCTGATCTTTGCAGAGTCAGTCCGCCAAATTGAAGAAAAACCCACCACGTGCTCCGCACTGTCAACCAATGGTGCGAGCACGTCAAGATGCAGGTGGCTGAGGAAAAACCCAGCTAATCCTCTTGAAGGGGAAAGTGAATAATCCACCCACAATACGCTTTGGCGGCCACAGGCTCCTTCTTGAAAAGCACGTCAAGTATTTAGGAGTGAATATAGGTGAGAGGTGGGGTTTCAACCAACACCTCCAGTCCCTTAAAGGCACTACCATTGCAAGGTTTGCCTCACTGCGTGCCATTACTAAGGCCACTTGGGGTGTGTGTTACCACGACACCATCCTCATGTATAAGGCCATCTATTTAGGTGTGATTGGCTACTGCCCTGTTGTCTGGGGTAGCAAACTAACAGTCAATCAAAAGAGAGTATTGGCCCAATCCCAGAGAGCCGCGCTCCTGTGGATCACCAAGGCCTACAAGACTGTATCAACGGAAGCACTCCAGGTGATCACTGGTCAGTTACCAGTTGATTTGGCTGTTGAGTGCATGATTGACAAGTGGAGAGTGAAACGGGAGCTTCTCCGCTTTGGGCTGAACTCCGTGCGGATCTCACCACAGAACAGAAACTTGCCGCCATCGATGAATGGGCTCTAGAGAAATGGCAAGCGAGATGGGAATCCTCGTCAAAGGGACGTGATACGTATGAGTTCTTCCCCAACATCCGTGAACGTCTTTCTAGAAAATGGGTTGAGCCAGACCACTGGACGAGCCAGTTCCTCACGGGACATGGTGACTTCAATGCGCGGCTCCACTTCTTTCTCTGAAAGACTCTCCATTATGCACGTCTTGTGCCTCCAGTGCGGAGGAAACAAGAAACCATGTGCTGCTCCACTGTAGTTTCTACAACAGTGAGCGACGGTTGTTGAGAGGGCAAACGAACTTAGCAGCTTTGACTGCTACAAAGGAAGCCTATAACCATTTTGCAAAGTTCGCAAAGAAGGTAATGGCTAAGAAACGTGGTTATAGTTGATCAGTCCTTTTGAAACTTGCCACCCAAGTAAACAGTAAGATCAGGTAGGGAACCAGATTAAGATCTACTCCCAGATGGTACGGGATTCCTCAGGTGGTCACCTCCGCGCGGTAACACACGGGCAACAGCTCTCTACGGTGAGACTGGCTAACGACCACATACCTGCCGTACCTCCACAGGTCTGAGTTCGGTGGATGCTGCAGGGGCCGGCCTCTTGCATATTAGCGAAACCGCAACTTCTATGACTGATATAACCCTCGTCGAGGGTTTAGGTGCAGTCATGAAATAAAGAAACAGATCTGTGTGTGTGTCAGTCTGTGTGTCTGTAAACGATTTTTAGAGAAAACCACCGTACAAAATCAGTTCAAACTTGAGTCCAATCCAACACCTAGAGGGTGAGTGTTTAAAAACGCTCATGAGATACATGGGGCTCACTCCAGTTATTCCACGAATTTCAACTACTGCCGTTGCGCTTACTACCAGTTCTAACAGTTTTTACCCAATAACTCTGCAAAAGTAATTACTATCCTTCTTCAAATGTTTACAGCCTCATTAATTATCTGTGTACCAGTTGCTCAATAATGAGTCTGGAATGAGTATGAGCTGCACAATAAATTCTGGAACTGTAATCGCTGCCGCTTCGTGCTGCCGTAAAGTGTCGTTTGACCAAGTTAAAATGATCTGAGTGATAAATGAATTGATTAAATAGAATTAGCCATGTACAAAGTGAATTGACGTAGAGCTAAGGAAAGTTGTGTGTTGCAACGCACCAGATATTTTATGTTACTGTGGATGTTTTGAGACAAACCAGAACACCGCTATCGAAGCAATTGTTAAAGTTCGAGAGGTCGAGAGTGGCCAACTTTAATTGGAATGAGGTACGAATGAGCCAAATGAAAGCGCGTAAGCTTCTCACGAGGTATTTGTATTCAACCGAGCTTCGATTAATCAGAGACAAAACTACATCATCATTCACCACCAGTTTTAGTCCAGCCGTATATAAAGTGTTCATTCTCAAACGTACGCAAACATGAATCACAAGGCAATATCTATTTTCGGCTCGTTTGTTTCTGTTGCTCATCACATATTATGCCAATTGGAACACAATTTCCAATCCAGCGACGTGAAAGCCCCCTTACGTCCTTTTCGGACGGCTAAATCGGGAAAAGCGCTTGTTGCTGCTGAATGATTTTCCACGCTATTGAACGGTGACTGCTCCGGACATTTCCTGTATTATATCCCTTCGTTTTTCATTTGCCCTATTTTTCTCCGTTTTCCGTCGGGAGAGTGGAAACGGTGTACGTTTGCGACGGTGTTTTCTCGTCGTTCCGCTGAAAACGTAATAAGTAGTTAGTAGGATTTTTCGTTCGTTCCACTTCAGGATATGTATATAACCGGTGTTTGACAGGATTCAAATGTTCCATAATTCGAGCGGGTGAGAGACGGTTCGAGGAAATGAATTTTTTCTAACTGTTCACAACTTCTCGAGTTTTGTGTCTAGTTACATTTGCAAATAGCAATATTCTTTTACAGAGAAACTCCATTTATTCCTTTAACCGGTGGTTGTTGCGTTCCTCCGATGTCACTTGAAACTGTAGATTATAGATCTCTACAGAGATGGTAGATGGTTTTCTCTACATTGAAGCGTAAAATCTCTGGGATAATTTGAGGTTTAACAATGATCTCGCGCCTTCGGCAAATAATTATTCTATTCATTCAATAAGCACGTCTCTTAATCGTAGTTTTCAACAGGGCAAATAGTAGTTTGTAGAATGGAAAGTAATATACCCGGCCGCAATATTTGTTTTTTTTTCGCGTTTCGAAGGCTTGTTCGAAAAATATTTGAGAAAATGATTTGTGTGTGCCCGAGAACGCGATTGAGAGACAAGCACCGAAGTTCAACTCAAATTTGGAAGAAATGTAGCAAAATTGGTCTTGTCATGGTTCTGATATGCATATTTTGCAAGTTCCCTCCTGTAGCCCTGAATAGTTCCATTTTTAGCATTTTCTGGCCACTTGCTACGCAAATAAACCAATTTTTCATGGACTTCTTGCTTTTTTCCAGATATTTGCTTTTGTACATGTTTCGCGTACATAGAAAACTAAATATCAATTAATTAAGTAAAATTAGTGGTAGTTTGTTTTCGGCCCCAAATGGGCGATTGGTCTCACCCTAGATCCAAATGAACAGACCACAGGAAACCAGTGTCTGGAAAAGTCTGATCGTTTGGGAGGATCAGAAAAGAGTTAATCCTTGCTTGGCTATTCGTTTACGCCTTGTAATTAAAGTATCAGGACGAATGCGCGGTTCGGTGGGCAGTAAATCGCTGACGTCAGAGAGCGTCGTGGAGCTATCAGTCGTCCATGGTAGCCCTTCAAAACCCACCAAGCTATTTACCGCGAAGCCGGGCGATACGATATCATCTTTTTCTTTTCTTCCGATTATTCGGCTTTCGCCCGTCGTCCTGCAACACATCCTCGGTGAGGTGTTTATTTTATTGGCATGCAAAATAAGTAGGCCCAAAAGACATTTATTTTCTAAGCCGTTTGTTTGTTTTCATTTCATTATCAGTTGTTCACTTTCTTTTATATTTTTATTATTAGTGCCATTTCTTTTACTTGCCGAACAGAGTTATATTCTTTTTGTGTTTAATTAAATTAGCTTCATTTATATTAAACCGTATAATTTTTATTTGTTGGAATTTACCAAAGCTTCCAAGGGTTCCTCCCCGCGAGAGTAATGAACTCGTACCTTGACGGCACAGCCTCTACATAATTAACTACAATTTAAACATTCAAATCAGGCCCATCGGCATTATTTTGCAAGGGTTTAAACCACTCTCCTCCACAACGTCATCCTGGTCGTACGCTAAAACATTCTCATCTTGGAATCCGGGTCTGTTCATAGTCTTTGGTACGTTTGGTCTCGAATGTTCGCATGCCGTGCCGAGCCTTAGTTGTCGTATTGATCAAAACGTCAATTTTTCTCTCAAAAACGTCTTAAACGAAGCTCCTCGTAGTCCAAATTTACTATGAAATTTACATCCGTAATAAAATGACAAGAGAAGCACAGTTAATTATAACAAGTGTTCGCTAAAGGAGCAGAGTGGTTGTCCACTAAATTACCTGTATGGTGAAAGTTTGGTAACTTTCGTAAGATAAGTAAGAGCAACCCCAGAAATTCCAAAGCATTTCTTATAACGTTTACCCAATGTTCAGGCAGCTACACCACTTAATTACGTTGAGAAGTGTTATATTTTATTTCGTTTTAAATGGAGTGACGTCAGCACACCAGCCATCACCAGCTGCATGCGTCATTTTCTCCCATTCCAAATCTACGTGCCTCGTTTAAACTATTTATATTAGTTATTCATTGCCATTTCTTCACTTTGCAGTGAAATTCATCGTTAATGCGCATTTATCATTCACTTCGGGTCGCAGTATCCCGCAAGTCCTGGAATCAACGTCTACCAGCGTCATATCTGAACGACATACTTGGGAAACGTCTTCCTGCACTGATATACAGCCGGAGGCCAATTGGGCAAAGTAGAAGCACGAACGTTAAACGTCGATCGAAGAAAACTTGTGCCAAGTATCAACTTATTTTTACTTTCCTTGGCTCTACAAAGTAGAAAGGAAAGTTATGTAATCGGGGGAAAAAAAAATTTTGAGTTCTCTTCAGATCTTTACGTTTCAGACCCTCCTGAGTGCGAAAAACACTATTTGGGAAAATGGTCTGTGTGTCTGTGAACGACTTTTAGAGAAAACCACCGTACCAAATCAGCTCAAACTTCATATCTCGCCCGCAAAATACCATGAGACGCCAAAATGAGGGTATGAACAAAATCCACCGAAAGCTAACTATAGTTATCATAGTGATCAAATCACCAAATATTTTTTTTCTCAAAAGCGGCTCTAACGATTTTGATTAAATTTTTTATATTGGTAGCTCCCAATATGCCAACTATACCATATAATTCCCATTTGTTGGAAAATGACGAGAGAAGCACAATAAATTACCAAAACTTTCGACGAAATCGATTTAGCGCGGTTTTTACAGAAAACAACCGTACCAAATCAGCTGAAACTTGATGTCCAGCCTACACGTTACCATGGAACGCAAAAATAAGGGTATGGGCAAAATCCACCGAAAGTTAACTATAGTTATCATAGTGATCAAAATACCAATTTTTTTTCTCAAAAATGGCTCTAACGATTTTGATTAAATTTTTCACATTGGTAGCTCCCAATATGGCAACTATACCATAAAATCCCCATTCGTGGGAAAATGACGAGAGCAGCACAATAAATTATCAAAATTGTCGACGAAAAGCGTTTTTAGCGCGGTTTTTTAACTGACTGGACTAAGTAGAAGCACGAACGTTAAACGTCGATGGAAGAAAACTTGTGCCAAGTATCAACTTATTTTTACTTTCGCTTCAGACTTTTTCACCAGCAGTTACTTTTATTTTCTATTTACGTTATATGAGCTCGACGATAAATTTATTTCCATCATTTCTTGGTATTAAACATTTTTCGTGCAAAATCTGGTTGGATAACCATTCACCACTTTGTCACAACACCCAATAAGTCCAAAAAGGACCACCTAAACAAATTCGTGTTGACAGTCTGATGATCCGCCTATAGACTGATCACTCAATACAGGTCATGGGATAGTTAGGAGCAGCTCAATAAATTCCGGAATAAGCTCCAAGTTTTTCTATATAGAATTCAAGGTTAACTGAGCGATTAAAAATGTTGAATGTACGCCGCGTTGAGGAAAGTTATCAGATGCGTGGTACCACAAATTGTTGTTCGGAACTTCGGTACATCCGGATATTTGTCTCTAATAGGCGTCATCAACTGGCAGTTGTATGCAATCATGGTCGGCGTTAACGAATCGAGAGCGACACCCGAGGAACATAGTGTTCTTTGATTATCAATGAACTATCACGGTTCACAAAGATTAGGAATGTGGTGAGCGATCTAGAAGCAGGTAGCCAATACTCAGTTAAATGCTTTCTGCTCAGTACAGTTTCGTTAATGTGCATAGAGAAATAGCGTCGATTGCTGATCTACATTTCCGACGAAAGAATACTTCAATTTCCCAACTAGACTCAGGATGAGAAAGTTGTGACCCGTTCGCACCTGGTGTTCCTCCTCTCGTCGCTGCCACCGAAATGTTCTTCCAATAAATATTCTGAGCTCCCGGCACTCGGCTTCGTACACCTTCGGGCTCCTTTGTCTTAATTTACGGATTTATCGCTCAAAGAGAAAACGCCGTCTTTTTCAATGGGCGGGGAGTGATTTATTGGCAAAGCAGTGGGCGAGTATAAATTGAAGTTTCTGAGCGGATCAATTCCGGCGATGAATGGAGCAGTTCCATTCTTCAACTAGCCGTTCGAGGTATTCACTTTATCTTGGGAAAAAATTGGTTCAGTTGTGTAGACGAGTCGTGATGATATAGTGAATATTAATTGTTACTTTACCTTTCAACTGAGTTCGAAGGACAATTACGTAATTGCCTAAATTTGTTCTCCAGTTTACTTCAGGTCTTTACATTTAAAGGGCTTTTGAGTACGGAAAACACTATGAGGACATGAAACGCATGTAGGTGGTCGACCTAAATGGGTGAAGTTGTGTCTTAGCCAGACCTGGCAGCCCTAGCCATAACCAGCCTCGTCGTGGCGTTTGATGGTTACACGGCTAATATTTGTGGTGCGCCTCAAAACTGTTGCAACTATTGTTTAATGCATATAATCTTTACGTGAAACTTACAGAGACAAAATCGCTCTTCATAAAAATTTGTCCCTCTTGATTTTTACTTTCCTTGGCTCTACAAAGTAGAAAGGAAAGTTATGCAATCGACTGAGAGAAAAGTTTTGAGTTTTCTTCAGATCTTTACGTTTCAGACCCTCCTGAGTCCGAAAAACACTATTTGGGAAAATGGTGTGTGTGTGTGTGTGTCTGTGAACCATTTTTAGAGAAAACCACCGTATCAAATCAGCTGAAACTTGATATCGCGCCCGCAGGTTACCATAGGACGCCTAATTAAGGGTATGAACAAAATCCAACGAAAGTTAACTATAGTTATCATAGTGATCAAAACACCAAATATTTTTTTTCTCAAAAATGGCTATAACGATTTTGATTAAATTTTTTATATTGGTAGCTCACAATATGGCAACTATACTATGAAATTCCCACCCCTCGGAAAATGACGAGAGCAGCAGAATAAATAACCAAAACTTTCGACGAAATCGACTTTAGCGCGGTTTTTAGAGAAAACAACCGTACCAAATCAGCTGAAACTTGTTGTCTAGACTACAGGTTACCGTGGGACGCAAAAATGTGGGTATGGACCAAATCCACCGAAAGTTAACCATAGCTATCATAGTGATCAAAACACAAAATTTTTTTCTCAAAAACGGCTGTAACGGTTTTAATTAAATTTTTTATTTAGATAGCTCTTAATACGGCAATCATACCGTAAAATTCCCAGTCGTGAGAAAATGACGAGAGCAGCACAATACATTTTCTAAATTTTCGACGAAAAGAGTTTTTAGCGCGGTTTTTTCCTTATAAACTGCGCTGGAATGTTAGTAGAATGTTTAAAAAAAATCGGTATTGTAGTCCAATCCAATACCTATAGGGTGAGTGTTTAAAAACGCTCATGATATACATGGGGCTCACTCCAGAAATTCCTGAATTTCCACTACCGCCGTTTCGCTTACTACCAGTTCTAAACGTTTTTACCAAATAACTCTGCGAAAGTAATTACTATCCTTCTTCAAAAAATTCATGTTTACAGCCTCATTAATTATCTGTGTACCAATAGCTCAACAATGGTTCCGTAATGAGTACGAGCAGCACAATAAATTTCGGAACTTTAAGCGCCACCGCTTCCTGCTGCTGTTTAGTGTTGTTTGACCAAGTTCAAATGAACTGAGTGGTAAATGAATCGATTAAGTAGACAAAGCCATATAAAAAGTGAATTGACGTAGAGCTAAGGAAAGTTGTGTTTCGCAACGCATCAGATATTTTAATTCGCGTGACATTTTTACTTATCGATCCCAGTTGTTGTGCACTGAAGTTAGATGAGCTCTGAAAGGTAAACCCTCACACGTAAAAAGCTCGACTAGCCCGAGGGGGTCTCAACCTGTCGAGGCACGCTTACCTCGCATCTGCTTTCGATAAATGATGTAACACAAATTAGGGTGATTGTTATAGATAAAAATAGTGACATAGGCATCTACAAAAACCTCAATAGTGGTTCACTGGTGTTTGCGCTTAATTTCAACGCTTGAGGCCGGGTTTTTTTAATTTTAAAGGGCGACAAGAGATTTTCCTCCGGGTCCAGCGAGGCTGATAGCAACGAGACTGTCGCCGTTAAAGACGTGGAAAATCCAACCCACGTCGTGTGGACGAATCATCGATCTTACGTCGGATTAGAATTTGACAGAAGGTTGAGCTGGAGGCCTCACAAAATCCCATTCTGTATTCTCTACAAGCGGGAGCCTATAAATAATTTCAATACGTCTTCAATTTTACGTCAATGAAGTTTATAGCCCATTTTTAGTGTAGCTAACGATTTCAGTATTGGAACTATTACCGGGGGAATATTACCATGGGATTATGTGGAATTACCAAGGGACTTTATTGAGACTATAGTGATCTTGTAGCGACCTCATTGAGAATGGAAAGGCTTAGACGGAGACATGCCGCTGAAAACGCCTAAAAACGACGATAAATTTTATTATGAACCTGTTATACACCTGATAACTAATCGTTACGTAGTTACTCCTTTATCCCATTCCGTATCAGGAAATTCCCAGAGATGAGTTGCCACCAGTGGTCAGACAGCCTGAAAAATCAACTACTCTGGGACCTGCCATCAGCAGGAAATGCTTAGTAGCACTCCCCGCCAACAGACATCACAGTCAAGCATAGGCCATCCTACACCATCAGACCTACGCAAATCGTCTTAAACGACTATGTTTTGAAATAATAATTTAAAAACCTATGTATTGCTAAATTAAGCGGGGGAGAATGTTATGAACCTGTTACACACCTCATTACGTAGTTACTCCTCTCTCCCATCACACGCATGTTTGATCTCTCAGCCTTCAGTTGTGTTGCTATGTTCTACCGTATCTTGCACCACAATCAATTACGCGTGCACCAATTCTATTCCCGACCGCCCAGTCATAATAAATTTGTTGTCAAAGTTCAATTATTGAAGTCTTCTTGGAGTGATTTAATCATTTCAAATCAAGATGTGAAAATTCGTCTGGAAAAACAGATCGGCGGTGTGAAGTCCTCGAAAGTCGGCTGTGTTTTGTAGGCGTTTCTCGAACCGAGGGCGGTTCGTGCGATATTTGCATTGAAGTTCTTCGTCGTTTCCGTGAATTCATCCATATTGAACATTTTCAGGGCGGAAGTCCTTTTAAGTAGCTGCCTCTCTCTTTGAACTCCCTTTCGCCATTTTCAATTTAGTGAAATGACTTGAAGAAAGTTCTACCGAGAGAAGATAAATTTGTAAAAAAAAGCTCTCATGATTATTCTGATTGTGTTTAATGGCGTAAGGTGTTCATTGGAAAAAATTTATCTTTAGCGGCTTCTATCCAGAATCAATGTTCATGTACATTACCAATTTGTTATCTGGCCAACACTGATATTAGCAATACCTTACAGTAATTGGTTTAACACAAATTCAATTTTTTAGCGTAACTTCGCTCAAAGTTCAGCGTTAAAGAGTTTTAAACGGCAGGCTTTTGATTTAACATTTTCTAATCAATTATGAAACCCTCTCGATGACTCCTAGAGGCACTCAACAAAGAATCGTCGGTTCTTAGGTAATATTTCATGCTCCTTTCAAGGGAAGTGGAGGACCCATTAATTAAAGATATCAAGGGCGACAAAACCCGTGGGGGCGAACGTCGTTGGGCATGAATAAATCGTCACCCCCGCCGAGCTAGTTAAGTGGACGTGACCCCCTTGCCGTCGAGCTCAGTAAAATGCACGAACTGCCACCACCTTCGAACGGAACGGATCGCAATGAAATAAAAGATCCTTGCTCTTGATTAAACTCGGGTTCATTATTAATTTTATTACTTTCCATAGTCTTAAGAAGTAAAGAAGAGAAGAAGTTGGATAATCAGTCCAGAAAAAAGTTTGAAAGCTTTCTTTAGTCGTCTGAATTTTAGAGTTAACTATTCCATATAACGCCATGCGAAGGAAAAGGCTGTGTGGGCACGGGAGAAGGATTTTAAAGAACGTGTCAACCAAGTTATCTGAAATTCTGCATTTATTCCCCCACCACAATAAGGCTATGAGCAAAACCAGTCTATACCTGACTGTCGTTCTCTGAGTGAGCAAAACATTCATTTTCCTTCGACAATGGCTCCATTAATTCTGATTTAAATGTTCAAGCTGTTATACGGCAATGCTATCATACAAATTATCACTAACACATTATATAAATTATCAAAGACAAGGACAAAACCGGAATTTGTCTCAGTTCCTTTGGAATGTACTCAATTGGCACAAGCATCCTCGCGAAAATCACGTTACTAGTAAATAAAGCCATGTATTTCCGCGATTTTAGTTTAATCAAAGTTAACAGATTGTGAAAATCAGATCACGAAATTCCAGACGCGCAAGCTGCGTTCTTAACAAAGTGGTTCCACAGAACTCACACATAGAAACGGCTTCACTCACAGTTTTTCGTGAAACCAATAGTCGAAGGTGTTTGAACATCAGCAGTGGCGCCTGCGACCTTGAAGTGGAAACCGAAACTAAAACTGAAGACGCTTCGCCAAAACCGAGATGTTTCTACCGTGGCGAATAAGTAACCATTGTGTAACGATTTGCAGCGTTTTTTATTTGAGGAAATCTTTTTAATATCGGAATTTGATGTTGCGGCATTAGCCTTTTTCTTTTCTGAGGCATCTCTTCTAACAAAAGCGAAGTCTTGAAGTGATTAAATTACTCAACTAGCATTTTAAGAGTGAAATAAAAGTGTACAGCGAGCGGTAGCCATAAATTTACTAGATGAGCTCATTCAACACCGAGAACAGGCGTTTTTCCTGGAATAACCTCTAACTTCAGGTTGAGAAGAAAGAGCTTAAAAAGCGGAAGGAGCGATCTTTTCTTCATTCACTCCACTTGGGTGAGTTCCAACGAGGCTTCCCGAGTTCCTTGCGCTTTTTTCATAATTTCCTCCTCTCAGTATTTCGTTTTCTCGCCACTGATCTGAGCAGAAAAAACTTTTTTGTTCCTAACCGTAAGAGGGAGGGAGAATAATAAATAAAGAAGAAAGTTGTCGTAAATCGATACTTTAGAGTGTTTTTTTAAGACGGAGGACAAAAGACGTCTGCCAGAATAAGAGCCGTAACGTTTTACAGACATCGCAAAATTAAACAAACTAGGAAGAAGTTTTTTCCATTAGCTCATTCTTCTTTTCTCCCACGAATTATCTCGGCGAATTCGCTGTTTGAGTGTTGGGAAAAGTGATTAACGGAGTAATTCAATTTTCAAACCTTCTAAATGATTACATTGTGCAAATACCACGACATAAATGAATCTGCTTCTTACAATGTCGAAATCGACTGGTGCGTGGTACCTGAGTAGATCCACCTCAATTTTTGGAGTGAGGCTCCGTGATTTACTGTTACAAAAATGATGAATTGGCTCTACAAGGGGATAGTTTTTGTTTTTTTCCCGATGGCGTGCAGGACAAGTCCCTTTGTTACTGCTGCCGCACATGGGCCTATTGTGACACTGACCCTTTCTTAGTAGAAGGCGTCGTACATACCCGTCCACTTTAGGAAGCCAAGTACGTCCTTAACCGCGGAATCAGCTATGGTTTGGGGTTCTATGGTCTCCTGACCGAAAGATTCGACGCGTTTAGCTGCCACGGCAAGGCATTCACATAGGATATGCTCTGCTGTTTCGTCCTCGTCGCCGCAAAGTCTGCATTCCACCGCCTCTGAGATGCCCATCTTGTTGAGGAGATATCTGAATGGGCAGTGCCCGGTGAGGAGCTTATCAGAACTCTCAGATCCTGTCTAGAGAGTGTCAGCATCGCCTTCGTCCATTGACAGGAAGACGTGACGACTCCTGTGTAACCCATCGATGCGACCAGACGGTTTAGGGGACTCTTCGTCAAACCCACGTGTGGTTCAGGCCCAATGGGTAGGGATTCTGTACCCCTTTTCGCAAGGCAGCCAGCCTTTTCGTTGCCCTCATGCCCCCTGTGAGCCGGCACCCAGATAAGGGTAAGCCTATTATGGGCACCGAGCTGCTTGAGCGCATGAAGGCATTCTTGGATCTAAAACTATAGGCCGCAATAGCCTTTAAGGCAGCCTGGCTGTCCAAGAATATGTAGATCCGCTTGCCCTTGAGTCCATTGGTCAGGATCTCTTCAGCGCAGATCTTTATAGCTACGATTCCCGCTTGAAATGATGATGAACATGTTATGGTAGTGTCATTTTATTTGGAATCGTTTGTAAAACACTATTCAATCAAAGGCGCCAGCTTTTTCATTGCTCTCATGCCCCATATGAGCACCCAGATGAGGGAGAGCCTGTTACGGGCGCCGAGATGTTTGAGCACATGATGGCATTCCCATGCCAGCTTAGACCTAAAACTATAGGCTGCGATGGCCTTCAAGGCGGCCTGGCTGTCTGAGGATATGTAGATCCGCTTACCCTTGAGTCCTCTGTTCAGGATCTCTTCCGCGCAGATCTTTATGGCTATGATTTCCGCTTGAAATATCAAGAGGATAGTTACCCGATGTGAATGCAATCAGCTGTCAGGCAGTTCGAGGGAAATTTCAGAAACTGCAGATCAGGTTTGCCTTGCAACCACACGGGCCGTGAACATTTGCCATACTGCTGCAATAGAGGTCCTATTGAATATCTCACCTCTCCTCATACACATTCAAAGGACCGCATATGTGGGAGCAGTAAGGTTTCTGCATTTTCCACTACGGCAAACCTCCAAGGAACTATGAAACAGTTCAAAATATAAGAAGTGGCTTGCTACTGACGTCGTGCCAGAGTGGATAAACTTCCAGCTGCTATTTAGCGTCTGCATCCACTCAAACAGGAGCTGTTTAGCGCAAAACGCCGAATCAGTATCAGTTTTTGGACCTCGGAATTCCCGCACCTGCCCTAATGAGACTCCCTGGCCTTTAACGGTAGAGTCATTGTTTTCCCAAAGATCTTCGTCCTTCTTGTTACCTATGGAAATTCCACCTCTTCTGTTACTGCCAATGGCAATGGATTTACCCCTGGTATTCTCATCTTAATTTTCCCTCTCCTTAATTTCACATTCCTCTCCACGACAGACATCTCCACCTATGCTCATCCTCCTACGAAGTCTCGTGAAAGTCGGTTGTCTCCAATTCTCCCAACGAACACTTGTTTCACCTCTCATCGACAAATAATTCGGACTTCTCCCTCCTTCCCCGTACAACCAGTTTCACGCCTTCAGAGCCCTCCTCGTTCGCGCTTATATACTCAACTCATATCCTGTTTAATCCACCTCTTCTTCTACATCTAAGTTGTATGTGATATACGAACTCTTCAAATGACAAGTTTGTGCTCAACCAAAAACCCGTCTCCGAGATTCATTCAAGTCTATCCTGGTCAAAACAGGAACTGTGGGAGAGAGGGCTGCTCACAACTGAAGTAGGGCGCGCTGCTATGTTACGGAAATACGAAACTTGACAACTACACCGGAAGAACGAAAATTGTCTTTTTCCATGCGTCGCTAGGCAATTGGCACGACGGGACGACTCGAACTGACGGGTGATTGGAGTGAGACAGGGGCTGGTGAGAGGAAACGAGCGTAGGCCCGGGGAGAAAATGTAACTTTCGCTGCATTCACCCGCGAGTTCCTTCAACTGCTAGAATTCACCTCGCTATACTGTGAATTCCGTCGCACCTCTGAAACCTCGGCTCGAAAATATACCTAAGAAACGATACTAAGCACGACGTAAATGCAATACGACTGCCAAAAGTTCATTTTCTGTTAAGTTTTTGTTCATAATGACGGTCGGATTGCCGAGCAGGTGGGCATTAATAAGTCGTTATAGAAATAAGTGGGAGTTTCAGGAATAACAACTTTCGCTTGCAGAATAATTTATCGATCATAAAACATGAAGTCTAAAGTATTTACATTAATCACAAAATGTCCTTCACGTGCGGTAACAGAAACTTGAGAAGAGTGTAAAGTAGTTCGTGATATTCATGTCACTCAACTCGAAATAAAATCAAACGAAATTCAATTACATCTAGTAACACATTTTTGTGCCACTGAACAACAATTGGCAACACTTTATCACGTAAAAATACCCAAATATAGAGGGATTTCAGTTTTAAAATCAAAACGTGGCAATCTGCGCAAGTTTGAATAACGCTCCTCGTTGCATTCACCGGTTCCCTACTCTAAAGCTTACGATATTTACAATTCAATGTACATAGCGGTTAAATCACTCGATCACACACCGAATAAAGAGATCTTGGAAATTTCCATTTTTGAATACGGCTTGCCTTTTAAGCGAATAAATTGGTCAAATATTCGTTGTGCCTCGTGATTGTGTAAATAAGTCCGGAGCCGACGAAAATTCCAAAATTTTGAAGAGTGAAGATCAAAATCCCTTGAAAGCGGCTATTTTTCAGGCCTTTTTTGATGTCTCCTTTCAACTCTGGAATCTGTCAAGCAAGCATAAGAATTAATCGACACATAGAGAGTTCATAGGGTAACAGATTCACCTTATGGCACTGGGTATACAAATAGGTTAGTAATGAGACTATTAGGGCTTATTTAGGTCGATAACAAATACTACGTCCGAGCAATATTTTTCGATTCAGTTCACCTTTTGAAATATCAACCATCGAATTCATGAATGTAAATGTTCCACTTTCGCATAAAAGCGTAGGCAAAAAAAACAACAAAAATACGTTCAAATATATTCAATTCGTCCTTTCATCGAAGTTACGGCAGAACTGAAGAGAAGACCAGACAATTTTTGCCGACAGAAAAGCTCTCGGCAATCAGTCATTTCTGCTCCTCTCACTCGACCCAAAAGTGGGGAAGTGAAGAGAGCGAATGGGAGCACCTAGCGCACCTGAGGCATTCCATCATGATATCCAGACGCCTTACGGAAATCTTCCCCCAACCCTCTCGTCTTATTCCACGTACATTTTCCTTGGTATCTTTCAGAGCCTTGTTAACTTCCCTGACGTTCCGACTTCCCGCAAATGTATCACTCGACCCTCCGAAGTTGAGTAAAATACGGTAGTCTTTTGATGCCAGTATAAATGTGTGTGCGGGGCCCGTTTAAGTCACAAAACCTTACAACTTTCAGGGAAGATTATAGTGCACTATATTTCTTTTGATCATAAATATGTGGTATTACTTTAAATCTGGAGGATAAGATTCTCAAAACTACCTGTTTTGAATATTAGTTTCATTTTGTAACGAAGTTTCAAGAGGGCTAAGTTCAGTGCTCAGATTGAAGTAAGTGGTTTAAAGTTTCATAAAAGTTGGATTAATAGTCTCATTTCTTCGACGAAAACCGAGCTCTCACGTGAAGTGCGGGCGAGAGCTTTTGGTGTAAAGACCGTAAATTCATGCCATAAATCAGTAGTTGAGTCAGTCTGTCATAAGCTTTTTACAGAAAGGGCTTAGCGAGATAATGGTCAGGGGAAGAGCAGAGCTGGAAGTGGAAGGGCTTGGTAATTGAACGTTCTCTACCTGAAATAATCTTCGGGGGGCGGAAAGGATTAAAGGCGTTTCAGCTGGCCCCCTTGATCGTTAATTATCTGCCCCAACAGGCACGTTGGCTTTGATTATACTCCTACTTACGGACGCATTTTTATACTTAGCTCATAACACATTCAGTACGACGGAATAGCGGTTCACACGGATATACAAAACCCAGAAAAAAATGGCATTGTGTGTGTGGGGGGGGGGTGCAGTCAATTTCTCCAGAGGCTGTCCCGACTCCCTTCAGCAGGTGTGAGATTTTTTCGATAACCGAGTTTCTAACACTGTTTGCTAAAGAGTTCAGTTCTTCAAAGTTTGTCAACACTCTTGCCGAAGAATGGAGCGGAAGGGCGTATTTCATTTCTCAACGAAGAGACGATGGTTTTTAATTTTTATGTTTCAATGCTCAGTTATCACAGGGATCGAATTGCCAAATATTTTTTATAGCGCCTTTGATTGAATAGTGTTTTACAAACGATTCCAAATAAAATGACACTACCATAACATGTTCATCATCATTTCAAGCGAAAATCGTAGCTATAAAGATCTGCGAGGAAGAGATCCTGACCAAAGGACTCAAGGGCAAGCGGATCTACATATTCTTGGACAGCCAGGCTGCCTTAAAGGCTATTGCAGCCTATAGTTTTAGATCCAAGAATGCCTTCATGCGCTCAAGCAGCTCGGTGCCCATAATAGGCTTACCCTTATCTGGGTGCTGGCTCACAGGGGGCATGAGGGCAACGATAGGCTGGCTGCCTTGCGAAAAGCGGTACAGAATCCCTACCCATCGGGCCTGAACCACACGTGGGTTTGACGAAGAGTCACCTAAACCGTCTGGTCGCTCGATGGGAGACACAGGAGTCGTCACGCCTTTCTGTCAATGGGCGAAGGCGATGCTGACACTATCCAGACAGGATCTGAGAGTTCCGATAAGCTTCCTCACTGGGCACTGCCGACACAGATATCACCTCAACAAGATGGGCCTCTCAGTGGCGGTTGAATGCAGACTTTGCGGCGAGGAGGACGAGACGCCAGAGCACATCCTATGTGAATGCCCTGCCTTGGCAGTCAAACGCTTTGAATAGGGGTCCATTGAAGCCCAAATCGTAGCGGAATCTGCGGTGAAGGACATACTCGGCTTCCTAAGGGGAGCGGGGATGTACGACGCCTTCCACTAAGAGAGGGCCAGCATCACAATAGGCCCATGTGTGGCATCATTAACAAAGGGACTTTGTCCCGTATGCCCTTGGAAAAAAAAACAGTTCCAAATAAAATGACAGTACCATAAAATGTTCATCTGTGCTCACGATAGCAGCACGGAATAAATTATGAAAAAGTTTGACGAACTCGATTATAGTGTTTTTTTTTTCATCATGGATCCCGCTTATGTGACGCTAGAATTGCGAACAAATACCTGTTGGTAGTCCAATAACCTACTTGTACGGTAAAAATTAATTGTGTTCATGAACTAACCAGGAGCAATACAACGCACTTTTCGCAGTGCCTCCCCCCACAACTGGAAAAACACCATCTACTCCAAAAAAAATCCTGGTGACAGCCCCATTAATTACCTATACGTTGGTTTCTCTAGATTCAAGATAATTTAGGGTTAGTAGCTGTACGCGAGGCTGAGAAATGAGTGATTCGTCGCACACATCTCCTCATTTGACACGTCTCAGCAAGAACGTCGGATGATAACTTGCTCTGTGCGCAAATACGAATTGTGCTTTCAAATCAACTTTCCACACAAAGCTCCTTAAAGCCTTCGGAAACTTGATGCAGAAAATTGAGAGTAAGACGCGTACCAATACGGTACACTATGAAACATCGCAAAATCGCGGTTTGCCTGCGTGAGAATTTCTTCTGCGTTGTTTTGAGGTAGTTTCTCGAAGCTCTTGTAACTAAGCGCGGAACCAGGCACTTGACTATATTCTTAACCTCTATAAACACTCCTAACAATAGCTTCATACACATCCTGTACCAGCAAAAAGGGTAGAAGGCAGAGTTTTCATAGTAGGAAAGTCTAGCATTGAAGTTTCGGCTGTGAAAAAGGAGATTGTTGGTAGTTTTTGAAGGACAAAGGAACCACCATCAAAACTGAAATAAGGAGGAGAATGCTAAATCGTAGTGTGTTCTTCCTCAACACGCTTAGGCCTCAGGAGCTGCTTCTGGATGGTCTTCCTTAGAACGTTTCATCTTTTCGCCAAATTTAAGTTACTCCAGTATGAAAAGTTTTCCTTAGCGAGAGGAAGGCACAGGAGACAGCCGAAAACAGGGTTTAGGAAGTGCAGCGAAGTATACTAAAAGAAAAGAAGCAAAGTACCTAACCTGAAGAAGCGCGCTTGGCATTACTGGGATAACTTCGTAAAATAAGTACATGTTTCGGAGCATCTCCCGTAAGTTTGGTTGAAAACTTTTCGCTCGCCAATTTTTCACAGCGGTTACACCGCGAAATTTTCCGTCGTAAAAACACTTCTTAACTATCAGAATTAATTTAAACGACGCTCGCTAGAAAACGATAGCGCAAGTTCTGCCTCGTGCGGCAAACCCTTTTGAAAGGCGTGCGTCGGTTCAACTTCTCTCTGAAACACGTGACTCCTTACTTAACTCGGAGGTTATTACGAACGACATCCAGAAAGCGGGTATTAAGGGCTCAGCCTAACCCAACCTCCCTCTACTTCCGACATACCCCCAGGATAGCAACGTGCTGTCGTATATAATAAATTACTTACCAAGTGCCCTAACGTGATGTATAAAAATAAGCTTCCGGCGAATGCGAAAATATGATGAGCTCCTTCCAATTGCCCCAAGGCAATCCCGAAAACCAGACCTAGAAACGCAGTGCAGGCTGAGAGGAAGTTATAAAGCAGCGCTCTTTTTAAAGGGATTCCCGCTTGGAGAAGAATGGCAAAGTCGCCTGGAAAATATATTGAAACAAAAATGATTATCTCTGTAGCCAGATTGGGTAGACACAACACTTGAACAACAATCAAACGTCAATCCACCTTATACATTAATTAACAAAATAACATGAAAGACGCGAAACCACAGTTAAATAATAATAACGGAGAAGTTATCGTTTAGTGAAACGACAGTAAGTACTTTGAATGCCTTCAAACGTCCCTTCGTGAGAAGCATGTAAAAGAGGTTATTAATTTTTCAGAGCGTATTTTCAATTCCCAGCAGTCTACTTTGAAGTTTAATTAATTTTTTATTTCGCATCACGTCCACTATACGCCTGTGGGACTCGGCATGTTACCCAATTATGGAACCACGGTGTCACTCCAGTCTTTTCCGGAAAGCAGAACGAAAATCGGTGTGTGCAGCTCGAATATCTCTCTTGGGCCCAAAGCCTCCTCTCTTGGTCAGACGATGATTACTTCCTCCAAGGAACAGTGGTTCAAGTGCTAGGAGGTGTTGAAATGTTCAACGTTCGATTCCTCAGCCTTGCAGTCACACGCAGCCAGAACTATTACTTCTTAAAATTAATTATTGAACGTATACGTAAATATTCATCTCACAGTTTGTTGAATGTAAATAGTCAAAATGTGCCGAAAACGTGTTGTACCGCATGACTGAAATTGGAGGCATCCCAGTGATCGTAGTCTAGTGGTTATAGATGAAGATTCATAATCCGACGAAAGTTGGGCATTGGATCGGAGCTCACGATCGCTGTAATTTTAGCCTGAGTCAGTGGCTCTCCAATCATTTCCAAACCCCTTGTAACAAATGGTGTCTGAAGTTCCAAACTCCAACACATTCCAAGAAAAAGAAGAGGGCCAGAGAGAAAATAATGAGACGAATTCTCAGATCCGAGATTCGTAAAAGTTCCTGGGAAGAGGAAAATGACGACACCCGTACTACAATATGAAAGAAAAGTAAGCGCCCTTTACTTGTCGCCCTCTCGTTCTTCGAATCTTTGAACGGAGTTTCCGAGGATTCGTTCAACTCTCAACAATCCCATTGGAGTCACCCCAGTGGTCGTAGTCTAGTGGTTGTAGACGAAGATTCATAATCCGACGAAAGTTGGGCATAGGATCGGAGCTCGTGATCGCTGTAATTTTTTCCTGAATCAGCGTTTCTGGACGTTCGAATTTTCCTGACTCGATTCGCTAAACCAGACGAAGTGTCATCTTCCCCAGCTATATCTATAATCATCCATCGACAGAAGTACAAGCCAAGTACACCAGAATTGTGGCTTTCTGAACTCTTAAAGTCAGTGTTTGGACCAGGATAGACTCTAAATGAATCTCGGAGACGGGTTTAGTTGAGCACAAACTTATAATCGATGAGTTGGTATATCGCAAGATTTAAAGACTTAGATGCACAAAGAAGAGGTTGCTTACACAGGACTTGAGTTGAGTATATACGTGCGAACAAATAGGGCTCTGAAGGCGTGAAAACTGGTTGTACTTGGAAGGGAAGAGAAATCCGAATTAGATGTCGATGAGAGATGAAACAAGTGTCTGACTGTGATTGGAGACGACTGTATCGCAAAAGGTGTTGATGACTGTGTGTTGGGAGCACTAGAGACGATCGACTTCCCCGAGAATCGGTTGGTGAATGAGTTTAGAAGGATGTATCTGTTGTGTAGAGGAATCTGAAAAAGGAGGAGGGAAAATATGGGGAAACTACCTTAGGGAAATCCTCGTTGGCAATTACCGCGGGTGTGGAATTTCTGCAGGTACGAAGGTCTTTGGAGAAACAATGACCTTGCTGTTAGTGAGTCCCGTCAGGACAGGTGTGGAAATTCCGAGGTCAATCGAACAGTCTGTTAACTACATTTTCTCAAAAACGGCTCCGACGATTTAGACCAAACTCACAAGGTAGTTTCAGTTAATCAATATTCACAATTAATTCTGCTTAAGTGTTTCTGTGTGTGTTGAACGAAGATACTGTTCCTGTACATATACCATGTCATCGAATTTACAACGATGCTGAGATTAAGAGAACGCACAAGATATTTATTTTTTGAAACGTAAAGTTACACATTGTCACGCAGTTTTTATTGAATTATGGTTCATCCCTGAAATCACACGCCGTCGTCGAATGTTGAGCACCCAAAGTGAAGCAACCGAGATATCAATCGGCGCTGCAAGGAAGGATGCTCTTCATCAAGCGGCTTGACCAGCGGTAGCCCTCCCCACCTCAGTGGCCATCGGCCGTGGCATCGTCTCTCCGCCAACCAAACATTAAGTTAATGTTTATTGTTGCCCGTATTTCACGTCGCTCCTGACGGCGGCCGAAGCTTCCGACGTTACTGATATATCCCGTCAAACAAACGCTCCCTCACAGCGTACATTCTGAATCCCTCGGCTCAAAGCGATCAGTCGTACTTTCCACAGAAATGGGACATTACAGAATATTTATTGCTTCAGTGATCAATCGGGTATTTTGATTCACAGTTTATCGCTTTTTAAACTATTTACTCAAGTTTTACGTTTCCTCGCACTTGCCGATTATTATATCTCTGTAAATGGAAATTTGGCAATAATTTTTATTTGTGCTAACGAACTACTAGAATGTACCTGAACTACTAGAATGTAAACGAGATCAAAAGTGGCTTCAAGGGTTTTCATTAAATTAGTAAGTACCTAACTTGTGATCTCCATACATATATCTGTGAACGTTCCGTGAAATGAGGATTTGTTTTTATTTTTTCAATTGACAATTTTCGATAAACTCATTGTGCGTGACCAACTAGCCAATACCTGTACATTATTACTATCCTTAGGCCTACGAAGTAGAAAGGAAAGTTCTGTTTTCTTCAGTTCTTTGGGCTTCTGAGTTCGAAAAATACTACTTGAGGAAAGGACTGTGTGTGCGTCTGTACTGGCCCAAAACCGGAGAGCTGCGCCTCTGTTGATCAGCAAAGCGAGATGACAGCATCCGCTGGAGCGCTACGAGTGATTGCTGGCCAGTTCCCCATTGAGTGCATGTTGGAAAAGTGGAGAGTGCAAAAGGTACCTTTCCCTACTGTGGGCTTCACTCCATATAGATCTCTCTGTAGAACAAAAAGTTGCGGCGCTAGAAAAATGGCAATATCCGTGAACATCTTTTCTTTTTTTTTTTTTTTGAAACGGTGGATACTGGCGATACCCTCACTGCGGCCACAAACGGTCTTATTTTAAGGAATCTTAGGTGTCCGTGAACATCATAGGAGAAAGTGGGTTGAGCCAAACCACTGGACGAGCCAATTCCTCACGGAACATCGGGATGACAACACACGGTTCCACTTTTTTTTTCTCAAAGACCCTGCACATCTCGCGCCTTCAATAAGGAGGAAACCAGAAACTACCTCCTGTTCCACTATTCTTCTTACAACAGTGAGCGACAGTTGTTGGAAAAGCAGCCACCTTTCAGCTTTTCACTGTGTTAAGCATGGTTGTCACCGTTTCACTCAGTTTGCGAAGAAGGCTCTAACGAGAAACGCAGCCACAATTCATCTAATCCTTTGAAACTTGCCACCCAAGTAAATAGTTAGATCAGGTGGGAAACAGATTAAGAACGCCTCCCCATGGCATGGGATTCCCCAGGGTCTCTGCGCGGCAACACCATTTCATTGAGAGACTGGCTAATGACAACTCGTCGTACCTCCACAGGTCAGATTCCAGTGTACGCTGAGCTCTGGGCTCTTCCATGATAGCTAAACAGCAAACTCCCTGCGACTGATATAACTCTCAATAGTGTCAGCAACAGGTCATCATTTTGATGAGGAAATGGACTTGTGCACGTGTACGCGATTGAGAAAAAACTGCTTAACTAAATCCGGTGAAATTTCATATTTATCCTGACGATCACTACGAGACGCCACAATGAGGGTATGAGCAAAATCGGTTCGAAACTATAGTTATCATAGTCATAAAAATTTTTTTTTCTCAAAAACTCCTCTGGCAATATGTTGTGTAGACAGCCCCAAATAACAGGGCAGCACCTTGAAATTCTCACTGGTGGAAAAATGACAAAAGCAGCACAACTAGTTATAAAATGTCTAAAAGAAAAACATTTTCAGCGAAATTTTTTCCTCGTATATCCAGCTTTTGTGGTAATAGAGTTCTTAAAAAAAAAACAGGGCTATTTAATACGGTTAAAACCTATTCACGTTCATAAAACAGTCAGAAGGTTTCCCAAATCCAAACCATCGTCGTTTCTTAAATTATTTTCTACTGACAGGGTAGTGCCTTTTCGTCTTTTTAAGTTAAACGGAGATGTAAGCCTAGAGAGATCGGAAAAGGAGCTTCACCAACGTTAAACAATCGTTTCTCTGATTTTCTCAAAGAATGGCTCTCATGATTCCGCCTAAACTTTTGGGATACTCTCAAGTACCGTCAAAAACCTCTCATAACCGTAAAAATACATTGAAGGAAGATAAAGCTCTGCTTTATCGGGGTCGCCGAAAATTTTGTGATGCATCGGTCCGTATTGTTTTCCTCCAATTTCATTCTGAAAACAGCGGTTCTTCAACTATACTCGAAAACGGGCATTTCCATTCGGGCGAACGACGTTTCCACCCGAAAGAGAAAAAGACACGAGTTGACGTTTGAAAGATTTTCTGATAGATCACAACTGTCGACATAAGAAGGGCCTGAGTGTAGAAACATCTTCCCTCGCTTCTTTCACCGAACAATGTGCTCCTTGAATCGATTGACCATCGCACGTCCTCGTCAGATATCCCTGTAAACCTCGATGAATGGAGGTACGAACACAGGAATTGTCACATGTTTTGAGAGTCTAAGACTTCCATTTCCTCAGTGTATCATATTGTACGATCAAAATCGAACGCAACCCCTGGGGTTTTTTCTGAACATGCTTTAGAGGAGAAAGTAAAAAGTCGACTATTTTTAGAAGATTTTATAGGTTCATTCCTCTGAATAAGCACAACTACTGAGTATTTAATTAGTTTCCACGAAAATTATTTTTTACTTTCCTTGGCTGTACGAAGCCAATGTGCAATCTCAATCTGGAAGATTCTTGATTCAATTATAAAAGCTGCCTAAAAACTGTGGAAACGCATTTCAAAATTGACGGTGAAGCGATTTCTTCATTGTAAGGGAATTAATTAACGCTTAATTTTGAGTCGTTTAGTGTTTTTACACGAAACCCCGAATTTTTAAAACAAGAACGTCTTTTGTTATTTTTCGGGAAGAACATAAAAGTGAGTTTTCCCTGAGATGGAGCTTGCTCAGTATTATTTCTAGTTTGAAATTAAAATACGAATGAAAAAACACTCAACCGCTGGCTGATTCATTACAAGCACCGCATTTTCTTCTCATTTTGAAATATCACAAAAATTAATAAAAACGCTACTTCAAACTGTTTTCTCGTCGTGCTCGACTCTATCAAAATTCGTAAGGTATCTTGATAGAAGATGAGTATTAACGAGTACGAAATTCCCCGCCCTTTTAAAAAACCCTATGGGGATGAAAATATTCGAGAGGGGAAATAATTTATTCGTCGTTACTAATTGTTAAAAAATATTAACAGAAAATGAAATTTATATTAGTCAGGTAAAGCTACGCTGTATGGTTCAAAAACGTTTCTCTACGCTTAAAGAATAAGCAAAATATTCATGGAGAAGAGAACCAAGATATTTTTAGGACACGTCGTAAACTCTCCGCACCGTTAGTTAGAAAAGTCTTTTATGTATCTCATTCACGTATCTTCATTCAACTGGGGGTAATTGAGAACGAAATGTTGACTGATAAAGGACATGGTGTGAGTATAACCAAAAGACTTGTTCGAGGGACGAGCTTACAAACACACGTCGCGTCATAAACGGGGTTTCTGGTTAACAATTTAAACGTCAGATGGAAAGTCAATTTTTGCAGACCAATACAATATGTGAAGAAAAAAAACCTGTGGGTTGAAAATGCGAAATGGCATACTGACCGAGTTCGTGGGGAAATTCCTCGCAGGCGATGGCTAAACTTAAACCGATTCCAGTTCCGATGCTTTGACTGTATCCAGCTCCAATCGTCATTCCGTCGATGAAGTTGTGAAGACTATCACCAAAAATGACCATCCAAGCCACCGCGCTGATTGGTTTTGGTTGATTTTTTTCGGCATCCTGAAAATTAACGTCAAAAGGATTAGCCGCGAAGTAAATAATGTCACACGAATGGAATTGAAGAAACTAAGCCGATGCAACTAATTATAGCAGTGTTATCTTAGGCTTCTGTGACTCCAAGGTGTTTTTGTGGTTTGTTGTGTTAAAATGATGAGCGACTTGGCTTGACTTGGGGGCTTGTACAGGTACCTTTTCGACTGTGGTGAGGACTGTATTACACTTGATATAATAGCAATATCCGGTTGAGTATGAGTATATAAACGCGACCAAGGGACTCTCAATACGTGTGAACTGGTAGGGAGACACTAAGTGGGGCGAGAGGGAAAGAGAGAGAGAGAGAGAGAGAGAGAGAGAGAGAGAGAGAGAGAGAGAGAGAGAGAGAGAGAGAGAGAGAGAGAGAAATACAGTTGAGTTGTGACTAGCGCGAGCTGAGAGACGAATCAGTGGGAAAACTGAGAGACGACTGTTCTAGCGTATAGATTCACTAGATTTCTAGAATGCCCGGAAGAGCACCCAATTTGGTGGATTTGTGATCAGTAACATAAACACCTGTGTACTAGCAGGATATGGCACCCTTTGGAAATAAATAACAGCTTCTTGGTGATGGGTTGAATCGCGAATGAACGTTTATAATGAAAAGCGTTACGTCAAAAATATAAGTTATCTCGATATAGAGTCTCTTTAGTCCAGGCACAACACAAAACAAATCGCTGGTTAAACATAAATGTTGAGATAATGAGCGTTCAAACCAGTCCTTAAGATGTTGCGGTGACCACGGTGCCGCGGAAGGAACTGAAAGAAAAGGAACCGGGATCGGGAATTAAAAAACCCTGCAAATTATTACACAATGGGTCATCATTCTCATGAACAGCTTGACCTAGTATTACTGCTCCGAGACCCATCCCATTCGATTCAGCATCTAAAAATACGAAACATGACCTGACTACAATGGAACTACGGTAACTAAATATTCCTCCGGCCCCAGGCGCCCGTAAACGTCTATAGGCATTTATGATCCAATGGAGGTGTGCTCAGGCCACTTTGGGCCGTCGAGGAAATGTGGACGGGGGCTTCCAGCGAACCCTCGCTCCGCAATTGGCAGGACGTTGCGAGTCCAAGGGTCGAACGAGCCTTGAAAACGATACAAAACACGGCTTATTTGCGATTATACTGCGGTTCGTTAATTTTTTTAACCATTTTTTGCCCATAACAACCATTGGCTTCGTCCGATCGGATTGCCGAGATGGCGGGCACAACTAGATACTGAATGGGATTTTTGTGCGAAAGAACGAGTTTTTTAGACCACGTTACAGGCACAAAACAGCCCGGAGGGCGGAAGGGGGTTGGGGTGACAGGGGATGGGGGACGGTGGACGGACATTGCAGATTTTGAATCCCCATGTCTTGAAACGTAAAGTATCAAATTTTGAGGGGCGGTTGTAAAAACATTTTCGTGACTGAAAACATAGGGTTATTATTGAGAATGAATAATAAACCAATACTGCGGAGCGCACGGAAAACACGAGGTCGGGGAACGATCGCAAAAACAGGAATAAATGGGAAGGTAGCAACAACAACCACAACGATAATGATGAAAACGAAAAGGACGGCGGTAAGCGATTTGATATCTCTGCTCCTAGTTGTTTTTAGAGTTGAGTGCGGCTGCGAGTGAGTTCCATTTGCTCAAATATACGGCGGAAGCAATTGTTGTTCACGACTGCTGATGGATGACTGATTTGGAAGGAGCTGTCTGTTGAGAAAAGGAATCTAAATTGAGGGGTTGGAAACGATAGTTGGGAAAGTTCAGGAAAGGGGGAAATCCGTTGTCAATTAGCAATAACTGGGGAGTGGAACTTCTACAGGTACAAACAGAGGGGTTGAGATAGAAAGGTTTTTTGGGGAAACAATGACTTTCCGTAGGGCCAGTGAGTACCATTAAGTGTGAGTGCCGCACACCTCTCATGAACCGGGAAGAACTTGTTTGGATCTGTAAGAGGAAGTTCGCCAAATGAACACAATACCAATTCAAATAAACTGCGGATTTAGTCTTTCGGAAATCAGTGACTTTATTTTGACAAAAAATGGTAAACAAATATAGCAATCAAAACGGTGCTTCTTCTTCAACATAGTGATAAAAATATTTTGATATTTCCGTTCGTTACTTCTCTCACATTTATGCGTCGAGAGGAACAACTCAAATTTAACGCTACCAGGTTTGCGTTGCGTACTATCTAGCAAGGAACAGCCTGAGATTCAAGCTGAATCACTCAATGCCACCGAAAGTTTGCCATGCCCTCCACGAGGTCGGGTGCGACAGGCTCGTTCATCCCAGCAGCTACGAGCTCGTAACTGGTATTGAACCATTTTTTTTGTACTCACGCCTTCCTACGTCAATATTATTACTTCAAACCCGTCGGTTCTCGGCCTGAAATTCTCATATGGAAACCACAACTGAAGTTTCCACTCAACTCCCGGATCCTCTATTTTCTCAACCCTTCATTTGTCAACCATAACATGATCCCTCTCACTATCCCCCCTTCAATCTCATTCTTTCCGCGTTTCTCTCTTTCTTTCCGTCTTTTTTGTTTTAAATGCTCGATCCGACAATCGCAGTACAGTTTAATTGTAAGTGTTAACTCCTTCGTTGAGTTCAATACAGACTTGAATTGGTGAATGAGACGCTAACCAGCTCTAGTGATATAGAGGTCACATGATTAGTACGATTGAGTTCTGAATACAGAACCAAGTAGAACTAGTTCACGCGACACTGCGTCTCTAGATATTTGCACTGGCGTAGGCACGAGCGCTCAACTGAAGAAGGAGAATATACAGTCATAAACTACAACTAGAGCAAAAGTGGAACTTGGAGAAAATAAGAACCGAAGAGAGAGAAAGAATTCCCAGGGAGACCACGACGCGGATGAATGCCAAGCGGCCAAAGCGTGGGGGATGTGGAAAACCCAGGAGGGCAAAAAGTGGAAGTGAGGCCAGAGAGTCAATTCAAACATAAACCGACACTCGTTCCCACAGCTACCTGAGTTTAACCCAGTGATTGCCCTCGTCTTGCAACAGCTTCGTTAGCCGGATGAGACGAACGACTGTGTTTATCATAATCCTGCGCACCTAGAAGAAGACTGCAGAGCATCAGCCAAAGCCGAAGATCCAGTCGTGCTGTCTGGGATTCCCTATCATCCCAGAATATAGGGATCCAGATTTGGCTACCAGAATGGGTTCTGGAATCTTTAGGTTATTTAAAGATTTCCCTCCATCCCTTATTTGGTATATTGTTCCTGTCCAATATACGGCCTCCAAGTCTTCCTAGTCTGGTCCTAAACCAAATTGGGCATTCGTGTGAGAAATGTTCAACCCACAAGAGCATTGTGCTCCTACGATCAGATTAATCCTGTTCAGTGATTTCCTAATCGAGTAATGGCTGGTTACCTATTAGTCGTCTTAATTGAGTCTGGTTACCTGGTGGTTATGGTGGTGAGTGGTTATCTGGTTGAGGCTGGTTACCTATTAGTCGTCTTAATTGAGTCTTGTTCAATTGTAAAGCTCACTCCATCTTTTGTTTGTTGCATGCTGTGGTCTCAGGGTTTGTGGAATAACTCGGAAAAAGGTTTGGCCGTGAAAAACAGGCTCAACGCTTCACGAACATGTTGTAAGGCTATAAAACCACTTCCCACGAAGGATATATTCACGTATCGCCACGCTGTAAAATAGCTTGCAAAACGGTCTTGATCCATAGATTTCAGATCTGATTCTGTAGAAGACATGGTGCTCCATCTAAAGTATACTCGATCACACAACGAGAAGAAAGTCCTAGGTGCTGTAACGTCAGCAGTCTCTGTAGTGAGGTCACTTTGATACGGGGTTCTCCTCGAGCAGAGGATGTGCAACGACAACATTACAAATAATAGGCAGGAGAGGTGCTCTTGGGCACGGATGCCTTGTCGTTATTCTCCTGACGCAATGTCCCACACATCGACGTCTCGGGCATCTGACTGCTTTCCCAAGCAAGTTTCTTTACAACTAGCTGCACAAACACCGTTCTTGTAAAACGGCAGGAGGTCCAGAATTGGCATAAAAGCCCACTTCCAGATTATATGAGTTCAACAATAAATTCGGATAACGGCTTATTTGATTGCAGACATTTGAAAAGCTCTTTAAATCGCGGCCATGGTCACGCGTCGATGGCAAATATACCGTGTTTCGCGTTTTTCTGAGTATTCCACGCTATTTTCGAATGTAACAATGAGGTTTGTTGGTGTATTCTACGAGGGAGAATACGATGGAAATATGAAACACTCATACACTCTGGACAGAGTTTCACGTTTGAAATGCCTTTACAGAAATCGGTAGAGCGAGGTACTCTGTAGCGTCATTCCGGCGAAATTCGGAGTATTTTCGTTGTTGAAATTTACTCGAGATATTCCCAAAACAAGTTAAAATTAATTGTTTCAAGGGCTTGCGAGGGGGGAAATCATTTTCGGTCATCTGTGAGGAGCATAAAGCTACTCGTGAGTACCAGGGGGTTGCTAGCACCCTCTTACTAATTTAAAATACGCCACAACGTGAAAATGACTGTTTCGCCCGCAACTAGGAGCTAGAAGATCGAATGCAATCAGTTCTTGGCACCTATCGGACGCCTGAGATATGGCCAGATCAACTGAATTACCGGTCTGTCACAGTTCCCACTAACTAACCGAGTAATTACGCTTCTAAGAGGCTGTCCTCGCCCATTTAAGCCGATTCGAAATGCCCCTGAAGCTGGCGGGAGTCGATGGCAACAAGATTTATCACACCGGGATTTGCGTTTGACGAACTACGCACTGAGCTCGGCGAATTTAGTAAAGTGATCACAAACTACATAATTAATACGTGAAATCGTTATTGATTCGGACGTGAGTGCGATACGTTGAGGCGTCTAATGGGAACATTAATGTAAACTTATGAGATTTATAGACAGGGTAAAATATATTGATTCCCTACTCACAGTTGTCCGTTTAATCTTGACATTACGATTCGTTAAAATACGAGAACCCTACTGTTGTAATCTACCAAATAAACTGAACATATTTCGTCGAAAATGCGTGAAAAATTATTACTTATTGTGAAATAATCAACCCTGCACACATTCTTCCTGTCGCCCTTAGCTTCAGATCCGATCGATCTTCGATGATCAAGTCTTGAGTGCATTTGGTAGAACATTTCCTACAGTATTTAGCGCAAAAATACTGCTGCAGTTTTAGGATTTTTATCGCCTTTTTTGAAACCCCCTGAAAAAGGTAATTCTTTCCGGCTGTCCCGAAACCTGTCCGCTCTTTAAAACTTAATCGAACGTTGGTAGCAAGTCTAATCAGCATATTGGCAAGTTCTCATAGAACTCGTAAGGGATCGATTATTTCAGCTTAATAAATTTCTAAGCAGCTAACGATTCCTTCGACGCAGCAGCATTATCCAACTACTGTATGAGTATCCAGAAATAATCGCCGTATGAATCATCATTAATCTGAGTAGTACCGTGTACGAGTATACTCCTCCATTACACTACAAGTACAACCCCACCTCTCATCAGAGCCTATACCTGAATTTACAGTTGCTCAAAATTCGTTCGTGATTCTTGAATTCGATTCGTGAACTTATTGCCCAACATGAATTCTTTTCTACTTCAAGAGCTTGCTGTTGTAATTTCTTACGTTCCGGATATTGTTGCAAAGGACACTCTTGAACTCATGAAATACTTTCTTTTGTACTTTTTTTTTTCCTTGAAACGGTGGATGCAGGCGATACCCTCACTACAGCCACAAACGGGCCTATTGTAAGGGCGTCCACGATCCTCAGATCCTGGCCCCTCTGCACCACCACCAGGCCCCACAGCACTGGTCTCACTTGGTGTGACGTTACCTATGCGCCCCCACCACCCCTGCACAATGCGGAGGATATCCGCAAGTTCTGCATTCGCCACCTCTGCGGGCTAAAGAAAGGGCCTCCTAAACACACAACGGCGCGATGCCACGAGCCCAACGCATACGCACACCACATGCTCTGCCGTCTCTAGCCCTACCTGGCAGAACCTGTATACCTGTACCTCGCACTTGCCAATATTTGCAAGGTGGTACCTCAGCGGACAGTGACCTGTGAACAGGCCACATATGATCCTCATATCCTTCCTCCCCATTGCAAGCATTTCTTTGGACCTCTCTCTGGAGAGCCGGATGAAGAGTTTTGACTGTCTAAGGCCGAGCAGCCCCTGCCAATGAGCAGCCCTGCACATATCCTCCCATTTGCGAACCTCTCTACGTAGGTGGCTCCTGGTAGTCCCAATAAAGGGCTCAGGGCCAATAGGGATCTGCGCCGATCCTTTCTTAACCAACCTATCAGCCCGTCCCTTTGAACCTATACCCTGATGCCCTGGCACCCAACACAGTGTTACACTGTTGTCCTCGGCCAGGGCCTTCAGTCCAGTTAGACACTCCCACACCTGCCGTGATGTAAGACAATATGAGGCTATGGCCTTGAGAGTGGCCTGACTGTCCACCATGATGTAGATTCTCTGCCGCTTCAGTCCCCTCTGCAGCAGCCGCTGCACACAGACCGTTCTTTCGTACTTTGTATACACATAAGACAAAGTATTCTTCGTCAAAAAGTACAGGATTGCGAGAAAGTGTTCAGATCTTCACGAACCAAACGAAACACGATTGAACGATGAGAAAAAGCAAGTGTTTTAGAAAGCGTTTTCGGGCCTGTACATTCGTTTCAAATGCTGCATCGGATTTATGTTTTCATTCTGCAAAAGGCAATGATCAGTAAAAGGCCGAAAAATGGAGTATTTTTTACAATTACCGTCTGGGGCGCACACACGAGTTTTTCTACAATGGTTCCGGAGTAAATAATATATATATAATAGCAAATAATTATATCATTGCGTATTGTTATTTGGATTGTTAAGCAGCTATTTCTAATGATCTGGAGACTCCTCGTCACTTGGTTTTGTTGTAAAGAATGGCGACAAAGCTCCAAGAGCAGGAATTGAAAGGGAAATTTGCTTGAATGAATATCATCAATCTGCAGGCCCGAGGTGACAACAAGGATCGACGCGACTCAATGATCTCCCACTACTCGTTTTCCTTGAAACAAAGACCATTATATCATGGGGACGACTACCATCAATCAACTTTAATGGTTTGACCCTTGTAAGGTCCGGAAACCCCTTTCTTCCTCCGTTTCCATTTTCCTTCGCCCGCCCAACGTCTTTTCCCCCGCCGGTATTTTGTTTGTTTTCTCGAATGCGACAAGAAGCTTTCAAAAAACCATCGGAGTAAAGCCTTCACTTAGACGAAGTTGGAAGAGTTTCCGAAACCTTGTTTTTCAATGGAAAGCCCCGCCGCCAAATAACTTCGGGACCGAAGGTTTATTCTGATTGTGTGAACAAAATTCTATTCTGTTCGCCGTTTTAAATTGGAAGATGTTGATTTTCTTTCGGGAATGAAAACTCTGTTGGGAGGAAAAGACAAGAATTCTTTCTGCTAAAAAGCCGCTTTAGAGATCGAAGTCGTAGTAGAAGAAATGTTACATAAAAACTTTTGTTCAAATATTGCATAAACCAACTTCCACCTTATACTTCGAATCCAATCTAATCCGACCAATTTAAATTCAATTTCTATCGATTATTGTGAAAGTTGTTTCCAGCTCCCAATACCACTACCACTTTACTGAAATACTTAGTGTTATATCATTTTCGTGTGGTGTACGGGACAGCAGACTTCTGCTTGTAATTGGACGGGATTTTATCCGCAAAATCCACTCGGGGAGAGAATCACCGTACAAACTGAGCAGGGTGGGAAGGAAAGCGATCTCGGGCGACACTGGACACCTCAAGGAAGCAACTCCGTTCAAACTGATGATATCAAAGTTTATCAGAGCTCCGTGGAGTTTGACGTGCCCTGTCAGCAACCATAACTTATTCAGCGAGAGTGCTTCGTCACCAGTACATCACTCCGCCGTTTTTGATGTGCCTGTTCTCAGCGCTCATGAAGAAGGCAGTTCGTGTGTGATATATTGCAAACTAAGTGAATGTCAACCAAACGAAAATAAACTCAATCCTCCCAAGCTAACGGAATGTGCTCATTTCGATTAAAGGTCTCTTAAAGAATTGTTGGAAATTTATTTAAAAGAAGGAAAAACAATTCACAAAGTTTTCTTTGGTTCTCACATTTCGCGCCAAGACAGGGAACGCCCTACAACGTCCAGGGTTCAGAAAATTAGGACCTGCTCAGAGAAAACCTGTTACCCAGGGAATCAAGGAACGGGCTGACTGTTGAATGCAGAGTTCCGTGATTATTTCACATAGACTGCCGTTCATAGCCCTCCAACCTACAAGATGTGGTGTCATTAAACTCATACGGCAGTCCAATTCAGAGAACTCTTTCAGAAACGATAAGAAACGTTTTACAGCTAGGTTCTGCGATAAACACCTGAAAAGGGGATTCGAAGGTTTGATGCTATTCAGCCAGATAGCCTGATCAGTACAGGATGCTATCTTCCTTCAGAAACAACATTTATTAAAATCAATGACAGCCGATTTCGACGTTTTTTCTCCTGATTCTTCAGTTCACACGTAAAATTCCTGCGGCGAGACTTAAGGCACTCAACTATTTCAACGTGTAACTATCCCGTTTGATATTGTTGAGAATGTACCGCTTCACTATTATCTGGAACTTTGAATTTGAATGAAACCTAACTCCCTACCACATTACAAACATTCTTCTTCATCGTAATACAAATATGTCGTTGATTTCAGAATCGTACATCGAAATCTTTCAGGTCCACACTATGATATCCATTATAACATATCGAAGATTGAAATAGATTAGAACACGTAAATCGTTTGATAATGTGTAAAACTTGCGCCGTTACTGCTTCAACATTCGAAGAAAAGATTAGTGTTTGTGAGCCAGCGGTCCAGCATTTCACGAAATATTTACAAGTTCAAGTCGAGGTTAAAGAACTAACCTGCATAGATTTTTCCACATAAGTATGGTTTTCGTTCAGCTGCGCCTTCTCGTGGGGCTCGTGGTTTTCTTTTTTTGAGACTCCCTTTGTTTTCTGGAACAAGAAAAGGAAATTATGGCTTACTGCATACGACGGATAAAGATAAAACCATTTGAAGGAAATAGTCAAAATAAATTGAGGGAAAGAGGGAGAGAGATTTAACAGCGGTATACATAGAAAGTAAAAAGTGCGAGTACACACGTTATACGAGTATAATTTACAATAAGTCGAAGGAGAAGTGCGAGCATTAAATATCCCACAGCCAAGCAATTAGTGTAGTATAGTAGCAATAAAAATTAAACTAGATAAAGAGAGAGAATAGAAGTAGATGGCTCGACCAAGTCGGCTCAAATTTCCTATTTAGCTTACAAATCTCCATCAAACACCAATATAACTTGGATATCGTAGTGATCCTAAAAATACCTCTTTTTATCTCAACAACGGCTTCAACTATTTTAATTAAATTTTTTGTTTCGACAGTTCCAAATAACTTGACATTAGCATATAATTAAAGCAGCACAATACATTTATTTTAGCTCCGATTTTACCTTATAAATCCTTCTATGCAGGCGCAGAAAAATTAGGTCGATATTTCAAGAAATTATCTACGCAATGAAAGTTTAATATTGCACATAAGATTATCAGGAGCTACCGCAAAAATTCTGGAACTCAAACCACCACCGTTTCGATTACTATCACTCCTCGTAGTTTTTACCCGAAAATTTCAAAATTATAGTCTCTTTTCTGTTCAACATTAACTCAATAATAGTCGAGGCATAATGAGCACCTTAATAAACTCCGTAACGTAAATACTACCGCTTTTTGCATAAAACCAGAGTGGTATATTGGATTAGTAGCTAAATCTTCGAAAATCGCTGAATATTGCTGAGAAAAGTTGTGATGCGTCACACCAGGTATTTAATTTAAGGCAAGGTATGTAAGTGAACAAAAAAGTACGCGCAGGGCTGTTTAACGCAGTGGATTTAATTTTTGAAGGACATCGGAAGGAAACGTTCGACGTATTTTGAGATTAGCGAAACTTTTGGTTGAACAGCTAAATGTTCCGAGGGATTCACGGACGTGGGGTGAAGCATGGGGCCAAGTCACGCGGTTTCAAATGTGTGACTCAATTCTCAGTCTTAACAACCAAATTAGAAAGTAAGTAAAACGACGATTCTGGGCAACCCCCAGGTATTCGTAACCGGTCGTTTAACATTTTTAACCAGATTTGTTGAACTTTGCTGGAATTACGAGAAATTGTTATTACCCATAACAATTAAGAGAGTACGCCAAGAGTTTATTCTGGAATGAACTTCACAGCCAGGAACTCTTAATTAGAATGCTACAGAGCAGTAAAGCATTCAACATCCACACGTAAATATCACATTCTGATTATCTGTCTTGTTTTGGCAATATTTACGGCTAAACCTTGCACTTAGTACCGGAGTTTGTGGGTAATGTCAACTCCACTAAAAGGGCAGAAGTTACAAGAAATTACATGTTGGTTCGAACCCAAATTTAACTTTACTGCAGCCCTCCCCCATATGACGTCTCTTCTCATATCACTGAAAACTCGAGACCGCAAAAGGCGGCACAAGTTGAGCGGCGTATAGCCCCCAAAATGATTGAAGAGGTGGATCAATAGCTGAATAAAAAGCTAATTTAGTAGCACTCCTGGCACCTTTGAGTGAGTTGCTTCCTCAACTTGATGACGTCAAGATGTCACGTTGATTTATAGTAAGCTCTTCTGCTTTTATTGCAGTTTCCGCTTGTTGTTATTGGATCAACAAGAAGAAAGACGAACAAGGGGACTCGTGACTGACGTCTCGAGTCGGAGGTTTCTGACTTATTCCTCCAATTAATTCTAAGGCGCTTCTTTCGTGTTATTTTGTGGAAGTGACGTGTTGACAAAAGGAAGAAAAATCGAAGAAGTCGGAAGTTTCTAGTGGGTTGAATTCATGTCGAAAAACAAATTATTCGGGATTAGAGGAATTCATTATTTACGTATTAATGGTCTTGAAGAGGAAAGTAAAAACACGATCTGAACTGGTCAGCAATATTTGATGATGCTTTCTTATGCGTGTTTGGAACAAGAAAGGAGAACATGAAATTATTTACGGTGGCAAATGAGGCGAGCGAGGGAGAGAACAATTGAAACGAAAAAACATAGGTTGGTTAGATAAACATAAGAGAGTTCTACGGAATAACAGGGAGATTGAAAGGTCATGCTTCAAGTCTCTGGATAGTTGAACTCTTGTTAGCATGGAAGAAGATAAGAGACAGAGAGTGGTCCTGTGATTACCGCGGAGCAGCGAACTGTTTCTAAAAAATATTATGCGTATAGAGTGCTCTCTTGCTCTGCTAGGCATGAAATATTGGAAGAAACAAGTTGGGTTGCTTCCACGGGGTGCGGCAACAAGCAGGCGACCCTACCTGTCACCTTGGGCTGCCCCCAGGGTGCAGTCCTGTCCACAATCCTGTGGGCAATTTTGCAGGACCCCCTACTCCGCCTCCTACAAACCAACGGCTACAAGCCCATCGCCTATATCAATGATGCGACGATTGTTGTGGAGGCGGAGCACTTCACTTGTGGCGGGCTATGCACCTGGTCTTGGCCTGGTGTACCTGTGTGTGCCTACGCCTTTTTACAGCTAAGACCCAGCTTGTCGTGCTACGCACAGGCCCATCCCTTCCCCCTCAAGTGGAGCTGGCTAAGGGAATGACAGTCGCCCTGGGGGCAAATGCTACGTATTTGGGCGTGAAGTTCAACCCTCACTGCCGCCCAACCAAGCACCTGATCTTCCTGAGGAGCAGGTGCTCGGACCTCACGGCCCAGATACAGTCCCCATCAGGGTCAACCTGGTTGGCCTCACCCTACGCCCGGTACCATTACTGGACCGAGTTCATTTCGGTGGTGGGGCATGCTGCAGCGACTTGGTTGGTAGCCCCCACGTACCGTGAGCGGCAGCAGCACTCACCCTTCTGGCTGTCCTGCCGGGCTACTGCACCACATCTCACCTGGCCCTCCAGTTCCTAGCCAGCGTGCCCCCCCTGGACCTAGTTCTTGACTTAGCGATACTCCGGTCCTGCATCAAGCAGGACTGCCTGCCATAGTACCACGGGCCTTACCAGGCCCTCCTACTGTTGCTCGAACAGGAGAGTTCAACAGCGCAGAGTATAGCTCTTAATTAAGTTACACATGAATATTTCCTTATTTCCTTAGCAACAGACATGACGTGAGAGGACTTCGTGTTCCTGGGCCATTGACAAACGTTTTGTTTTATTTTTTCAAATTGAATTGTTTTTCTGGACACCAAGATTCAGTGCTCCGCCTACTGAGTACAATCCAGTTACCGATATTTTCGCCCAGAGGATCGTGCAAGTTGAACACAAAGGGGCGTCGTTTCAAATCAGCGCGGAGATCATTTTTCGAACGGAAACCCAGCGGAACGATTCGAATTGAAACGAAGCTCCGTTTTATTTTCACAAAAAGTCCGAAACGGTCTGAGGTGTCGCCGAAAGGGATTCCCAAGGGTGAAGGGTGGGTCATTCAACGGCGGAGGACAGGAGATAAATTAATGCGCGACCCTGGGAGATGCGATAAAAGCGTTAAACGTTGTTTTGGCCTTGTAACCTGCAAAATCCCTCTCGGGGTTTGAAAGGGGGGCCGTTTCATTTAACTTAAATACCGCAAGGGATTGAGGTTCTCTCTGCAGGAAGAAAAAAAAGAGAAACAGTCATTAGATCATCCTCATGGCAGTTTACACAGTGACATTTTTAGAAGTAGCTGGTAAAAAAGTTTGAGTTGCTCGCTTTAACGTTTATTTGATTTCATTTGAAACTCGTCAGCGCGGGGAACATGACAGCGTCAAAGCTTGTTCTTTGGGCGCTGTCAACCCATTTATAGGGAAATTAGTGAGAAAAAAAAACCATACGAGGGACATCCCTCCAGGTTTTCACAAAAGCTCCTTCCAACTGAGCTTGAAATTCTCTGTTTTTTCTGACGTGCTCAGAATAAAAAATTGTACTATATTCGGGGAACATGAATTCATGTCAAAGGGATTGGTTTAATTGATTATTTTCTATTCAAATCACACAATTTCGCTAGAACGTTGGACGTTATTCTTCTTTGGTGTTACAGGCCCACAATCCTATGGACGAACAAACAATTATTGTGAGCGTTGTCAAATACACCTTTTTGACCGTCATTTCTCAACATTCACGCGGACCTGTCCGGGACACATCGAAGCAATACGCCACAGAAACTGACGAGAACTCCGGGACACATCTCAAACTGCTGGAATTGTGATTTCGCCACCACTGTAGAGCAAGCCGAAGATCCAGTTCTACAGAAAATGAAAGGGTGTTGAGCCACGCGTGGAAGAACTTGGGAAGATGGATGAAAAGACTCGTCGAACGATAGCGATGGGATAATCTCAGGGTTCAGGAAGGTTAGACGATGATGTATTTACATTGAACGCGCTCGCCCACAGCATTCAACCAACCAGAGAAGACGAACTATTCTCACTAGTCGGAACTAACCCAATCATTTAAATATTTCTTTGTGCATTCAGCAATTTCTGTCGCCCTCGCAACGGAAAATAATTATTTTTCGTTCAGTTTATGTGAACTCAGCTCAACGTTCTATACGGAAATTGGTTGAGGTTAAAATTCCAGAATGTACTTGGTGGCTAAACGTCCTCCACATGAAAGGTTCTCGATGATGACAACATAGTTTTAATTTTTAATTTCCTTGGCTCTACAAAGTAGAAAGAAAAGTTATGTAATCGACTGAAAAAAAAATGGGCGATACATTTGAAACCGTTCCACAACCCTCGTCTGAGAATCCTTCGGAACATTCAGCTGTTCAACCACCAGTTTAGCTAATCTCAAAATACGTCGAACGTTTCCTTCCGATGTCCTCCCAAATTAAATCCACTGCGTTAAACAGCCCTGCGCGTACTTTTTACTTTCTTTGGCTCTACGAAGTAGAAAGGAAAGTTATTTAATCGGCTGAAAAAAAAAATTTGAGTTTTCTTCAGATCTTTACGTTTCAGACCCTCCTGAGTCCAAAAACGCTATCTGGGAAAATGGTCTGTGTATCTGTGTGCGTGTGTGTCTGTGAACGATTTTTAGAGAAAACCACCGTACCAAATCACCTCAAACTTGATATCGCGCCCGCAGGTTACCATGGGACGACAAAATAAGGGTATGAACAAAATCCACAGAAAGTTAACTATAGTTATCATGGTGATCAAAACACCAAATATTTTTTTTCTCAAAAACGGCTCTAACGACTTTGATTAAATTTTTTATATTGGTAGCTCCCAACATGGCGACCATACATAAAATTCCCATTTGTGCGAAAATGACGAGAGCAGCACAATAAATTACCAAAACTTTCGACGAATTCGATTTTAGCGCGGTTTTTAGAGAAAACGACCGTACCAAATCAGCTGAAACTGGATGTCCAGCCTACAGATTACCATGGGACGCAAAAATAAGGGTATGAGCAAAATCCACCGAAAGTCAACTATAGTTATCATAGTGATCAAAACACCAAATTTGTTTCTCAAAAATGGCTCAAACGATTTTGATTAAATTTTTTGTATTGATAGTTGTCAATAAGTTAATAATACCATAAAATTCCCATTAGTGGGAAAATGGCGAGAGCAGCACAATAAATTATCAAAATTTTCGACCAAAAGCGTTTTTCGCGCAGTTTTTTTCTTATAATTGGAATTCTTGTAGAATGTTTAAAAAAAATTGGTATTGTAGTGCAACTCAATACCTAAAAGGTGAGTGTTTCAAAACGCTCATGAGGTACATGGGGCTCACTCCAGGAATTTCTGAATTTCAACTACCGCCGTATCGATTACTACCAATTCTCAAAGTTTTTACCCAATAACTCTGCAAAAGTGATTACTATCATCTTGAAAAAATTATTTTTTACAGCCCCATTAGTTCTCTGTGTACAAATTGCTCAATAATGGTCCTGGAATGAGTACGAGCAGCGTAAAAAATTCCGGAACTGTAACCGCTACCGCTTCCTGCCGCTGTGAAGTGTTGTTTGTCCAAGTTCATTTGACAAGGTTCTTCATCGATAACCTCTCATTATTGGGAAAACACTCGGAAAAAAGTTGGTCTATGGAAGGACAATAATCAAAACTCCGGGATTTCATGTCCCCGATAATTTCATAACCGTAATTAAACTACCGTTGTGTAGGAAATTTACTGGACTACCAAGTCGATTTCTTTAGAACGCTATTTATTATATAATTTATATCACTGTAAGGGGAAAAGTGCACCATAATCGATCGTCGTACGAGTTATTGATTCTTTATTATGGTGCTCCCGTCCCTTCCAAGAGAATGAATATTTCGCAGTGCCATTAGCTCATCAGAAGCGGTTTACAAAAAAAGAAGAAAACAATATTGATGCAGCCTTTTTAAAGAATAAAAATATTCGGTGTTTTGATGGATAACTATAGTTATTTTTTGTCCGAGGTTGCTCAAGCTATCATTTTGCCATCACATACCAGCTAAATGTCAAGTTTGAGCTGATTCGGTAGCGCCATTCTCCCTCAATCGCTGCCACAGACACACACAGACGATAATTCAGTTTTTTCCCCTCGTTGGTGTTTTTGCGATCTCCGAAGCCTTTGAAACGTCAAGAGAAAACACAATTTTTTTAACTTTACGCGGTTTATGTACTTTTCCTTCGAAAATGTAGGATGGATGAAGTGGTCCGTAGTTCCCTCTCTACTACATGGTCCCTGGAAGAGCTAAATACTGTCGCGTTTGAGGGGTTCTTTGTGAAAAAGGTACAAATGAATAATAAAGTTTTTCCCGAGCCAATAATTACATGCTTTCACCTTCGACGTTCTCGCAGGCTGCTTTCATCCTATTTCCAGTCTTCCGATGAAATTGTCGAGCAAGAAACGATTTTTTTTCCACCTCTCTCTCTCTCTCTCTCTTATTCATTCGGTATCAGACGAATGAACTCAATTGAATCGAAATCGTCTCCCTCCCGATGACAATTTTTAAGGACCTTTCAAAATCAAGGAGCGGACTAACAGAATTTGACAGAGAATCGGCAAACGACAAAATTATGGCCCTCCGATTGCCTTCCCCGATCCTCGTTCTCTCTGGTTCCGTCCGCCCTGACCCTCTTTGGAGGGAAGCATCCATTATTCAAGGGGTCGTGAAAAACGGGAATTCCTCCCCATTCCACATCTCCTTTCTTCCACAGTGTTCCCGATTTAATAGAGTTCTGATAGTCGGCCTTTACGAGGGTTAACGGGGTTGTAGAGCCCTGTGTGTACAAGCTGACTCGAACGACCTACCGCCCTTTAAAACAAAATAATTGGGATTATACGCTAAAGAAGGAAGAGGAGGCTTCACGTTTTAACTGCCACGACGGCCTAAATTTACATTCCAAATTTATGCATTTTCCACGAAAAGGTTTTGAAATTGAAATTAACGACTAACGTCCTTTTGGCCAAACACAACAACAAAAAGTGCTTAACCTCAGTTTTGCTTTCCGTTACCCATAGAAAATGGAAAGCATTATAGTCGATATAAAATACTGAATTTTCATCATTTCATTGAGTTCTAAGGACTTCTGAAACGAAAAATGTTCATTTCGACTCGTGGTCTGTGTGTGCACTTCTCGAAAGCGTGTGAAACAGTTGAAATAGTTCTTTTGTTTTCCTATGTGATTTTTTGAGGCGTGAAAATAAGTTTGCTGGCAATTTCTATCCATAGTTAAGTGGAGAAGGAGACCTAACTCACTCAGTCTCACGTACATTCTTCGATTTTTATGGCTTTAGCGACTAATCAAATTTCTGTTCCACTAAGTTTATGTGAACATGGCAAAAAATAAGTTCACATTTTGAGTAGAAATGGGTACCGTTTAACTTCCGAAATTTATTTAGGTGTTGATACTTGTGTTGGAGAACCAAAATATCGGTAATTGATCTATTAACACGATTTTTTTTGGGAAAGTTCGAGTTTAGAGTTCTTGGATCACGAGAGAAGAGCATTTCGTTCTCCATAACTATTTCTGTATATATATGTTGAACGGAGATATAAGCCAAGTTAACTCAGAAAAGGAGATTTGTCGAATATTAATTTATCGGTATTCCAATTTTCTCAAAAACGACTCTAACGATTTCGATCAAACTTACGGAGTACTCTCAGCTAACTAGTCCCTACATTTTGTTTTCTATAAATGTTTCTGTAGAAATGCGTTGAACGAAGATATAGCGCCCGCCTGTGTAGCTGGTGTTCTAACTTAAAGGGGTGGCGGAAAGTTGTGTGTTGCTACGCACCAGATATTTCGTTAGTAGCTGTCCGACTCGTCCTAATTGTACGAGTCACTTAATAAAAATAAAATCCTCACCTTCGGAGACGCCTTTTTAAATACGATTTTAGTGCTTCCTTCGATGAAATAGATCACCCAGATGCTGAACCAGCCGTACAACGCGGTCTTCAAGTAATCGTACGACCCAGTGATTTGAAAAGCCTTAAACATAGATCAATTTTAAAAATATTGGAAGAGTTAATAGGCAACATTTTTAATCACAAATATTTAACTAACTCCTCCCTAAAGAAAAATGTTGCTTAGAAATAAACATTCTTCATTAAAGTATGTTTTTCTCATTCCTATACGAGCGTGCACTAAGTTTTTTCAACTGATCAGAGGTTGCCAAATTTAGACCACGTTCTAAGGTAAAGTTTGAGAAAACCTGCGGTGTATGTAGGTTGTATATGTGCATGACATAACCTTGTACGGAACGCCCAAACCGAATTTCTCGACCGGTTTTTCTTGGTTCTGTATTCGTTCGATTCAGTTTTAAACTAGTTGTGCGATAAACCTCAGGAACTTCGAGATCCAGCCGCGATAAAATCATGCGGTGCTCACAACTCTCCAACCAATTGTTGTTATTGTTCGCCAGTTCTATTCACTTGTGACTAACCCCGAAAACGTTGCATTTCGTCAGGGTAGGGGTAACACAAGAAGAAGAAAAGTTGTTCGCTGTCCAGAAGATTCTACGGCCACCTCCTTTCCAAGGCCCAGGCGTGCACCCTTCCAGACTGTGACGTCAGATCACAAGGCCATTTGTTCACAACCGTGGTGGAAGCTACATGTGAGGTCTGAATGCTGTCTGAGGGTGTTTGCAACCCCGAAAATTATTTGTTGTGAAGTGGGTCTTACGTGCCCACAGGCGCTGCCTTGTAAATTAAACCCCGTATATACAAGCAATCCTGCCGAACCCATTTTTGCACCCACCTTCTACAAGTTTATCTCAAAACCCATCACATGAATGCACAATATCCATCGGACAAATGAACAATATGGCTTCGTAAACTGTCAGCCGGATGTACATTCCTAATAATTTGTAGAACTTAGGAAATAGACGTCTGGCTTTCTTCTGAATGGGATCAGAAATAATTGCACGAACAAAAGAACCCTACGAGTCGGGCCAGGTCCGGGGACAACAAAAGAGCCGAGCCGATTGGCCGAAGCTGCCCTTTTCTCCCACTGGTTGCCAACTAGAAACCCACCAAGTCGCCCCTCGTTAGAATTACTACCCAGGGAGTGATAGACTAATTTTGAAGAGCCCAGGACACACACAATGGAAGTGGTGCGTGTCTTGCACGCATTGCACAGCAAACTCCACAGCTTTTTTCAAATATTCCGCTTCTCGTTGCGGATGAACAGCCATTGAACTGCATGGGAATCAAGCCCTGATTCTGGTTTGAAGCTGGCGCATTTCACTACGGGAGTCAGATTTCTGGAACCAGTAGTTTTCCGAAGGCTGATTAATTGGTGGATGGTTTGCAAACCGATGCTCTTCAAAATGTCATCTTTTTCCCGCATTCTAGTCTCTACATCAAGATAGCGTAGAGAATTTGAAACACCATATCTCATCGCCCAGACATACTTTCCCCCTTTGTCAGAATCTAGCATATTCCCTGCTCTATAGTATGAGATTGTAGGATCCACTTCAATCATCGAATGAAGAGAAAGATATAAATTACGAGGAATCAATAGAAGGTGGAGGAAAAATGGCATAAGCCAGATGAGGCTCATTTTCCATCTCCCCTTGAACGGGCCTGTTGGAAAACCCACTTACAGTCACCTAGCTGCATCGCTGCTACGCATAGCCTCACTCTCCCAGGCGCGGAGGAATGAGAATGTCTTGTCAGGAGCGAACCACAATCCGCTGGTCCTCAATCTTTACGAAATTTTGTTCTTCCTCCTGAGACGTTCACGACGTTGTAAAAAAACTCTTACGTGTCACGTCCCTTTGACAAGGATTCCCATATCGCTTGCCATTTATCAGCAACGAACTAAAATCTTCTAGTCCTTTCTCCGCCTGGCATGAACAAAATTACGCCCTGACGCACTCACCTTCTGCTGCAGATGTATAATAGTAGCTCATAGCTCGTAGCTCATAGCAAACCTGGCTGGAACTGACTTAATGTTTTCAATCTCCGAATGAGACAGTTGTGGTGTGTGTGACTTGAAATCTGACTGAAGCTTTCAGGGTTTGAGCTTCAAAAACCCATGAACTGTACCAGCTGCCTGGAACAAAACTGGCCAAAACGAAGACCCAAGGACAGTTTCAGAATGAAGGCTATGCCTGACTATCTCTTCTCTCCTTATTGTCCTGGCAGATGTTCCCAGTTTTTATCGATCGTATCTCCTGTTCCCTGCTCCCTTCCCGTGCGAAAAAGGGTCTCTGGACCAGGAAGAAGTCTCGGCCGTCGCTTCAAAGTCTGCGGCTTTTTATTTTCATTTTTCTTTTGGCATCCTTTTTCCATAACAGTATACTTTTTTTTTGGTTGAACATGAAGCTCAATTTCTTCTTAATACATAGTGTTCGGCGCAAAGCGGCGGTTTTTGACCTCGGAATTTCCGCTTCTGCTCGACGGACCTGTGGCAAGGTCATTGTTTTCCCAAAGGTTGTCGCACCTACGGAAATCCCAGTTTGTCGGTCATTTCCATCGGCGGTTTTCCCTCCTTTCCCCTCTCCACCCTTTTAAGATTCCTCTTGACGACTGAGCACTTCCAAAATTCATTCTGCTTCCAACTATCGCTCCAGTGCTTTTCACTCTCTCATACGGTTGCCCGTGCCAGTTCACGCGTTCCGAGTACTGCCCTTGTGTACTCCATCTCAGCTCAATTTTAATTCAACTCAATTCCGCACGCACGTATATTACAGTCCTTCTCACGCTCACCGAGTTTCAGTTTTATTGCCATCCTCAGCTCCCCCTCTCGTGCACCCAACACATAGTTCCTTTTGAATTAGTCATTATTTTTGTACCTATTTTCCCCCAATTCACGGGTACATCCCCAGGGATAATTTATTTTCTTATTTTCCCTTTTCCCTTTATTTTCTTCACATGTGTTACTGCGAGATTGCGTAATTATTGACAGTGTATATACTATCCAATCTGAAGCTTAATTTCTTAGTCTTCCTAAGGCAGCCACTGTTATGGAAAATCAAAACCTTAGACTAAGTCCCAACTGGGGAATTAAGGGAAGTGACTGATATTATATTTTCGCTATTGTTGATCGATTTTGATCATTATTCATTTGTTCAACGATGAAGTATGTGGTTAATGTATCAGTGTATGATTTAAACAAATTTCCCTTGTGTCGTGGCGTGTGATGGAAACGGAGTTAAAAAGAATAGAAATTGCCAATGGTTGGAATGTTCAGCGTAAACCAATTCACAAGGAGCATAAATGACTGATGAGTTCATACTGACTAGTCATTAAACGTCGTAACTGGGGCACATTAGGAGTTAAATACATCGTTTAATGAGACGGTCCTGCTTTGCGTGTATTACTTATCGGTATGTTTGCTTCCTTTAATGCTCATATCATCATTTAGAGTAAACGTCGCCTTTAGCAATTTTTATTTCCGACAATCAAGCCGAGTTATCAGTTCAAAGCGTCAATATTAAGCTCCTACTGTAACGAAATTTATCGTCTTCTCAATAAGAAATTCAACTCGAAGACTTTTCCACGTAATCGGCTTTATCGGTGAAGCAGAAGAGCATTTCATGGGTCGTTAGTTCTTTATAGTTGTGTTCAATCACGTTTGAGAGAACTTTCGACCTCCTCTGCCCTTTCCACCAAATACGAGTGCAAAGCGAATGCAGGTTGTTGTCAATTCTTGATGTATGAGAGGAGAAACACTCATCGGTTTTCCGCTCAATAAGTTGAGAGTAAAAGGAGAAAGGAATAGAGCGGGGAAGGGGCGAGAGAGCTTGCCCCAGATTTTTTTTTCCTTTTTGGTGCATTGAAAGGGAAGTGAGAAGGTATTTCCTTAGAGAAGGAAACCTAAATTGCGCAGTGACGGCTCGATGTTATTGTGAATCGACAGCGAGATTCGAAGGAAAAGACCCTTCGAAGGTCCTTTTCTCTAGAAGCAGGTTTGAGATCTAAACCACCTACTCAAGAGAGCCCAACAATGGGAACTGATGATTACAGGGAAGAAAACCCTGTGCCTCTTCTTCTTTGACAGTTGATTAGCGGTTCAGACGTTGGGGAGGCCAATCGATGGCGTTAGCTTGAGAGCCGACCTCCGTTCATCGCCGATTGACAACGCTGTCCTTCGGCACCGTCTCTTCACTGAATTTCTTGTCTCTCATTTCCGAGCAAAGCTTAAGATACGAACCGCATTTTGTATTATCGACTTTCAGTGCTCCTGTAGCACTAGGGAGTTTGTGCATCCGTCAGTCAAGTTATAAATCCCTCCTAGGCGTAGATTGAGGTGTACCTTTTCATGCATTTTTGAAACTATGTATTAGATGGATGCTCGTCTATGAGTGAAAATATTGTTGAATCGGCCCCGTGTAAGGACGGGGATCTAGCAGATAGGGTAGTACCTCACAGCCAATACTTGCCCCGCAGAATTTATCTGACTAATAGGACTGAAATGATGGAACGCCAACCCTCCGACGTTTCCGTTTGGTTCATCAGACAAATCTTGGTCCTATAGACGGTCCAACTCGGACGAGCTCAACCGGTACACGGGGAATGAATAGCTTGAGTATTTCAAATAATTTTGCACACCAAGATGCAAATGGCGCAATGTGGCTATTATTACGAGTAATGTTCATTTTTCTCAGTCTTTCGCAGTAAGAAGGAAAGTTATGTAGTCAACCGAGAGAAAAAAATTAAAGTTTTCCTCAGATCTTAGTATTTTAAGGGCTTCTGAGTCCAAATTTGGAAAAATCGTATGCGTGTGTAAGACTGTGAGAGCAAAACCATATCGGCTCAAATTGGAAATTTTGTCAGCACGTCGCTATGGGACTACAAAATTATGGTATTGGCAAAATCAGTTTAGAACTAATAATAGTAATGATAGTGACCAAAACAACACTTCCCCCCCCCCCAACCGACGACATATTTTGATTAAAATTTTCGTAAGGACAGTTCTTGATCGCACAAGTGTACTATAAAACGTTCATCAGTGGGAAAGTGACGCGAGTAGCACAATAACACAATAATCGAACATTTCTATGAAAATCTATTTTGGCGCAGTTTTTGTCTGATCAATCCAGTGCGTATAACACTAGCCTTCTAAGAATTATCGAAGTAGTAGTCCAATGAACTATTTATAGAGTAAAAGTTTAACAACGCTCATAAAATTATTTTGAATGACCATACGAATTCCAAAATCCAAACCACCGCCATTCCAAAAAAATCCAAAACTGTGAACATGAACCGGGTTGGTACTTACACAAATCGTCTGTCCACTGATCGCTCATTAATGATGGAGATATGAGTGGGGGCACTAGAGTTAACGTCCCTGTTAGGTGAGTTCGTCTCCACTGGCTGGTGAGTTACTGTGGGCAAGCGCTTACGATGTAAAGACATCATCGTCTGGCCATTAAGTCAGTACTGGAGTCTGTGAGTTGGTCATAAAGGGAGAAAGGTAAACAGGATGGTAGGGCGTCGGGGCAGGTAGTGGGAAGGAAGGAGGTCATGCACCTCTGGGGAAACCCACTAGAGGTGAAGAGAAAGGAACGTCTTGAATAGTCTGTCAGCAGTTGTTGATTTTTTGTTTGTTTAGGGTGGTCTGTGAATCCTTTAGTTGATTGTTTTCGTTTGTGTAGTGTTTGGAGTATCAACAACTGACAGACTATTCAAGACGTTCCTTTCTCTCCACCTCTAGTGGGTTTCCCCAGAGGTGCATGACCTCCTTCCTCCCCGTCCCCTTCACCGACGCTGCAACATCCCGTTAACCTTTCCCTGAATTGGGGTACCTCAATAAATTCCAGAATTTTAATCTCTGCCACTTTCTGCGTGAAACGTTTTACCAAGTTCAAATGAACTGAACGAAAAATATATTGGATTAGTAACTACATTGAATGTAGAGTTGAGGAAAGTTGTTTATTGTCTTTACGCCACTGGATTGATCTATATTGTCCACAAACCACCTCACGACGCGTCATTCCCTGTATTGCGCAACTATATTGACTTTACATTGCTATTAAATACACAAATCGTAATGAAGATCTAATTAAGACCATTTACCTCAGGAATTAGCTGAAAGAGCGCTGTAGAGGATAGGGAGCCCACGGCAAGGCCCAACAACGCTGCCATCACCTTTGGGTAGTAAGGGCTGTTCATTATAGGCCACAGAACTGCACCGGTGACGCCCGACAAGCTTATGATGCCGACACTCAAAACGCCCATGCTCCATGCTGCGAACATCCAGAATTAATTAGCGGTTTTTCGAAAAATTGAGTTTTTCCGACCCCCTTCATCTCTTCTGCTTTTTACCCTACCTCGATAATGTGAAAAATTTGTGCTTACTTTCCAAACTTGACGATTTGGACGAAAAATCCTGTAAACCTTCGAGAGAGCTTTTCGTGGATGAATCTGAACTCGATACAGGAGGCAACGACACAATAAGGACGCAGGAGTCCGTCGTAAGTCTTCTGCTGCACTTGAACAAATAATTTGGTAATTTCAAGTATTTTAGGTCATCACATCACTCGATACTTTATTAAATTGTAATTTTCCGATAAAATAATGAGCTTAACGTCCTGATTCACCATGGCTCGATAAAACTATGCTGACACCGAGCACCATAATTGAACGTCGTCCCAACCCTGTTAAAATTGGCTTCCCAATCTACTCAGAAAACGGTAATAAAATACACTTTTTTAAATTGATCTTGGCTGTTCTGAACGAATTAGGTATATTTGAGGGTTCAGTCAATTATGACATCTATTCAGTGGCGAGGTTTTAATTCGCCATCATACTAATGCGCTATGCTAGATAAAAACAGGAGAAATACACCACATGCAGAAACTAGAACTAAATTATAGGAATTTAGTAAATTAACAAAGTACCTAATCTTACTCGCTGACGCAATATTGTTTCTTACTCAGTATAAACCAGAACACTACAAGAAGATATTCACTAAATATTGACAAAGAAATGGTCTGAAAACATGAAGGATGTGAAGGAAACATTTGAACTTCAAATTCTTCAATACCACAACGACGTGTTCAAGAATTTATATTACTCGACCACACCACATAGTAATAGGTTATAAACATAAAACTCACGGATTATTAATAACTGTTATGCTAGGATTATATTTAACGCCTATATAAGCTCACGAATATTTAGAATCAGCATTTACTATCAATGGTTCTATTACATAAATTTAATGGGTCATGTTTTATATAGCAATAGGTGTTCATGGTCTCATTTTCAAAAAAAACTCCGCACATTTACGCTTGTAATGGTTTGCGGCGGACTGCCGGTAATGGCAACACTGTTGCCGCCACCTGTGCAGTTCACCGCTGTTTATATTAGCGGAGGAGCCGCATTTTAGTCTTATAACGGCTACCGACAACCCTGACGAATCTTCCCATTTTGGTTTATTATTCATTCTGAATAATAACCCTATGTTTTCAGTCAGGAAAATTTTTTTACAACCCCCCCTCAAAATTTGATACTTTACGTTTCAAGACATGGGGATTCCAAATTTGCAATGTCCGTCTGCCATCCCCCATCCACTGGGCCGTTTTGTGTCTTTGACGGGGTCCAAGAAATCCGTTCTTCCGCACAAAAATCCCATATGGTATCTAGTTGTGCCCGCTATATCGGCAATCCGATCGGACGAAGCCCATGGTTGTTAGGCGCAAAAAATAGTAAAAAAAATTAACCAACGGCAAATTCGCCGTGTTTCGTATCGTTTTCAAGGTATTTTTACATCCTGGATCGAATGTAATGAGTATCAGACGTGTACAACTGCGTATAGGGAAATTACAGTAATCATTAGAGTCAACTAATTGAAAGAACTCGCGGGAACTACAGCGGAAGTAAATAAATGCCTACAGACGCTTACGAGCGCCTGGCGCCAGGGGAATATTCAGTTTCCATAGTTCCATTGTAGTCAGGTCATGTTTCGTATGATTTACTAGTAAATTTCATTTCGAGTTTTTCCTGATTAAATTTAAGTGGGTCCTATTTGGTTTGTAATTTCATTTCCTAGTACTTTCCTGAGAGACATTATTTTATTTTCCGTATTCCCCAAGTACGTCACACGCTTGAATGAATGCTGTTGACATTTTGTAGATTTAGGGCGACTATTTCCAAGCTATTCCAGTTCAACTTCGATCAATCATTGCTTTCGTGCACAGATCCACCGTAAAACTCTGAGAGGAGTTGTTACGTACTGCAGTACTCTTACTCTTGGAAAATAAAATAAAGAAGGGCAAAAGAAGTTACGAACAAGGGAGAAACAATACAGAAAAGATAAAGAACAGCAGCTGTGCGCTGCACCAAAGGAAATGCCAAAGAAAAGAAAGAGAAAGGCACACTACGAGGATTAAGTGTCTCTCTTCAATTTTGTGCGTTTGAGGTTTTTGGGAAGTTAAATACTCATATTTTCTTAAATTAAATACTGTCCATAGTTGCTTCCTCCAAATTTAATAAATATTCGTCTGCTGTGTAAGAAATAGTGTGATGGTAGCGACCATAAAAATCAAGTAGAAACGACCCACAGCGTCTTCGAATCTATAACGCTTTGCACAGGCAAACCAATATTTTGAAAAATACATTATGGATTGAATTAAAACCAGCACTAACGAATGTGAGGCGCAGCAAGGTAAACTTGTTAAGAACTAACCAGAAAGCGAAACTATCTCGGAATCTTTTTTCACTTATTTATTCTCGTTATCGGCCTTATGATTTGAAACCCCGAAATTAGTGTACAAAAGAGGTAGCGTATGTAAAAACGAGTAGGCGAGGAGTTAATACGTGGAGTGAGTTAAAAGCCAACACGAATGAAACAGAATACTCCGCATTTTGGAATTTGTCTTGACATCGGTTACTGCGGCGTAGAAGTGAGTTTATTATAATCGAGATGTTAACCTTCCATACGACTGAAGGTGCTATATTGTTCAATTGTTTTTATTCTTTACTAGTTTGTACGCTAACCAAATGAATTTATGTGATTTTGATTCTGCACACAACTCTTCCACTACCTGCATAATTTTATAAAGTAAACCGTGCTTGGCCAATACGTGAGAGAAGTTGAACGACAGGCAATGAATAACTCTTAAATGCAGAATCGAACAAAATTAATAGTAAGCAGAGCTGAGTTAAAGTGACGAGAACAAAAGAATACAAAAAATTAGGATGAACATTTCCTGTCGCACGTAAAACTTCACCAAGACGTGGCGGAGTCAGGCAAGTGAATGGCGGAGTCTGGATTGCGACTGGTTTAATAATCGAACGATAATGAGAAATATGAGGTTTGTGTCAGGCCACCTCCGGGAGAGGTGGGGAAGTAATTTTTTGAATCGACAATCCCATATGTCATGACAGTACGTGCAGATTGTTATAAGAATTCTTTGTTAGAGAATTCTTACTCGGAAAAGTAGCTGATGGGCCGATTGGGGTAAAACAGAAAACAACTAAAGTGGTTTATTATTATTAGAATACGTTGCACGTATATTTTTTTTAAATTTCCGCCTACCGAACGCATTTATTCCAAATAACTCAATATTTGCCATTGTTGGAAGTCCCAACCAACGAATTACCGATAGTTCGAATGGACCTGAGCATCCTAACGCGTTGTATTCCACTAGCGAAATTAAGAATTCTCTTAGCCCCAGTAATGTTCTATAAGTATTACGACGGCTATGTTATTGGGGTTTACTGTTCATTACAGTGTTGCAAAAAGTTTGTATTTTGATCATCAGATAACTATAGTCAGTTTTAGGTCGGTTCCACTCAAACCTTTATTTTGGCGTTTATGTTGACGTGCAAGCTGAATATCAAATTTGAGCTGATTTGATTTTCGCGCAATTAGGTTCATAATGTTTCGTTACGCTGATGAACTACTGCACAACGTCAAAACTGGTGCGAGAGTGCAGGATGCCGCTCAACTCCTTAGCAAGTGCGAATTGAGTTAATGTGTATTGGATTCCTGGACACAAGTGGATCATTGGAAATGAGAGGGCGGACCATCTGGCCAGACACGGTTCGTCTACGGTACCTATTGGGCCACCTCTCCATTGTGGGACTTCTCTGTCACTAGTCAAGAGGACTATGGCAGAATAAGCCAGAAGAATGCATCAGACAGCCTGTAAAGCTGCGGGAGTAAGGCGCTTTATCTCAGAGCAAACGCATGAGATAAGACAGAACCTTCTGAGGAGGGAGAGGAAGGACTTGAGGCAGATTGTTGGGATCATCACCGGGCACTTCAGAATGAACAAACTTGATGGGTATAGTTGCCACCCCTCGATGCATATGGTGTGGCACGGATGAGGAGACTCCGTCTTTGTCCTGGCCCAGACTTTTCGTCTTTGGCACCACTTCTCCCAGGATGGATACCAACAAAAACTCTTTCGGGAACTACTTGGCTTTCTTCAGGAGGCTGGGCATTGACCTGTAAGACAGTAGGACTGGTCATCTGGCCGCGGTACACATCCCAAATTACTGGACAGTCAGAAGACTATATATTCGGGCTGAGAAGCCTTGTAAACTGAAGATTTAACATTCGCAATTTAAAAAAAATAAAAAATCACGCTATTTAATCACTCTTCTTGATGCCAAGGGAAGCGAACAAAATAGTAAACGCTTGTGTCAGCGGTTTGAAGTGATCAAAAAACCTTCTTTTTTTCGAAAACGGCGCTATTTTGATTGAATTCTTGTACAGACAGCTTCAAATAACTCGACAATACCAGACAATTTTCATTTGTGAGCAAATGACGAGAACAGCACAATAAATTACAAAACACTTCGACGTGAATCAATTTTAGCATTTTTTGTGTGTTTTTTCATGATAAACAGCAATCAATTTCTTCCCATCCCGCTCAAATAAATCCCTTCCGTAGTCCGTTAAACCACTCATACCCCAGAACACGAAACTGCTGTTTTTAGTTCGTTCACTGCGATTGGCAGATTATTCCAGAATAGGTTACAAAGACTTTCCGAGAGAAAAAAAAAAGTAAATTGCCTACGCACTGAAAACTCAACGAAGATCGTGGCATAAGTACTCGTAGAGGCAACCAAATAAATATTGAGATTTTAAATAATACCAAATCGGTTGGATTGGTAGTTAGAGCGATAAAACCCGTTGTGTGTGACCATTGGTGGTGTCAAAGGAAGTTGAAGGCATCGTATCAACGAATTATGTGGTGGAGCTTATTTTCCGTTTGCTAGTACTTTTTATCAGCCTGAGATTTAAAACACTACATTATTTGAAGGGCAATGAGGTTCATCTTATGTTCTGTTGTTAAGTTGTTAGTTGTTAAGTAGTTTCTATTGCAGGCTGAGTTATCAAAAATTAAAGCATAGCGGCATAATTTAATGGGTAATGAAGCGTTAAGTGGAGGAACAGATCTCTGTGATTCACACAAGGAATGAGTTTTGCATTGAAGCCACAACACAAATAGCGTCATTCTCGTAATATTTTGACGACCTTGATTAGCAACTTGTTACTACCCCTGATCCCAAGCTCCTTTTGTCTCTCGGGTGGAATTGACGGCGATTTCGTTCTGGATGAACCTGGGAGCGATACAAGTTTATTCGATACGTAAAGTCGTGCTGAAAGACATCCCACCGAAGGGGAGATAAAACGAGCACCCACCGACGCTTACTTTTTAACAACCGCTCCATAGTACGAAGCAACCACTTCAGGCGTTTTCCCTGGCTGTTGTGGCTCGTAGGTACTTCTGACATTTTCAGAGCTCTTTGTCACGTTGAAATAAGTAAAACTATCAGACGCGAAACCTCTTGTTCTTGTCCGCTATAGCCAGTTAGTTTTGCCTGTTGATTTAATACTCCATTATCGCCTAAGAAACCCCAAAGGGTTAACTCCCGTTAGCCCGTGAGGTCACTACAACTTCAATATATGTTATTGGCCTGAGAATATCGGAGGAAATTCCCAATTTCCTAACTATCTTAAGAAAGCTTCCTTTATACCCCATTTGTATTTGACTTAATTTTATCAAGTTTTCACTCCAGTTTTTTCCCGTCTCTATATAACTTTTCCCTTTTTACCTTCTATTCGAACTACATCCACGCCTCCCTCTTCCCACTATCTTCAACAGCCCGGAGTTGTCCTGGTCTTTGTACATTCTTCTTCCTCCTTCCCCAAGTTCCATTCCTCTATCATTTGTCGCTGAACAAAGGTGAACAATACTCTTCTTCAGTCATACCCCTCACGTTCACACTCTAATTCAGTTTTGCATGCGCTTTGAAAACGCGCGCCACTAAATTTCACACCGTGTCATTGAATCAAGTAGGGTTTCCAGTGTAGGCCACTTCGTTTAACAAATTTATATTAGCAACCTATTATGAGTTACTGGAAGTAGGTTGCTTATTGTTTCTTGATATTCACTCAATCAAAAACCAGATGGAGCTCGACGTGTTGTTCTGATGAAGGAAAACTTTGTAGTTTAAAGCTCAATACATTGCTTTAAAACTATAGGAATTAAAGTGATACTTAGCAGGTTACCGAAGAAAATCACCGCCCTCCAAATTATTCCACATTCCCAGATGGGATTCAAACATTAACACACACCAGCTAAGTCAAGTCACAAAATACATCACCCACCAGATGTCTCAAGCACACATCACTGCACTCCTGCTAGACTCTGAAAAGGATTCCGATTCGGTATGAGTAGAGGGACACACATACAAATCCTCACCAGGCACAACGAAAATCGTTCACTCATATTTAAGGTAAGTGGCTCAGTTTTTTATTCCTGCAGGCGTCCCTCAGTTTTGTCTCCCGTACTCTTCAACCTGTACATTTCCGAGACCTTTGAGAACTTACCACCTCATGTTTACTGCTATGTACATATTAACCCAGTAGAGCGCTGCCAGTGAACGAACATCTGGTTTTGCATTAAACCTCTACGTCGCAAGAAGTGATCAGCCGTTCAAGCCGAGCGCAACATATGTTTTGATTCTCAGTTGTCAGTAATATACGATCTTCGAACGTTTCGACAATTATTCTAAATTGCTCACCAGAATAATAATTATAATAACAAACGCAACATTTACATAGCGGGCTTTAAAGCGACAGGCCGACTGGAAAATGCCGCACATCAGGTTATACAGAGGCTGGAGTGATGGAAGATCAAGATTAACGCTGCAAAAACTGAAGCCATCCGTTTCCCAGCCAAACACAAGAGACCACGGTTCATTACAATCCGAGACAGCAAAATTCCTCATTTCAAATCAGTCAAGCACCTACGATTTAGGTGGATAAACGGTTATCCTTCAGTGACCCCCATTAATGGGTGCCTTGGGGAAACTTGGCAGATATTACTAAAGTTTACCTACCTGTTGGGTGAGTCCGTCTCCTCTGGCTGGGGAGTTACTGGGAGCAAGCGCTTTCGATGTAAAGATCGAAGGATGTAAAGATTGAAAGCGCTTGCTCCCAGTAACTCACTGGCCAGAGGAGACGGAATTACCTACAGGTACGTTAACTTTAGTAATTTGCCTACTGGCAGACATAATCCAATTGCTTTAATACTTGGCAGATATTACTGCCTTCTAAAATCAGAATCACTGAGCGCACCCCTGAAACTCCTCATTTACAAAGCCATTGTCACCCACAATAACGTACGCGTGTTCTGTATGGCACACAGGACACGTACACAAGCTACAAGTAACACAGAATAAAACAAACAGCCATTTTCGCACAAACACATCACGAATACACGAACTCCCAACATGGAACACATATCAGATCACATCTCCAACCCATTGGTAAGAAACCTCAACACCCTTAGAAGACCTCAATGGATGAAGGCAAGGCGATGGCGGCAGATCTGAGCCACTCTTGAAAATAATTGTACATATTATCAATCTGCGTGAATGGTCAAATGTATTTAAAACGTGAATGAAGTGTGGTTGTGTGTAAATAAATAAGTAAGTAAAACTAAATTAAGATTCTAGGTTTTCGCCATCAAAGTTTCCTAGCTATAGTATTATGTTAAGCGCCCAAAGACCCCATGATTGAGACACATATACCCACCACGTATACGCAAGCGAGGCAGTCTATCTATGCCTATATTGTTAAATACTCTTAGTATATAATTTAATTATCAATAATTTGTAAATATTATGTCAATAAATAATTTGGATTTGGAGGTGTAGCGGTTATGATACCGAGCTGCTATACAGTTGGTGTCGATTCGATCCTGTACCAGTTATAGATAGTTTTTTGTTTCGAATACTAAGTTATGCAGGGTCCTCAGGTAACGAAAGTGATACGAGAAATAGTACCCCTATGTTACTGACTGTCAATACGGTCATAAGCATTTGATTGGTATAGTATGTGTCAACTGGCGTGAAAAACTAATCATAATCGTTTTAAATACATTTGACCATTCACGCAGATTGATAATATGTACAATCTTGAGAAAAGTATCATCGTGACTGAGTGTATATGTAGTTAATAGTGTAATAGTATATATGGTTGTATCTATTTAATAGTGTGTAACTGTATTTGTAGACTAATACAATGAATACTGTATTTACGTTGTTGTAAAACTCCACCTTTATTAATGCAACACAAATGATCGTTTCGTCACCAAGGATACGGGTCATCATCACTTTTGACTTCCTCATTTGTTCGCTCGTTTCGTCCATTTCAACAATTTGCTGTAGAAGAGACTACTTCGCTGAAAGAAGGCTTGTTTGTTTCAATTCGCTTTCAGGAAAACGCTTTCTATTAACTTCACGACTTATGAACTTAATTACTATCATGATATTAATAAATAAAACGCTTTCAGAACGCATCGCAGTTGCCTTCTTTTCACGCTTATATATTATTAGTAAGATGCGGTATGTACTAATATCATGGTACTTAATAGAATGATAACTATTAATACGATACTGAGATAGTTAATAGTATGATGAGAGTTCATTCATACACACATAGCATGTTGTCCCAATACGTTGACGTGGGAATAAATGCAAACTGAAATGCAAGTGCGGTGTTTTAAAGTACTCATTTATTTTTAGTAAAGTTATGCCAAACTATCAAATACTTGCTACGATTGGGGATACTCTACAAAATGTTTCTTCTATGAGTGGAAGTATTTTTCAGATACGAAGCTTCTGCCTTTTATTTCAATCTATTATGAAATAAATGTTGGCATTTGTTGTGATATATTTATATACCTCCCATTTCCTTCTTAGACAACCGAAATGAAAGTCGTTTGTACTTTTATTTAATACAATGTGGGAAGCACAATTAATTTCTTGTTTACCAAAAGACAAGGTTCTGAGTCAGGTTGTATACTAGGTAAATGTTGTTGATGAAAATGTGTACGTAATGCACAGTTCACACTTACGTTATCGAATGTGAGGCAGGGTGTAGCGGAGACGACACTCGAAGCGCAAGATGCCAACTGCGGTACGCCTTGACTGTCCAAAATGACCTCAGTGTTGACGGCAACCGCTAAAAAGGCGGGAAAAGCCCAAATCATTCCGATCATGTTATCTACAAAAATGTTGTACCGATGAGAACGATGGAGTTGCAAACTCAAACGTTCGACAAGAGAAAACTTGGTCGAAGGGTGATGTGTCCAGCGTAGGACAACGAATTATCTAGTCGTTGGACCACGTCGCAACTCATGTTAAATCGTATCGTCGCTAGGAGATTTTTACGTTATTTACTTAGAGGATAGTAGCGGGGGCTCAGCTTGTTATCTGTAGACTGAGGCTGAGTAGACAAAACCCTCCGGCAGCCCCCCCACTCGCGCTTCTCACCCTAATTACCAATGGAAGAATAATTCGCGTTCAGGAAGTTCTCAACGACTGCTGACTCGAGCCCATTCGTTAAGCCCTTGTGCTCACAGATCTCTGAGCCTCGGAAGTGTCCACAACCATTTTACCAACTAACCTTCAATAACGAAGTCTACGAACATGTCGTAATCTTTAAATTGCCTACGTACGTTTAGGTTGAGTACGCGCTGATTATAAAAACAGATATACGTCGTTTAGATGTCGTTGCAGACCGTAATGCATCGTACTAAAATGGTCTTTCTTATTGTTATAAATTGAGCTTGTTTTGCTATGAATGGCAATAACGCAGCCATGCACAATCGTTTGGATCTTTAAACGAGAGTAATTAAATAAAAGACAACAAATTTACGGTGAGTAACACGTATGCTGGCGCTGTGTCTTACTTCATGCGAAGAATGAATGAATGTACAGACAGATTGATTGTTTGGTCCCACTTGGAGTGTGTCGTTCTAGTTTTCTTTTCACGTGCCATCAGTTTCCCATTGGAGTGGTGCAGCACAGGTCCCAGGTGTAGTCTGGTGATGTATTGCCTGACTCCCATTAAAAGTCAGGATCGTCGAATCAAAGATTGGATTCTCCGAGGATTCAGACACTTCTCAAAAATCCGTTCTTTAAAGTCGTCCACTCCAGGAGCACCGGCTAAAGGTGAGGGGGGAGATGTGCCAACTGACTCCTATTAAAGGTGCCGGGCGATCGCGGTCTAGTGGTTAAGACAATGGTTCATAATCCTGACGAATGTCGGTTTATTGGATCGGAGCTCCTCGCGATTGGAGTAATTTTTGCCTGAGTCAGCGGACCTTCAAACATCTCCAAATCCCCATCAACAGTCCCACTTGGAGTATTTTGTTCTACTCTCCGTTTCACACGCCATCACTTTTCCCATTGGAACGTGTGCAGCAGAGTTCCCAGGTGTTGTCTGGTCCAACTTGGAGTATTTTGTTCTACTCTCCGTTTCACACGCCATCACTTTTCCCATTGGAACGTGTGCAGCAGAGTTCCCAGGTGTTGTCTGGTCCCACTCGGAGTATGTTGTTCTAGTCTCCTTTCCACACGCCATTGCTTTCCCATTGGAACGTGTGCAGCGGAGGTGCCAGGTGTAGTCTGGTCCCACTTGGAGTGTGTTGTTCCAGTCTCCTTTTCACACGCCATCACTTTCCCATTGGAATGTGTGCAGCAGAGTTCCCAGGTGTAGTCTGGTCCCACTTGGAGTGTGTTGTTCTAGCCACCTTTTCACACGCCATCACTTTTCCATTGGAATGTGTGCAGCAGAGGTCCCAGGTGTAGTCTGGTCCCACTTGGAGTATGTTGTTCTAGTCTCCTTTTCACACGCCATCACTTTCCCATTGGAATGTGTCCAGCACAGCATTTTGGGGTGCATTGCATCAATCAACTTTGTTTCGCCTCCGTTGCTAACACGTTCCAAACTCCCGTTCTCGCCATTCTTTTCTCTCACTAATTAATTACCTGACCAAACGAACACGATTTCTCCGTGATGCGAGCCTCTTACTTTGAAACCTCACTCATTTGCACTCCTTCGCTGGTTCTTTAATGCTTTCACATATGCTTCTCAATTGTATTGTAGTTTTAATACTCCTATTTTGACATTTTATGTCTTTACTTTGCTACATAAACTCGAAAATGTAACGCCAGAGATGATACGGAGAAGCGTTACGAAATTTTTTACCCAAGTTGCAAGCTTCAGCCCCTGTGGCTTAATGGATAAGGCATCGGTCTCGTAAACCGGGGATTGTGGGTTCGAGTCCCACCAAGGTTACGATTATTTTGTGTTTTTGACATTTTATGTTAAATTTTAATTGAATTTAATCTAACGCTTGGTAACATCACACGTTTTAATAACCTCAGTGACTAAGTGATGATGTCAATTGCAATTGACACGGCCATTACATCGAAACCATCAAGGAGCTATCATTGCATAAAAAAAAATAAATAAAAGACATAAAATGTTCCTAGTGGTTGCGTACTTGTACGAAAGCTGTACCCACCGTTTGTGTAAAGGTTTCTTTCGTTCGCATCGGAGAAAATCGAGGTTTAGATTTAACTTAACCTGAAGCCGCTCCAAAACTATGGGCCCACTTTCTAGCAATCATTTTCAAGACAAGCGATGAAATCGATTCGTTGGATGATACATGCGCCGAATTGTTAGTATTTAGTCGTAATATATTTTTTAATTATTATTATTTCCTCCTTGTTTGTTGCATACCTACCCGATCAAAATTTGTGAAACTCTTTTCAGTAGTTACTTGTACGTTTAATGGGGTTCAATATGTTTTTGAACTCTTACAAAATAAGATTGCCAACACAATATAATCTCCCTCAGTACAAAACTAACATCACTCTAACGTGCAAATTATGGAATTAATGTTGGAGGATAATCAGGCTTCTGTCTCAAGTTCCAGGCGGGTGAGGACTGTAATTATCCCGTTAAAGCGCTGCAAACTTTTCCTCAAGTCGGTGGCATGTTGTGACTAACGAGAATGCTCTGGTCGGCAACTCCGTTCGTTAAGCCAGAGCCGGCGATTTTCATTGCTAGCTCTGCCTATACGGAGACGATTAGTTAATGAGTCGTCAGACCACACCAACGCGAGACTGTATCGAATAACCTCCTATTTTTTATTGCGCTTCGATGCGCGATAGTTGACTGTTCGCTTACTTTCATTGCCACCTTTGTACAAATTCAAATTATTCTGTTTAGGGTGACCCTGAAATTTTAGGTTGTACGTGCTGAACAGCACGTTCTGTTTGCAGGCGTTTTAACAGTTCGCTCTCGCTGTCACGAAACAACCTCGTTCTGTTGGCATAGCAGATGGTATAAAACGGTGATAATACCGCTCAACGTATGATTCTGCAAGGATGTCAGCTCTATTCTACAACATAGCAACAATATTATTACCGATGTCAAACATAAGATGTGTAAACTGAAGGAAAGACCGCTTATCGTAAGGAATATCGCTCACCTTCACGTCTGCTTTAACGAGCTCCGTCGTGCAACTGTCTCAGAATTTTGTTTTTTTCTGATACCATAATTTCGGTCACCTCATTTGATTCGCCATTTTTGCTTTCAAGTACACCCCAGCTCAAAGTATGTTTTCCACTTTGAGGGGAAGTATTTTTGTACTACTCATTTGCGATGTGTGAGTTTTTCTCAACTAAAATGAAAAAATGAACGATTATTTACATTTCTACAAATACGATTTATTTATTTACATTTATTCCTTGGACGGGAATTTCCCGTGTTGTAGGGAGCACCTCCTGTCGAACAGGAATCGGATTCACAACTGTGGAGAGAGCGTAGTTTTTTTAAAAGGAGAAACAGCTGTTGAAGCAGTGAGGGGAAACCCGCTATAGCGTGAGGGGAGAGTAGTTTTACGAAGTGGAGACCCCTGAGCTCCGAGTGGAGTACTACGAGTATTTGTTTTTCGATGTAAATTTGAATTCCTATCGTGCAAGGAGGAACATTTCCACAGATAGGTAATCCCGCCACTAAACTAAAGCAAAATCACTCGATTGACTCTAATGACCAAATCATCAAACAATAGCGTTGAGAAAAGTATTAGGATCATGCAAAACTACATATGTAAGTCTGGTATAGTGTCAGGAGCCAACGGCTTGTATGTTCGGTGCTGTATCTTCGTTCAACACATTTCTATGGTAACATTCACGCAGATAAAAATGTTGCCGAGTTTTATCAAAATTGTTAGAGCCATTTTAGAAAATTGGAGACACTAAATCTCTAGAAGACACTCGGTAAGATTGATGAAAACCAGTGAAGCAGTTACTCTGAAAAGTATAAAAACGTTTTTAAAAAGCACTATTTCTGGCTCATTTAGGTGCTATCTTCGCTTAAAGAGATCTTATAGTTATTAACCGGTTGACAGCATCCTGCGAGTTTCGTGAACATCGTTAGAGCCGATTTTTCTAGAATTGAAGTTTAGTAAGAGATAATTTGTAAGTGCAACCAAAATCGTCAGGGCTGTTATTGCTCGATAATCAAAAACCCCTCGTTTTCGTTACAACTTTCCGATGGAAAGTGGATCTTTTTGTCGATGGAAATTGTTGGTAACCTTATTTCCAAAAAAAATCGTACCAAAACAAAAAAGATCAATCGGTACTGCAGCTCTCTCGCAATTCTACCTTCAGACAGATCTTTCTGTCCTCATTGATACATTTGTGAAAATTCAGTGAATAACGGTTTTCATCAAACGTATTTAGCGTATTGAACTAGCCAATTATAACCGCCTTCGATGCGTGGCCATCGAAGCTTATGGCAAAAACCGCTTACTGTTTCACTAGTCAAGTGGAAATTCCAACGCTCGGAGACGGTTCAATTAGCCTCTCAGACTGTCGACCTGCCTTTGGGCGCAGACCGCGTAAAATATGCGAAATGCAAGAGATGAACTCCATCCCGCTCGCCGAAGTCTCAGCATTTCTCAAGTCCCTCATTAACCTATGACTTCGACTCCCTTTCCCCACCACACTCGAGTATTGTACACTGTCTGTGCGTCGACCTAAAGTGGTGCTTTCGTTTCATAGAGCTTCTGTGGAGGTCGATGGCAATAGATCCTCTTTGAGCCAACTGTGGAGTGTTAGGCGCATTTACCGCTCGCTCTAAAAATATTATAAAATGGTTACTCTCATGGATCTTCAACTAGTACAGGTGAAGTGTCATGCCATTTCCTCCCATTGACCTATTTTTAAAATTCGCGAATTATTGCTTATTTCATTCGCATCAAAAGCGCGGTTTACCAAATATTTTTAAAGTCTCGTTTGACACGCAGTTTAGTACTATTTCGTTTGCAAACGCCATTTTCTTTTTCAAGCAGACACTTCAGAATGGGTGATGTTTTTATTAGTTTGCTATAGGCTTCAGGAACGACCGTTCTTAAGAATTCACTTTCAAAAGCATCAGTTGATTTGAATTATAATTTGATGTATTTTTAAAGACTTTACGTCAACTAGTTAAATGTTAAAAAGTTTACTTACCAGATGTGCTATTCTTGTGAAGTTTCCAGGGTTTCTTTAGAATCACTATTTTCACGTTCTCTTTCTATAATGAACTCTGCCATTTTCGTTGTCCAATCCATCCCATCCCATCTTCCTGTTTGGCGGTTCCTACCTTTCAAAACCCTTCCTCTAGCTCATCTTCAGAGTCATTTTCCTTACTCGCCGCTCCAAACAAAAATTATAACCATCCGACCGCATCGTGAGCGTTAGCTTTTTCTGGCCTAACGAAGGGAACACTCTCTTCGTTATTCCCCTACCCTGTAATGGGCAAATATCCAATCGAAGGCGGGGCAGTAAACAAACCGACGAAACAGCGATAAGATAAGCCCGATTTCGGTAATCGAACCGACTAATGTGAGTTAAGATGGGTTACAGTGCTTTTTGTCTACCGACGAAATTTGCGTCGATTCTTCGAGATCCCCATTCTGCTCATTGTTAGCGTGTTTCACGCATAACTTGAGAACTAATTGACAGTTGCTGATTCTACCAGTAGATTTTGAGTACATTTCCAATAGAAAAGACACAAGTAAGGGGTAGCTTGACGATTTGCAAATTTAGGATAGTAATAGATCTAAAAATAATTCATCTCCGCTCAAATGATTTGGGTCAATACATCTCATGCGTATGAAAAGAACAAATAAAAAATGCCGTTCTTCCGACTCTAGCCAGCCTAAGCACTGCCGTTCCGATCTGTTTGAAACTTGTTTAAAATTGTTTGAACCCGAGTAGATGAATGACCAGAGATCCGCTGAAAAACCATTGATAATACCAACCGAACAAGACACAATGAAGCGCTTCGCCCGTGTAGTAGTCCGGTTAGCTCTACGAAGTAGGAAGGAAAGTTATTTAATCGGCTGAAAAACAAGTTTTTGAGTTCTCTTCAGACTTTTACGTTTCAGACCCTACTAATACCGAAAAACACTCTCTGTGTTTTTGTTAACGTGCTTGAAAGAAAACGGCTCAACCGAATCAGCTCAAACTTGATATTTAGCCCGCGAGGCATCATCGAACGCCAAAGTAAGGGTATGAGCAAAGTCAGCCCAAAAATAACTGTAGTTATCGCAGTGCTCAATACACAAAAATTTTTTTTTCTCGAAAACAGCTTTAACGATTTTGATTAAATGTTTCGAATGGACAGCTCTCAATAAGCCAACTATACCATCAATTTTTCCCTCGTGGGAAAATGACGAGAGCAGCACTATAAATAACCAAACATTTCAACGAAAATCGAGTTTAGCGTAATTTTTTCCGTACAAAGTCCGCTCAAATTAGTAGGTTCATCAGAAAAATTCAGGTGGCACTCCAAATACCTATACGATAAGTCTTTAACGACGCTCATAAAATATACAGGGGCTACTCCAGAAACTCGGTTTCACTTACAACCATTTCTGACAGTTATAACCCGATACACCTGGAAAAGGGATTATCATCTTTTTCAAAAAAATCGGGTTTCCAGTCTCATGAATTCTCTGTGCAAACGTTGCTCAATAATGGTCGGGGCGTGAGTACGAGCAGCACAATAAATTCCGGATCCGTAAGAGCTACGCCTTTTTGACGCCGTGAAGTGATGTTTCAAATGAACTGAGTGAAAAATTAATTGTGAGGCTTTGCATGATCGGATCATTTTCTGGGTACTCGTGGACAGTCTACACTCTGCTCGGGCCTCATCGAATCAGAATGAGACATCATACGGAACTATAACCACTCCGGTTCACTCATCATTTCAATAATGGTCGAGAGAGTACTTAAATAAATGGCTGGCATGAGTAAGAGTACTTCAATAAAACTAAAAGACTTGGGGTAGAACTAAAAATTAAGGTCACGGGAATGGCTAAATGCACGTTGGGCAATGGAAAGTAGTGTGATACGTCGTACGAGATACTAATTGAACGTGCTTTAATTTGCTTTCCTTCACGATCTACCCTCATCATCATTACACCCTTCCTTGGCTAAGAAAACGCCCAACTTCGCATCTATAAGATTACCAAAATATTGTGTAGCCCAACACAACTTTTCGAAGGACTTTTATAGGTTGTAAAGACGGCAGGTTTATCTGTTGAGGGAAAAAGTAATTTATGGTAGCTCAAGCGATGCGCTGAGGTCTGTTACTGTTTAAACACGCGCAGTTGCCTCAAACACGATATTTACGTTGATTCAGTAATTTTATTTTCGAAGAAAAAAAAAAAGGCTGACCTAAAAACCTGTCTAAAAGTGGCGCTTTGTACTCTTTTATAGTGCGAACTATAACAGTTTTTGAAAGAATGGAGACAACTGGATACTTAAGAAACTGTGATGGACAGAAGCACGGGAAGGCAAACATCTCATTACCCCGGAACCTATTTGAGGCCATCTCAGCCGGAAACAGTTCTGCGGCCTTTAATTTTACTAATTTATGTTTATGGTTTTGGGCGAGTTGAGTACCGGGGCAGTTGGGCCTAAAATATGGTTTGTAGACGATATTTTAGAGGGAAAATGTGGGCTAAAACGTTCTTTAATGCAAACACTGGGTTACGCAGCGCGTTTTTGTGGTTAAATACCAATAACCTTTCGAACTTGAATGTAGAGAAAGTGAAAAACTGTACGTGTAAGTCATTAGAAAAGACCAATCGCGTTCGGCATCTTGGAATTCGGTTTGATCAACTCGTGAGATGGGAAAAGCGAATAAGCGTGGTGTCACAACTGCTGCAGAACGACATGTATTTTTCGCTCGTTCAAGGTTGTTCCTTTCTAACGGACTTCTGACGCTTGTGTACTTTGTACTAGTCCAATCGGTTTTATCTTACTGTCTCCTTTTTTAGGGTGGAGCATATCGAACCAACTTGTACCCTTAACCCAGAAGGCCGTGTTGAGAATAATCTCTAGGAAACGTCCTCGAGAGCTCGCCAAAAAAATCAAAATTTTGTCATTCGCTATGCTGAAAGAGCTTATTTTTGTGAAGCACTATTTAAAACGATAACATTCCGCGCTGCGTCACAAAAATTTCCTTAGCTCTACCTCAATTCACTTGCGTTCATGGTTTTAACTCAATCCATTAAAAAACAGAATAAACGATAAATTGCCTATATTTCCGCAGAAATAATGAGCACAATTGTTATATCGATTTCGACGGTTATGTCATCATCAGTAACAAACATGAACTGAAGGTACTTCATAGAAAGGACATCTTATATAGTCAGGTGAAAGGAGAAGTGAAAGGGAGTGGGGCAGGGGGATCGACTGATGTCAGTTAAGGCTTACAAAGTGAAAGGTGGAGGGGAAAAACCCAAACTATTGTAAAAATGAACCTATTAATGGTGAAATATTTTGAGGGATTACCTCATTTAGAGACTTCCCACACCTATCACTTTTAACAATTTCGAATTTTTCCAGCACATCCAACCTCCTTTTGGGCAAAAGTGAAGAAATTCAACATACTGCTTATTTGTTAGATCAAAACTAAAGTTACGATTAGGTTCACTCAGATGACTTGCAAACGTAGAATCACCTTTGTTATCCCTAAAATCCTTTTCATGCTCTTTTATTCGTTCCCTAAATTTACTACCAGTTTGACCACAATACTGAAGCCCACATGAACATTTTAGTTTATAGACCCCACTTTTATCCTGAACGTTAATTTTATCCTTGACACAACCCAATAAAGCTTTATTTTTTAAAAATGAAATGGGTTTCCACAATTATTTTTCACTCAGTTCATTTGAAACATCACTTCACGGCGTCAAAAAGGCGTAGCTCTTACGGATCCGGAATTTATTGTGCTGCTCGTACTCACGCCCCGACCATTATTAAGCAACGTTTACACAGAGAATTCATGAGACTGGAAACCCGATTTTTTTGAAAAAGATGATAATCCCGAGTTTCTGGAGTAGCTCCTGTATATTTTATGAGCGTCGTTAAAGACTTAGCGTATAGGTATTTGGAGTGCCACCTGAATTTTTCTGATGAACCTACTAATTTGAGCGGACTTTGTACGGAAAAAATTACGCTGAACTCGATTTTCGACGAAATGTTTGGTTATTTATTGTGCTGCTCTCGTCATTTTCCCACGAATGAGATTTTGATGGTACAGTTCCACAGTCCTACACCTCCGAGATCCGTCCTATTCGTTTCAACATCGAAAAATACCGAGGAAAGATGGCAAACATGAGGTAATTGCAATAAAACAGCCCACAACCAAGGGCTTTGCCCGATCGGATCATTTTCTGGGTACTCATGGACAGTATACACTCTGCTCGGGCCTCATCGAATCAGAATGAGACATCATACAAAACCCTGGGGATGACGGCCCCGACCGTAGATAGTCAAAACTTTACATCCGACTCTCCTGAGGGAGGCCAAGCAGGTGCTGGCAGTGGGGAGGAAGGATATGAGGATCATATGTATTGGCCTAGTGCCATGATGCCCGGGGGGGGGGGGGGGGATGAGCTGAGGCTAACTAAAAAAAAAGACAAAATCCTCGTCGTCACGACTTTTAAAAATTGTGAGGAGGGTGCAAAAATATCTGGGACAACGCATCACATAAATTCCCTCAGCACCACGGGCGTTCAAGTAAAACATGTTAGTTGCTCTATCAGTGTGACCCATAGACAACTCCACGTTTTACAGCAAGAAACTGTTGATGTTGTACGGTCGGAAAGGTATTGCATCATTCCTTCTTACGTCACTCACAACCTTAACTGAGTAATCAGTCCATAGGTAATTACGTGAAAGTGAATTAACCTCGTTTTCACTTACCACTATTCTAAGGGTAAAAAAAGTATCGCGATCAAACTGTATTGTTTCATTTATTTTGTTGTAAAAAAAAAAAAAAATAGGGCCCCTTAGTCTTTGGCGTAGGTGGAGTGGGCTTCAGGGGGCATTCACGAAAGGATCACCGCCACGCCGTTCATGTGGCATCATTGCCTATAGCGATGAGGTGTAAAAGAGGCTGGCATTGTAATGTTGTGGATGAACTGTCGTAACTGTGGTATCCAGTTTGAGTAGCTGAATCATGTTTTAGGGATGTCTGAGTACTCATGGAGATCGCACTAAGCGTCGACGTGGTCTGCAAACAGGTTGCTGGCGCATTGCTATCTGACGGCTGGGAAGTGGAGAGAGAGTGACACATCTGTAGAAGGGCTGAGACCAGACATCGTTTCCATTAGTCCCGAACAGTCTGCAGTGATCCTAGATGTTCAGGAAGTCTGGCAGATGGGATCTTGCGCTAACTTGGCAAGTCGAGAGGCGCAAATATGACAGGTTAGATCTTCGTACGGCAGAAGCTCGTAGAATGGAGTCAGGTAACATCAGGGTTGCAGCATTGACCGTGTCCTGGTACGGTGTTCAAGAAAAGCCCCCTACTTGCCTTCTTCACCTTGAGCTGACTACTTCTACTATCATCGCTTCACAACTCCTGATGTAGGGTAGTCAGCTCAATTTTTGTGAGAACAATAACTTCATTTGAGCTGTTTTTATCAGGAACAGAGTAAAAAAATCTAGTTTTATCGAAAGTTTTGATAACTTATTCGCCCGCTCTAGTCATTTTTACAGCCGCTCTCCCTCAATTTCCTTCACAAGCACATGCACACAGATAACTATGTCAAATAATGTACTTTGGACTCGGAAGCGTTAGATACGTAAATATGGGAAGAAAACTTCTAAAAAAGACCACCTATTTCACAACTTTCTTAAGTTAGGCTAAGAAAAGGCGGTTCCATTCGATATATTATTACCAAAATGACACCCTTAGTTTGCTAAAGAGGTTCTGCGTTGGCCACACACAAGATTTCAACTTGTTTTTTCCGAATTCGCGTTTTATAAACTTATGCCAGGTAATAAGGACTATTATTGCGCCAATTTTGAACGCCTAGAGGTAATCGAGCACAGGGATATGTTCATAAACTGTCCTCTTTAATGACTTAAGCAACTAAGCACTGTAGTAATTTATTTAAAATTGAGGAACGAAGTAGAGAAACACGCCTTCCAAAATGTGGAGGGCAGCAACACGTTAGAACAGTAAACAGTAAGTTTTTGTCACCATTTCTCCTTTCCAAATTCCAATAAGTACACACATGTGAACTTGTAGAGAACGTCAAGAAATGGATTTTGGCGTATATGTTTCACATTGGTCCTTGACTAAACGTGAAGGTGCTGTAACGTGTAAATCGATGAGGGTACAGAAATTATTCAACTCAAGAGCGATTACAAAGGTTTACTATTAAAAGTAATAAACCATAACTATTTCAAGTCTTTAAATAAAATTATGCGATTAAGTAATTAATGTCGTTTTGTACACGAAGCGTGAATGTAGTTGTCCAAGACACGTGACCGTCACATCACTGGTAGAAACAAACAAATAAATGAAACAGCCGAATAACAAATATTAAAACGATACAAATTAATGATGCGTTCGACATTCGAGTAACCCAATGATGATGGCACAGTTCTCATGTCTTCAAATCACCACTTCGAGCTTATCTGACACAATCCTCACGGCGTCAGGAATCTCACCACTTTTCCTAATATTAAAAAAAGAAATGTTTTGTTTTACACCACTGTTTTGAGCTATGGCTCAGTTGATAGAGCTGAACGAGGAGACCGCAAGGCGATAGCAGTTATCATAAATGGCTTCACGACCCGCCCATCCAAATTAGTTAGTCGCTGCTCCCCGCTAAAGGATCTGTCAGTTCTGGGAGTTGGCCGTTACTCTGTAAAAAAAAAAAAAAGACAAAGCGTGCGTTAAAAAAATCGTCGAGTTGAGGCGGTGTTCAAAAACGTTTTTAGCTGCGGAGAATCCCAGGGAGTTTGCGAAACATCTAATTTACCAGTTTTCGAGCGCAAAAAAACGTGCATTCAACATCTTAGCGATATTTAAGTGAATATCTATTGAAACATTACTGAGACGTCGATTTCGCGATTTACAGGTTAATTTTCTACTAGTAGAACATAAGAAAAAAATTCCGTGTGACCCATCTCATAACTTTCCTCAACCCGTGGCTTTTATCGCTCCACAACTCCTCCAAGGCGCTTTTCACTCCTTTGAAATTTTCCAGGATTAACAGGGTTCCTCATATTAATGCCACGACTTTCATTAAACCAACCACTGACCAAATAGTTCATTTTCGGGACTGTCAACGTGATTATTTGATAAGATGAGTGGTTACCGCTCGAGGAATTATAGAAACAACACCGCAAAGTTGGGTTGATTAAACTTTTCGTACTGATAGCTCCGAATAACACGACTCTATAAATTCTTATGCGCGTAAAAATGACCAAAGCAGCACTATAAATCAATTTAATTTATCGTTTCTCACAAAACTTCCATTTGGTATCTAGTTGTGCCATCCGATCAGACGAAATCAGGCTAAATATGGTTGACTCGTGCTGTAAATGCGCCACGAAGGTACAGTACACGAATGTTTCCGAAGTTTCCACCCAGGAATGCAGTAGACATTAAGTCTGTTGGAGCTAGCTAGAGAGTTGATCCGAAACGTGCCCTCCTTTACCAGTTTTGGAACTGTGCAGTAGTTCCTCAGTGGCTTGCAGGTCCCCCAAGCATCGCTTTGTTGACAATTTTATAGTATAACCTTTTTCAAGCATCATGACGACCACAGCGATAATATCATAGACAGTGCGTGCACTTCTTTATGTTTCATGGTCGAATAGCTCAGTCGTCAGCACTCCAATCATGTCCACTATTCTCTCATCCGGGGAAAAATCCAACTTCCTGTGTGTTGTGGGTCGGCTTGCTTACAGTTGTCCACTATGCCTGCTCTTGTTTTAAAAAATGATTCAACTTCCAAATTTTGGTTTTATTGCAGTCGTCGCCTTTGGTATCGTTTCTTAGTTATTTATTGATGCTGAGTCGAATAGGACGGATCTCAGAGGTGTAGGACTGCATCTGGATGGAAAGTAGTGAAATCATACTGAATATATTGAGGCCAATTCTACTACTTGATGAAACTCGCCTGACGATACAGAGAGAGTCGTCGTTTCTCCTCAACCAGACTTCTGTCTCACTCCAACGACCTGCAGCTCGACGCGTCGCACCCTACCAATTGCCTGTCACTTAGAAAATGTTAACTTAGGTTGTTCCGTCGTAACATTCATATTTCATATCGTTTACTAACTTTTTTTGATCCAGAATCGAAAGGGATAAGTCTCAGAGGTGCTCAACAAACATTGTCGTTTCCAGGATCGTTGATGTAAGATATTATACGTTATTTTCTTAATAGTTTTCGACGCTTGATAAGAAAGGATAAGTCGCAAACGTGCTGTGTAATAATTTCCAGCGTTTTTTGTCGTCACAGCACTACAATTGGTTTTGGTTGAAATTTTGATCATTTTCCGACAGATGAAACTTTTGTATCGTCGAACAGTTGACGCAACACAAAAACTGTAAAGTGGGTGTTGAGGAGGAAAAAAGGGGGACTCTGGTCGATAGTTGCGCCTTTTGCGGCTGTGGGTAGTTTTAATTCAGCGAGTTCTGGGTGTTGTTGTTGTTGTTGTTGTTGTACTGTATTATGTTCAGTGAGTTGATATAGACGTTTTTTAAATTCCGCGTTCTATATAGTTCGAGTTTTATAAATTGTATTCGTTAATTGTAAGTTTCGGGTGGGCCCTCAGAGTATTTAGAGTCTTTTCGTTTTTTGGGACTTCTAAATAAATAGTTAATATTTCCAATCGAGCCTCATTATCAGTACTCAAATCCGGTAATCCAAATAAAGTTTGTGTGACACTATTGAACTTCACAGTGGGAGTATATGTGTTTTGATCGCTTTAATAACAGATTATCCTCGTGATCATATTTTATCGGAATTCATTTAACTAATTATTTGAATAAAGTTTTATATATGATTCTATTTCAATGCTTTTAGAATACATAGGATCAATAATATTGATGCCCAATTGCTTTAATTGTTAATAGTGGATTATTAATTTCATTCACTATATACAACATTTTGAAAGAAGTGCAATAAATATTAATCCAATTCTTGGGGTGATAATTTGATTATGAAGATACAGGAGGAAAGCTTTGGACTGAGAGAACATTGCGGTTTTGTTTAACGCAGTTTGGCAGAGTAGTCCGGTGGTGGGTCAGCTGGAGGCGACAAGTAATCCACCATTGGAGAGGCATCGGTTGTATCTTCTAAAAACGCTTGCTTCAGTCGGTCTATTGACAGCTATTGCTCCCCTTCATGGCGTTGCTACCTTGGAAACATTTTCCGATCGCGACAACAGTCGATAAGGGCCGTCGTGGGTAGGTTGGAGTGGCTTCAGAGTAGCGTCGGGCTGGACAAAAACGTGTGATGATGTGCACAACGCTGGATAAACAAACATTTACGTTTAAGGAGGGGGCTTCTAAGTTTTTGCCAAGGTGCCAGTTAGCGATGGCTTGAACTCACATGGAAGCAAACAACGGTGAGCTTTAGTACCGTAGCGCTGGTGGTAATTGCAAATCTCGTGCTCAGAGTGACCAGATTTTGGCTGAGGAGTTCATGAACGAGGGCATGTCATGCATAGCAACCAGACAACATCGTCAGCTGTTGTAAAGTTGGGTCTACACAATAGTTCATACCGTTCCGATCATTTCACCCTCAAGTAGATATCGATTAATTTATTAGTAAGTGTTAATACTATTGTAAATTATAATATAATAGTAATAAGATTATTATTGTTCTCTCGTGAAAAAAAGTTCTATAAATGGTGGATTAACATCTTGAAAAGTTAAATTATATTAAATGCTGCTTTCTTTTATTTATAATAAAAGATAAATATTTATTTATGAATCTGAAATTCATTGCATTAATACCCAAGCAGTCTAAACATCAAATTTCAGGTAATTCAGTCCAGCAGTTTCCATAGGCACACTATATTGTCAGCTGGTGTTTATTTGCACTCAGAAGACTTGGAAAACTGGAGATATGAAGAAAACTCAAACACATGTAGCTTTCCTTCTTATTTCGTAGGGCTAAAGAAAGTATAAAAATTAATTTTGAAAATAGAATAATACAACAGCAACAATGAAACTTACTTCAATAATTAGAGAAGATTCGAGATCATGAGTGGCTATACCATCCAACTGACTATGTAACAGGTGCTGTTGAGTGGTTTCAAGCTTTTGTAAAAGCTCTCTTCTGGGAAAGCAAATTACTTGTCTAAAGGAAGGAAACAAAATTAACGCTCTTATTTTGACGGCAATCGCACGAAATGAACTTATTATTTCAATAAATATTTCGAACAGGGGAATTTTCAATCGAGTAAACCTCGTAAATACTTACTCTTCCTTGAATTTCTTCACGGAGCCCGGGTTGAACCGCCCACCTTCCCCTCGTATCCTGTTCATAGCGTGTTTGTGCCTGGACTCGTGGAGGTATTTCTGAAGAAAATAAGTATTAAGTAAATTATGTTAAACGTGTTAACGTTCTGTGTACTACTAGGGATGGAACAACTTGCATAGCAAATCGTGAAGATACTGTTGAAGGCGGAGATTAAATGCATAATGAACGCTACAATATCGGGGAGTCAAAATGAGTTGGTGTGCCCTCTTTTTTGCAATAAAATGCGCAACGTGGGGCCTCCATCTCCACCTACGCTTCCTCGAGGATGTGGCCTCACTACAACACTGGATGCTCCTGCTTCATAATCAAGTAGTCAAGTAAATAAGCGATGGAGTCAAAATGACTATCAATAAGGTAAATAATAGGTAAGGTAGATAAAATAGAGTCTTTGTGACTCCACAGTTACACTACATGCCCCCACATCTCAGTCAAATTGACTCCTCATTAACAATCAACTCATTGTACAGTCTCAACACATACATGCCTCTTCTTGAGAGAAAAGAAGACTCTTCATTATCAATGTGAACATGTATGGAAAAACTCTCCCCTTTGTTTTGATATTGATGACGACGTTTCAACGTGGTTTTCTTCATCCGATGAAAAGTGGAACATTTAGAATAGTTTATCTACTCGTTGCATTTTTCTTTCGAGGAAAATGAGTGAAAAAATGCAACGATTGAGGTACAACTGGTAGCTTTTCGTAGAAGATGTCCATTATGATGTATCTACCAAGCAAACCTGGCTAAAGATTACTGCCATTGTTGATTCTTCAACGAAATATTTGCAGAATGCCATTCCTTACGTAGGAAACGGAACAAAACATCTTGGCGTGCCAGTGGCTTCATACCCTGTTAAGAAGTTGGTAGAGACAATCTGGAAAAATTATATCGTTGGTTGCATTTCGGTTCAAGGCTTGATGTGGTTGTTCCATAAGCACCACACAGTTCTCTAAGGTGTCCTTAACATCACTTGAGCAACCTGTGCACCAGACAGATTCTTGAGCTCGCTGTCTACATTTAACTACACACAGATGGCCTTCGGGTAACTGGGTCGAAATTTCTTCCTTCGTAGCTTGAGGAATGAAAAGTCTTCCACTCGCAACCACCAACTGCTCTTCTAGAACTAATTCACAACACAAAACACAGAAGTCTCCCTCCACGTATTTTCAAGAATGGAAGTGACTAACTCCCCCCCTGCAGGGTCATTCATTTGAGCGTTTCTTCTCTCTGACAGTCGCTTATCTGAGCAATATTACGTTTCTGTGATCTTTCTCCTAAAATTTTGTTCATATATTGCCACGTCACGGTTTTCTCATGCTTGGTATTTCGTTGGTCTTGGAAATCTTCTGAGTTGGTTCGTTGGAGCTATCATTCTCATTTTGAAAAGTTCGTCTTCGTTCAGAATCAGCAGGGTCAGCCCAAGATTTGCCATGTCTCAAGCACTCCCTGCATTTCTCATGCAATATGTAGATCTCTCAGAACCCCCACCATGCCCTTTACCACCAGAAGGGCAGTCAAGGACAATCAAACTTTAGGCGCTATCTAGGGCAACCTACTTCATGCTGGCCAGTTATGGACCATCAGTAGACCAGATGGCCTCGCAAAGTGCTTTGTTCCTTTCAGCGTTCTGGTCAGAAACTCCCAAAAGACTACAAAGACAGAATATGTATGGCAGCCCCTTTACTACCTGACACCGTGTGTCCTACAAATACATCTTCGGCCTCAAAAAATCACGAGTCAATTAAGAGGCAAAGTTGGATTCTTCAAACGACTCAATTATTAACGCAGTAAACTAAACTAAGAAAAAAAAACCAACGAAAAATATCGCTCACCTGTCTTAATTTTGGTATTCTGCCCTCTGCCTCTAATTTCGCTCGAGCTTGCCTTCTTTTTAAAATTCGTTTATACTGTTTGGCGTTGACGTAGAGTGGTTCTTCTTCAAGCACTTCAGCAGTACTTCCAGCTGGTAGCCTCTGCGTCAAAATAAATATTTTATTAATTTCGTCCAACTCTCAAGTTCCAAACGCACACGAAACGCTTTTAATCAATCAAAATGTCAACCTTATGTTTTTAACCTACTTTAATAGGGCTTTACGAGTATTGATAAAGAGTACAGAGCTTTTTACATTACATAAGTTGGGACAAAAGGGGAAAACACTAAACATGATTACACAACAGTTTATTATCTCACACAACTTGAAGTAGTTTCACACCACTGAGACCCATCTCATTCGATTTGGCATCGAAAAATACTACCGAACGATACCAAACATGGCCTGATTACAACGGAAAAACGAAAATTGACGTTTACAGGCGACGCTACGCAATTGTCACGACGTGACGAGTCGAGCTAATGGGTGATTAGAGTGAGACGAGAGGCAGAGCAAGAAATGAGCATAGCCACGAGGGGTGGGGACAAAACATTGTCGTGTGTTGCTTTAAGTAGTAGACTAACTACCGTGGGTTCAATCGAATTGCCAGGCACAATTAGATCATGCGAACTTTTTCTGTGAAAGAACGGATTTCTTAGAACACGTTAAAGGTAAAACATGGCCTGCATGGTGAATGACAGTGGGCGGACATAAAAGATTTGCAATCACCGAAACGTGAAATGCCAAACTTTGAGGGTGGGAGGGGGACGCGTCAAAATGAATAATACATCAAAGGTCAAGAAGTGACACAAATGATAGCAGTTCGTCTTTTATCGTAAGGTAAAAGGACAGAAGATGGTGGTGAAAATGAGGAGGGTGGATCAGTTGATGAATGATGGCGACGTTTGGAAATGCGTACGAAACTTTTGGGAGTATAAATTGTCTATGTTGCTGTTCGGCACATTCCAAAGTAGTTGGGCTCTTAAGATTGGACCTTTTCCAACAGTTTCGGCCCTTTTCATGTTATGCCTCGGGGAAGTGCGAAAACTGCCTGTTCAGTCGGCTTCTCCTCCAGGCAAAGGGATTAAGTTTAAATTTCAACGACAACGGATCTAGAATGCCCTTCCCTCCCTCAATTTACCGCCTTCTTCAACACACACAGCTCAGTCCAGATATACTCGTCTCCCAGCGCTCACACACTCATTCCTCTATCTACTCTCGGGCCAGTCACAGCTCTCTTCATTCTCTCTCCAATCTAGTTTTCCCCGCCAGTTCACACGTATTCCGAGTCGTCTCCTCGTGCCACCCTTATATGCTCAAATCACTATTCATATAACGTGCGACACAGTCCTCACTTATGCTCACCGAGTTTCTTTTTATTTCGTTCTTAAACTACCCCTCTCGTACGCGCAACAGTTGCACTTAACACAAACAACACTGACTTTCTCAGGGAGGAAAAGAAAGCCTTGGACAAGAGAAAAGGGCAGCAAGTCAATCGTACAATGTTAAAAACGAAACTTGTAGGAAAATAAGCAATGTGGAAGGTGGTTAGACGGGTAAAAAGCTTTGGTTAGTGGAGGAGGAGAAGACCCGATAAGGCTAGTCGGGACATTAGGAGTCTTGAAGTTCTAAGCGATTCTTGAGTAAGATGAGGCGTGTGAGTCACGTTTTGTAGAAAAGTGAATGAGGGTTCAGTTGCCCAAAGCACAATCCACTTGTGAACAAAGCTTACATAATTGCCTAAACAAATAGTTGTGACTAGTAATGAAAATATGAAGAAAACGATGCTAAGTTGCGTCGACATCGTGGTTGCAGCAGCACACAGTCGTCGTTGGCAAATGATTTCAATCGGGTACCAATGAATAAGAGGAATGCATTTTACAGAATGTCGAACAACTGGCAACGAAGTAGAAATACGAAAAAAGGTGGCAAAAGTAAGAAGCTGGCTGAAAGATGTAGTCACGTTGGAAAAGTGCAGTAAGAATGAGACTGCAATGGACGTGTAGCGTGTAAAACGTGTGTCTGTGGCTCCCCGAACATTTCCAAACCCCCCCCCCGTAACAACACTGAAAGGGCATCACAAGAGTAGTTTAGAATGTCATTTGCTTGTGACCAATCTTCCTTCTCTCCAAGAACTGATCAAAGGACTTTACAGAAGTCCTAACATCCAGCGGCTGCACGATATTTGTATCATGTGCAATAGGAACGTTCAGAGATTTATTTTGGTCAACACGACATTCTTGAGATGGATAGGAATAATATAAGCCGATCCAGTAGACACAGCAAAACAACTTGAAAGACGACGCTCAGAGAATGATCATGAGCACAATGAGAGTCGTTACAGGCTCAGTGTATTGGGACAGTTGTGCTGGCATGTGATCAGAATATTCAGGACTAGATGAGCTAGAAAGATCCAAAAATACGAGACGCCTTAAGGACAGGCTGTGAGTGCTTTAACATTGCACTTGATATTCTCTTTCAATGTATCTTTTTTCTCGTAGGACTTGTCTCCACCTATTCGTTTTTCGCTATCGTACAAAGAAAATCGACCAAGATTCCTTGAGTTTCAAGTTATTGAAAGCTACGTACTTCAAACTAACTCGTAGAAAACATGAAAGCGTTATTTGACACTGCGACCAAGTCAAGTAATTAGTTATTGGTGTGACGTTAGACAGTAATAAAAATCAAAGGAAAGTAGTTTCTCACCATAACGAGGTTGTTGGGAGCTTGAGTTGTGGGAGGAGCAGCCACCTGCTGAACAGTCGATTGAGGAACAGCAGTAGGGGTGGCTGTAGGAACTGCAGTTTGAGGCACCGGAGATATTTGCAACAGATTTCCGTTGACGCTAATTACTACAAACAGAACAGAAGAATGATAATGGTATGTTCAACAAAACAAATAACAACTATAGACTACTAAAAAGGTTTCTATCGCTCACGTGTAGGAGTTGACGTAGGCGCTTGCACCTGAGTTGGAGGCTCAATTTGTACAGTAGGTTGATAAATAAACGTTTGGCCGTCGGAGGTTTGTAGAATTTGAGCCTGTTGAGGTTGTTGAATCACGATCCCATTCGCACTCTGAAACCATTGAACATAACGCATAAGATCACAAATAACAAACATTGTCCCGAATCAGAGTGGCAAACGGGTTAATTGCGCCTATAAAGATCCCCAATGATAAATTAAATATTTAAGGCATTGAAAATCGTGAGGTGTTCCAAAAATATTAGTTTATAATTATAAAGGGCTGACAGGAACAGAATCGACGATGCGCGCAAAGGTGAGCTACAATAAGACCCAAGGTTCGTTGGTGTATTTGTTCCAGTCCTGAGTGTGTTCTGGGCCATGGAGTGCTGCTGCAGAATTGCCACTGAGATGCGTCGTCTGAGAGTAAAAAGAGGAGAGGTCCTCCCAGCAGCATGGGACGTTTTAGCACAGTCTGTACCTCAATTCTACGCACATCCCCTCCCCTACCGCTGCTGGGTCAAGGTGGCAGCTTATGAGCAATAGCCTCTGGGTGTGTGGGGCAGCTCTGACTCACTCAGCAATATCCTCCTCAACGTCACCAGCGTTCACGCTTCAAGTCGACTGCATTTGTTCTACCATGCCTGAGTTTATACCGCGAAACACCATATGGCTCCTCTGGAGGCTCGTTCGCGCATGTCCACGACGTGGGCCTCATCTTCGAGCAGGCGTTGAAGTCCCTTTGCTTGAAGAACATCAGTCGGGTGTTGAAGGCCCTGCGGCCAGACAGCAACTGGGTGGTGGGGGAAAACTTCCTAACACCTTTTCAGTTCGCCATCGGCTGAACTCAACTCTCACAGTAACCGACTTTTTCACTCCTTTTCACCCAATCAGTAAACTGCATTCGCCACTTTTATTATGAAAATGGTCTTTAGTGACTTTCATTTTCCTGAATGTGCACATTATCATGACTCGACAGCTATTAGAACATCATTATTTATGAAGTGTACTTAATACAAAAAATAAAAAAGTTCATATTGAATAAAAATCTGAAATTGATGAGAAGTATTATTATTCCCGTTCCATAATTGATTAAGCAAAGGTTTGAGAGATTCCGTGACATACGCCTTCAAAAAAGTATTGAAAATTCGTAGTTTAGTTTCGTATAATTCAATTTGAAGTGGGAAGTAAGTGTAAGTACCTACTAAATATAATATTGTGTACAGTGCTACACAAACACGACGAAAGGTTGGTTTGAACACGTTTCAATTTCATCCAACACCCACAAGAAGCATAATCTTCCCATGATTGTGTACCGGGACGACCTGAACTCTTCGATTTAGCAAAGTATTGTCCACGGCCCTTCAAACGTCACCATTTATTGTAAACTTTGATATTGGAAGTCTGAAGGAAGCTGCTCTCTTGAGGTGTCGTCTTGTTGCCCGCTTTCGCGTTCTCTCCCACCCAGTTCCCCGTTAGTGGTGGTGAATCTCCGAACTGTAATTGAGAATAAACTCTGTATTCCAATTACATTCGGTCGGTAGCGTGCAGTCTCCCCTCCTACACCTCGCACGATGACGTGTCCCTTGTGAGCACTTTCTTACTCCATGGTACTCGTCATAGATAGGACAGGGATGCAGAGCAGACAGTCGAGTTGGGTCATGGCGGGACATTTTCGAAACTGCATGATTTCCCACGACTCGTTTTTGAGAGGTTGTTTTGGGTCAGTTTTCACATAGGATGATGTACGAATTTCATTAGATCCTGAGGAAGGTTTTGGGCTTGGGACAACGTTGCTGGAGTTATACTGAGGAAGGTTCGCAATAAGCTCGATGCAAGGAAAGCTTCTCAACATATTTCCTGCTTTTTTCGAAGCAACCATCGTCGATTGAGCACAAAGCTGTGTTCGACTGCTCATTAGGAACGGACGACGGCCGAACATAATGAGTGACCTGCATGGTGAACCAGTAGTTCATGAAAGTTCGACCACTTGTTGGGGGCCAATGTTACGTTATAGTACTGAGGGGTAGGGGGGGGGGGGTCTACGATAACGATCGACTATAATTGGAATACAGAGTTTTATTCATAATTACAGTTCAGAGGTTCACCATCACAGAGAACTGGGGGGAAGCGAACGTGAGTGTGGATGACAGGACAATACAACCATCAACACCGAAGTTTTGATTAAATTGCGACGTTTGAGCTGTTTAGTCAGTTCAAATGCCCTGGATGAGACTTTGCAAAATCAAAGAGTTCGGTTCATCCCAGGTACAATTGTATGCATTGTTTCTTGCAAATTATTATTACAACAACCATCATCGAAGTTACAGCCACTATTTGTGTACAATTTTTTCTCCTGTGAATAATGCTGTATTGGAACTAGGTATAGCCAAATCCCAGATTAATATGAGGGGTATTAACCCCCCCCCTTCCATTGTACCCTAAATATAATAGCACTGTAAGAATTCCTTTTCTTTCATCTGAAGAAGCCCACAGTTTAGATGTTAAGGTGCTGATGTTGAGAATTGACCTAGTGAGAGATGCAGCACTTCAGACTTGTATTCTCCTCACCGCGATTCATCCTAGTTAACATGAACTACAAAAACTTAAGAACTTGATTGGAGGTGCAAAATGGCCTAAATACAGAACATCCCAAACCAGGAGTCCTTGAAATAAAGTTTTGATAGTTTCAGGATTGTGCACGCTAAGACAAAATCTCAACTTTCACGATACGAACCCACAGTCGATCAAAATATTTATCCATACAGTACAAACAGTCCCAGGAACAAAATAACGAATAACAATCCTCGAAAGCGAGCAATTTAACAAGATATCATTTTAAAAACCAACGAATTACCTGGAGCGCTGGAATGGGCACCACTTGAAGTTGGTGGTTCGGTCCAGCCAATTGTATCGTCTGCCCATTTTGAGAGACGGGATGAACAACGATTTGCTGGCCGTTGGACGACTGAATCACTTGCCCAGCTTGAACGACCTGAAAACAACGATACGTTGAATAATATTAAATTGTTGCTCCAAAAAGGTCAACTGCTGAGTTGACTGGTCAGAACTGCCTCCGTGACTGTCTCTATAGAATTGCAAAAGGGAAGAACCCTACTTGCAGGCTTGGCGAGGAACCTGATAGACAACTCAAGTAGTAATACTTAGTCACCCAACTCACCTCAGCCTCACGAAAAATTCAGCTACTTACATAGTTTTAGTTCCTAATCCAATGATCTTTTAGTTCACATGTAGGAACACTACTTAGGCTAACCTCATTCAAGATAAACTAGTGCTAAGCTCGTAAAAATTTAGTTTTGGACGACTCAGTTGCTCTTATTATTCTCATACGACGAATCTAAACATCGACTGTTGCAAGGTCTACGTACCTACTGCTACCAATTGAAACAAGAACCAAAACTTGTTACTATTCATTTTTGGAAATTAGGTTGTAAAATTTCTGTTAAAAAGTAAGAAAAAATAATTATAAATGAACAAATAATTATATTCAAAAAGGCAGCTCAAAAACTGGGCAGTGTTTACACAGAATGTCACACACGAGTAACAGCATTCTGCTGTGCCCAGCGAGTTAAGGAAAAACAAGTCTTAAAAAGTTTCAATATTGTCCAATCGATGAAAATTGTATGGTACCATGGTGTTATTTTTTAACAGCTAATGATAAAATATTTAATCAAAACTGTTAGAGCCGTCCTCTCGAAAATAAAATATTTGGCATCTTGATCAATATAATGTTGTTAGTTTTGCACTGATTTGGCTCATATCCTTATTTCAGCGTCTTAGGGTGATCTGCAAGATGAACACTATAGGCCGTCTTCACTAACTGCGTTGATCCCCTTTACAGTCGATTATCAGCACCTAACCCGCTCCCACCACAAAAACGGGCTTCACCAGATTGGGTTAAGCTCTAGCCCTGATCAAACGTTAACCCCAAAAAGTTGGGCAGTTAGGTCCAGTTAGCTCTTATCTTTCTTTATCATATCCTGATATTTGTCCACCATTACCGTGCTCTGCCAAGTATTTGCTTCTATTATTGTGAATAATTTACGTATATTTTGGAATAATAATAATAAACAAAGATATTGTTTACAAGCGCGCAGTTATTTCAGTTGCTATTCCACTACGATGATAATCTGATATGTTGGGTTATCGTCATCTCACCCGGTGCCTCAGGTGGCTATGTGTGTGGTACGACGACTTCTAGAAGTATGAATTTAAATTCTGTTGCGTACAAAATTATTACGATCTTTGAAAACAAGTTGTTGTTTGCGTAAAATGTGTGCTGAGCAGTTTCTGAAAAAACTAGACGTCATATTGCCATGTTAGAAAACCCAAACGGCATACTTGGGTGGATTTAGTAGCAGATAAGTAAGAAATATTAACTAATACTACGCTTTTACACACACATTAGTGTATTAAACAACTTTTATCAAACATGACAATTCTCCCTTCCTCATTAAAGTTCCTTGCTTGTAAAAGTTGTAACCTCATAATTTCGGTTTTTATTATTTCTTATTCATTTCTCATTTTCTTGTACCGCTTCCAATTTTTCCTATACGCACAAAGCATTCTCCCGGACTAATTTGGCTTTTTCCTGCAACTATTGCAGTTGTAGTACTTTATACTCCTCACCAGTTTCAGCTTCGGCAGAGGTTAATGCGGCCACTGTGGTGTCTGACAATAATTAGGTCAAATCCGGATTGTTGAGCATTGGGCACCAACAAGATACACGGTTATGCGGCCATTTACGTTTACATGACACTTGTTTACGGGACGGGATGTCAAACAGATGCCCAATTTCCTTACTTTACTGCAACCTCATTAGTCCACTGCCTTCTCAATATGGCTCAATCGCAGCATAATCATGGCTATCCTAACTGCATCCCACAGTGATCTCGGCTAGTGTGTGAGCACTAAAATGGCTAGCCTCGATTTACTTATCTAGCCGTGATCACTTGGATAACATTTAGTCCTGTTTTGGTGAAAATGGCCCTATGTTTCAAATTCGCGGTGATTTGGTTTTCCTTCAAGCTCAACCACATCCAAATGCTGTTATTCAGACTTAGAAGTCTTTAAAACGTATGGATCTGATGAAAACTTCTGTTTTCTCAGCCGATTACATAACTTCATTATTATTACTACGTAGAGCTAAGGAACCTAAAAAGTACCTGGAGTTGAGGAGCAGCAGTCGTCAGAGGCTGCATCACAGTCATTCCACCATCAGAACTTAGTTGTTCCATTTACTGGAAAATGCAAGAACAAGTCTACAGTAAAATTTGTGTGATGGAGACAACATGAAGTACATGAGACATAGAATGAGCTCATGCGACTACACAAACGAACATAGAAGAAAAAAATCGAACTGTCACTCCAATTCCAAGCGTAAATAATAATAAATAAAAAAACGACGAAAGCTGTTGTTGGTTATAGAAGACGAACAATGAATCTGTAAGATTACCAACACATCTACACTAATACGATAGCTAGTTTACAAGTACTTTATCCAAAAAACGTCAGAAGTTAGCTCCATTTTCAAGCCCAACGTGATGTACGGATTTATCAGCGCAGTATAAAATAAATCAAAGATTACAGGACCAAACCCACGATGGAAACTAACCAGTAATTTTGGGCGATCAGGGTCCTACATTGACGACTCATCACTTCATCAGCCATCGCCTGTAGTTTGCTTAATTCGCGGCAAGCGTACAAAAACACTTACCAGCTAACTTTCGTAGAAAATGAATCTATTGGCATCACGTCAAAACATTTTGAGTACGAATTATCAAAAAAGGGTCGGAACGAAAAAATTGATACAGAACATAAATACGCCTGAAGGCGATAAAATACGCCTACTGATTATTTCCATTGATTGGCGGGAGTTTCTTTAGAAATGGAGATTGCAGTACTGGAGGTGGTAGAGATGCAAAATGTAAATGAACCTGGAGGAATGTAAGAGTCTGTTATTTTCTGTTTTATAAACTCATGTGCTTTTCCATCGACGTAAAATCCTTCTCCCCCACCCCCCACCCACACACGACCCAATTATCATTTACGGCCACCTTCAAAATAGCACGATTTTCGTTGCTTTCTAAATCAAATGAAGTTTATTGGGCGTCATTAGACTCTCTTGGTTAACGAATTTAGTCTAGGTTATTACGAGAGCAGTTTTTGTACTCATTGTGAATTTCTCAGCTTCCTCCTGAAACCCACCCTTACGTAAGCGCTTTATTTATTGATTTAAATTAAAACTTTATCTGCGTATATTCATAAGAAAGAACTTACTCTGCAACAACAATTTGACCTTTTCAGGTCAAACGAAAATGTGGCGTATCTCTCGGCTTCTCCCTTCAAAGTCATTTACACAATACGGTGCATCGACTGACGTGGATTCAGATCATACGAATAAGTGACTGTGTACACGCAAGCAAGCTAAATATAAACCCTCAGACGTTCTGTAGGCACAAATCCTGAAACATGTAACGGCAATTTTACTTCTATTGAACAATACAATAAATTGTTTCTTGGATAAAAATGGTTTCGTTTTTAAATAGTTTTCAGTAGTTTCCCCAAACGACATTCTTATGAAATGAAGAGTCTGTTGTCCGGTATGATTTCAGTTGTGAATAGGAATAGCTTCTCACCCAGCTACAATTTTTTTGTGCATCCATAGTCTTAATTGGATGGTTTCTGAACCAGTTATTATGATTGGTAAAAATTACCATTATATTGGAGTGGATGATGACATAGTTGAGAAAAATGATCACACTTCATCGACTACTGCGAGCTGTTTGAAAAAGCAGACGGCATATCAGCCGTCGGACATCCTTTATTTTCGGATTACGAAATCCCCAGCTCCAGAAAAGTATGTTCATGAATTTGCTTCAGCACAAAGTGCTCAGCATGAATTTTCGGCAATATTTTTTGTTACAGTTCGTGTTGGAAATTGTTCAAAAGCTCCTATTTTGGGATTAGGCTGGCCGATCGCTGAATTTGATTCAAAAACATCAGTTGTCATGTGCAAGATCTGATGAAAGTTTTTCAAGATGTTCCGAACAACTTTTTCTTACGAAAGAACGCATTTCGTAAGGTACGAAGCGTGAGCCATTTTGAACACCGCTCTGAACACTGAGCGGCGAAGCAAACGTGAAATACTATCCAAATGACTTAACGGCTTCAAGCTTCCAATTAGAGAACACTTTCTCAGAGCAAAGTTTTTTTTTTTTTTTACTTCTCTGAAGAGAATGGAGAGTGGCTCAAGTAAAAGATCTGAAAGTCAAATAGGACGAGTTTCAACGAAACAAACGGTCAGTCCCGGAAGGGGGCCCCCAAGAAAGAGAAGACGGCAAAAATTGGCCAGTGGAAGGGTTCGCCCCCTCGACTGCGGCCTTTTCCCGCTGCATAGATCACAGATGAACTACATCCACCATAGAGAAAACAGGTCGGGATATGGACGAATGAAGAGGCTACAGAAAAGCGTAAGTTTCAGTCAAATACCGAAATTTCGCTACTTAAGAGATATATACTCATACTTGTCGCACATTCGGCGACTCCTCTCATTTCTCTCAACCCTCCCCATAAAAAGAGAACTTTTACTTTCAATCGAGCTCACGTAGCAAAACGAAAGTGAAATTTTCGCCTCAATCGTACGAGGAAGTGTTACGCTCACTTTCACTGGAAGTAGCATAATTTCATTGAGAGCCCAAGGTTAACTAGAGCCTTCTTCCCTTCTTCCACAGTTCTCACCAAAACGTGCATCCTTAAAATCTACCACTCCGTGTACTTAAATAAATTACGACACACACCCAAAATCAAACTAATAACAACTACAATAACAAATAAAATGTAAACAAACTGAGCGGAACACTGAAATTATTACCATTCCGTTTTACTCTAAAACCGCATCGAAAAAACGAAAAACTGCATTCGTCCAAATTTAACCGGTGAATTCTGATAGTTTATTCCAATAATTCTCGTCAAATACTCGCGGCACAAAATAATTCTAATAAATCAACTCGAATTTCTGAATCAAACAAAAAAATTATAACCTAATAAAGGTTTGCTGTAAATAAACACCTCGCGCGAGGTTCTACAAATAACCGAAATGAAGCTAACAAGTCGTTTTATGTTAAACTTGGCCTTGCATTTCTTCCTTCTAGAAATGTTGTTATCAATGCGAATGTTTTAAATTTGGCTCCGTTTTAACTCAATCATTTTCAAATAGACACTAAAATATAAACACTAAAATGATGGAAGAATATTTGTATAATATATACCTGCTCTATGTTGTCATTCGCTTCCATTTTTAGACTGTAAGAGCTTATATCCTTGATACGTTGGCATTTTAATGGTCTCGTTAAATCAAAATATCTAGTTTGTCACACCAACAATGTTCCTTAGTCCCACGTGCAATCAGAAATTTCGATCACTCTTGAGCGATTAATAAATTCGTTTCTCATTCAGTTTATAACAATTTTCGGCAGATTTTTATATGAATGCTCACTTTTTAGTTTTTATTATTATTCATTTGTGGTAAATTAATTCGTTTCGATACATCTATTTTTAAAATAAGAAAAGAGTTCTTAAATTAATTGTATATTTGATTCAAAATGTTTATCATTAACCATATTTAGCAGCAATAAATAAATCACAGAGCCATTGACTCAAGTTTAAACATGCTAAGAAAGGTTTGTGCTACATATTCGAAATTTCTAGAATTTATGGACAATTTCGGTTAATTATAAGCAGCCATATAATTAACAAATGTCTACACCTGCGTTACGATGTTAACGGTGGAGGTGTGTTTTAGCGCTTTGTGTGTGACACTGTCTTGCGATAAGTAACACCTTGGCCTTTTTGACTGCCCACTCTAATTCAAGCAAAGTGTTCTATTGTGATAATTCAGGTGTTTTCTTTAACTTATTGGCAAATAACTGACAAAATGGGATTTAAAAGAAGTAGTAGTAAGGTTCTCTTTTGAAGTTTTTTACTGAAGCTCAAATATCTACGTAGTTCTAATCGTTGAGTAACAAGATTTCTAGATCCTTCTAGTAATCTTGTATGATCTAAAACTAAAACCTAATAAATGCTTTGAATAGTCAGTTGAGTAAAAATTCTTTCTTTAGGCACGTTTGAGGAAAAATATTTATTTGTTGTTTTTTAACCCTTACCGCCACAGGTGCCAGTTTTCCCGTCAAGGCCGCATGTGTGCCTCTCAGGCACAGTACGTGTTTTCATCTTTTCAATAATTTTTTTTCGAGTAAAATCAATCATATTCTTACTACTGTTTTATTTTTTACTTTTTATACTATTATATGGTTCAGATATATGTAATTTTATTTATTTTACAGCTACGTAATCGACACAAATTAGGCAATCTACGGTGTAAAAAAACAAAATAAAACAAATATCAACGAACAATACCTCAAATTTATTAAACTTTTAACAAAAACAAAATATTTAAAGAAACGAAAAATATATTTAAAATTATTATATTATCTTCACTACCGAAGTAGGGACTAGTCAGATCCCAACTGATTCCTTAGTAAAATCACAAGTTTAGTTTAGATTTTAGTTTACCACTATTTCACTTCGTCCACAACACAAGAGATGCATACCTTGCGCGAGCATTCCAAGCAAATCGGTTTCTTACACTTTATACACATGTATGCAGTTTTCCGATTTTTAGTGTAAGGGCACAGTGAACACGTTTTTCTCTTTCCCAATCTGTCATCTGGGATGGTGTGTGTACCGATTCCTTCTTGGACAACACTTTTAACGTTTTTTGTACTCAGAAATCTTGTTATGGAGTTTTTTAGCTTGTGCTTATATGCGGGTTTTCACCTCTGTCGTAGATGTCCATCAATCAATGAAGTGCCCAGTTTCCTCACAAAATCGTTTCGCGGTTCCATTTTGCTTGCCAGAAAACACTTGTGAACTATGAAGGAGTTCACATGACTGATGTTCAACAGCGCAGAAAATATTGCATACGGCCAACGTTCAGTTTTTCGATTCGAACAATATACACTGCACTCAAAATCAAGTGTATCTACGCCTCCTTTCGTCGAATTATAGTACGATATTATCTCTAGAAGGCGCAGGAACAAATATAAAAAGAATAGATATTGATACGATGAAATGTGTGTGGGGTTCACAATAATAATAATAACAATAAGCCAGAAGAATCCTAGTAAAACTCGTGACGGTACATTAGTGGCTGGCATTTCGGCTTCTTACCAATGTAAAAAGCCACATGTGTGCCTGACAGACACATACTTGGAATGTAGTGCTAGCCACATGTGTGCCTGACAGACCACCTAAGTTTTGTAAAAATATGATTACTTACGTTAATAGTGAAAGATGGAGACAAATCCAACTTGTACACTTGTTAATGATTGAAGGACGTTTACAAAGGTCACGCTTGAAGGGAGAAGGAGGAGGGTTGCCAACATTCGTAAAACAAATATCCCTACGTGCCTCACAGACCCACCTGTGGCGGTAAGGGTTAAAACAAATCCTCAAAGCCACTATAATTCAAATACACAAAATGCCTGTATTATATGACAACTTATTTGGTAAAATTACGTTGAAAATGGAGCTATGAGACGTTTCTTCGTTCTAAATGGTGGAGACACTACAAAATAGAGCGAGATGCGTTGATGTTTACAGCCAAGCTTGCAATACGTTTTGGAGAAAATATGATGTTAGACTGTGCAAGACAGCGAATTTCTGAAAATTCAACTTGGTTGTTGATACACCCCTCAGAAATAGCTTCTCCTATAAGCTCTGCAGTCTGCTAAAACAATTAATTTCTTCAGTCAACGTGAGATTAGACGCTTCCAATTGGGTGCTTGAAAAGTTGTAAGAGAGTATTCTATCCAAAAATGCGCAAAAAAAACAAATAATACAATAAATACAGAAATTCGCATCTAACAGCAAGTGTCGTCTCATTTAATGACAAAAATTCTCTGAACCAAATTGTAATAAAATAAACGAAAGTTTCAACGGTTTATTATCCAGCTTAATACAGCCTCACTCATTTGAGATTCATCTCATCCCATTCAGGATCGCAAAATATTATTAAACACGACCTCACCTCTACGGAAAATTGACGTTTTCTGTACTACTAATCAACTAGCCCTCGCTTTATTGTTTTCATTGTATATTTCAGTTGTGTACCGAATCGCTGGGTGTATCGCTCGAGAAATGGTATGTTGGATAGTTACAATCGCATGCGCACTGAGCCTATCGACGATTTACGAAACAGACGGAAAATTGGTCACCTTGAAAGCGGGAGAAGAAACCAAATTGACGCCGGATACGATTTCACCTAACGGTTTCGCTGCTACGAGGTGGATTCTCAAAACGTGCAGCGGCTGCAAGTTGGCATTTACCTGTGTGTTGAAAGCAAGTTCAACGTCGTTTTCATTTTTTTAATGATGCTGTGATTGCTTGTTGGTTTCTTGGCGGAATTAGGTGGGATACACTTGAAGTGTTCCCTCTTTACCTTTCTTTCTTTTTTTGGACTCTTATAAAGGGCTGATTTCTTGTTAGCAGTTAGAAATAAACTTCTGTCCTAGAACAGGTAATGGCTTGACTTGGCTTGGGGTGGCTTGAGTGGCGTTTTTAACAAAATATACTTATTCGGTACGGTATAGTTACGATTAGAGTAACAAATAGAACTTAATTACAAGAATATATGAAATAGACACCATCACTAACACATGTATGGCGGTAACTACAAAAACATGTGGCAGGACCCATCACATAACTATCCTCAGCCCCACTCGCATTTTTATCGTTCTAGCGACTCATCAAATCAGGTTTTTGTCCAGTTTATGTGAATTGATAAAAACTTGGCAACGTGTCAAGCGGTACACCTATAGGCTCTGAAATTAATTGGGTTGCCAGTAATCATTGAGTGATTTTGGCTTAGATAATTTGTGAGATTGTCTCATTTTTACTGTTCTTGGCTTTACGACGTAAAAAGGAAAATTGAAAGAAGGCTTGAAAAAAAAACCCGGAGTTCTCTCCAGATCTTTGCGTTTTAAGGCCTACTGAGTCCGAAAAATGCTATTCAGGACGCTACAGTGGGTGTGTGTCTACGAACGATTTTCAGAGGAAAAGTCTGAACCAAATCAGCTCAAACTTGATATTTGGTACGCAGGTCACCATGGAACGCCAAAATAAAAGTATGAGCGAAATTCGTCCCAAAATAACTATAGTTGTTATTAGTGATCGTAACACCAATTTTTACTTTCCTTGCTCTACGAAGTAGAAAGGAAAGTTATGTAATCGGCTGAAAAAAAAATTTTGAGTTCTCCTCAGATCTTTACGTTTCAGACCCCCCTGAGTCCGAAAAACACTATTTGGGAAAATGGTCTGTGTGTGTATGTATGTGTGTGTATGAACGATTTTGAGAGAAAACCACCGTACCAAATCAGCTCAAACTTGATATCTCGCCCGCAGGTCACCATGGGACGCAAAAATAAGGGTTTGAACAAAATCCACCGAAAGTTAACTATAGTTATCATAGTGATCAAAACACCAAATTTTTTTTTCTCAAAAACGGCTCTAACGATTTTGATTAAATTTTTTATATTGATAGCTCTTAATATGATAATTATTCCGTAAAACTCCCATTTGTGGGAAAATGACGAGAGCAGCACAATAAATTACCAAAACTTTCGACGAAATCGAATTTAGCGCGGTTTATAGAGAAAACAACCGTACCAAATCAGCTGAAACTTGATGGAAACAGGTTACCATGGGATGCCAAAATAAGAGTATGGGCAAAATCCACCGAAAGTTAACTATAGTTATCATAGTGATCAAAACACCAAATTTTGTTTCTCAAAAATGGCTTCAACGATTTTGATTAAATGTTTTATATTGATAGCTCTCAATAAGACAATTATACCATAAAATTCCCATTCGGGGGAAAATGACGAGAGCAGCACAATAAATTATCAAAATTTTCGACGAAAAGCGTTTTTAGCGCGATTTTGTTCTTATAACCTCCGCTGGAATGTGTAGTAGAATGTTAAAAAAAATTGTTATTGTAGTCCAATCCAATACCTAAAGGGTGAGTGTTTAAAAACGCTCATGAGATACATGGGGCTCACTCCAGACATTCCTGAATTTCAAATACCGCTGTTTCGCTTACTACCAGTTCTAACAGTTATTACCCAATAGTAATTGCAAAAGTAAATTAAAGGTTTAATTCAGTTTGCTAATGCTATATATAGGATTAGCAAACTGAATTAAACCTTTAGCAAACTGAATTAAACTTTTAGCAAACTGAATTAAACTTTTCACAAACTGAATTAACCTTTTAGCAAACTGAATTAACCTTTTCACAATTAGAATTAACCCTTTCGCAATTAGAATTAACCCTTTCGCAATTAGAATTAAACTTTTCTCAAACTGAATTAAACCTTTAACAAATACAAGTGAACCTTTCATTAAATTAATTCTCTGCACTAAACATGATCAGAGGACATGAGTCGAGTCCCCAAAACAATATAGTTGCTCTCAATAACGTGCAGGTCGTGCATTCCAAAATTATAACTTCTGGAACCACAACTGCGGACGTTTTTCGTGAGGTTCTGCGAGAGCTGGAACTGAATTTACAAAATTCCATAGACGGCACCCTGCTAATTATGGACAACGCGAGAATTCACCGTTCTACTATAGTCAATCAGTTTTTCGCTGAATCAGATATGGAGGTAAAGTTTTTGCCACCTTACTCACCCATGCTCAATCCTGTTGACAAAGCGTTTTCAAAATAAAAAACGAAGCAAGGAAGATCCTGGCTCAACGAGGTGAACATAATTTGCCGGATGTCATTGCGAGGAACGTGTCTACTGTAAGTGCTCAAGAATGTTCAAACTACGTCATGGACATGTACCTCGTACTTCCTGCCGCAGCTACAGGCCAACCCCTCCACTGACCTTCCCCTTTCTTTATATAAATATATATATAATTTTCTGTTTCTATATATTAACAAATTATTAAATTGTTTGTTTATTGCGAAAAGTTTAGTTCAGTTTGTGAAAGGTTTAATTGTAATTGCGAAAGGTTTAATTCTAATTGCGAAAGGTTTAATTCAGTTTGCGAAAGGTTTACTTCTAATTGCGAAAGGTTTAATTCAGTTTGCGAAAGGTTTAATTCTAATTGCGAAAGGTTTAATTCTAATTGCGAAAGGTTTAATTCAGTTTGCTAAAGGTTTAATTCAGTTTGCTAATGCTATATAGGGGCTACTCCAGAAATTCTGGAATTCCTACCTCCATCGTTTCACTAACTCCGGAAAAATGATTTTTATCCTTCAAGAAAAAATTGTGTTCACAGCCTCATTAATTCTTCGTGTAACAATTTATCAATAATGGTCAGGGCGTGAGTACGAGCAGCACAATAAATTCCGGAACTGTAAACGCTGCCGCCGTGAAGTGATGTTTACTAGGTTCGAATTGACTTGAGTGAAGAGAAGTTCCTACAAGGGTCAGTTTGGGAAGGTATTTGAACAGGATATCGTAAACAGTGAGGAGTTAGCAGCTAGCGGAGCCAACTCCTTGGTCGTAAATAAAGTCGAAGGTAGGTGTTTGACGATAATGTACAACACAACTGACGCGGAAGAGTTGAGGTCGTGAAAAACTGACATTTTTTGACTGGACAACTTTCTCTTGCGTGCCTCGCGGCGAATGTGGAAACTACTTGTCAAAAGTCGAGCGCGTAAAATCAATTTCTGAGCTGTTAATGTCAACTTTTAGTGAATCGACGGGGCAATTTGTTTGTCGATTTTTCAAAAATTGTATTGATAATGTTGTACACGAATGGGAGGCAATCACACGCCCTCTTCCCTCGTTTGCTAACGATCTCAGTTCTTCCACGTCAGTTGTGTTGTATATTATCGTCAAAGACCTTCTACTCCCATCTTTATTTATGATATTCTGGTATGGCAGGACATTCTGCGAACCATTAGAAGTATGGTAATAACTTTTACCAGTTTCCTCCAAATTGAGTTAGTAGAAAAAGCCATGAACACAAGTAATGGGTGCAGAGCTAAGGAAAGTTGTGCGGTTCGGTGCACCTGTTTTTACTTTCCGCTACCCGAAGGGAAGGAAAGTATAGTAATCGGCCCAAAAAAAAAAAAAATTGGGTTTTCTTCAGATCTTTACGTTTCAGACCCTACTGAGTCTAAAAAACCTAATTTCGGCGCGTGGTCCGTGTGTGTGTGTGTCTGTAGTTCGATTTGCGGGAGAACGGCTGATCCGATTGAGCTGGTTCTTTTTTTGTTTTGTTCGTTATTTTTTGTAGACACCAAAATAAGGTTTTGGACGATTTCGGCCGGTGAGAAGGGGGTGGGGGTGGGGGACAAAAATGGACCAAAAACTAGGGTTTTTCGCATTTTTCTCAAAAACGGCTCCAACGATTTTGATTAAACTTTCAAATTATCTTCTCCTAATCAATACCTAACTTTTCTTGCCCATACATATCTCCATGAAAATACGGTGAACGGAGATATGGGCCCCTGAAGCAAAAATAGGTTTTTTACGCTTTTTGGCAAAACGGCTCCAGCGATTTTCACCAAACTCACAGGGTGTTTTCAAATAGTTAATACCTACATATTCTTTTTAATAAATGTTCCTGTGACGGTCCATTGAACAGAGATAAAAATCAAAATGTGTCGAAAATAACGTTTTTTCTAACATTTCCGTAAATTCCAGGGTAACTTTTTCACCAGGTGTGATAAATCCTAATGGAGTGTCTATTAGTCACCCATACCAACATTTCGTTCTGTATAATTATTTCTGTATATATATATGTTGAACGGAGATATAAGCCAAGTTAACTCAGAAAAGGAGATTTGTCGAATATTAATTTATCGGTATTCCAATTTTGTCAAAAACGGCTCTAATGATTTCGATCAAACTTTCAGAGTACTTTCAGCTAACTAGCCCCTACATTTTGTTCTCCATAAATGTCCTTGTAAAAATGCGTTGAACGAAGATATAGCGCCCAACTATGTAGGTGGTGTTCGAACTTAAAGGGGTGGCGGAAAGTTGTGTGTTGCTACGCACCAGATATTTTTTATTACAACGCTGGTTCTTATAAAGACAAAACAGCACTACGCATTTTTCGTCGACATTTTGTTATAACTTATAGGGCTACTCTCGTCATTTTCCGACGGATGAAACTTTTATAGCACCATCTAGTCATTTAAAGCTCTACACACTCAAAATGAAATCAACATCGTCAGAGACGAGTTTGAGAAAAAATATTATTATGACTTTTTTTAAGTTAATACAATTTTTTCGTTGGATTTGGCATGTCCGACTTGTTTTTGTTAGTTGTTGTAAAATGTGACTCCACCTTGTCCACCCCTGAAGGAGGTGTTCCTAGTTTGAGGGAGCAAGTGCCCTCATTATGAGGAACAGCTACCCCTCGTGTGGTAGCAAGTACACCCCTGAAGGAGGTAACATCTACACCACAGGAAAATAGGAGCAAGTATGATAAAATAACAACAACAAAAACAGCTACACTAATTTCCCAAAAATATGGGAGCAAGCACGATCCTCTGAAGGAGGGTAAACAGCTCATCCGTACAAAAATTGGGAGCAAGAACGGTCCTTAAAGAGGGCCAACAGCTGCACCAATTGGATTATATGCGGGAGCAAGTACGAACCCCTGAAGGGGAATCAACAGCTGCACTACAATTTTACCGGGAGCAAGTACACTTCCTGAACGGAAGTAACAGCTACACCGGTTTATTGAGGAGACAAGTACACTCTACAGGGTAGAGTAACAGATACACTCAATAAGCATAGAGTCGTTTTCTTTTTTAGGTTTAAAAAAATGAAAAGAGGTTTTTTGAGACTATTCACTGACAGGAGGTCGGAATGGGACTATGGGGATATTTATACAGGTCGAAGTACCCCCTTCTTCGTGCGCTGGGGAATCCCCCAGTGTTCTTAGGGGGTTGACCTGGGCCCAGGGGAAACCCTGGTGGATGATCTTCTATCAGTGGTTCATTTCCAACGTATTTCCATAGTTTGATATAAAATAGTATAAAAACATATTATTTGTTGGTAGTGTACTTAAGCTATGTTGATTACAATAATTCTCTTAAAGCTAAGTTCACTACAATTATGTTTGGTATTTTGGTCACTACGATGACCACAGTTTAATTTTGTCCGACGTTACTCAAGCCTTTATTTTAACTTTAATCTGCAAAGTTGAATACCAAGTTTAAAGTGATTTGGTTCAGTTGTTTTCTTTCGCAGAGACACAGAGCATTTTCAAAGGATGTTTTTCGGAATCAGAAACTTTTAATATGTAAAGACCCGAAAAAAAGTCAACCTATTACATAAACTTTCTTTTTAGTTCGTAGAGCTAAGGAAAGTAGAACTATGTCCACAGTAGCGAAGGGTCTTATGCTTTCTGGTATCACAGCTCTAACAATTTAAATCAAACTCAGCGTGTCTTTGACTAGTTACCTATATATCGTTTTCCGTGAATGTTCCTCTGACGGAGATGCTAACCAGAATGTGCCTAAAATAGTGTTTTTCTATTTTATCGGAATTTACTTAGTAGTCAATCCAACGGAGTGCCTGGAGGCAATTCACTCCCAACTTTCATTTCCCAGAACATTTCTGTGAACATCCGCTTAATAAAAAAAAAATACGTCGGAAAATGAGACTCGAAAACGGCTTAAACGGTTTTGATCGAACGTACAGGGTGCTTTTAGCACACTAGTGCGTACTAGTTCTCTAAACGCGTTTCTGTTGAAATGCGCTGAACGATAGTACGGCACTCGTATATACGGCAGATCGCCGAATGTGTGTGAGTTGCGGAAATTGAGTTGCTACGCACCGGATATTTTCTAACGGGCTCAAAAACGCGATTGGGAGCAAAGTACAAGTTGGTTCAACCCGTTTCCTATCACTTTTTGATGGTATTAAAGAAATTGGGTTGTGTCCGCCAGTAGGCAAATACTAAAGTTAACGTACCTGTTAGGTGAGTCCGTCTCCTCTGGCTTGTGAGTTACTGTGGCGCTTGCCCACAGTAACTCACAAGCCAGAGGAGACGGACTCACCTAACAGGTACGTTAACTTTAGTTTTTGATGGTACTTTGCTGGTTGAAGCCTGGGCCCTCCGACTCTCTCAACGAATCTTCTCAGTTACATCTACAAAAGTATTGCAACCACCGTATTTTCGTTAATCATGAAAGAACACAATTCCATTTTCTCCTTCATAATGCAATCAAGTTGGAAATTCTTTATTTCTTGTGTATTGGGAAAAATAAGTGTTGTTCGAGAGCTACAGTAAATTCTAAAGGGCGTTGACTGTATGCTTTTCTGACTAAGAACGACACATTCACAATGTCTTATACTTTAGAACTTCAAGTTTTTCTTCTCGTTTCAGAACACTACCTGCTCTACGAACCAGCTGATCATACAAACAGGCAAAAAAACGGAAACATACTGCGGCCCTAAACAAGAGAAGTAAGCTTTAACGTAGCATTGTATCAATTGGTCTGTTTCCTCGTCAAAATGACTGTTTATTAACACTCATTAAGAAACACCCCGTACTCGCTCAGCATACCACCAAACTTAGACCTGTGAAAGTACAGCAGATTGTTATTTAGCCTGCCCACCAGTACAGAGCTGTTGCCCATGTGTTACGACGCATAGGTATGACCCTGGGGAAACCGTACCATTTTGCTTCCCACCTGAGCTAACTATTTATTTGGGTGGCAAGTTTCAAAAGGAGAGATCAACTGTGGTCATGTTTTTGAAGCTTCCAGAGTAAATTTTCTTCAATAATATTACTAATATTACTTATTAAGTTATTAGGTAAGACTACCGGTAAGAAATCAAAAAAAAAAAAACTTACCCAACTTCACAATAATTTATTTACTTCCTCAAAAATGTTTATTTGATTTTCCAACTACCTAAATAAATGCATTTTTCTACTTCGACACATTTTATTCCTAGATAAAAACGAATTATTAATATTCCAGGTATATTATGACCACTTCTTTTCGGAACGAAGCATCTCTGGCTATCAAATCTTTTGGAAACCGTTCAAGCTCGTACTGTCAAGTGTCGGCCACTAAACCGTACTTGAATTTGCCCTACGAGAAAGAAGATTCCAGCGAGTACGGCCAAGGAGCTGGAAACAAAAGTACAACTTGTGCCTGCGGTTGGACGAATAAAGTAATGACCCTTTCATTTGCCATTTTCTATTTTTGGTTTCGATTTCGGATTCAACGTAAAAGTTCCTGTCTGCCTAGTGAACTTCATATTAAAATGAACTTGGTCAACGAACAACACTTGTCGTCCATCAGCAGAAAGCGGTAGCGCTTACAGTTCCGGAATTTATTGTGCTGCCCGTACTCATTCCCGGACCATTATTGAACTATTGGTACCCAGAGAATTAATGAAACTGTAAACAAGATTTTTTTGAAGGAGGATGATAATTACTTTTGCAGAGTTATTGGGTAAAAGCTTTTAGAACTGGTAGTAAGCGAAACGACGGTGAGCGAAATTCCTGAATTCCTGGAATGACCCCCTAATACGAGTTGATCCGATTGATCTGGTTCTTTTTTTGTTTTGTTCGTTATTTTTTGTAGACGCCAAAATAAGGTTATGGACGATTTCGGCCTATGGGAAGGGGGGGGGGGACGAAAACGTACCAAAAACTAGGGTTCTTCGCATTTTTCTCGAAAACGGCTCCAACGATTTTGATTAAACTTTCAAATTATCTTCTCCTAATCAATACCTAAATAATACCTAATACTTTTCTTTTCTATACATATCTCCATGAAAATACGGTGAACGGAGATATGGGCCCCTGAAGCAAAAATAGGTTTTTTACGCTTTTTGGCAAAACGGCTTCAGCGATTTTCACCAAACTCACAGGACGTTTTTAAATAGTTAATACCTACATATTCTATTCAATAAATGTTCCTGTGACGGTCCATTGAACAAAGATAAAAATCAAAATGTGTCGAAAATAACGTTTTTTCGAACATTTCCGTGAATTCCACGGTAACTTCTTCACCAAATGAGATAAATTCTAATGGAGTGTCTTTTAGTCACCCATACCAACATTTCGCTCTTCATAATTATTTCTGTGTATATATGTTGAACGGAGATATAAGCCAAGTTAACTCAGAAAAGAAGATTTGTCGAATATTAATTTATCGGTATTCCAATTTTCTCAAAAACGGCTCTAACGATTTTGATCAAACTTTCGGAGTACTCTCAGCTAACTAGTACGTACATTTTGTTCTCCATAAATGTTCCTGTAAAAATGCGTTGAACGAAGATATAGCGCCCGCCTACGTAGGTGGTGTTCGAACTTAAAGGGGTGGCGGAAAGTTGTGTGTTGCTACGCACCAGATATTTATTTAATGTAGCTGGTGCATTTTATGCGTAAGGTACTAAATATAGAAAAATTCATCTATTGAGCCTGGTACTTGCTAATAATAACTTTTTGCCGCTTGCCAATGATAACACTTGGATACTTAAGGAAACTTCCCTTGTTTCATGTTAGCAAATTTGGTGGCTCGTTGGTCGTAATTTACTGTTGACCAATTGGAGCTCTGAGTTTGGCACATTTGCTTCGATCTGTTTGTGCAGAACCAACCAGTCACCTGGTTAACATACCTAGGCATAGTGCTTAGTCAGTTGGTGTAAGAACTATTTGAATTGCAGTGTGCGTTATCGCGATAGCAATTTACGAACAATTTTTTCCCCGCTTTTCAGGAAAATGGCCGCATCGTCGGGGGAAAAGACGCTTTCGAAAACGAATACCCCTTTGCTGTCCTGTTGGTGTTGAAGAGAGACGGGACGCCGTTTTGTGGAGGATCGATAATTTCAGATTATCACGTTTTGACTGCAGCTCATTGCACAACTTCTGTCAATAAGTCCAAAATAGCAGTCCTTGTTGGTGAACACGACTATACCTCTTGTGAGTGTTGTTATTTATTTCTATGTGGATGAACATAGTCCTTATGGTATTTCACAGAATGACAGGTCTTATTAGGTCTCATTAACGATACCATGCAAGTCAATATTCTTGCACAGACTGCGATGAAAAAAAGCGACGCTTTTCCTATTAAAATGAAAGGCTCAACAAACGTGTGGATGGAGCTGTATAGTTCACTATAATTAGTTAACCCATGTCTACAATGCTTGTTGCTGATTCCCTGCACCACCAATTTCAGCATCCTCCTCGACGCTCATGTTTTCCTTACCAAGCTTTCAACGCTGCCTTCACCTAACAATCACATTCCTGCAGAATACTGCCGTTTCTGTCTTCGTGTCACACAAGTAATGGGCGACTGACTCTGGATTGCCAATTTTGTTCAAAACTAGACGGCGTTTTGTCCGAAATACTATCCTGAGACTAACATTTTAGAGTACTGTTGCAAAGGGGTAGAAGACATTTACCGTTAGTCCTTGGTAGAGATAACAGGCACAAGGGCTCCTCATCTGTGCACTCACTGTCTCCTTCTCCTCCAATCGAGTCGGTCGGTTTTAAGTAACTGGTGGGTACTCTTATGTACACCTCAGTACCAAAATCCCAAAGGTCTATTTCTTTGCCAACTGGCCCCATGTGGGTTGCATATGTCTTTTGGCTCCACCTGCTGTTCTCTACTAACTGGAATGGCTTTGTGCACCAAACGACAAAGCTCTGGCTCAACTGATGACTCATAACGTTTGGGTTTGGTGCGTTATGAATTACAGTTCAACAATTTTCAGAACCAAATGGAAAGTCTTAGACACAAAACAACGTTCGTACCTTTGTGTTTTGGGCATTGACAATAATGAACACATTTGTTCCACAAATTCTCACTCTAACCCTGGAATATTCTATAACATTTTACAGTGTAACTTTAGCAACGCTGCACATGCTGTAACAAGTCATTGTTTTTCAGTGGACCACACTCGACACTCTCGACTAATCGACGTTGACAAAATACTTAACCACCCCAAATATGACGATGAATTGACCCTGAACGACCTATCGATTCTCAGGTTGGCCAAAAGACTACCTCTTAGCGAAAAAGTCGGGCCTGTGTGCCTTCCAACGCGAAGGAAGAATCTAGTTAACCAGTACGTCAAAGTTATGGGTAGGTGCGACTGAATGTTTCAATTTTAATTCTATTGACTCGACACGTCCAGTGGTTCGTTTAATTATTAACGAACTTAAATATTTAACTTTTCTTTTGTGTTGAGCAGGTTGGGGCAAAGTAAGCACCAACGGGAGGACCTCTACAGTTCTCAAGAAAGTCGATCTCAAAGTTATAGATTCGGAAATCTGCAAAACTGTCTACGGAAACTCGAAACCTCAAGAGCATTCTCAATTGTGTACATGGGCTCCGAATCGTAATTCATGTCAGGTACAATTTTTTCCACGTATTTCCCTCGCTGAGTCACCGTAACTAAAAACGGGTCTGTTCGCTTATTGTAGTATCTTGAAGATCATTAACGTTCAACTATTTTTGCTCTTGTATTATAAGAAACCCTGCAAATTATTACACAATGGTTATTATTCTCATGAACAGCTTGACCTAGTATTAGTGCTCCCCCATCCCATTCGACTCAGCATGGAATACTAGTAAACCATACGAAACATGTCCTGGCTACAATGGAACTACGGAAACAAAACGTCGGATGATTTTGCCCCGTCGGGCGCTTCGAGCGAACCCGTTGGGAGGCGAAAGGGGAGTTGAGCCGCCCGCCCTGCTGCATTGCCGCCGTTTTTTAATGAGACGGGCGGGGCGGGAGGGAGTTCAAACGACGAAACGCTGTAGCTCCCGCGTTGTACTGCGTTTCGTTAATTTTTTTAACCGTTTTTTGCCCATTACAACCACGGGCTTCGTCCGATCGGATTGCCGAGATGGCGGGCATAACTAGATACCAAATCGGATTTTTGGGCAAAAGAACGAATATTTTAGACCACGTTAAAGGCACAAAACGGCCCGGACTGCGGACCGGGGACGGGGGACAGCGGACGGACATTGCAAATTTGGAATCTCCAAGTCTTGAAACGTAACGTATCAAATTTTGAGGGGGGGTTGTAAAAAATTGTTCGTGACCGAAAACATAGGGTTATTATTCAGAATGAATAATAAACCAAAAACGACAGAATGCGTTAATATCGTTTTACAATAACAACTCACTTTGCCCAAGTGAACCACTTAAGTGGCTATTATGAATTCCGCCCAACATATTTTCTACTTTTCTGTCGAACTTAGCACAATGCTCGTATAAATGGCTTTCCGATTTGGTTCAACAGGGCGATTCAGGGGGCCCCGTCGTTTGGTTGGATCCAGAAACGAACCGATATACTCAAGTTGGGCTTGTTTCGTACGGAAAAGAATGCGCTTCGACAGATCCCGCAGTTAACACAGAAATTGCGTATCATCTCGAATTCATCAAGAAATCCGTGAGAGGTAACGTGTTTTGATCTTTTCAGAGTTCGTTTCCAAACATGTGAGAACGAAACGCCGTTTTCTCAGCTGTATGTGGCTATGTAAGCGTGTTGAGAAAAAACTGCTTATTTAAACAAAACAAATTTCATATCTGATTGTTGTATTGATACGAAACGCCACGTAAGTTTTGGAATTAAGCGAAAGCAATTGAAGAACTCTAAGTATTTTGTTTATTTTCCTTAACTTCACTTGTTTGGACGGAAAGTTATGCAATCGGGTAATTGATACCGGCGGAAGGGGCTTTCTATGTGTTGAAACCCCGTAATTCCGAAGCATCAATGCTGTTGGCTTTCTAATTAATTCGAATTCTATTTACAACTGCACACAAATTAACTAAAGTGTTTCTTCTTTCAACTGTAAAGATAGGCAGATAAATATAAATGAACAGTCTGACCGTTTCGACGAGACGTGAGGCCGAGGCGCATATTTTGATTATAGTCATCAAACGCTGCTAGGCTGTGAGGCTGAAAATAACGATTAGGACTGATGACTGAGAACGCAATAATGTTACTGCTTGGTACGCCTCTTAAATCTGAGAGACAAAAATGAGAAGTTCAACTTTACGCATGAATGACTGAGCATTTAATCTATTCTACTTGAATGTCCATAATACCTCGCTGATTACCCTGTTTATTCGTAACGTAATTTTTCTCTATCTGTAGTCCCGAAAGTTATTATCATAAAACGTTTCCAGGAACAAAGCCGACGGCTGTGTGCACAAAAACGTACAAGCGGTCCAAGGGGATTTCTGGTGAAGACGATTAAAACCAAAAAAGTGAGACTTCATTTTAAAATGATCATTTGCATAATTTAAGCATTTTGTAGTATTTGTAGCACAGTTTATTTTTATATTAAAAAATTACTTTCCGTTTTAAATATAAACTTTTTTGTTAAGGCGTACTTTATTACCTCAACTTAGCGGCGGTGTTTTTGACATGTGGCCTCTGGTTCAACAAACGCTACAGGTCAACGCAAACACTACACCAAAATAGACCTGAAAACTCTCTCAAATGAGGTTTGGTTTTGTAGAGTTCTCCCCTGCAGTTTTAGAAATGCTCCACCGAAAATTTTGAAAAAGAAAAAAAGTGGGTCTCAGGACTCACTCAGTTAATGTTTACGCAACGTGAAATACGAGTAGTTTATTCATTCACTCAGCTACTTTCCCTTTATACACACTCGAGTTTAGAGCTAGAGAGAAAGAGAGAGAGAGAGAGAGAGAGAGAGAGAGAGAGAGAGAGAGAGAGAGAGAGAGAGAGAGAGAGAGAGAGAGAGAGAGAGAGAGAGAGAGAGACGTTTATTTGATTTGCCACGTTTTTCACCATTTGCTATCACTTTTTTTTTGAAATTCCACGCTGTTTCACAAACTATTATTTGAATTCATAACAGTTGCCCTGCTAATTTTGTTTGATTTCTGAACGAATTTGTCTTAATTGTGTTGGGTAACTGTGAAATGCTAACCGCACTTTTTCAACGATCTTTACGCTGTTCTTCATCAATTGAGAGCAATTTGTAATCAAATAATAACTGATTTGTTTGCTAATAGTATTTTATTTGCGAAGATTTCAATTCGTTTTGCTTCAGTTTCAAGTCGTCTTACTAAACTCGAACCAACCCTGCCAGTGCCAGCAGGAGGCAGCGGAGCAGCTCAGGCTACCCTCGGTAAAACAGGAGCTGGAAGACCATGGACCGATTTTTCTGGTCTATACTTCGATAATATTATGATTTCCAGCTCTCATAGAAAGCGAGAAACGCCATTGGGGCTAGGTGATATCCACCCTGGAATTAGGACGCTAAGGCAATATCAGGGTGTGGTGGGGAGTATGGGAGAGGGTGTGTTTGACGTTGTCTAAGCAGGGCTGTTGTAATGACTATTCCTGAGCCCTCTTGTGAGAGTTATATTGATTGATGCGACAAGAAACAATGAGGGTAATTGTCAAATAGAAAAAAAAACGAGTAATCACGAGGAACCAGTTGGAGGTTGACTAAGCACGTTAATACTTTCATAGTCTGCTCGTGTTCACATACTCCATGTACATAAATAATAACAGATGAGGATTAGCAACAGGCTCACACTCCATATTGAACACGTAAGAGTGGTTAAGACATTGGTTCATAATTATCGACGAAAGTCGGGGATTGTGGATCGGAGCTCCGCGTGATTGCTGTTAATTTTTGCCTGAGTCAGCAGCTCTTCAAAAGCATCTCCAAAATACCTCAGTACAATTGGCACCCAACTAGTAAGTCGAACTTCTTTATTCCAAGCTTAACATTGAAACACCATTTATTATCACACCTTATAAAACAGGTTCGCAACTGGATGACCACGATCCGACCACATCTAACAATTCATTAATCCATTAAGTTTTTTTCGACTTGTTTTTAGCTTTGTACTTTAGAAATGAGTGTTTTCTACTTTGTAATAAAACTTTCAAAATTTTCGTTGCGTAAATTATTGGCATGTTTAAATTGCTTGTTACTTTTCCTCACGAGTAAAGCGTTAAAAAGTACTCAGAACTTCTGTTTGTGAAGCTGTAGGTCGATTGTAATGGGGGTTTTAAAGCTGCCCTTCTAAAAGTTAAATAAAAGGAAGGCGTTGGGACACCCACAGGGATGTCAAGTCTAGTGCAGGCGAATGAAAGCTGACAGATGAGGGAAAGAGCAGCGAGTGTTTGTAATTGGACGAGAAAGTCTAATGTGAGTGAGTTTGAGAGTAGAGTGTCTGGCCAAAAGCTGACAGTTCGAATGCCTAAGGGGAGACGGCAAGTACGATCAGGAGGTGGGAGTGAGGATTCATAAAGTCTATCAGCAGGGCTTGAAAAGGCATAGGTTTGATTGACAGGGAGTCTGGGGTTGGGCCGTGAGGCTTAGGATCTTCTACAGAGCTGAATCAAACGAAGGAGCTATCTGTAAAGAAATAATGAATTATAATAGTGGCGGAAAATACTTAAATTTAGGAACAGCCCAAGTTTTTCTTTCTCAAAAGGTTTCATCGAGCGGTGTAGATTGTGGGTGCTTTTTTGTAGGTGTTGACCGAAACTCGCTACTTGTAAGGAAAACAACACATTTTCTCACTCAATGTGCGCTCAACACCTCTCCTCAAGCGTTATCTCTGTAATCGTCTATTGTGGCAACTAAGCCAGACTTGCAGAACTTGCAATTGTACAGTGTTACAAAACCGAGTGGTAATTCAGGGTCTGTTAACATGGAAACCTGATGGTGTGGCATGGAGACCTTTACAGAGTCCGGCCTGATCACCGACATGATAGTGCCCAGTTACAAATTCAACGAGAAATACAACGGCCACGAACAACGAAAGGCGTCAGTTTTGGCCTCCGAATGGTATTAACACTTACACAGACGGATTCAAAATTCTTGAGGGTACAGGCTCTAGGGTGGGATAAGTGGCTCTGGGAGGAGTGAGATGTACATTCACAGTCACAGTCACACTCCAACGGTTTTTCATGCAGAGATTAACGGGACATGCTGGGACAGTCATAATGCATGAAAAAGGTTATAGCAATAAAACTATCAACACTATGACTAATAGTCAAGCGCCTTGCAAGCAAACTTCAACAGAGCTGTTTACTGGATTCTTGGGCATGAAGGGATCACTGACAATGACAGGGCAGATCATCTGGCCAGACTCAGTTCGTCCCACTTTGGGGCATCTCTGTCACTCTTCCAGAGTACAGTTAGAGAATGTGCCAGAAGAATGTTTCAGACTGTCTGGGGACGGAAAACGAGATGCACAGCAGATGAGTCTTGGTTGAAGCTTCGGAAACCTCTGCCGAGGCTTACTGGGGCCCTTTCACACCCCAGGAAAGGCAGAAACAGGAAAAGCCTCTTGTTTGATTCTGGAATCAAACAAGAGGGAAGGGCTGTTTGATCCACACATGGTACCACGGGAATGCATAGCTTGTGGCCTTGCACTGGTGCATTATGGGTTGGGGCCAGGATAGGAGGCTGCCTCCGCAGGGCAAGGTAGATAGAATGAAGCAATCTAATTCCCACCCATGGCAAGGCCTGAAAAATGCGCTTGCCTTGTAGACGTCGTAGGGTCGCTGGAAGGTAGTACGCTCATCCCAATTTATTTTTATATGCAGGGTCTAAAAGAGGTGGGGGCCACCCAGTCAATACTCCCCTAGACATCCCCAAAAGCAGGATTGTACCTGTCTGGAACGCTGTAGGCGGGATTTCTTATCCCATGGCCATTGCGCGAGACAAAACATAGCCTTCTGATGATGAAGAGAAAGAACTTAAGGCAGATAGTGGGGAGTTATGGGCATAAACCTCAGTGCTGTGCTGTGGTACCAATGAGGAAACTACCTATCATGTCCAAGACCAAGTGCCAGAGACTAAAAAGATTGCGGTACTTGGCATTCCATAAGACAGCCATACACGAGCAGATATCTGCAGCAGATTTGGTCGCCCAATCTCATCTGACAGATATCGCTAACGATCTGGAGTGACCGATGAGATTGGTCGTTGCTCCTTAACACGAAAAACTTATCGGCCGATCTTTCATGTGCGAGATCTGTCACCTGACCAGTGCCCGATGTCATCTGTTCGTTCGTGGGATGAAATCTGACAGATTCAGGTCTGTCACTGACGTTCGTCTGGCAGACTCGAGTTAACGGTCGAATCCGAAATATTTTCCAGATCGGTCACACATTCCGTAAGTTGATGCCATGGGGTTAGTGACTGTTCGTAGTAAAAAAAGCGTAAATTTTCGGCTTTTGCGGCGGGTATTTTTTTTATTGCCCATAAAACGGCTGAGCCAAAAAAAATACAAGTTTTGGAGAAGTCATGGGTTTTGGAAAGGAGAAAGTTCGGGCACATGAAGTTGTTGGCGCACCTTAGGGAGAACAACCCGCAGGATTGTGAACATTTTGCTAGCTCATCTCCCCTGCCCCCGTAATTCAATTCATTTGGTTTTTTGTAAATAAAAAACTACAACTAAATTTGAAAGTACTAACCCCCCCCCCCCCAATTCTGGGTAAGTATGCCACTGGGGGTAGGTGCCAACAAGTAATAATGTATTTACGAATTTATTAGGTTGTGGGGAGATCATTTTTTGTAGTTACGAAAATGGTAGTTTCCTACGAATTTTTGCAGTCGAGTTTTGAATTACTTATGTGAAAACAGGGGAAAACACTCGTGGACAACAGAACATTTTAACGTTAAGTGACTGCCCGATCCAATAGAGCAGTTCTTTGAACCACAGACATCGCTTCCGAGAAGTCTGCAGGTTAAGGGGGACGCCCGACTACCATCTGCCAGATTTGAACTCTCGCGGATATCTCCGGTCGATTTTCACATCTTTCATCATTTTTTAACGCCCACTAACGCACAGATCTTTCCCACAGATATCGTTTAAAAACGCGATATCTGTCGCAGATATCTGCTCGTGTATGGCTGGCTATAGAAAGCTAGACGTGAATCTGTGAGTTTGGCACATTAGGGTCATGAGGCTCGTCCCAAATGAGGGACAATTAGTTATACAAAAAACTGAGTTATTGAGTACTGTCGGTAATAAGGCTTTAGAAATTAAACAAAAGTGGTACTTAAAAAATTTATTATCGATGTTAAATTATTCTTATAACTTTTTTTAATAACTTCCCAACGCTTCGAGCGTCAAGAAATTTTACATAAATTTATGTACAATTTTTGAATGATTTACTTCAAATTCACAATAACTTATCAATTGAGTAAGTATAACTGTAAAATTCGTAGAGGATTCATAAAATATTATAATCCAACACGATAAAAGAGAACTTGATACAGGATCGACCACGCTTCCCACAAATCAGACCTCTTTGGCCAATTGAACCGTAAAACCAATTTTGTTCAATCTTTGGTGAGACTAGATATACGAAAAGAACTGCCTGAAGTACGGTGGAGAAAGCGAAATTGTCGCAGAAAGGTATTAATATATATCGTTGAAATACTGACTTGGCCGACGGAGCGATTTAGTTTTGATCAAGCAATAGTTACTGAAGAAAAACTTCCAAATTCCCCACCACCGTTCCCTCCAAAGCTCACATGAGTTTATTAACTGTAGCTATTTGAAGGGAACACCCGTACAATTGAACATTAACTTGTTTTTGTCATATATTTTACAAGCCACACAAGATAAATAGTATTAAACTTAACTATGTACACCGAAGAAATATTTTTTTAGTCTCAGCCGCTCATTAGGCAATGGTTACGAGTTTTGTGTAGTTGTGCAAGAATTACTGTGCATATATTTTCGAATAACTAAAAACCTTTTAAACGAAAGTTGACTTTCGTACACGAAATGCGGTTCATAAAATAAATTTGGACGCAAAGCAGTTTAAACTCAGAACAAAAAATGGTATACTTTCTGGTAGTTTAAGGATTCCTCCTTCAATTACAGATATTCAGTTGAACTTGATCAGTTGTGGTTCACACCTCACATTTTGAAAATTGTAAAATGAAGGTGTTGTCAGTTTTGAATGAAAGGTTCAAGTTAAAGACACAAATGAGAGGGGCAATGATTAGAAATTCCATGAACCTTCGGAGGCTCGTAAAGGGAAAGACTCCTTGAACCTTCGACAGGCAAGGGATTGTAGTGACTAAATACAAAGTTCACTTAACCTTGCTGATAACGAAACAAAGGCAGTTATCACTTATGAATGATGAAGACCCTGCATGAGTGTGTACTGTCATAAAGTAGGCTGCAATCAAAACCTCTTTGGAGGTGTAATCCAATACAAATAAACGCATCAGGAACAACGGTCTCAAAAAATAAATGATCAACGCACCTCATAACATTTAGTGTGCCCAAATAAACGCTTTGGTTAAGAATTTACCAAACTAGATTAACCTCAACGAAAAACTACAAGGGAAAAATTTACTTATTTTTTTACATCGTAACCATTGCCAATGCGCACACACTTGACGACCAACGTAAAGTACAAGAACTGTGCAGTGTTAGAAGGATTTTCTTTATAAAATAAACCGTGCTAAGTTCGACATCGACATAATCGAAATAAAATTGCCACTTAACCCGCTGCCTACCGTTTTTCTTATCGCACAGCCCGAGTAGTAATTTTATTTAATCAACATCTAAATAATTTGAACCTAGTAACAAAAAGAAATAATGAATTATGAAATATCTGTCAAGGACGGACGTTTAAAGCTTAAAAACCACTTAAGATTACAAACAAATCTACTATCTCGTTCGCCCTTAAATAGAATCAGACTTTTGAGACGTTCATCGCTTTGCTTTGTAGCTCCGTGACAATACCGTCTCGTCTCCAAGAACTCTAAAGTTACTATCACTTGATTCTGAACGACCGCTTCTATTTTGTCTCTTCGTCAATAAATAACTTAAACGTAACCTTATTAGTTAATTTTAAATGAAGAAAATTTCATTTTCCACAAATACAAAACAATACACCCAGTTACAATGAAGAGGCAACACTTACGATAAAATAAGTTGAATAATCAAAAAAAAACTTTGTGCAATAGGATAAGTAGTACGACAACATTACTTCTAAATACTAAACATAGCAAGTGTCACATCTTCATAGTAATAACGAGGGGTTGCGTCTACAAAGACGTCGCTTATTAAGACGAAGGGAAAAGCTTAATTAAAAATTAAAAAAACACGTTACAAACGAAAAAGTAGGAGGGGGTTAGTGGTTTTGTAGGACGAGGAAATTGTTTCCTAATCAATATTTAGGCACGTCGCGTTGCGTTAATCTAGGCCATCATTTTCGAAGGAGCCAGCCATTTTTTCATGTAGTAGCTGAAAATCGTGACGAGATACAAAAGCATCAGAAGGGCGCAGGTGACGCCCAAAGCGAACACGGAGGCTTTGGTCGGGCACGGCTCGACGATCGTGACGGTTTTATCTGCGAAGCGAAAAAATGAGCGTATTTTAGTGTTTGGTCGTTGTGCTGGCAACGGGGTTTGTGAAATACGTCTTGCACGCGTGAAGAATATAACTAAAACTAATATGTCCTAATTAATTTATCGGAAATTGCTCGTAAAAGGAAATCAATCGAAACGAAATTCTGCAAATTATTATTCTCTTGCGCAGCGTTTTATTCGACACAGCATCGAAAAATATCTGGTGCGTTGCAACACACAACTTTCCTTAGCTCTACGTCAATTCGCTTTGTAAATAGGTAATTCTATTTAATCGATTCATTTATCACTCAGTTGCTTTGAACTTGGTCAAACAACACTTCACAGCAGCAGGAGGCGGTTGCGCTTACAGTTTCAAAATTTATTGCGCTGATCGTACTCATTCCAGAACCATTACTGAGCAATTGGTATACAGATAATTAATGAGGCTGTAAATAAAATTTTTTTGAAGGAGGATAGTAATCACTTTTGCAGAGTTATTGGGTAAAATAACTGCTAGAACTGGTATTAAGCGAAACGGCGGTAGTTGAAATTCAGAAATTTCTGGAGTGAGCCCCAAGTATATCATGAGCGTTTTTAAACACTCACCCTATAGGTATTGGATTGGACTACAACACGACTTTTTTTTAAACATTCTACTAACATTCCAGCGGGGTTCAAAAGGAAAACACCACGGCAAAAACGCTTTTCGTCGAAAATTTTGATAATTTATTGTGCTGCTCTCGTCATTTTCCCACAGATGGGAATTTTATGGTATGATTATCTTATTAAGAGCTACCAATATAAAAAATTTAATCACAATCATTGGAGCCGTTTTTGAGAAAAAAAATATTTGGTGTTTCGATCACTATGATAACTATAGTTATATTTCGGTGGATTTTGTTCATACCCTTATTTTGGCGTTCCATGGTAACCTGTTGGCGAGATATCAAGTTTGAGCTGTTTTGGTACAGTGGTTTTTTCTAAAAATCGTTCACAGACACACACACACAAACACACACACACACACACACACACGCACGCACGCACGCACTCACACACTCACTCACACACACACACACACACACACACACACACACACACACACACACACACGCACACACACACATACACACACACACACACACACACACACACACACACACACACACACACACACACACACACACACACACACACAGACTGACAGACACACAGACCATTTTCCCAAATAGTGTTTTTCGGACTCAGGGGGGTCTGAAACGTAAAGATCTGAAGAGAACTCAAAATTTTTTTTCAGCCGATTACATAACTTTCCGTTCTACTTTGTAGAGCCAAGGAAAGTAAAAATGGATACTTCTTGTGATAACTATGCGTGTATATGTAGTTGTCAAGAATTTGAAAGCTGGAAAGGTTAGAAATTTTAGTTCCCTCAAGCGCGACAAAATCGTATTGATTGTCCAGCGATGTCTAACTCACCTTTGCCAAATTCGGAAAAGAGCGCTTCGTTGCTCTTCAGGAAGCTTTGCCTTTCAGAGTCGCCGAAGTCAAGAACTAAGATCTCTTGGCTCAACGTCATATCCTCATCTCCTTCGCTCGTTTCATTTTGAGCGGGTATCGATCTCCTTCTCCTTCCCCACGACTCCACACTTTCTCTTCCCCATTCGCACACAGCCTGAAATTAAATTCGTACGACGTTGAAACATTGAATGCGCAAATGGCGTAAATGCAAAGCTCCGTTGATAAAATGAAAAAAAAAACGAGTGATTTTAAAGCGTTTGAAGGCGTAATAATTGAAAGCGATTCCACGAAAAATAGAGTCTTACCGGCTCACAAGGACCTAAGCAGTATTTCACGTTGCACTGGAAAATGACGCCGTACGATTCTGTGAACCTGAACGCTTCGTACACCGACTGCAAGGCATTTCCATCGGGCGAAAATCCCGGGAAAATGCTGGGATCAACTGGACACCTGGAAGAATTAAGAATCAATTAGATGGCCGTTCAAGGAGAATACGAAGTTTCTTCATCAAATTCAGTGGTTAAATTAAATTACTCCACAGATACTTTTTTGGCTATGAACCTTGACTTACCCTTCGTCATCGATGATGTGAAAAGTGCTCTTTGAGTCTTTAGCCATAGCTACGCAACTCCTGGCGAAAATTCCATATGGCGCTACAAAAATGAAAATGGGTTAAAAATCGGATTAAACATTAAAAAAGTAAAATAATGTAAATAGTATAATAATGGCGCTTGACTTACTGTCTTCGGGGATTTCGATTCTGAAAGTTAACTTGTCTCCAATTCGAACGGTTTCGACTTCTCTGTTTCGTGAGTCGAGGATCCTTATTCTTGGAGCAGGAGCTTCTGGAGCAGACGTGATGCTTATCATCTCGGGGTCGCTGAAAACAAATAGAAACGGGATGTTGTAAGATCGGCTCGTTAAGTTGAATCGTACGGTGCTACGCTCTCGATTAATGATTACAGTTTTTCTTGTAGCAATAAACTTACCGTATGGGCATCATTCCGAATGTAATGTTTTTTGACGACATGTCGTAGGTGCATTTGACTTTGTATATTTTGTCCGCTTTTGTCATCACGACGCTGTGGTGTTGAAGAACCACTGTGTTAGTGTAAACTCCAGTCTAGAAATAAAGAGAGAGTCGTTGAAGAAAGAACGTTGGTAGATGAGTTAGTGAGAAATGCTTAAATATGAGCTATAAGATGAAGACAATACAATGTGGTCGATGTTAAGATCTAATATACCTTCATCACATTGAAAGTTACTCAAACTAACCTCGCTTAGGTCATCTGGGAAAGATATTTTTGCTAATTGAGGGTGGAGCATGGCTTCTGCACATCCATAGCATTACAGATGTGAGCGTGTATCATGGAATGTTCAGGAAATACAGTTTCTCAGCAGGCAGCCCTGGTGGTGGCGAGAAGGAGACGGTCTGTGACCCTCGAAAGGTAGCAAGTTGAGTAGGACACAGCCCAGGCAGGGGCGATGGACTAGCTGATTCCAGAGCTTGGTCCATGGCTCCATGGTGACGTGGATTTCTACCTTATTCAGTTCATAATAGGACATGAAGCCTTTAGGGCTTACTAGCACCAAATCTGAAAGGCTGCAAGCATAAATTGCCTGCACTATGTGCCAATTCCCATGCCATCATCTCTTTCCAGAAGTGGACAGGCTGGCGGCGTACAGTGGAAGACATGACACCTCAAGCCTGAAGTATTCGTCCATGCCATGCTGCATTCAGAGAAAACTGGAGGTGCATTGCTCAATTTGCGAGGGCGGTGCTCAGCCAGAAGAGTCTGAAGCTTGCTGATACAGCATCAGTATCTTGCTGGGACCATAAATGAAGACACAGAGGAAAGACTGCTCGTGAACCTCCCAAACTGATGGGCAGTCAGTATGGGAAGGTGTGTGGGAATGGTTGCACTACAGGATTCTCTGAAGAGAAAGAAGAGCTGCCATCCCAGAGAAGCCTGAGGGCCAACCTGATGCAATGATGATAATGTAAAATGTTTCCAGGTTGGTTTTCATGGGGCCCCTAGGTGCAAATTCTCCCTCTTACGTCCCCCCAAAAAAATCATGAAATACTTGACAAACATCACACTTTGATAAATAGCAGGGAAATGTCTGGGTCAAACAGAAAGCTGTCAAGGAGCTGAGAACCTCAATGAGCTAGGCTGCGAATCACCAAAGGCCTAAACAGGCTGTGTCCATTTTCCCTCTGAGGGAACTTTGTAACTACTCCTCCATGAAGGTAAACCAGCTTCCCAACTTCCATGACCTCTTGAGAGAAAATGGGTAGTACCAGACCATTAGACGGGCTAGTTCCTTATGAGCGACAGTGACTTCAATGTGCTGTTTCATTTCATGTTCTTTCATGTCACACCGTGATTTTCATTCAGGAGGAAACAGGAAGGGGGATTGGTTGTAGCTTCTACAATGGCACGCGGTGGTTGTGGGCTTAGCAAACCTCCCAGCTCTGATTCTAACCGAGCCTTTGTCTCCCAATTTGTGAAGAAGCTGAAGGCTAAAAAATTTTGTTGTTGTTGTTAAGCCTCCTTTGAAGGGTAAACGTTTCATAGTAGAAGAAGTAATATTTGAGAGTACCCCTGGGCATTGTGTGCACAGCAATGTCTCAAGAACTGGCCAAGCTGACACGTTTTGCAACCTTTGCTTGACCTACTCCAGAACAGTTCTGTACTGGTTTTATCTTTCCCATCTCTCAGAGCTTCCAACAACCTCACAGCTGAAACCTGCAAGTAACCCATTCTGTAAAGTTCAACTTGGAACTTCATTACTTGCTCAACAAGCTTCATAATCTTACACCTCAATTGTGTAAGATGAGGACTTCAGCCTAACTGTACAAATAGGCTGAGAAGAGTAACGGCATTGATCAGATTGTGCAAAAGTCTCCGCAGCCAAAGAAAACGACAATATATAATAATTGGAAAATTGAACGTACGACTGATTGAGTGTTACAATCTTGTCCAGTCATGGTTAAGTCAAGTCTGAAGAGATCGCTGTTGATCACGTCGATGTTGCAAGTCTCTGATCTACCAAGAGCATATATTCTTCCATTGAAAGGTTTGTTTGTTCTCACTTGAACAGCAATTCTCGTGTCTTTGCAGTTGACTGAAACTGGAAACAAATCATAACGATAGTATAAGTTAATAAAGCGTCTGATGATAGGAGAATTGAATAATCTGAAAATGTAGTAGCTCATAAAACAAAGTACATGACGAAAACGTTAGAAGTTTTACAAAATTACGCGTGACTCCCGGTTCTAAAACACACTAAAAACACGTTACTCGTACAGGGAGACTAGCACCTAGGTTGTGCATGGTCTTGTTCCTCGCATGACCACTGGCAACCCTGATAAGGATGACAAGAGTAAGACTGAATCTTTTCTCCTTTAAGACCTCAAAAAACATAATCCCAACACCCTCACAGGTACTCCCTGAAAGGAATAGACAAATGCTTCACAGTGTGTCAACACTGCAGTTTCATGCAACTCATGTATACTCCACTGAGAGTTGCACAAATTGCCTCAGTATAGCCAGATGCACTCACAAACATATACACCTTACTTCCGCTCACACGAAAAACTACTTGGGAACTTTTCATTAGTACACTGACACAAGACACTGTTTCTTTATCTGATGACTCCAATGAAAGCGACATTAGTCGATAGTCATGAAGGTATGATTTGGTTATTGTGCAAGAGGCCAGGCTATCAATCAGAAGCCACTAAACTCAGACCTGTGGAGGTTCAGCAGGTTGGTTTTACATTTAGCCAGTGACAATCACAAACTGTGACACATCTTTTCTTAATAAGATCCAGCTCTCGAGCCATGGTGGAGAGCTATTGCCCATGTGTTACCACACTGAGGCATGGCCCTGGGGAATTCATATGATTTGGAAGGTGTTCTTAATCTGTTTCCCACCTGATCTAACTATTCACTTAGGTAGCAAGTTTCAGTGGGCCATAAGATCCACTATGGCCACGTTTTTATGTCATAATCTTCTTCCAAAACTGGGTGAAGCGACAATAATCTTGCTTAGTAGCAGTTAATGCTGGAAGGTGTGGTTGCTCTCCCAACAGCCACTGTAGTAGAAACTGCGATAGAACAGCCCGTGGCTTCTTTTCTCCTCCTCACTGGAGGCAAGACATGCATGATGGAGAGTCTTCGAGAGAGAAGAAGTCCAGACGCGCATTGAAGTCACCATGCTCCACAAGGAACTGGTGCGTCCTCTGGTCTGGCTCAATCCATTTTCCCTTAAGATATTCACAGATTTGAAAAAAACGCATCCTTTTGAGAAGAATTTCCTCCTCACATTCATCTGAAGACTAACATAAAGGATACAACTATAAAGTACCACGTATCCTCATAATTTTTTCTTTTCGGATGTCAAGTGTTGCTATGGCCACTGCAACAGTTGGTTTACAGCTTCTAGAGTGTGCACCATGAGCTGCCTTGAGCCACTTATCAGGTTATTTGTGCCTACTGTGCTACAGCCATTGCTAACCAAAGACAGTTCAATGCTTCATCCTTGGAAATGTTTTCTGAGTTAGATCCATCTTCATCTTTCTTACAATCCTTCAGATGATGCTCCAGGTCCTTAATATTTATCTTCATTTGCGTTCGCTTTTCACATACTTTTGTCTTTCGTTTAAATCTTATCACTTACAGCGTGTCATTTATATCTTTCTTATAATTGAGTAATTATCATTTTATCTTTCATAAGATGTTTGTCTGGACAAGGTATGGCGCGACATTCACAAATGAAGCTCCTTTTTGTCACCTTCCTTATCAAAGCTGTCATTGGGTGAACAACCAGGGGCTTGTGACAGACTAACAACATGGGAAAAATATTGCGTTGTAATTCTTATAATCCAGTTCAGGGAAAACTCACCATCGTAGCAAGTTCCTGTCTTGTCGCAGTTGACATCAGATCTCGTCAAATTGTTGAGGGTCGGGTCGTCAGTTGTGTCAAACACAACTGGCAAGTTGGAATCATGAGGGGTTGTGACTGATTCTGAAAAAAAACGTAGCAAGTGAGTGTCTTGTTTTTACGAAAGTGCACAATCGCTGATGACATTTACTTAACAAGGAGCCATTATGTACGCTCAAAAATACCTCTAATAACTTACTTTCACAATAGTTTTCATAATAAGATCCAACTCTCAAGCCATCGTCGATAAGAGGCCTTTCTCCGTTCAGATAAGTGGAAGGTCCATCTAAAAGTGTTTTGTGGTCTAAATGGTACAATTGGCAGTTGTAGGAAGTTCCAATTGGTGGCCCTTTGAACAGGAAAGATCTGCAGAGGAACTCATTTTCGATCTCACAGGCGAGGCGACAGGCCGCTTCGCTGGTTACCTGAAATAACATCGACGTTAGTCTTTTCGTAATAAATTGGGGTTTCGTGGACAGAGGTACTTTAAATTACGAGCCAAATTCTTGTGATTGTGTTGTCTGTTTATATTCTTATTGTCACAGATTTGCCTATAAATTTGTATTTCAAAACTACACCAACTCATTTTTTGGTTGCTAAACAATGTTTGGTACTTCGGTGGTTCCAATGTGTAGAATGCGTCATTTTTCCACTAAAAAGTTGTGCAGAGGTTGAAAGCACACCCTTGCTTTCAATGCTACTGATAATTATATTTGTTCGGCTCAGCTCAGGCCAAATTAGTTTGATGCTCTTGACCCTAACGTTAAACCCTGAGCATTCAAGTCCGTCCCTTTGTGACCTAGCCATGGGAAAGACCGAATGACGCATTCAATTAACTTCTCCTGCCGACAAAGGGCTTAGGGTTTATTTCCTAAGATGACAACGGACTTTCAAAAACATTCCTCACCTAGATTCCAACTCTCGGCTCTTCCCAAACCCAACCCCAAAAACGCACATCTGTCACTCAACTTTCACGCTACTCGCTCGTTCTCCACTCTCGTCCCCCCAACCCAGTTCATCGCCTATTCATAGACTCCCTTGTAAGACGTTAAGTCCGTACTCACTCAAACTCATATCTCAAACTCTTTTTCGCTACTTTACATCGAAGTGTATAACGCTCCACTCTCACGCTCATCAAAAGCTTTAGGTCATAAAGGGCGAGATTCGAATGCTCAGGTTTTAGTTAAGGTCAAGAGCAACGAAGTAATTCTACCTTGAGATAAGCCCAATCTGGTAATGTACATTGAAGGTACGATTCCGAACAGTAGTAAAGGACTTTCTTCATTCTAATCATAGCATTTTTTTTTTTTAGTCTACTACAAATACTTTTTTAGGTTGAAAATAGGCTATTTGTTCTGTTTTACACCTGCAAGGGGATTTTAGATAATTTATTTTATTTGTATGCCTTAATTTGGATGAATTTAGATGTTTTTTGCTTAAACATTCTTCCACAATAAATAGTTTCCTTCAAATCATATTACATTTCGATGACTTTGGTGTCCAAAGAATATCGTTTGATCGATTGTGATTTAGACAACAAAATCGACTTTCCTACTCCAAATGCCACAATTCATACTATTTTCGTTTCTTTGTCTAACGTTTTGCAAAGTGTTTTCCCCAATACTTCCAGAACTGTGAAAGCGAACGTTCCCAAAAAAACTTATGTTGAGAGTCTTATGAAACACTCGTACAGTGGTTACTCAATAAAAATCACGAAATGAGTACAGCACGTGGGATTAGTTCATTAGATGGATAAAAACCACTGAATACACGTGAGGCCATAACTTTTCCTTCTGTATTAATGTCTCTGGGAAAATATGATAAACTGAGATGGAGGCCTGAGAAGCCAAAGAAGTTTTGCACAAAAACGCTTCAACAATTACAACTTATGTATATTAGTCTGTGTAACTGTTTTCTGAGCGTTTTTTAAATCCAAAATGTGCCAAGAAAAGCGTTTTATCATTTTCAAATTTCAAATTAACTGATCGAGTTGGTGGAGTATTTTATAGCTGCCTGTAGCCATAGTTTGTGCTTCGCTACCAGCCATTGAACAGAGACAGACGCCAAAACGCATCTGAAAGATTTTGAGGAAATCTACGGGGGAATTACATTTTCATTGGAAAGAAAATTTAGGGATTAAGGAAAGTGGTGCGGTACGTTGCACCAGATATTTCGTTCTAGTTAACAAATGGAGCTTACTTTAATCGGTGGCGAACGGAACATAATTGCTTTGCCAGAAAAAAAGCGTTAGGTCGAGAGTTTTACAAGAGGACGTTGGGCATTTAAAGACCTTCAGCATAGTTGGAAAAACCGCGGCTTTATGCGTCATATTTAACAAGTTCTAATGACAGTGCTCTCGGAGCAAGTCAGCAGCCAAACAATGGGGTCGTTATCGCTATAAAAAGAAGGGCTCTCGCCTCTCAAATTGCTCTCTTAGAACCGAGTGAGACGGCTCTCGCCCTTAAAAAAAAGCGTAATTAAAGCAAAAACGAATTCGCGCGTCATTCCCACGTTAGGAAGAAGGTATTTGTTAGAGAAAAGGGGAAAAAATCCGGGAAGGGCCGACGATTTTGATGACTTGTTTAGATTAGGAGTGAAGTGCGAAACGGATAGTTCTCAACAGTAAGAACGGGACTGAGAAGAAAAATCAAGAGGTCTTCTTATTCTTAGACCGAGCGAGTTGCTGAGAACTCGAGTGAAGGAGGCGAGATGAGGTTTTACGAGTTCGTGCTTCGCGGGTGTAAAGAATTTTTGCAGAAACGACGGTGAGAAGAAGAGCACGTGGACGAAAGGGTTCGAGCCAATGGTTCAATAGTTACAATCTCAAATTGAGGGTGGTCTCAGAACCAGCTGTAATGGTAGTGGGTGTTTCACCCACCAACTTGGGGTTGCAAATCGTCGAGTGTTGTATCTGACTGAGGGTCTGACCACCGTGATAATAACAGAAGAACGCCTATGAACACTCCCGAAATCGCACAATTCATGAAAGGAAGAAACGAAATGGACTGCACGTACCCCCGAGGCTTGTCCCTAAGCAAGGAGGAAACTTCACCCATTTTTTACCCCATGCAGCTCCGGGTGGGGCCTGACAACTTTTGGAACTGCCAACACAACACCGAGGAAAAACAGAATCACTTTCGTTGGAACTGTGAGCAGGACGCTATGGACAGTGCAAAGCTTGGATTCTTCAGCAGGGGTGCTGGACTCCGCAAGTGCCTACGAAGGTCAACGAGAATCTCTGATGGATGTTAGGGAGCGGGGAATGCGCGGGGATGCTTCCATACTACGCTTCATCAAAAAAGGAAGAAGCCAGATGAGCAGTAGCAACACTGAAGAGGCCCGAAGGCTAGATGCTATGGTTCCACCCTGACATTATGCCAAGAAGGAGAGTGAGTTGCGCAATAAATAAAAGAAAAGCATCACTCGTGTGGTGCAGGGCATTTCATTACTTATCTCAGCCCCACACCCACTGAACGGTTTTTACCACCCTCTCAACTAAATCGAATCTATTTTTCATTCAGTTTATATGAACATACATCAGGAATTTATCGAGTTTCTCGTAATCATGTGACGACTTTCATTCAATGACCGTTACATAGTTAATTTATGGAACTGTTACAAGGGATTTGGAAATGTTTGGAGAACCGCTGACTCGGGCAAAAATTACAGTGATCCAAAGCTCCGATCCAATGCCGACTTTCGTCGGAATATGATTCTTCGGCTTTGTCCTCAAGACTAAGATCGCTGGAGGTGCCTATAATTGGAATCAGGCGATACATCTCACCAGTGCAACACTGTCAACACTTTTTGTTTTGGGCACGTTCATGTTTACAGTTTTTAAATCACTGAAAAACGCTGTGAAAAATATCAATCGAAGAGACGACAGTAGTTTGAGCCCTGGAATTTCGTGAAATCTCATGAATCGTGGCTGTTAAAACCCCCGTCGTCTAGGTGTGACTATTGCAGTGAGATGTTGAGGTAGTTAAATACGACGTGCAGGCCTAATTTCTTTTCCAGACGAATTGCGCATTTTTTCGCTACCAAAACCGATTTAGATGTGCGTAAGAAAAAAGTAAGATCTAGAAGTCGTGCTGATTCAGGATCGAACAAGTTTTGATTACAAAATGTTCATTCTAAAGTATTTTGGCGGATTCGCATTAACATCCCCGAATACTTTCTAGAAAGTTATATTTTTCAATTTGAACGAAACAATTTTACAAGCGTGAAATATCACCCAGTCCCCCTTTCTTGGTTCTGATTGCGTTCTAATTCTTAAGGAGTTATTACAAAAAGGTACCTGCAAGTCTTTGTCGACGTAATAGTGGAGACTGACGTACTGGGCAACTTTATCGTCAGCTACGCCGATCCTGGGCAATTGGTAGTTACGATTGCCTTTGCAAGCTTGGTTAGCTGGAAAAGTATAGAAATCAAGCGTAAATGTTAGAAAAAAAGAAGTAAAATGGTGGACGTTTTTTCTTAAAAAATTGACATCTCATTGCAGCCTCTGGCTGCTGCAATTTTGCGAGTATGTTATACTGTTTGAGGCTCAGGCTCGAGAAAATACAAACGTCAAAAAACTACTCTCAGTAGATTAACTCAAGACTGCTCTTCCTAACCTCAGAGGAAGTCCCTAGTCAGCTGCCCACGGTTTCTGTTTCTCACAAAACATCGCAATCTCCTTCGCTCTCACTGATGCAAACCTCATTGTGGTCTTAATTTGTTTTCTACCGTCCAATTAGCAGATTTGCAGCTCCAAGTCCTCTGCACAACTCACATCGAGTTCAAAGGTTCTTGGTTAAAATGTCGCGGAAGACTCTAAACTTTTGTTTTCTTAGTGTTCACATTTCTCAAGTTCAAGTTACATTAAACTGTTCCTGGCTCATTCCTCTGTTTCTAAGAAAGGAAAAAGCACATCGTGGTTGTATAATATTAACAGGGTGAGCCTCTTGCTGATTCGCTTAAAAAAGACGAGTTTAAGCAAGGAACACGCTTTAGAATCACCTACCTACCCAAATTCGACAGGGAATATCTGGTGCGTTGCAACACACAACTTTCCTTAGCTCTACGTCAATTCACTTTGTACATGGCTAATCCTATTTAATCGATTCATTTATCACTCAGTTCCTTTGAACTTGGTCAAACAACACGTCACAGCAGCAGGAAGCTGTAGCGCCTACAGTTATGGAATTTATTGGGCTGCTCGTACTCATTGCAGGACCATTATTGAGCAATTGGTACACAGATAATTGATGAGGCTGTAAACACGAATTTTTTGAAGAAGGATAGTAATCACTTTTGCAGAGTTATTGGGTAATAACTGTTAGAACTGGTATTAAGCGAAACGGCGGTATTTGAAATTCAGGAATTTCTGGAGTGAGCCCCATCTATCTCATGAGCGGTTTTAAACACCTCACCCTCTGGGTATTGAATCGGACTACAATACCAATTTTATTTAACATTCTATCAACATTCCAGCGGAGTTTATAAGAAAAAAACCGCGCTATAAACGCTTTTCGTCGAATATTTTGATAATTTATTGTGCTGTTCTCGTCATTTTTCCATAGATGGGAATTTTATGGTATAGTTGCCGTATTGGAGGCTATCAATATAAAAAATTTGATCAAAATCGTTAGAGCCGTTTTTGAGCAAAAAAATATTTGGTGTTTTGATCACTATGATAACTATAGTTAACTTTCGGTTGATTTTGCTCATACCCTTATTTTGGCGTCCTATTGTGACCAGCGGGAGAGATATGAAGTTTGAGCTGATTTGATACGGTGGTTCTCTCTAAAAATCGTTCACAGACACACTTTAGTGACACACACACACAGACCATTTTCCCAAATAGTGTTTTTCGGACTCAGGGGGGTCTGAATCGTAAAGGTCTGAAGAAAACTCAAATTTTTTTTTTCAGCCGATTACATAACTTTCCTTTCTACTTCGTAGAGCCGAGGAAAGTAAAAAGGTTCACAAAATGTCCAAGGACGACTGTCTACTGCCACTCACCCTCCTACACTTCCCTCGGACTCTCACCACATTCTAAACCACCGGAAAAATTTTCGATCTTTATACCACACCTGAATTGTATAGAAAATGATGTGATGAAATTAGTAAGAATATAAACCTAGTGTTAAAACGTGATGAGTGGCCGAAAACGTGGTGTCGTAAGAAAACCGTCATTCAGAGAGTCGAGGGGGCTAGAGAATCAGCGATATGAGATTTTGGTGATTGAATCGTGTTCGTTGCGGGCGCTAGGCATTCAACATCGAGCCACCCAAGGGGATTTCTGGTGGCGAGGCGTTTTTAACATCAACCTGACATCGCATCAACTGTCCTGAAAACACGGCCTTCATTCTTATTGCCAGCCTCAACTTCAAATTATATTTTTACTTACATTTCAAGCAGAGATTTTCGAAGTAGTCGACACCTTGGGCATCGATAAACTGAACGTATTGGCCAGTTGTTCGTCTGTCCGAATCGCTTAGGTGGCACTGGAGCGTAACGTAGTTGTACTCGACCGATCGACACGTGAACCGATGCTGCAAAAAGTAACAGTATTACGGTAAGTAAGATTATTCGACGAACGAAGGGCTCGCATTCACAATAGAACTGCATAATTAAGCGAGCGTCTTCTCAATTTGAACCTCATTCGAGACCAATAGTTGACAATCTAATTTCAGTTTATTCGTAGAAAAATGAATGATTTAATACTCGTTTGAACCGATTAATTTGGCTACTTAACTGATACCTAGAAAAGTGTACAAGACGCCTTAAATAGCAAAGCTTGTGGCTGGTGATGGTTTTGGGAGCCTCCTGATTTGAATGAACAGATACTTATTTGTGGAAAATGATAGTAAACGAACGAACGAATATATTCCAAACATCCGGTGCGACACATCACTATAGCGACCGTTCTTGCGTGCTTTTAATTCAGTTTTCATTCACTCGGTACACCGCGGTTCAACATTCTACACAGCAACTGCTTAACCAACCGCTTAAGGTCCTGGAATTTATTCGGTTTCCCCCACTTCTGTCTTCACGAGGCTATGAATACGGTATTTTTAGAACGTCAGTTTTACTTAAGCGGGATTCATAACGAAATAACTGCACTAAAATTACAATCGCTTTTCGTCGAAATGCTCCTTCATTTATTGTGGTGCTCGCGTAATTTTCCGAAGAATGAACATTTTATGTAAGTTTACAATCGGTAAGAACTGTCTACGTTCAAATTTTAATCGAAATTGTTACAGTCATTACTGAAACAAAATGTATTCGATCATATATTAGTTGGCTTTTTGTGTTGACCGTCAGGTTGAGTATCAAATTTGAGCTGATCGTGTTCGCGAATTATATAATCGTACTCACAAACACACACCGGCCAGTTTCTGAAATGGTAAAAATTACATTAAAAATTTAAAGACCCGAAGAAAACTAAAAAATTGTAAAAAAAAAGTTTTTTATAGTACTGAAGACACTAAAAAGTGAATATAAAATAACGTGTTTTTTAAAATTAATAACGTCGCTCGACAGTATACCCAGTCCGTATTCTTTCATTATATTTATTCATCATACTTCGGATTTCCATGCAGAGATTTAATATTGTATCATCGCTGGGGCCGCCACTATACATGAAAAAGGATATAGAAATAAAAGTATCAACGCGATGACTGTTAGTCAAACGTCTTTCGAGGGAACCACTGCACAGCGTCAAAAGCGGCGAGGGAATGCAGGGCTCTTTAGCAAACCCTAATTAAGTGAATGATTTCTGGATTCTTCAGCATGATCACTGGAAATGAGAAAGCCATACAGCACTCAGTTCGTCTACTGTACTTATAAGGCCACTTCCCCACTGTGTGGGCATTTCCATCTCTAGCCAAATGGACAGTGAGAAAGGATAAACTTTTAAAATAAGAATGGCGGGGGTAATTATGTTTCCATTGCTTTGGTACTAGGGTTTATTGGGAGTCATGGAACGGTCCAAAGTTATGAAAACCCCAAGAAAGAATCGATTGCTTCCCATGAAGCAAGCGACGAGCGGAGTTGCTTGCCTGCTATTGAATAGTTTTGTGTTGTTAGCGTACGATAAAAGAAAATATCACCAAAGCTGGCCCGAAATGCCCCCCCCCCTTCTCATCATTCAGCCAGAAATGACAGATTATTTAGGTCAATTAGCGCCGTTCATCCTCTAAATCCTCTTCGACGTGAGAAAATAATACCGCAATACCGAACAGCTTTCGAGCCCAGTAGGTTTATAGGCTACTCGCCGTGAAATGTGTATAATGCGAGAAATCCGAAACTAATCATCATTCGGTAGGAAGGGTCAGACGCGCGTTAGCCGATAATTCGTTGACCTCTGCCAACCTATTCGCCTCACAGAAAATTGACTGTGGGCCACTTACGTAGGAAAGGAAAGCGTCTATGAAGATTCTCCCCTACCTCATTCAAACAGGCGGCGAGGCAGGCTTCTTTGGTTGACGTGTATATGAGGGCGTTGTCGAGCCCTCGTATCATCTTGTTGGGAACCCTTTCGAAGGACCACGGCCTCAGACAAACGTTATCTGGAAATAATTTATATTTGCATTAATTAACAAATAATATACGACAGTGATCACAACTTGAATTATTCTATAACACCGAGCTAAACTGGTAACGTTTCACGTTTCCCCCAACTAATTACTTTTTTTTTTTTTTTTTTTTTTTTTGACCCGAGGGCGTGTGGGACAAGTCCCTTTGTCACTGCGGCCGCATATGGGCCTATTGTGACGCTGGCCCTTTCTTAGTAGAAGGCATCGTACATGCCCCCCCCCCCTTTAGGAAGCCGAGTATGTCCTTCACCGCAGAGTCCGCTACAGTTTGGGGTTCAGTGGTCCCCTGACGGAAGTATTCAAAGCGGTTTGCTGCCAAAGCAGGGCATTCACATAGGATATGCTCTGCTGTCTCGTCCTCCTCACCGCAGAGTCTGCATTCCACCGCCTCTGGGATGCCCATCTTGTTGAGGTGATATCTGAGTGGGCAGTGCCCGGTGAGGAAGCTTATCAGTACTCTCAGATCTTGTCTAGAGAGTGTCAGCATCGCCTTCGCCCTTTGACAGGAAGGTGTGACAAGCCTTTTCGCCTGTCTTAGTCGTGGCTGGCGATGCCAATGGGCGCCATTTTCCTGTATCTCCCATCGAGCAACCAGACGGTTCAGGTGTCTTTCATCAGACCCACGTGTGGATCAGGCCCGATGGGTAGGGATTCTGTACCCCTTTTCGCAAGGCGGTCAGCCTTTCATTGCCCTCATGCCCCCTGTGAGCCGGCACCCAAATGAGGGAGAGCCTCTTACGGGCGCCGAGCTGCTTGAGTGCATGGAGGCATTCCCATGCCAGCTTAGACCTAAAACCATAGGCTGCGATGGCCTTTAAGGCGGCCTGGCTGTCTGAGAAAATGTAGATCCGCTTGCCCTTGAGTCCTTTGTTCAGGATCTCTTTTGCGATCTCTTGGGTTTCGCCCATTGTTCGCGGCTGCTTATTCAGTCAGCATGCTGACCTTATTCACAGCTGGCCGCAGACATGCCCCTGGGGACAATGCCGTGGCCGTTCCACTATCCACAACCCGTGGTCGCGCCTGGTAGCATGGGCATGCTCCTGGAAAGATAGCCCAGAACCAGGAACTAATTACTTACTATTTTTGGCAAATTATGACGGTAAATGATGCCATCGAATTCTGCTCAAAAAATAAGAGTGTGCGTTGGGTTGTTCTCGGAGGTCGATTGGTTCGGTGTATTTTGCCCGGGGAGTCGTCCTCTGTATTTACAAACAATCCCTTTCCTTTTCCCATGTCCTCTCTCTTACCTTTATACTCCCAATTTTCCCTCCCATTTCGTCATCTGCCACTCGCCAGCATTGAGCTATTTTCTAGACGATATCCAAACTTTAATTGTGCTGTAGAGCTTTTTTGGAAATGCTTTGTCACTCTCAACACGAAATTCATTTGAAATTACGTCGCCTCCAAGACTGAGACCTGCTCTTGTATCCCCGGGGAACACTAAAGGTTTGGCGCAAATTGGTGAGTTCCATAATTTATTTCCTATTTTGTAGGGTTACTGGGGGTAGTTTTTCCGGGTGATTGGTTTTCGGATTGGGGCTTCTGAGAGTAAACCCAAGACAATATTTGGGGGACACTTTGCAAACGGTTTTATTTTCATTTTATTACAATCCACTTGATAATAACGCAAAAAAGAGTGACTACTTCCCCCTCGTTGTTCTTAACCGTGTGAAAAGCTCTTACACTAGATTTTTACGTTTTTTACGCGCGATGACTTTCGATAGGAGAGAGCTAGAGGATTTAAGAGTGGCTTAAAAATTGCGCTTGTAACTCCTTGAGATATGTTCCTTAAACAGAAAAATCGGGTAACAACATGTGCTCCAAATTTGCTTTTGACAGTTTAGAAATTCGTAACACTTGGGACTATTTAAAAAAATTAATAAAAACTCGAAGGAAACCCTCTTTAACTTGAAGCATTCTGAAGATATCACGTGTTCCACTTTTTTTAAATTCACCTCGTAAGTTTGAAAAGTTACTGTGAGGGTTACGTGTGTAAATTCTGACTCAGATTCGATGAAACCCTTACCGAGTTTAATAATTCAATGAGAACTACGAAGACACCACGCTTTTGGTACATTTTGGTCCTCAATCCCCCATCTTCCTTTCCCCTTCCCACTACAACCAATAGAAATGGTTGACAACATTATTTTCGAGTCCTGGAAATATAAACAATAAAATAAAGAAACAACGAGCTCAATCGGCTCAGGCGTTCTCCCGCTAAATTGACCGTAGACCTACTTTATACAGAATTAGCAAAGCGACTGAAGCGACTACTATTGTCTCCAAAAAGCAAGAGCGTAAATTTTCGAAAACGTTAAAGACAAAGTTCGTTCACGGCATTTCCCAACAAATCATAGATCGTCCTGTTTTCGTGTTTATATAAATACGTCATTTCACTCGATGACTTTCGATAGGAGAGAGCTGGAGGAGTTCGATACTCGATCAAAAATACTAGCAGTGTTCGTAATTTTGAATATTAAGTTCATTACCTACCAAAATAAGATTGCCGTAAGACCTCCAAATCAGGCTTTTAAAATTTTAAAAGTTAACAAGAACAAGGACGCTGAGGGGGACTTTGACGCTTTTTTGTTGTAATGAGAGTGACCAGGCATTGATATCTTGAACTACTCTGGCTACTAATAAGTGCAAAAGTTTTCGTTTATTTTCGACCCGTTCAAAATGACACTATGAGAGTTATTCAAGGGTTTTGTCCATTCTAAAGCGGGGTTTGACAATTCGCTCATCAAAAGGGCTGAGCGCCTCGAACTTTTTTCATCCGAACGTCGTAAGTAATTAGCCTTATTGGAGGAATGTCAGATTGTATCTTCATGAAGTAAAACCACTGTTCCTCCCTCGCTATCTAGCTCCAGTAAGGCAGTACAGAACCATTTTTACCTCGACCAGCTGTACCAGCCACAGGCGGGTTTCAAGTAAAAACGCTGTTTTTTTAAAGTCGTTATTTGCGACTTATATTGACAAATTATTTTTACTTTACTCGTACTCGCAACACAACCCCAATTGGATTTTAGTTCTCACCAGCTTTCTATAGTTACAAATTAATTACGACAGGCTTGATCACTTCCCCATCAACAGCCCTATATTTCGGGGAGTAAATCGTTCGGCCTTTTTGAAATTAAATTTGTGCACCTAGTGCACCAACAGGCAAGGCGTTTCATACAGTGCCAGAAAAAGGAAATAAATAATCAAATGTAATAAGTGAAGTCACCACATAGGATGGCATTAAACATGGGAATAGGGCTCTGTAAAATGAAATTTCTATTTTGCAAAATTACTTTTCGTATTCTCCGTTGGCGTTGGGTTACGCTATTAATGTTAATCTACTGTATGAAATTACGAAGTTAAGAGACCGGCGCCTCCACCAACAAACTTATACTGCACTGATAGCTTTGGGCGAAGTATACCTTAGGTAGCCTTTCGGTTTGATCGAACCGCCTAACGTTTCCAAAACCGTAAAGATTAAGTTCGCCAACGGCGACGAATAAATCAACATCAGTACGATAAATGTGCTGTTTGAAAAGCGATAGTAGGAATTATTTAATTTTCCACGTTATTGTGAAGTGAGTAAATGCAGACGTTTGGCGATAGGAAGTAAATATTACCTGATCGGATTTGTAGTTTGACCATGTAGTAGAGGTTAACGGACCTCTGGGCAGTCGCTGCTGGGTTCGTTGCAGTCGTCTCGTTTTGTAACTGACACACTGTCTCTTGGGTAGGGGTCAGTGGATTCAGCACGAAACTGGAAATCGAAGAAAATTAATTCATTAGTTTGAGATTGCGACCTTCTTTAAATCTTCCAATTGATCTATTTTGGCAGAGCTCCATTGCTCTTTAACTTGTGAAACTCTTATCACCGATACAATGTCATTAAACAACTTTAAACAGCCTGTTTTGCCTGGGCGTAAATATGGTGCAGTGTTAGTAAATCGTACACGTTCAACTGAATAATTTACAATTGAACCTCTCAATGTTCCTCATTTATAAACCCTTCCTCTGACCCGAGTGAACTGTAAAAAGTAAGGTAATTTTTTTAAAACTACCCTTTTTTGAAAATGGGTTCGTCAACTTCTTTAACCCGCTTTCTACAGCTTTCTTCGCTCACTGCTTTCACAAAAAATGTTGAAAGTAGTAGGACTTTGAAAATAGGACAAATAGCTGTCCACGCAACCAGTATTTTTGATCTACTTGAAATCACTCTATGCTTATAGTTGATCACGTGCTATCGAATCTCATCATTTGATCAGTTCGTGCACAGACCTAATCAATATGAACAGCGGTGTTTTGAGATATTGGAGATGTCACGACTTCAGGGCCCACAACACACTGAGTCAGAGGGAATTCCTCAGCTCCTCACACGGTGGGTGCACATGATGGATGTACTGTAAACTGTGTAGTTATGCTATGGACTTGGTCGACCCGGAGGTTGACGCATGATGGAAGAGTCGTCGAAGGAGCCTAGTAAAGAGCCCCAGAGATCAATAACGCACAATATCTTGAGGGCTCACTATTATTACAGATCCCCTAAGAAATGTGTATTACCGATAAAATATACGTTATATACTGTCCGCATATCATTTCTTGTCGTCCCTGGGCCCTTGCCGGTATATGACTAACGAGTAACCAACAATTTAGCGTAATAAGGATTGCGGTGACAACGAGACACATATAACTCGTGCATTTTTACATCTAATACGAGGACAGACACAAAGCGTTCGCTCCCCAGAATCGCCATTCATTATTCAAGCACCGTTTTCTATTACGCCGTTTTTCAAACTGGTTGGCTAGACTCTTCTTCCCACAAGGGCGAATTCAGTCGAGCCAACGGGCAGTTGTGCCTTTCTTCCGATCATTAGCCGCGGTACAGCCGTCTCTCACTGGTGAATATTTAGCCAGAAGGAGAGGAGGGGAAAGAAACTGGGAAACAAACCTCGTGGATAGCGTGAAAAGCGGCGGTTGAACGGAGTTGCAACGTGACAGCGTCATTAAACAGCTTGATAGCTCTCGAAAAAGAGTGGAAAGAAAGATAAAGAAGAGAGAAAAGAAAGAAAAAAAAGTTCTCGAAGGAAGGCTTCACGAGAAACTGCGTTTCGGTCGAGCACACGGTTTGGAAAACATGATCTTCAGCCTGAAAATTCCACGTGATCACGCAGCGTTGGAAAAGTAGATCATCCGTGCTACTTCCGTCAAAACGGCGACCTTTAGGTCAAATATCTGGTTCGACGCATCTCGCATTTTTCTGCGACCCCCCGAAAATTCTGTTCTAACTTTCATTAGTCCTACGCGGTAAAAAGGAAAATTATCTAACTGAAAAATTTTGAAAAAAAGTTCATCTGAGAGCTGGGGAGTGGTGAGAGAGCGGCACTACCGGGTTGTCTTTGGAGAAGGACTGAGTCCTGACATCTTCGCCATTGGTCTCGACCAGTTTGCAGTGTTCCTGGATGTCCAGATAGTACCTGGCAGTCTTCCAGGTAGTATCTGGCAAGCCAAGAAGCGCAAATACGACAGGATGGATCTTTGTATGGTGGTGTTGGAAGCTCGTGGAGGAGGCAGCTAACATTAGGGTTGCAGCATTTACTGTGTCTTGTTGGAGTGTAGTGCAACAGAAATGCTGTGGAGACGCGTCGGCTGGGTGTGTCAGTAGGCGTTCTTCGCGGTATAATCACCCACGTGTTGTTCGGGCCGTACCTTAACTGGTGGTCGTGCTATCGTGGAACATCCTCTTATCCTTCTTTCCTTCCCCGTCCCAATCCTTCTATCCCTAGAGCCGGCGTAGGGTAGTCTGGGCGCCCTCCCCATTTCTTTACTCATTATTTATTTAGTTTCATTTAGTGCCATTGTCCCATTTGCAGTGAGCTTTGGAAAAAAAATCGATTGAGCGAAAACGGCTGAACTGAATCATCTCAAATTCAAAACTGATTAAAGTTATCATAGGGATCAAAACAACAAATATTTTTTTCTCAACAACAGGGCCGCCGATTTTGATTACACTTGGTGAATAGACGGCTTCATATGACGACACTGCATCGTGTCATTTTCATTCGTAGAAAAATTACGCGAGCAGCGCCATACGCTTTCGAATATTTCGAAGTAAGTCGGTTTTAGCGCAGTTTTTTCTTATAAACCCCAATACTATGACAAGAGCTTTCTCATAAAAGTCAAGGGGGTAGAACAACAAGCTACCCGTACAGCGAAAGTGTAATAACGTTCATAACATTGTTAGGAGCAACACTAAAAGTTCCGGAATTTAAACCGCTTCTCATTGTTTTTACCCAATAATTCCTAAACAGTAAACACAATCTTTCGAAGACAAATTTATCTCAAGCGTCTGATGGACTGCCTATCCATTAATTGCTCAATAATGGTCGTGGAATAAACAGGAGTAACCCAATAAAGTCCGGGACCTTAAGCGCCACCAGTTTCTATGTATAACTTTCAATAACGTCTGCCACGTTCGCATAAACTGAATCAAACAAACATTTGATCGGTTGCTAGAATTACGAAAATCGCTCAATGCATTTAGGACTGAAGAAAGTTATGTGATGCGTTGCAACAAGATTATTTGCTACGACCGGTCACAATACTTGGATCGTTCTTTAGATTGAGAAAAAAAAGGAAGCAGGGCTTCGCTTATAGATGAATATATTTTGAACAGCATGTTTATGAGGTGTGAACGAGTTGATTTCTGTAAATTGTTAGATGTAATCGTCCGAAACGACGTCTTTGTCTCTTAATGAGTGCAAAAACACGCCGTTTATCAAAGTGGTGCGCATTTGCATGCGCTCGTCCGTGAACACAAGTTCAGTTCAATTTAGATATGCAGTCTGCGAATCTACAAGCGAAGCCAAAATAAATTTGTGAACGAAATAGATCAAAAACTATCAAAACGTGACAACAATTTCGATAACCTATTTCTGTACAGAACGAGAAGTTCTACCACGTTCGTTAGGGCAGAGTAAAAACAAGTAATTGAATGAGTTGGTAGGGCGATAAAAGCCGTCAAGAATAGTTGTGTGCCTCGTCAGACCAGATATTTTATCTAAGAATTGCGTCAATTCACGCCATTCCTGGAAGGAACGAAATATGATGGAGCATGAAGAAACCACTCGTGATACAGTCTTCAGTTAAAGGTAAAAGTCATCATGACAAGGAACGACAGTACATTCGTGCAACCGAGAGTTGAGGACTGAAGGTTCGACTTACGATGAAGAATGCTTGACGTTTGGTTCCTCACCAAGAGACTCCGCCGCTGTTCAGGTTCCCACACAACTAAGTGGGTGAAGCACTCTAAGAAAACAACGTGTCATGCAGGAATCAAAATTCCCTATTATCGTAAAAACCCAAAACATGTAGGTCCTGTTTTTCCTCTCTTCACTCATCGCCGGCGAAAGATGAAAGTAAATCTCATCTTCGAAGAGGTCGTAAAGGCGGAAAAGATAATTTTGAAGAGAGAAGCAGGTAATTGGTCGATGACACGACGATTATTGTATAACCGAGTCAAAATATGAAGCCATCGTTGCGGAGGAGAGTTGAAGGATTTGCATTCGTCGCGCCGTCCTCGAAACTCCAATCAGGTTTTGACACCAGAACCGCTTTATGCGACAAGAATTTTATGAGCAGAGTTGTAAAACAGATATGTTTCCTTATTTTAATATGTGTATTAGACGTAAATCAATAGGATACAGACGAGCGATTCATAATGGGTGCTGTATCGTGTTAAAATCGCCAAAATAGAAAAATACGATCAATATATATCAGCTGATACGAGGTTAGATGAACATCCGCGGTAAGCCGCGTTTCACATACCAACTGTCATTATTACACTCATCAAAACGTCTGTCCCTTAACATCCATATGAGGATTGTACCAGTCGCAGGATGAGAAACACTTTACGTAACTTTGATTTTTAAATAATTCACGTCCATTCGAGAAACTATCGTTTTAGGGCTCCCCAAAATTAAGCGAGTTCTCACAGTTTGTGAATGCTGCTTTTTACCTTCCGCTACCTCAAAGGGAAAGGAAAGTATAGTAATCGTGTCAAAAAAAATTTGGGTTTTTTTCAGATCTTTACGTTTTGAGGCCTACTGAGTCCAAAAGAACCTAATTTCGGCGCGTGGTCCGTGTGTGTGCGTCTGTAGTTCGATTTGCGGGAGAACGGTTGATCCGATTGAGCTGGTTCTTTTCTTGTTTTGCTTGTTATTTTTTGTAGTCACCAAAATACGGTTATGGGCGATTTCGGCCGATGGGAAGGGGGGGGGAGGACGAAAATATACCAAAAACTAGGGGTTTTCACATTTTTCTCGAAAACGGCTCTAACGATTTTGAATAAACTTTCGCATTATCTTCTCTCAATAAATACCTAACTTTTTTTCTCCATACATATCTCCATGAAAATATGGTGAACGGAGATATAGGCCTATGAAGCAAAAATAGATTTTTTACGCTATTTGGCAAAATGGCTTCAACGATTATCACCAAACTTTCAAGATGTTTTCAAATAGTTAATACCTACATATTGTTCTCAATAAATGTTTCTCCGACCGTCCATTGAACAGAGATAAAAATCAAAATGTGTCGACAATAACGTTTTTTCGAACATTTCCGTAAATTCCAGGGTAACTGCTTCAGCAATGTGATAAATCTTATAGAGTGTCTTCTAGCATTTTAAACCCACATTTTGTTATCCGCAACTATCTCTGTATCCATCTGTTGAACGGAGATATAAGCCATGTTAACTCAGAAAAGGAGATTTGTCGAATATTAATTTATCGGGATTCCAATTTTCTCAAAAACGGCTCAGACGATTTCGGTCAAACTTACGGAGTACTCTCAGCTAACTAGTCCTTACATTTTGTTCCTCATAAATATTTCTGTGGAAATGCGTTGAACGAAGATATAGCGCCCGCATATGTAGCTGGTGTTCGAACTTAAAGGGATTGCGGAAAGTTGTGTGTGTCCGCTCGTTTATTTTCAGCATTTTGTGCCCTTCTCTTGAACCAAGGCGTTTGAAATGAAACTTTCTCGCTCGTATAAAAGGAATTTGAGCTGCTGCTGTTATTAATTTGTTGTGTAACATTAGGGTTAACTTTGACCGTAATGGAGGGAAAGGGGTTGATTTTATTATATTGTAATTTATTATAATCCGAGGTTTCCGTGCGATGAATCCCATGAAAGTACCATTTTCTACGTAAATATAAATGAATACTTTGTTCTAAAGCACCTTATAAATACAGTAGTTTACGATGATTATTATTTATTGTTTATTTTACTAAAATGGAGCCAAGGTCATATCAAGTCCTTAAGATGCACGAGGCAAAATAACGTTCGCATGAACATCAACTTTTCTAACAGCTGCATTTTCGGAAGACACACACAAATAAAAATCGCTGTTACACACTATTTAAAGGTCAAAAACTGTGGTTTTATGAGAAAAGTAAAAAACGACTCACACATAATCAACTTTCGATCCGAAAAAAGGATATCGGCGACGCACGTGTTTGCGCGTGTTTTGTAAATGCCGTTGAAAATTAAGCGTTTGCAATTTTCCTATTCAAAATTAATATCGAAGACTATAAATGTGTGTCGTCATTGGTGTGTTACCTGAAAGATGCCGCTTGACAGTCGGGCTCTTCTCTGCACCATCCTTGGCATTCGTAGAGCGATAAATTTTTTATAGTGAAGTAGGTGTTCCCTCGGTAGTCTAATTCGGTGAGTTTTTCGAAAGCTACTCGACCTGAAACAACAAAATTTATAAAGTAAGAAAAATAGTGGCAGTAACAAGTCATTTAGAATTTACTTTGGCAACAACCGGAACTAATTTTGTGTCGAACTGAGTCGAACGACATGAAAACCTCAGGAGCGCACTTTGCCTAGCGATATGATTTAATTTTCATTCAGCCCGTCTCTTTATGACTCAAAGTTGGGATTTTGAGCCGTTCATGAGGTCACACGATGAGTAACTCACGAACGTTTGCCCCGTTAGAGAATTGAGTTGACCTCACTCGTCTCACACATTTTATTCAACGCAGATCAACTTGAGACATTTGCTAACTTAAATTAATTCGTAGATACGTTGTCATAATTTTTATGAAATGTCAACGCGTTCGGGATTATAAGGGAAACTTGCTACATTTTTTTATGGTTGCTCGTAACTAATAGATGATGTTCCGCGAGTTTTCATTGTGTAGTAATGGACTTTCAACATGATGCTTTTGAGAACATTCGTTCACTTAATCAGGAAAACTGTTATCAAAAATCGGTTTATGTCGGTATCTTTGATAATTTAGTCTGTAGGTTTTGGTATTTTACGACAAAATGCCGCCAAGGTGTTTGAAACTATACTACAAATGTAGTCTTAACCGTTACAAACTGTTTTGGAAAAATTAATATTTTATCACCACAATAACTGGTTAGTTAGTTTCCACCTAAAATGCGTCTCGTTAGGAAATGCCAACCAATATTAAATTTGAGCACATAAGGTTCAACGGTTCACTGTCAAGTTTCTCTTTAGGCTCTCATACACCTCGCTCACGTTCAAACATTATGTTGTTGTTGGTAACAAAAAGAAGTGATAAACAATTGAAGAAATGATGGGAAAGTCTGGAAGTGAAGGAGGAACGATAGAAAGAACTAAATTCCAATATTCTAAAATTATTGTGTGAATGTCTAGTGGTTCAGGAGAATGAGCGATCGGTTTAGTGCTTACACGCCACACGGTATAAGGTCATAGTTAGTTTCGTAAGGAATTCAATTAAGATCCTATTCGGTTCCACGTTTCACGGTAGATTTCTCGTTCAAGTTGAACGGAAAGAAGGCTATAAAGAATTAAAGTAGAAGTAGTATAATCGAGTAGTTCAGTTTCGTGCTCAGGTAACTCGGAGGTTGTTGACTCGTGAACCGTAATTGATTGCACGGTTACTCCTTTTCTTTTCTCATCGTCTGGATCGCGCAGAATGGTTTCATTTCTTCTGCTTCCTCCCACTTGGCGATCCTGTTGAGCCAGAACCGAACCGAGCTGCCGAGTCGAGAGGCAAATGGGAGAGAAGAAAATGATGCCTCTATCGTCCCAACGGTGGAAAATTGATAAAAAGACGCGGAAAATAAGTAATCTCCGACGAGGTATTCGAGGGAGGATAAAAATGGACGAATTTTCCGAGGAACAAGTGTTTCACACGTTGCTTCAGAAAAATGATTGGATTTATGAAAGTGAAAACGTTCTTTTACTAAACGAAAAATACCACGATACGGTTCATCCTTTTAAGTAGTGATCTTGCGGAAGAAAAGTACGTAATGTGCAGTTTAAAAAATCACATTGAGCACAACTTTTGCAAATTTGTTGCTGAGCCTTCTAACAAAATGTCATTATCAACGTATCAATCTGTCGGGTCAACGAAAATTTGCGGTTAGTTTCTCATTCCCACGTGAGACGAGATGATTCAACAATTATAATTTATTTCATTTTTTTTTTAACTCTGACTGTCCCTTATTTGGAATGAGTACCCCTGTCTAGAGTCCTATTGTGCCAGTACTGTCTCACAAGCCCATGCGACGCTTTCTAAGGAAGTCAGGTATTTCTTGTAAGAGTCATCTTTGATGTTTACCCTGGAGAAGTTTTACAAGAGACCAGAGGCTTTCTTTCACGTCTCTGGCACTAGGCCTGGACATGATTGGGAGTTTCGTCATCTGTAGTATCTGCCTTAAGTCATCTACTGCATCAGACGTCTTATCTCGTGAATTGGTACTGAGTTGAAGCATTTGGAATGACTCACGCAGCGTTCGAGGCACTCTGATGATGGTAAATTATATCACAAACCTCTTGGCTAATGACGGAGATGCCCCTCAGTGAAGAAGTGGCATTAAAGGTATAGTAGACGAACCGAGTCTGGCCAGATTGTCCGCCCTCAGTGACTCTTTTATGCCCAGGAATCCAATAAACGTTAATTCTATCAGAGTTTGCTAAAGAGTTGTGCCGCATAATGTACTCCCTCGCCAATTTTGAGGTTGTGCAGTAGTTCTTCAGCACTTTGCTCAGTCACTATGTTGATAGTTGTATTGCTATATTCTACATAATGAATTAAGAAGGTTCTGGCGGCAATAGCATAAATCTCTGCTTGAAAGCCCGTTGGAGGAGATCCAGGGCAAAATGCGTCCCACTACTCCCATAGCCACTTAAAGCACTATCCGTGCTTTTATATTCATCTGTGTAAATATGTCGAATCGATGTTTCGCTGATTCATAGGCTTCTTTCTGTTGCACTTTATATTTCCTGTAGAACTCGTACCTGGGCACTATCATGTCAATTACCGTGCCGAGCTCCGACAAAAACGAAAAAATTCCAAGTTTCTAAATATAACGAGGTGCCCGATTATAATTTAATTAAGTGTAAATATTGACATGAGAGCAGATGGATCAATAACGGAGTTTGCACAAATTTTACGTCGCGAAATGAGTTAATTAATCAACCCAAGAATAAATAATGGTTGCTACGCTAAAAATGTCATTGTTACAAGAGTTTAAGTATTATAATAATTGGCTATTCCGTCAGTTAGTGTCACGGGGGCCATGCGAAGTTGTGGTTCAACTGAGTAAATTCTCGTTGGGCCAGCATTAGGAGTTTGTTCTATTAAGTGCGACTGCCGGCCGTTTTCACCACTTTCGATAATTGTGTTCGAAACTGAGACATTTAAACTTCGGCTGCTTTTTCTCCGAGGGGACAACCGAGTAAACTTCAATAAAGCTCTTCATTCGACCGGCCAACCGTTTTGGCGGTTCATTGTCTTTCCCCCATTTTCCAACTCCCGTCTCCTTCGGTCGGGAAAACCGATTCGCTGCAGAGCTGCAACAAAGTATCGCGGTTTTTCAATTATTCACGCTCATCATCTTTCTTTTTCTCCCCTTTAATCTTCTTTTTCGCCACTTTTTATTTCGAAAACTGCGACGTCCTTTTCAGCCGATAATTTGAGAGACTTTCTTTCACCCCCGAAACCCATCGATCCATCGATTCCCGCGATGGGGAAACAGTAACGAACCGTTGAGAACTTCAGAAATCCGGTTTGAAAAAAAAATCGAGGTCGCCAACCTCTTCATACGACAATATTTTTAATGCTCGTCGGAGGATCTTTTATACTTGAGCACATGTGAAGAGCTGTTGCGAGACGGTTAAAGGTATACGGCCTGTCAGCACTCTGCCTGCCTCTTTTTTTCTGAAGATAATTTCTCCTTGAAAATCTTCGTGTGGTATTCGTAGCTCCCGCTCCAATCGAGCATTCACTCACTATTATCTATGCGTGATCCAACTTTGGTTTCGGTCACCCCCCCCCCCTCCCTCACTCCTTCGTACAACTCGCAAAATTGGCTTCTATCGTCTTACGAAAATCACGCGTAAAACAAAGAAATCGTTGATTCGATCAACACTGAACAGTTGTCGGTGGAAAATGAAGTTGATGCAATAAAAAAACATTAATGCGCGAACTTTTGAAAACTATCTGCACGGGAATGCAACGTATTCCAGGTTTGTAACACTTATAGATTTGTGAAGCCAATTGGTTTCATTCGAAACCATGTCAATTGCATACACTCCTCCCTTACGTCCTTTCTTTGGGCTCCTCGTGGGAAAAGCTTATGCCAGTATGAATTTGGGTGTCAACCACCGGGCCACAGCGGTGCATGCCAAAGAGCCGTTAACGTCTGACGACTATTTCAGGAAAATGGCGCTAAAGTACCAACAAATCGGTCCCTAATTAGAGCCTGCTTAGAGAGAAGAACATCAGGGTGGTCCTGGGGGCCACTCATCACCCCGGTCTGAAGGACTCTTTATATTTTTCAATTTCTATCAATTACTCGTGTTAAGTGCGAGGAAGGGATAAATGGGCTTGAATAAGAGGAAGAATTATTTTATGAATGAGTTGAGAGGACATTGTTAAGAAAAACGTTCAATTGAGATACACGATAGAGATACAGCTACTAGAAGGCGGACGTCACGCTACAGTGGATCTCTGGATAATTGGACTGCGTGCACACGGACGAGCGCTGAGACAAAGTGTTTAACTTTATGAGTCTTACGCGAGATAAAGGAAGGAGGATGTAGGAAAACCCAAATGTGGGAAGTGCGTTGTTTGCTCTGGAAATGCCAATCCTTGTGTTCAGCAAGGCTGAGAATATCGAAAGAAAAGAAGTTCATTGCGGGCGGTAGTTTGGAGTTTTCAAGTACACAGGTGAGTTCTGGTCAAAACGCCCAACCCCAGACAGTCCGATTGGAAAGGGGACAGTGAACTTTTGTACCGATTCAGCATGAGCTGAGCCAAACAACTCGCTTTATTGTTTGTTAATTTGATTTCTTCCTTTTTCTTTATTAATTATTGACGTTATATATTTATTTTAATATCTTAGCGTTTCTCCCACTTTATTTTCGTTCACTATTCTTCATTTCATTAATTTCCGTTTTTTACTAAATAATTATTGATTTATCAATTCTTGATGGGAATAGGTTCCTTTTGTTTTTCAAACTCATACGTCACTCCTCCATGCTTTTGTCTCCCTAAAACCCCTGAATTTCTCAGGCGCGAACTTCCACTGCCAAATTGAAAATAGCCGAGCGTTTTCTTTTTATGCGTGTTTGTGAATTTTCGGTGTATAATTAGGGCTTTAGTAGGAACTCTTGAATATTTTTTCCCAAACTGTACTTCCCTCCTACTTCGGCTTTGAAAATTAATTAAAATATTACGAAAGTAGACGAAAAGTCGTGTCCGTCGTTAGGAGCATTATTGGGTTGGAATTCGTTATTGTGTAGTATCCCTTTCCAATGGTTGGTTCAATCCCTTTGTTTGTGTCCTTCATAAAACGGTATCTCCTCTGTAAATTGGTCGTCGTCGAGATTCTCAATTGGGTTTTCGTGATCCTGAATGTACCGTTTCGTGAGCCTAAGCACCGCCCGACTGAGAACGAAGTCGTCATACTCATTCCCTTCCTCGTTCGTTCGTTCGACGTTCAAAGTAGTAGGAAACGTATCATTTCAAAGGGATTATTAAGCACAATATTCAAAAGAAGAGCGTTGATGATATTTCTTTCATAGCCATTCATTCATTTGGGGAAGTATCTGTGTAACTTATTTTTACCCATTTTCGGCTTCAGTTTTTCCCTGTGTCATCCATCATGAAATACACAATACAAATAGTCCCTGGAGTATAAATGGGGAGTATATCGTTTTATTCAATTGCGACAAAAACAACTCCAACTTTGTAATTCCTAACGCTTCAGCTCCTCTTTAATACAACATTGCTGAATACACAGCCTTTAAAAAGTCAAATGCCACCTCCATTTGTTCGTGCAAGTTTTGTGCGTTCTGTGTTCGCCCCGTGCCATTCGTTCATTCCGTCCACTGCGCGCTGACTCGTAACGGAATTTTCTGTTTCGACGATCGTTTAGCCGAAGGAGCACACCGAAGTCGCGGGCATGAAGGAAACATTTCATGAATCGTAACGCATTCATTCGGTCAAGTTCAGTAGGTCGCGGAGGGAAGCTCCCGAGTCAATACCGTTAGAATGAGGAAAGCGGAAGAATCACCAAAGCTTGAGAAACAAAACCGTTTCAGTAAAAATGTGAAGGCGAGTGAGAAAGTTGAATATTCATAAAGCATCCGTTAGGGCCACTCGTTTAAAATTGAGAAGGTGCGACCGAACGAACGTTATCCTCCAACTATATCTAATGCATAACTTAAACTATCTTCCCTCTTTTTATTGTAGTTTCTACGTGTGATACTTTTCCGTATTAAAAGGCGGTACGAGAGATACCGTTAAGTAGCGTCTGTAGAAACTCACTGTACATGAAAGATTTGCCGAACGTAAGGAAAATAATTTAATTTTTGTATTCAGGTATGACCCACTGGAAACCACTATTCAACGCACGCCATTCACGCATTACATCAACAAACCCAATCGCACTTACTAGAGAATTACTTTTCAACGATATCTTCTAAGCTTTCAGCTGCCATGGACGTTTCAATGGTTTCCAGAACTTACGAGAAATATTGAATAACTCGACTGGTCACGAATACCTAATACTTCAAAATTGAAAACGGGTTCTGGTTCATTAGAGTTAGTTGGTTAACTGGGTAACTGACCAAGAGCGAGTCTTTTGAAGAAGCGCCGAAGACATAGACAGAGTTCTAATGACCTCGGTCTTGATGTCTTACTTATCTCAGTAATTATTATTTTAACATGTCATGGACGTGAAAAAGATTTGAGTGATAATCTCCAGAAAACCTCTCACTATCTTACAACGTTCCGGTAATCAATCGTTTAATATTCGAAAAATCGTTTACATCAGATTTTGAAGGTCTCACTTGGCATTGCAAGAAATGTGAACAGTCAATAATTTTAGTCTCAAATATCCCACCCATCTCACAACTTTCCTCGCCACTATGTAAATTCTATACTACGCAGCGTATGCAGCCTTCTTCTGCAATTGAAATAGCTAAATGTGTTTTTGCGAAAATATGAAAAATACGTTTCTAGTGCGAGGATAATTTCATTACTGTTGTGTTTTGGCTTATTTTTCCGGTCGAAAACTAGATTTAGCGAGACAGCAGTTAAGAACAAGATGTATGTATGCGTTCGTAGAGAACACTTCACTTTAGTCGAAGTCAGTTTGGTATGAACTGTCAGAAATTTGAGAACGGCAAAGAACATGTTTTTTGTGTTCATTTTGGCTATGGTTCCTGTTTTGGAGAATCAGGAGAATATTCACTTAGAACAATATGTAGATATTGGCCAGTTGCAAACACGCAGTGTTTTATGGTAAAATCACAAAAGTCATTTTTGCAAAAAGTAACAAGGCCTTGTTAGGCTTTTTATATTTGTAGTTCTTAGGTACATTTTATCGACGGCTAAAGGCGTTTTTGAGAAGAGGAAATGAAGAAACAAAGAGCGAGCTCAATGGTGTTAACAGTCCTCTCACAAACTTCACTAGTACCACACATACACACACACACACACACAAAATGAGGCTTTTTATAACTCAATAGGCCAACTGATTATGATACTCGAACTTTTTTAACGCTCCGAATTGACGGAGGTACAAACTGAATTTCGGCTGCTCCGCCAGAAAGTAGGGTTAAGGTTAATTAAATACTTCGACGAAGGAGGGCGAGTTGTTGCCCACTTCGTATGCTCAAACAAACCTTTTCCATTATACCCATCGACACGCCCTCGCGTAGCGTTCTCGACGTCTAATAGCTCTACTTCTTATCCGTGACTTGTTTAAAGCACGCGAAGGTTGTAACTTTTGTTTTCGTTACTTTTCGGTCTGTAACCAACAAAACCACCGTTAGCCGGTTTAGGGCCACCGTGTCGCTGTCAGTTGGACACTGTAACCTCTTGTCCGGTTCCGGTTTAAACGCTTGGTCGCTCTCGTCATGACAGGAGCGAAAGAGTCGGGCGAACGATGCCTGTTGAATATTTGAAAACTGCGACAGTACTCGATCATCATCCGTAAAAAGTTAACGCACGTCATTCATAAGTTCCAAGAGTATTGTTTTTTTTTAACAGCATCGAGTTTTTAGTCGCTTACCCAAAAACATCCAAATGTAAAAAGGGGACATACAGTCTCTACAAATTGAACAACTGTGAAATTTATTGAAACTGATGTAGTGTATTGCTCACAAAACGATTACGTAGTGTGATATTTACCAATCTCATTCACAACCTCAACACTTACTAAAACCCTTAACATGCCACAAATCCTATAAGTAAATAGAATGTTTCAAAGGACATCACTGTGGAAGTTTAATCCTATTGCTGTTATTAATTTTTCATTGTGTTTACTGAACCAGGTGATTAGCAAAATGAGATAACGAGAAGACATCTGCATTAGATTAGTTAACAACAACAAATCAATACAACACACCATTACTGAATTGATCTAGGGAAGCTCTCATACTGATTTATTTAGAATTAATTTATGGTTACTTTAGACTGGGTATACTAGTATTAATACAATGAAATTTTCCTATTAAATATACGTCCTTATTAAAAACAAAAACAGCAAAAACCAAAGACCAAATAACACAAATTGAGTACAAGGCAAGTATTATTTTTTGGGGGAAGTTTATTCAATTTCCTTGCTCAGTACAAGAACTGATGTTGAAAAATATACTTTTATAACAGCTTGTCAAAGTCCAGTTACAGTGAACGGTGTTAAGAACCTCGAGGTTCAGTTTTAAGTGTATCGGGGGGGGGGGGGGGGGGATGAAAAAATCAAAAATAAACTTTAAAATGTTCCAATCCCACTTTTATATTTACTGGTCAACATTTGGGCTCATTGGGCGTTAGAAAAATAATAGCTGGGAGAAATACGTGAGTGCCTGAACGGAAAGTGCTTCATAGGTGTGAATAGTGGATGGTTCACCTCGCTCTTGAGTAAATTCCGTCCAAAACTATCCAAAATTTGAAAGCGATAAAAAAACCACGTTTTAGGGACACCCACTGTCCAGAGTATTCACACGAAGACATCCGGCGGTTCCGTTCATTTAGTGAAAATCGTTGAAGCCGTCATTTTTGATACGCGTTGGTCCCCCCACCCATCGTGTCAATAAAAACTGATTCGGACGAACAAAGCAAAAAAGTTCAGCCGTTGTCGCACAAATCTTAAATTCAGTCTTCCAAAGTGAATATGAGACTTCCATATGTTGGCGTTGACGATTCACAAAAATCAGGAAGCGCTTCTGGAGGCCAATGCACCTCTCACACGTTCACCGCCAACGCGTTTGTCGTAGTTACCCTTTTAAGGAACTGTTATACCTTTTTGCTGTGCAATCGTTAAATCATAGGGCCATTATAGTGAACAGCGGCTATTGTATTTCTTGCCCCGTTCGTTCCTCGGTATTGATAGTTCATAACGAAGGGCGTATACATCGCAGAGCCTTCTTAACAAGGTGAATGTGAGGCTCACTAGCCGGAAAAGATCCCCCTATTCTCCGCTCGTTCGATTCATCGAAGAACGGATTATGCCTTATAGTAAAGGACAATTGCATTGAAAGTGTTCCGATATAACAGTTGAACAGAATGATGGGCGGGGGAGAGGAAGAGAGAGATAACTGAATACTTGGATCGGCCCCTGATACCAATCTGAGGTTCCCAGGCTGAACGAACCCTCTTTCTCCGGGCTAACACTTCGTTAGCCTGATTCTAGTCTGAAAATTGGATCTGACTCTAACAATTGCTATTCAGTAACGTCCTTCTGGTTCCAATTATAGAAGCGGCTTTAGTACGATTTCTGAAGGGAGTGTAGGATGCATAACCAAACCAAACATAGGCTGACATTCCTCGTGACACAGTACATCCTTTCAGCTCTCTGATATCGATCTAGTGGCCCTTTTTTTACTCCATTGCAAAAACTACATTACAGTTAGAACAACACGAGCAAATTACAATAACATGAAGTGTGGGGGAAAAGATCCTCAAATAAAAACATAAATCATCACGCTTTCAGTTCCCATTTGCTTATTCAAAATTCATTGAAAATTTACAAAACGCGTTAAGAACTTTTAAATTATGGAACGCGTTTAGCGATCTAACCAATTAGCCGTGAATTTAACTAATCAAATTCACTTCCCTCTTCTCGAGTTGTTTGAGGATTTGCTCTAATAAATCTAGCGCAATACCCGACACTAATAATTAAATATTTTTCTCAATTACAAGAAATATGATTTTTCACCTTTCTCGTATTGAACAAATTTATTGTTTCATATTTTTCAATTGAAAATCCCCCAAGTATAAGAATAAACTGGTTAGGTTGTAAATAGTATGCATTTTATGTACACCTTCAGACTCCTGTTCTCTGTTCGTTCTGTGCGGCCGTTCAATAGCATGTCAGGGCATCCATTTCGAGTTACCACGTATGTATTTATTTTAGACAAAATGCCTGTGGTGATGTAAATACTGCAGGAGGGTTTTGAGTGATCAGTAGCAAATATGTAGCGAAGAACAATATTTCATTTAACGAATGGAATAGCCTCTTTGGAAAGTTTTCAGTTCTTCCTGCACACTCTACGATAAGCCGATAGGGACGCCAAGGTTGTGAACGAATTATGCACAGTTAAAACTCCCTTATTCTATAGTTATAAGGAAAAATAAGAAGAGGAAATGAAGGAAAATAGCTGCTGTTTGTAAATTGACGAAATACTGTCATCCTCTAACTAAAGGCATGAAGGAGACGAACTTGAGTAGCCATGAGATCCATTGGGATTATTTTTAACCCTTTGGCTGCGTGTTGAAGAACACATCGAATTGTTGATGGAATAGAAAAGAAATCAATGTCACACAGAACTAACGTAAAATGTGTTTTTTAAGGCCCAACTAAACTTTTTGGCAATAACACAGTTAAACGCATATATCGTTTGATCGTGTGTGCATTACACTTTTGAACAATTCAATTTAGTGCAGACAACAATGTACAACAGGGGAAATAAAATAATAAAAAGCGGCATACCGAAGGTTGTGGCAGCGTTAGAAAAAGCGACTAAAAAGGCGAGCTGCGCCAAAAATCGCACAGCGTTCGTTGTCAGCATCGTCTGAAACAAAAAGAGAATAGGTCGAATTGTTAGGTCAACGAAAAAGACCGTGGGTGGAAACCGCGATCATTTTGCGGTCAGTACAATAGATTACTTCAGAGAAGGAAAATGATTAGGCTGACTCCATTAAAACTCCGTTAAGGCAAATTAAACTGAATTTTTTCCCCCAGTGACCTTAATAGTGTAGGCAAATAGCGAGGTCTCACGGTTCGAAGAACGGTTTCTTCGATTCGGGACAGGCCCACTGCGTAGCTTCAGTGGTGCGAAATGCGTTACAAGTACCGGTTGTATCTAACTGCTGCCTACCCACAATTCTTGTTCTGCAAAATGATATAAATTAATTTCAAGACTCGAAAAGTTCATAATTCAACGGCATTTGTTTCTCGTTCTCTTCACTTAGGCATATTTGTTATACATAAAGCCTCTCTTCTGAGGCGATGATAACCCCAGTGAGGGCCGAATTTTTCCTGGTCAAGTTAGAACGTAAGTGACTCAAACCCATCACAGGCTGTAGAAAAAATGTTATCTCCATCCTCCAGATAGAGATGGAGAGATCCCCTAGCGTGGTTTCCCTCCAAATCTCTCTCAAGATTCCAAGTTAAACGACAACCCCCCCCCCCCCACCACCACCACCACCACCTAGGGCCAAAAACGAGCATTTTCTTCTTAAATCTGGTAATAAAAAAATAATGTTGCTAAAAAAACTACCGTATTGTAATTTAACCAGGACAGAACCACGTACGATCTCTCATAAAACCAACTTGGCACAAGGAGATTGGGTTTCCAGCTTAGCTCTGAATACTGAATGGCAGTTAAATCGCATCCCCAACATTGCCTGATATCGCATTTCAACGTTTTTGTTCAACCCTTCTCTCACCATTAACAATTATGAATGGTATTTTCCTGTGGAAGCGATATTTTCAAAACTTGCCGTCGGAATCTACCTATTTTTTTTAACATGGTGCAGTTTTCCGTCGGTGATAAAAAGAAAAAAACGTTCCATATAAGTAAACCATAATAAAGCTAACCGTCGTGTAATTACGCGCTATGTTGGCAAAATACACTCTCAAAGGGGGTTTATGCGTCGCAAATCGCGCGATTTCGTATTCGTCAGACTTCAGACGCCGGTGACTTGAATGGGCGGTCGCACACGTCTCTTGGTCGGTCAAGGACGGGAGTTCATAGATATCCCTCGCACCTTCTTTTCTATAGGCATTCCGTTACTTTCCTGTTAACTTTCTTAACGCTCTAACGCTCATTTCTTCTTCACTTTCCAACTGGCAAACGTAAATTCTCTCGGTTTTAAAGTTTGCGGTTTGAACGTTACGGGTTATTTGTTTTTTAAAATGGAATTCCGTTAGATCAGAAAAGTAAGACGTTTCTCTTCTCGAGCCTACTAATCATGGAGTGAACGATCACAAAGCTCCCCACAATCATGGGGATTTCTAGTCATTAATGACTCCGGAATGTGATTGTGGCCCGTCGGAACCTCCATTTCATTTTTCTCAAAAGTTTATTTGTCACGAAAAAAAATGTCTGCCATCGACCCGGCTTTTTCTTGATCTTTCTATTGTTTTGCGAGCGTTTGTTCGAGAAGAAAGAAAAAAAAACTGTGTCAACCGCGTCAACGCTGGGGGGTACTAGAGAGAAAGCAGCGGGCGTCACGTCGGTTCAACGAAGCTTTCCTCACGTGCGCAGTTGACCGAGTTGAATATAATACTCGGCCGAACACGGATTTTTGTAGGAATCCGTCTATTTTCTTCAGCCTTTTCGGAATTCTTCATTCTAAGGTAATGGTCTGGTTTCGACAGAGGAACGTTTTGGGAATCCCCGGAATTATTCAAAGACCGGTTGGACTTTTGAGGTGCAGGCATCGAATTATTTTTGGTTTACTAATACTACGGTATCAGATCAATTATATAGTCGTTAAAAGAAATAATGGGAAGAAATGTGATAAGAACGACTCAGCCAAACACGAACTTGAAAATCATCCACACAGTTACCTAGCGTCAACACCACTGTAGAGATAACCAAAAGTTTACCTATTTTAATCATGACTATTAAACGGCAGTGGGCGCATATGGAGAAAGTGGTGTGCTATTCAAGCTAAATTATCCGGGAAAGAACCAACGTACACAGTGATTGTCGAGGCAGTTAATTTGATAAAAACCGCCCCATTAGCTTTGCTGTGGGGTTCACAAAAGAACGCACAAGCCAGAAAGCGATGTTCAAAGTAGTCTAAAGATCTTTGGAGATTTCCACAAAAGCGACTTAAACGTTTTAAGACCTTCAGGATTGATTGTTCCCTTTGTGGGTTTTTTTTTGTCGAGACGTCCCAAATTTAATGAACCTTGTTCCCATTGTAAATTTCGTCAATGTCGATCGAATATTTATTTTTAGTTTTGTCAAAATGACATGTTCGGAGCGTGAGGGATAGAGATTGTACTGATTTAGTGGCTTATGAGATCGCTGATCGTATGAAAAAAAAACACTGATTTTTGGTTGTATATCGACAAGAAATTCACGAGAGGGTTTATGGCTGTGGGTGATCAAACCGGTGTTTGGAGCACGCACGAGAAATGAGTGAGGGTGGTGCGGAATAGGGAGGAAGGAGGTTGCGAAGTTTGGGGTGTGGAGGTAAAGTACGTTGTGTTGGCTCTGGAAATACTAATCCCTGTGTTTGACCAGGAATTGAAAAATTGGGGAAAAAGTAGTGGATTGATAGAGTTAGTACCAGTGGCTGTAAGATCAGTGCATCTCAACCTCGGAAACTTAGTTCTGACTAAGGGCTGTGTCCTCCTTTACATCATTCGGCTCAAGATGAGCCAAACGACATGAAGAGAGCTGGAAGTCATGGAGCGTTAGAGGTCAAACCATATATTCTCCATGCGGGTTTTTATGTGAACTCCACTACTCAAAAATGTCCGCAGATAAAAAAGGTATACGCATCGTTCTCCAACTCTCAGAATATTGTTCGCTGATCAACCCTGATAATTTTTGCACTTCTAACTCACATCGGTTGGCTGGTTTAGCATGTGATCCTGTTCTGCTGATCCACGATAGAATGAATCTTTGAAGAGCTCCCCAAGACAGACGACAATAAAGCGGTGAAAGTAAAAGTAGAGGGGGCAAAAGGCAGCCTAATAGCTGAATCAACGAATGAATTATTTAAAAGACCACTGGCCTGTTAAGTTGGCCACGCTAAAAACCCCGAAATGATTTGACTGTGTTGAAGGGAATTGGTTTTGACAACTAATTGGAATATCAGATATAGGATCTGAGTATCGAGACAAACGTGAAGAGAGACCTGAATCGAAAAGTGGCTCGAGTAAAAAACAGTCGAAATAGGATTGTCGAATTTAATCCTGATTAGCGTGAAACCGGCCGTAATACGAACTCATCGACAAATATTTTGACACCCACCAACCCTTTTAGCGAATTGAGTTGAGACGTTATATGAGATTAACTCCTCCCGTTGGGGGTTATTCTTTAGTCCGGAATAACAAAGAAACTGTAACCGTACAAGTTTTGCAAATTCTATTGCAGAGGACTGCATTTCGACGCACTGGTGATGAATGCCCGTATAAATCATATTTCTGACTCAGTGATGTAGTTTCATTCATTCTGAGGATGAATATGAGATAATAATCGTATTAATAATAGTGCCCACGATTATTCTTTTGGTTTTCGAAAGAATTAAGTTAGGCAACAAAAATACCAATAATTAGTAACGTCGATGATGATAATTCATTAGAGCGTTGTTTGTCTAGTTGCCATTCTGCGGCTGGCACGGCTCAAAGAAGCGCCTCCACTAATTCCGCCTGAAACCTGAAGATTGATTCTCTGAAATAGCGTGGGCCCGTAAATCCATTGGCCAACTTAGCCGAAGAAAGGAGGTCAGCGGTTTGGACGACCGTCTTTCGAGCTTCGATCCTTCCTTCATTCGACAGCCCATAAAACTTCTGTTTCCTCTCGATTCGTCTGAAGCTGAAACGCGTCAGTTTTAAGGTGGAGACTTTAAAGGAGCCGTCTCACCGAATAGTAATAGAGGAAGTCCAAATTACCCTCTATCACGACGTTTATCGGCCCACATAGAAGCTACGCTATTGGCTTTATTGGCAGTATATTGTAGCTTCGAACGTCCTTTAAAGTGATGAACACAGGTTAAGAGCTGGATTGACGATCTAAACGAAAAACGTCCAACATTTTTGAGGCGACACGCAACTTTGCTCGCGCACGCGTGACTTCGAAAGCTCACTACACAAGTCTAAGACGTACTGTAAACGTATAGCAATGTAGGAAGTCTGTAAAATGATAGATGCCAAGTAGGTCGTCAGATTGTCATAGGGTCTCACTGTTACAGAGACTCGAATCCGGCCCCTTCAAACCTTGCCTTCTAAGACCCATTCTTTTTTTACTTTTTTGTGGTTTCGATGTAATTCCATGTTTACCTAAACAACACTGACCTATTTTACGTTTTGCTTTGCTTAAACGTATTTCGCTCAAATGTGACACCGCTCTTAATTGAATTGGCCTTTTCCCCGACAAATAACTTATAGGTTTTTTATACAAACTGTTCCAGAAATATTTATGATTTTAAAATAAAAGAATCGATTGGCATTAAAAACTATCGTTTATGTTCAAATTGGTCTAATTTTAGCAGCGAAACGTGGGCTTTTGGTTTTTATCGTTGTTCAGGGGAATAATTATGAAAGACGATGGGTTAAGTTGATTTACAAATTACGTAGCTTCGCTTTTATCTATTCAAATGTTTATGGTTACCGGGTTACATCAACTGTAAAATTTGAACTTTCGTTGCCTCGCCAGCCAGTTAGAGTTTCAAGTTGTGAAATAGTTCACGCAAAAGGAAAGAATATGAAACAAGATTAATCGTTCATCAAAACGCCTTAAACCAGTCGAAAAACCTCCGTTTTCGGTACGTTTTAGTAACCCACACGGCGCTTAAAAGTTAAACTCATGATACCTTCAAAACAGGCTGTGGCTGGTCTCTTACCATTCGAAATGGAAAAAAAGAACCTAAACGTAGGCCTGATTCTTTTATTTCCAGCGTCGTTTAACTTTGAATATTTTCGAAATCACTTCGCACTTCGTCTTGTTAATGGCACCGGCAACTGTATCTCAGAAAGAAAACATATCTGTACGTGAAATGTTTAGTCGTTCGCTCTCTTTCCCGACGTATTAGAACGTTGAGATACATATTTATTGCACCGGCGAGTCCCATTTTTGCGTTTGTTGAAAATCTTTAAAGCCGTTGGCGAGAACAATGCGACAACCGTCTCATTATTGATGTAAATAATCTTCTGGCTGTCCCACTGGTGGGATGCGCACCGCGGCCAGTCCTAATGTCTTACAGGTCAATGCCTAGCTTCCTGAAGAATGCCAGGTAGTTCCTCAAAGAGTCCTCGTTCGTATCCATCCTGGGAGAAGTGGTGCCAAAGACCAAAAGTCGCTCCTTCTCAAGTCTCCGGCACTGGGCCAGGACACGGTAGGGAGTCTACTCAGCCGTGCCACACCACCTACATTGAGGGGTGTCGACTATACCCATAACATACATGTGTTTGTTCATTCTGCAGTGCCCTGTTATTATCCCAACAACCTGCCTTAAGTCCTTCCTCTCCATCCTCAGGGTCTCTTATCTCACTTGATTGCTCTGAGACTAAGCGTTTGGAGTGTTTTACTCCTGCAGCGTTCCAGATTGTCTGATGCAGTCTTCTGGCGTGTTCTCTCATTATTGATTTGATTTGATGCTCCTCTTCCAGTTAATATAAACTGCTTTTCGTTTCTCAAAAAAATTATGAATAAAAAAACATATACACGCACACTATTCGCCAAAACAAGGCTTTACGGATACAGGAGGGTTCCAAACGTGCAGATCTGCAAAAAATCAACTTCCTTACCATTTGGGTTGCTGAAAGTAATATCGATCGGTAACTTCGTAGAATGTTTTGTTCTGAGATTTGACGAAAATTACGTTATTGGGTCGACTATTATAACACTTTCTTGATTCGAAGGGTAGAGTGAGCTTTTCGCTTTTTTCAATTTAAAACATCGCACTGATCAAAAGGCATGTTATGAATGAAGAGCTCTCTCGAAAAAACGTAGCATTGAGCAAGTTCACTTTTATTTCAAAACTGGTCAAGAACGATCTTTAATGAGGTAACTCGTTCAGAACGACGGCTCCGTGACGGTCGGCGCCAAATTATAATAAGGGGTTTAGGTGGAGACGACGCCCCGCTCTCGAAGAAATGGAGCAACGAAACGCTGATATGGGATCTGAATAAAAAGTGGAGCTCTAGCGGGAAGGTTACCGTTCCAAGATCGTTCGACATCTCCAGCCCTTGTTGTTTCTCCTTCCTTACGAGATAAATTATTCAACCCGGTTTATGCTGCACGACTCACCGGCGAACAGAACCGCTTCCAATAAATTCGACCAATTGAGGCCGAGTCAGATTTGAATTTAAATTATTTGAGCCCTCAGAAACTCGGTTGTCGAATATATTTGTCGTTCTTTGACCCTTAAAGGGACGTGTGTAACGAAATGATGGTTTCGAGAGCAGGAACGCGAACTTTAGTTTATAAACTACGTCAACCATGAAATACGCGTTAATGTACAATTACAAGCTGAAGATTTCGAAGACCTCACTAGCTTCTTAAAGCGAACAGTAAGTTAAATAAAGAAGGGCGTCCCAAAATTAACACAAGATTTGAATTTGCCGTCATTTTTGCATCAAGTTGTTGAGGTTAGTGAAAATGGGATGCTATGACCGCAGTTTGAACGTTTTTACAAAACGCGGTAAACCTCATCAACCGCGAAAAGATTGATTGAAAAATTCGTGGAGACTGAAACAATTGGAGACGCTAAACGCTCCCGTCGCCCAAAAACAAGCCAATCCCAATCGCCGCTGAACTATCATTATTTTTAAAATATTGTTCAATTATGATGACAGTTGTTGAGAACTAAACCCTTCGATTCAGCGGAGGCTCGTCCAGGGCTTTTATGCTGACTGGGCACCTCAAATGCCCCGGTTCGCTCGAGACTTCGCTGCCATCAGTTGTAACCGAGCCAGTTCCCTCGTCATTGTGTCGCCTGTGCTTGCGTTCGCTCCCACCCAGTTCCCTGTTTGTGGTGGTAAAACTTTCTCGAATGTAATTGAGTATAAAACTCTGTTCCAATAGCGTTCGGCTTGATATCGTACTAACTCCCTGACTCTTGGTGCGATATCGCTTCCAATATTAATCCCCCCGTAACACATCATACAGCGCTCCACTTTCATAAACCCTCTCGGCTTTCAAACCGTTCTTTTTTCAGGGTGCCAACAACTTAATGTAACAACGTCGGCAAATTCAGATCAGGCGTTAATGGTTCACTTTACTTAACACCAATATTCTCAATTTTGCTGCACTCAAATCTTGCAAGAAAACGTTTTTCGTTGCATCGTAAAGGATTCGAGTAATACAATTGCAGCTGCGCGACCGAATATTTCATTGTATCGCATTCAAAAGGAATAACCGTTCAGCTGTTAAAATAATTTCAGAGAAGAAGCAACGAAGAAAGTGAAGTTCCTATTTTCTGGAAATACCGAGTGGAGAGAATTGAAAAATGAGGGCTACCGACTTAGAACTTGCTTGGAGCTTGTACTTTGGGGTCAGTGGTGATGACTCCAAGGAGGTTCTAATTGTATTTGCGTGCGCCTGTGACGTTTCACCCACACGCTTTACAACTGCTTGCTGTTGCCCGTAGGACTAACATTTTCATGGCATTAGTTGAAACCAAAAACACGATGCAAAGTTGAAGCGTTAACCTGCAGAGCTTGTTAATCGAGAATTACAACACAAGCGTTGGACCATTCTCGAAATAAGCGTGAACTGTCTGCACTGTATAGTCTACTATAGAAAGCGAGCTCCAATAATTGCAGTGGCTGCCAGCCAAGCTACACAAACTACACGATCATCCGAACGGTTTGAACCGAACAGGGAAATGTTTCGTTGACCCCCTAACCTGTGTTTATGTTGAGCGTAAACCGATCTCACCAGCATATCGGACTTGTTTCGCGAATAGCCGTAAAACGTGCTCTTGTCGAAACTCCAAACGCCGTTTTGTGGTCGATCCGGATTCTCTTGAGGAAGGAGCGGACTCCCATGAATATGTTAATTTTTTCCATCAACCTACTGACTATATAACCTCAAATTACAGACCTCGTACTGAAAACGTTCCCTAAAAAAGGAGGAAGAGAAGGAGGATGTTAAGGAAACTTGAGTTTTAAATATCGAGATTATCTGAAGATCGTCTTTTCAGAACATAAGAAAATGGAGAAAAACCTTTTTATAAGATTTAGAGTGACACATTTAATTTATTCTCTCCGATCGAATACGGTGCCTTCAAAGTATTTTGCAAAAAATTCAATTATAATTGTGAGGTCGCATTATTCTCAACATTTGGGGTCATTTTGGGAAGCTTCGTCAAACAGATACGAGTTCGGCTTCAAATAAATAAGGTGCCGTTTTAACCGACGAAACATTCATCCGTCGATTCAATAAAAAGCCGGGCCACGGAGGCATTTTGGTCAACAAATGAGGATAATTTTGTGAACGGGATACTTTCTGACATCTCAAAAGTTTCGTTCCTTAAAAAGTTGGTTGGAATTTTACGTTTTGTGTCACTCAAAAGACGGGGATTCGGGGCGTATGTTTCATCAGGTTAGTTTGTAATTAATTATTACACTGTACTGGCCTGTTACTAGGATACACTAGCTTACGTTTTGTATTTTTGATTTTTTTGAGGACTAAGAAAAAGGTAGCTTTTGAGCAACTGGGGCCAGTTATGTAAACACTTGTTAAAATTAAATTCACAGTTAAAGTGACATAACACGCTCTTTGTGAATTTTCCGCCCGCCAACATTTAGTGTTAGCGTCATCAGTTAGCTGATGACGGCTTCGATTAAAACCTTAACGAGTCATTTGGCTCTCGTTTCGTAGTTTCGTTTGATTATTGAATCACAACCCCCAGCGCGTCGTTAATCCTAGAATCAACGCGTCCCGCACTCCACAGTCCGCAATACCTCATTTTTTGTAATGTACATTGCTCTTCCGGCTTCCCTTAGGGACCCTGCCCGAACCATTCCCGTTCCCGCAAACGGAGTAGACCTCCCAACGAACCCTTAGGTCCAAGACCCGCAATGTACTGGTAATTTATTGCATATTTTTATTCTGTTGAGCGCCCTAATAACCACAATTGGTCGGTGCAAAAAGTGTGGGGTTGAACAATGAATTATGTGTCGTTTAAAGGGAATTGGGACAAGTTCGCCTTTATATAGTGTTTCAAAGTGTTATCGTCATTATAGGTCATACAGAATTTATTCTTTTTAGGTGAACAAGCTTATCGCTCGTATTATTGGAGTCTAATTATTCTCACGCAATATACGAAGGAATCCAAGCAGAGTATTTACAGTGACCTTTACAGCCACTTTTCTTTATCAGAGAGGATGAAGTCTTTCCCTGGGGGAGACGCTTTCTAAGATTTCTAGATTAGAGAAGCTAACTTTTGAGGAATGCGTTCCCATGCTATTTTAGTAGGTCATTAATTATTGTGAAAGAAGTATTTAGTGCCAAGAAGAATGTAAAAGAGATGCTCGGCCTGGACAGCGATAGAGCGGTCGAAGGGGGCAGAGACCTGGAAGGCCGGTTATGTCACTCGGGTTGGCCTACAGCACCGACGTAGAAGTCACTGCCAAGGCCTTATATTCTCCGAGCGATTGACCCACAACGCACGACTTCGAACGACCTTAGCGATCCCGCTTTGTTCGAGCTCGTGAGAGGTGCCCTTCACTCGGGCGAACCACGTTCCTATGCTTTCTCGTCTTGTAAAGCTTTTCTTTTTTCATTTTTTTTTTCGTCCCTTCCGCCCGTTTTTCATTCTCATTTCCCAAAGTGGAACGCCCCGTTTCTTCGATCACTAACGCACCGCTCATGATGGATTGCGTTTGCAAGACTCCTGACATCATAGTACGCAAGAAGACATTGTGACGGGCTGACCTTCGGGAAACCAACCTAGAAACTTCCGCTGAAAGTTTCCATCCCAGAGCAAAAAAATATATATCTTGGAAATCTGAGTAAAAATAATGACACCCCTTTTGACTTTTATGATTAAGCAGACTTACTTTGGTATATTTGACATTTCAAAATCACGTTACGACTACAACCAAATTTACGAGTCTACGAACTCCCTCTAAGAAACTCAAATGCTATTTTTGTGCAGAATAAACTTCGATTTCTATCCGTAAGAATACACACAATTAAGACACATAAATTCAAGAGCAAACACAATTAGTGAAACAAGGTGAGAGAGATGATTCTATCTAGCCCGGTAGCACAAGTACGTGCACCTTTGTAAGTACTTATCAACTTCATTTTCCCCGAAGGGAATGGTCCTTGTTTCGAATAAGGTCGTGCGAATACGAACAAGCTGTGCTTCATATAAAGCAGCTAACAAACGTGCGTATGAGTAAGTCAGTAGGTACTGTTTAGGAAGTTACGTGAGTTAAAGTGCATTTTGTTTCGGCAACTGAACTCTGGACTCCAATTCATCAAACGCATGACTCACGCCTTATCGTCCAGAACTTCAAGTATCCTACTCTTCAGGCTAGTTTTTATCTGCTCTGCTCCTCCTCTCTTCTACAACTCACAAAACCTTTCCATCTTCCGCATAACCCTTTTCTCCAGTTCTGTTTTATACGTAGCACTGTACAGCTGTTAACCTATTTCTCGTCCAAGACGCCCTTTTTTTCCTCCGCGAGAAAGTCCGCATTTTGTTCTTCAAAGTACGACAAGACAATTCGTTCTCCCAAGGAGTTCTACGTACATCCAGAACTTCTCCACCATTCATCAAGTGACTCACCACCACTTCATCTCCTCTACCACCGTCATTCGCAATTCATCCGAACAATCCAGGTTAAATTTTCCAATTCACAGACATTCCATTAAGTAGATCACTCCGGCAACTTCCTTTTCATTTGTCCCAACTAACTTAATACCGGCTTCTCTTTTGAGGGAGGAATTTCGAGTGTTCTACGAAATCCACGCTTTCCCCAACAAGTACTCCATAAAAAAAAGATTAAATCGTTGTTTGAGTGTATGGAGATCCAATTTTGGGAAGAAGGAACGTTACAGGAAGAAACAGGGAAAGAAGACACTAATCCGTTCTCAGATTAACGTCGTCAATCCAACCAGTTTCAAAAAAAAGCTTCCAGATTTTACAAAACGGATTTGAAAATCACGCTCTGGCCCAAAATGGATGCCCTTCACTATTTCAAATTATATTGCTATCTACGCAACCAAAGCTGAGACAAAATACGTCCTACTCGTCAATAATTACCGCGTTAAAAGTAGGGATCAACCGACGATTTCATAATAAAAACCTGAGCACATTTAAGAGTGAAACTTTGGCCTACTCCAGCCAAATAAATGTATAGTTCATTGCAAAAAACTTTGAACTCTTGAGTCCAGCGGAATGGATTGTTACTATTTTCACAACATCAAGCAGTAGGTCTCTACAACTTGAGGTTCAGAGCTATTTCGAAACCGTAACGACGCAGGACGTCTTATACCGGTTGATAACAGGTCGGAGATCTTTAAGATTGCAAGTTACTAACTATACACACATTTTAACAGTTGTACTCGCGTAGAGTTAATACAATTTCGTAAATTAACAATTGCCCACATTTTAGTCTCACGTTGCAGATATTATTCGATGAAAGTCCTTCTTCAACATAATCACGAATCCTGCATTATAGGGGATTCACAGTTAGTTTATTTAGCAACACGTTTCATTCAAATAAATATAAATACACACACACACACACTTCAAAGAATAAAATTAAACAGAAATTATAAAAATAGGCAGAAAATATAAAAAATTATAATCACGAAAAATAATCCAAAATTATCATTAATGTCGACACGACGTTTTATGGAGTTGCAACTTTTCTGATGAACTCCCCGGGAGAATTGAACGGGCGGGATACGCACGATATTATCCCTCCAGAAACGCAACCCAGTAATTCAGTAATTTGAATTTTCCAAGGTAACAACGTGCGTGAAGATGGCGGTTTGTGGTGGTGGGGGGGGGGCAATTTTTCAAGCCTCTGGTGTCAGCCATTACACGCTGCATGCTCCGGGTTTAAGTGAGGGGTACAAGAAGTTCTGGTCGTCCTGCGGGAAAGACAGGAATGACGCTAACCAGTAGATTGCGAGCATTTTTAAGCTCACGTTTAATAATTCTCTTTGAGAGCAGTTGACTCCATTTATTTAATGTTTATGAATGTTTGTATCGTTTCACTAAGAATTAAATTTCGTTAATTATTCCTCTCGTTTTCCTCGAAGATTTCTTCCATAACTTCATTTGAGAGCCCACGATTAAACTACTTCAATATACTCCAAATTTAACACACCATACTGTAGCAATTCATTCGTTTCAACGTTCAACAGATTATATGTAGTTTTCTAGTGGCACAAGTGAAAGAACGGAAAACAATTATGAGCCGAAATCCGTTCTAAAGCTTCTGAAAAAGTTATGTTACCAAAATTTTTAAACTGTTAAATTCCAAACTGAATCTGACCAACTTGTTGGAATGTTTTTAACAACCTAAATCCCCATTTTCACCCCCTAACTTTTTCTATGTGAATCCAATAAACAGAGATATGCACCAAAATACGACAGAAAAAGAGATTATCTGAACATTGAAAGTTGGTTTTCCACATTTCCTTAAAAATGTATCTTTTTATAAAACTCACGGAGTACTTTCAGCTATCTACTCCCTTTATTGTTTTGTTTAAGCCTTAAAATAGAAATGCGTTGAACGAAGATGCAGCGGCTCAGAGATGAAGAGAGCTGTGTAGCGCTTCGCACCGGTATTTTTAATTCTTCGTTGGAATATGTTCATCTAGAATGGACAACTCGCCTATGTTGAGTGTAACAGTTTCATCGTTCGAACACTAAGACCATGTCGTTTCAGTTGAAATTGGAAGTAACTAATTTGGGCTATCTTCATTGATGTGTTACTCGGCTCTCAAGATGATGCTTTCCCTTAAAATATAAGTTGGGTTGGATGATTAAAATTTACCTCGTTGGCAGATTATCCAGGTTGTCGGAGGAAACGATTTAAGCCCGGAGGTGAAGGAACAACCAATGCAGCACTTTCAACGACCGCGACGGGGAAATGACTGGCAGAACCACGAGAGATGTGAGAAGAGTTCCTGCGGGATGATGAGGCAGGAGAAGGGAGTGAGAGCTAGCGAGAAGGAGCAGCGATGACAGGAGAGGGGAGAGACAAGAGTGCCTGCAAACTGTTCTAAGGAAGGAAATAGCGAGAGGAGTTTACTGGTGGAGAGAATATCTGGGTCAGCTAGTGCCAACGATGGCCAACCAATTACCCCGCGGATTTACCTTCTTTACCTCAACTCTTGGAGAAATATAGCGGTAGATGGTGGTCGCTGTTCGCCTTACAACTGTTATCTTCGACGGTGTAAAAAGCCTTTTAATCGGAGCCCCTTTCTTGACGAGTACCGCTCTTTTTGACTCTATTCGGAAGTTAATTTGATTAGACGGGCTATTTTCGGAACGGCCAAGAGGGCGAAGGTGAAGGCGAAGAAATCCGGGCGACGGCCGAGCCAACCAATGAGCTTCTAACCGTTTTCACCTACATTTCGAAACGAAAAAACACCCTACGATGGAGCGTTCCAAATCTTTGCAGAGTTGAATGCCGAGTACCTGATGAAAGTGAGACTTCTTTGTGTTCTCTCCTCTGTAATTCAAGCGACAGCTTCTCGATCTTAATTCACCGGGGGTGCTGTAAAGCCCGAGAACACGGTTGGAAATGCAATTTTTACCCCGATGTGGGTGTCAGTCAAAAAAATACGTACAGCGCGTTCTACTAAAAACTTTGGAGGACGTACATCAAGCGCAACTGAATGCCAAGATGTTTCTGTAGCTCTCGGTTCAGGAAAGGAAAGTACTGCAAGTCTTCTAATAAATTCAGCCAAAAAATGAGTATCACACAGCCTTAAACCCTCGCCAATTCGATGACACGCCATACGCAACCGCTACATCATCGTCTAACGCACCTCCACGTCGAAGATTAGGCAGAACGAAATCGAGGCTTGTTAGCAGAAAGTACTCATTTTCGTATACCAAGTTTGGGAGGAAATGACGACCCATCACACTACTTTCCTCGGCTCCATGGATATTCCGGCTAATCCAATGTATGTTTTCACTTTTTCCATACGAACTCATGAAACATTACTTGACTTTCTGCGTAGTAACCGGTAGCAAGCAAATTTTCTCAATTTATTGTGCTGCAGCTACTTAGCATCAAACGTCCGAGATTTTTAAGAAAACAGATTTTCTTCAAACTTTTGCCTAATGAATTGTGTTGCTCTCGTCAGCTGGAGTTATACTCGTAAAGTTGGCAGACTTAATGCTGGGCCCTAAGAACGAAATTCCACTTTATCAATAAATTCGGTTGCTCTGGATTTGGTGAATGTACAAAGGAATTATTTCGAAGTTGTAAATGACTAATCTCAACGTCCAGGGCCGACGAGGTCGTCGACATTACAATCAAGCTACGGTTCAGAGAAAGGGAGTCGCGGCTAGTACAAAAAGTCGTACAATACGGGCCCAGAAGAGCAAAAACAGAACCGTTTTTGCCTAAAGTGCGGTCAAAAGCGTTCTACCTGGGTGCTCAATGTCATGAGCCTGTCTGCACCGCAAAGCCACCGAGAGATAATTTCTGGCGAGCCTTCACGGAGTTTTAGGTCATCAGTATCTGCGTTCGATATCATCAATAACCGAAATTGACTTTGAGCGAGAAGTTACATAACGAAAACTCGTTACAGGTTATATTTTTTAATTGGCGTTTATATTTGTTTTGAGTTTGAACCAAGTTATTAATTACTGAGTAAGTTTTCTTCTCTACAGTTTATGTAAAACACGCCTGTAGGCAACTAACATGACTGAACAAGTGAAGCACTTAGCAAAATTTTGGAGTTATCGTGATAAACCTACCCAAGAAGCTCAGATGGAAGAAGTAATCGTGCTAGGAGTATTCAAGGTGAACATCATCGGAGGTCGCCTGAAGAGCAATATGTGTCACAACGTGTGTCTTTTTGGGATCATCTTCGTTTTCGTCTTTGAGAAATTCCAAAGAAGAATGTTGAAGCGTAGTTTTTTACTTTTCGCTGCCCAAAAATAATTAGTGAAAAATGAGACTATTGGCCAGTTTCCAGCGCAGGGAGAGAGAAGGGGCCTAAATGCACCAAAAATTATGGTTTTTCCAGAATTCATCGAAAGACGGCCGTAACCAGTTGGATGTATCTGTCAAGAAATATTCTGCCAGTCTATGAATCAAAAAGAAATTTTTGACAACTTACGAGATAACCGGCACTGACAATGAACATCAAACTCACCGGGTGTTTTCAAATAGATAATGAGTATGTCGTAATAGTTCGACAGCACTTGGCACGAGGGTCTTCTACAAAAAATTCAGCCACATTTGTCCAACAATCTTTACTTACTCCTGGTCTCTTATTTGTCTGGACGTACATTTGTAACAGTACAAGGGGAGTCATCAACAACGAGGATCATTCGAGCCGGAGTCCCCCAGGGCAGCGTATGGGCCCCATATCTTTACCCTATCTACTGCTACGACCTGCCACAACCCTCCCCTCCTCATTTCTCAGCACTATACGCTGATGACTTACTTTACGCTGTCCGGGCGCCAGAACTGGAGGCTGCAACGGAAATGCTGCAGACAATTATGACGGAATTTGGACAATGGTGCAGTAAGTGGCGGATAAAAGTTAATCCATCCAAATCGTTACCTACATCTACAACAGACAAAGACATGACCCACCATTACATTACCAGACACATATCATCCCCACCACGCAAACCTACAAATATTTGGGTGTCATATTGGATCGCCGTCTTACTTTCAACGCTCACATAACTCTTTTACTCAACCGCCTACGTAACAGAACTAACCAGCTAAAATCATTACTTAATAATAGATATACATCACTCCAAAATATACTCCCTATCTGGACATATGCCCTAGAAATCTGGGGCACTTGTTCCCGATCACAGTTCCGTCTCATAGAACAGCAGCGAAACAACTTCTTGCAAAAAAGGATAGTTCACGCTCCACCTTTGGTACGCAACGAGACTCTTTACAATGATCTGCATATTAACCCACCCTACATATTCCTTCGTAATCACCTCACTAGTCTCCCGCAACCTCGACCATCACAACCCTCTAGTCAACGAAGGGTTCCAACCCCCATCACGTCGTAGACTCACTCGCCCGGGGCGTATCACCGACTTGTTGATCCCATGATTAAAGTGTCAACCGCGTTTTGTGTTGAACTCACATTTATGTCGTATAGCAGTGAAAGTTCTTAGTGTCTTAGTTAAGCTCAGTTATCTACAGATTACGCAATACAATGCCCAGTATGTGTCCAGCCACAATGTTTGGCTGTACATCTAAAGCGGTAATTTAAAACGAATAATATATCCCATAGAGGAATATTACAAATATAATAGTCTCTTAATAAATGGGAAAAAAATCAGCGGTGCCGGTCTTACAAAAGTCAATCCGGCTGGTGAGTACTTCGAGCCTGCTGGCTCATTTGCATTGGAGTGCTATTTGCTCGTACTAATAATTGACCCTGAATGTTTGTTGATGGCTGCAGTGCGTGAAGTTTTTCGCGTGTACAACTTGACTCACACGTGGAATGCATAGCGCAGTCGAGTAGGCGACCTGACGTTCAAATCGTTCACTGCCCAGTCTCGCTTTGCTTCTGCTCTGTATTGCGTTGTGTCGACAACTTTGTTCTGAAGCTACGGGCGCAGAATGATTTCTTTCTTCATTTTCTAATAGACGTTTTATTTCGTTTTACTGTGACATCAAACCTCAAAGTTGATTATCATCAATAACTGGCCTTCGAACTAGTAAGTGTACCTCTGAAGAAGCCTCGTTTTAGCCCCATACATAGTAGATAGTTCCTATGACTGATTGACATAGTAGATATTCCTCTTACTGATGTAAATGTTCTTCCGACACTCCAATGAGTAAAGACAGCGAACAAAACCCTCCCAAAAACCGTGTTTTTTCAACTTTTCGAATTTCCTCGAAGCGTGTCAAAGCCGGAACACATCGGAAAACGAAATTAGCTGAACATTAGGTGTTGGTTTTTTTCAATTTTCTCAAAAACATTTTATTTTGAAACTCACAGGACTCTCCACGCTCATTTCAAAAAATAAAAATAAACTGTCAATTGATTATTCCCAACATTTTGTTCTGTGTAAATGTTTCCGTAGAAATGGGATGAAACAAGATAAAACTCACACCGTCGAATGTACACAGGTTACGGAAAGTTTTGCGATGATTCGCGCCAGATATTTTAATTTTGGAATCGATTGAACCGCGATGAGATTTACCAGATATCTGTTTCCAGAAAGATTTCGCACGAAACCCCCGTAATTAACTGAAATCAACAGAAAATGAGTGTTCACGTTCGAGTATAACGATATTCATCGAGCTATACAGGTAGCTTTTGCTAACTAACACTCGCAATAAATACTTCTGTGGCAGCATGAAAGTTGTACTGAGATTTAAGTAAAAATATTCCATTAACTTCTTCTTTCTTTACATTTTCGGATTTAACACCATAAACATCAACCTTTGCTACATATTCTCTAGTCCGTTGAACGGAAGTATGAACGGTCCTGAAAATACTATACCTCAAAACCTTTTCTAAAATTAGTTCAAATAACCGATTGTGATTTAACTCACATTTTCGCCTACTAAAAAACAATATGTTGTGTGCGTGTCGCGTCTTTTGTTCGTTTCGCTGTTTTTATCGTAAAAAGCGTTTAGTGGATAGTGACAGGGTTGTTCAAGCGGTGAATTTAATCAAAAGCATTTTTAAGAAGAACGTTGCTCCTTGGAAGTAAATGTGTACTATTCCCTGTCAACGGCGTGTACTCCAATATGAATCGCTGCTCAAAATGAACTTAACCCCTTTCGCTAAAGATTAACTGCAGTTTGCACGTTTAAGTCTCTCACGAACTTTAACAGTTAGATGAACGTTATAAGGATACTATTAGCATAATGCAAATTTCAGAGACGTAAATCGATGCGGGCGACGTTTGTCAACTCCGGTAGTTAAGGCCGTTTGTTGCCAGAATGGCTCTTTATTTCTCCTTCTTTTTTTCAAGTCCAACATTTAAAGCTCCTTTTAGTACCGCTAGATTTCCCGTATCTTTCAGCTCTGCCGCCGCATTAATAGCCGAGAGAGGATTCCAACTGACTGAATTATGAATGGACGAGTGATTTATGGGGTGCAGAGGTCTTTTCAAGGTTCGCTGGTCCGTCTATTCTCCTGACTGCTCTTTCACGTTGTTCCTTGAGGAGAGACGTTGTTCACCGCCGACCGGAAGGTCGTTAGCGCTTCACAAGACCGATGTCCCGACCGCAACAATACCAGTGTGAAACACGATCTCTTGTTAAATGCTCCGCAATCATCAGCGCTTTTATACAAACACGTTTTTGATTTTTTTTTTCTTCCCTCTTTTTTTTTTTACTGAACATTCCACCGATCATTACTTTTTCAATGTTACGGCTAATACCCGCCTGTTAACTTCGAACGGCTAAGCGATGCAATTTCTAAAGGTGAGCTCTGGTTATTGCATTCTGTAGTTCCACAACCTCGTGAAACCGTCTAGTTAAGTCGATGACCTTTGATGTTCAACGGGAGTTGCGATAGACTTCGAATGTTCGGGGTCACGGTTGGCGAGGGAGCATTTCGTGGAGTGTACGATAATTGAGGTCAGTGATCGTGATGAGGTTTTTGTTTGGATACATCCTTGTTATCGTACGAGAAGAATAACGTGCGACGTTTTCCTTACGACGCTTATTAAACTCTAACCGTCTTAATTGTTCTGAAAATACTATCATATGAAATTTATAATTTAATTGTGCTCATTATGACGGTATCAGGTTTTTTAGAGATGTCCATGGAAAAAAGAAATTTAGTATTTTGATCAGTATGATGACTATCGTCATTGAATACGCTGATTCCCTTATTTTGCCGTTCCATGATGATCTTCAACCTAAATATGACATTTGGTTCCGTCAAAAGACACGGAGAACATTATCCCAAACGTAAAGGCCGGAAGAAAGCTCACAAATTGTTTTCCCAGCCGGTACATTACTGTGTGAGGGGAAGAAAAATTTTAAAAACCGTTGTAGTTGGACAAAAACGTTAGGTTTCCGACAAATCCAAGTCCATCACGGCACTCCTTAACCAACCCTGGATTTTGCCAGGTACTATTTGTGTTGCAAACAGACATCTTACGTGGTTGGAAATAATTAAATATCTTACGGATGTCGGTTTGGCTTGAACGAAGGAAAATCAAACGAGAAAAGGACATAAAGATGTCTTCTTGCAGTTGTAGCAAAGCGGAAAGGGGTATGAAAACACAAGGTATTTCTTATTTACTCTCAATTTACCGAGAATACGATTTACTTATTTGGTTTATTTTTCCTCCTTCTTCTTTTTACACGCCACAATCCTGCTCCATTCCATCTCACCAACCTCCCTTGTGTCCGCTAGCCGAGTGTCATCCGTTCTTTTCTTTTCCACCGAAGTCCTCGAGAAGCGCTCAACGTTCTTATATATAATCTTCTGAATGTAGTCCCAGTGGTGGGATGTGCACCGCGGCCAGATGGCCTATTGTGTCAGTCCTAGTCTCTTACAGGTCTATGCCTAGCTTTCTGAGGAAAACCAGGTAGTTCCTGAAGGAGTCCTCGTTGGTATCCATCCTGGGAGAAGTGGTGCCAAAGACCAAAAATCGCTCCCTCTCAAGTTTCCGGCACTGGGCCAGGACATGGTAGGGAGTTTCTTCATCCGTGCCACACCACCTGCACTGAGGGGTTTCGGCTATACCCATAACATACATGTGTTTGTTCATTCTGCAGTGCCCCGTTGTGATCCCAACAACCTGCTTCAAGTCCTTCCTCTAAATCCTCAGAAGGGTGTGTCTTGTCTCACTTGTTTGCTCGGAGACAAAGCTTTTGGAGTGTCTTACTCCTGCAGCGTTCCAGATTGTCTGATGCAGTCTTCTGGCATGTTCTCTCACAGTCCTTTTAACTAGTGACAGAGAAATCCCGCAATGGGCCCAATTGGTACTGTGGACGAACCATGTCTGGCCAGATGGTCCGCCCTCTCATTACCAATGATCCCACTGTGTCCTGGAATCCAATACACATTAACTCTATTCGCACTTGCTAAGGAGTTAAGCCACATCCTGCTCTCTCGCACCAGTTTTGACGTCGTGCAGTAGTTCATTAGCGCCTTACACGACGCTTGAATATCGGTCAATATATTGATAGTTCTATTGCTATAGCCTTTCTCATGCATTTGGATTTCCCTGGCAATAATAGCATAAATCTCTGCTTGAAAAACTGATGGAGTGGAGCTTAGGGCAATATAAGTCCCACTCCTTCCAGAGCGACTTATCCACTCCCCGGATCATGAGATGTTGACGCCATTGGAAGGCCGAAACTAGTGGCTCTCGCTGTTCCATGGACCTCCCAATAGCTGAAAATTATATTTCCTCTCGAGCTCACACATGGGCTTAATTGCGTCTGTGATCATGCTGAGCTCCTTGAAGGTCTCCAAGTCCCTAAATATAGCCAGGTGTCCATTATTCGCCTGTGGCACCTTAGCTATTCCGAGCTTAGTGAGGCCGTTGTCGCCTTCTTGGTCACGTATCTGATGTGCTCGTTCCAGACTAATTTCCGATCTAGAATCACACCAGATATTTGACTTGCTCGCTGAGCTGAATTTCTTTGCTCATCACTAACTGCGGCCTCAGTCCTGACAGTTGCCTTAGCCTTGTGAACGGCACAATGACCGTCTTGGCTGGGTTGATGGATAACCCCATCTCCCCACACCACGTTCTTAACGACTCGTCCACGATAAATAGTTCTAACTAGTTGTTGTTGTCATTGTATGATTGTCATAGCCCAAGTGATCGAAACGTTCGAAGGCCTCTATGGATAATGAGCGATCCTCGAGAAACTAAACTACACTCTGCACAGAGGTGTACAAATCGCACCATCAATTTAAGCGTTATATCCCATTTTTATATGATGCGATTCATAGAAGTAGTTTTCTCGTCGTTGCATGCACACGAAGAAGTAATGTACTGGGTGGTCTTTTGGCCTTTTCAGCCCAATTTCCAATTACACAATTCCGTTCTTTAATGTTACCTTTCAAAAAATGAACGGTGGATGAAGTTGGCAATTTACGAATTTTAGCCAAATTTTGCCCGCAAGATCCCTTTTTTCCCCTCTGCTCATCGCCTTCTATTTGCCCAATTCTCGTTTTTCTTACACAAACCTCCTATACCAACATAGGCACGCTCGCTGTCTGCTGGGTCTTACCGTGAACATCACTTCAGGACTGCTCCCTTCCCAACCTCCCTGCAGGGACACGCTTTGGCATTACCAACGGAACCAGCTGCAACTTTATCGACGTATTTATTTCTAAGTTGTTTATTTACAATGGTGGGGTTTCAACTAATTTTCCAACGCAGCTGGAAGAATAAACTTTGAAATGTGCGTGTTTTCAAATCAGAACCTAAGACCAGTAGAAAATCGGTCGTTTTGGTTACTCATATTTGAATTTACTGTCAAATTACTTACTCTTTGTGATTCGTAGCGTTGGTGCCCAGTTCTTCTTTCGAGTACAGGAACCTGTGAACATAAATGAGCATAACAATCATCAAGAGAATTGAAACGAAGAAGATAAATATGGCTATCGTCATGATGACAGATTAGTGGTCAATAAAAATGTTAATGTTTTACTGGTTAAGAATTATACTGTTTAGATCCATGTAGATGTTCAATCAGACATCACCTTCGAATGTCAATCGATTTAGTAGAGCTTGACCGTCAAATCATTTGCGAACTCTCGGAAACAACAAACGAGAACGCCCGGTCTGGTCTGGTGAGCCGACTCTTTAAAGGATTGTTGGATCCTCTAATTGTACTGTCCGGAATGGATTTCTCGGTCCATTTTCGGAAGAACAGCCCGATTTCTTTGAACACAATTTCTCCCATCTTTGGAACGACTGAAACGTCGATCGTCGGCTTTCACAGATTTCAATAACGACAACTCTTCACGAAACAGCTGTTACGGGCATTTAATAACGTGTTTTACGAGTGGTAAAGCTGAAAGGTTTTCCAAAAGAAGATCCAAGGTGGTATTTTGGCGTTTCACTAACGGTAGTATGCAGACATTCACCATGCGATTTTATGAATGAGAAATTTATATAATTAGCAATAAATCATGATGACCATTACAGTTAGGTTGTGAGAAAGGTTTTCAACTAAAAAAACAACACAGCATCGTCAACCTGCCAATATCGTTGGCACAAATATTCTTTTGACAGTCGGTTAAACACATATCACAACCGAAATGAGCAAAAAAAAAACGAGTTTATTGCATATCCGAATTTCCCGTAGTAAATGACAAACTGCATTTGGTAACCTGATTAGCGACCCGTACCACATTTTGATGCCCCCAAACACGGCTTCAAGAACTCAAAAAAAAATCAAACTCACAGGGTCGCTTCGAGTTAATTAAGTTAATTTTGTTCATGCAGCGCATTATAGATTGAGGAAAGTTCTGTAAATGTTTTACTCAGAACATCTCAAAATGCGCCGATTCTCCTAATTTCTTTCCGCCGATTATTACACAATCCTAACGCGGAAAATAATGGGTGTCCCAAAATTAACGCAAGATTTGAATTAAATAGAAAACACAGTTTTTAGTCTTTTGATTGTAATTTTTTTATTGATTCATAAAGTACATAGGATAGGGTTATTTATGAAATAACAAATCGGGCAAATGGCCTCCGCGGCTTTGCATACACATACGCACTCGTTTGTCGAAATTTTCCATGACCGTTCTGCATAAATGTGGCTGAATTTCGTTGATGCAACGTTGAATCTCCTCCTTTAATGCACGCGTAGTTGAGGGCTTGTTGCCTGTGATTTTAGATAACCCCATAAAAAGAAATCTAATGGTGTTAAATCACACGATCTAGGGGGCTAACTCTGATCACCGAAACGAGAGAGTACAGGTCTGTTTCTTTATTTGGTGACTGTACCTAAACCCTCGACGAGGATTATATCAGTCATAGAAGTTGCGGTTTCGCTAATATGCAAGAGGCCGGCCCCTGCAGCATCCACCGAACTCAGACCTGTGGAGGTACGGCAGGTATTTGGTCTTAGCCAGTCTCACCGTAGAGAGCTGTTGCCCGTGTGTTACCGCGCGGAGGTTGACCACCTGAGGAATCCCTGCACTATCTGGGAGTATTTCATAATCTGGTTTCCTACCTGATCTTACTTTTTACTTGGGTGGCAAGTTTCAAAAAGGACAGATCAACTATAACCACGTTTCTTAGCCATCACCTTCTTTGCGAACTTTGCAAAAATGGTTATAGGCTTCCTTTGTAGCAGTCAATGCCAAGTTCGTTTGTTCTACCAACAACCGTCGCTCACTGTTGTAGAAACTACAGTGGAGCAGCACGTGGTTTCTTGTTTCTCCGCACTGGAGGCACAAGACGTGCATAATGGAGAGTCTTTCAGGAAAAGAAGTGGAGCCGCGCATTGAAGTCACCATGTCCCGTGAGGAACTGACTCGTCCAGTGGTCTGGCTCAACCCATTTTCTAGAAAGACGTTCACGGATGTTGGGGAAGAACTCATACGTATCACGTCCTTTGACGAGGATTCCCATCTCGCTTGCCATTTCTCTAGAGCCCATTCATCGATGGCGGCAAGTTTCTGTTCTGTGGTGAGATCCGCACGAGTTCAGCCCAAAGCCGGGGAAGCTCCTGTTTCACTCTCCACTTAGTCAATCATGCACTCAACAGCCAAATCAACTGGTAACTGACCAGTGATCACCTGAGTGCTTCCGTTGATACAGTCTTGTAGGCCTTGGTGATCCACAGGAGCGCAGCTCTCTGGGATTGGGCCAATACTCTCTTTTGATTGACTGTTAGTTTGCTACCCCAGACAACGGGGCAGTAGCCAATCACACCTAAATAGATGGCCTTATACATGAGGATGGTGTCGTGGTAACACACCCCAAGTGGCCTTGCTAATGGCACGCAGTGAGGCAAACCTTGCAATGGTAGTGCCTTTAAGGGACTGGAGGTGTTGGTTGAAACCCCACCTCTCACCTATATTCACTCCTAAATACTTGACGTGCTTTTCAAGAAGGAGCCTGTGGCCGCCAAAGCGTATTGTGGGTGGATTATTCACTTTCCCCTTCAAGAGGATTAGCTGGGTTTTTTCCTCAGCCACCTGCATCTTGACATGCTCGCACCATTGGTTGACAGTGCGGAGCACATGGTGAGTTTTTTTTCAATTTGGCGGACTGACTCTGCAAAGATCAGCACAGTCAAGTCATCCACATAGGCGTACGGCTCGCAGTCAGTCTCCATGAGTTTCCTGGAGAAGACCTTCGAAGAAGGCATTCCAGAGTGCTGGTCCTAGGACCGAGCCCCTGTGGGCACCCCTTCTCAATCTTTCTCCTGGACGGAGACATGCCTACTTTCGATCGTAGCAGTTCTGTCTGTCAGGTAACTTCTGACGAGCGAGTACAGGTTGCGGGGATTCCCTACCTTTAAGCTCATTAAGGAGCGCTGGCCACCAAAGGTTGTCAAACGCCTCTGATGTCAATCAGAACTGCTACGACGTACTTAGCCGTGCTGCCAGCAGGGAATCACGCCGAATCTCTACAATGACATCCTGCGTGGACCTTCCTTTGGTACACCCGTATTGCCTGCCTGTGAGGTTGCGGCCAAAGACTCCTTCGAGGGACTGCAACATCAAGAGTTCTAGTGTTTTGCCTAATATGGGAAGAAGGCTGAGGGTCTCCATGATCGCGGGTCTGACTGATTGCGCTCGCGTCCCTTGAGAAGAGTGACAACGCGCGCAGACTTCCACTGAGTGGGGAACTGTCCGACCTGCAGACAGTCATTAAATAAATTAAGGAGACCGCTGGAGATTGTCCGCTCAGCCTTCCTTAGCATATTGCTTTCATTTTGTCTGGCCCGGGATTTGTTGGGCTTTAAGGTCGCAAGGGCCCTGCCGAGGTCGCCTGTTGTCCACAATGGGATGTCGGGCTCGTTCGAGGGTCCATGATCAGCTCCCTTTGCTGTCCTCTGGGCTTCAGTGTCTCGAGCTACTTGGTCATCTGGGAACGCCTTCTCAAGGAGGGTTTCCAGTGAGCTTTCGATGCTGCAGGCCCAGCCTGACTCATTTTGCATCGCAGCCAAGACTTGCTTTCACGTTTGCTTTTCCTATGGAGGACTTGTAGTGTCTGCCCCAGGGGTTCTCAGAGCCTCCGCTTCACAAAATTTCGCCAGCCTTGTCGCTTGCCTCGCTTGATGGCGCGGTGGAAGGCCTTCTTCTCTTGGATGAAGGCAGTTCGGAGTGTTGCTCTGGCATCAGGGTCACGAGTGTTTTGGTACATCCTTCTGGCTCTATTTGCACTTTACTTGAGGGGATTAAGTTCCTCAGTCCACCATGGGACTTTGATCGCCCTGTGCTTCTGTTGGCCAGTTGGCAGAGAGCCCAGCAGAGTGCAGTGCTGTGGTAAATGTGTCCACTTTGCTGTCCACCTCTTCAGGTGTGGATGCTTATGCGCTATTAGGTCGGTGTCTGCGCACGCAGTTCACCTTCCAGTACCCCACAGAATTGTGGCCAGTCAGCATTTTTTGTGCGGAATCGCTTTTCACGCATGTCTTTGCAGAGGATGTTGTCATCCGTGATGGCAAAGTCAATAACCATGTGATCGCTCTGCGCTGCACCTGGTACGACTCGCCAACCTTGCAATTTGAGTAGCAGGGTGTGAGACACGGCTGTGACGTCTATACACGACCTTCCTCCTGGACCATCATAGGTCGCCTCAGTCATGGGGTCGTTGGCAACAACCAAGTTGTACCTGGTGAGCAGCTCTATATACGCCTCGCCCGCCCTGTCCAGGGGTGGGGATCCCCACAATGGTGATCTGGCGTTTGCATCAGCACAGACTACGCAGGGTCGTCCTGATAGGCCTGCTAGAGCCCGCCGAGTGGTTCAAGGCTGGTGGCAACTGGTGCGCCAAATTGCCTGTAAATGATATTACAACCAGCTCAAAGCCACCGCCCCGGATGAGCACAGCCGCCAAGTGCTGGCTGTTCAGGTGGGTGAGTGCGAGCATGTCAATGGACGGGTCGATGCAGGCTACTGGTGCCTTGGCTCCCGTTCTTGCTCCAGTCCCCACTCGTGCCTGCGATCCCAGACCAAGGGTTTTGGATCCTATGTATGGTTCCTGTATGGCGAGGACACTGCAGCGTTTCTTGAGTGCATTTTGCAGCAACTCAGCCATAACTGGGCAACTTTATTTGTGTTGTGCTGAAGGATTCGAACTGTTTTTGACCTATTCATAATCTACTCGTGACTCCTGGAGGGCAATCGCTCGCTCACGAATCGTACAGCCGCCCTCTCCTGTACACTCTGAGACCTGTTGGATTTTGCGTTCGACGCAATTGGCACACTTGAGAGGGGCATCACGCTTGCATTCCCTACTCAGATGTGGCAAGGCGCACCAGGCGCACACAACAGGTCTTGTACAGGCCACTGCCAGGTGGCCATAGCGCTGGCATTTGTAGCACTGGAGTGGGGCTTGCACTTTCGTATGGCGCACCGCTGCCAGGCTATTTGGAGGTGCCTTGCCCTCTAGTTTTTTGTATAGGCTGGGTGATACCAATCACCCAATCCTTCTGCCTTCCACGCTGTTTGGTGAAGAGGGGCCTGACATCCGCGGCTGCAAGCCTAACGCAGGGTTGTGCTCAACAACTTGTTGGGCCAAGTCCTCTTTTTGAAGATCAGTCCGCACGTCGCACAATAGCAGGCGTGGAAACGACCCAGGGGGCTGACGCTTGAGCTTCAACTCCTTTGTTGAAATGTGGCTCGTGAGCGCCTTGGCCATTTCTGGCGTTTCCGCCACAATGACGGCGCCACCTCCTACTGCGGTGCGGATGTTCAGCACTCGGACGCTTAGGAGCTTGGAGGTCCGTAGCAGGGACACCCCGCATCAGTGCTTCCATTGTATCAGGGTTGAGGACCAGCCTCTCCTTCCTTACATGTATGCCTAACCACTACCACGTTTTGTCGTGGGTTTTTAGGGGAGTTTGGCAAGCGGTGGAGGCTTTTTATTTTTGTTTTTATTTTTACTTTTGCCCTTGTTTTTGGGCAGAGGCGTAGGCGGGCGCTGCCCTCAGCCTGCTTAGTTGGGGCCTGTTTCCGCTTCCCCTGCGCTTCCTGGCCCTGGCAGACTGCCATTCCGCCTCAGCTCCATGAGGGAGGAGGGCGCAGTAGCGGCTACTGCCGCATATGAGGGGCCTGGGGTACTACCCTGGCTCATTGAAGGTCCTTGAGTTTGGGGGCTGGTGGCACTGGCTGCTGGGCACTGCCCTACGCAGCTCTTCCTCACGACAGCCGCCACAGTTTCCGCAGGGGGAGTGGCAGGGGCGATGTCGTTGGGGGCATTAGCTTTATAGCCAGCTTCGAAATTTGAAGAGGCAACTAGTGATGAGGTCCCGCATAGTTCTGTCGCGTTGACCTCATCCGTGCCATCTGGCTGTGGATGATTTGGACATATGCGCAAATTTGCTCCATGTCCGACAGATTAGGTCAACGGCGCGTCGTGTGCTTGTAGTAGCCGGGTTGCCCGGGCTACTAGGGGAGAAGGGGAGATGAACGCGGTTTGCCCGGTTCTTTCCGCCCTTGTTTGTTTGGACGACGAGTAGATTGCTCATCGTCCGAAGAGGGAGGGTCGAGCTTGGCGAGCCCTGAGGAAGAGGCGCAGGTGGCGTTTTTATTACCTGCAATTGTGTTATTTGACTTAGTCATGTTTTTTTACTAATTTTGAGGGGGGGGGGGGAGATTAAAGAAGCAGACTGGTGTAGTGTATCCTTGTGAGTTCATTTGTTGTGTGTGTTTGTGGTATGAGCGAGAGGTGCTCGAGAGGCAGTGTCCTGGAAGCTCCCCCTCAGGCATATTGATTCTAGCCCCTTTCGCTGGTCCGTTGAGGGTCAAAGGGAGGCCCCCACATGCGCCGCAGCTGCCAGTCCGGCCACCCACCGGGACTAAGACGCATGAGGGATTTTTCGGCTGCTGCTCAGAGTCAGCCCTCGGCCACTGGTGATGTGGTGAGCGGGACACACGCTATCAGCCGCCCCAGGAACGCTCAAACCTGGTTTTTCCCCCTCCTCATTCCGAAGGCCGCACCTATATAGGGGATCACAGGTTTCCACCAGGCTCAAAGGTGTTAGTGAGCTACCTCCAGGACTGTCTTTCGCTCATTATGAGTGTTTTAAGTCAATATGTTCTGCCACGCAAGCCGTTGCAGTGTATTTTGTATCTGGAATATGTTGTGTGTGTCTGTGTCGTGAGCTTTAAGCCCCTTTAAGGCCGGATTTAACGACCACGCAGAGGATACGGCAGGAGAATTCTGTCCCCTTCCTGCGGGGGTGTGTACTGCGATCCCAGCTAAAGGTAGGGGGTTCCCAGTGTGTCATGTATGTGAATGAAGTGTAAGTTGTGTCCCTTTAGTTCGGCTTATACGAACACGCAGTGAGTACGGCAGTGGAATTCTGGACCCCAACTGCAGGGTGAGCACAGTGTGGCGACAGAGTACACCAGACGCCCAGCCACAGTTAAGCCTCGTTGGATGTAATCCTGCGGGGACCTCGTAGAGGTGAGGTTGTCTTTCAAGCTGGGCCCACCCGGCTTTCCCTTTTAGTCGGCTCATACGACACGCAGGGAATACGTCAGCGGTATTCTGGACCCCCGACTGCAGGGTGAAAAACGAGAGAGTACACGACCTGGAAATGTCTCGTGCAATAATTGAAGCATTTCACGGACTGTATGGCATGTGGCACCGTCTTGTTGAAACCACATATTGGTCACATCAATATCATCCAATTTCGGCAAAAAGAACCGTGTTATCATGTCGCGGTATCGAGCAGAAGTAACATTCACTGTTTGACCAGCCTCATTTTCAAAAAATTTATGCCTCCAGCCCAAAATGCACACCAAACTGTGACACGTTGTGGATGCATTTGTTTTTCAACAATCACATGTGGGTTTTCAGAACCCCAAAAGCGGCAATTTTGGCGATTAACAAAGCCATCAAGGTGAAAATGTGCTTCGTCGCTTAGGATGAGTTTGCTCGAAAAATCAGCATTCATTTGTTGTTGCTCAATAATCCATTTGAAATATTGCTCAACAGTGAAGACACGTTGTTCTATTGCGTAACGCTCCATTTTTACTAACCCTAAACTGTCAACTGTCGATTTATTTTTGTTTTTAGGGTTGGCAACACTGTACTGCATAAATGGCGGCAAATTCAAATCTTGCGTTAATTTTGGGACACCCTATAGTACCGAAACCGTCCTCGTTCTCCAGGAAAATCCGTCGTAATAGGATGCGTTCATCTTATAATTTATATCCTGCGAGGGGCTCCGTGCACAACGTTTCGGAATTTATTGGGGACGTTCTTATGTCGGAACCTTCATCGAGTAACCAGTTCACAGGTAGTTTATTAGAACATCAAGATGATTTTTGTTGAAAGTCTTCATGTTTGCTGTTATGGGATTATGGAAAAATTACTGCGACGAGTTAGTTGAAGAAACGACTTTGAATTTCGTACTTTTGAGAAATGCCCCTGACTATTTAATAACCGTTAGTAAGCTGCTTTTGTATATATAAGCTTACCGAACTTCCAACGCGGTTCTAGTATGTGCCAGGGATTTATGTAGAAAAACTGTGCTAAAATCGATTTTCACGCGAACGTTCGGAAATTTTACGTTATTCGTGCGGAAAGTAAAAATCAAATAAAAGATATTTTAATATGGCGTGCATGATACTTTATGATACGACAAGGTCCAATTTTTCTACCGATTATCCGAGTTTTTTCTGCTACGAAAAGCTCAGGGTGGTAAAAAAGCCAATTAAGCGAAACAGGCGTCATATAGCTTGGAACACATTGAGCCTCGAACTGTGTTTTTCGCGCATGCTTTTTGCGTCATTGCATCATTACAGCCTTAATATCCATCATCAGCTCCAGTCATCATTCTCGGCTTCTAAACAGATCAAAGAAACGCGCGTCTCAGCTTCACGTCTCGTCAAAACGGTGAGACTGTTAATTTGTATTTATTTTTCAAACTTTAAAAGTGGAAGGACCTTTTTTTGTGAATTTTAACTCTATTTGTAAAAAAGAATTAATATTATTTAGGAAGAGTTCTTTAAATTCGACATTTAAAGAAATCGCAGAAATTTAAAGCTATCGGTGCTTCAGGATATTGGGGTTTCAAGACTAAGAAAGCCCTTAACTGTGCAATAAATCAGATATTTCTAATCAATCATTGATCAGTTGATTGGTACCTCCTGGGTGCAGGGATAATACAAAGATTTAAGTCCACTTTGGCGGAGCTGTAGAACAAGAGGTACAGGTTTGAATTACAATCTTTCGAATGGTTTTCCCATTTACGAACCCCCTGACTTCTCATTGAATTCAGTACAGTTTGATGGATGCGTCTTTCTCGTGGGTCCGGGAATCGCAATTGTCCGCCGCCTCAACAATGATAGATGTAATGCGAGTGAATGGCGTTAAGAGAGAACGAAGGATTTATAAAAGAGCTTCTTTTTTTTTCTTCTTTTTGTGGCGGAAGGACGGCTTTCCGTTCGTTGCTCATCATTGTCGGAGGATCGATTCTACACTCAGCTCCCGTTACAGTCATCTTCTTCTGCCTCGAGTTGTAGCGTATTTCTTCACGAGATCGTCGCGTCGCGAACGAGATCAACAGGGATGTTTCTCGCTTTGAAATGTCGCACGGAGACAATTCTGTTATCGTCATATTTCTTCAGCCTTGAAAACTGAATCGCTAAAGAACCTCATGCATTGACGTGTAGGCCATTCATGTAATTTGCGTGTCCTACGCTATGAATGAGTGAGAAAAGGAACAAACTGGTGTAATTACTTGGAAAAATGCGGGCACGACAAACCACTAACTTTCCTACGAATTGTGGAATAATAATGTGCATTTAACTAATTATGTTTTGAGCCGAATCGATCCAAAACATTTCCATTTCCTTTACAACTCCACTATGCCACATTTTAAAAAATATCAAGGATAAACTCAGTGCATAGCAAATTTCCCAAGCATAATATCCGACTCGTTAAAAATGGAGCTGTGGACTGCTTCAAAAAATGCGACATTAAAATCTTCGATAAATTCGTGACACTACTTTTCGAAATTTGTGAAAGCGTGCATATCCAACAATGTTTTAATAAATTTCATGAGGTGTGAACTAGAGCGTATTTTAGTTCTTACAATTCACGATTTAAAGTTTGATTTTTAACATTTCACAAATTCGAGTAATCTTGAGCATACTTGAAAATGTCAAATAAGATGTACGTTTTGGCGTCTTCTCCCGATTATAACGTGATGAAACTGGGCAAAAGCTCAAGTCAAGCAGTGGAGCTTGATCCATTCTGAAGATTGCGTGTTTTACGTCAATGTACTTTTCTTCTAGCACCATTGTTAAATTCATCTATGCATTTGTTCGTGTATAAAACGCTGTTGAGTTTTTATAGCGCGTAAAACTCCAAATTTATAAAAGGCAACACTCGTGATCGCTTTGTCACCAATGATACGCGTCATCACTTAATTTCCACTCCGAGAATTCATTTGTTCGCTCCTTTCGTCTAGTGATGGACATTTAAAAAACATCGATGTTTTTTTTCGATGGAATGCATCGGATTGTTGCATCGATATTTTTTGATACATCGATGTTTTCTATACATCGATTGTTGTTTTATAAGTTAAATATGTATGTGGTTTAGAAATAAAAAACAAGCATCTATTAAAATAACTTTATTACCTTTACTTTTTTTAACATATATCCCGATAATTTTTATCTATACTGTGTAAAAACCTAATTTTACCCAAAACAATCTCTCTGATGGCACTGATGTGCCCACCATTGTTAGATATTTAAAGGCAATTTTATGCAATGTTGGAAGCTGTATTTTGTAATCCTTCCAAATTTATTATGATATTAATATTACAAATAACGTGTAGTTCAGTTTACTACTTTGATTTATAAATATTATTGCTAACACGACACAGCAAATTTTAAAATGAATTCTGAATCGAGCTGAGTAGGTATCTAATTCATACAAAAATTAAAATAATATGCTTTTTGAAGCCAGAGACTGCAGCTAACTGTAAGTAAGAGGGAGATGGCGGGTCAATTCAGTCGGCCATTTGCATTTATATTTTTCATGGGTTGGTTGCACTGACCTCTTTAATATTGGCGGCCTTTTTAACTAGTGATACCACTTTTTTTGACGAAACACCTTGTCACACAAATTGAAGAAGACAAAAAAATAGTTATTAACCGTAGAGAGATTGGAGGGTTTGATTTTTTTATGCTTCGATCTATACTCGATGTTTAAAACTTAACAATACTTCGGTTTGATTCGATGCATCGTTACTATACATTGAGTATTTTAAAAACATCGATGTATATCGTCCACTCCTAGTTTTGTCCATTTCATCAATTCGCCGTAGAAGAGACTACTACGCTGAAAGAAGGCTTGTTTGTTTCGATTCGTTTTCAGGTAGTCTATCAAACCTGCCTTCTTTGGTTGGCACGCTTATAAGCGTAATGCAAAAAAATGAGTAATGTTATCATTTTCACACAGAGCACAGAAAAAAGCTCGAAAAACTGCTATATTCATCGGGGTTTTAATGAAGACACAACAGTACGGATGATACTCTTATGCGTGGGCTAGTGGCTATAGCATTTAAAAATTACGATTGCCGATACGATTGAAGTTTAATAGTAGTTAAAAGATAGTCGAGAGAGAACTTGGAATTTAAATAGCGTTATATTTTTTCTCTGGTATGGATTCTTGAGAGTCAGTCAGGATGAAATGAAGTGTGATGAACAGATTCGACTAGTGGAATCTTTTGTTTACTATTAAGGTCTATCTCTGAATGTCATTTTTTAAAGCAGCCTTTAGCTATTTCCCGATTCCTGATGCGGCTTAATGAATTAAACGAAACATCGGCCTAGAGAAGCTTTTCATTTTATCCTGAATGACTCTCTAGAACCCACACCAGAGTTAACTTCTACAGTCAAGAACGACCCCACATCGCAGTTATATTTTTGACCCGTTTTTTATCGTTCGGCCCTATAAATTCCGGAACTTACGAGTGCGTATGAACTAAGCAAACGATGGAGTGAATCAGTAGCTGTATTTTACATCGGGCTTCCGGCTGATTCCTCGGTGATTCTCGAAAAATGTACTCGTCAAGTAGATTGACCGCCTAAGACGCTGTTTTCTTCGGTAAAACGAAGTCGTCGACCTACGGCGGAATGAAAAGTGGACGTACTAATGAGAATAGCCCAACAGTTATGAAGGTAATCGAAACTCGGAGTAACGTCTCTTTTCAATCACGATCCAACTTCATGCCTGGATAGGTTCAAACTACCATAACAACCATGAAATGCCTACTTCCCCAATCCGGAGAGCAGAGGAAAAACTGACGCAACGAAGCGACGGAGGGGCCTTCCTCATCTCTCGAGTTATGAACATCCCTTGTGTAGCCAAAAGTAATAAACTGCAATTAAAAACGTGTGCGATCTCTCTGCTATCCCAACTCCAAACATTTATCCTCTTGACGAATGATCTAAGACTCAACTCGACGGTAATTGATGGGAGAGTCGAGGGAACTTTTCTAAGAATTTTGTGATCACAGCTCTGGAATTAAAGGTAAAAAAAGATTTAGGTTGAAGTTTGAAATTTTGGAGGTTGCTCGTGATTATCTCATTACCATTATTCAACTTATATCGTATAGGAGCTTATTGAACCACCATTCTGATTTTTTTTTCGAAAAGGAGAAACTACACCAAAATCGCTTTTCGTCGCTATTTTTGATAACTTATTATGCTACTCTCGTAATTGTCTTAAGCATCACAATTTTGTGTTATCGTTGGGTCGTTTGAACCTTCCCACAAAAAAATTAACACGAAATCGCTAAACCCACTTGTGGGGGAAGAAAAATTTGATGCTTTGATTACTATAAATATAGTTTGGGAAAGATTTTTTACTGTGCTCGTTTTGATCTGCAAGCTAGGTTATACGGTTTATCAGTTGTCTTCTTGTAAATCAATCGTATTCTCAGACACACATTATTTTCTCAAAGTCTTTTTCAGATGCAAAAGACCTGAAGAAGTCAACAAATTACACCGCTTTCTTTCTTACTCCGTATATTCCTGAGGGTGGCAGTATAATAAACACAATTAAATAAAACAGGATCAACCGACGAAATTGAGCAGTTCACATAACCGTGTGTTTTGCGTGTTCTCTCGTAGTACAACTCTCAACAGAGTACACCTACACGCTTTTTATTGAATAAAGAGCTGTGAAAAGCTGTGGGATGAGTCCCAAAATAAATTCTGAAAGTTAAATACTTCGTCGTTTCGTTCGATAATTATTTTCAGCACACGACGCTCTGCGATAATACTATTTATCATTCCACACCTAGTTCCTAGTTACTGCGATGTCAATAAAATACCATTTCGTTATCCGTAGTTGATATTGTTCGAAATAGGTTGGATTTGCTGGTAGAGAATGCACGTGGGAAGTGGTGATGCGTCGCACCTGGTGAATTTTGAAAACCTTATTCACTAAAGATTTACACTTTTCGCCGTAGCGTGCAGAAATATTGATATAAATAACACTCAGTAAACATTTTTGAACAGCAATTCGATCCCAAACATGACATAAGGATGTTTTCTCAGTTTTTGGTGGAGGTTAGCCGAAATCATTTGGCCACGAGGTCTACAGTCGTCAACGATGCCTCACCACTTCGTCATGTTCACAGATGTGGAAAGTTAGAACGGAATAGGGTTGTGCTTCTTCGAAGCGTCTGTTTAAAAAGATTTTGAGAGAACTGTGAGAGAGTAGGAGCTTCGCGGCACCAATGAATCCCCCCACGTTGTTATCGCAGGAAAGGCCGAGTTCCTCCTTTGCCTCCGCCTTAGCTTTCGGTCAGCCCCTAAAACCGTTCATCTAATCGAACCGAGCGGAAATAGATTCAAAAAGAATTGGAAAGCCTTCAATTAAATGGCGTCTCTAAGACGAAGCAACTGGAACTTGGTCGAACTGCTCGGGGTGACAGGATTTTCAACCAACGGCCCAGAGATGAGGTCAAGAGGTTTCCGTATCGCATTTACGACGATCAGTTAAAGAAATTCAAAGACTCGCTTGACAAGAGTCCGGTTTTGGGCCCGCGGACAATTGACCTAGTCCTTTAAATCGCAAAAAAGCGTCTGGCCCGGACAATGAAAGACCCCCACTCTTTCGAAAAAAAAAGGGCCTCTAAAGTAGGTCCGGGGTGTTTTGGGGACTCAGGCTTAATAGCGAAGGATGAACTCCACTCCCAGCTTCTTCTTATCGTACAAAACGGCGGTGAAAAGAGTTATTTATGCCAGTGCCTATTCTTCTCACAAAAATATTGACTGTGAGGCATCACCACCTACCTCGTTCCTACGCATATAATTGGACTACATTAACAACTCCGCTACTAAATATACAACTGTATTGCGTCTACTAGCACAAGAGGTAGGTGCCATAACTTTTAGAATGATTTGATCGGAGAAGCTTCGAAAGCGATGTGCCGACTTAAAAAGAGGGTTATTTCCGAAAGAATTCGTAGCCGGAAAATGGAGCTTTCCTATTTAGATCTGTTTTTTAGCTTATCGTTACCTACAGAGAGTTGGTAGCTGTTGACTGAATACACCTTTTACCTTTGTAAAATGGTACTTGTTCCCCGTAGGGACACAAAACGTGATTTGTAAATGTACAAATTTGTGATTTCGAATTAAAAAACTTCGAAAGATGGTTACGAATGGAGTGATAATCGACTCAAAAGTATCGGAAAATCGAGTCAAAGATGTGAAATCGTTTAAACTGGTTGAAAAATAGCGTAGGTTTTGGGAAATTCATTTAAAAAATGTGGTAAAAGTTGTTTTGAAAATAGCCATTTCCTCTCAAAAAAGAGTCCTTTTTCGTCCCCATGTTGTTTATGAAAACGATCCCTTTGATTACTTTGATTATTGAGGACTTATCAGGAACTCGTTTAGAATTTCGGGGTGCGCTCTTGGTAAGATTGTAAAATTGGAAGTGAACCTGCAGCCTCAACCATTGATCTTCACTGCTATTGCTAAGAATACGACTCTAAAGCGACTTTGAGCATCATTCCAAATAATTGTAAATATAGCTGTGAGGGGTTTAAAGGTGTTTTCCCCTCACTCATCCTGCTCAGTTTTGAAAATTCTGTATGTGTGGAGGGAACTGTATGGATCAGATGACCAGTTTTTAGAACGCCACTTCGAAGCCTTTCAATATTAGAGGAGCTTTCGCACAGAATTAATTCAGGAAGGGCCAACCTGAGATGAGAGCACATCAAATACAAAACCATTTCCGACAATTCTAAACCCAAATCTATTAACTCTGTGACATGAAATCTGACAGAAACAGTTTCGGCGTTTGTGCTACGAAAAACCATAGGACCGTCCTAGCTGCAGGGAACAAAACTGTTCAGAATCGAAGGCTCATGGACGGTTACTGAAGGAAGGTTAGGCCGGTTTCTGCTCCCGTTTTTGGATTTGTCCTGGCACGTGTTCCTGTCGAAATTCCGTTCTTCTTCGTCTGTTCCCTGCCCCCTTCCCGCGTGAAAACGTTCCTGCGTCGGTTCGAACGAAGAGGAAGAAAACTTGAACGTCACTTCAAGTCTGTGGCTCTTGTTTCATTTTTTTTTTCTTTTGGCATGCCATAAGTAGAAGAGGGCGCTTAATTTCTAATTCCATTTCTTGTTTTTATCAGTAAAAAAAAATTATTTTTTTTTTGGTTGAGTAGAAAGCTCCATTTTTTTTTAATACATAGTTCCCGAATAAATGTGTCTCACTTGTTTTTTTTGCTTCTCCTTCCCCTAAATGAATTCATCCCCACTAGAATTTATTTTATTATTTTCCCTTTTCCTTATTTATTTTTCGTTACAACCCCCCATAGGCGTACGTCTGCGAGCGACACAATCGTGTAAACAATCCCAGGCCTCATTTGATGATTGGGCTTGGCTTTTATTCGCTCTAACTGTTCAATAAGCCTCAAGAATTTCAAAATTTATCTCTTGATGATTTAACTGGATGGAGTAAATACAGTAAAACCATGCTTAGTCACAATTCACAACCTGCCAGAATGATTTTGTACTTTTCGTTTTTTGAGATTTAGGTCTAATTTCATTACCTACGGGGAGAGTTGTGTCTGTTTAGAGGGGGTTTGGTTCAATTTCCAGTGCCAAACCAGACATAATGGGAGGTGAAGTTATAATTGTTTTAGTCGACCGAAGTTCATGATGGTGTTCTCTTGTTAGACAGTTAAGTATGGCAATAGGTGTGTGGTTAATAATAGCAGATAAAAACATACGTATTTCAATTCTATTATTGACCAAGAGTTGAGTAGAATAGAAATAGCGAATGATTAGAGAGTTCAGGGCAATCAACTTTAGAAGAACGTACCGACTGACACTCTCATTCCCACATTCACTTGCCCCTCAACTTGGTGATAGCGGCAGATCGGCTAATGGGACGTTCCTGCAATGCACGTTTTACAAGTCCTTAACGATTATTCCTGTAGTTTACATAGTCTTACAGGGGCGAGAGTCTGTTATAAATGTGATTTCTCAGCCATTTATCTTTGGCACCAAGTCCGCCTGTCAACGTGGAAACAGCCACTCGTTCTTCGATTGAGAAAATTGTTATCCGAATAGGGCTCAGTAGTAGCGGTAATAACCACTCTTCTTCTCGTTCTTGCCTTTCTAAAAACCGTTACATGCGACGCGCACCGTGCAGTTGCGAAGCTCTTAATTGATCGGTAAGATAAAAGTGTAATTAGAGCAAGTAAATTTCAAGTTATCGCCGACAGCTCGTCCGCGCAATTCACAAGCGTTCGTTGACTTAAACATGCTCGGAAATATTCGGCTAAACGGCTGTTACAGCTGCAGGCCTCGTTAGTATTGATAGCGATGGTGGTACCGGCAGAGAAGATAGGGCGTGTTGTTCTCCTAATGAATGTGGGTCAAGCGCTCAGAGGGCTTTACCCTACGCGGAAATACGCGTATCGTCGCTTGTGAACGTAGGAAAGGAAAATACTACTGGGAGACGTACTCTGCTGCGCATGTCCATGAAACGCTCCATCCAGAGACATCGCTAACACAACGGAATGTGACTGGCGCGTGATCTTTCCGTTCACATTGATAAAAATCCTTAAATTATACGCAACAGTTTACAATAATTAGTCGAGAACCACGCAAAGGCTCAAGAGCTTCGCTTTTTCATGGGGTTTTTGATTGATCTGATCACTAGCATTTCTGAATCGGTCCAAGCAAATTGTCAACGAGCCTTGGAATTACTTCCGTTCGTCATACCACTGCAGCCTTTAATGACTCCAAAGTTCATAATCTAGTCATGCTTCGCGTTCGAATGGCCAGCATTTCGATATTCAGTTCGGAAGAGCTCGCACCACTGAAATCACCAAAGAACCTGAGAATAGAGAGAAATTAGATGCACTAGTCCCTTTCAAGTCTAGATCTTAGACTGCTAGATGCAAGTCCGTGGATGCCAAGGCTGCACAAAGACGACCCAATCCTGAAATGAATGCTAGTTGAGTAGAAGAATTTAGTGCTTGTCGCCTCTGGCTCAAACCAGCTGTCTGGTGGTCTAACTGAACGATTACTCCACGACTAAAGTACCTTTCCAAGTCTTCGAATTCATGCTAGCAAATTAATTCCCATTAATTATCCCGTGGAATAATTTATTTCCCATCGGTATGTTGATGTATGAAAGAATATCGCAGCTCAAGGAGACGGCGACACGTGTATGTAAATATAACGCCTGAGGATAAGCTTGACTCTCTAATCAAAGGTTTCAAACAGCCTCCTAAAACCGGTCACATTTACCTGTCCAGCTCTCCCAACAGCCACCTAAGAAATCCACGCAAAATTCAAAATGGTACGAGGCGAGTACGAGGAGATGATAATTTAAACCACAATCAGTGAGAAGGCAGAGGTAATTGGTTCTAACAGAATGTTAACATCTATTTCCCGATCACAGTACCCCCCCAAACGCGTTATGAAATAACAGTGGGCAGCGCTAAGGGAGACATTTTTTGCTAAAACGGAAAATTGAGGCGAAGAAGAAACGCCTTTTTGAGAAAAATGGTACACATTTAATATTTCTAACTAGTTTTTGGGCAAAGTTCCAAAATATTCAACTCGATATCTCTCCAACTTGTACTCGAATTCACAAATACTGTACAGTCCCATAATTTTACTGGATTCCCATTCAAACTTTGGAGGAATTCTTTCCAACCTAAGATGCCCAACATAATTCATTAAAAGCCTCCACCGCTTTGTTCTATTTCCCAAGAACTTCAGAATGTTTCGGGATAGGCCTAGGATTGTTTTTAGACAAATTCCGACAGGCTATTAACTATGCTACAAACTTATTACTCAAGTTTATTGAAACTTTCACGGTTTTCAGACTAAACTCTCTCAAGTTTGACAATTTTTGATGAGGGTTAAACAACTTTCATCATCATTCGACCTTCCCGCCTTAATACTTTTTTCTCTCCGTCAATTATCTAAGATATTTATTGAATTGCTCACTATTTCACTATTTTTGTACGATTTCCCAACAATTTTTACTTCTGTTTTCGACAGCTTTCGTTCAAAATCAGTTTGATCCTAATATTTCCCTCGACATTCCGCAATTTATACTAGAGCTCCACAGTAATTATAACGATTTCCTATCGACACTGACTACTTTCCCCCAACCTAATACCAAATGGTTATTTACTGATTACTCCATCTTGTCACTCATCAATCATGGCAAAAAAATTGCGTGTCCATGATAATTTTTTCTTTTTTTTTTTTCACAACCTTCAAGTTTGATGAATTTATATGTAATACATCTATCTAGTGGGACGCACTTTATAACTTTCGTCGTTTACACAAAATATCTGTACGCTATATAAACACGTAACTTCGTTCTCTGCATTTCTTCAGATACGAAATTTTGTCAAACAAACAATTTTTGAGATAACTCATCGTCGATCAGAGAATTTCATTTTATGTTGCCTTATCGCTCAACGGTTTTTTTGGAAAAACGTTTGCTCGGAACAAAACGTAGTTGTAAGATATGTATTTTGGTAGGGGGAAATTCGAGGACGTGGGAATGGACGCATTTTTGGTTCGTTCTAGTTTGTTTTTCGTTTTTATCTCTTATTATTTTGCGAAGAAATACATATAGGTGACTCTATATATAAGGACTACAAAGGAAAGAAATAATGTGACGCATAACACAATTTTCTCCAGCTCCACGTGTATTCGGCAATTTTTATTCCTCTGCCTTCAAATTGTATAAACTTTTTAGCCTAACGTTCTCAGAAGAACCGGTAGCGGTTAAGGTCACAAAATTTATTGAGTCGCTCCTAGTTATGCCACGACCATTACTGAACGATTTGTGCGTAATCGATTTATGTGGCTGGCTACCTGATTTTTCTTAAAAGGATCGTGTCTAAAAGTTTGGAGTTATCAAGTAAGAACCGTGGGAAATGGTAATAAGTGATATGGAGGTGGTTTGGAATGCCATGGTTGGAATGCTGGTATCATATAAGCATGATATATAAGGCACAAACTGACCTAGAATCGATTTTCATGGAAACCTTTGGTAATTTAAGGCTCTTGGATGGGCTACTGAAAGCCTTGTCCTGATGAAGAGGGACTAGTTCTAATATGTCGCTGTAGAAATTGTTACTAAACACTATTAAAAAACAGATACGGCTTGTATGATGGAAAAACAAAATATAATCGAAGAGAAAAGAATCAAAATAAACACTTCAATCTTCTGACAGAACATATAAATTAATAAAATAAAACAGAGCTTTGGAAACAGTTGGTTGGTTAACTTCACTTCTTCCACCCACGGGTAACTCACAGCAGGTAAAATTTTTCTAAGCTTGCAGATGAGGTTGGTGTTGAAGAAAGCGGAAATAAAGGATGTCGATGGCTAAAATTGGTAGTAGGTGTAGTGATGATAGATACGATGATGGTAAAAAAAGGAAAGTTTCTCCTCTGGATGGTTTTTGTCGGTAGCGGGTGAGTCTACAGAATCGATGACACTAAGAACTACATCCCGTCACGAATCGTTCAATAATAATAATAAAAGAAAAACTTATAAACAAAACATTTGCTTGCTCTTGTGAAATTAAAAATAAAATGCTTCCTTCTTCCCAATGCTTTCCTAATTCGCCACCTGGTCCCGTCCGAAATGTGAACAGCCACACCAGCTCTTGTCATTAAAAAAACGTTTTAAACAGACTAAAGGACATTTTGTGGAACTCCTCCTGAACGCTTGATTTTGTTTCGAATTTGACGAAGTTTCAATAATCCTCCAAATTAAAGAACTAGGGGCTAAAATCTTACGCTCGTTCTTTCTCAATCAAGCTATGGTGGAAAATATAGGAACAACGTGTGATCACAATTGAGAAGTAAATACGGTTATTTCCGGCTCAGTCAACGAAATGTGACCGCAACACGAATGTCGAACGTTCGATGAAAATTGCACGCTAAACTTTGCGTGATGCCTTCTCACGCCGAAAGCACAACCAATCACTATCCTGGAAAAGACTAGAAGAGACCCCTCCAGCTTCCATTCTGGAAACGCACATGAGATAATAAGAAGCTGGAGAGCTTGTTACGCCCCTCAAGCCACCGCCTGCCCGGAGCTATACTTAAGCTGGCCAAGTTAATAACGGCGGGCCGGAGAGCGTGGTTACTCTTCAGATTCCGAAGCGTTATCGTCCTTGACTCTGAAGATTCACATCTCCCAAGGCCATTTTCTCTTCCAACATTTCGAATCTCCAGTTCGCAATCTCATCGGCTGCTTGAATTACCGTTACCTAATTTTTTGTTACTCCCTCCTCCCCCCACACACCCCCTCCAATATTATTTATTACCTTCTCGTTTCCTTTATCGAAATGGAAGGCCCTTGATTAAAACCAACATCTTGTTTATTATGTTGCCGAACACGACCTGTTTTACGGAGGTAGAAAAACATTGTACCGTTAATGTTTGCGGATCTCAACTTTAGATTGTTCCTGCTGTCTTTCGATTCTTTTTAAGTTCTGTATTATATTTTTTCAGACTCCACGCTCAAATAAATCAACTCTCATCTTCAATCTTCAAGTCAAAACGCTATGGAACTTTTAAGTGTTAAAACAACACTGTTACGGCTTAGAGACATTAGTGCGTGCAGTCCAGCAGTTAATTGACTCAGAACAAGGAACTATACATACAAGTATCGAGCTAAAGGTCAACGATGAAACTATATATCGTTTCGCGCCGTCAATAAATTGTTTAATTCTGTGAGTTACTTAATGGAGGTTTTTCGCGTATCAACATCAACTACAGGATATCCATAATTTGCGTGATCAACTAAAACTTCGTTTTGACTAAGAAACCTTTTTTTCTATTTACTGACTCCAGAGACTATAGAAAATGATTATGACGTCCGTGAGCTCTGCGCTCCTAATGAGAATTGTTTTGTTTTCGCCTAATTAGCCTCGGAACACGAAATTCACAAATAATCTTCATCGTTTAAATGTTGAGAAAAATACACACACAAAATTACGAAAATCCAAAAGCTATCGATACGGAAGTGGTCTGATTTAATTTTCAAAAATAAAATAAGCGCTATAAATAAGTTACTCAAAATACTGTGCATGCCCAAATACTTCATGAATTTCTGTAATTTATAAAATCACATTAGAGCTCGTCGAATTATCAAATTTTGCTGGTTAACAAACTCAAAGTGACAAAACTCAGTTTTGTGCCAATTTTGAACCCCTGATACGTTCATTGAAAGTTATCGGGAGTAACGACGGAAAATTTAGGATTCGTTACGGAATGCAGTTTTCGAAAATTCAAACCTTACATGTTTTGGGGTTGCTTAGTATTGTACGAATATTCGCTAAAATGACGTAAATAGCTTTGTTGATAAGGGAATTGGTTTAGAGTGTTTGAAGTGCCGCAGAAGATTTTTTTTCACTGTGAGTTTTCCAGCATAATGTTCACTTCCTCGTCGCGTGAGTTAACGATTACTGGGAGTGAAATTGCTAGAAATTATACCACTATGCTGTCTTAGTTCATTGTATAAAATACGTACGAAAATTCATGATGGACACTGTTCGGCAGGTCGAATTAGCTGGGTCTTTGACCTCCAAAATGTCCACACTACCCCTAATAGCCATTGTTTCTCCGAACACCTCAAGCCCTTTTGTTACCTATGGAAAGTCCACCTCTTCAATTATTTCCGATTGACAACGGATTTCCCCCGTCTTCTGGACTTTCCCAAATTTCCTTTTCCCTCCCCTCAATTTACTCTCCTCTCCACAACAGACAGCTCCTCCCAAACTCATTCACTTACGAGTTCGCCCATTTCTCCCAATACACATTCATCTAAAAGTTCTCGCGATACAGTCGTTTCCAGGTTCTCCCAACTATTCATCTCTCAGCTCGCATTACTCACAACTCAACTCTATATATCTCTCTCTCTACTAAGTGTCTCACAACCAGTGCACATGTATTGAGTGTCCCTTGTTCGCGCTTATATACTCATGCGCTATTCTGTCGAGTGTAATACAGTCCTCACTATGGTATTCCCGAAGACGTAGAACATACGCTGTATAATGCATGGAATATTTTGACATTGAATGGTCAAGTCGTGAGTACAACGTACCATCAAGCATATTGCGTGTTGCACGTAACATTTTAATGTACAGCAACCAGAACAAGCATTTCGTCGTTTGACATCCAACTACATGTGAGCCTATTTGTTTGACGAAATGAGTCAAATTGAAAGTGTTCGATACGAAAGAATTGGATTTATTTAGTCAGTCGTTCAAATGATTCGTTGATGGAATATTCTTAGGAAACTAATTCATCTTGCCTTTCAGTTGGGGGTTATCTCCTTCAATACGAACGATGCCACATAGTTTGCATATATTTAGTTTCATTTCTAAAAAGCCCAATCAAATTGTCGAAAACATTCATTTTAAAGCTGTTGGCAAACTTCTACCACACAACCGTGATTTAAGGCAGGGAGAAATTTGATACATGCAGCCCTGAAATCTGAGTAAACTACGTATTCCCCTATTGCTCTCAAGTCAGTCTGGTTTCGACAGCAAAAGCTGTTCAGAAGCTCAACCACTGATTAGCTAAACCCTGGTCAGTCACTGGAAAATGTTTAATTAAGCCCTTCCTTTTTCCCTAATCACACGCTTGTTCTTGCTACAGTTGCCTAACCAGTCCACTCCCAACAGAAACTCTTTTTCATTTAGTTTTCGCTTCTTCAAGGAAGGTATACTTCGAAGTCGAGGTACAGCTTCCTATTGTATCGCATTCCAAAAGAACCCGTGTCTCGCATATACCAACAAAAAAAACTGACGGCCGTTTTGAACTGTACTCCTTAGGACTGAACACAAAAGCTGTTTATAGCCGGAACTTTAAAATTCAAGTTTCTGGGTTGGATGGAGAGAACTGAGAGCTACTTTTCATTGTTCACTAAAGAACGATCGAGCTAATGGAGTTCTCTTTTCTTCCTTCTGACGCCAGCCAATGTAAGGGCTTTGCCAACGAAGTTCGCCGCCAAGTTCTTCGGTATTCAAATGACCCCTCCTGCACGGAACAAAATCCTCCGCCGACCTCCCATCCCTCCTTGAGCCAAAGGGATTGTCTTATCGGCAAGAACAACCATTACCATATGTGAAGTGTAGAGAGGGGTTCACGAACTCCCTTCGGGAACCCTTTTGTCTGAATCTTCCGCTTTAACAGCCACCTACTTCACGGCCCTTTTGTACGTGCTTTGCTCCGTAAAAAGATTACTTGGAGCTGATCCATTGCCAACATCACGCTTCCCCTTAGAAGTCACAATACGTGCAAAAACTGAAGGCGTTGCTCGAAACGGAACAAAACAGAAATATTCTATTGATGAGTTTTCGAGACTCCTTTTACTTTTTTATTCGCGCAGCCTGTACCACTGAACGTCTTAGAAACGGCACCTGCCCGACGAGGAATCGTTGATGATCTTTGACTTAACGCCAATGAATTTCCTTCTTCCTAACGAATAATGAAACTCGTTTAGACGTGCCACGTTTCAAAGATGGACTTCGCTATTCAGCATCGTTTGTAACATCTTCCGTAGTGTCTTGAAAACGAAATGGACATTCACTTTAGTAGCGATTTGCTTTGTATATGGTAAACGTTGTCTTCTTTCAACTCTTTGGGATAGTAAATAAGGTGAAGGCTACAGCTATTTATTAGTCTCTACTGTTGAGGTTGTGGCAGCTTGAGAGAAAGACAAATCATCCTAACTGTGCCTTCAGCTTCCATTAGGTTGTAGTAATGTGAGCCCTCACTCTTACAAACTCCCTTAACTAAGTATGCGATTGAATTTCTCGTTCCAATTTTCCATCTGTTCAATGAAATGTGTGTTTGGCACGTACCGAATTAGTTGGGTCTTAAGTTCTGAATCCCCGCCCTTGCCCCTCCCTAATGGGAAGCCCTTGTTTCGGACTTTCCCCGCACGTCCTGATATTTCTGACGCCTGAAGCCCTTTGTTCGTAGGTGCGAGGAAGTCCAGCCGGCCTCTCAGTTATTATGAAGCGGTCGGTTTTCCCCTTTTTCTGGACTTTCCAATGTATCCTCTTCCCCTTCCCCACCCCTCAATTTATTTCCGCAACACACAGTTGTTCCGAGACTCTCAGCTCTCGCGATAGACACTCGTCTTTCATTCCTCTTTATAGTCTCATCTCTCTCCCTCTCCCCACTAAGTTGCCCTTGCAACCAGTTCACGTGTATTCAGAGCCTCCTTGTTCAGGTTCAAATACTCACACTCAAACTGATATCACTTCTGTCACACACACATCTCACTCTCTGTTCTGTGTAATACAGACGAACTACCAAAAGTATCATTGATTAGAGCTGTTAACTGTGTTTATGCCCCGTTTTTTAACTCATTAATCCGAGCAATTAAATTTTTATTTTACTAACAAGGAAGCACATTTTTCCCATCGCATTAATTCAAGTGCGTCTATATTTTTACGTAACTTCAATCACTCAGATATCCCTAAAATATTATTGATACTGTTTTGTTAGGTACGTTTGTGTTCATTCATTTCACACGTATTTTTTGCACACTCCGCTCACACTTTGCTCGAAAATGATTTTCAAAACAAGAAGTTTGCCTCACGTCACACGCCGCATTCTTGTTTTCTAGTGGACGTCGATATGGTCGCGATGTGGTACGAATCAGTGCTCAAAAGCGAATGAACTAGAGGTCACTAAACCCGCTGACTCATTTTCGCTCAGAGCCGTTGCTTTCATTGGTTGCACGAAGAGTTGAGCCTAAAATAGATTGCACTTTCTTCTCATTATTGTTGTGTAATAACTTATTTCGTCTCTTTGAGAGAGGTGAGGGATGAAGTGGCGAAGGTTCATATCATGCGGTGTGCTTGTGAAGAAATTATCTATTAAAGTAGAGCGTATTGAGACCAGTGGTTCAATACGTTTTAGTGGAGCCGTCAACTTGTAATTGTTGAGTTAGATGAAAGTGTGCAGTTTCTGCCTGCAGCACTTTGTGTGATTTGACGCATCTAATGTTTAATTCGGACAGATGATTTTAATTTCCTACGACTCCTCGGCCGTGCCTATCTGTCTGTAGTTAACATCATGGAAGAACAGATGAACCGACTGGTCTCGTGCTCTCATAGCTTCGTTCTCTTTGTACACTTTCAGTTTAAATACGGCAGTGAAGTCGTGGCTCATGATGTCAAGGAGTGGGGTTTTCGCATGTGCATCACATTTGTGGATTCAAGCTTCATAGTTTAACTATGTTCGGCAGTGGTTTCTTGTATTTAGCTTTGAGCCAAAAAGTGAACGAATAGTTTGCTTCGTTTGGTTCTAATTAGGTATTCATTAAAATCGTTCATGGAACTCAGCAAATCAGTACTTGACGTGTGACTGGTATAATTTTGTGGATGGCTATTGGTGGATTTTAGGCCATCTTGAGGTGCTCTGTATGATGGGTTGGTTTGGGATGTTGCAGAAGAATGAGATGAGTTTGAAAGTTGCGCAACATGGTCTTCAGGTGGCATCTCAAAATACTACCCAACTTCGCCTCAGTTGACGAAGACAGAGTTAGCGTTGTTGTAGCGCTCCACTTCTCTCGGCCTTCCCACGAGTTTACTCTAAAATCGCAGTCGCTCCCCTCACTCGCTCCGTCTGCCCCCTTCAGCGAATAGTCCTCTAATAGTCCAGTATGAAGGAGCAACAAAAGGGCCATCATGAAGTCATCGTTTAGGCCACGTAACGAGAACTTGTTGGAGAAAGTCGTAAACAGTAAACTGCCATGCACAATATTGCTCTCAAGCCTTAAAACTCCCCTGGTCACGATCGGTATAGGTTTGTTTTCCGAGTGCTCTCGAGTTGTGAGACCAGCCAAACCACCGTTTCACCGTCTTGGCGAAGGTACATTTCTAGACGAGTTTTACGAGCTCGCTCCGAGGGATAACAGAGCTGTTGCTGCTAAATGTCAGACAAAAAGGGACGGGGGAGGGGCACCCATAGGAATCGAGATGAGGGGCTCTATAGTTGCCTAATTCTACTGCAACTAGAATTAACGGGCAAACCCCAAACGATAGTTTGCTATTGTTCCTCGACCTGAGTTCAGGAATTTATCTTCACCTGGGACATTACCTAAGGACAGGAAGCGTAAATTTTCGAACGAACCGCTGACATATTTGCATTACTCAAACAGGAACTGAGTACGTTCAGCTTACTTATTAACATGCATACCTCAACTCTATCGTGATCATCCTAGAACCTACAGAAATCGAATATTCGTTCTCTTACTATATTTACCGTGAAATTACTCAAGACCTATCCAAAAAGCACCCAACTAATCAAAAATTTGGAAAGTAGTGCATCATTGTTTCAATTTTCAGTCTTCACTTCTTTCCTAAACTAAAGTGCAACTTCCACAAACATTAGTTTCGAAGCAAATTCACTACTAAAACTAAATAATGGACTAATAGGAAATCAGTTAAGAGGCGTCTAAACTTCAATAGTTGAAAGTAAAAGCCGATTTTCAGGATTTTTTTGACACATTAAACTACGTCTTGTTTCCACCGGAAGAAAAGTGAGTCCTTCGGTTACACTCCACTTGGCAAGTCGGGCTTTTTGAGCGAAATTGACCGCATCCCTTCGGCAACAAACGAATTCGTTAGGAACCGTAACGCGATAACCGAACGATAAACTGAACGTTCCAGATTTTGAGGAATCGAACCGATTTGAGGAAGGCCAAGAAAATCAAGAAGGACCTCCCGAAGTTAGTTGATACAACCGGACGCTCAACGAGCCGTGAAAATTGTCGAAATGAAACGGAGCCAAGTTTTGTTTTAATATTCGCATTAAAACGCCAGGCGGGACGCCTCCCTCCACTTGCAAATGGCCGTGGAATAAATAAGCGTCGTGACGGAATTGACACCTACCATAATTTGTGATTGTGTTGCCAGTTTTTTAAGAGCAATCAACATATTAAAATCCCACGACACGTCACGTAAATCTGACGAAGAACGATTAGATGTTAATTAAATCAAAACACGAGTAGGTGAGTGCAGCCCCACTTTTCGGGGAACGGGAACTGTATATCTCGTTAATTGATTACTAAATTGGGGGGTTACTAAAAATAAAAAAAATAAAAAAAGGTTTAAGTGGCATTTTCAAGAATGATGCGACCACTTGAACGATACTAATTGGACTATACCCTGGTTCTGGGTTATCTTCCCAGGAGCATGCCCATGCTACCAGGCGTGACCACGGGTTGTGGATAGTGGAACGGCCACGGCATTGTCCCCAGTGGCATGTCTGCGGCCAGCTGTGAATAAGGACAGCATGCTGACTGAATAAGCAGTCGCGAACAATGGGCAAAACCCAAGAGATCGCAGAAGAGATCCTGAACAAAGAACTCAAGGGCAAGCGGATCTACATTTTCTCAGACAGCCAGGCCGCCTTAAAGGTCATCGCAGCCTATAGTTTTTGGTCTAAGCTGGCATGGGAATGCCTCCATGCGCTCAAGCAGCTCAGCGCCCGTAACAGGCGCTCCCTCATTTGGGTGCCGGCTCACAGGGGGCATGAGGACAATGCAAAGGCTGACCGCCTTCCGAAAAGGGGTACACAATCCCTACCCACCAGGCCTGAACCACACGTAGGTATGACGAAAACCGTTTGGTTGCTCGATGGGAGATACAGGAAAATGGCGCCCATTGGCATCGCCAGCCACAACTAAGACAGGCGAAAAGGCTTGTCACGCCTTCCTGTCAAAGGGCGAAGGCAATGCTGACACTCTCTAGACAAGATCTGAGAGTACTGATAAGCTTCCTCACTGGGCACTGCCCACTCAGATATCACCTCAACAAGATGGGCATCTTAGAGGCGGTGGAATGCAGACTCTGCGGTGAGGAGGACGAGACAGCAGAGCATATCCTGTGTAAGTGCCCTGCCTTGGCAGCAAAACGCTTTGAATACTTCGGTCAGGGGACCACTGAACCCCAAATCATGGTGGAATCTGCGGTGAAGGACATACTCAGCTTCCTAAGGGGGGCTGGTATGTACGACGCCTTCTACTAAGAAAGGGCCGTCACAATAGGCCCATATGCGGCCGCAGTGACAAAGGGACTTGTCCCACACGCCCTCGGGTCAAAAAAAAAATGGACTATACTTTTGAGAGACCATGTACGAGGACCAGGTTTTGAGGGACCGAACTGTAACATCTACATACACAAAATATCTGGACGCCTCACACAACTTTTCTCAACACCGCGTCTTCACGCTCTTAATTCAATATATGTTTCATTGAGTTCATTCAGGTTAAACGTAGAATTGACCCTCAATTACTGCACAGATACGTGATTTGTTTTTAGATAGAAGGATCATGCTTTCTGTTTCGGGATTAATTAGTAAAAACTGAGAAGCGGAAACAAGTGAAACGGCGGTGGTTTGATTCCGGAATTTCTAGGGTTGCTCCTAACTATCTTATTTGCGTTATCAATCACTCATCGTGTTTGTAGTTGATTGAATTACCACCCTCATTTTTCTAAATATGCTAGTTATATGAGCGGGGTTTGTAATGCAAAACCGCGCTGGAATCTCTTTTCTTCGGTATTTTTGATAATTTGCGCTGCTCTCGTTATTTTCCAACGGATGAGAGCTTTACAATAGTGTTGTGTTATTTGAACCTGTTCATGCAAAAAATGTATTCAAAAGCATTGAAGCTCAACCACTATGATGACTGCAGGTAATTTTAAACCAACAATTTGGCGTTTCGTATTAAATATTTGCTGATTTGGTTTTAGCCGTTCTGTCTCAGTGTTGTTCACAGGTACACACACAGTCTTGGAAGGAAACCTTCAACATTTTTTAATTCTGAGCGATTTTAATTCTCGTAACTTTCCTTCTAAGGAGACTTCTGGAGACGTCAATGCAGAAATGTTCAGTCCAAATTACATAATAATACGTACATTAAATGACACAAGGAAGTACTGGACAAACCAGGGAATACCACGCAACGCCTGTGTTCATTGAGTACGAGAAAAAACTTCTTCGTACCGATAACGCGACTATACACTATATACGAGGGGTGATCAAAAAGTTCCAGGACAGTTGAGATTGCACGGCAATGGAGTGTCATGGAGCAGTGCGGTTGGTAGCATTGTTTAGCGTGACTCTTCCTGAGCTCAGCTGTTTTTTCAGATTGTAGATTACCTTCTTCATTGCAAAGTTACTGCTGTTTTCGTCAAAAAAAGTTTTTTTTGTGTTCGGCAATGAATGAAAAGAAAGAGCAACGCGGTTGCGTAAAGTTTTGTGTGAAGTTGGGTAAAACGTTAACTTAAATTTTTCAAATGTTGCAAGTGGCTTTCGGTGATGAATGTCTGAGTCGGTTAAGGTGTCATGAGTGCTACAAAAGGTTCAAGGAAGGCCGGACATCGTGTGAAGATGATTCTCGTTCAGGGCGCACATCAACTACGACTGACGACCATCATGTTGCAAGATTGAACAGTCTTGTGCACTTTAACCGTCGACTAAACATTCATGAGATGGCTGAAGAATTGATCATTTTATGTGGTTCGTGTCAACAGATTTGTGAACAGAGACCAGAGTTGTGGCGGAGCGGTGAGTGGGTGCTGCATCATGACAATCCGCCTGTTCATTCCGCACTGCTCATTCGCGACTACTGCACCAAAAATGGAATGACGGTCATTCCCCAGCCTCCATATTCACCTGACCTTGCCCTTGCAGACTTTTTCTTGTTTCCAAAACTCAAGAGACCCATGAAGGGAAAGAGATTTGAGTCCGTAGATGACATTCAAGAAAAATCGCTGGGGCAGCTACACGCCATTTCACAAGATGATTTCTCAAAGTCCTTCACGCAGTGGAAACATCGTTGGGAAAAATGTATAGCTTCCCGAGGAGAGTACTTTGAAGGGGACGACGTCCAATAGCCTGTAGATTTTTAAAATAAATTAATAAAAAATCAGTCCTGGAACTTGATCACCCCTCGTATGTCCCTGACCTTCCCAAACACTATCGTGTTGGCAATTCCCTAAGGTTGCTCAATAACAGTTCTGAAGTAAGCTTGAGCAACCTTATAAGTTCTGGAGCAGTTGTGGAGAAGCGGGGAAATTCGCCGAAAGTACATTGAATGCGTCGCTTCGGGTTTATTTGTTTTGGTATCATGCACACACAAATGTTTAGAGGTTCTGGATATGCTGCCGCCTGTCTAGGGCAATCCCGAATTCCAGGACAATTTCGGTGACTGAATAAATACACTTAACTGGATGATTGAAAGCGATCAACAATGTTTCGTACGTTTCGAAAATCAAATCTTCATCGTTCCCGCTTAACAAACGTCATACCGCAAAAGTGAAGATCAGAGATAGAGCGTAACAGGAGACTGAACATGTGACACGCTGACCGGTGTTGTCGATCACTGGGCCATTTCAACGAGGTCATCTGCCCAGTTATGGTCAACAGTTGTGACGGCTTCGAAAACCAGAGGAACGACAAGCGAGTTGGAAGGTAAAGTACTTCAATAACGGAACTGGTGGCGAGCCGCAACTCCGTTACGACATAACTGGTCGCCAACTGCCATCACCTTCTTCCCTTACAAGTGCCTTCATCTCCAGGCTCATCGATCAAGATCGCCCTTCTCTTCTCTTCTCGAACGACCGGATATTGAGAGCAGGAGAATTTTTGAGCGAAGGAAGCTGTAACGTTACGCCTTTCAAAAGAACATCGGCAGAAGGCAATTCGCGCAAAAACGCGCTCTTGACAGGCGGCGTCGTTAAATCAACAACCCGAACGTGAGCTCTGAAAAAACACTGAAGCCAAGTTGAGGGTTGAAAATAAAATGAAGTATAAAAATATTAGTCCCAATTAGACGCTATCGCACAATTGATTCATTTGACACAGAATTCAATTATTTGAGGAAGCTTTGAAACACCGATTACTGATAGAAGGTTAAAATTCCTACAAGAGAAGTACATAACTATAAATACCTACAAGGATATCTGGTATAAAAGCATCGCCAAGTATTTTATTGTATCTCGCCACCGTCTTGATGTTAGGAATTAAAAAAAAATGATTGGATAGTTCGATTTAAGAACATTTAAGAGAAGACGAAAGCCCGAAGTATTAATACTGCTTTCTTCCGATCATTCTTTCCGCAATAAAAAGGGTTATCAACTTTATTACACACCATCGTGAAAACGTACTACTATTGAGCAACACGTGCTAGTATTATAGGAAGCACCAGACCGCGCGTCAGACGCCGTCAGACCGTCCCGCTATAATATCTCTCATCACTTGGAACCCTCCGACACGCAAAACGGCGTGCAGTTCCAAAACCCGAAGCTGAATTTTAAAATGCTAAATACTGAAAATACGGCCTAAAATATGTTAACGCTCTCAAGGCGAGTTCGACAATTCGATACCTTCAACGCTCTGAAGGCATCTTCGTAGTTCCAGAGAAATATCCAAATTTGTGACTGGGCTGAAGTTAGCAACATGTTCATAATCGAAAGTTTGGCCGTTTGTCCAGCCGTCTTAGATGATCCCAGCGGTTGACACGAAACATATTCAGAATCAGGAAAGGAATATTCAAAAAAACCTAAAAAACTGAAAAAGATCCATCTAGATATTCTTCTCCTGATTCCAAATATGTTTCGTATTCATGTTTTGGACCATCCATGACTTCAGGGCAAACGGTCAAAGCTTATATTAGGTGGCCAATTTGTAACTAAGCCGAATTTCGAAAAAGTGAAAAAGGCACACCTAGATATTCCTTTCTTGATTCTAAATTTTTCGTGTCAACCGCTGTGACCATCCAGGACGGCTGGGCAAACGTTCTAACTTGTGAATATCTAGCTAACTTCAGACCAGTAATTTGTGCGACGTGGGCGTTTTGTATTTTTGTTGGGGCATTCGTTCCCTGTTGCGCTACACAATTTTAATACATTTTGGGAATAATTTTCTTTAATTGATTGAGCTCACCATAAAATTTCGATGACACGATTTCAGCGCTTGACGTATTCTGAATCTAAAACTCGCTCATGAAATTTGGAAAGAACTACACCGGTTTGCACGGATTTGTTGAAATGTAAGTCAAGCAGTAGTATCTTGAGGAGGAGCATTATGAGCTCATTATTATGAGGGGTATTATGAGCTCACTAATAAAACTTTCCTCAGTTCCTCGGGCATTCACTGATTTCATTCATTGTAGCAACTAATACAACGTTCAGTTACATTCAGTTTACATGAACTCAACGTCCAACTTAGAAATTCCACAATTTATTCAATTGCTTTGGCGGTTGCAGCGACCGTTATCGAATTCATTATACAATCCACACCGTTTTTCTTTTCGAAAGACGCGTGTTTAGTGTTTTGAAATTATCGTGTAAAAACTGTAAGAAACGATATTAAGTGGTTTGGGCTAAGGGTTTATTAAATTGCTTCTTATAATTGTGCAATTGCTTTCTACGTTCATTTTGAACACTAACCACCCAGCAGGTGCTGCTCTTCCTTGGAGCAGAGGTGGAGCCTCACACAATAGCCGCTCATTCCTTTATTCTATCTACTAAACGGCTTCCCTCCTGATCTACTCCTTATTGATAGCGGATTTCTTGCCGTCTGATATCAACGAATTGTAAAAGCTGTAAGAAAGCGTGAGTAAAATGGCGTAGTATGAATTCCGAAATTTCTCGAGTGGCCTCTAACTATCTTACAAGCGTTATTAAATTCTCACGTTATAGGTAGTTGCGCTCCCAGTCCAATTTTTCTGAGAATGCTAGCCTCATATTTCCTGAATCCATAAGAAAAACACGGTACTAAAATCGAGTTCCTAAGACATTTTTGAAAACGTACTGCTCTCGTCATTATCCCATGGATGAGAATTTTATGATTCTGTCTGTTATTTGGAACTGACCGTATATTCTTCATGTAAACTTCCAGTTCCAGACTGAGGTGGGCGCCTTGCAGCGGTATACTGATGGTTTTGTAATGTGGGGGGGGGGGGGCTGAACTGGGCGTTGTAGGGCCCAATTACAGTCTCGCTAAGGCGCTGGGAGGAGTACGCCACGAACGATATTTGAAGCTGAAATCCTAGCAATAAAGATCTCTGCAGAAGAGAACCTGAGTACAGGACTCAAGGGCAAGTGGACAGCCAGGCCGCTTTAAAAGCTGTTGCGGCGGCCTACACCTTCAGGTCCAGGTTGGTATGGGAATGTCTTCAAGCGCTCAAGCGACTCGGATTCGCCAGCCACAACTAAGACAGGCGAAAAGGCTCGTTACGCCTTCTTGTCTGAGGGCGAAAGCAATGCTGACACTCTCTAGACTGGATCTGAGAGTTCTGATTAGCTTCCTCACGGGACACTGCCTCAACATGATACGCGTCTCAGAGGCGGTGGAGTGCAGATTGTGCGGTGAAGAGGACGAGATGGCAGAACACATCGCACGTGACTGCCCTGCCCTTTCTTAGGGGCTCATTGAACTCCAAATCGTAGCGGAGTCGGCGGTGAAGGACATACTCGGCTTCCTAAGGGTGGCGGGTATGTACGACGCCTACTAAGAAAGGGATAGTGTCATAATAGGCCCATGTGTGGCCACATTGACAGAGAGACTTTGTCCCACATGCCCTTGGGGGGAGAAACGTTTTTTTTTCTTTATGTAACGTTTCTCCAGATATATTTATGATGAACAAAGTGTAGGTAAAGGTTCACTGAAAGAAAGTCCGTTCCTGAACTTAAAATTTTAATATTCGAACTGTTTTCTGTATCTGTTACGGCCAACATCTGAGTTTCACGGTCAACTAAAGAAATAGTTGGAGACCAAATGGGGTTGCAGACTAGCGAGACACTTCTGAATAGAAATACACTCGGCCTTTACTTACGAACTAAACTCAAAAACACGCTTTGGGGACGTGAGAGGACTTTCAACGATTATTTGATGAAAATAGCTACAGATACTTCAGTGTGGTCCAACAGGTTAGCTCCCTACACTGCTACAATGTAAAAGTAATACACCCGTTTTGCTTCTTAGGTCTTAGTTTTTGACTAAATCTTCGCATATAATGAAACTTCTGTGTCAATTGGTTCGGGTCGAAACATTCTAAATCTAATCAACGTTGAAGCCATTTATGAAGAAGTCATAGAAGCTGCCATTTTAGTACTCTTTCAACCACACCCTAAAGTCTCCTCAACGGAACGATTCTCAGCACACTAGCAAATCAAACATAAGCAAATGATTCGGCTGTTTTCCCCTAAATAAAATTTCAGAGCCACACACACCCACTAGCTGCCATTTTGTATGCCGACTAAAGGAAACTTCAAAACGTACAGATCTGCGGCATTTTTGTCAGCTGCTGATAAATAAAACCGTACAGTTTGCTCGGGCCTTTACAAGAATCTCGTCGCTAAACCGACACAATGAGTTGACGTTCTCAAATCGCTGTTGACGGGAAAGCCCAAAAAATCACGCACTCCTCTTAAATAGGCCGTTGTGCCGGAGCATTCGAACGCCCGTCGGAACGTCGTTGCTATGGAAGCACGTTCTGGGCAAATGGACCATCATTTCCTGAGATCGTGGGGAACAACTTCCACGTTTGACAGTTGGAATGAGCCTGTGGTGCACCCCGTTAACTCGGAACCCGTGGTTTGTTGGTCACGGGTTCTGTTTTCAAGCAAGTAAAAAAAAAGTACCTGCTACGTATCACACAACTTTCCTTTTCGTGGATTTTTAGGGCTTTACTGCTAATCCGTTTTTATTACCAAGTTCTCTAAAACATGTTAAACCACGACCATGTAGAAAGGTGTCGTTCAAATCTGACATTTATTAAGGATATCCTAACCATGCTACGACCATTAATGATTAACTAGCGCACAGGTGATTCATGAGACTATCGATATGATTTTTTTTTTTTTGAAAAGGATTGCGTTTACTGTTTTGGAATCATCGAGTAAAAATTGTAAGAAATGGCAGTAGCTGAACCGGAAGTGGTTTGAATTCCAGAATTGTTGTGGTTTTTCCCAATTGTTTTCGGAGCGTTATTAAACTATCGCCGTATAGTTTATTGGACACCACTCTAATTTTTGAGAGTTTTTATCATTTTTTAAATTGGATTTCGGGATACGAGATCGGTCAAATGATACGAAAACTCACGGAAGCGTCAGGCAGCAATGTTCTTAAAAACACAATTCGTCCATCAATTGAAGCATTTTCCGAAATGAGAACCTCAAAGGTAATCGAAAACGCCACAAAACGATGTTTAGACTCCATCAAAGTTCCTCTTCCATCGGGCTGTTTTGATTCAATAGACTGCGGGAAGGAACGCTCCGTGAGAACGCGGCCGTCGCCTGACAATAAATCTTTTATACTCTGCGGATTGGACACGCATTCCCTACGCAGGCCCGTTGTCCTGCCCACGCAAATCCAACGTCCACCTTTCGCATCAAGACCCCCGATCGCTCACCGTGTCCTGGTATTTTTCAATAGCGAAACTCCCACTTTTTTTTTAGTGGTAAACGCCGATGATCGATCATTAGACGAGAAAGGCAGCGCCAACGGAGGGTATAAAAAGTAGTGCGTTCTGCCGAGTCCGGTACTTTGCAGTAAATCACATGACACCATTTCACGGTTTGCTCTTAAATAATTTACGACCGTTAATAAACTTCCGCTGTGCAGGGGGCAGCTTGATTTTTGTAAGAACGCTAGAGCCCTATAGGAGAAACATACCTCATGCTCACCTTACATTCAGCGACGTTTATCGCTTTCGCAATTCATTCAACCTATTTTCTCAAAGTTTCTTCGAGATGGTTGTTGTTATCAATTTATTTTGTACAATGCCCTAATCTTCCTTTGTACAAAAGCATGAACCCAGAAGAGCCACGTATGTTCCTAAGCGCTTGCCAAGAAAATGCAGTGATCACTAGAGAAGAAGCTGTAGCCAATTCGTGTTGTAGGATGGGTAAAACACAACTTGATGTTCTACGTGGACACCGTTAACGCTTAAATGCCGAAAGTTATTAGGTTGTACCACTACTGCCACTACTTTTATTGAAAATCATTGCACGCTTAAATCACAGTAGCTTTGAGTTCAGAAATTTCGTAGGTTTCTTCCAATTATCTTACGCCAATTAGTGTAGGCGTTTTATCGGACTGCCATCGTGATTTTTGTTTGAACAGCAGTTTCATAGGAACAGGATTTATGAGAAAAACCGTACTAAAATCGATTTTTTTAACCATTCATTGGGCGACCTCGGTATTTTGGGCGTCAGATGAAACTTTGGTAATGCTGTGGCGTTAGGTGGTCCTGTTGAAACAAAAAAAATAATCCACAGCCTTGGAGCTATTTTCGAGAAAACAAATGTTTATTATTTGGATCACTGCGATAGATATGGTTAGTTTTTCACCGATTTTTTTGAAACCTTTATTTTGTTGTATCATGTTCATTTATTTCTGTGGCGTCCCATGTGTATTTTTACAAGGTTTCCTAAATAGTATTTTATCCAGTTCTCAATTGTGTTCGTTGATGCACAGATCATGTTCTCAAATGGTGTTTATTTACACTAAGAAGACTTTGAAACGTAATCGAAAAGGAAAACACAAACTAAAATGTTGAAGTTAAAATTGGAATTACATGTGATGACAGGGAGCAGAATAGACAAGAAACGGGTAAAATTTACAGGTCGCCCATCTGATGAGATTTTCTTAGGATCATCGCAGGAACAACTAACAAGACAGGTATCGATGAAAACATTTGGCTTCAAACTCCTCAAGCTCGTATCATTTGTGGTGAGATTGCAATGTGGCTTATGTCAACTTTTGGGCGTTTTATCGACGCACTTCCTCTCATCCCCCTCCAAATCCCTAGAACTGGCACGGGATAGCTCTGGTTCTCTCCCTGTTTCTTTAATTTTTATCTATTTAGTTTTTCGTCCCACTTAATTAAAGATTAATGCACTTACGATGAACTTTGTGAAATAAATAATAAAAAAACCGCGAACATGCTTGAGGGAGAACGACTTGCCCAAATCGCCTCCAATTTGATTTTAGTCTTTACAGATCTGCATGGTTCATCAAAATAAGGTTACAACGATAAGTTGTAGATCGCTAAGGTCAACTATAGTTATCGTACTGACCAAAACCCCATATATTTGTTCTCAAATACGGCTATAATAATTTTGATTAAATTTTGTGTGTGTGGACAGTTCTAATTTATTATTATTGGCTTATTACTTTTATTACATCTATGAGCGTTAGAGATTGATTTTAACGAAACTATTTCGTTACTAAATAGATCCAGAACAAAGAACACAGGGATTTTATCGATGTTTGTGACCAATTGATGAGCCCTGACAAACGCTCAATAGGACCAGTCGGCAATGGCTCTTGCCCCCGCAAGGCTGATCCAGACTTCAACAGATCAGTATCATTTCAAGCCGCTGTGTTTCCAAACGAAGGGACCTCGCATGAAATTTCTGATTCGGGACGGAAGACGGAATAGCAGTTGCGGGTTGGAGGAGGACGAACAAAAAGTCTAATTAGAAAACGCGGTTGATGCTCAAGACCCAAGACAAGAACTGAAAAGGGGATTGCGGGGAGGATTTTTCTTTTGAGCTTCGTCAGAATAGGGCTGATCACTTCCTAATGAGTTGGGAAGAACGGTACTATTCGTTATCAGAAGTCGACAGAAGCTGTTACAGGCAGTCGCCGACCGCAAGGTCGATAGTCCGCTAAGTTGCCTTCGATGTAATTGAGATAAGGGATCGGGTTACGGTCCTAGAAAGGGGACTAGGAGCTTCGTACCGCCAGCGAGTAACAAATGGGATGGAGTTGCCTTTGCGTTCGGCGCAGCATTTTTACACGATCTTTCCATACGATTAGTAAACAAAACGGCGTTGCTCTTCACAAAAATGGTTATTTTAATTTCCTAGGTCAGGCTCGACTACCAGCTAAATCTCGAACGATGGCCCAAGTGTTGAGCCTGCCATGAACTGTTTTTCGGAAAAACGGTAAACTTACTGATTTTCTCCGCTCATTAACAATTTGCACTCGACTGGGCGACTATTCTTACTGGATTCCCCTACAATCTTTTCACGATGTCAAAACCACGTACACATGTTTCTACAACTTTTACCGAATCTCCCACGAATTTCACCGTTTATTTCATCTAAACATTGAAAGTGTCAATTAAATAAACGAACCCGCATTCTAAAGGGCTATCATGTACAAGCCGTTTCAAAATATGGAGGTATTTCAACAAAAACGAGTGCTGTTGCGAGCCTGAGAACTATAATTTTATACATTGAAAGCGCCATTGAGAGAATGTTTAATGTTTTCATTTAAATATTTCAAAATAGTGACCCGTTTTTGAAAAGTTACGCTTTGTTTCTACATTGTCACACAAGTAATAATGTTTCGACGTTAAAATGTTGTTTACGATGAAATCAAGTGGTGTATGAGCGAGAAATTCGAGTTTTATTGGTTACTCATAACCCGAAGACACGGTTGGTGATAGTTTCGTTTTTGTTATAGCAAAACCACTTACGGATTCCCAATCTGCGAAGAGTTTTCTGTTTCGCTAAACCAGATTTTTAATTCCCGCGGAGCGTACAACATAATTCACAGCCTTAAACGTCCTTCTTTTCTTTTCGTGGGCCGTTTTAAGTACGTGTTTATGTCGGTTCGCCGTCAAAAGGTTTTCGTACAACGTTTAAACTATTTCATACTAGTAACGGACGGTCTTAACTGTCGAAAAAATACCCCCTCGTTCTTTGCTCCAGAACAGTGCAGCCGCTAAGTACTACAACCGTGAAACAATTTCGCTAAGGGCGTTAGTCACGCCAGGAAGGTTGAAACTGCATCGGCGCCTTGTTTCGCTCTTGAAAAGGACACATTAAGAAAGATTCGACGGACGGCAGTTGGGGGGAACTAGAGAGCACTCCGCCATTTCGCTAAGAAAGTTCAAACCGTCCAATTTTCTAATAAAGTAGTTTGCGGATGAAATGCGAACAATGCATCTGTGGAATCCTCAACAGTTACTCGAAGTGTTCTTTGCTGCCAAAAGCAACAATAATAACCGTTACGTGGATTACACCGCCGATAATTACTATACTGGCCAGTAAATTCGGCCTTCCATCAAACAAATGTTTAATCTTTTTAACAAGAAGAAGAAGAATTCACAAAAATCATGGTGGTATTGTATGTGGATGATGGGTAAGTAGTGTCAAAATTGGAAGAGGATTTGACTATATTTGTGGAGTGAAAGGAGAGTTTAAAATTTCTTTCCTTTGAAAACTTTCTTCCTTGGATTTGAGATCGAGCAGAGTGATGGTGTGGTTATTGTAAGTCAAAGCTCTTACTTGAGGAAGTTGCTTAAAAAATTCGGTATGGAGAATTGCCGCACAGCCGCAACACCAATGGTAAAGGATGGGGAAGAAATTGTCACATGCGATTCAAAACCAGATAACACAACAGTAGAAAGGGAAAGACTAAAGACAGAAACCTCTTTTCCCTTTCGGCAAGCTGTAGGAGCTCTTATGTATTTGATGATAGGGACTCGCCCAGACATTGCGTTTGCTGTCAGTTTCGTGTCAAGGAAATTGGAAAACCCAACGTGGAAGAATTGGGTGCAAGTAAAACGCATTTTTCGTTACTTGAAGGAAACGATGAGATTCGGTTTGAAATGCACCGTCGGAGATGAATCTTTGGTCTGTTACAGTGATTCCGATCATGGTGGCGACGTCACAACACGCCGCTCAACAACAGGCGTTGTTGCGCTGATGTCACATGCTGCGATTACATGACTGAGCCAGCGTAAATGTTCGGTCATGATATCAACCACAGGCGCAGAAATAGTTGCAGCCAGTTAAGGTGGCAAGGAAGCTATCTGGTTGAAACGAGTGTTGAAAGACCAGAAGGCCGACCTGTGCTACGAGTGGATAATGAATCGGCCATCAACTTCGCTCATAATCCACAGTTTCACCGTCGAACCAAGCACATTCACGTTCGTCAGATAGCAAGTGACAAATGGGGAACTGGATATTGAGGAAGTGGACTCAGTGGACCAACTCGCCGATATACTCACGAAGCCTCTTGGAAGTGTTAGATTCCGCCTACTCCGAGAGAAGCTAGGGGTCGTCAATGTTGGGAAAAATTGATTCTAAATTGGGGTTAAAAAATTTCTAATTTAGGGGGATGTTGAAGTACGCGTCTACACTAGAATATTCTTTTTAGAATCCAGGGCTGAAACACATGTTGATTGGAGCATGACAACATTTTTAAAAACCCTGCAAATTATTACACAATGGTTTATTCTCATGAACAGCTAGACCTAGTGTTACTGCTCCCCATCCCATTCGATTCAGCGTCGAACACTAGTAAACCATGACCTGACTACAACGGAACGACGAAAACTAAATATTCCCCCGTAAACGTCTGATCCGATGTTCGCGGCTTCCAGCGAACCCTCGCTCGGGAATTGGCAGGACGTTGCGAGTCCAACAGGCGCTGCAAGTCGAGCGGGCCTTGAAAACGATACGAAACACGGCTTATTTGCGATTATACTGCGTTTCGTTAATTTTGGTAACCATTTTTCGTCAGATCGGATCGCCGAGATGGTGGGCACAGCGAGATACCAAATGGGAATTTTGTGCGAAAGAACGAATTTTTTTGACTACGTTAAAGGCACAAAACGGCCCAAACGACGGACGGGGGACGAACATTGCAGATTTGGAGTCCCCATGTCTTGAAACGTAAAGTATCAAATTTTGAGGGGGGTTGTAAAAAATTTTTCGTGACCGAAAACATAGGATTATTATTCATAATGAATAATAAACCAAAACGCTCTTGATCTTCGTTTATGACTGAAATGTTTGTTTCTTGTCTTTAATAATGTTTCAATATAATCCAGTTAGCATATTATTTTATATAGTAGGCCAAACGATTAACTAACAGGTAGTTGATTAATTTCAATAAACTGTGTGGTGTAGTGACACCATCGTTGTCAGAGATCGCAAGCATCAAAAAACGGATTTGAAGCATTGAAGTAACTCGTAGTTTCAATTGTTACAATTATTATTAATATAACTAATACATCAAACTCAAAAACGACGCAATGCAGTTTTCAGTCTGAGTCCGTCATGTTACACACAGAAGCGTTTTTTAACGAATTTTCGAACGATTCATAAAGTGAAGACTATGGTTTAATCATCGCTACAGCTCCCAATGTCCACGTCCATAGCTGTGTCGTCTCTTTGTCTGAGCTGGGGCGTTGGTGAGGCCGAAAGGTCATGAATTGATTTATTCGGCTGCCTAGTGTTGTAAGTTCCTTCCCGAAGTCGAGTGTTCAGAACTATCTTTCGTCCATACTTTTTACTGCTACGTTAATAACGTGAGCTGCTGATGATGTTTGATATCAGGCAGTAAGTTGACGTGTTTTATAAATCAATGCTCAGTGGTTTTGTCTATGAAAGTAAATATCAGGATGGTCGATCCTGCAGAATCATTTCAAGAAGGCGAATAAGCGTTTGTCTTGGAGTGAGCTTTTTGCTCATTAGTGAATGAGAAGAATAATATGTCGCCAAAATTGAGTATTGTGCATTATTTCAAGTAAACCCTATAATAAGCTTTCATATTACATTTCGTGTCACATCGAGGCTCATCCACAACTGAGAGCTTTCTTGTCCAGAGTTTTGAAGCTCGTTATTCAAACCACTGCACAGTTAACAATTATTGAAAACGATTTCACTCAGATGTTACCAAACACATGGATCTCACTTAATTTTAGACGGAATTTTCAACAACGGAATTACCTATACTATACATTATAAATAAAGGGGTACCTTAAAGTAATTTTCAGAATTAAATTCCGCGCCATTTTGTTGTTTCAGTATTTCTGTACTGGTAAATACAAAGACAAATCGAAACACAAATCTCAGTTATTACTGAGCAAATAGAGCAATCAATGGCGATCCTAGCGGAAACGTGGTATTTTGACGCTAAAGCAGTTAATAAAGCATTTCTCGCACACACTTAAACATCGCCGCGTATGTATCAAAGCTACTGCCCCCAGACTGGCACAGAAGTTATCGTTTAATTCTATGCACTCGTGAACGTTAATGCGTCTTAAAGCCTTCACAAAAGAGATTATCGTTGTACGAAAAAAGGAAAAGTTATTTCCCGTTAGATGCTGCGCCCAACTCTTGTTAGTTCGTGTCAGGCAGCAGGTGCAACGGAAAGAGACCGTGAGCACTTGGAACCGACTGACAAAAACCCGTCCCAACTCTCTCCTTTCCCTGGCACTGCCCACCTTAACAACAAAAGGGACGGTGCCCGTGGAACAAACGCGCTGGTAAGAGCTAAGGTCGTCAAATATGAATGTCTCTCGCTTCGTTCAAAAGGGGCTGGGTCATACCGGTGAATGAAATTTCTTGAAAGCTCGGTTTCCGCGACCTGAAAACTTCCGCGCGAATGTTTATTATACCGCTTCAGGAATTGCAAATGAAAAGTAGGACCCGATATGTTTGTGGGAGGAAGTGGGGGGGGGGGGGTCTTTTAGCTACACAAACGATCGACAGAACTACAGGGGCGCTTTATGATCGCTATACAAACCTGCTGCGCGGTGCATCACAACTTGAGCGGTTTTTAACTTTTCTTTCAACTGAGTTAACCTGTGTTTCACGCGTCTCATAAGAAGCGTGTGCTCGAATGCTCCAAACTAGAAGTTTTTGACCAACAGGGAACACGTTAAAGTCGAAAAAGTACCGCGGTTAGCAAATCAAGGAAGGAAGAAAACGTTACTTCCGTATTAGGAATGACTTGTGCTGATTTAATGCAGGTAACCTTCAGCGTGGAGCAAACTTTTAAATTTCAGATTTCCACAAAAATAAGTCCACAGTGACTGATAGCAGTTGAGGAATCCCCCACCAAAAGACGACTGACCCTACGTGAAACATAAGAACTAGACAAGACCTTTAGCAATATCACTCTTTGACTTAACGGAGAAAAAAGCTCCGTTAAACACTTTGTAAGACACGTGAACTAATTTCTATAAGGCTTCAGAAGTTGAAACCAGAGGCAGACACAATTGGCTGTAGACTTGCCTTCTTCAACTCTTTGACAGGGCAGGAACTGAAGGGAGCAGGCGTTGCAGCACTCACCTAACAGTTTTAAAACTTCATTTAGTTTTAATTGCCTCGTGGAACTTCGTAACGAATACTAATTTAAACATGAGTGAGTAAAAATGTATTGAAAGGCGTTAACAAACTGATTAAATTTCAAGTTTTCTTACTGTAAAATACTTAAGTTCACCTGACAAAAATGCAAATGGTTAGGCGCCTGTATCGTCTGACGTCGCGTGTCATGCCTGACAGAATTTGATGACCCCGCGCCACTAAAAAGGCCGTAGACAACACCTTTCCACCGGAGCTCGTCACCTCTTCGATTTCTTAGTGACTCATCCTAAACGGCCCCAAGTCGAATAAACGAAACAGGAATGCGAAGGGAGCACGTCCTATTTAATTGACCCCGTTGAGATCCTTCTAACTTAAGCTTCCTACGACTCCCAGTGTCCCACTTTTGAAACCTGTCCAACCAGCTAATCCCAACAGGTTGGGCGTATTATTCTTCTGAAGGGGGAATTTATTAAGGGGAACCGGCCGGTCGTGAGCTCATCTGTTGGTAGTTTCGAGTCAGTGACAGTCTGGACGGTAGATCAATTTCGTGTTTTTCGCTTCATCGAGCTGACATAATGTAAAAGTCTTTCGAACTCCTACAACCAATTTTTTTCGCGGAGCGGGTTTTTGTAATGATGTTTCGAGCACGTGAGTCATTCCCTCTCACGAAAGATGAATATGCGAAGATCAATCCGCAAGGCGTCAACAGTTTTTTGCTTTTGAGCGAACCTATCCCACCTACTTAAAAACCAGGGTAGGGATGGTACGGGGATCTTGAAATCAGCTCTGAAATTAGCTATGCCTTTAGAAAGGAGTTCCAACCCGATAAATAACAAAAGTAGCTAATTTACAAATCCTACGGTTTCGCTTTGATTGAAATGAACCTTTGATTACTTTCTTATTTTTTCAATATTATTTAACTACTACCATTTTCCTCAGCCCTACTTTCAAATCTATCAAAATTAATTTTTTTCGCACCATCTTTACCTTTCTATGTAACGCTGCCGCGCAAGAAAAAACCTGCAAATTATTACACAATGGTTTATTATTCTCATGAACAGCTTGACCTAGTATTACTGCTCCGTGACCCATCCCATTCAATTCAGCATCGAATACTAGTAAACCATACGAAACATGACCTGACTACAATGGAACTACAGAAACTAAATATTCCCCCGGCGCCAGGCGCCCATAAACGTCTGTAGGCATTTATGATCCGATGGAGGGGTGTGCGGAAGAAGTGGCCTTGGCGCCTCGTCGGGCAAAATGTGTCGAAAGGGCGTTGCGAGTCGAGCAGGGGGGGGTGATTGAGTTTGATATGACGGGAGGGAGGGACGACGAAACGTTGACTTCTGCTGTAGTTCCCACGTTATGCTGCGTTTCGTTAATTTTTTTAACCATTTTTTGCCCAAAACAACTATGGGCTTCGTCCGATCGGAAAGCCGAGATGCCGGGCACAACTAGATACCAAATGGGATTTTTGTGCGAAAGAACGAATTTTTTAGACCACGTTAAAGGCACAAAATGGCCCGGACGATGGACGGGGGACGGCGAACGAACATTGCAAATTTGGAATCTCCGTGTCTTGAAACGTAAAGTATCAAATTTTGAGGGGGGGTAGTAAAACGTTTTTCGTGACCGAAAACATAGGGTTATTATTCAGAATAAATAATAAACCAAAAACAATAAATCAGTTTAAAAAAAATAATGAATATGTTCTGTGAACATGACTGGGAGAGAATGGCACCATGCCGTTTACTTTTGCCTAATTCACTAATACACCATTGTCTGCAATAACAAACTCACGGTCAATCAAAGGAGAATACTGGCCAAATCGCGGAGATCTGAGCTCTTGTGAATTACCAAGGCCTACAAGGCATAATCCGCTATAGCGCTCCAAGCCATCACTGGCCAGCTGAAAAGGGATCTTCGCACGCCCTGGGCCGAACTCTCTACAGATATGGCAAGAGAGATGGGAAACCTCGTCTAGGGGACGTGACATGTATGAATTTCTTCCCAATATCTGTGAACGTCTCAGGAGAAGCCAGACCACTGGGCGAGCCAGTTCCTCCTTCGATGTGGGGTCTGCTTGTTTTCTCTCATAGGCTCTCCATCCTGCACGCCTAGCGCATCCAGTGAGGAGGGAACAAGAAACCACTTGCTGCACCACTGTAGATCCTACGACAGTAGGCGAAGATTCTTGGAAAAGCAGCCAAACCTTCCAGCTTTGACTGTTACTAAGCAAGCTTATTACATTTTAGCGAAGATAGTCAATACAAAAAAGCTTGTTAACAGTTGATCTCTTCCTATGAAACTTGCCACCCAAGTAAATAATTAGATCTTCCACCAATAACCAAATTAAGAACTCACTGACAGATTCCCCACAGTCATGCCTCTGCATGGTGACGCATGGGAGTAGCTCTCAACCGGGAGACTGAGTGACATCATCAGTCATATTGATAAGGAAACAGACCTGTACTTTCTGCAACTACGGTAGCGAGAAACAGGTACACACTTAACGTTCAAGAATTTATTCCGCTGCTCCTGCTAGCGTGACGACTTTTACTAAATGACAAGCGCGTAGGTTATGTATGGTACCGTTAACGTGAATATGTTTTTGGAAAGCTTCATGTTTACTGTTCGGGAATTCTAACGGAAAAAGAGAAAAGTTACTGAAGGAACATTACGAGATTAGTAAATTCTCAATAGTCACAAAATGATGCTAATGAAATATGGTTGCTGAACGAGTACTCCAAATAACACAACATTACGATGAAATTGTAGTTTGCAACAAAATTACGAGAACAGTAAAATAAATTATCAACCATTACGACGAAAAGCGAATTTAGTGCAGCTTTTCATCATAAATCTCACTCATATGACGCAAGCGTTCACAAAAAAAAAACTGTGCAGGTTGATGAAGGTATTGTTACTTTCCTTCGCAGTACGGAGTAGGAAGCAGTTTCATGTAGTCGGCTGAAAAGCATCATTGCTCAGATCTTAGTGATTCAAGGACAACCGCTTGCGAAAACATAATTTAAGAAAATGGACTGTGCGTCTTTGAAAGTGATTGATAGAGAACGACTGAACCAAGAAGCACTAACTATAGTTATCATCAAAACACCGGGCAGAACGTTTTTGATTTTATTTTTTGCACGAACAGTTCCAAATCACAAGACAGCACCATCAAATTCTCATCCGCATGAATGTGGCGAGAGCAGCACAATAAATTATCAACCATTTCGAAGGAAATCAATTTAGAGCAGCTTTTCTCATGAATCACGCTCAAATTATACCAGCACTCAGAAAAACAAGGCGGCAAACGGGTAAGCTACCAAAATGGTGAAAGTTTAACAACGTCCATAAGAGAATTAGGAGCAACTCCAGTAGTTTCCGGAATTGAAACCACCGCCATTTCATTCTATTAATTTTCAGTTTTTGTCCGATAATGCTTCTGCAGCATTACTGAAATTTCATTGTGCTGGAGGTACAAATAGGAGCCCCTCATTAAACCCCTAATCATTGAGCGCTACCGCTTTGTACGTAATCGCTGAGGGAAGTTTTGCAATGCCTCTCGCCTAATATTTCACGCTAGTGATGGGCATTGCTGCGTCGTGTAATTTTGAAGGAAACCAATTGCGAGAGCACAGAACTACTGCTTTAAAGGAAAAATAGAAGTTATGTAAATCGGTTGAAAACCCAAAGGGAAAGGAAAGTATAGTAATCGTGTCAAAATTTAAAATCACTAACACAAACGGTGGGTACAGCTTTCGTACAAGTACGCAACCACGAGGGACATTTTATGTCTTTTTCTTAAAAAAATTTGTTAAAAACTACGTTTGATTGTGCTCGTTGATGGTTTCGATATAATGGCCGCGTCAATTGCAATTGACATCATAACTTAGTCACTGAGGTTATTAAAACGTGTGATGTTACCAAGCGTTAGATTTTGTAACAGACGATACCATGCACTTAACCCAACACAAATTTCGTGACGCTTCTCCGTTACATATCCCGCGTTACATTTTCGAGTTTATGTAGCAAAGTAAAGATATAAAATGTCAAAAATAATTAGTCCAATTAGCTACTGATACGATGGGAGTTTAATAATGGAATTCCCAGAAATTACGGAATACAAATTAACTTCGTTCTGTTGACTAACTTCGTCCGTATAATTTCGGTTGGTTTTTAAATGGCATAAAACCAGCATAAGTTCCAGCTGCTCAATGAAATGCTGAACTTAAAGTGCCACTAGTTTCTACGTAAGAGATTATGTTTCAACAAGCTCTCATGAACTAGCAAAAAATACATTGTAGTAGAACGAGTTAGAGTTATAAAATCTCCGAATGTACGTGGGGCTGACAAAAGTTGTGTGCAAAGCGACACTAAATATTTTTCAATGGTTTTTCTATTATTTTACATAAATATGAACTTTCTCATATAGTGTCGAGTCAAAATATCAATTATTGGCGACGCTTCGTCGGTTGTAGTCCACGATCGCACTCAATCTTGCCTTAGATCTACATAAACCCACTCAAAACCTCAAGACTCAAACAATACTTTTATTTTTATTTTAACTTGACCATTTTGTGACGTCTTCATATTGAAACAAGTCAACTTGGAGCGTACTGGGACCGTATTCCCACCAGATTCTGCACGTGTGACAAAAATTCACAACGAGTCTGACTCATACGAAACTATCAAAACTGCTAAAAAGAAAGAAACGGAGAAGAAAGAGAAATACATGGGGCTCATTCGTTCACGTGTGATATACGTGAGCAGAATCTTCTGAAGACCACATTTTTTTTTATCTGAAGAGTGTGAGAACGAGAAGACTGATGAGAACTCGTTCTTTTGTAGTGAAATACGTGGCAACGACCATCGAAACAGGAGGACAATACTAATGACTGGGCAGAATGTTGAGCGAGCGACTAATCTAATTATGCGTTGGGTGGAACTATTTAGCAGATAAGTGTATTTAGTTTTTTTGTTCACACTCTGATGTGCTCACTGGTCAAGGGAAACAATATTTGTGCACTACCAAACCTCAAACCTCCTTCATGCCATACCTCAGTGTGGATTCTCGGTATCGGGAGGTAAAGAAGAGCGTGCCTAATTTACCAATGGAAGTTCCAAGTCCCTACACCGATAATGTGCTCACATTATGCATTAAAGCCCGTTGAAATTGATACACCGAAAAAAAAGTGAGCCTGCAGGCGGGTGCAGGTTAATTGTGGGTTCCGTTACGCATTCGTAAAGGCGGCGGGAGGAGTGGGAGAGAGAACAGAAGGGTAGTATCAACCTGAAAGGGTTTTATAAATAATTACATCGAGAGCGCCGCTATGTCACGTACTGCAATGGCTCGCTGCTATTAAATACATTTTTCGATGGAAGGTCCTCCGTCGAGATGAGGACGTCGGTGTCCGACAAAGGTGACAGTCACAAGAGCAGTTCCCACATCTTTTTTTTTTTAATCATTTTCTCCCATCGTCGCTTTTCCTCTTCCGTCGCTGGAGAGTTCACTGTTAACATCGTCGAGTCATGCCGCGTTCGTGGCTGTCGTTCGCAGTCTACTCGAATTGCTGGCCCAATTTGGTTCGGTTTTCAGCTAAAAACTAAAGCGACACTCGAAATCGAGAAAGGTCTCAGCGCCCAAGAAACTCTTACTTGTTCTTTTGAGAGTAAAGCCAGGTCAGTGGGGAGATAAGTGGAGAAGTGTCTAGAAAATTGGGTCTTTCCACGATTTAAAACAACCGACAAAGTCAAGAAAATTTTGTGACCATTCATCGAGATTTTGAGTAAATCGCGAATCATCTTTTCCAGCAGCGGAGAAGGCGTGTTTCAAGGATCCTGATTGGGACACAACAGAAGTATTGTGGAAAAGCATCTCAAAAAGAGTTGAAGACTGAAAGAAATGAAGTTTTTGGCACAGAACCAATTTCGGCGATTATGCTACTATCAACCACTAACAAACGACACTTTTTGTATCTTTTGTTTTCATGGAGTATCGAGTAACTCTACTGAACAAAGGGAGCTAGGTTTTACACAGGGCAATATGAGGGTCTTTTAACAACGAGAGAGGGGAGCCCCGAGTCATCGAGACGAGGCAAAACGAATGGGAATACTACCTTCCTTGGAGACGTATCGTGAGTGTGATTCTGGAGCGTAAATTAACCTGAAAAGAGCACATCAGATAAACTACCAAGAAGACGACGGCACTGTGGGCTAAGGAATGCTCCATACGAGAGAACTGTAGCAGCCTAGCCGAACTAAAAAACACTAATAGCGGGAGTGATGAAAACCACACTTACCAGTACCATGAAGAAAGTGTTTGACCTTCTTCCCCTTGATATATTGTCAAGGCATAGGATATGGAGCTTGCAACATTCAGAAACTTGGAAACCTTTACGGAGCTTGACACGGCCACAGGCATGATAATGCCCAGGTACGAGTGCGACAGGAAATACAAAGTGCCATTGAGCGTATGGAACAACGAAACTCGTCGATTCCGGCTTCCTAATGGTGTATACATCTACACAGGGCTCTGGGGAGGGAATAAGTGGCTATGGGAGGAGTGGGATGTTGCCTTGTGTCCCACTGCAACGGTTTTTCAAGCAGAGGTTTATGGAATCATTGCTGGGGCCTCCAAAGTGCATAATAAAGGCTATAGCAATGAAACTGTCAACATAATGACACTCAAGCGTCAACAGTGCGCTGAAGAACTACTGCACAGCGTTAGAACTGACGAGAGAGTCAAGGATCTGCAAACTTTGGAAATGAGAAGGCGGACCAGACCAGGTTTGTCTAGCATACTTCCCCACTGGGGGACATCTCCGTCACTAGTCAAAAGGTCTGCGAGAGAATATACCAAGAGCCTGAAATGCGGATGAGAAAATTCCATATCATGTCCAGACCAAATGACAAGCTGAAATGGAGCGATCTTTGGTCTTTGGTACAACTTCTTCAAGGGTGGAAATCAAAAGACTCTTGCTGAAAATACCTCGCATTCCTTAGGAAGCCAGGCATGGGCTTGTGAAACTGTAGGACTGGGATGATTGAACTTTAGGCAACGGTCGCATCGCAAAGGACAGTCAGTCATTAAAAAATATCTTCGAAAGGAAGCAAAAGGAATGGAAATCTGATCTTCAGAATACACGTACCAAATTCGGATTTGGATAGAGAACCCGTATCACGAAGCCATTCAATATAATATCGCTTTTTTACTTGAAAAACCAAGTATAAGTTCGTATATTTTTTTAATCCTTATAATAAAATCGAAAGGCGGCGATAGGTTCATGTACAATAAGGAGGATTATGACGCGTCATTTCAAATTATGACAGAGCTGCCTGAACAATAATATGAAGATTTTCGAAAGTCGCGTATGATTTGCCTAGTCAAAACGATAATAGTTACAGACTTTCTCCATCGATTACCGAACGAGCTCCAACTTAAGTCACGATGGACGCCGCATCACCGCTGTTATTAGTAATTAAGTGCGTTACGAAAAGCTTCGTAGCGAAATGATCCGCGTCGTTAGAGGAACAAGCACCGAATCCAGGAAGAACCTCGTCAATATTTCTTATTTCCTCTCGCCGCTTCTTTCCTCGTACCAATGGTCCGTTCGACCAGCACGTTCTGAACTTTCGTCTTCGTTCCTTCGGCGCTAAAATCTTCGGAGTCATCCGTCATTTCCACGGTAGATTAAGACAACAGTGATTCACCGGGAAGATGTTACGTTTCGCTTATTTTCTTCATTGCTCGCCGAAGTACTTATTGAAAAAAAAAAAAAAAAGATTCCGATCACTTTGAGGTTCCAATGGCAGAACGGAATGCACATTGAGCTTCACGTTGTCTTTTTCAACCCGCCCATAGTCCAGCTCTCCAGAACTCCGCGACGAACCTCACCTTTTTACGATCATGTTTGCTTCATTCGTTTAGTATAAAAGATTTTGTTGTGTCGCTCACCCGAAAAATTTCAGCTGTAACATTTTTGAGTCGTTGAGGTGATAAACTCGACAAAAATGAGAGGAGAGAATGCTAAACAACACTAGATAGAGAGAGATCGAGAGGAATTATGTAAGCGGCTGACAAACAAACCACCACACAGTGGAGGCATAAGCGATGTGGGGTCTTATTATCCCCTTAAAGAGCCACTACATCATTTTTGGAGTTATGCCCCATGATTTGCTGCACAACCTCCTACATATTGTGAATTTAATCAGCTAGTTCCAACTCAATAAAGTACTCTGTGTAAAGGAAGATTAAACAAACGTAGTTATCATTACATAAAGTCCTAAGGGAGAGATGGAGAAGTTTGTCGAAGAATGGTTGATCTTGGTGCATTTTATACTAAAACCCTCATCCAAAAATTTTGTCTTTTTCTTTAAAACGTCAAAATTTAAAATCACTAACACAAACGGTGGGTACAGCTTTCGTACAAGTACGCAACCACGAGGGACATTTTATGTCTTTTTCTTTTAATATAATTTTGTTTATTTTAAATAAAGAAATATAAAATTACGACACAAAAAATATTTTTCATTTTTGTAATAGACGTTACCATGCACTTAACCCAACACTAATTTAGTGACGCTTCTCCGTTACATATCCCGCGTTACATTTTCGAGTTTATGTAGCAAAGTAAAGACATAAAATGTCAACAAACAAAAAAATCGTAACCCTGGTAGGACTCGAACCCACAACCTCCAGTGTAGGAGACCGATGCCGTATGCATTACGCCTCAGGGACTGCAGTTGCAACTAGGGTTAAAACGTTGCTTTGTCCAATCGGCCATAAAGGTTAATTTTCCTGGCGCTTGGACGTTACACTTTTCGAGTTTATGTAGCAAAGTAAAGACATAAAATGTCAAAAGTAAATTGCGCAATGGTTTAGTCGGCATTGACATTTTTTCATACTGAGGTAAGTCCGCCAGTTCTATTTTTCGACGCAATTAATCCTTCAAATTTATTCTCTCATTCCCTCGGGATTCTCCATGAATTGTGAAAATACTGACCGAAATAGAGGCCAAAGATGAAAACTTTTTTTTTTAAATTTTCCAAAGCGTCTTCAACGATTTAAAACGTACAGTGTGCCTTAATGTATTACCTACTCGCAATACACTGAACGGAGGTAAAAGTTAACACATCAAAAGCCCCTTTTATGCAATTGAGTTTTTATTTGCTTTACCGCCCTCAGAATCGAATCCCGCTCAAAATTGATATCCAACTTGCTGATCAACATGGGACGCCAAATTGGAAGATTAAGGAAAGTTGGGACACAACTAACTGTTGTTATCACAGTGAACACATCACCATGTTTTTCCTCCCTCAAAAAAGTGCGATTTTCATCAAAGTTTGTGCGTGTCAAGTCATAAGATTACTGTGCAATTTTCGTCTGTCGAAAAATTACTGGAGTAACGCAATAACATATTAAATGTTTTGGAAATTCTATTTTAGCGCAGTTTTTTTAGTAGTCTATATAAGTTCGCCCCTAACGAAAGGTTCTCACGAAAATCGTGCGGATAATCCAATATGTTATCTGTACAATGGAAGCGGACCAATATCCGTAAATTAACTGGAAGCAACACGAAATGTTCAGGAATTTGAACTGCCGTCGATTTATTGACTAAATTTTGTCGGCTTTTCCCCTAGAATTCCAGAATAAAGATCTCGAGCCTTCTGGCAAGTCACGTCCACTCTCCCATAATTTAGGAGATGTCTTCACGGTATGTCTTCAAATAATGAATAGCTACGTATTGTTCTCAATAAATCTGGCAGTCCGTTGAACACTGATAAAAATCAAACTGTGTCGAAAATAATGTTCTTTCGAACGTTTTTCTAATTTTCAGAGTAACTGCTTCACTGGATTTGATCAATCTTACAGAGTGGCTTTTAGCAACAATGATACCAACCATATCGAAAAATAATTTTCGTTTTTTAGCCGATTTTTTCGAAAATAGCTAAAACGATTTCGCTCAAACTTACGGAGCGCTCTCAACCAACGTGTTTCCGTATATCTGCGTTGAACGAAGATTTACGAGGGTTGCAGAAAGTTGTGTGTTGCTACGCACCAGATATTTCTTTTTTTCAATTCCCTCAAAACGTCTGTAACGATTATGTTAGGCATAGTATTTTTTAACTAACTGTAACTATATTTCAAATCCCGTTTAGTGGTTTCCCGTAGAAGGCCGTGAGTAGGTTGAGTGTTGAGTGTTGCGTTGGGCTCGATTTTTTTTTTTAAATCACGATAGCTTGAGATGTAACATGTAGCCGTTCGCAAAGTTGCGTGTCGATTTCCAGTTCATTCCACGTCATTAGATTTAGATGTAATTCAATGTCTCTTTTATCTTTCAACGCTCATAATTTTCTTCCCGGCGTCCCTATTTGGTTGTCAGCCTAGTTGATTCTTCATCCCAACCTCTTCCCCGCTGTGAAGAAATTTAACTAGTAACAGCCTCACGTGCAATGTGCAATTAGTTTCAACCCGTTTAAATGGGAACGGTTTACGACCGCGAGTCGTTGAACCTCGTCGCGGTATTAAATATAGTTTAAAAAAAGGAAAAGTGTCAGAGGCCCGAGATCTTTCGGAATGAAAAATGACCGTGTTTACTCGAAGCAACAGCAGAATGAATGACAGGTTTCTCGGGTGCGGGAGTCAGAGCTTCAGCGGTTGAAGTAGTTTGAAGAACTGGTACCAAGCGCGGGATAGTTATAATAATGTAATGGGCGGTGGCGTCCGAGTGTCGCTGGTTCTTTGTTATTTCGGTCTCGTTTCTCTCCAGAAAACCACTTCAGAACTAAATCCCGTCGAGGCTCGTTTCTCATTTCCCCCCTCACCCTCACCGGGCCGCTGTGATGGGGCAGGTCTTGTCAGAAATGACACGGCACGAATATCCGGTAGGGAGAACAGGCGAATGTGGTCGAACAGGAGTAAGTAGTCAGGTAATCGATTACCGAGGACGAACTAGGGATGGTGACAAATTTGGCGTTTCCCTCCTGCAGATCACGTCACCACTGCGTGCGGAAGACACGAACTCCCAGAGAAGGACGGTCTTGACCCACTTGATGAATGTATGGCAAGAAAGGAGAACAGGCACTAACACTGGCTAATGGAGAGCAGATTGAAAATGAAGAGGGGTTAATCCCTGTGTGTCTCAGCTCATTCTGGAGCATGAGGATTTTGCCACCACTTGCCCGTACTCGAGGGGCTAGTTGGCTGTGCTGGAGGAAGCAATAGGGATGCTCAATAGTCTAGGAAGCTCTCTCTTCAGGCAATGCCCGACCCCCTCTAGACATACCAAAAGGCCACGATGGACTTTGGGGCGACCTCAGACCCACATGCAAGTGATAGCACGGGCTGCCAGACTCCCCATTCAATGGGGATTCTGCAGGGAGTCTGGCCGGATGAGGAAGGACTTGTCCAGCTCACTATGTGCTGGAGAGTGGGTTTCTGAAGCCATTTGGCCAAGGAGTTTCTCTTCCTTGTCTATGACGGATTCAGAGCGAATCTTCTACATGTCAATACCTAACTTTCAGTTGAGCTGAGACGAAAGCCTGAGAAGCGAAAAGCGTGTTAAATGAAAACCAAACACAAAATCACATAGTGTCTGCACCCAGTAACTATAAACTACACATGTTACCTTGACAATTCATTATATGGAGTATAATAACGCATTTTAAGCTCACAACCCAAAAACCGCATCGGCAAAAGAAATCCTTTTGGATTAACCCAACTGATGTTACGATCAGTAGCGTAAAATGCTCTCTCCTCGGGCAATTCCCGACTCTCTGAGACGTACCACAAGGCCGTGAGTGGATTTGGGACATTTTAAACCCTGCTAGCAACTGGTCTGCCAGACTCTGCCAATTATCAGGTGAGAAGGGAATCGGTATCAATACTTTTGTCGACGTACAACTGCAAATATGTTGACACCTTGATTGAATATTCCATTTCTAAGAGCAACAAATCGGTAATTCAAGATGAAATTTCAAATCTGCCTTTGCAATTCGTGACAAAACACCACGGGAGCCTGTAGCGCTTAAGGTAGAATTTGAATAGCGTTTATTGCCTATAAATTAGTAATAATTCCGCGCGTTGACAGCTCCGAATTGTTAAAGAGGTTGTTTCACGTGGTGGTGAACAGTATTGTTAACCGAGCTCAAAGTATCGCCGTCCTTGCGCACCATGGGTATTTATTTAGCGTCGACTAATCGCGAACTACGAAAGTTCCGAGTTCCCCAACCCTTTTCTATATTTGTAGTATTTGGTAAATGTAGGACCCATCGTCAGGTCGCTAAATCCCAATTACTTAAGTACTTTCCTTCGTCTGAACGCCAAGTGCAATAACGCACTGGCAGCTGATTCTATTGTGACTTGCTGAATGACATAAGTTGCTTACTCTCAAGGTACGGATGACTTCTAATCACATGTTCAGGTAATTTCTGCACTTACCGCTTCTGGAAAAAAGAAAACAAAAACGAATTAAATTTATTTCGTCATTTTTCGTCGTCAAGGAGCAATGAACCCTAGTTTCAAACAGAAATGATAATGAGTGTTCAGACACGTTGTAAGTATTCATGATCATCTCACAGTTCAAAAATGTCTGCACCTTTGAGTTCTTTTATCTTAATGGAAGAACGTAGGGGGTGGGTGGGTTATCAACGGTGATAATCACTAGTCCTTCAGCAAGAACAGATCATCAGCCAAATACCGGATGAACTGTGAGAGTTGTAGAACCGTGATTGAACGTAGCCATAAAAAACGTTGTATTGTCACCAATAAAAGATATTCGGGGTAAGCCAATATTTGGGGGGACAGATCACCCTCGCGAATAGAACCCACGTCTTCTGTTTGAGCAAGAAGCGTGCACTTCCAACACAATTCCTATTCCCACCGCCAGATGCGTCAACCTTTGTCGTTTGATACGATCATTGCTTTCACACGTAGAACTGGATGAGGTCCGATTCGCGCACCACCGTGCTATGAAAGCCATAATATTTCCTTCTGTTTCACGTTGAGTGTGAGCTCTATAAAGACGGAAAGCTCAATCTTTAGCTAAGTTTCATTTATTCTCGTACGGTTCCCTCGAATTGTGGTGAGACTACAACGCTTGAAATAAAGCATGTGTTTGACAAGTGCTCAATTGTGTTTGGATGCGTTTCTCGCGCCTATATATATTATTCTCAATCAGTTGAACATAAACTGGCCTTCACATGCATCAACCTTTCATGAAAATGAAGTGTTTTGTTACCTCCAAAGATCAGAATAAAATCCTGTTGAAAAAGTAATTAACTTTGCAATGATTTCCGTCTTTCAATGAAAATTCACATAGTGAAGATTGGTTGAATTAATAGGAATTGTTTGGCAGAAGCCAAAAATTGGTAGAGGGCTGTGTTGTTGATGAAGGTTGGGTCCTGAGGCTGGGAGTTCCTGGCAAGTCTCGCGAACTCCTCTCAATCATCATTCATCATTTCATGTTTCTTTGTATTGGTACTAAACCGATACGACCCAGGGCAGGAACTGATACTGCTACTGATCTTTGTAGCATTCTCAAAAGGGCTTCAAATCGCCAATTACCTGTAAACACCCTCTTCTCCTCGCTACCATTGCCCTGAGCTCAATATTCGAGTCTGTCCACATCAGTCCATTATCTAATAATTGACAATTCACTTCGTTCGTGCAGCTGACAGTTCATACTATCCGAAGACAAGTGTCTGATTGTTGCGTGTATCTGAACTCTCGCACTCTCATTCCTCATTGTGATTACCTCTGTTTTTAGATGCAGTCTGCTCATCTATCGTCTAACATTCATATCTAACTCTCCGTATTTTATACTTCGTTTCTATCTTGCACTCTCTTGTAATCCTCAATGATTCCTGTGGATCTGTCGTCGTGAGGAATTCACTGAATTACACTACCACTAAAAACAAATGATTAAGTGAACGTGCACTCTTAGTCCCGGTCCAGTCTGACAGGCGTTGGCACAATAGTCAGAACGTATTTAAAAGTACCGGTACGTATTACATTATGTGCATGATACGAAATGTGTATTGCTTGGTCAGGAACAGAATATTCGACAGAAGTTTTGAGACACGAAGTGAAATAAAATTGCAAATACTTGGTTTGGCCATTAAGGTCGAATATCACCATATTGCGTATGTAATCAACGCCAGAAAAGGAGTTCGATGTGGGACGTTTGGTGAGGATTGATATACCACCAGTTGAGAACATAAAGCATCAAAACCTTGCCGTTTAAAAACAATCGGGTAAATCTCCTAAAGGTTAGAGCCTATTAGTCCCAGTCACAGAAACTGCCAGTCAGTGGCTGAATTGCCGGTACAGTTTCAGACAAATAGACCAACGAAGAAAAGAATCTAAATGTTTCTCTCCGGGGTTCTTACTTCGAAAGAAGGATCGGTCATTAAGCACGGGCATTATATTGTTCCCCGGAACGACGAATAAGGTGGAGCGACGTAATTAGGTGGTTCCATGAGTCTCTAGTCCCCGTGCGAGCCGAACTGATGATAAGAGGAGCCTTAGCCTTGATTGCTCTCACCTTAATTTCCGAGATCGACCCCATTTTCAGAAGACGTTGGGTGGCAGTTATTCTAAGAAGACAATTGTGAGACTAGCATGACTTTACTGTTTTGAACTTTGAATTCTACCCCATTTCACTCGTGAATTATCCAATTTCCAACATTTCTGCGATAACTAAACCAAACTAAAACATCGAACAAAAAAACTAGAAAATGAAACCGGATGAAGGACGAGGCCTGGGCATCGCTTATAAAATTGTCGCACACGTGTTTTTCACAATTTTGGTTCAAGTGCAGTCTGGAACGGATTTAAAAAAAAAATTTCTACATGAGCGTCCCAATATGACTTAGCTTCACGGAGACGTCCTAAAAACAGCGTAATCAGAAGAGCGTTGGTAATGTGATGATTTCTCGAGTAGCTCCAAGCGAGAAGCTTCTTCTTCGGGTAATTAGGCTAATTCGAAGCCACCTATCCAATGTAGTAGGGAGAAGAACGCGTGCGCGTTAAAATAATACAGACTAGAGTTTCCGGTAGTGTTTTCGGCCTGCGGAGAACTGTTTTCGGGTTCACACCGACATTTATTTTTCACGGCTTTGGTTTTAGAAAGCCTGAAACTTCTCGCCTTTTATTCTCAGCTTTGGGTTGTCCACCCCCTGGGTTCAATTCCACAAAGGTGCACCCTCGTGTAAACGGAGGTTTAGCTTCAAAGGGGCGTCCTAAAAAGGGATGTTGAAGTTCCTGAATCTAATTCCGTTGGCTGTCGTGAGATTTGCCAAAAACCGAGTAGTTAAAACTGTCTTTTGTAGCTGTATTCTTTATCATCATCTGCAACTAAAATACAAATGGTTCAGTAATTTAACCTAATACAAACAAAAGTAAATCTAGTCAGTAAATTCGTTTTTTCGTGTTATAAAATGGAAAAAGAGTGGCGTAGGGTTGCGACTGGAGTAGATGAGAGAGAGGTAGTCAGTGGGGCAGTGTGATCTCTCCGGTGTTATTTAGTGCGGTTGGAATCCAACCACAACTTTTTGGTAATGAGAGAAAACTCCGCTCCAAGAGTGGCCAACGAATGCTGACGAGTGGTGTCGATATACGAGTAAGGCGAGAAGCGCAAGAGGATCCACCAGACTGCCCTGATCTACGGGCAACGCTTCTTCCTCTAAGATACCATGGGCTTAACCGAAAGTAGATTGCCTCAACCACTTCGACTGTTCGGCCAGCCCTGTTTCCACGTTCTCATCACCTTTCTCCGCCAGTTGTAAAACGTTACATCCGCCTCAGGAGTGAACCATTCGGTGGCAGTAGCCTCTCCGAGTTGCGTCCACATAAATTACTTGTAGCCGTTAGATTCGAGGCCTGAAACGACCTTCTGTCCATTGTCCAACTTTCATTCAAGGCTTCATCGTTGCTTCTCCCTTATGGTTTTGCAGTGTCATAAAATTATCGCCTCCCGGCTCCGCAATCACTGCTCTCCACCTCATTCCATAGTCTTCGAATAGACATCCAGCTATTCGCCTTTAGGCTACGAAGTTTATTCGGCTTGAAACTCCGTTGCTATTGCTGTTAAATGTTATGTTGCGCGGGTCAATGCACAAAGTTAATGGACTCTTACCCACGGGCGTCTACACGAAAGGAGACGACGCTATAGCTGCCATACGTCAATAATGAGGTATAGATGAATACCACCTGACCTTTGAGCTGAGAAAAATTCAGAGCGTGTTTCGTGAATCCGTTGTCTGATGTTATGCTTTTTGTTATGGTTTCAAACTGCCAATATAAAACAGCCTTGACGTAAGTGATCCAGCGAGCTGTAAGGTGCTGTCCAAATGTGCTACTGTGGTGGTTCTGGTGCTTATGTCTTCGGGGTTAGCCTGGACGGAGTTTTTCAACTCCCCTGGGACCACACACCTCCGCATTTCAGGCAGAAATCTTTGATATCAATGCCAGCGTATACGGAAGCTCGCCGAGTATAGATGCAGTGAACATACCCACGTCAAAGAACCTTTAGGGCTCTATCAAAACAATATAGGGGTAATAGGAATTCTTTGAGTGAGTGAGGAAAAGAACGATGATACCTGGACTCGACTCGCTAAGGTTCAATGGAACCAAAGCCATTGATGGTCATCCCGAGATCCACCGGAAGCACCATCACTAAAAATAGTAGAAGGTGGTGTAGGGAATTTGATGGGCACTTTAAGCAAGGGCTTGGTGGCTGGTCGCAACTGGGAGATCTACTGCATGGACCCATTTCCCCCATGGACTTCACCAAAAGGCCTTTACATCCTAGCAAGCTTGGCCCAGGATGCAAAAATGTGTTTCGATACTTCCTTTCCCGAACCCCGGTGCACTAATTACAATCCCCAACCTGCCTTCATTCGACAGTTACCATTCTGCATTTGGGGGTGTCTGGTGGAATGCCGACCGGGTGGCCCCCACCTCCCTCAGACCTCGCAGTTTAAAAACGAAATTTGAGATGAGAGGACTACCCTCCAGCGACCCCACGACCACCACTATGTCCGCAGAGCAGGCACATTTTGGATTGTTCTGTTCTACCAACTTCGCCCTGTGAAGGCCCTAACCCATAATGCACTGGCGCAAGGCAGCGGGCTGTGAATTCCGGTGGCACCATGTTTGGGTCAAACAACCCTTAAGGACAGAATGGTCGCTGGCCCGCCCCATCTTTCGATGACACTTACGACTGCTCCTCCTGCTAGGGAGATTGAACTTTCCGCCCTCCCTGAGGTTCCGAAGGACCCAAGTGAGTCAGTGTCTTCATTCAACAGATATTATTAATCGGGTTATGTTCGCACGAGATTTTCTTAGATCAACTGAAATAAGTGTAGGTAAATCAGTCGTTACACAGAAGCAGAAGCCGACGGAGTGAACCCTAAAATGGCGTTTGAAAAGAGATTCCACGAAAAGATATCTTATCGATGTCAACGTGTCGGTAGCGCGAATCGTCATTCTTGGCTGGTCATGCAGTGAGGGCTTTCAATGTTAGGACATCATTGAAGAGCACTAAGTCATTAGCTGAGTTGTGCCAGCCAGTCATGCGAATAAGAACCGGTTTTGCCCAACTTTTTTTTAATCAACGTTTACGTATTGAACCGTCGACTACAGTTGTTAAACGGCGGTGGTGAGTTTCGAGAATAGATTAACGCTTAAATCGACGATCTTTCCGCCGTTTTCTGCAGTTTGTTAACGTCTGCGAATGTCTTGGTGCACAAGCCCAATCTAACCTATTTTGTTCTTGTTGTGCTTACTCTTGTAAGGCCACAAGCTTCAATAGTGTTCCAGTCATTTGGAAAATACCCGAGGAAACTGTATAACGACTTACTAAAATTATTCAACATCACTTCACTTCCAGAAAAAATATTACAGTCGAGCGTCATTAATTCTTGACTCGAAGGCAAAAAGAGAATGAGTCAATAGACGATCACGTTACCGCTCTAATAAATTCAAGTCTGTCGTGCAAGCAGAAAGATTTCACTGATGAACTAACCAAGGATGTCATGAAGTTTAGTCTTCTAATAATAATTGCGGCACAGATTCGCAAATAGCTCTGGAACAAACGTCGACTAAAGACATCTTGTATTCATTGTACAAGTAGTACAATTTAATAATTATAATGTTAATAATATTTCTAGATTATACAACACATTAATCTTTTTTCGCATGGTTTTCGTTACGTTATTCTATTCCCATGAAAACAAAAGTAAGCGAGGAAAAATGATTAGGGCATTTTGGTTGGTGTAAAAAAAGGATGAATGTGGATTAGAGGGAGAACAGTGGGGTTCGAGCTGGTTGAAATTGATTTCGTGACGAGGTCTTTCGAAAGGAACCGTTTTAATAGTCTTCAAACAAATCAAACACCAGAGGGAGTATTCGAGTGGCAGGTCATTACAGAATAATAACTTGTTACAGGCTAACCAAATTAAATAGCTCGTAGCCGCTCTCGCGTCTTTGGTGCCATCTTTTGATAGGTAAGAAGTACTGGAAATTCGCACAACTACATAAATAAGAACTGCAGAAATATAATTTTCTAGTTATTAATCATCAAGTTTACAGCACCACACCACCGTTATCAAGCGAACGTTACGTGTCCTACCACTATAAATCCGTCCGATAAACGTTACGAAGGGTTTGGAAATGTTTGGAGAGCCGCCGACTCAGGCAAAACCGACAGGGATCCCGAGCTCCGATCCAATGCCCGACTTATGAATCCTCGTCTTTGACTACTAGTCTACATCAAGGTCAGGTGGTACATCTCCCCCCTCATTGTTAGCCACTGTTCCTGGAGGGGACAGATTCAGTGAACAGATTTTTGAGAGTTGAAGCACATCCCTGGAAAACCTGGTCAAAGATTTGAAGAACAAGGGGGGCGACAAGGAAAGGGCGGCTACTTTTCTTTCACATTGTACTAGGCTCCTCACCATCTCACTCCTTGCTGGAACTTCTTGAGAATTCGTAACATTACTTTCTCTCTTCAATTTTATTATTTTTCTCTCCGGCCCACTTCTTTTTCCTGGAATGAAGGAGCGTGTTGGAGTTTGGAGGGCCACTGTCTCAGGCAAAAAATATCTGGTGCGTAGCAACACACGACTTTCCGCCACCCCCTTAAGTTCGAACACCACCTACATATGCGGGCGCTATATCTTCGTTCAACGCATTTTTACAGGAACATTTACGGAGAACAAAGTGTAGGGACTAATTAGCTGAGAGTACTCCGTAAGTTTGATCAAAATCGTTAGAGCCGTTTTTGAGAAAATTGGAATACCGATAAATTAGTATTCGACAAATCTCCTTTTCTGAGTTAACTTGGCTTATATCTCCGTTCAACATATATATACAGAAATAATTATGGAGAACGAAATGTTGGTATGGGTGACTAGAAGACACTCCATTAGAATTTATCACACCTGGTGAAAAAGTTACCCTGGAATTTACGGAAATGTTAGAAAAAACATTATTTTCGACACATTATGATTTTTATCTCTGTTCAATGGACCGTCACAGGAACATTTATTGAGAGGAATATGTAGGTATTAACTATTTGAAAACATCCACACACACACATACACACGGACCACGCGCCGAAATTAGGTTTTTTAGACTCAGTAGGGTCTGAAACGTAAAGATCTGGAGAAAACCCAAATTTTTTTTTTGGGCCGATTACTATACTTTCCTTCCCTTCGGGTAGCGGAAAGTAATACAGGGATCCTGAGCTCCGATCCAATGTCCAATGGGACATAATGGATTATGAATCTTCGTCTTTGACCACTAGACTACAATCACCGGAGGTGCCTACAATGAGAGACAGGTGGTACATCTCCTCCCTCATTGTTGGCCACTGCTCCTGGAGGGGACAGCTTCAATGAACAGAATCTTGAGAGTCGAAGCGCATCCCTGGGATATCTGGTCAAAGATTTGAAGAACGAGAGGGGCGACAAGGAAAGGGCGCCTAGTTTTCTTTCACATTGTACTAGGCTCCTCACCATCTCACTCCTTGCTGGGGCTTCTTGAGAATTCGTCTCATTATTTTCTCTCTCAATTTTATTATTCTTCTCTCCGAACGAAGGAGCGTGTTGGAGTTCGGAACATCTGATATCATTTGTAACGAGGGGTTTGGGAATGTTTGGAGGGCCACTGACTCAGGCGATCCTGAGCTCCGATACTATGGCCGACTTCGTCTTTAACCACTAGACTACGATCACTGGATGTGCCTACAATGGGTGTCAGACTGTACTCCTATATCTCATTGAGTCAAGATATGAGAAAAAATTCGTCAGAAAATAAATTTCTCTGAACGTGAGTTTAGTGGACGATTTGCTAGATGCAGTCATAATCAACGCTTGTCTATGTCAAATTTTACGTGTCTATCACTACCTCCATTAAGGTAAATTGTGAGCAGTGACACTGGCTAGTTCCGTGATTCATTTGACACTGTCCAGTTCACATACTGAATAAACCTACGTTTTTCTCATCTCAACAGCTGTAGAGAAAAGATCGAACGAGTGGTTTCCCTGCGATTTTCGTTTGAGAAGGATATACGTAAATGGGAGGGGGTGACAATAGGATAAAAGCGTGATCGACTGTTGAAAAAAAAGCGTCAACGAGATTAATTGTGTAAATGCTGAATTTCGGGGGTTTTGGGGATTCCGATTTAATTTAATAAGGTATGAGTCAACACTTGACATTATTCCTCATGTCGACTGTTCTGTCCTGGTTTTCTTCCAATATGAAATGAAAATCTTTAAGCTTCAGTTTACATTGTTTTTATTCGTATTGCGAGACGTTTCCTTGAAGCAGTGGAGTTGATTTTATTTCAGTTTTTTGGAGTTAATTTGCGTTGTGTTGCCTACATTTACTTTACCACTGCGTTTTTCGCACCGAAATTAGTAAATGAGATGGGATATGAGCTCGTTGTGGTCTGTATGTTTAGTTTGTGTGAAAAGAGTTTTCAAAATGTTTTGAGGCTAAAATGCTTGTCTACACTCTGGTTTTCTCGATTTGACAGTTGAAATGAGTAAGTTGAATGTTTTATGAAACTTCCTCAAGAACGGGAGTAACGATGTCAAACTCATTGGGCACTTTCAGAAAAGTGGTGCGTTGTGTCCTCCATAAGCGTGAGTAAATGCGACGAACCATGATATAGCGTGTCATTTAAATTATTGAGAAGAATGGTAGGGAGTGAGGTACGAAGTATTTTTCATCTTGCGTTGAACACGAAGGCAGTTTTAATGACAAACCCACAGAACTATTATTTATAGCGCTTAGGCAGGAAAGGTGTAAACGATGTTGATAAGGGTAAGGTAAATGGTTTACACAGCATGAGCGCCGTCGTCGTTCTGTTCTCCTTTCGCCGCGTCGAAGTCCTTAATTGCTCTTTCCCGGTTGTTTTCTGTCTAACGGACGCATTAAAGCTCAAGATGAGAACCCCCGGTTCCCATTAAAGCGAGACCGAGTTTCGTCGAAGCTTTGTGAAAAAGGGAGAGAGAGAAAAAAAAATACTATCGACTTGTCGCTGCTCGTCGTCTGTCCACTTCGGAATGTGTAATAAACCTTTTGTTCCTCACTCACGAAGCGGAATAGTGGGAAAGTTCGAGGGAAAGATTATGAAGAAAGTTTTTCTCTTTTGACGCAGTTGATCACGTACGGAACTAGAATCGCGGCCGGAGGTCCAGCGACGTCGTAAATATCTCGTTGGTGCTGGCGCTAGAACACTCGAAATGAGCTAAAGAGGTCGTTCTAGATGCTCTTATGAATATGTGGCTTCGATGGTGGTAACTTGCTATGGGGGTTAGCACCTACAAAAAACTTTCCATACTCACCCGCATCAGTCTCTCGATTCCGACCAGGTCACATATTCTCATTAACTTTGTTAATCCCCGTTTGACTCTATTTTGTACCATCCACGCCCGTTAGTGGGTAGTTTTATTCCACCGTCTCCGGTTAAAACCTGACTGCCGTAATACTCTTAATTATTGATAAGAAAGTTCCACATCTGCCATCTGTTTGGTGTTGTTGCCGCGGAAAGTTCGTAAAAGGAAATAATTAGCCGCCCTGCCGAAAATTCGCTAATAAAAGTCGTCACGAATTCTTCCACAATCAGATAAAAGATGTCTCATCAATTTTTTTGGCGCTCCACATTTATATTCCCTTCCGAAAACGTATCGACTGATTTTATCGAGAGAATCTCACGCTTATAAGGAAGGTAGCTCAGTCGACAGAATTTCTTCAAAGAAGCAGCTGCCAAAAGGTTTTTTTATCGAGTGAATGAGGCTCGTCGATCAACTAAGGCTTGAAGGTCATTAACTGGGAACGAGAGGTTGAAGAGTTATTTCCTGTGGAACATGAGGAGTCTGGGTTGAAGCGACTGTTCAGAAAACGGCTATTAAGAGTCGTTCTATGAAATGTTGAGGAACATTGTTATGCCTAAGGAACCTACCGAGGCGTTGACATGAGATCTAGACCACAGTTACTAGTTCAATGATGAATTTAGAAGTTTTGAAATCGGATTGGGTTGAAATGTAAAGATCTAAAGAGACTAGAAAAATGTTGTTCCACCCATTTCGTAACTATTTTTCTTACTTAGTAAGGCTAAGGAAGTAATGACGGTTCTTTGTCGTGTGATGCCCGTGGTACTGCAGTTTTGAAAGCGCAAAAGCGACGGTAGCTCTAGAACGAAGAGTTCTCATTTGAAGGTTGAGCATGCAACAGGATCGCACGATCTAACCTTCCTCAATGAGAAACATGGAAAACAGATCCAGCTTCGAGTCATTGAACCCACCTTCGGTAGCTCAAAGCAGAAAAAGGAACTCCGATCCCGGAGAACAAATCCTTTTACGAGTCAATTACTTAATTAAAGAAGTTTCGGGGGCATCGTGTGAAACCTCGTGCCTTATTTCCATGGGGTTTACGGTACTTAAGTGTGCCAGTCGTGAGTTGGTGCTTCCTACCTTCGAGTTGTGAGAGTGCGAGAAAGGCTGGGGAAAAATACTGAAGAAACCAGAGAATGGAAATGAAGGATTCAACAGGAGAGAGACTGGAAATGGAGGAATGAAATGTTGGGCCGACTAACCGAGGATTAGCTCATTCTTCAGGATGACTTGCCGCTTGTTGGATGGACTGACAATTAGAATAGACGGCTGAACGAAGTACAAGAGCCAGTTGCGTTGTATTACAATAGCGTGAAAGAAAAAGAAAGAAGTCTGTATTTGTGTATTAACGTATGGGTTATTTCCCCTATTATTATGAATAAAACACCGTCGGCTATTTCGTAATAGTGAGCAATGCCCTATGCAGAGAAAAGAACGATACGTCATCTAACGTTTGTACTTTCGACACGTTTCATGTAAAGATTCCGTCCATGCAGTTAAAACTTCGCGTTGCCGAGACTTCCACCGAATGAATAAGCTCACCTTTTTACCTACCGCGACCCGAAGGGCAAGGAAGGTTTTCTTTAGATCATTACGTTTTGAATCCTACTGAATATAAAACACTTAATTTGGGTGCGCTGCCCTGGTGTATGTCTGCAGTTCGATTTGCGGGAGAACGGCTGAACCGATTGAGCTGCTTTTTTATGTTTTGTTTGATATTTTTCTAGACGGGAAAATAAGGTTATGGACTATTTCCATGGATGGGAAAGGGGGATAGGGGGCCAACGTGTACCAAAAACTAGAGGTTTTCGCATTTTTTCCGAAAATGTAACTAACGATTTTGATTAAATTTTCAAATTATGTTCTTCTAGTCGATACATAACTTTTCTTCTCAACAAATATCTCTATGAAAATATGATGAACGGAGATAGAAGCCAATATAGGTTTTCGACGCTTTTTGGCAAAACGGCTTCAACGATTTTCAGCAAACTCACAGGATGTTTTCAAATAGTTAGTACTAATATATTATTCTCAATAAGTGTTCCTCTTACAGTCCATTGAACAGAGATAAAAATGAAAATATGTCGAAAATAATGGTTTTTTGAACTCCATTTCCTGAATAACTGCACAAGCAGGAGCTGCGAAATAAATTCTGGGATGTTAACTGTATTCTATTTTCTCTCTACGGTAGTTCTAGCAGACACAGGTCAGTTTCCTTATCAATATGACTGCTACTGTCATGGAGATTGCGGTTCAGCTATGATGCAAGAGCCCAGCCATTCGTTCAGCATCCACCGAAACAAAACCTGTGAAGGTACGGCAGGTTGTCATTTTGCTAATCTCCCGGAGGAGAGCTGTTGCAGTCTGAGAGACTACTCTCATAAGCTCTAACGATTTTGATTAAATTTATCGTATAAACAGCGTCAAATGACACGACAATACCATAAAATTCACATTTGTGGGTTAAAGGATGGGAGCAGCACAATAAATTGTCAAATATTTCATCGAATTTGATTTTGGCGCAGAATGATTCATTTTATAGCCCAATCAAGTGCCTATGCGATGAATATTTAATAAGATATTTAGGAGCTACTACACCGTTTCACTTACTAACATTTTTAAACGTTTTTACTCGATAACTCTAGTAAAGTGATTATTACTCGCTTCAAAAAAATTGAGTCTACAGCCTCATCAATCCTCTGGGTACCAATCACTCAATAATGGTCACGCATGAGTACGAGCAACATAATAAATTCAGGAACTATTAGCGATACTGCTTTCTGCCGCCATCAAGTGGTGTTTTACCAGGTTTAAATGAACTAAGTCAATAATAATAAGAATTGGCAGCAAAAGCCGTGAAAACCAGAGTATTTATGTATAGTTAAGCAAAGGTGGTGCACCTGATAAGATGTTCACTTGTCAGCAGACAAACAATACTGTCATATTACTGAGAAAGGTGCGGCCCTGGGGAATCCGTACCATCTGGGAGTTCTTAATCTGGCTTTCCACCTGATCTAACTATTTACTTTGGTAGCCAGTTTCAGACGGACAGCTTCTATTTCTTTCCATGTCCAGATCCACCGTTTAAACTTTGTATTTCCAGTATTCAGCCGCTCGGATCGCTTTGTCATTACACGCTAAAATATCTTCATTAGTAAGTCACGTCGTAGATGATCGTAATCTTGTTCTAGCCAACAGTTACTGGTTGTATCTTCTTAACCCGATTAGTTTTGCACCTGGTTACTTTTGTACGAAGTTGGTTTAGTGATTTCCAGGTGGTAAGGGGAAGTTCAAAACCACCGCTTGGTTCTTCTTTTAGTTGCAGTATTGGAGTCTGTAATTTCTCTTGCCACAAGTTTAACCTTCTTTGTTCTGGAGTCATGCTTAAAGGTTCTGTCGATTTAATTAAACCTTTCCTGGACTGAAGTCTTGTTCGTTGTTGTTGGTGATTGGACAGAGATGTCTTGGATCACTGGATTGTTTTTTCCGCTCTATTTCAGATGCTGTTCGTCGAGTAGGTGGGGGACCTATACCTACAACTGGGTAAATTTGTTCGATAGGTGTTGGTCTAAGGCATCTTGTAATGATTCTCCCTGTTTCATTAACCGCTATGTCGACTTACTTTGCATGGACTGACTTATTCCAGACTGGGGCTGTGTATTCAACTGCGACCATGTACCCTTACTATAACCTTCTACGCAAAACTGGGCGAAACGGTAATTGGCTTGCCTAGTAGCAGTCAACGCTGGTAGGTTTGGCGGCTCTTCCAATAACCGACGATCACTGTTGTAGAAACTACAGTAGAGCAGCACGTGGTTTTTTGTTCCGTCCTTTGCAAGATGTGCAGGATGGAGTATCTTCGAGCAGTCACACGTAAAATAAGTGGAAAACACATTGGGTTAGTTTCTTGAGCAGTAAAAATCGACGAATATGCAGAAGAAAGTTAGTGTGATGCCTCACTTAACATATTTGATCTTTTTTAATCGTCTTAAATAACTATATGGATCGTCGACAACACGCAACTTCACATTTTGGACGTTGTATCGACCTGCCTACTTTGGCTAGATTTACAATATTCCAGCCCTTCTGGCCTTGGCGTCTAGACTTGTTTAGAACAGCACATTTCACTCTTCACGTCGCGCTGGTTACATTTTCTTTTTAAGATTAGCCACCCTCAGAAATGCGTAAATAACCAAAACAAATTCTTTTTTTACGTCGAGCTTCACTTCTCTTTGACGGGCGTTAAGTGCATCAACGAGAGGCTTCAAAAGGATTAGACAAGACACTCAATTAAAAAGGAGCTGAAAGACATCCACCTCTTCTCTAATAAACTCAAGGGTCTTATCATTGACATTGACAGAGGCTGTGGGCGTAGCGATCGTAACATTCCGTTAGGCGCTAACGCTCGTGAAAAGGATCAACGTGATGTCCGGAGGATTTTCGCCCTTCCCCCTAGCGCCGACCTGTAATTTAGATCTAGCGATCGGGAGAGTGTAGAGCAGTATAGCTTCTCTTTACGAAGCTTTTAATGGATGAGGAGCGTTAGAAAGAAAATAGCGCAGCTTTCACGGTACATTGCTCGTTGTAGGTGGATAACCGTCTAGAAAAGATGTAAATATCGTATTTTAGTTGCTCTCGGAGGTTCTTGAGAGTGAGCCTTGGTATCACGAAAACCTAACATCTTTCTAGATAATGTAGAAGTTCAACATCAACGATGCCCGAAAAAGAAATTTTACTTTCCTCAACTGAAAGCGATGAAATCAGTCAGAAGTACTGTCCCAATTCGAAGGCCAAACTGCTAAAGTGACGTGCGGCCAATCAAAACAACTTCTGAACTGCTTTATTTTGGTTTGGAAGAATAAAAGGGAGAGAGAAGAGATCGATCTGCCCCTTGAATAACATCACACCAAATGAATTCATTTATTGTTAGCGTTTATAGTAACTTTATAACGGAGGAGCGAAATGATTTTCGCTACGTGTGCGGCTGTAACATCAAATGCTCACAGTGCGTTGATTGAGATAAGAAATGAGAATGAGCTGTGGGAAAGAATCGCGCCTTGTTTTGCTTACGTGACGGTTCCCAAGTATGTGGGAAATAGTTCAACGTCTTGGGGGGAAGTAATTCGGTTCGCCGTTATGTCGACGTGGCAGCGGCGCGCGAGCCGAAAAATAACCATAATCGTCTAGTGTGGGGAGGCTACGACCCGAGTGCCCGTGCGTTGCATCTGATGGAGGGGAAAAACGTGCATCCGAGTGAGTGGGAATATTTGTTGTTCGCCTACTCTCAATTATTTGGCCTTCCTTAATAATTTTGGAGCGGTCTATCAGTGATGTGCGTGTATAGAATCCTTATATCGCTCATTGGTGGAGGGGGGTGGGGGGAGGTTTCGTTTCAGCCAACTCAGCCATTTCAGTGAATTTTATTCAAATTATAATGATTTATCACTTAAATATATTTAAGTTCCAGTGTCACAGCGATGTTCAAATCTATTTCTTCAGTGTGTACACGTTTTTGTATTCAGGAAGTCGGAATAAAACTCCGAAATGCTCTCCAAACCGTCCTTCACGCATTCCACATTTCCTTGGCTACACGTAGTATTAGAAAGGAAAGTTATGTAATCGGGTGAAAAAAAAAATTTTGAGTTCTCTTCAGATCTTTACTATTCAGACCCAACTAAGTCCAAAGGAAAAAATTACGCTAAACTCGATTTTCGTCTAAATGTTTCATAATTTATCGTGTTGCTCTCGTCATTTTCCAACAAATGGGAATTTTGTGGTATTTTTTTGTCATTTGGAGATGTCTATACAAAAAATGTAATCAAAATCTTTCTAGTCGTTTTTGAGAAAAAAAACGTTTAGTGTTTTGATCACTGCGATAACTATAGTTAGTTTTGGTTGGATTTTACTTATACCCTTAATTTGGCGTCCCATAGTGGCCAGCCGGCTAGATACCAAGTTTGAGTTGATTTGGTTCAGCCGTTTTTTCCTCAATTGCACACACACACACAAAACAGTTTCCCAAATAGTGTTGTACCGGGACGAACCGAACTCTTCAATTTAGCTCACCCTGAGCATTTGAGCAGACTATGCACCTCAAATGCCCTGATTCACTCGAAACTACAATGCCAGCAGTCGTAACGGAGATCTTGTCTCATCGAGGCGTCACCCTGTCGCCTGCCCTCGCAATCGCCCCAGTTTCTTGTTTGTGAGGGCAAAGTATACACGAGTGTGATCGCAAATAAAACTCCTAGTTCTAATTCCAAGGTCGATACCTTACACGTAACAGTGTTTTTCGTACGGAGTAAGAAAAATAAAACAATTTTCAATCGATTACATAACTTTCCATTCTACGAAAAGCGCTAATGTGTCTCAGTTCAGCACTATGGGATATATAGACTATAACTAATTTTCTCGACTGTTTATATAAATTTTGTGGGTGATGTTCGTCATAAGTAATGCGTTTGTGCCAAATTTTTGGTGTATTTAACAACCATTATCAAGGCCTACGCATAAACAAATGTAAATTGGGATTTAATGTTAACTTAAAAACGATTGAGTCGTATCACCCTGATAAATTTATGAAGTGGGCGAGGTGCTTAGAAATTGTGAGCTGTGACACTGACTGGGACGACATACTGACTGAATTTTGGTGTTTTTCATCGCATATGTTGTTATGAAGAGGTTAGGGTTAAAATGTGTGGTTTTCCAGTGAGTTTGGTACGAGAAAGATGTACGCAAGTTGGAAGGGAGACAAAGAGATTAGAAGGGTTGCCGACCATTCAAAAACGGAACGCGGCGACAAAGGCATTTGTTGAGAGGAAAGCTGGTAAGTGGAGAATATGAGGATCTTGGGAATTGCGATTTTATTTATTAAGAAGGTTCGAGGAAAGACGACTTCTACTGATATCTGACCTCTTGTTGACAGCTCTGTCCTTAGTGGTCGATTTTATTTTGGGTCCCTTTTTCGGACCGAATATACACACTGTTGGTTCAGTCCAGGATTTTAAATACTGCGTTGAGTAGTTTTTAACCCATTTATATCATAAAATGCCAATAAGAACACCAAAACGAGAAGGATAGTTCGGCAAGAGACTTAAAATATCCTTTCTTTCTGTCTCCTGAGTTAATATTTCCGCTAGGCACGATAGCTCTCCCGATTTCCCAAACGATTTTGGTCACCCCGCACACCTAATTTGATTTCGAAAATCCGTCCAATCTCATTCCAGGCTGAAAACGACAAGGCGAGAGTGTTTTTCTGCACGTTTTCGGCGTTTGATTAAAAAAAAAAGCCATTCACGAGAAAACTATCCGAATATCTGTCAATACAATTGATGCAGAACGGAAGAATCAAATGAGCTCAAACTTAATATGGCAACATGGAACGCTAAAAGAAGTTCAAAACTAACTATAATGATCAAATCACCAAACAGTTTCTACTTGAAATTTTCCATCGATAAACATCGCGGCATCAGTAGGGGTAACCCTATAAATTCCACAACGTTAGGTGATTTGTCTGCACTGCAATCCTTGCCGTGAACTATAACGTTCAGTGAATCCCATTTTTTATGTACTTTCTCCGTAATCTTCGTAGAAATAGTTGCGTGGAGCGAAGTTGAGGGTATCGGTTGCGGGACGTTTAAAATGCGTGGCGTTTACAATGGAATGGTCAAACGCCACAAGTCTTTTGGCACATTTTGGATATTATTTCGAGCGTGCATATACTAATGTTCTATTGACAAGCTTTGACGTGTTAATGACAGCCGGCGAGTTGGAGCTAAATCATGAGTCCAATGAAGATACGTCTGAAGATGCAGCGATGATGATTATAGTTCAGTTCGCTCAAATATTTCTCGAAGATTATTACCCGTTCCACAGCAACGGAACCTCGACGTCTTTCAAACCTCAGCTTCCGCTTCGTGTAATCTTCCTAATGGCCCTCACTCACTCGCTAGCGCCACGTAATTTCAGACCCCGATACGACGTGTGTGGCACTCGATTCCACAAATATGACGCCGTTTTTCAAATCGGCCGAGAACAATAGAGCGATTGCAGTTTGAGCACGAAAAAAAAAACAAAAAAAAAACGGAAATGCGAAGATAGCGACATCACGGGAAATCATCCGGCGTCGTGACTTCTCATCTCCTTTTGGGTTTCGAGGGCGAAATACGGGGAGAAAATAATTTTCCCAGGCGTCACGTCCACAGAAAAAGAACTAGGAATGTGAACGAATCCCCTTAGGAACCGTCGCTCGTAATAACCGCATTATAACGGACATGTGTAAACTTGCGGCACGGGTCGCCAAGAGTTCAACAGTTCTCATGAGCTCATTTTTTTTCCCACGGCACATCTCTTCCTTCAGATTGCTGAGCAATTGAACCCTGCGATGATTAACTTCGCAACGGACTCATGATCTCTTATCACATCGTTAACAAAACACACGACTTCAACAATGCCAATTTTTATTTCAGAGGTCCACATTTTGTATTCAAGAACAATTTCTGCGACTGGCGGATAACGTAGCATATTGTTGAATTGACTGGAGTTGCGGAAAGTTATGTGGCTCTTTGCCCCAGTACATAAATAGATGGCCCCGTAGGCCTCGAAACGTTAAGAAGTGAAAAAAACGTTTTTATTTTAATAATGATTGTAGAAAGTAAAAATTGAACGTTTCAGTTAAGTAATAACCATTTTACGGTTGCAAATAATAACGTGGAGTGATTGGTTCCATTATTACTGCGGCTGGTTCAGCTTGGTTCCGGATGCGACAAACAATCGTTTAATGAATGAAGAAAATAAGCTTTTTTCAAATTTATAGTCTGCAGATGAGGTCCTCTTGATGTCCAGTTTTAATTTGAAAAATAAAATTAACCTATGGCTAATCGTTGAACGATAAGTCGGCATATTGTGAAATGTTTCGGCGCTACTCCTCAATGAAGAAGTGCATGGTCAGTATCGTTGGAAGTAGGATCTTACATCCGCGGTCATAAAACTCATTTAGAGTCTTCTTTAAAAGAAATTAAATTGTTTTCTTCGTTTTCCATCTTTTAGGAGTTTTAGTCTACAGGGAGGACAAAGTGTTTGAAATCGTGTAACTCTTGGAGCAGCCTCACATGTGGATGCGGTTAGCATTAGATCTTACTTGACGGATAGAGAGATGGAACTCATTGAAGAGCACGACGATGGAGGTATGTAAATGCTTTTTATGTATATTTAGTACTGATGCTCTACCACTGACGGAATAGTGCAGTTCTGACTACCAAACAGAAAACCACTCGCATCAGGCGCAGCGTAGTCAGTGTGATTCTCACCACCTGGATCAACCTTACCTCTGGTGGTGAAGGATCGAGAGAAAAGTCACAGCACTGTGCCACTCTGGTCCTCCCAAATAGAGGACTCAAGATCTTAGCCAATTGGATTAGGGCGGTCTGAACAGTCGCAAAAGCTACCTCGCAAGACTTGTTGACACCTGCACATGCGCCAAAGAAGGTGACGAAGTGTCGTTGTAGTTCTGATATATTTTCGAGGGGCTTTTTCAGAGGTTGACATGGTTCAGGATCTATTACACCCTTAAGACGCTACTTCAACCAGTAGAACTTTGACTCGACTGTTGGAAAGCCCTATTGCTGGCACCCATAGCCTGAACCCTCAAGATTGGGAGAGAGAGAAGTCCTGGTCGGTGCCCGGTGATCGAAGTAGTGTCCGCTGGTTCTAGCCCAGCTGGCCAGGACTGGTTCACCCTCAACACACGTAAGAGGTATATTCTAGTGCGGTGTTTGCATGTATTTAGAGACAGTTTGTTCTTTGGAAGTAGGTTGTCAAGTTGATACTCCATATAGATAAGGTTCTTGAGCTGCTGGAGCATTTTGAAGCATTTCACAGTGTTGCTTCGGGTACCTACACCAACCCTTTCGGTTTTATTTGCTAAGTATTTGTTGTGCGTAAATATCAATGTTTGTTCTCCTTTTGGTTGTTTGACTTTTTGGTATTTCAATTGTTGTAGTTCCCTCTTCTTTTCTCGTAAGCCGCGAGGGTAGTCTGTGCTGGAAAGAAGTAGAAGTACTGGCTCGAGGCTTTCATTGATTGGCTCATTACGAATCCGGATACTGCATTATAAATCATCAGCTATGGAGTTTGCTTAGAAGTTTGACTGCGTGTGTCGCAGCCTTCACAAAGAACGAGTGTCCAACTTTATCCTTTTTCCTCCTCTTGGAACATGTGCTGCTCGGATGAACGTTGTGTCAGATTACAACGGCGTTTCTAGTGCCGGAAAAAAAGTCGAAACGAAGGTAAGAGAACGGTTTTTCGCCGAGAAGAGAGGCTTTACAGGGCATCCGCGGGAATAGAAAGGAAGGATCTTGCCCTGCGAAACCTCGATAACGGTTCGCGGGCGCTCCAAACAGCTTCATGCCGCGAAGGCGTCCTCGTAGCGAATCGGAACGAACCGTCAGAACCGAATCGATTACTCATTATAATGTACAGCCCTGCGTTACAATAGATGGCCGGCAGGCTGGAGAGTTCCACCGAATAAAAGCAAAGGGGGGCTTTCCGACTTAATTGCCGGGATCCGAGTCCCCACTTCGGGACGCGAGCGTTCAGAACATTTCCGCAACGTCACCGCTAACTATTTCGCCGGCTCGAGCTTGAACGCCACACGAACTGAACGTGACTGGAATCAATAAACGGATCAGTCTTGTCATCTTCGGCGCTTGATGCTCCGCGGCTCTACCCTAAATTATCTTTCGAGACGTTTCCCGAGAGCCCGAAGTATCGGACAATTATGGGATCGCTCTCAGACGTTAGACACATTGGACACCTTTTCTCACTTGCTAGTCGGTGAAGGTAACACGCGTCACAGGTTCAAAGCGCCGACTTGATGCTCTGATCGTTGATCCCTGCAAAAGAACCTAAGACTCAGCCTTAAGATGTGACTTTGGTTCAGATTGTCAATTAGCTGTATGTCTGAATGTCTCGCCTCACTCCGTTTCTATCTTCAGAGCATAGCCAACATTTTAGGCCAGAGCCCGAATCTCTTGTATACTTTAAGTACAATTCCGTCCCTGAACTTCTAAAGGGCCCATCATGGCCCGTTCAGCATCAAAAACCTGCTAGGAAAAAAGATTTCATAGTTGTCTGAAAAAACGTCGTATTTGAGAAAACTCGTTAATTTCTTCACCAGTTCCAATTCTCTCATCTAAACAAATATATAATGGACAAAGTGGTTTATTCACAAGTGACCTCAGAGGAGACAAAGTGGTTACATGGTCATTAACAAGCACTATCTACAGCAGATGAGAACAGTTTCTACAAAAAGGCTTCAGGGGCATGGCAGGCATTTCCACTCTCAAAATGATTCAAACAGGGTGACAAAAGTAGATGAAGTCACCACAGTTGCACTTTGGCAGTAGAACCGAAAGGTGGAAACGGTCCAATGACAACTAAAGAGCTGAATTCCGTCTAATTGTGGAAATCTACTAGAGAGCGAGAGCTTCTGACAACAGAAGTGGACTTTGAGCTGTTTCAAGAAAAGAACACTTACCACCCTGCAAGACCTGCAAGATTCGGTCAACTGAAGAAAGTAAGGAGGCACGTTTGGTCAAATTGTAAATGTTATCGCTAACTCTTCATGAGAAGAAGGCGTCTTCTTCCTGTGAGTTTTATGTCCTACCTATTGTTATATCCTGCTATGTCTGGTGAACGCTAATAGGTCTTTACCACAGAGTATCTTTGCCTAGATGAACTTCTTTTTTCAATACAACGAAAAGATTACTAGCTAATGTTACTTTAGGGTTGCTTCAAAGCGCTATCATATGTTTTTAGATGAACTACACCAGTGATCAAAGAATCAAGGCATCCACACGTCTAAAGCTCTATGTAGGGTCTAAAAGGTCCCAAAAATCAGAATACATAGCATCGAGAATTCTTCGTTCCCGCCAGTCAGTGAATCAGCCTGCCAGTGAGTCCGCAGTTTTTGATATTTCCTTCCTCTGTTTTTTTTCACAAGATTCACGACCCAACTTCAAGACTGACAACACTGATTTATTATATTCTGATGTAATTATTAGATAACGGCGTGGTCCTTCGCACATTCCTGATTTTATCTGTTGACATTTTTTGTCTTTACTTTGCTACATAAACTCGAAAATGTAACGCGGGAGATGTAACGCAGCGGCGTCACAAAATATCGAATGGTTGAAGTGTAACGCTTGGTAACATCACACGTTTTAATAACCTCAGTGACCAAGTGATGATGTCAATTCCAATTGACGCGGCCATTATATCGAAACCACCAACGAGCACAATCAAACGTAGTTATCATAAAACAATAGCAAAAGCATAAGAACAAAAATAAAAGACATAAAATTTTTTATTTTTGTTTGTGTTTCTCATAAATTTAAAATAAAAATTCGTTGCAAACGCTAGCTGAGCAACGGCCCCGAGCGATAATAACTCCCGCGTTACATTTTCGAGTTTATGTAGCAAAGTAAAGACATAAAATGTCAAAAACTGGAGTAAATCAAATCAAAGAGCAATCGTAGTTGAAAAATCAACGATTATGTTAAATTTCCGTGGCATAATGTTGATTGTCGTCTAAACCTCGATTTCTTCCGATGCGATTTTTCTCTCGCTCTTGCTCCTTCTCACTCTCTTAATAAAAATTGCATGTTGCTTTTTATCGTTTTCACTGCTGACATATTTTTATTTTTGTTTACGGTTGTTGTTTTATTATTCCTTAAGTCGATTAAGAAATGTTATGTATTTACCTAAATTGATTAAAAGATTTTATATAACGCAATGGAGGAGTGTAATGTTCATCCTGGGTGTGTAAGAGAGGCCTAAGGCCCTAATTCCTCCAGGTGGTTAAATGAACAAAATAAGCAATCTCTTCCTCATAGCAAATGAATAGATTTGTCCAAGGTACCCTTCCACTTTGCAACCATCCAAAGGCAAACTACTTGCTTGGGACCTTCCAGTCCGTGAAAACTCGAAACCCACGAAATAATTAAATTGCATTTGTTTGTATCGCTGCCCCAACATTTCAAGATGTTTGCTCTATAAGGAATATGAAGCAAAACACGATGAGTAGAACAATCGATGAAAATTAAAATGAATTAAATTAACGTAGCAACTTCAACCTCATTTACTTTACACAGCTGTACGTAGTGCTAAGCACTATACTTTAATTTTCATAAAACTGCTGAAGGCCCGATTAAGATCTTAACACCTGCATCCACTGAGCGATTTAAAAGCTGTAAAAACAGCAGAAAAGAACGTCCAGCTATGCGACAAACAGGGGTTTCGCAGGGCATCCCACGCCCAGTTCCTCTGCTCCTTGAACTATAATTATTGGCGAACTGGAGGCGAATTTTTCCACTTGACTGATTCAGTTTGCACGCGATGCTACCCTCTGCAAGAGTCGTTGCTCGACTACCTTCCCTAACGACAATTTGTAGAAATTTAACGGCATACTCCTACATCATGACCGCTCCTCAAGGTAGAAGAGCTTTGAAGGTATTGCTGAACTCTCTGTTCGCGTTGGCGATTATGTAGCAGTATCGTTTGCCTTAGCTCCACGAAGTAAAAGAAAACATTGGAATCCGCTCCTTGTTTTAAAAGTGTTCTTCAAATTTTTTCGTTTGAAAGCTTGTGGGTCTGAAAAACACCTGTTTGTGTGTGTTTGAGAATACTTATGCGCTATTTTTGTTGCGGATATTGAAAATAAAATTAGTGCGAAGCTAAATCTGAAGTCAATGTCGTTTTCTGACGTTCTATTTATACTAAGACGATTGTTCCTCTCCTCAATGTAGGACCATTCCCATTTCCGGGTGAATGATACGTTTGAGGTTAGTTTTGAATAAAAATAGCCTCTGGGGGCTTAATTTTAGCAGAATGTGTAGGAAAGTTTTCGTTTTTGTTGATTCGCATCCGAATTAAGAGCATTTGACGCAGCTCTCAAGAGAGAACGACCAAAAACATAAGCAGCAGCCTCGTGGATTGCTAAGGCACGTTATCTTTCCGCTAATGTCCCGTATGTTTCGAACAATCTTAGAGCAGAGAATAACGCGTACTTGGGAGAAACGTTTAAAAGAGATCTTCGAGACGACATAGCGTACACGAAGGTTGTTATTTTTGGAAGTTGAAAGGTTTCACGTTAGATGGAGCCAACAACCTCTTCTTGCATAGCTGTAAGTAGTGGATAATTCAACTAGAAGGAAAACAATGGTCTAGTTGGAGATTGGAAGGCAAGATCACGTAAAGTTGCCTACTGGGGTCAACCCCTATTCCAACCTTGATAACTGTACAGTGATTAGTCTGATCCCATCAAGTCGCAAGTAAACAGAACCAGATGGGTCTAACAACAGGTTTGTACCTAAAGCCACACTCTGAATCCTCCATCCAAGAGAAAAGAAGGCCCATTTACCAAGCCATCAAAAACACCATATAGCGACAATAGTACAAATTAGTGGAAGCAAAGAGCTACTGCAACTCATGAGATATTGATTGTTCAAAGCAAACGTAGATCCGGGTTCCTGCACTGCAGGCTGGTTCTACAGTAATAAGCATTCTTTGATGTTCCGAAAGCAGCCGGGGATCAAATCCTACCCCAACCTGCTTTTCAATGAGGGTTAATGCGTGACTTAGGGAGAGCCCTTACAACCCCTGCAAGCTCACGTAAAATATAATCATACATTCAGAGTGAGGTTGCGTGGACCGTCTCTTACACACTTCTCGTCCTACTTAATAAGTGCTTGAAGGTAAAGCAACTCCCCACGAACGCCAATAATGTACATCATCGTCCTTACAATAAGGAATGACTGCGTTAATCGAGACTGCTCTGACTTATCTACATATCAGGCAAGAAAGAGGTACAGAAACGAAAACCACATCTAACTTCGTCATGTCTTTTCCACAAATTACCCGGATTCCAAACATTTTCCATGGCACGGCGACTTCACATGTATCTTTCATCATCAAGTGAACATCTTCCCGAGATAACTCACTGATAGGGCGCTGGCTTACGTTTAAACACCAATCAAGTGTTGACCGCTGCAGAAGAAGGACCATCACATATCCCCTGCCTTCCTATCCCAGAATCTCCCATCGGAAGATTGCAGGTCTCACTCCATCCCAGAAGAGATCATGAAAGAACCTTATCGCCGTTAAACAACACAGTACTCAATTATAATATCCCTCTTACCTACGACTCCCCCAAGTATTACCATCTTTTTTCGACTTTTGTGTTGTCGTACGTCGCCATTAATTTTTTATTGTTGATAGTATTGCGACCTACGATTTATTTCAGTTTCAAATGGCCAATTTTAGTACATGCGATTCGAAACGTTCATTCGTCTTTCGAGCGTTGTGTTAGTCCATAAACTAGTGACGAGTTAAATTCGAACAATGCGTCCCATTTTGATGAAATATGCAATGAGGAAAAGTGACTGTGGCGTTTTTAAATGGGCCCCAATAAAGTTTATTCGCACGTTGCCATTTCGGCTATTTTCGGATTAGTACGTTGTGATAACTTTAAGTTGCACGAACAATTGTGTTTAGACGTTTTCATTATCAGCTGTGTTTTGGACGCAATAAATTCATTTCCTGTCTTTTTACTATCGACTATTCCTGAATATTTAGTGGGTCATAGACTCACGAGTTTTGTTCTTTGTCCACTTCATACCACCAAATTAGTTATTGCGCGACGAATGATTGTTTTCAACGTGTGTTTGGTCAGTGAACCTCCAAGATATACAAAATGTTAAGTCACAATACACATTTGTCAACAGGTAACATTTTAATTAGTTTCGTAACGAGAAAGTGGAGGAATACTATTTTGAATTGTATTTATAAACGTTCGTTGGGCTATTGATAAGCGTTAATAAGCTGTTGCTATTTTGACTATGCAGAGCTATGTAGAAACTATACAGAAAGAGCTACACTTTTCTTACCATAAAATACACAGAACTCTACCTGCCTGGTATACTACTAACGATTTTACTACTACCGATGTCGAATTTAAAACTTCAACGTACACACTTCAAAACACAAAATTCACGGTAGTAGTTTCATGCTGTTCAGGGTGTGCACAACGACATATTTGTTTATATTAACTTACGTGTTCGGTGGCGATTGGGTTACGATTCCAACGATCGTCCGGTAGAACGATGCAACGTGTCAAAATAATGAGTGACTCCAAAATAATGTCGAAAAAGTCGTAAAGGGAGCGAAAGGGAACAGGTAGGGTTAAGTCGTTGCGGTGAAAATAAATTGAGACGGCGATCGCGAAACACACGCGCGAAGGTTAAGGTTGAGTTCTGGACTGTGTGTGGGAGGGGGAAGCCCGGAAGTTTTATATACCAGGTTCCTCCACTTCTTGTCGAGGGAGGACACTGATCCTTCCCCCACCCGAAAACCAGCTGGTAAAAGAAGATACCCGGAGGAGTCGCAGGATGCACCGTGCAAGAGATGCCTCCGCCCCACCTCGGCAAAGACGCTTGATCCCGGTTCACCAATTACCGGTTCCTATTCGTAAAAGCGCCGAATTATTTGAGTTGTCTACGTAAAATGAGAGACAGTCGAACTTCTTCGTCATCGACGTCATTTGAACTGGAAACAGGAAAGTATGCCCTTGAAATGAATTCTACTCAAACTTCTGCTTCAAGACTTTAACTAACCAGATGGCTTACATCAGTAAAATCAGTTAAACTTTATTTTATCAGGTATATCCACACTGTGTTATTTTGAACGTAGCGATGGATATTGGAAGCAATTTAAAAAAATAGATAACTAAAGTCTAAACATTTCAAATGCGTACTCTATTATTTTCATTACCTTGAGCATTCAATCATAGTACCATATTTATACGACCCCAACTCCTTGCAATATGTATTGTTCTTCGCAAAAAAATAATTGAGGTATTGATGATAGATGATAGATTTGAGAATCGGTCACTCGACTGAAGGAAGGAGTAATTTTCTGGAGTTATGCTTCGCGAAAGGTGAGCATGAAGCAGTTATTATATTTTCGTTCATTAAAATGACGTGAGGTAACGACATATTTATATTTCTTCATGTTTTCGTACGGTTCAAATATAGCAATACCTCATCAGGCGAAATCAGAGTGTACACGACTTCAACAGCAGCTCTCCTCTGTCCTCTTATCAATAATCCGGCGTTGCCTGGTTTTTATCACTTAGCAGTTCACGTGCTTGCAATCGGATTTACCAAGGTCGTTTTTCTAATCGGACGTGGAAGAATGCCTAGTGACACCATTTAACACATAGAATCAGATCAGCCCTCACACCTCTCTATGATGGCAGTTCTACTTTGCTATCATGAGAATCCTGCAACCTGCCGCCATTCTCATACACCGTCCCGTGCTGCCCAGCAAGTTAAGAAGCTCAATGCAAATTTAATTCTGGATCTTCACCCAAAGTCCCAGCAGGATACTGATTACAGATCAGGAAGCTCTCTCCTCTTCTGGCGCCGCAGTGCCTGAGGGAACACAGCAACGCACCTCCAGCCTTCAGGAGAAGCATCTCTGTCGTCAGCTTATCAATCGAGTCCTCCACTATGCGCTACTACACTGCCATCTTTGGCACGAGAAAATAACGCGTGATAAGCAGATGGGCAGTTTGGGCCTGTGGAGCTTAAGAACGGAGTTCATAAATAGAAGGGAACCAAGTGAGCGTGAGTGAGGACTGTATTGAGCTTTAACATAATAGCGACATGAGGTTCAGTATATAAGCACGGACACAAGGGGGCTCTGAATGGACATGAACTGGTTGCGTGGGAAAGTGAGGAGAGAGAGAGAGAGAGAGAGGTGAGGAGAGCTGTGACTAGCCTGCAGGTTGATTGAGGAATCTGTAGTGGGCACTGAGATACGAGTGTATCCAGGAAGTGCTGTGTGTGTTGGAGAAGGAGGTAAATTGAGGGGAAGGAAGGATATTTTTGAAAGTACGAAAAGGGTAAATCCGTTGTCGCTTCAAAAATTAAACTAAACTCAATTCCTTATTCTGGAGGAGAAGTGGGCAGTTCTCAGACTTCCCTGCAACAAACACGAAAAAGGGTCTGAAATATTTGGACCGACCTGGGAAAGGCCCGAGTTCAAGATCCCAACTACTTCAGCCTGTGCCCAACACACTAAATGTTCCACGCCGTGTGGCTTGACAAGACCCATGCACCAAGTACTGGAATCAGCTGCCTAGACCCCTCCCCCTTCCTCTTGCCACCACCAAAGAGTCGCCATTTTCTTCTGGCAGTCGTACTCAGATTGACTTTTTGATGGGTGCAGGCCCTTCCTCTCAGTTGGCAACACTGTCAACAAGATCGTAGTGTGTATAATCTTTACGTTACCATTCATCTGTCAATGGCCTCACTGTTCGTCTAAGGTTAACTGCTGTCGGTATCATTGTATGGCTTCATTATTGTTCTACAATAAAATTGACATCTATCCTCCGAAGTCTGACCTACTACTATCTTATGCGATATCTACCAAATATCTCAGTACGTATTTCATTCTCAATTATATGCTGTATTTATCACAGTCCTGGTTACAGAAGCTACTTAAGCATACAAATCAGTAAGCACCCAATGTTTAGTTTTCTGAAGTCAACCCCCCACAGTGAACGTTTACGTTCAAAATAGTCAGTATGTGTCTCACGCAATAACTGTTGTTACACTCATGATGAAGGAAGGTTCGCCGGGGAAAGGTAGAGAAAGAACTTGGTTCTATTTTTCGCTTAACGTCTCCGGCAACGATATGTTACCGCGTAGAGGAACAAACGAGTAGCGTTTCCAACTACTAATCGTACAATGATAAACCCCAATAAAATAGGAACGACCGCTACACGAGCCCTCGGCCCATTTATAAGACGCTCCTCGTTGAAATTTATGCGCAAGCCTGAATCATCCGAACGGCTTGTTGTACAGCGTTTTTTTAATTTATGACGACGGAGCTATCAAAGGCCCAACTGCAATCGCTAAACTCGAACGAAAACGGGACGAAAGATGTGAGTCAAGTGGACCCGAGAGCGTTGGGGTTTCTTTCCGGTTTCAAAACCGGAATTTTCTTTACATTCTACTCGGTCATTCTTCGCCTCGTAATAAACTTTGTAGGAAGTCACGAATGTAAAATCCTCCTCTGCACATTAACCTAACATACTTTAAGCTGCGGTCACATTTACGAGGATATTCATATTTACGGGGAAATGTGAAAGTGGAGACTTTTCAACGGGTATTCACGCAATCTGCAAGTTCTGATCAATGATCTCAACACCAAGGCAAACTTTAAGATTTCTAGGGAAACGCGGCTCCAGAAGTCAATCTGAATTAATGGCTGCTCATGTTAAACGTACCAGAGTAAGAAGTAATTCCGTTTCCACATCTAACAGCATCTAATTCCGGTCCCACTACTCCAATAATTTGTTTGGATTCTCTTGGAGAGTTCTTTTCAGAACAGCCTCACAAATATGGACCTCAGAGAAGCGTGTACACACTCTTTTGCTATGATCTACCTCTTCCAGAAAATGTTGAGTTTTTGGCACTCCCCTCGAACGACGTAGGCCAGCATTCTCACGTGTTTCTCCTTTTGCAACCTTGAAAGTGCCACACAAATCGACAAATGAACACAATCTTACCTGTAATTCAACCGAATAATAAACTACTATAGAATTCGGGGATACTAACTAATGTGATTAAAAACCATTGTTTAGCCCACTTTTATATAAAATAAATATCTGGTGCGTTGCAACACACAACTTTCCTTAGCTCTACATCAATTCACTTTTGTACATGGCTAATTCTATTTAATCGATTCATTTATCACTCAGTTAATTTGAACTTGGTCAAACAACGCTTTACGGCAGCAGGAAGCGGTAGCGCCTACAGTTGTGGAATTTTTGTGCTGCTCGTACTCATTGCAGGACCATTATTGAGCAAGTAGTACACAGATAATTAATGAGGCTGTAAACACCTGTGTTTTTTGAAGAAGGATAGTAATTATTTTTGCAGAGTTATTGGGCAAAAACGTTTAGAACTGGTAAAAAGCGAAACAGCAGTAGTTGAAATTCAGGAATTTCTGGAGTGAGCCCCATGTATCTCATGAAAGTTTTTAAACACTCACCCTTTAGGTATTGGATTGGACTACAATACCATTTTTCTTTAACATTCTACTAACATTCCAGCGGAGTTTAAAAGGAAAAAACCACGGCAAAAACGCTTTTCGTCGAAAATCTTGATAATTTATTGTGCTGCTCTCGTCATTTTCCCACAAATAGGAATTTTATGGTATAATTATCTTATTAAGAGCTATCTATATAAAAAATTTAATCAAAATCGTTAGAGCCGTTTTTGAGAAAAAAAATTTGATGTTTTGATCACTTTGATAACTATAGTTAACTTTCGGTGGATTTTACCCATACCCTCATTTTTGCGTCCCATAGTAACCTGTGGGCTAGACATCAAGTTTCAGCTGATTTGGTACGGTTGTTTTATCTAAACAACGCGCTAAAATCGATTTCGTCGAAAGTTTTGATAATTTATTGTGCTGCTCTCGTCATTTTCCCACGAATGGGAATTTTATGGTATGATTATCTTATTAAGAGCTACCAATATTAAAAGTTTAATCAAAATCGTTAGAGCCGTTTTTGAGAAAAAAAATATTTGGTGTTTTGATCACTATGATAACTATAGTTAACTTTCGGTGGATTTTGCCCATACCCTTATTTTGGCGTCCCATAGTAACCTGCGGGCGAGATATCAAGTTTGAGCTGATTTAGTACGGTGGTTATCTCTAAAAATCGTTCACAGACACACATACAAACACACAGACTGACTGACACACACACACACACAGACCATTTTCCCAAATAGTGTTTTTCGGACTCATGAGGGTCTGAAACGTAAAGATCTGAAGAAAACTCAAAAAAAAAATTTCAGCCGATTACATAACTTTCCTTTCTACTTCGTAGAGCAAGGAAAGTAAAAAGAAAATGTAATGGCTCCTTGAAAACGTTGGAAGCATGACCTGGAAGTTTGGACTACAAAATAACAGAGACGGAGATTAAACAATCAACTCAAATTATGATTGACCTTTTATTGGACGATTGGTAGAATTGAGAAGAACTTTAGTAAATGAACGTAGGAGATGCTAACGGATTGTGTGTTTGAGACTTAATCCTAACTTTCTGTGATCGCCTTCGAGGGTTGTTGCTCCAAGAAACAAATGAATCCATCGATCCAGTCCAACGCTAGCGGTAGATAGCAAGCAACTCGCCGCATATATACTCTCCCTTAGACATACAAAATTGAGGATTAAGTTAAATCTGTGTAAATCTTGCATCATGGGATTGGGCAGTATTCAGGAACTTGGAAACCTTTACAAACGTGGGCCACAGGAAGTATATAATGTAACCTGCTGTTTCAGACCGGGGGGAGGTGGTTGCGTCCAGGCGTCGTACGTGGCCCATTACAACCCATCAGCACCTCAGTGGCCTCATCCGTGTTTTCTCTTCCTTTTCTCACTTAGGTTTTCCGGTCACCCCATTTCTCTCTTTGACTGTAAAGGAACCCTTGCCCTTTATAGTGACGTGCTTTCCGGCACGCCTGGGAAATAGCAGGTCCCCCTGCCCTCCAGACTTTCGTCATACCTCTTGGTATGTCCAGGCGGAACCTCGTGGCGGCGTCAGGATGGCTGGGACGGAGATTCTTTGGTCTTTTCTAATTTAGTTTTGTTTCTCCGGGCAGGGGTGGAGACCTCAGCACACAATCCCTCGGGCTAGGGACTCTTCCCCCTCTTCATGTATCTTGGGGTTTTCCCATATTGCCTAGACTGATTGGATCGTCGGGCTAGGTACTCTGCTCCGTCTTCTTGTGTCTTGGAGTTTAACCACCTCTGCCTGATCCTGGCGGATATTCAGGGATTAATGCCCCTCTAGCCCATCCCCGCCTCTAAAATCTAAACATTTACCACACACATAACACAAACACTTACATATATACATACACTCCAAATAACTTACATTCATACCGCAGGAGGAGTGCTGGATATTCCGCCCCCTGCTTTCATCTTTGCAGACTAAGTGGTGGGAGGAGGAAGAGTTCTCTTTATTCCTCCCCTCCAGCCAACCAATCCTAAGCTAAGCCTATCCTACTATCACAGGATGATACCTAGCCTAAACACTAACACACATACCCTTAAGATGCTTATCTACCACCCATATTGGGGCCTGGGCCTCGCCGTTTGTGCCATTTCTCAGCAAATGTCTCCATCTTGCTACCGCCGTTTGGTTGCTCCACTAATACGTTCAGTGGCCCTGCTTAGCGGGCGCTTCCTATGAGCAACACCCTCTCTGTTATAGAGACTGCATCCCCTTATGATATGGCTGGCAGTTTCACTCCCGTGTCCGCAAGGGCATCTTCCCGAGCTCCTCCTCTTGAATAGCAGCAGCTTTCCATTGAAACACCCGTGTCCAGTGTACAGCTGGGACGATCTAAGGCTTGGACTCACTTCAGCACACTTTAACCTCCTCCTCACTTCAGGGAATATCTCAAAAGTGTGTCTGCCCGTTCCTTCATTTTCCCATCGGGCTTGCCACTTGTCCATCAACCATTCCTGTGTCGCCTCGGCTTTATCATTAGTGCTGTCCTTCCCTGCGATTCTCCTCACCAGTTCCTGCTCTATGGTGACTGTATATAATGTAACCAGAACGAAGCTTGAGGAACAATGAAAATCATCCATTTCGGCCTACGAATATCAAGATCTACGGAGATGGATCTGAAATCCAGGAGAGTACTGTAGAGTACGGGGTGTGTATAAGTAACTATGGGAGGAATGAGACGTACATTCTCCTGGGTCCACGCTGCCAGTCAAAACTGGTAAGGGAGTGCAGGACACGGCTCAACCCTTTGGCAAACTCTTATTGAGCTAACATTTACTGGATTCCTGAGCATAAAGAGATCGCTGCCTCACTGTGGTGCATCTGCGTCGCTAGGACAATAAGAAAATATACCAGAACGCTCCTGACCGTCTGGAAATCTGCCGGGGTGAGGTATTCCAAACGCTTCATTACCGGATCAACATGCAAGACAAGGCCTAGCCTTCTGAAGATGGAAAGGAAAAACTTGATAACTTAGGCAGGTCGTAGGAATCGTCAGACACTGCAAAATGAACAAATATGTGAATGTTAAGTGTATAGGCAACCTCGGCATGGGTGGTGTGGTACAGACGAGACAACTTTCTACCGTGTTCTGGCCTAATGCCAGAGACTCGATAGGGAGCGATGTGTGGACAACTTCTCCAAGGGTAAATATGACAGAAGATTCGTGTAGGAAATACCTGACATTCTATGAGCATCGCTTAGTGAGACATTATAACACAATAGGACTTTGGGCAGCAGTTCTGATCACAAATAGGACATAAAGAGCTAAGAGCTATTAAAAGCAGGCTACAAGGGCCACATCGCTCAGCTTCTTCAGAGAACTATTTTAAGGGCATCGCTACCTAATTCACGGTTTCATAATCCTGACGTGCTAGGTCGTACAAAATGGTGTTGTCTAATGTAGCCATGTTACACATTCCTGTATCGAACAACATGAAATACAACAGCGAAGTCGTGCACTCTCCCGTTTGTGCGCAATATGTCGCTATACTTTGAGTCTCCCCTGTGTAGTCATTCAAACCATCACACCCACACGGCCTCTCAACTCAGCAAACATAGTGCTCGCCATTACAATGCCTTTGTCACCTTGTTCCAACCCTCACAAGGTATCCATAATCACGCCTTTTTACATGAATCTTTCTAGAAATATCTTGGTGCATCGCTCGCGATTTTTAAATGCCTCCACGGTGGCCCTATTTTCACACCTCGGGTCAATTGTGTATTTTCTGAGGCTTATTCCGCGATGATTCATAAAAATTATTACGAAATCGGAAGGGCTGTGAATCTGGAACTTTTTTGCTCCTTTTACATTTCATTTTCAATGTACTGGTCAGGCTGGTTTGAAGAAGTTTTCGCCATTTATGTCATTTCATTTACGCAATGTATTGCGAAAGTAGCTGTCTTAATGGCAATCGTACGTCAACTTGATGTGTATTCAGCTAGAACACTTACGTACTCAACGAGGCATATTATGGTAATATGTAAAGGGCAAGAAACTGAGTCTATTAAAGGCGAGTAAACGGACAGAGACAGGGATTTCCACGACCAACCTCCTGCGTAGTGACCCCAGAGGCCGCTTGCTCGTCGAGTAACTCAAGTTTACTGAAACATCTGTATCGAGGCCTAACGGTTTAAGAAAAAGGCGCCTAGTACCTACCACAGCCTCGTAATGACCTTCCCGCTCTCGGAAGACCAATACAATTTATAACAACGCTTTTTACGTCTCAACGAAATGAAAACAAGAAAAGGGAAACACTGAAATATAAAATCTCGGAAGAAAGTGGCCAACTCTCGAGCTTTTTACGCCCTACAAAACCCACACGTCGACTAAACGCTAAAAAACGGCCTTTCCCTCGGAGGCATCGCGCGCAGATGGAAATTACTCGAGAGGAAAAGAATCTGGGTAAGTGAGCCGAAGTGTTGGTGGTCGGTGACTCCAATATTTATTTTCAGCAGGCCTCTCCCTCTTTTCTCCGATGGAGGAGCTCTTGGCACGATTGCCCAAGGGGCGACTAAAGGCCCCAACATTGAGCCGATGACCCAGCAATTTTGCCACCTTCGACAGTTTGTTCAACTTCCGCGAGGCATTAATTGAACTGCGGTCATGTAAATCGGCGTTTATTTTACCGGCTCTGACTCAAAAGCTTGTGCTAATCGAGCGAGAGGCTTCGCGTGCGCTACCACACGAATGATAATACGCGAACACACCCAGACCGTGCGGGATGAAGTGGACCGATACGTATTCAACATTTCGCTAACGGTTCGGGGCAAAGATGATGAGTGTTCTTGAAGCATTCTTCAATACTTACGTCAAACTCTGCACGCCATAGTTTCATCGCGAAAAAATAAACGCAATCCTCCGCTTGAGCGAATTTTCCTGGATAATCGTCGTACACAATACCCAAAGAACCCTATAAATAAACAGATAATTTAAAAATTGTGAGAAATATACAAAAAGTGTGCACATCACGATTTGAGCCGCACAAACTCTTAGGCATGACCTAGAACGAAGGACCTATTTTGGCGCTTCTTATACCTCATCTTTATTAGCCCTAAAATCCTCTCGATATAGTTATGTAATCAGTTTAAATATTTTTCTTCCTTCGGTTATTGTTAACGTATTTTCTTAGCAATTCAAGAACAGTAAATGAGAAACCTAGTTAGGTGGCAATTTATACAGGGCCAAATCAACTGATGCTACGTTTTTAGGTCATGACGTTTTTCGCAAACTAAGCAAAACCGACACACACATACTTTACAATAAGTATTTTGTGTCTATTTTATAATTAATTTTTTCTTACCTTTATTCTTAATTTTTTTCCTTCTAGCATCCCTACTCTAGTTTCTTTCCAATTTCCTTTCATTCCGCGTTCACCTTTTCCCTCTCACGCGTTATCAAATACATGACGACCTGTGAACTTACACTGTGTCATCGATCTCCAATTCTTTCGACCTCAACTTATCTTCTTAATCGTCTGCTGAAACGGTTTTACAGGAATGAAGGAGTGGCGAATCGGAAGCTCCTCCGTCCCCTATAACTCAATTCGCAACGCAGCTCGTCATTATCAAGACAATTAGCGTGTTTTCTTTCTATCGTTAGAAATTTTAAAAAATGTGCCCGAGATAAAACTTAAGAAGGAAAAAAGAAGAAATCTGCGAAGATCCGATAAGAGATCCTAGAAACTACAGATTGACGAGGATCCACTTCTATCAACAAACTAATAATGATAATCTCTACTGTTGCGGTTGTTTCTGAAACGACCTTTCCACAGCTAGACAGCGAGGATACGTTTAGATCCCCCCCCTTAACAAAAGCTACGAGAACTCAGGTGCGTGGAAATTTCCGGCGAACATAAACATCTCCAATGAGGTTTGTTGGTCGCCAATATTGTAGCGACAAAAAAATACTGAAAGGTGAGTCCTCGACCAACTCGTGAAAGCGGGATGGGCCTCTAAGAAGGAAGTTTAAAAAATAATTAAATTAAATTTCTTTCAAAATTGCTGTAAATATTTTTAGATCGGAGTGATTATCCTTTACATTTCTACTGGTCAAAAAACCATCTATGATAAATAAAAGTAAAATTAGGTCTCCGGGGTTGTAGAAGTGGTAAATCTTTTTCGAAATTTTTGTATATTTATTTACAGGGTTATAGTCTAGCCCTAGACGAGATGCCCCCTGGTACGATTCGTGACGACTGCAGGAGGCTGGATTTTTTATTCTTCTGACTAGCCTCCCGAAATTGAACCTTTTTTTCTTTTGAAGGGGTTGTGCTCACGTCGAAGTCGAAACGGGGATTTATTATTAAAAAATTAATATTTTCTTCGGCCGTTTGAGGAAGGACGAACGATTCGCAGGCCAAGACAGTGGGCAGCGATAAAGAGCGTCTTCTCACGACCATCGGCGATTGTTACAGTTCAGGAAAATCGCGTTCTACGCAGAACTCTGTGCTGCCAACAGCTGAACCAATTGAGACAAGAAAAAACATACGCACACGTCGAAATAGCGAATCGAAGATTCTTAAAGAAAGACAAAGACCGGGCAAATTGTCGAAGTTGTCAAACTCACATGAAACTGTGATGGACACGCACTGCTTTTTTTCAGTTTCCAAGACCCCGTTTTGTTCCCTCACTTCATTCGGCTGAGTGACGAATAATCTAGAAATAAACTACTTTTGTTAAATGATGAAATTACATTGATTCAAGTACCTACTGAATGTATTTACCAGCTAAAATTGGACAATTCGAGTTTTTTCGAAAGAGTTTATTTTGCTCCCGGTCAAACTCCTGCGACACACCCTCCGCTTTTATTTCAAGAGTGAATTATTTCTTTGAAACCGGCATACTTTTCCGATATTTGACCCCTCCATTTTTACTTTCCGCTACCCCAAAGAGAAAGATAAGTATAGTAATCGTGTAAAAAAAAATTCGGCGCGTGGTCCGTGTGTCTGTAGTTTGATTTGCGGGAGAACGGCTGATCCGATTGAGCTGATTCTTTTTTTTTGTTTGATATTTTTTGTAGACACCAAAATAAGGTTATGGGCGATTTCGATCCATTGGAAGGGGGGGTGGGGGACGAAAAAGTACCAAAAACTAGGGTATTTCGCATTTTTCTCGAAAACGGCTGTAACGATTTTGATTAAACTTTCTACTTATCTTCTATTAGTCAGTAAAAAAAGGTTCTTCTGTATACATGTCTCCATGAAAATATCTGGTGCGTAGCAACACACAACTTTCCGCCACCCCCGTAAGTTCGAACGCCACCTACACATGCGGGCGCCATATCATCGTTCAACGCATTTCTACAGAAACATTTATAACGAACAAAATGTAGGCACTAGTTAGCTCAGAGTACTCCGTAAGTTTGATCGAAATCGTTGGAGCCGTTTTTCAGAAAATTGGAATACCGATAAATTAATATTCGACAAATCTCCTTTTCTGAGTTAACTTGGCTTATATCTTCGTTCAACATATATATACAGAAATAATTATAGAGAACAAAATGTGGGTATGGGTGAATTAAAGACACTCCATTAGGATTTATCACATCTGGTGATAAGTTACCCTGGAATTTACGGACATGAGTTTTATCTCTGTTCAATGGACCGTTACAGGAACATTTATGTAGAACAAAATGTAGGTATTAACTATTTGAAAACATCCTGTGAGTTTGGTGAAAATCGCTGAAGCCGTTTTGCCAAAAAGCGTAAAAACCCAATTTTTGCTTCAGGGGCCCATATCTCCGTTCACCGTATTTTCATGGAGATATGTACGGGGCAGAAAAGTTAGGTATTGGTCGGCAGAAGATAATTTGAAAGTTTAATCAAAATCGTTACAGCCGTTTTCGAGAAAAATGCGAAAAACCTTAGTTTTTGGTACATTTTCGTTCCCCCACCCCCCTTCCAAACAGCCGAAATCGTCCATAACCTTATTTTGGTGTCTACAAAAAATAACGAACAAAACAAAAAAAGAACCAGCTCAATCGGATCAGCCGTTCTCCCGGAAATCGAACTACAGACACACACACATACACACGGACCACGCGCCGAAATTCTTTTTTTTAGACTCAGTAGGCCTCAAAACGTAAAGATCTGAAGAAAACCCTTTTTTTTTTACCCGATTATTATACTTTCCTTCCCTTCGGGTAGCGGAAAGTAAAAAACAGTGAACGGAGATGTAGGCCTGTGAAGCAAAAATAGGTTTTTTACGCTTTTTGGCAAAACGGCCTCAACGATTTTCACCAAACCCACAGGATGTTGTTGAATAATTAATACCTATATATTGTTCTCTATAAATATTCCTCTGACAGTCCATTGAACAGAAATAAAAATGAAAATATGTCAAAACTCACGTTTTTTCGAACATTTCCGTAAATTGTGGGGTAACTGCTTCACCAGATGTGATCAATCTTACAGAATACCACCATACCTACATTTCGTTCTCAGTGACTATTTCTGTATGTACATGATGAACGGAGATATAAGCCAAGTTAACTCAGAAAAGGGGATTTGTCGAATATTATTTATCGGTATTCCAATTTTCTCAAAAACGGCTCTAACGATTTCGATCAAACTTACGGAGTACTCTCAGCCAACTAGTGCCTACATTTCGTTCTTCATAAATGTTTCGGTGGAAATGCGTTGAATGAAGATATAGCACCTGCAAATGTAGCTGGTGTTCGAACTTACGGGGGCGGCGGAATGTTGTGTGTTGCTACGCACCGCTCGTTTCCAATTAACATTTATGGACATACTTTCCTGTTTCAGAATTCATAAATGAAACACAAGTTGGGCTCAATGGTCAATTTATTAACAGAAGAAAGAATATTTTACAAGACAATAATTTAAGGAAATAAAACAACCCAATAAATTTTTTTTTTCAAAAAGCACAATAAACGAACCAACGGCAAGTAAATAAGGCAAGACGCGTCAAAATAAATAAAAAAGCAAAGATTCATAAAATTGGAACACAACACGCTTTAAAACTGTACGCGTTTATTGGTCATTTGGACTTCGGTTTCCAACAATTCAGTTTTTTCAGTCGGTTGTAGTTGTCCTCGCCGAGCGCTTTAAGTTTGGAGGCAGGAGACATTAGGATCCTGGACGTCCTGCTTTTGGACGGAGAAGGAACTGATTCGCCAGATCGGGACGATGGTATCTGATTCAAATCAGGAGCTGAATCGCCGCGAAGGAAACTCGAACCGCAGGCGACTGACGTGTAAGACTTTTGACTTTGTTTCTCAAGTTTCATGAGGTCGCAAATTGCTTCGAGCAGCCTCGAGCGTAAACACGAAATAAGTTGGTCTTTGGCGTCGTCTTTAGAATCCGACGAAGAAGCCTGCATCTCTTCGTAGGTTCTTTCTAACAGGCCAGACAAAGACACGCACGTTTCTCTCAAGTGACTTACCTGTTGTTCCAATTCTTCGATTTGAGACTGATACTCAGACACTAGCGGGTTACAAGAACCAACTTCAACAAGCTCGTGCGCGTCAATCGCCTCTTCCTCATAAACGGGTTCATCGAAAGATTTCAAGTGACGTTTTTTCTCCAACTTCTCGACCATGCTATTAACAAAACTTCCAGTTTTCGATTTATTGGCAGCTGGAGTGTTTTTGACAGAAGAGGCCGCGCTGCTCAAAATACTTGACTCCAAGCTGCACAAATTACGTGAATTGAACAAAGACCGCGAAGGGGAAATGCGGTCAATTTCTCTTATTTCTTCGTCGATATTTCGTTCCTGACTATGTACGATATCTGCAGCAACAGTGACGGGGTCGGTGTTGACGCCAACATCTTCAGTTCTGTTCAACCCTTGTTTTTCACCGACACACCGACATTCGTTCAATTTCTCTTCCAAACCCTTCAACTTCTTCTGAGACGCCCCTAAACTATGCCACAACTCCCGCCGCTCGTCCGTCAAAAGGACCAAAGCCGTCGAGTACTGTTCCAATTGACTGTCCTGAACGGAAATCAAATCTTTCACTTTGTCGACGAGGCTGGTATTCAATGTCGAAAGGTTTTCGTTTTGTGATTTGAAACCGTCGAGTTCTTCTTGAAGTTGAACCAATTTCAGGTTAAGTCGAGCGATTTCTTTGTTGTATTCGATGTAGCGGTTCCCATCGCAGAGATCCCCCAGTTGAACGGCCATTTTCCGCCACTCGTGCTCCAAACAGGCGGATTGGACCAGAACATTGTCGCAATGGCCATTAGACATCGCTTCAACTTGCACAGCGTCCGCTGAAAAACCACAAATTGTTAAAAGCGTCGTACCAAGGTTACTCTTATACTTTTACGTAAAATCACATAATTCAAGCAGCCTGGGATAAATTTTCCATCATTCCAAAATACGAAGCCAAAATTGTTGAATACAATCATAAAATAGACATATTCCCCAACCCTCATTGACACTAAACACAGTTTGAATGTTCAATCCAAACCATCTTCCTCTCAGTTTTTATCGATCTGTAAAATGCGGTTACTCACTCATTCTAAATACGGTGTGGTATTCATGCCCACACTGTAACTCGACTTATTTATATGGGAAGGCCTAAAGATTACAAAAAGTAGACGATGAAAAGACTAAGAGTAGATTATAAAACTCAAGAAAATCGATAACCATTTATGAAGAACGAGCTTCTGATTTACAAGGACGCTGCTCCGATAATTTTGTATTGTCATTTAGAGCTGCGTATACAAAAAATTTAATCCAAATTGTGAGAACCGTTTTCGAGAACAAAACTCGAAAGATCTGGAAAGAACACAAACAAAACGGAATAATATTTTTACAGAGCTTGACCTAGTCTCACACTTCCGAGACCCATCCCATTCGATTCAGCGTAGAAAAATACCTGTAAAGCATACCAAACATGACCTAACTGCAGAGGAACGGCGAAAACTAAAATATTCCAGGCGCCTGTAGGCAAGTTGCGAGTCGACCTGTCGGATGGTTTTAATGAGAAGAGAGGGACCCATTTAGCATTGATAAACTATTGACGTACAGTTGGGCACATTTTATTTGGCTTTTTCGACGTAGCCCGAGTTTTGACGAATTTTTGGAATATGCGAATTTTCGATCGAATTGTCTGTGTGGGAATTTACCAATATTTGAACAGTAATACAAAATGTTCATTCGTGGAAAAATTACGAGAGCAACGCAATAAATTATCAAACACGTCGACACCAATCTAATGAAAGCTACATATTCGGCTGAAGGAAACAGTTTGAGATATTTACAAATCTCAACACTTACATAGTTTCCTGAGCCCAAAGAACGCCGTATGTTACAATAGTGTGTGTCTGTAAGAACGATAGAGAACAGCTGAACCAAATCGGCTAAAATTCGATATTTAGCCCGCGCAACAAATAATCTCTACAATACGACTGAGTGAAATCAACCCAAAATTGACTGTAGTTATTACAATTATCGAAACTAAATACATGTTAACCGCTCCGGCAATGTTGACCAATTTTGCATCAATCAATGTCAACAATTATGTTCCGTTGTAGGAAATAAAATAACGAGAACAGCGTGATACATTATATGGTGGCCTGCATGACAGAGGGAGGTGCTTATGATTCTGTTTATTGCGCTGTTCCAACTAGTGCCACGACCATTATTATGCAATCAGTTCACAGCTGATTCAGGAGGCAGTTGACCTGATTTTTACTTTCCTTGGCTCTACGAAGTAGAAAGGAAAGCTATGTGATCGGATGAAAAAAAATTTTGAGTTCCCTTCAGATCTTTACGTTTCAGACCCTCCTGAGTCCGGAAAACGCTATTTGGGAAAATGGTCTGTGTGTGTCTGTGAACGATTTTTAGAGAAAACCACCGTACCAAATCAGCTCCAACTTGATATCTCGCCCGCAGGTTACCATGGGACGCCAAAATAAGGGTATGAACAAAATCCACTGTAATTTAACTATAGTTATCATAGTGATCAAAACACCAAATTTTTTTCTCAAAAACGGCCATAACGATTTTGATTAAATTTTTTATATAGATAGCTCTCAGTAAGATAATTATACCATAAAATTCCCATTCGTGGGAAAATGACGAGAGCAGCACAATAAATTATCAAACATTTCGACTAAATCGGTTTTAGCCCGGTTTTTAGAGAAAACAACCGTACCAAATCAGCTGAAACATGATGTCTAGCCTACAGGTTACCATGGGACGCCCAAATAAGGGTATGGACAAAATCTACCGGAAGTTAACTATAGTTATCATAGTGATCAAAACACCAAATTTTTTTTCCTCAAAAAAGGCTCTAACGATTTTGATTAAATTTTTTATATAGACAGCTCTCAGTAAGATAATTATACCATAACATTCCCATTCGTGGGAAAATGACGAGAGCAGCACAATAAATTATCAAAACTTTCGACGAAAAGCGTTTTTAGCGCAGGGTTTTCCTTATAAACTCCGCTGGAATTTTTGTAGAACGTTAAAAAAAAATTGGTATTGTAGTCCAATCCAATAACTAAAGGGTGAGTGTTTAAAAACGCTCATGAGGTACATGGGGCTCACTCCAGAAATTCCTGAATTTCAACTACTGCTGTTTCGCTTACTACCAGTTCTAAACGTATTTACCCAATAACTCTGCAAAAGTAATTACTATCGTTCTTCAAAAAATTTGTGTTTACAGCCGCATTAATGATCTGTGTACCAATTGCTCAATAATGGTCCTGCAATGAGTACGAGCAGCACAATAAAATCTTGTACTGCCGTAAAGCGTTGTTTGACCCAGTTCAAATTAACTGAGTGATAAATGAATTGATTAAATAGAATTAGCCATGTACAAAGTGAATTGTTGTAGAGCTAAGGAAAGTTGTGTGTTGCAACGCACCAGATATTTTGGAGAAGGATTATCGGGTAAAAACTGTGAGAAGCGGTGGGGTTTGAAATTCCGGAATTATTGTACTAGCTCCTGAAGTACGTTATGAGCGTAGCATGACTCTCATTGCATAGGTACTTAATTGGGCTACCACGTCAGTTGTCCGGAAGACCTTGGTATCGTTAGAGCAGGGGTTATAAAGGACGAACTGCTCTAAATTCTAAAAATGTTCGATAATTTATTGTGTTGCTCTCGCCATTTCCCCACAAATTATAATCTTACAGTGTTGTCGCGTCATTTGGTGCTGTCTATACAAAAAATTTAATCGAAATCGTTAGATCCATTTTTGAGAAAAAAAAATTGTTTAGTATTTTGATTACCATGATAACTATAGTTAGTTTTAGGCGGATTTTGCTCATAGGTACCCTTATTTTGTCGTCCCATGGTAACCAAAGTGCAAGATATCACATTTGAGCCGATTTGGTTCAGCCCTTTTCCCTCAATTGCGTTCACAAACACACACACGCCATTTTCCCAAATAATATTTTTCGGACGTATCTGAAGATAACTCTTATTTTCAGCCGATTAAATGACTTTCCTTTTCACATCGTAAAACCAAGGGAAGTAAAAACTTCGGCGAACCGTTGTCCTGGTCCTTCAGCTCAACGGACGCAACGATTCGCCAAAATCATGCGGGTAGTCACGTCACCTGCACGGCGCGTGCTCAACGAAGGTTATGAGGAGCAACCCACGAAATTAAGGTATTAATATCTTCCGGGTTCTCGTTCAACAAATATTTTCAGCGCGAAATTGTCTGCGGTACTACATATCGTTCTGCAGCGATCAGAGTTCAATTCATTTTTAACTAGATACCCTATTCCTGGGTTACTTGGACGTAACGTCCTTTACGTAAGGCTCGAATGATCATCAGGGCAAAGCTATGAAAATTTTATTGTACCTCGAGCTGAGGAAACTTGTGAGCCGTTTATTGCAACGGCTACGTCATATGTCGTTCGTACAGCCACAACTTTAATTTAAAAACGAATAAAATCATTTGAAGTCGAGAGCCCAAACATTTCTCACCTCTAATCGCTTAATTAAAATAAATTACAAACAGTGCAGAGCAAAGTTTCAAAACTCACCAGTTTCGTTCATGTTGTGATTCATTCGAGCGGAACGAGCGCGTGTTCACTAAATAACTGTCGTTTCCACGCCGTACTATCGCAAACCACGAACTTTTCCCGTCCCGAGTCTAAACATTGTGATGTCTACAGTTGCAGCACAATACACGATTCGTCGAGCTGAAACTCACGAACGATTGCCGTTACGAATATAAAGTTGTAAACAAGAGATAAGAGACGATAAACGAGATGGCGGGAGAGCGAACGAACTGACTTCCGAAATAGTTCTCAAGTCTGCCGTTGAGCGCTGTAAGTCCGTGATTGAGGGAGGTGACAGCGCTGTCTGTTGGTGATTTTTTAAAACTATTTTACCACAACCTGAAGACGGGATACCTGTCTCCAATAATTGATATTACCATCATTATCAAAGTCCCAGCATGGAAAACAACAGTATTTGGCTTCATAAATATTGACATTTATAGATATTGGTTGTAATTGATATAATGATCACAGTTTCCCTCTCTTATTTTTTTATACACAAATTTTCACCATTTACTGATTGAGAGACTTTTTAAAAACTTTCATTTCATAGTTTACAAAAATTTACAAACAGTGACACATACAAACAAATGAACAGTTCGGTTTGGTGATTTCCCTATTATACACTATACTCACTCAAAGACATCACCAATTGTCGCAGGTACAAGTCTTCTTTAGTGCAGTTCTGAGTACTAGTTTGGTGGCATTTTTGGAGTGTTGATTGATGGAGTACTACTCCGAAACAACAAGTGTTGAGAAATCTACAGTACCTTATTATTACAACAGGTGATTTGGGTTCAACGAGGTTCTTCAATAAACTAATTTTTGTCTCGTTCTTTTAACAACACTCAAGGTTTTCTTTTTCTCTTAAAATAAGATTATCCTAGTTCTTAAACGTCGTATCCTCAACAGTTTTGCTACCTCTGGTAGGACATGGAAGGAATAATCAGGAATAGAAACATTCTTTGGCGGATAGTCAGGGAGGCCTCTACAGGCCATTACAGGTTGTACAATATGCCCTACGGCTGCATTGGCGGTCTTGCTAGATTTAGCTCCACTTCACATACATGTTAAAAGGATGGCGTTCCTCCAGGCTGTGTGTATGTTGGAGTTGGGTCTGATCATGCGGGGGAGGAGGAGTTCCTGCCACTTGATCCTTGACAAGGTGAAGGTGGGAGGGGCCCAAACTGCATGTGGTAGACTCAATGCCTGGGAGGTTCAACTTCGTGCTACCCTTTCGGGCGCATCTTTGAGCCAAGAATCAAAGCGGCAATCCCATTGGGATCGCTGGCCATGGTGTTCCAGGCAGAGGTGGCTGCGGTGACAGTCTGTGTGCAGCGGCTGCTGCAGAGGGGACTGAAGCGGCAGAGAATCTACATCATGGTGGACAGTCAGGTCACTCTCAAGGCCTCGGCCTCATACTGTCTTACACCACGGCAGGTGTGGGAGTGTCTGACTGGACTGAAGGCCCTGGCCGAGGACAACAGTGTAACACTGTGTTGGGTGCCAGGGCATCAGGGTATAGAGGGAAACGAACGGGCTGATAGGTTGGCTAAGAAGGGATCAGCGCTGATCCCTGTCGGCCCTGAGCCCTTTGTTGGGACTACAAGGAGCCACCTACGTAGAACGGTTGGCAAATGGGAGGATAGGTGCATGGCTGCCCATTGCAGGGGCTGCCCGGTCTTAGACAGTCAAAACTCTTCATCCAACTTCTGCATAAATATTTCCATAAAAAGTCGGTGGATAGGTCATATAGGCCTACAAATTAAAAGTTGGGGTTTTACGCTTTTCAGCTAAAAAGCTTGAACGATTTTCACCTAACTCACAGGATGTTTTAAAATAGTTGATACTCTATATTGTCCATAAATCCTCCGACAGTCCATTGAACACAGAAAAAAAAGCAAATGGTCGAAAATAATGTTTTTTTGACATTTTCGTGATTTTCATAGTAACTGCTGGATTTGATCAACGTTACCTAGTGTCTTTAAGCAACGTATACCCACATTTTATTCTCCGTAATTGTACTTATCAGTTGAACGGAGATATAAGCCGTGATAGTTCGGAAAACAAAATTTGACGGATATAAATTCATCGTTTTTCCAATTTTCTCAAAAAGGGGCTCTGATTTTTTGAATTAATGGTTTCAAACTTACAGAGTTCTCTCAACTAACTAGAACTTACATTTTGTTCTGCATCAGTGTTTCCGTAGAAATGCGTCGAACGAAGGTATGCAGCTCCCGTATATCTATAGCAGGTCGGCCAATTTACGGGGGTTGCGGAAAGTTGTGCGCTACTGCGTACCAGATATTTGTTCACTCAGTTCGTGCGAACTTGTACAACGTCTTCCCACATTTATTGTGCTGGTGCCATTTATGCGACGACCTTCGCGTGAAGAGTGACGTTGTAAATTATTGATGGGGCTGCCAACACGATTTTTCGGGGAACGTTCGCGTCAACAATTCAGCAAATATTGAGAAAATACCGCAAAAGGGCAGATTTTTTTATAAAACAAAAATAGCACAGATTTCTTACTTCAATTTAAACTAATTCGTTCTGTTGGAATTGGCCTGTGGTGTTAATACTGTTAACTCAGTCACATTTTCATGCTTTATAAGTGATTGGGAAGTGAAACATTGTATACAATTATCACCGAGCGAATGTTTCTGTCTCAGCCAAGTGTAATTTATTTGTCTGTTATCCTTAGACCTACGGCGTAGGAAGACACTAATCAACAGAAAAACGATTTTGAGTTTTCTTCAATTTCAAACGGCGAACGCGACGAAATAGTTTCCAATTCGGTTAACGTTGTTGAACGGAAAGGAAAAGGGGATTGAGTGCGCATTCAAAGTCAGCCTACTTTTCGTGGGCACCATTCGAGGTCCGATCGTAAAACCGTCGAGATCCCGGTTTGGATGGCGAATGGCGGTGAAACTGCGAATATAATCCTGATCTCAGCCCGCATAAATAGCTGAAGCTTTCACGTATCTGCCTTTTCTGGACGAGCGATTTCAAGTGTAACGATGTCGCGGATGGAAAGTGTTGACGTTTCGAGTACTAAGTCGATGACAAATTTGAATTTATTGTCGTTTTTATTTTTTGTATCGGCTTTTTGTGTTCTACTTATTCGGCGGTATAGTCAATCATTCTCTGAGCGTATACTCAGACGACGTTAAACGTAAAGAGTGTGGCTATTTAAAGCCAATCTCAAATGCTCTTCAATGAAAAATCCAGATTTGCCGAGTCAAAATGTAGGCTTTGCCTCTTGACTGCTTCATTCGTTCACACTCTTTTAATGCCATACGTTGACCGGTAAGTTTCACAAAGAAAAAAACAATAAGCGTTCGTCGGTGGTAATGAGAGGTTCTCATAATAAAGTGCGGCGGATGTTTGTAAGTTGGATCCCAAAACTGGCGGAGTTCAATTCTGCGAAAATTCATAACTTTTATGCATTTTTGTTTGTTTGTCGTTCCTGACTCATTTCTGGCCTGTTTGATACGTAATACTCATTTTTGAGTGGCCATACGCCTGGTTAACTTGAGCAAAACTGCAAGTGAGCAGCAGCGAAGAGAGGCGAGTTTCGGCACGCATGTGTCGTCAAGCTGTGGATGAATTTTATTATCCTATTGACTTTCACATTTAATTAAATAAGGGTGAATCGGAGGAAATAAAGTTGACGTAACCGTTACATCATTTGGAAAGAAGCCAATGTGCAACATCGAAACAAGTAAGAAACAAGGGTTTATCCTTCTCTTGAACAGCTTGACCTAGTCTCACACCTCTGAAAACCATACCATTCGATTTAGCATTAAAAAATCCCAGTAAACCATACGAAACATCGGAGATTTGTAATCCCGTTCGTCTTGAAACGTTAACCGTCAATTTTAGAGAGAGAGAGAGAGTGGGGGGGGGGGTCCTGACCGAAAACATAGGGTTATTATTCAGAATGAATAATAAACCAATATCTTAAGAAATCTTCAATCTTCAAGAATTTTTTTTTAATAGTGCATTTATTCAAGAAGATTACAAAAAAAAGATACAAAAACGCAAATACTACATAATGCATTCCCCCCTCGATAAGTAAAAACTTGTGCTGAGGGGAGGAGTCGTTATAACTTTCTAGCTACAGATTAATATGTATAAATCGCAAACCTATATAGTACAATATGCTGAATTATATGATAGATAGTTCATGAAAAATCAGAAAAAAAGTTAGAAAGGAGAATCATCTGAGCATTTCCACACCGACGTACTCTTTTATGGGCCGCTTAAACCCTGCTAAATCATTTAGCATCTTTGATTCCTTTGGAAGACTATTAAACAGCTTTATTCCATTGTACGCGAAATAATTCTGACTTCTAGTGGTGAATCTAAACGGTAACTTCAGTGTAAGGTTACCAGATGACCTCGTCTGCCCATAATTTTTCTCAAAATCAGATAAATTTTTGAATATATATGCGGATACAATTTTTTTGTAAATGTGTGACGTACTTGGGGAATTCCTTTACAGAATTACCCGCGTACAGGACAAGAGTGAAAGTCGTGTCAGGGCCCATTGGCCCAACAAGTTAAATATACTATAATACTACTATATACTAATAAACAAAATAATGCCTCTCAGGAAAGTTCTGGGAAATGAAATTATAAACCAAATAGGACCCACTTGAATTTAATAAGGAAAATATCTGGTGCGTAGCAACACGCAACTATCCGCCACCCCCGTAATTTCGAACACCAGCTACATATGCGGGCGCTATATCTTCGTTCAACACATTTTTACAGGAACATTTATGGAGAACAAAATGTAGAAACTAGTTAGCTGAGAGTACTCCGTAAGTTTGATCGAAATCGTTAGAGCCGTTTTTGAGAAAATTGGAATACCGATAAATTAATATTCGACAAATCTCCTTTTCTGAGTTAACTTGGCTTATATCTCCGTTCAACATATATATACAGAAATAATTATGGAGAACGAAATGTTGGTATGGGTGACTGAAAGACACTCCATTAGGATTTATCACAGCTGGTGAAGAAGTTACCCTGGAATTTACGGAAATGTTAGAAAAAACGTTATTTTCGATACATTTTGATTTTTATCTCTGTTCAATGGACCGTCACAGGAACATTTATTGAGAAGAATATGTAGGTATTAACTATTTGAAAACATCCTGTGAGTTTGGTGAAAATCGCTGAAGCCGTTTTGCCAAAAAGCGTAAAAACCCTATTTTTGCTTCAGGGGCCCATATCTCCGTTCACCGTATTTTCATGGAGATATGTATAGAAAAGAAAAGTATTAGGTATTATTTAGGTATTGATTAGGAGAAGATAATTTGAAAGTTTAATCAAAATCGTTAGAGCCGTTTTCGAGAAAAATGCGAAAAACCCTAGTTTTTGGGACATTTTCGTCCCCCACCCCCTCTTCCCATCGGCCGAAATCGTCCATAACCTTATTTTGGTGTCTACAAAAAATAACAAACAAAACAACAAAAGAACCAGCTCAATCGGATCAGCCGTTCTCCCGCAAATCGAACTACAGACACACACACACACACATACACACGGACCACGCGCCGAAATTAGGTTTTTTAGACTCAGTAGGTTCTGAAACGTAAAGATCTGAAGAAAACCCAAATTTTTTTTGTTGGGCCGATTACTATACTTTCCTTTCCTTCGGGTAGCGGAAAGTAAAAATAGAAATGAAATGAACTCCTTTTAGAATGAAACAAATAACCTATGCTCGGATTGTATTAAATGACAAATTAAGGGACAATGGGGAAAATGAAACACCAAGCTCTGATCACTTACCTTACTTCACACAATATAAAGGGACTTTAAATATTTGATTATTGGCTTAAAAAATGGGAGAGATTCGTAAGCGATGTCGGTAGCGGTTATGACGAAAATGTGGCTCCTTCACTAATATAAACAGCGGTGAACTGCATGGGTGGTGGCAACAGTGTTGCCACCATCGGCAGCCCGCAGCAAACCATTACAAATGTGAAAGATGTCTAATACCTGGAATGTTAAAAACTGCTGTGGAGGGGAATCTCATTTTCTTACGCAGTAACATTTTGATAATTTTTTCTGGGTTATATGCAAAGGCTCTATGTAAGTTTGGTAGGCCGAGCCCCACACAAGAATACAATAGGCTATCACGGATTGCACTAGAGCATGATAAAACATTTTTAGTGTGCCCATAGACATAAAATTTCGGATTTCAAGGCACAGAGGTACGACTTTACAAAGTCTGTTGGATATATTGTCAATATGGTATTTCCAGGACAAACATTGGTCCACTACCACCCCAAAATGCGTAGCGTGTGGAATCTGCTTGATACCAGGGCAGCTGCTATCACTTGCACCACAGGTTGACACAATGTGGCATTTGATATTTCCTAGAACAGGGACAGAGGTATTACGCAAGGAAAAAGCAACAAAATTGGATTTGCTAAAATTTAGCTTTAAGCCAATCCCTGACCACAAGCAAGCAAGCAGAGGTCGCTTGCAACGATGCAGCCCAACTATTTCGCGAGACCACAACAGCTGTATCATCAGCATAGGTAATTATGTCCCCATCAAGTTGAACGCCAAACATATTATTCATAAAACAGATAAATAAAAGGGGTCCAAGAACTGTCCCCTGCGGAATTCCATAGAAGAAGGAAGATCGCTCACTCAAAATTGCGTTCATCTTCACTTTCTGACATCGCCCACGTAAATAACTCTGTACCCCCACTAGTGCGCGTATACTTTCCACTAACTTCTTGTGAGGGACACAATCAAAAGCTTTTCTCAAATCCAGGAAAATTGCCAAGGTATAAAAGTTTTAAATCACTAGGAAGATGTGTCATTATTAAAGTACATTACTTAGCTTGGAAACATAGTTATTCCTACATGTTGGAACAAGGCACATTTGGGGAGAGGTTGGACTTACAGAAACAAAAGCAATGGAAATCCAGCTCCGTATGAACGTATGACAGTTCTTGCAGGATGTGGCAGGAGACTGTAGTAAAGCACGTGAGGAGTTGGGATTGTGGTAGAAACGGTACACAACTCCGGTCCCACCGTTCTACTTGTTAATGAGAAACTGCTTTTGGCTCAGTAGGAATTTCGATTAACACAGCGGATGAGATGGTATGCTTGTGTCAGTTCTAATGTCTGATTTATGTACAATGAAAGGTATTCGAAGGCGCCTTCAAAGCGGATGAATTATTCGCAAATAATCTCTGGGCCGACTATCGAGTGCCTCGTTATTGCATCCAGGTTCGGAGGAAGCTTAAGATAAGGAATTGAGCTAGTTGCCTCTCTAATGAAGCTCAATACCTTTTCTGTCCTCAGGTTCCAAGTAGGGGTCGATTAGGGAGGAAATGAAGCGGAGCAAAAGGCAACCAACTGCTGTTCGCCGAGCAGAGATTTTTCGAAGTTGTTCGAATCGTGAGTTCTGGTCAACTCGATGAGCATGAGGACAAACGAAAACACGTTGCTCGTGTTCTCCACTTAACGGAACCCTTTAGGATTTCGTGATCGATAACAGACGATGCAATAGGTTCTGCAGCGTCCGATAGTTTATTGTAGTACTTGGTGACTGCTTAAAGACGAGCAAGACGGATGTCAGGTTGGAAAGGAGGGGCCCCTAACCTCAGGTTTTCTGCCCGTCGATCTTCTTTCTCCCAGCATCATCGAAGTTCCAGTGATGGCATCAAACGAGGGATTACCATACAATGGCACCTCGACGGCGATTCAAATTATTTAAAGCAATTCTTACTCCTAATACGTTAGGTGCCGAATGTGTGACAGGTTTACGTGGTTGCCGGAGCTAGTAATCGATTTTACAGGTTGTTAACTGTTCTTGGGTGCGAGACAGAGTTAACGGGGTTTGTACGAAATAAGAAGAGAGTTATAAAATGCATGGTATATTTCCTTCAAAGTCACACATCATTGTGATTACTGCATCAGCCTCCTATTAAACAACTTGAATAAAAAAACTTTCAAACCTCCACAAGAATAGATCGAGTTAACACATAACTTCTGACTATTGCTGCCGAGACCCCATTTCGCCGTCAATACGCCATTAGAGCCAATTCAATGAACTAGATCCGCTTCCAACGCACATCCGTCTTGGACCGAAATTTAACGTCCCCAAACGTAATTTTCTAAGGTCATCTGAGAGACTGGACGCAACTGTTTTAGTTTCCTTTAATTGATGCAACTGGGAAAACCCCCACTGCAGCATCGAATGGGCCTATTGTGTGGGCGTTTATGAGCCACCTTGTGTTCACCCAGTTCGACTCCCACCTCCTGTGGAGCTGATGTTCCCTAATGCAACGTCCCCAATGCGTGCAACTTGCTCTGCCCACAGCTGAGGAATGCCTAGCACTGTGAAGCGCACTGAAGCTAGCCCCTCACATGTACAGAGTACACGCTTCGCTGATCAGCAACTATGTACCTCTGACTTACCAATCTAGGCCAGGTGGTACCTTAGTGGACAGACCTGTGAACAGGCCGCATACCATCTGTATGCTTTGTTTCTCCAGACTGGACCTCTCTTGATCGCCTCCTGGAGAGTTTAATAAACCACCTTGACTGCCTTTGGCCCAGCACATCTCGCCAATAGGCAGCCCTGCGCTTCTCCTATTTTCCAATCTTCCAGATCAAGTGGCTCTTGGTGGTCTCTACTAATTCTCATTTCTCGCCAGTTTCTCAGCCAATGCCAAGAACTGGGCATTCCCAAACCAGCCCCGACGAGATGGTATAGAAAGCCAGGGTCTTAAGTGCAGCCGGACTGTCTGACAAAGTATGTCCTTTCACGTTTCTGGCTTCTACTCAGGAGGTGCTGCACGCACACCACCACTGCGAAGAGCTTTGTCTGAAAAAATGTTACCAGCACACCCAGCAGTATCGCCGTCCGTATCCTTGGACCCATACACTCTATGCCCAGCCAGGCCCTCACTGATCAATTTGTGTAATATACCATCAAGAGTGGGAACACCCCCACCTGGAGCTTTCATGAATGCAGTTATATTTTATGTCCCTAATGTGCGAAACTCACCCCTGTCCAATATCAGGTGGTAACGGGGCTGTGGCCCTTCTACCGGCCTGACATGACCCGGCTCCAGCATCCCAGTAAGTAGGCAACTCTCTCCACATGTGTGTGAGGAGGTGCAAGATCCAGCAGGACCTCTACCACAGCTGTTGGAGCTGTCTGCATGCAATCTGTCACTGCCCTGACTGCAGTTTACTCGGTTGCCACGGCAGTCTTCTTTCCTGGTCTGGTCCACCGGACGCCACTGTTGAGTGCAGCTATAATTTACTCTTTCTCTCCCACTCTCAACTTCTCCTGTACCGTAACAACCAACCACACCGCACATATCTCCACGAGAAAATACCTTATTGGCACCCTGCAATGTTGAGGTTTGAACTATTTCAACAGTCCTAATCAAAGTTAATTTTTACCAAGGCATTTCATCTGATGACCAGGGACATCTGACAATCGTACTTTTAGATCGAGCTTTTGGGAGCTAAGCAGACGTCGGAATAAGAGTAAAACGGGGCTCTGACGCGTAGCAATGGTTGGGCGATTACGACCTAATTGAAGTATCGTCACCTGAGCACGAGCCTGACTTTATAACAGTACCGTCATACGGTACCCCGCCCTGCTAATGATCGTTGCAGTCACACTCCCTTGACGCAACGATCTTGACATCATCAATATAATTATCAACTCGCGACCCAATTATTTACCTCCGCTCCCTCTCAATTAAAAATTTAATTTTCTCGAGAACTAACCTAAACAGTCCGTTCCTCGAGATGAATCGATAGCTCTTCACTTGAGTGATAAGTTGAGGGAGACGTCCGCGACGTCTACCAAAATGAATGAAGGCGAAACCGGGTCAAGTGATGAGCCACTAAAATAATTTTTTTTTTCCAAGACGAACTAGGAGGTTTATGGTCGGAGGAAGGTTAACGGGTTGACACCTTTTTTGCAGAAGTTGCGGAGGGTTTTTTTTTTGCTCATCCTGGACGGTACAATTGAACGGCGGTTACAGAACGGTAAGCTTTCCTTTCTGGTTTTTATGGAGCATTGGATTGTGGCGGGTCAGCGAGGGCAGACCTTGGGCGACGAATGGAATGAAACACCATCTCATTCACCAGTTCACCAGACGAACCTATATGAAGCTCATTGAACTTATCTCAGCCGCTTGAGTCAAAACGTTACGAAGAACACTGCGCTCATCGACTATTAGCTCTTTACTTAAATGGTGATTATTACGCTTAATGAACATCACCTAATGGCTTTTTTTCTTTTTTTTTTTTTGCGGCCGAACTACCTTAAAACTATCCATAGGATAATGCTAAACTGCACAAAAAAACTGTGTTCTATTTGAAATGGTGGTCTCTTTTTTCGACTCCTACGGCAATCCCTGAGATTTGACTTTGTTAACTTGAACGTCTACAAAAAAAATCAAAACGTTAATCCGTTGCCCAAAATGTTAAATTTTGCTTTTTTAAAGAAATTGGGTTAGATCCGCCTGTAGGTAAATTACTAAAGTTAACGTACCTGTTAGGTGAGTCCGTCTCCTCTGGCTGGTGAGATACTGTGGGCGAGCGCTTTTTTGTTTATAAAGTGGTTTCGTTTTGGAGGAATGCTAGTTACAAAAAGGGGGAATCCCCGTAGAGGTTAATAGTTCTGTTAATGTACTAGATGTTGTTTTGTATCACTTACAATTTGGTGTGACATGAAATTTCTGATGTTAATTATCGCCAGAAGTCTCAAAATCAAGGGAAACGCTCACAGATTTACGACAGCCTGATGGTTGGTTAGTTGGCGCATTAACCTCCTAAGCTAACAACAGTTGGCAACTTCTAGGTTAACTCCCTTCAAATCGACTACGGGGTAATAACACTTACCCACCTGCCGTCTAACGAGGTTGCCGAATCATAAAACAGCTCCTCAACTCGTCAAATTCGGGTTACTAGAACCGGGAAAGAGAAAGATTCCTGGTTCTATGAACCGACGATCGCGGAACTTGGCTAGTTAGTTCCACTGTGTCACCGGCTCTGTTGCCGAAGGCCCTTAAGATGTGGAGACGCTTTCGTTGTTGCGGAATTTCTCGCTCAGCACACAGAAATTACCGTGCCGACGAACGGTTCTGGTCGGAAGAGCGAAAGAACGTCGACGGCGGTCTTAGGCACGTTTCTTCGGAGTTCCCTTTATTAGCCCTTACTGCCTTATGACATCCACCTTATTTCCATAGCCCAATTTGTCCGGGTATTTCTTTACAATCTATTTGAAGCTAATAAGGACGCCATTACAAAGTTGTATCAGCGGGGTGAGGAGAAACCCAAGGCTGTGATTACTATCTGCCGCTATTACATTCAGCAATTTTGACCGCTCTATGTGATTGCCGCTCAGCTGATAGGAAACTGGTAGAATTTAACGTTCCATGTAGAAGCAAGAAGCGATTAATATTCCGAATTTCGAAATTTATTGAATTGCTCCTACTTATGTCACGCCCTTCATTGAGTAACCAATATTTAGGTAGTTTATTAAACCGTTAACATGAACAATGAACAGTTGATATTTATTTTGTTCATTTCGATGTAACCTCGTGTTCTTTTTTTTTCCTTTTTTTGAAACGGTGGATGCAAGTGATACCCTCACTGTGGCCACAAACGGGCTTATTGTAAGGGCGTCCCTGCATACCCCCAGGCCCCATGGCACTGGTCTCACGTGGTGTGACGTCACCAATACACCCCTACCACCCTCGCACAAAGCGGAGGACATCCGCAAGTTCTGCATTTGCGACCTCTTCCGGCTGAAGAAAGGGCCTCCCAAACACACACGAGTCCATCATGTGCCCATGATATGCAAAACACATGCTCTGCCGTCTCTAGCTCCGCCTCACAGAACCTGCATACCTGTACCTCGCACTTGCCAATATTTGCAAGGTGGTACCTGAGCGGACAGTGACCTGTAAACAGGCCACATACGATCCTCATATCCTTTCTCCCCAATGCAAGCACCTTCTTAGCCCTCTCTTTGGAGAGTTGGATGAAGAGTTTTGACTGTCTAATGCCAGGCAGCCCCTGCCGATGGACAGCCCTGCACCTATCCTCCGATTTGCCAACCTCTCTAGGTAGGTGGCTCCTTTTAGTCCCAACAAAGGGCTCAGGTCTCTGTGCTGATCCCTTCTTTGCCAACCCATCAGCCCGTTCGTTTCCCTCTTTACCCTGGCACCTCGTGTTCTTACACTGCACTGATATTTTGGCGCACTCGTATTTTGCTCTGCTACGAATTTTAAAACTCAAAATTCCAGGCTACAAACTGGCGGGAGTCATTTCGAGTGGACACGTTTCCGTAATACGGTCAAAGCGTTTGTGAGCACGTGTTCTTGGACTCGTTTCGTTCATCTTCTTTTCCATCTTCCTGTCATTCTGCTGAAGAGTTTTCGAGATATTGCCCTTTGCAACTCATTCCACAGCTCGTAATACAAGAACCAACTATTTTCGATGTATGCACGCACGGAATGCTGAATTCCGTTTTCTCTGGCTTCCATAATGTTGGATGGTCTAGTCGCGACGCGTAACACCAGATATTTCTGTTTTCAACCTTTTATGTTTTCTCCCGTCGTTTAGCACGAACGAAACGATCCACGGTTCCCACAATCAATCTTTTTGACGTCAAGTAGAAATGAAGAGGTCGTTACTTATAAAAATGCGCTCGCCTGCGTCTCTCAAACGGCAGACAACCGTGACAGACAGAGTCAACGACATCGACTGTAACGAGAGGCGTTGACAGTGTAAAGATTTACACGTGTTGATGGTTCCCATTCCTCTGAACCCGCCTATTTGAATTGGTTCCATTCACGCTCTGGTCTCTCGGCGATCCGCGGTCAGAATTTTTGCTTGCGCTTTAGATCTTAATAAAACGTTCCCGAGTCCTCTTTTTCCTCGTTTTCTTTCTACGAGGGATCCCGAAGTCATTTTGGTTTGTTGGTCGGTCGGTAGCTCCGATGAAGCGAAACTTCTTTCCAGGACCAAGATGAGGGGCTCAGGGCGTGAATACCTCTAGCTCTTCGTTGCCTGTTCCCAAAGACCAACCACCTTTCGGTTCTATTCTATTTTGCTCAATAAAAATACCAACTGCGTCTGCCACTGCGGTAAACACCTGGAGAAAATTGTCTAACGTGAAAAAAAATTACGGTTGCAGAGTAAACGAAAAGAACCAATGGAGGAGTCTCATCCTATAATTCGGCGATCACAGTTAAATCCACGGTACGGGGTCGCGATCTTTTACAAATTGAGATCTGTTCGGGAACATCAAATGCAAAATTTTCCGACTTGCAAGTTTATGAGGAATTCTGAGTCAAATCATTTGAGTTATGAAGATCTAGGAGCACAGTGTTTCTGATGAGCTTCGTTTGATCGCTCATGAAAAACTCGTTGAATTCACAAATAACCCTCACCATGGCGTCACGATATCTCCAGCGTCGTCCAAGCAATGAGGGGTGTTCTCATTCGTTTTGCATTAAAACTTTTCCGGTACCTGATCATTGGAGTTAACAATCGACAACGCCCCCTTCTCTTGACCCAAATACCAAGCGCAATTTTACGACTATAATAACAAACTAAAATAAGATCGTATTGCAGTATTTTCTGCACAATATTCAAGGACAAGGAAATAAGGATACTGCTAATATATATCGTGGTCTAAAAAATCCCTTTCGGGCTAAAATTGCGTTCGGTATCTACTTGTGCCCACCTGTTCGACAATCCGATCAGGGCTATGGGCAAAAAATGGTTACAATTTAGCCAGAAGCGTAATTTTAGGCAGTTTTACTGCATTTACGTCGTGTTTGGTTGGGGGCAATAGCAAAAGTGAGCTTTTCTCGCCGGTCTGTGCTCTTTCCCGAACTGCCTCCCGTCTCACTTCAAGCATCTGTCAGCTCGTGACTTTGCACCAATTGCCAAACGGCGGCTAGAAAATGACGATTTTCGTCGTTCAATTGCAGATAGGTCATGTTTCGTATCGTCCACTAGTATTTTTCGATGCTGGTTCGAACGGGGTGCTAGAGGCCAGCAGGTCCGGCAGGCCCTACCCCCGTGGCGTTTCTAAAGACGATTGTCTTGGATCTGTGTACGAATAAATTGTAGTAGCACGCGTTGAAGTTTTGATGCGCTGCTCCTACTCCAAGGTTGGCTCTTTATCAAAATGAACGTTCCTCAACACTCATAAGAGAGTTGTATTAGTCGAAATTCACGGATGTTACGGTTTTTCGCTAGCATGCGAGAGCACGGGCCCTCGCTCAGCATCAACCGTACCCTCCAGATATGTGAAGGCACGACAAGGTGTCATTTAGCCAGCCTCCCAGAAGAGAGCTGCCCATGTGTCGCTACGCAGATTTCTGACCCTGGGGAATCCGTACCATCTGGGAGGAATTCTTTATCTGGTTTCCCACCTGTTCTAACTATTTACTCGGGCGGCAAGTTGTTAAGGAAGAGATCAACTGTAGGATTGTACTACGGTAACGCACACCCCAAGTGGCCTTGTTGATTGCTCCTAATGATGCAAAAATTCGCATGGGTAGGCCTTTGAGGAACTGGAGGTGTTGGCTGGCACGCCATCTCTCACCTCCAACCTCTCACTGTTGATACGCACAGTAATGAATTAAATTATGTTATTATTGGTACACGTTCCTGATAAATGACAATTATTATTAGGTTTTCATCCCTGAGATTACGTCCGTATTTTAAGCTGATTTAGTCAATTCATTTCTCTTTAACCGCCTTCACAGACAAACAGCTTTCTTTAACTTTGCTGAGAGTAGAAGAAAAAAAATAGTTGCCAGGGGCCAGCGGCCGGGATTTCATCGCTGAGAAGGTTTGGTGTTCAGTCCAATTTTCAGGTTCACCGCAGCTACTGATGAGCCGGCCAGGAAATGTAGTTAGAAAGGCTTCGCGTTCCGTAGAAAATCGCCGCACCTTCCTCAACCCCCTCATCAATCTCCACCGTTTTCCCTGGATGCTGATTTGTGAGGGTGAGAGTAATTCGCCTTTGTTGGTATTTGCACCATGACGACGAGGGCTCCCCCCCCCCCATGCTATCTCAGAAGGATGGTGTTTGATGGGTTTCGAACTTGCGAAAACCCCGAGGAGTTCCAGCTTTTGCTTGTTGTCAATGGTGGGGCATCATTAAGAGGATGATAAGAGGAAGAAATAAATTTCGAAATGTTCAAATGAATATGCGTCATTATTTGCTGAATCCCGAGAATGACGTGCAAAGTTGTAGAAGGTGAGTGTAAGATGGGCTCGTCAGAACTCCCCAGTTCATCATCATTCATATCACTAGATAAGTGCTTTCTAACACTGCCCATTTACAAGGGTATTTATTCAGGGTCCCATGAACACTTTAAACAACTTCACAATAAATAAGTATTTGGGCAGCCAACTCCCTCAGACTATCAGCATTTTGAGTAACTGAAAAAGCGTTCTTGGTATAACCAGTGAGTCGCTGTAGTGTCTAAAACTACGTTTTTCCATACTGAACCAGCTTACGATCGTGTCTGGCACGCAGGTCTGCTTAATAAAATAAAACCTCATCTCCCGCCAAACCTCTTCACCATGTTAAAAAGCTACCTTCACAATAGAACCTTTTCCGTCAAAACACAGAATGAATTCTCTAAAGAAGCGTCAGTCCCACAAGGTCTGCCACGATATTCACCCTCCCCGAGCCCCCTGACTTCTATGTTTCATACGCTGATCATCTGATCCTGCGATGTAAGCCGTAAAGACCCCGCAGAGGCTGCACAAGTCCTGCAAATATACATAGAAAAGTTGAGTCAATGGTGAACCAATCGGTCATGAAGATCAATACAGCCAAATCTATAGCAATAAACCTTTCTTAGGAACTTCCACGACCCACGACATTTATTTAAATGGCTCAGTCCTTTCTTCCCAAAACAGTTACAAGTATTTAGGAGTTACTCTAGATTGCTGCCTTACTTACCACAATCATATTTCGATTTGATTGTTAGAACCAAGAATCGAACAAACCCGTTAAAACTCAACAATTCTTATACGTCTCTGGCAAATAAGGTTCTCATATGCAAATCTCTGAGCCGTCCCGGTATGCTCTACCTGTATGGGGCACGTGTTCCACTGTGAGGAACTGAAGGATATTTAGGACATATTTATTTATTTATCTATTTAAATCGGGGAAGTGAGAAATACATCAATTAGAATGTACGATACAATATGGATAGTGGACTGTATGGAATGGAAAAATTGAGTAAAGACTCATCTTGGGGGTATACGACGATACCGTTACCCCTACCGGGGTGTCTACTCACAGACGTGGGGAAATGGGCACATTGGGCAAGGTGGGAAAAATGAATCGTAGGTTCTGGTAAAGAATGCACTGACGGAAGGACACAAAGAAAACTGATGAACAACGAGTCAACGAATGAAACACTGCGGTAAGTTCGAGAGTTTTAACCGATAGTAAGTAGCAAGTAGCACAATCAAACATCCACCTTCTAAAGAGCGCCGCTCGAAGCTAACTTTGGCCGAAACATACAAATAATTGAAAATGTTTCGAGATTATGCAGCCACGGAGGAGTTACTCGTTGAAACTTGGAAAGAATGAAAGACGCACAGAACACAAGTTACTCAAAATGTTTTGGAACTTTTTTTGGTTTTTGAGTTCGACAGCATAATTTCGAAACATATAATTAATTTTTGTTTTCTCTCTTTACCCCTTTCCACACTTAAAAATATTTTAATCAATTCAGACAGATAACGATCGATTAAAATAACAATCTTTATTCTCCAATAAAGACCAAACAAGAACTGAATTATATTTTCAAAAGTAAACAACAATAATCTACTAAAGTTAACGTACCTGTTAGGTGAGTCCGTCTCCTCTGGCTGGTGGTAACTCGTGAGTAACCGTATCCAGAGGAGACGGACTCACCTAACAGGTACGTTAACTTTAGTAATTTGCCTTCAGGCGGACATAACCCAATTGCTTTAACAATAATCTAACTAGGTAACAACTTTGCGTGTCACTTGATATTCACTACAATATATGCGCCACCCAAAACCGTTAAAATTTCAGATTTCAATCGTTAAACTTCATCTTCTTGAGAACTTCAACCCCGAAACATCATCGAATAGTGCATTGTGGGACGTTGCATGACGACCGATGGGTCTTCTTACTATTTGTGATTGTTAATGCGCACGTTCAGCCCTGTTTCCGTCTTCCCAACATAAAACGCAAGACAACCAGCTCATGAAAGCACGTTTGAGACTGACTCTATGCTGAAACCTTGCATTTTTACGTGTTACTGTTGTTTGGGGGCTTGAAACATTCAACCTTTATCAGCAGAGCATAGAGCTCGTTGGTATGGACGCACACTTCTAGCAGCTGACTGACCTCCACCAGGAGTAAAATTTCTTAAGAAAGTGAAACCGAACGATTCTAAAAATAAATTGCGCCAATCTGAAAGACCTCACCGCAACGTTTCGAGGGAAAACTAACCACTCCACGTTAAGTATAAGATTTGATGAGAACGAACTCAAATTATATTACGACGAGTCTTCAGGGTGGGTCTTCCTTGGCACCACGTCCACGTACACCTGACATCATCGTTGCGGGCGTCGAAAACATTTTCATTCATCTTCTGTTTTGAACAACACGATCGCCGAAATAATAAAAATAAGTTCGTGTCTTTTTCCCGTTGTTCTTGCTAATTAGTTTTAACGTACGCTCTTGTAGAGTCCACGGATACGTAATACTAAAAATATAAGTACTGAATTTCCTCTATCTTGCTGACACCACATAACGAGGCGGAGAGGCCACAGTTGTACAATAACCGACTTGTACGTTTGTCGCTTGCGCGTCGTCCCTTCAAAACATATTATTTGTCAGTATGTGCGAGTGTTGTAAAATAAATTAAAACTTTTTGAAAAGCATTTCCCCCTAACCGATGAAGTAACTGTGCAAAAAAATTTCTTTGTAAAAAATTTACTTTGCCTAATAATAACCACGACAAATTTAGAAAAATTAATTTCCGCTGAATTTAAATGTTAATTAATAAAATACTTTCATAACACTTTGAATAAAATTGTTGTGATTAATAAAATAAGCTTGTACCGTGTAATTGGCCCCAGCAGGTAACCTTACTCCTTAAGATTTACCAAAGCTGTCGGTGCACCCCGAGAAGATACCAACCCGTTAATCGCGCCACAGGAAATTGTCTCATTCCATTAACTGTACCTTGAAATTCGCCTAAATGAAAGAGGCTTTTCTCACGAGTGAGAGCTCAATTACTCTCAACATTTATTAAGTAATATTCCGTGTGAGTTTCGAAGCCATAAGATTCCGTCATTGTTTCGATCATCCGCTGGTAAAGCGTTGCTCTCCGTTGCCGAGAAACAGTTACGCTGTAAGTAGTGTCTCGAAGAAAAAAAAACAAAACAGTAATTTTCCACCTGAAGTTCCTAACAATAAAAAGGAGATTCTGGTCCACGACTGAAGTAAAAATACGAATTTCGTTATCAACACTTAAGATATCACGTTGTACTTGTACAACTTGTTCGAAACGTAGATGTAAAGTACGTATCGGAACTTTTGCTTTGGAGGGAATTTCTCCTGACAAAAATATATGGAATGTACAGGCTGAGGCTTACGTCACATATTTCAGCCTTTGTAGCACCCGTTATTTGTAAATCAACGGTTGTGTTTCAAATTAGACCTAATAAAATTTTAAATTGAAGATAAAAACAAAAATCAACCAATAAAAAAGGTCCTCCGCCCCTTCATTTACGAAGCCGCTCGTGTTTTTCATTTTTATTCCTTTTAATTCGGAAATAAATAGAAAGGCTCGTTGAAACCTGCGAGCAACACCATCGAAACGCTTCCGAAGTGGTACTTTCGAGCAATTCTCCAGAGTTGGACACGGCTAACTGCGAGAGATTTTTAATGTGTGAATTGCAGGAATAACTGCCGGCCGGCCTATAAATTAAAACGATCCCTGCAGTACCTGTTACTTACAAGTCTGATTGTTGCGTCTCTCTCCATACTAGTAGTTATGACGCTCATTCATATGCAACTAGGAATTCCGAAGATCTCGCCCAGCCCTTACTCAGCCTCTTGCAACTCATCTAATTGGTAAGCCGTTAAATTTTATAGCTTTAGCTCCGTCGGGCGTTTCGCACTCTTTTAAGGATAGAAAACTACTCCTAGCTTCTACACAGATAGCTGCTTCATGACTTCATGAAAACATTTATATTGTTTTGTGTGTGAATTTATTCGCGGTTAGTTTCATAATTAATCAACAGTACGCGATCCTCAGTATGGTGTGTCTTATCATTATTCCCTGTGACTCGATCGTGGGTGCTTGTAATGAAGTTTAACTTCCGTACTAAGTGAGCATGTCTTCTGAACTTTAACAGTTTGACTGCGTTAAAAATCGCAATTTCGTCCTTTCTCTGGCCTTCAAAATTGCGAGTCTCAAAAATGCTGGTGTGCGATGCTCGTCTACTCTCAATCGTGGAGTAATGTAAATAGCGGCGTTTTGGGGGCTCTGAAGGTTGTTGAGGTTGTGACTCTTTAGGTCAGTGAGAGTGGTGACGGTGACGACATGGTCCAAGGTTGGTAAGATCAGGCATTGGAAGATAGTGACGACTGGCACACGTTACCAAGGTTTTTAACTTCCGTTATCATTTCTAAAGGTGTTCTTTGATATACAACCAAGGGACGGAGCTGCGACCGATTCCCTCAAGGATTTTTCGGTGACCAAAAAACAGGACTTTCGTTTCGAGGTTATTCCTCCTCATCCCATAACCCGCACACCATTTGGCCTGCATTTCTAATTCTTCCCTCAAAGATGCCGTGAGTGGAAGTTAGAGCCACGCTGCCCTTCTTCCAACTCCCCTGGATAAAAATGTACAAAATTATATTAAATCCTTCAACAATCTAAGAGACACATTAGTAGAAATTTAGTATAAATAAACGAACAAAAAGACATCCTCTACGTACTATAAAGGCATAATTCCAGAGGTTGAGCAAGAACATTAAAGTTCTTTTGCATGTTATTCCTCTCAATTAGTTTTTAATCTTCTTCTTTGTTTCTTCCAACTTACTATCTCTCCACCTCAGGAGCAGGTCGCTCCTTGTGCTACCTAATCGCGGTCATTTTACTTCGGAACTTGTGAATTCTCGACCCGCGAACTATCAATGACGTATTAAAACCGCTGGTACGGTGCGCCGGTACATGCGGCATTCTGTTACGGCTGCGGGTTCCCCTGTCGCCCATGTACCTGAAATCGTCAACTAAGTATCTTGGTCTTCGAAGTTCGAGGACTTTGATGACTATCGCAGCAACCTGAACCGTCTTCGGTCTTTAAAATTCCCAGCTTCTTAAAAGCGGGGTGACGTGCTCCTCCATCAACCTGAGAACAAATCGGACTATTAAAGTCAGTTCAATTCCACGTGTTGAAGGTCGCAGAGGGCCGCCGCCGCATTGCCAAACGCTGGAAATATCAGAGGCTGTGCTACTCTTCTCAGGTACTCTAGGAACTTCACTGGCGTTTCCGTGAGCATCTAGACACTGTGCATACTGCGAGGGCACATCCTCAAGGAAAATACCAGGGGGCGGGGGAGGGAGAGATTAATTGAATGATTAGTTATTTATTGACCAGGGGAAATTAGGGCCATACAGCCCTCTCTACTATTCTCCCTGGAGCATAAGCACAACAATACCTCGTAGTGTTAGCATTAACAACCGACAGCCTATTCAATACGCATCTTCCTCTTCACCTCTAGTGGGTTTCCCCAGAGGTTCATGACCTCCTTCCTCCTCCTTTCCTCCCTTCACCAATGCGCCACCATCCTGTTTAACTTTCTCATCGTATATAAATACCACGACCAACTGACTGACTCCAGTACTGACTTAACAACCAGATGATGATGTATTTACATCAAAAGCGCTCGCCCACAGTATCTCACCAGCAGGAGAAGACGGACTCACCAAACAGGTACGTTAACTTCAGTAATTTGCCTACTGGCGGACCTTACCCCATTGCTTTAATACCTAACATAATAGTCTTGATTGGTTTTATGTTTCTCCCCGATAACCCTCTTCGCGCAAAAACTGTCATTAAGTTGTCATTATTAGTCACGCCTAAACCATTTCCCCTGAAATCGATATACAGCATCCTCTTTTGTTACACAGCTCTGAGCCTTAATCTTTATCACTGTAGTAAGAAAAGCTATCTCCATTCATGACAACATAAATTATACTAACACATAGACACTTAACCACTGCTATAGAAAAGAGTGAGTAGGATAAACTTGACTTAAATAAACTTTTATGCTATGGATATTAATGGAGGAGGTTCTGCTTGGGGTTCTACTCCAACACTACAACATCATGAAGTTGACTAAATCGATATTCTCGTACGCTTTTGACCCTAGCACCACGAATGATCTTGGAAGTATAGAGAGAGTGAAAGAGTGAGAGAGAGAAAGCCAAATAGCAAGAGAAAGAGTTTGTCTATCGAAGAAAAGTGGAAGGCCCACGCCTTCTCCCTCTGCTGCTACTTCCTCTGCACTACATAGTGCTCATTCTCTCGGGCCTCAAGGCTGTTCAAATGAGTGCATATTGAACATCAGCAGCATATTGAAACACTAAATAGTTATTGTTTGTATTCCCAGTAAAAAAAAGCTGACTCAATCTCTCATTACCCGATGGATCCCTGATGGAGCGAGCGTTGCCAGCTACGACTTCGATTAAGAGTTTGAAACCAGCGGCCCGTAAGAGGAAAAGGCTGCTGGGAACTTCCAAAGAACTGTCCTGCAACAGTTGGCAACCGCGTTTTCGCTTGAAGTAATCGTCAAGCACAACGCGCTTTTTCACGGAAAATTCGACCTCAAAAACGCTGCGCCGAACCTCCGTAAAACTATTCGTACTTCTTTCACCAAATGAAACAAAAAACTCTTGCGGTCATAATATTTCACGCTAAGGAAATGTGGGCGCTCGTCTAATTTTCCTGACACTCGTCACACGTTAACGAGAGAAGCGACTGGTGAGGAATGATTGACTTATTTCTCTTGGTCTTGCTGTAGCGCTCTTCCACTCAGAAAGACGTTGCTCCCCTGATGAATAAAAAATATAGTTAAGTTTACGTACATGAACAGAAATAGTATACACTTTATCGTATTTTAATCGCTTTTTAGATGTCGAACTCTCTAAGTTGTATCAGTTCCCCGCTTAAATTGCGCATAATGTGGTTCCACTCGCTCTGACACTGGTACTCGTATAAGTCTCAGCAGCTCCTCAGTACAGAGTTGCAAGGTCATGCGTTGGATTCATAAGGGCTAACGTTTCTGAGAAGCTATGCAGCTGGTCGACAGCAGGGATCATCAAAAGGTACCGTGACATCCAAATTTTATGTTTATGTACTCCTCACAATTTGTAAGCCCCATAACAATGGTTGTATGCATATGCCAAAGATTATTGATGTTCTGAGGCGCGAAATGCATGACACTCGACATTTTTTATTTCTTTTCAGTTCACCATCATTGATCTCACTGGTTCGGTACGTTCTGTAAATCTGTAAATCATCTCACAACGTACGCTGCCTGTCAGTAAGAAGAACATAGTGGAGCTTGGTGAAGATTAGAGTTAAAACCACCCTCGTACTGCCCCTCCTTCGATGGCATTTTCAAGGCACGCCCAATATGTTTATCAGTCCACACTTAGTTTCAACCTGAACACATATGACAGGGTCAGCACTATAGTTTATCAAAAGTATCTGTTCCATATTTGTATCGCTATGAATCCCATTTCAAATGACGAAAGTGCACTGTTCGACGAGCTGAATTGGCTGGGCCTTTGACCTCCAAAATATCCGCACTAGCCCTTACGGAAAGTCATTGTTTCCTCAAACACCTTCGCCCTCAGCCCTTTTGTTACCATGGAAAGTCAACTTCTTCAGTTATTTCCAATTGATAGCGGAGTTCCCCCTTTTCCATCTATCTTTTCCCCACCCATCAATTCTAGATTCCTCTTCTCAACAGACAGAGCCCTAGTCCGTCATCCTTCAGCCCCTGCGAAACAGCCGTCTCTCAGTTCTCCCAACGATTCGTCTCTCAGCTCGCGCTACTCTCAACTCTACACTCTCTCTCTCTCTCTCTCTCTCTCTCTCTCTCTCTCTCTCTCTCCCTCTCTCTCTCTCTCTCTCTCCCTCTCTCTCTCTCTCTCCCTCTCTCTCTCTCTCTCTTTCTTTCTTTCTCTCTCTTTCTCTCACATACACATACAAAAACAATACATAATACATTTTCAAATTTACTGTTGCAGACGTACACTGCGAGAGCTTAGCGAACAGCGAACAGCGATGAGATGTGAAAGCCAAAGGACAAAAAAAAGAAAAAGGTGTGCAATGTGCTTGTATTGAGAAGTTTTTGATTTTTTCTATTTCATCTTTTTGTACGTTTATGTTGCGTTTGTTTTTTTATTAATATGAAGCGATCATTTGATGTATAAGAACTGCCAGAAGTGTAAAAAAAAAAAACAAAGTCAATGCTTCCAGGGACAGTGAAAGAGCAGGCCCTATGACCAACCAATTCAATCAATCAATCAATCACTTTCTCTCTCTCTCTCTCTCTCTCTCTCTGTCTCTCTCTCCCACTGTCTCTCCCTCTCTCTCTCTTTTCTCTTTATCTCCCCCTCCTCCTCCACTTTGTATCTCACAACCAGTTTCACATATATTACGAGAGTCCCTCGTGCGCGTTTACATACTCATACTCAACCGGATAATGCAATCCTCACTCACGCTCACCACGTTCATTTACTTCTCAGTTTAAGCTCCCCCATTCGTGCCCTTAACATGCTCTGATAAAAAATGTTGCTCGTAGTCCAATGAGCAGCCTGCAGAAATATTATCCAATGAGGATCGTGAGATCGGTAGCAGCGACCCAATACAATTCGGCACATTGAGCCTCTTCATGGCTAAGTTTTATCCAGACCATAACTGAACAGGGCGTAGTGCGTTGAGATATTACTGTCATTATATATTGCGTTTTCATCGATCTTCATACTCAACGGGTTACTTGACGTTTTTGAAAAATAGGCGATTAAACGAAAAATCTCACGTCGTGGTTAATGAGGAAATGAATGAATAACTTGTATGAGTATAACCCCCATTCACACTGGAGTCGTTTTACGGAAAGTTACGTAATAGGTTGAAAAAAAAGGGATTTCTCTTCCAAATCAAATCAAATTTTAGATCAATCCTGCAGCTCCCCATGGAACAAATAAGAGTAATGAGCAAAATCGGCTTAAAACCAGAGAACATTATGGTCCCAAAATTAAACGAATAAAACCGAACTTAGCGAAACATACGAGAAGAGAGCCGAATAACTTGAAGTAACCGTCAAATGGCTGGATTGTTTGAGCCAATTTATCAACTAAAATTCTCGCCAGATGTATTCATCGGAAACTTGATGAGGCCAATACACTGTAATATAACAAGGAATTGGTAGAAGGGCAGTACACAGAAAAATATAGCCACAGCGTTTGAGTGGGGCAAGTTGAAGCCGATACAGTTCGAACACAAGTGTCATGATTCGAATTGTGACTCAATAGAGTGATGTACGATACACTAAGAAAACACCCTTACTATGACAGTTATACTTAAGGCGAGTTCAGTCTTCTAACTGGCGAAGCTAACAAAGCTGCAGGATTCACTAACATCCTGTTCATGTGTCGAGAATTATTATTCGAGTCCAGTCTGCCCTCAAACTCCTCCGCAGTTTTCGAGAAACGGTTCAGTTCGAATAAGTTTGATGCTTCATTTTTGAGCAGCCTTACACACGAAGAGTCTCCATGAACATCGACGGCAGAATAATCGTAATCCCCCAGAGTCATTTTATGCACGATTCGCTTCATTGATCCTCTTAAGCTGTTTCGTCCAACGAACTGGAACGATTTTTCATACCCCTTCAGATAAAGCAGAGAAGATTAACAAAAGACCTTGACTGATTTGGCGGCAGCGGCTTGCGGCTGTGTGAAAATACGCTGCATTCCTTTAGAGTAATAAAGGGGCCCTTCGAGTTTAAGAATAGTGTTCCAAGAGACATTACTGTTGCCGTCGAAGAGACCTGAGGGCTTCTTCGTCCCCATCGAAGAAATAGAAATTTTGAAGGATGTGGCTCAGTCAGCTCAGCCACCACAAACCACAAAGTTCAACGCCCCGGTTGCTCAAGTCGCTCATCTTGTGACTCGACGTGGTACACTCCCTTCATACTCGTATGCTCGTATCAAACTAGTTAAAACTAAGTCACTATAAAGAACTTGAGCAAATCCGTTTAAATAACGAAACCTGCGTTATTAGAAAATAGTACTTTGCCGCTAAATACTCTTTATTATTTATTTAAGTCATAACTAGCTCATGACGACGACATAACTGTCGAATTTAATCTAACACCTTAACTGAAACAAACTATTTTGTAATAACTCCATTTTATACTAAAACCGTGTCCGTGACCTAAGCCACGGAAGAAGAATCAACGCAGGAGTAGAACATTAATACAATCAATTTGCAGTCACAAATATAAAGTGCGAAGCATATCATACCGACTTTGAGAACTAGATTATACTTAACTTCTGTTGGGCGTACGTGTGATTGAGTTTCGTTTCAAACTATGAAATCTTCCGGTGAACGGTGAACGTGCTTACGGAAAAGGGACTTGATAGAGCGTCTCTTTCCCGCAAAATGAAATTATGTTTAATTCAAAAATATATATCAGGTCTGACTCATTGCACAAACTTCACTCTAGATACTAAACCGATCTAGTTGTAGCTCAGTCCATGCGAACTTGTAAAACATAACTGGGTAGCACTCGATGTTCTGGAATTTATTGGAATGCTGCAACTTCTGCCGCGAACTTCATTGAACGACCGATCGATGGAACGGTACGATTTTTTTGGAGTACCGTTTTGGAATTATAGAGGAAACATTGAGAAAAAAGTTAATATAAGTTTCCGGCGGTTGCTCCTTATTATTTTATGACAAGGCTTTGTTCATCTTCATCCCTCTCAACATTCCTTCTTAGTTTAAGGTATTTGACGTAAGTTGATGATTTTCTATTCTATCGTAACATGGAGAGTATCGTCGAGACCATAGCTCCTATGCGCAGTGAGCTTTGCCACCGCATGAAGATCAGCGAGTGAAAAACCAAGTGTTTTGAATTACGAAATTTCTGGGGTTGCTCCTTCTTATTTTATGATTATTGGAGTACGAGTATCATTTGAAGTCTGCTGCTCTCGGTGTTTTTCCACGGAACCGTTGTGCGGATCAATGTGCAAGACCCGTCCGGAAAGTGCGCATAAAAATTAAATGAAAGTTCTATTTTACAATCGGGTAATTAGATTTTGGCCCTTCCAAATACTCTACCTGTGACACAATGCACTTCCCCCATCGCCATTTTCACTGTTCGAAGGCCCCTTGAAATCCCTCAGGTTGAAGGATCTGTCTTCTCATCTCCTTGCCGTTGCTGCTTTAATTGCCTCAGTGTTCCACAAATGCCACCCCAGAAGCACCAATTTTGTTTTCGGGAATAAAAAGAAAGCATATGTTCCAGGGGGGTGTTCGGTCCGTTATAATTTCGAAATTTTAGGGGACGATATATAATGGAGACAGTCTTGATAACAGCTAGTTTAATCTGCCGCGCTTCTGAGGTTAAGTGGAGTGGACTTTGGACTTGTTGTCACCGAAGTGTCACGCAAATCGTTCAGTCACCCACTACACCTCTCTCTTCTTGGGGAACAAAATTAATTTTCTTCTTAAAATCAAATATCGACTAATTAATTAAATCACCTTTATCACTTCTTCGATTTAGCACATTTGCTATTGTAAAAAGTTAGCGCAACAAGTAAAATATTATTAAAGTTAACGTACCTGTTAGGTGAGTTCGTCTCTTCTGTCTGGTAAGATACTGTGGGCGAGCGCTTTCGATGCAAAAACATCATCGTCTGGCCGTTAAGTCAGTACAAGTAGTATCTCACCAGCCAGAGGAGACAGACTCGTATAACAGGCACGTTTACTTTAATTAATAAAATATAACCAAACAAAACAAACCTCGGAAACAACGGAAACAAAATCTTCAATGCAAAAGGGATGTACAAAATCAACTCCTGTCCTCTATTGAGGTTACAAAAAACACTAGTTATAAATTTAAAACGTTAGTTCTTCACAATCTAAAATTATCTCTATCCTCTAAACTACATATACTAATTAAATTCGGATTCTTCGTTACACACCATTACAAACCTGTTCGGTGGTGGGTGGTTTGAGTTGTTTGCGATTGCGAAGCTCACAAGATCGGGGAGGAGATGAGTTGTGACGTGTTCCGTTTTCTACCTTTTTTACTTTCCGCTACCCGAAGGGAAGGAATGTATAGTAATCGGGTCAAAAAAAAATTTGGGTTTTCTTCAGATCTTTACGTTTTGATCACCAAAATAAGGTTATGGACGATTTCGGCCGATGGGAAGAGGGGGTGGGGGACGAAAATGTACCAAAAACTAGGGTTTTTCGCGTTTTTATCGAAAACGGCTCTGACGATTTTGATTAAACTTTCAAATTATCTTTTACTAATCAATACCTAACTTTTCTTTTCTATACATATCTCCATAAAAATACGATGAACGGAGATTAAGGCCTATGAAGCAAAAATAGGTTTTTTTACACTTTTTGGCAAAACGGCTTCAATGATTATCACCAAACTCACAGGATGTTTTCAAATAGTTAATACCTACATATTCTATTCGATAAATGTTCCTTTGACGGTCCATTGAACAGAAATCAAAATCAAAATGTGTCAAAAATCACGTTTTTTCTAACATTTCCGTAAATTCCAGGGTAACTCCTTCACCAGATGTGATAAATCCTAATGGAGTGTCTTCTAGTCACCCATACCAACATTTCGTTCTTCATAACTATTTCTGTATATATATGTTGAACGGAGATATAAGCCAAGTTAACACAGAAAAGAAGATTTGTCGAATATTAATTTATCGGTATTCCAATTTTCTCAAAAACGGCTCTAACGATTTCGATCAAACTCACGGAGTACTACGTACAGTTTGTTCTCCATAAATTTTCCTGTAAAAATGCGTTGAACGAAGATATAGCGCCCGCCTATGTAGGTGGTGTTCGAAATTACGGGGGTGACGGAAAGTTGTGTGTTGCTACGCACCAGATATTTCTAGTGTTACGCTCGTCTGATTTTATCACAATAAAACCTCTCCTATGCTTCCTGTACGTGGTATTATTGCTCCCCTTTGCAAACCATGATCTAGAGTCTGAGCTTCGCTCACGTCTCCACGGCACCAAGAATTCTTATGCCGACAAAAGACCGGATCAGACTTCACCACATCCGTTAAGTTTTTAGTGCCGCGATCATAGTATCGTTTCTGTCGACTTTGGGACTTAGCGCAGCTTAGTCTTATCTGCGTAATTGCTATTGGATTCAGCATGAGCCCATCTTTTAGCCATTGACCAAGCAACATCTGACTGAAAGAGTCGCCAATAATAGGAATTTATCTGTTTCTGTAATGAAATATGTGAATATGAAGATTTTGCCCCGTGTTTTCGCACTTACTCAACATATTGTTAACAAGCTTCACTCCAGTTGTCGCTAGAGCGTGTCCTTGAGCGTAATTAGGGTTACTTGTCTAAATTACATTCTTCTCAGTTAAGTACTCCTTGAATGTTCTACTGACGAATGGATTCTTGGAGTGTGCAACAATTTCGTCTCGGTTATCAAACCACGCGAACTTCAATTTGCTATTTCTTGGACAACCGTTGGTTCTTTCGTATTACTAACCCGACTTTCTTGGCATATCCGACAGGATGCTACCAAATTGTTTACACCTACGGACATGCCAGGCCAGAAGAATAACCGTCTAGCTTTGGATCTAGTTTTTTCCACCCCCATGTGTCCTTGATGAAGTTTTATCAACAGGTTTTTTTCGTTCGGATATTGGAACGACTGTTCGATCTTGGTAAAATAAGATATTTTCGATTATCGCCAAACAAACCTTTTTCTTCGCGTACAGTCCTACCTCGCCGTTCAGTTTATTTGGTCAACCCGATTGAATGTGGGAGATTATAACCGGCAGGGTTGAATAATTTTTGGTGGTCTTTACAAAAGTAGTAAATTTTTCTTCGTACTAACTTGATTATTCTATGAATAACGTATTGCATTTAGCAGCCAATAACTCACGCACGACGAGAGAGGTTGTGAACTCGTATACAAAAATGTATTTAAAACCGTTGAAGCTGTTTTTGAGAAAACATTATTTTGCGTTTTGATTTAGTTGGGAGTCTATTTTGCCGTTTTCTCCCAATCGCGTTGACAGATACACAGACCATATACTCAAATGGTGTTTTTCGTACTCCTTCAAAACGTAAAGATCTGAGAATAACTCAAAATATTTTGCGCCGATTTCCTTCCTACTACGTAGCGTTGTAACGTAACTCTTATTGTGAGAAATTGGTTATAAATTAGTACATTTATTTACATGTAAGCTTTACAAATTAAGTACATTGCTTCAATGAAAGCTGATTGTTACAGAATTATCCATGATAATGAAAGGAAGTTTTGTTTAGCTGTAACCAGCGAGGGTGGAAGAGAGCCTCAAGACAGTTGGCAGTAACCTTCTTTAGTGGTAAGTTAAAAGACTAGAATAAATCTCTAATTGTATAAATAAAATTATTCGCTCAATCAATTTCCTTCGGCCTTTCTCTTCCTTTGAAGATCAAGGATACACAACGACTTCTGATTCCCTCACTCTCCTTGCAGTGCTGATGACGGGGCGATAGCCGGGTGACTTCGATGGCCACATAAAACGTCAGCCAGTGGAAGACGCATATACACCTCAGGAGATTTTGAAATAGAAGTGAGAATATTTTTCAATGATTCATCACTATTTTTTACATCTCCACCTTTCAATTACTTACTCACAAACGATTTCATCATTGGAGTTTAGCAAGTCACCAGAGGGGTCGGTAATAAATCTCAGTTGCAGTTAGGAGTCAGTTACGTCACAACAATCGAAATGAGCGGTTAGAAATAATTGAAATGCGTAGCACCCACTTCGCGAGATGCGATGATTTGCTTTTGAGAACCGTAACGCTCTAAATGGGTCACAATGAGGCCGCGTGTACCGCAGAACGTGTCACATTTCTCTTCATGAGCCAACCGAACCCGCATCCCCGCTATTTCTAATTTAGTCCTTTTTTTTTAAAGCTAAAGAAGAAAATCGAGGGCGATAAATTTAATCACTTCCCTTCGTGGCTCTTCGAACTGTTTGCGATGGGCTCCCATTTACACGGTCCCGGTTAACTTCTACGGAGATAATATCGCTCTTCTCTTCTCAGATAGGAGAAAACACGTCTGAAAACGCCAGAGGGAGAACCCGTTACGGAAACGAAGAGGTGGCGTGAACATCTGATACTGGAGCCGTCAAGCTCAGAAATAGGAGTCCCACTTCAATAAAGGAACCTACTTTAATTTGCGTTCCTGAGGGGGCCCGTAATCTGTGGAAGCGCTTCCCAATGAAGGTTATATTTTCTGGAAAACCTTACGAGACTGAAAGAGGAGAGAGTGAGAGGGAGAGGAAGGGAGGGAAATTATGTCTAACACGCAGTCGAAAGCGTCGTCACAAACTGCCAATTTACGTATTTGAATTTTCTCCATTTCAAGAGAAGACTTAGGCCAACAGCCCACACCTAATTTGGATTCCTTCAAATAATAGTTTTTTTTAATCACCAAAGGAACAAATAACAGTAACGATGTCCCTGCCTCTCACCCCTCGTCTGTACACAAACATCATTCGCACTCTTCCCCCTGACCCCTGATGCCCAACTCACACTAATTTCGATTAAGGGAGTTCTGGGATGGTCGGGTTATTTTTATGCCGAAACTCGTACGAAGATGGGAGGGCACCCATCTCTATCTTTTTTTCTCAAGACTGAAGAGAGACAGATGTTGAAGTTGATACTCTCAGATGGGCCTTTGAGCAACTGTCATGTCCTCTCGGTTCTACCCCAGGTAGCTGGTGTTCCCTGATGCAGCGCCTCTAATATGCCAACGCCATTGCGCAAGACAACCTTGAGGTCCATCCCTGCAAGCACACCACACACTCTGAGGGGCATTGCAGTACTGTGCCCTCACACAGTATATGCTCCCCTGACTCCAAACCCACCACACAGAATCTGCAGCTCTGTACTATAACTTACCAATCTTTGTTAGGCAGTAACTAGATGGTCACATGAACTAACTGCATACCGTCCATATATTTTCTCTCTTCAGGCTGAGGACCTCTCTTGATCACCAGCTGAGTAACATTGACTTCCTTTGACCAGGGACATATCGCCAATAGGCAACCCCGCACTTCACCTCCCTCGTGCTAACCTTCTTGCCCAAGTGGTCACCTAGAACTCCCTACGAAGGTTTCAGTCCCCACCGGGATCAATGCAAACCCTTCTATCGCCAGTTTGTCGGCCTGAAAGACTAGGGTCTTAAGTGCAGCCTGACTTTCTGACATACAGATATAGTTCTCTTTCTGTTTCAGTCTTCTGAGCAGGAGGTGCTGCACGGACACCATCGCTGTGGGCTCGTAACGCCTGGCCCACAAACTCCAACAACTTCTAGCCACCACTCACAGATCCGTCTGTATAATGGACAATGGCCCCTGCCTCATTTTATGAATCACCTCACTGAATTAAACTTTCTTTTTAAAAAACAGGTAATGTTAGGAAGAGAGAGAGAGAGAGAGAGAGAGAGAGAGAGAGAGAGAGAGAGAGAGAGAGAGAGAGAGAGAGAGAGAGAGAGAGAGAGAGAGAGAGAGAGAGAGAGAGAGAGAGAGAGAGAGAGAGAGAGAGAGAGAGAGAGTGAGTGAGATAAAAGGGAGGCAGCCTTCAGGCGCACCGACCTCAGCACATCCAATGAAGTTGCGGGACCAATGGCAGTTTGCCGTGACCACGGAGAGCCCATGTCCCAACTCCCCTTTCACGAGCCTGTTGGGAGGCCCGCACCTTTCCCCAGCCTTTTGCCGGTACCCATTGCCTTACCCCCCTGAGTTTGGAGGAGGGGGGTGCCTGGTCGGGGATCGAACCAGAGTCCGCTGGTTCTATCCCCGCCTGGCTCGGACAGCGGTAATGTTAGGTAGGTTTGTTTTCTCTATTCTCTATCAATGTTTCCATCGAAATGCGTTCATCGATGATAAGCTCTCGTGTGTACACTACATCATTAAATTTAGAGGAGTGCGATATTTGTTGAACTTGTATAGGAACTTTGTTTTAGGATGAAAGACGCAATTTTTTATTTGCTTCAACGAAACAATTATCGACAAGCAACAGAGTAACTAGGTGTTGATAAACTAAGTCGGTATAGAATTCTTCAGAATTGCACTCTATTACACTGCGCGCGTAATAAGAACAAAAGCACCTCAAACCTGAGGCATTTAATGGACGCCCAAGAACCAAAGATTCCGTCTTTCCGAGCGTTTGTTTTTTGGTTCAAAAACCACGGAGAAAATGAAGCACAAGAGCAGAAGCCGGAACGAGTCGTAATAAAACGAGTATCGCGAAATAAAGGAAGACGTAATTTTTGAAGTAATCTCTGGTTGTAATGAGAGGTTTTAAAGGGAAGAAGGCAACGGAATGAGGGTACATTCTACGGACCGATAGTTATAAATTCTCATCTCGAAAGCTTCACATTACGTTAGTGAAGTTACAATTGACTCGAAACGAACAGCATGAAGAGCTGACCTCTAAGAAATATGTGAGGAAAGTACTCCACGAAATGTCTTCCCATTTAGAACTGACCTGGAGTATGAATCTTCGGATACGTGTTGCTACCGTAGGACAAAGTTTGCGACCCAATAACGCGCATATACTACCTACAGGTAGGTTATGTGTCTGGAAACTTGATTCTGACAGAATTACAAATATAAGGCCCATCATAAATTATCGATTTGATCAAACAACAATTGTCTGAACGGCTAAAAGGACTAAAGCAACACTCACGAACAAACAACCAAAGGGTAACGTGGAATCGTTTGAGAGAAAATTAAGAGAGCTAATAAATAAAGTAACTAATACATTTCCTATAAAATCTATCTTTGCTCAAATTCTTCCAAATAAATACTTCAAATATGGCACTAGCGTATTGAAAAAAACCGTGGTGGTAGTCCAAAAAGTTACTCATACAAAAATACAGTTTAACAACGGTTGTTCCCCTGATCAGGCTAGCGAAGTTGAGGTTAATCACCATGTAAAACATATGTACTGGAGACTATTGCCCGTTGCCCACCCTGACCACTTCCACCACTCACTCTCCTGGGTTTTCCACAGCCCCTTTCTTTTGTTTTATTTGAATAGACCGTTTGTAATACTCCTCTATGGGACGTATATTTTTCGCTCTTAAATTAACACTTTAGGTGTACAGCCAAACTTGGTGGATATGCACACACTCGGCATTGTATTACGTAATCTGTAGATGTGGAATTGATAGATAACCGAGCTTAACTAAGGTACTGAGAAGTTTAGTTGAAAATAGGACACGAGTGTGAGTTCATGGGGTCAACAGGTCGGTGATATGCCTCGGACGAGTGAGTCGACGTCGCGATGGGGGTTGGAACTCTTCGTTGACTAGAGGATTATGATGGTCGAGGTTGCGAGGGACAAAGCTGACGAGGTGTTTACGCAGGAATATGTAGGAGGGTCAATATGCAGATCATTGTAAAGGGTCTCGTTGTTTACCAGCGGTGGAGCGTGAACTATTCTTTTTTGCAAGGTGTTGTTTTGCTGCTGTTCTGTGCGACGGTAGATCCTAGGGCATATGTCTAGATTGTGCGAATGAGGGTTTTATTTATACGGAATCTTTTTTTGAGTGATGTATGTTTATTATTAATTAACGATTTTAGTTTATTAGTTCTGGTACATAGGCCCAGATATTTGTAGGTTTGCATAGTAGTGATGATACGCGTTTGGTATTATAGGGCTGGATCATATGTTGGTCTATTATAGGTGTAGGTAACGGTACATAATTTGGATGGATTAACTTTTATCCGCCATTTATTGCACCATTGTCCGAACGCTGTTAGAATTGGCTACAGCATGTCTGTTGATGCTGCCAGTTCCGGCGCTCAGACAGCGTAAAATAAATCATCAGTGCTGAGAAGTGAGGGGGAGAGGGTAGTGGTAGGTCGTGGCAGTAAATGGAGTAAAGATAAGGAGGCCCATATGCTGCCCTGGGGACTCCTGCTCGAACGATGATGTTGATGATTCTCCTTGTAAAGTTACGACAAATCGACGTCCGCACAACTAAGAAGCCAGGAGTGAGTAAAGGTTTTTGGTCAAGTGTGGCAGAATTTTGTGTAGGAGACCCTCGTCCCAAGTGCTGTATTATACTTTGATGTTAGCCAAGAGGCCGAAAAGCCCCTACGTTGATTCATTTTTCGAATTCAGTATTCATCCGGGTCCTGGTCTCTCTGCGAGTTCTTTGCTCTCTTCGGCTCTTATTTCCTCACACTTTCACTGCTCAAGTTGCACTTTATGTATGTACGTTTCCCTTCTTCAGTTCAAAACCATCTCAAGTTCGGCCTACATCAGTGCATATAGAGTCCTGCTGTGTCGTGTGAACTAGTTCTGCTCAACTAGTTCTACTATGGTATTAATCAAATGACCGTTTAAATCCAGTGTATTAATACAGCCCTCTATCTCCTGAGTCTAATTCATCAATTAATTCAAATCTGAATTTCTCACTCACTTGTACCCAACAACAGTTATAAACTACGTAGGGACAAGTGGTAAGGGGTGGGGCGTGAAGTCATATCACATGGTGGCGGGGGGGGGGTCATATATAAAGTTTGCTGTGGGGGGGGGGGATCTGACGTCATCAACCCAGGTGTGCCATAACCCTAACTACTCACGAAATTACAGTATTAAAGCTGTTTTTCTTTTAACATGTTTCACAATGTTTTCCCCACAATTCCACAACCAAAAACTGAGCTTGAAAGGAATATAGTATCTGCTTGTTTAATACGTTCGCCCACGTATACTCCCGTTATTTTTTAGAAATTTATTAAGAAAATATGGGCTCGTGTACAAGTCCGCAACGCAGTGAGGCATTTCCATGCTGCCTAGAGAATGTGAAATTCAAGTATATGAAATGTATCGACATTAAACGTAAAGATTTGGAATGTGAATGCAAAGAAGCCTTTGGAGTTTATGCGCCAAAGTAAAGACACGCAAATGTCAACAGTCATCTGGAAGAGGCGAAGCTACCGGACGCAGCGAAGTAAACAGAGAGGAAAGACTGAGGACCCTGTGAGAGTGGCAGGAGGAATGGTGCTTGGATGAAGCGACTCATCAGGGAGATACGGCAATGGATGGAGCGTCGGCACACAGTGAGGTGAGCTATTACCTCACCCAGACACTAACGGGTCATGGACCGTGTGTACCTATACCGAGCGAGGTGCATCTACAGCGACATAGTTTGTGACGACGTGGAGCACACCTGCTTCCAGCGCTGTCCCTGGAGGGACGAGTTGCTGCGTCTCACAGACTGTGCGGGGGAGATAAGTCCTGACACCTGGCCATTGTGCCCCGCAGTCCAGACCGCTGAAGTGGGGTTTCTGCGTTGGTCAAGCGGGTGCTTCGAACGAAAAGACACGGATGAGGATAGACGAAGAAGAGTAGAATATTATACTCGCTGCCCTAACTAAGACGATAACGCTCCTCAACCTCCCAAGTGAGGGGCGTAGAGATCGAGAAGAAATACTAGTAGGATCTTTGGCCTGGCCTGACGCATGAGAAACAGTCCCAGGCCAGTGCTGTGCTGGGTGGGGTCACTGTAATGCCAGTTTGTGCCTGGTCTAGGCTGGGCATCTTGTCGACGCGTACATACAAAAAAAATCATCTTGAAAGCCCCATAATGTGCTTACGTAATGGTCACGCGATGAAGGTTGAAATACAATTAGAGGCAACTTGATAAATTGCGGACCTTCAATAACATAGCACAGTTTATACGTAAAACGTGTTCCAAGTTTTACGAAATTCGTACGACTTGAGCGAAGAACTGATTTTACTCGTGGAATTGATGAAAGTTGAGGGATGCGTCGGCCCATGATGTGTCTGGCGTGTTTTCAACCGCACCGTGAATTATTACGCACTGGATGGACGAAACTCTCTTAAACCCGTTGGGCCTCTCGTTATTGAATAAATTGCGGTACAAACACCCAGAATCAGTATAATAGTCTCTTCCTTGATGCAGCTTCAACCCCGACCTGCCACAATCATCCTCAATTTAAAAGGCTCAAAGAGAAAATCCCTCCGACGACGATCGGCTCATTCATTGGCTCTGAAGCAGCGGCCGTCACCCTAGAAAACCGAATTGGCCGCCGGTTTCAGGCGAACGTCTCCCAACACTTAATCGGCACTTGTAAGTTAAACGTCGATGAAAAACCCTCTTACAGACTTTGAATAGAGGGAAAACTAGAACGGATTAACGGATCCAACCTTCGGTTTATTGAGAGCGACAAAGCAGAAGTGGGTTACCAAATTGTCGGCAGGACTGTGACAAAGGAGTTTGGGAGAGTTCGTTTATCCTCAACTTCGTTCATAACCGCACGCCGGTTCCACCGTCTTTACCAAGCCGAGAATGTTAATAGCGTATAATATATAGGGCAGCGTGAGCGTAAAGCCGGCTTCCGAGAAATAACAACGTCAGCTGCTACAAACTTCTTTAGAGAGGATGAAGTTTAACCAAAAGTAATTGGAGCCTTACACCTTCAGGCCTAACATGGAGAAAAATTACCGGTCCAACGCGTCATACGAATATCCTCAGCCCTTGGACGTTTCTCGTCGAACCGCGTCTGTTTTCAACTATGTTTATGTGACCCGGGAACAACACACGTTCTATTCAGAAACAGTCCCGCAATTTATAGACTTTTATCAACTCAAGTCACAGCCATAATTGAGTAACCGGTGCAGAAATAAATTGCCAGACGATTCGGAAGATTATTTTGTAAAAATACATGTTTATAGTTCTGAAATTTCACTAAAATTGGTTTTCATCGAAATTGTTTATAATTCATTGCGTTGCTCTCGTCATTTTATGCTATGTTTGTGTTTGATCTGTTGTAATGGTCAGGGTTTTTTTTCCTTCAGACATTTACGATTTAATAACTTCTGTGTCCGAAACCCCCCTTTGGAAATCTGTTTATGTTTGTTTGCGAACGCGATTGAGAGAAAACTACTGAACCGAACCAGCTCAAATTCGATAACTACAGGTCATTATGGACAAAAACGGATCAAAACGTCTAACAGTCCTTTGTTCATAATGGCTCAATTTTGATCCAATTTTTTGTAATGAATGTTCCAAATAACATAACAATAATGTGAAATGTCGATTCTCGGAAATGTGAGAGCTGCATAGAAAATTGTAATCTGGGGAAACGTCAGAAATTCCGGTATTCAAACTAACGTCGTTTTTTTTTAAATTAGCATGTTAATAATTACATGTACGGCTTTTCAATGGGCTTCGTTCCATTAGTAGCAGCTGCAAAATAAACGAACCGAACCGTTCGTTAAAATAAAATAACTGAACCGTTTCTACGTAGAAGATATTACTACAGTTCATCTGAATTCAGTGAAAATAGATTTGTGATGCTTCATATCTTTGTATTAAATACAGATTCATATTGTTCAATTTTGTTTTTCTTAATAAGTTTTAAGGTGGTGTTTAGATGTGCGAGTTGGGTCCCTCGTGAAAGCAGTTAACAGTTGACTTGGCCGTTGAGTGCATGGTTGACAAGCGGAGACTGAAACGGGAGCTTCCCCCTGCTTTGGGCTGAACTCCGTGCGGATCTCACCACAGAACAGAAACTTGCCACCATCGACGAGTGGGCGTTGGAGATATGGCAAGCGAGATGGGAATCCTCGTCAAAGGGACGTGGCACGTATGAGTTCTTTCCCAACATCAGTGAACGTCTTTGAAGAGAATGGGTTAAGCCAGACCACTGGACGAGCAAGTTCCTCGCGGGACATGGTGACTTCAATGCGCGGCTCCTCTTCTTTTCTCTCAAAGACTCTCCGTCATGCTCATATCGCGCCTCCAGTGTGGAGGAAACAAGAAACCACGTACTGCTCCAATGTAGTTTCTACAACAGTGAGCGAGGGTTGTTGGGAGGGCAAACCAACTCAGCAGCATTGTCTGCTACAAACCAACCCTATAACCAGTTTGCAAAATTCGCGAAGAAGGTGATGGCTAAGAAACGTGGTCATAGTTGATCTGTCCTTTTGAAACTTGTCACCAAAGTATACGTATAGTAGATACGTATAGTTACGTATACGCATAGTTAGATCAGGCGGGAAACCGGATTGAGGTCTTTCCTCAGGTGGTCACCTCCGCGCGGTAACACACGGGCAAAAGGTCTCTATCGGGAGACTGGCTAACGACCAAATACCTGCCGTACCTCCACATGTCTGAGTTCGGTGGATGCTGCAGAGGCCGGCCTCTTGCATATTAGCGAAACCGCAACTTCCATGACGGATATAACCCTCGTCGAGGGTTTAGGAGCAGTCATAAAATAAGGGAACAGACGTGTAAAAGGTTATCTCCCAGAGCGGAGGGTATTGCTGAGCGGTGTTACTCTGTAGGTAGAATATCTGACTGATCTATCACCATATCTAACACCGTATGGTTATTTATTGAATAATAATTGAACAAAAATTAGCACACGAATCCTTATTTTGTTATCGCCCTATAATGACCGGGTCATCACGCTAACCGATTTGTTTTTTTTAACTAATCGGTGCGTACGAGAACGCCCCGATCTTTTGGGAAATCCAACTCCAGGATTGTAGGGACAGTGTGAAAATATCTGGTGCGTTGCAACACACAACTTTCCTTAGCTCTACGTCAATTCACTTTGTACATGGCCTTTGAACTTGTCAAACAACACGTCACAGCAGCAGGAAACGGTAGCGCCTACAGTTCTGGAATTTATTGTGCTGCTCGTACTCATTCCAGGACCTTTATTGAGCAATTCGTACACAGATAATTAATGAGGCTGCAAACACGAATTTTTTGTCTGGGGGGTCTGAAACGTAAAGATCTGAAACGAACTCAAAAATTTTTTTTCAGCCGATTACATAACTTTCCTTTCTACTTTGTAGAGCCAAGGAAAGTAAAAATGTTCTGCTGGAGAAATTATTAGGAAACTAACAGGTGAGTATATTTGACAAACATATTTACATTTTTCGTAAACGGTATAGCATTATCAATGCAATACTACTCGTACTAGATATAACTGTCTATGATATATCATAAGTATAATAATCGTACGCTAATCTACAACAATTGCTAAACTGCTGGGCATCTTCAATAATGGTGCCACGCTCCTAAGTGATTCCTCCTTTCTATCCATCTCTACACACACTTTGTTTTTTTTTTAAAGTTTTTTTTTGACAAATACGAAATTAATAATTGCTTTGATTAGGGTTGACGATGAGACTGATCTAAACAGTCTTTATGGACTCTCTCGTGTAAATGGCGATGAGCATGCGAGTACTCTCACGCGTAAACCTACCTTTAAATACCTTCCCGACCCCACGGACTGTTGGATGATGAAAACTCAAATGAAATGAAGCCTGGCTGAAGATGGGCTCTCAACATCGCGGCTTCGAAAACCTGGCACCGAACGGTATTGAGCTCTTCCCCAATTAGATCTTCGCCCCCACGCCGTTCCGCGATACCGTTTCGCGATTTCCCAACTCCTCGCTATTCCCGCATCCCGTTTTTTTTTCTTTCGCCGCTTCAGAATTTTTAATTACACAAATAAATAATTCGGGATCGTGGGAAACGTTTTTCTCGCAAATAAATCCGTTATAAATGAGCCCAAGTTCAAAGATGTGCGTGTAGTGTCTATATTGAGGAATTAGCAATATAGAATATTAGCGTGCCATTTGCAACCGGGTGTTCGCCATTTTATTGCTGGGTATTTTTCGTAAATTCAAGCAAAAAAAGTAAATAGCATGAAGGTGTTTCATTCCTTGGGTACAACATACCTCAATAAAAATCCTGACTATTTGTTCGCAGCAATAACGACTTCTTCGGTAACCGATTTTAGAATCGAACTTTCTATTACTTCTTATGATTGAAACAATTAAAACTATTGAGCTGTGGGTTCCCTGATTCTTAACATTTTGACACTTGCCACATGTACCAAAACAGCCTCAACATAATTGTATTTATATAATTTGAAGTGAAGCGATTATAAATGAACCCGTTTTTACTTTCCGCTACCCCAAAGGGAAAGGAAAGTATAGTAATCGTATCAAAAAAAAAATTTGGGTTTTCTTCAGATCTTTACGTTTTGAGGCCTACTGAGTCTAAAAAACCTAATTTCGGCGCGTGGTCCGTGTGTGTGTGTATGTGTGTGTGAGTTCATTTTGCGGGAGAACTGCTAATCCGATTGAGCTGGTTCTTTTTTTGTTTTGTTCGTTATTTTTTGTAGACACCAAAATAAGGTTATGGGCGATTTCGACTGATGGGAAGGGGGAGTGGGGGACGAAAATGTACCAAAAACTAGGGTTTTTCGCATTTTTCTCGAAAACGACTCTAACGATTTTGATTAAACTTTCACATTATTTTCTACTAATCAATACCTAACTTTTCTTCTCCATACATATCTCCATGAAAATACGGTGAACGGATATAAAGGCCCCTGAAGCAAAAATAGGTTTTTTACGCTTTGTGGCAAAACGGCCTCAGCGATTTTCACCAAACTCACAGGATGTTTCCGAATAGTTAATACCTACATATTCCTCTCAATAAATGTTCCTGTGACGGTCCATTGAACAGAGATAAAAATCAAAATGTGTCGAAAATAACGTTTTTTCTAACATTTCCGTTAATTCCAGGGTAACTTTTTCACCAGATGTGATAAATCCTAATGGAGTGTCTTTCAGTCACCTATACCAACATTTCGTTCTCCATAATTATTTCTGTATATATATTTTGAACGGAGATATAAGCCAAGTTAACTCAGAAAAGGAGATTTGTCGAATATTAATTTATCGGTATTCCAATTTTCTCAAAAACGGTTAGAGCCGTTTCGATCAAACTTACGGAGTACTCCCAGCTGACTAGTCCCTACATTTTGTTCTGTATAAATGTTCCTGTAAAAATGCGTTGAACGAAGATATAGCGCCCGCCTATGTAGGTGGTGTTCGAAATTACGGGGGTGGCGGAAAGTTGTGTGTTGCTACGCACCAGATATTTTAAAGGGGTTATGGCTATGGTGACCAGACGGGACATTTTTGAGTGAAATGTCCCGTTGTACCGACCAACCCTCTAGGGACGCTTATTTGTCCCGTTTTCATGAGTATCTGTCGGTGGATTATTTGGTTATGTTACAATTACATTTTCGTTTAAAATACTTTTACTAAAAAACTGCTTTAAGCACTTGGCGTGAATTCTGTCTGCATTTCGAGATGCAATAGGTTGTACTCAGTTGAAATACAAATAACTAGGTATCAGAATAATATACTTAATCCTTTTCCTGAATCCCCATTTCAATTTACACTATCATTGGCCGTTTCTGGCGTTGTTTGTGAGCGCTCAGGCTATTGACCGATATCCCGATCGCCGTGACGTTTTCCTGCCTATCACACGCTGCATGTACATTTTATTTCAACTTGTTATTTTTATTGACGTGCGTTGTGCTGTACAAATTAAATTCAATATTTTTGTACAGGAAAAAAGTAAGTAGTAAATATAAAAGGGCACAAAGTTTAAAAACTATCTTTTAAGTCCTTCAAAACTCACAATTTTACTCCTAGTTTTCAAAATTGGGGTGGTGTACGGAGTACCACTCTACCAATGTTTCGACTCAGTTTCAACCTGTGTCCAGTTTTGGGTAAACAAAAATCTGGTTGCCATTAGTTATGGCTGTTGTCACTTTTTTATCTTTTCTGGGTCTCCATAGATAGTTGCATCGATTCCGACTGGAGCCTTGTTACATTGACGGTTACATGAGAAAAATCGTAACTCCGTATTTGGTTACCATCGAATTTCAAGCGCTGCAATGCAAAATAAAAATCACTCCATACAAAATGTTCTCCTTGCCCTCACTGAAATCGTTCGATTTTTCCCAGTAAGAGGGCATAGTTTTTTTCCGTGCGATCGTGATTTTTCTCATCAAAAGAAAACTTCGGAAGTAGTTCGCCTACATAGTATTCACGGCCTAACCAGATTCATAATGATCAGCACTAACGCTGAAAAATTCACGGTATGTGAATTGCGTGACTCCTCCGAGTCAATATTGGATTGTGGTCGAACTTGGTGGGGACGAATCTACAAGAAAAACATTGTGTCTTTCGAAACGGTGGCTAAACCCAGGAATGAACGGCACATGATGAACATCTCCGGATTCAATCAGTTCATTTTCGACTCGTCCGAACCAGGATGGGTGGTGACTTTTCCTGAAATTAATGGATCTGAGAAAACCCCAGAACTTATGTCCTTACTCTCCCGGTAGAAAATTCCTATGAAATAAGTTCCGACCAACCCCAACACGATTGCTGATCTGCAGAGCTTGATGTGCTACATTCCACAATGAAGGTATAATCAATTCATGGCCAACAGGGCAGATGCTGACGAGTAAAAACTGACGAACCGCCTCTGCTGGGATTCGGTTACTGAAGGTTTCTATTTTTCACAACCTACATTTTTCTATTGCTTATTGATTTTCCATGTAAATACAGTTTATGCGAAGAAGCTGTTTATTGAAATTACTTTCATCCGAAAAACTGATATTTGTTTGTAAGATGCTATGTGACCGAATTTCAAAATACAATTTGGTACACTTCCTGTGGCTGAAAAAGTCGTTGAACTTCTGAAAAATCGGAACATCCTCAAAAATTGGACGTTTTGATCGTCGTTTTGAGGGTCGGTTTTTTTGAATTTTTCCAAAAGTTTCGAAAACGTAACATACCCCCTTTCAAAAAAAACGGGTTCAAATATCAAAGTTAACTGTTTGGTGGGTCTGTCTTAGAACACTATGTCTTATAGAACACTATTTTAACACAAACTATCACTAATTGTGCTATGTTACGTTATTTTAAAAGTCCAAAGTACAACAGGATTAATATCGAAACTGATTTAACCTCAAAATAAGAGTTTGAGATTTGACAGCGGAACGACGAGTAATGACCAGTAATGGCAGTCACTATACAGTGTTGGCAGTGTAAGAAATGTTGAACAGCATTGCCAGAGTGAAATATCAAAATATGTAACCCAACAAATAATTTAATATGTCAATTAAGAGCAGTTGAGTCTTACATAATAAGAAAATCTTTAGTGTAACTAATAATTTGGTCACCCACTGTAATACCGAGTGTAAATAATTTTTGAAAAAGCTAGGAAGTTGAAGGCTAGAGTGTTTCACTATCACTTTTTCTCTTTTTCTTAATATTATTTATTTTTACTAAATAGATTCACAATGATAACTCACTTCTTGAACAACACAAAAACGTTATTGCGTGCCAATAGGACAGCGCCTGAGGTGCCTCGCAAGAGAAATGACTTGCAAATCACTTTTTCGGGACGTACGAGGGAGTGTCTTTTCATAGTGGCCCCAAGAATTTACGCCCGTTGAGGCACCAACTCGGAACCGTTCATCACATTGCGTGAGGTTGGCTCTAACGCCTCACTGCGACGGCAGAGATCGCCTTTCTTGTCTTCTTCACCTTCACGACGTGGTGGGCAGTTGAGGAGCGATCTTGGCTTCATTGCTGCGATATACAGTACCAGCAAGCTTCATACTCTTTTGGCTAAGCTCGGTCGAATTGATCACCGCTTCCTCCACTTGCACTTCCAGTTTTCTTCGGAATTCAGCATGGCGCGGAAGAATGTCTCAAGTGTGAGCCGGCCAACTGTGTCCTCCGCAGTGACGACAAAGAAGACGGCATGCCAAGTATCATCCATCTTGCTGCGTTAAAAATTCGGCGCAAGTTTACCCTAAATGCTCCAGACCTGGCCGTGACTAGCCGTTACTAATAAATGCTCACAATAGTGCAGCACTGCTCCTATTTTAATTAGCCAGAAAAGTATTCTTAGTTTATACAAGAAACGAGAGTGTAATAGACTGATATCGATTGCGCGGTGGATCATATATGATATGTGTATGGAAATGGACAGGGCAGTACAACACCAACTTACTTGAAACGGGTCTCGTAGCAGTGTTGATCAAGAGCGATCTGAAGAACATTAAAGGGACTTCATGAATTATTGCCTTGCAGTCGTCAAATTGGAAATGAAAGAGGCTTTTTTGATGATACTTTTAAAATAGACCTTCGGACTATATTTAATGTTTCCAAGTGACTCGGATCAGAATCACCCCACACGTGAATGAATCGTGTTAACCATCGTGCGACCTACAAAACTCTTGATTGTGCATACAACTCGCTAATTAAATGATGCCGTTTAACTGAACAAACACTGTCGATAGCTTTCTCACGTCCTTCATAACGAGGAAGTCATGCAACAACCCGTTTTTTATTTCCCAGAAACCAAGCCGGCCGGAAGTCGGATGAAGTGAGAAGAATGTTGGCAACAGACAGATATGCTAAGCGGCAACGGAGAAAGGTAGGGCACCAGATTCCCACCGACGCCCGCAGTTTCGACCTACTCTCCGCTAAGCGTTCGAACTGCACTTCTTCCCTCAAAGCAAACGGAACCAGTTCTCCAAAAAGCCATGAAAAATGAGCAACTCGGTTTACAACTTGGTTCGTTGCAGGTTGAAGCCGGCATAGAAAGTAGGTTTGAGTAATTTTGTATTTACGAACAAAGAAGGAGTGTTTCTTGAGACGCCACGTTTGACGGGCTCTTCCTTTCACATTCCGCCTCGTGCGCTTGACAAAAGAAAACGACAAGTTCGTTTAAATCAGGTCGCTCGTTAACTATTATTATTGTTTGAAGAGTCGTAATTTTTATCGGTTACTCTCCATTATCAACTTCTCCTTTCAAAATAGTTACCAGCGCTTTTATCTGGTCGGTTTATACCTGTCATCGAAATTGACTTAAGTACTCGAGTAGCATCTACCATTACTCGTCATTACCCAAACGGTTATCGCTCCAGACCAGGCAGTATAAATCAAATGAAACATAAAAATGTATTAATAACTAGTACATGTTGTAGAATCTAATTTAATTTAAAACAAAAAGAAATTATCACACATAATTTAATTTAGATTAAATATGCCGCCAATCATAATATTTATTAGGCGTTCCAAGGACACAATTTGTATTAAATCGAGTATTACAATCTCTCTTTTTGTTTTAAATTAAATTATCACACATGTAAACAGCGTAAAGAAAAGGTGGGATTAGTTGATTGAGCGATAAAAATCGTTGAATGCACTTATAGCGTTAAGTTGTGTTTCATGTATTAACGAGCGGTGCGTAGCAACACACAACTGTCAGAGGAACATTCATAGAGAACAATATATAGGTATTAACTATTCAACAACATCCTGAGAGTTTGGTGAAAATCTTTGCAGTCGTTTTGCCAAAAAGCGTCAAAAACCTATTTTTGCTTCATAGGCTTATATCTCCGTTCACCGTATTTTTATGGAGATATGTATGGAGAAGAAAAGTTAGGTATTGATCAGTAGAAGATAATTTGAAAGTTTAATCAAATCGTTAAAGCCGTTTTCGAGAAAAAGGTGAAAACCCCTAGTTTTTGTTACATTTTCCTCCCCCACCCCCCTTCTTATCGCCTGAAATCGCCCATAACCTTATTTTGGTGTCTACAAAAAATAACGAACAAAACAAAAAAAGAACCAGCTCAATCGGATCAGCCGTTCTCCCGCAAATCGAACTACAGACACACACACACACACACACTCGGACCACGCGCCGAAATTAGGTTTTTTAGACTCAGTAGGCCTCAAAACGTAAAGATCTCAAGAAAACCCAATTTTTTTTTGATACGATTACTATACTTTCCTTTCCCTTTGGGGAAAGTAAAAATTAAATCGCCTGCGCTTGTAAGTTGATAATTTATAATATGAGGATGAGAAATTGAATTGAACTGAATTAACAAAATAACGATCGGCGGAGCTACTGATTGGCGCAGCAGAACTGGTGCATAGGATCAAAACCTAATCGAGATACCAAGGCCGAGCTGCTCATGCTCCCCAGAGCTTTTTGGCCTTGGTCTAGTGGTGGCGCATCCTGGAATCCCAGACTGCTTGTAAATCAATTTCCTTCAATATTTTCAGCCGTTCAGGCACAAGTATTAATATGTCTGAAGGTAACTTCGCATTTTCTCATTTGAAATGTTCAGCGGGTTTCTTTTATGATCCCTTCCCTTATTTGGCTTCTCTCCCCTTACTTTTTTTACCTCCTCCGCAAGTCTGCACTAGAACTCGTAAAGTTGAACACTCTTTCTCAGCTCTCGTATCTGCTCACGCCTGTTCAACGATCAACAGATTTATTCTCTTATGTGTTGGAACTCCGTCTTTCAGTCATTCAACTTTCAACTATGCCTCTATTGTATCGCGTGAACATTCAATTAACCATTTCAACAACACGTGTGTTTCACCCACCAACTTACTCTTCGCGCCTACCTAATTCCATAACTCTCTCTCGCTTGCGCCGAACAGCTACCAAAAAGAGAATGAGGGCAAACTGACAACAGTTACATCGTCCTAAAGGACTCACCGTCCTTGGAGAGCGTGCTATTGCTTGAAAATGTTGGGGAAAGCCGAGGATGAAAAGTAAAATTGAAAAATGAAAACGAAAACCCCGCATGTCGCCAAATCCAAAGTTCCATCCATCAAGTCACAGAATAGCAAATTTCGTATGCTCAAATGAGAAGGATAAATCGTTTCATGTATTAAGAAAACACGTACACTGTGCTGTCCATAAAACAATGGCAAAAGCAGCAGACGGAACCGTTACTTCCTGGAACGTTACATCCCTCAGAACGGCTTCAAGAGATGGTTCAAATTCAGATTATCACTGTTCACATCTTGCAACGTGTGTGCAAAGTGAAATCTATCTAAGATTCTCGCCTCACCTCGCACTTCATTTCCTTGATAATCACAACCTGGAGTCTTGTTGGTCACTCCACTATGTTTTTCAAACCCACAGTTGTTGTTTTAGTTACCAAGAACTTTACCTCCATCTCCCGTTTTTGCTCATTTACCATTCGTTTGTACGTTAGAATCGACTTAGTTTTCGATTCTCAATAAATTTTGAGAATCGTTTCTTTCGTATTATTTCGGTTTGTGGATGTTAACCCAAAGTCCTTACATATATATTTTATGCTTTGCACGTTTACGGATTTCCCCGTCTTAGTAAGGCATGGTGAGGCACTTAGAACACGCGTATTCCGAGAGAAACTAGTTTTAATTATAACATTTGGAGTACAACTGTCAAGGAAACTCAAACTAAGCCTACTCTCCCCTCGACGGCACTAAATAGCAGTAAAAGAGTTTAAAAGAAGGCCGTGAGGGGTTTACTGAGCAGCTAATGGCGACACGTAAGTGTTGTTTGAGTGCGTGAAATAAAATGAACAATAAGATGCAGTTTCTGTAGATAGCGGAGTTGGTGACCACAAAACATCATTCGATCACACGGCGATCCTGACATTGCTGCCGTCCTCGGTAGCAGGAATTACCTGAGGCTCAAACTGCATTAGCTCAAAGTTATTGGGCCCGTCCCTCCCCTACTTACGTAGAGGAAAGCCGGTCACATACGTTGAAACTGACAAAACCATGTGAGTCGAAAATCAACAAAACACATGAACAACGAACAGAATGCGCAAAGTTACACGGAGTTGAATCAACGACAGAGACGTCTCAAAAGACCATCACATACATGTTCCTCGAAGCAGAACTACGTTTTGGTTGGACACAGTCTTGCCCAAGTAGTAACCCAAAAGAGGTGCAGAAGCTCTGAAATGTGTGCTAATTCAACACCCATCATGCCCATGGTATCACTTGGAGTGGTGAAATTTGATATCTCAAACACCAAGGAAACATCTCGAACAATAAGTAAAAGATATCGCTCAACCTTGGCATGACCCGAATTCTCAAGTACCCCTTTGACGACTCGTACAAAGCTTTTCTACTGCATATGGATGCAACTTCATTCTTCCTCTCTCAGGTCTTCAGCTCTTGGAAAAAAAATGCTAAGCAGATATTCTGCGAGCTCGGTTCCGGGAACGCCGAGGTGGCTTATTACGTTATGAGACACCCCTCATTAACAGACGCTGCAGATGGGAACTTTAATTGCGTTTTACTCTGCTCATCCTCTCAACGAGCCTTAGAATCTCACTCGTCAATTAAGATACCTAACTCAGAGCTGCTAAACCACGTCCGCAACGTGTAGAGACGCACAGCTATTTCAGAAGGTCAACGTTTCACACGTTGCCGCTTTTCAGTTGTACGGCCTCACTTTTTCGTATTACCGTTATTTGTTGTGCTTTATTCAACTGCATGTATTTAACGTAACGCCTGGTTGGAAAAAGTAAAATTTTTCCATTCGAGAAACGTTTGCCTTAAAGAACTATTACAACTTACTACATTTAGTGCCACTTACACCAACACGCTGGATTAAACTAACATTTGTTAGATAACTCATGTTAACCAATGTCAAGGGTTAACAAATGTTAAC